>CM023537.1:34375814-35797417 GCA_013350335.1 Chimonanthus salicifolius | reverse complement strand
TAGTCGCTATTTGGTAGGATTCCTACCTTTTTGTAAGCCATGGATTGAGTGATGGTTTCTTTGAATATTTTGGAAATTATATGGTTTATTTTAAGATGGGTTTGGATTTTGGTATCATGTGATGAGTTTCCTTTGATTTATTTTGATAATCATGGAATTGTTTTAAGATGGGTTTTATGACTATGATTTACATATATATTACATGGCATATGGCATCTACATCTCATGCATGGTATGGGAGGGAGATGACAGGGGGATACTTGTGTTGATGTTACCTTGATGAGTGCTTTGCGGTCAAAGGGAATGATGTTACCTTGATGAGTGCTTGGCCGTCAAGCGGATACTTGTGTTGATGTTACCTTGATGAGTGCTTTGCCGTCAAGGGGGATACTTGTGTTGATGTTACCTTGATGAGTGCTTTGCTGTCAAGGGGGATATGGCATCGGGATAGTAAGGATGATGGGTGGGATTCAAAACACAGACACCTATGGCATGGCATCCATTTTGTGGCTTTTTGTTACATTATTATCTGTATTGCTTGTTATCACTAATCCATGTGTTAGCCCTACTCGGAGTCCTACTGGGCGCGTGGTCTAACGCCCTACTTCTACCCTAGCTGATGACGCAGGAAATGCCGGAGCAGAAGGACGGGACGGGAGCCAAGCTTAGGAGCTTGGGGAGGCGGACTGTTTACTTTATTAAAGTTTATTTTTGGGAAATGTATATTTGGACAGTTTAGCATGTCGGACTGTATAATTAGATTACTTGTTATATTTTGGTTTTATTTTGGAAGTTGAGACGTTGTGATATATTGGTAATATTATGAATGTTATCTTCCCTGCTATCTCAAATTTGTGGGATAGTCTTTATTGTTAATTCCGCACTTAGTTGTAATATTCCTTGAACTTACGTCTACGTGTGAACAGTTCTCCGTGGACTTCGTTCCACGCACACGTAGGGTTGGCCAGTTAAGGGCCAGGCTTTAGAAGCTCGGACTTAACTCGCGTCGTGACGACCACGCCCTTTATCACTTTGCATTTTAAAAAAAAAAAAATACTCTGATTTCGGTGAAAAGGGGCGGGCGTTACAATTAGTAGGCTGACATCGAGTTTTAAGCACTCCCCTATGCTTCTTGAATTTAGTGCTGAAATAAGTTGTGCTCTAACTCATGGTTCTCCCCAGTGGTTCAATGCACACTTCTCGTATATCAATGTTAGTTTGTCCCTGCACAAACTAAGACTTAGCTTTGCTGAAATCTTCCATGAGTGGAGCTAATGTCCTAGCATCCCTAGAGTCTTCTCCCCCATTCTCTAAGCTATCTTCTTCAACTTTCTCCACCTAGTTCCCCTATAAACTTAGCTGCTTCTAAGTTTATTTCTCTCCAAGCTTTCTTGCAAGCTTGCATTAACCTTCCTTCTCACACTATCATGACCATTGATAGATGCTATTGATTTTCTGCTCCCCATTCTCCAAAGTGTGCATTTCACATTCAGATCCCAATCTCCTTAACCACCTGCATGTTTATTCTTGTTAACAAATACTATGTTAAACATAGACAAGAGATATAAGGCATACAACAAAAACACACATCATAATAAACGACATCATTTCATTCATGAGAAATTGGTATTTGGTTAAGATGAGAGGCAAATGGATGCTTAGACAAAATAGTTTTTCCAAAACATAAACCATAATTCATGAAAAACTATCCTAAGTTGATTCATCTTAGGAAGATATTCGTTGAGATCTAAGAACAATATCCTCTTCGTGGAGTTTCTGGACAACCACCTTGATCTCGTATACTAATTATTCAAAGTCATCCATACTCCTTTCAAGCAATGAGACTTTTTCATCGAGAGGGATATTCCTTTGTCGAAGAGATTGAAATTCTTTCAGAAATACCTCAAACATACGTTCTTTTTCTTCTTCAAGATCCTCGATTATGATTACTTATTTTTCAACTCTAAGATTTGGTGCAGTATTTGAGGCAAGGTGTTTCTGTGAGGGGTACTCTGAGCAGAGCCGGTAGCGTTAGATTCGGGAACATCCTATGCGAACCTAGGCGATCTCCTATGGAAATGGGGTCTGGGCTCAGGGATTTTTCTGGTGGTCGAAGACCAAGATTTAATTGTCTCCATTTTCGTCATGGTTGCAGGGGAAGAGCTGACCAAAGCATTTCCGATCACTAAATCTCACAAACACTGTGACACCCTTACTTCTGGAAGTGAAGGAAGCAAAAACCCTAAGGTTTTCCAGCGAGATTTTGCTTCGGAAGGTCCTAATGGCTGGTCTAGGGCACAGAAGGGAAGAGGGAAATTGTAATAGCCCGAAATTTTTAAATCAATATAAATGTGGATATTATTTATTTTAATGATGGAAATTGGGAAAATTGATGGAATAGATGGTAAATGGATTAAAATTTGGACAAAGGCCCAAATATGGCCCAATGGACCATGGATTGGATTTAATTTATCTTAATGGTCAATGATGGTCAAATTGGGCCAAGGAAAATCAAATTGGGCCCAATACCCATTTGGGACTCAATGGGTCACAATAATGCAAACTCTAAGGTAAATGGATAGGAGAGAACTTAATTGGGCCATGGGCCCAATGGTGATCCAATAGTTGAAATGGATTTAATTAAATCATCTAAGTTGGAATTCATTTAAAACCTAAGTGACATGGCCGAATGGGGCCCACCTCCACCTCACCAAGTGAGGTGGCGTGTGGACCCAGAGATTGGTGGGGCCGGCCACCATGGTTGAATTGGTCAACCATGGGTGTATGTATGAAGGCAATTTAAGCAAATGGAATTAAGTTCAAGTGGGAATTAATTAACTTAACCTAATGATCCAATTAATTAGTTAATTAAGCTAAGTTAAATTGGTGGTCAAAGAGGTCAAAAGGTGGAAGACCAAAACACCTCATTCCAAGCTTCAGAGAAGAAAAAAAAAAAACGTTGGCTAGTGCTTGGTTGGTGGAGAATTTATGGTTGAGTATGAATTAAGTAACCTTGGGATAAGATGGGTTTTCATCTTATCCCATCCTCATTTCACTCTTTCCTCTCTTTCCCTCTAGGGCTGAAACTCGGGTCGGGCGGGCCGGGTTTTGACAAACCCAGCCCTAACCCATGTCAAAAAATTTTGAACCCGACCCGACCCGACCCGAATTGCGAACCCGAGTATGTCAACCCAACCCGACCCGAATTGTTAATACTCTCAACCCGACAGTTGACCCGACCTGACCCGAGTTAGCCCAAGTTAGCCCGATTTAGCCTGAGTTAGCCTGATTTTTGAAAGAGGGGAAGAGGAAGAGGAAGCGGAAGAGGTAGATATCGATCTTCAAAAGAGGGGAAATGGAAGTGGAAAGGGCGTAGGGTTTTATTTAAGTTATGAATTCGGGTCGGGTTTTTCCAGGTCGGGCTTTTCGGGTCGGGTCAGGTCGGGTTGAAATTTAAATTCTTCAACCCAACCCGGCCCAAATTTCGGTCGGGTTTTTTTTCCCCTAACCCAACCCGACCCGAGTTTACAATTTCTATAACCCAGCCCACACTATTTTCGGGTCGGGTCAGTCGGGTCGGGCCAAAACCCAACCCAAGTTTCACCCCTATTTCCCTCTCTCATGGCCGTCCCACACTAGGAAGAGAAAGAAGAAGAAAAACTTGGAAGAAGAAGAGAAGAAAAGAGAGGGAAGTGCAAGGATAAGCCATCACACCAAGGTCAAGACTAGGTGCCTTCTTTCTCATCTCCATCCTCTCTTCTCTCTCTCTCTCTCTCAAATCAAACCCTACTATGGCCGAACCCAAGCTTGGAGGTTGTCACCATTGATCAAGCATCCTAGCCGACCAACAAAGGAGAGGAAGAGGAAAGGAGTCCAAGGAGTCCGACGGGAGCAAAGAAAGTCGGAGGAGACGACGGATTGTAAGTATTTTCTAAAACAAGAGATTTGGATTTTTCTTAGGGTTTTAAGAGGCTATGAAATCCATTTCTTGGATTTAGAGGTGGCCAAATCATGGCCTTGGATCTCAAATCCATCAAATGAAGGGAGGAAAGATGGGCCAACCTTAAAGGGGTAAATTAGGGTTAAGAAAAAAATAAATAAATGCATTAAGGACATTGGTATTAAGAATTGTTTTAAGCATGGATGTGTGTAAGATTTAAAGGAAAACATGGGCCATAGGGTTCGGCCATGTAGTATGGCCGAACCCCATGGTAGAGAATTAATTAATTTATTAGGGTTTATAACAATGGAAGCATGGAGAATGATTTAGGGTTTTGAGTTGATAATGATTAAATGTAGGTAATTTTTGAGGAGTTTTTTTTTATGATGGAATCCATGGATGAATGTAAATGTTTTTATGGTCTAAAATGGCACCAATGGATAATGAACCCCATGGTGATGTTTAATAATTTTAATGGGGGTAGAAAGATGGAATGATGATGGATGTAAAAGAATGGAAAAATAAATGGGAAATGTTGGTGGTGTTGATGGACCAAAATGGACCTAATGTTGTTAGTTGTAATGGGAGTGTGGCTAAGATAATAGACTTTAATGTGATTAAGGATGATGATTCAAATGTGTAAATAGGCCAAAGAAAGAATGGGGTAAAGACATCATGGGTTCAGCCATGGTGTATGGCCGAACCAATGACCCATTTGTGGACAAACTTATGGATTAAATTTGGTATTATGCATGTGAGAAATGAATGAGGATTAGAGTGTTTAAATGGCTGATTTCTAGTGTTGTTATGTCATGGTTAATGAGACATCAATGGACCCATGTTGTGAACCAATTAAGGACTAAGATTAAGGTGTATGCATATGGATTAATTAATGGGGATTAGATTAAGTAAATGGCTATTTTTTTAGTAATTTTTTATCATGGTTGATGGGTCATGAATGGATCCAAGTCTACGATCAATTATGGACTTAATTAGGCATGGATGAATGAGTGATTAACCATGAAAAAGAGGTAGTGGCAAAACCGTAATTATGGGCCAAAATGAAGGACCATGGGTTCGGCCATGGTACATGGCCGAACCCCATGGGGGATGAACTTGGACTTAGACGTTTTTATGATGACCATAGGTGTGTTTTATGAAACCTAGGATGGCTGGATTTTAAACTCACAAATTAAAATATCTAATGGATTAAATGGGACCCACAAAACCTAAATAGTGACCGATTATTCATATGGACTTGAAAATGATTAATGGGCTTAGAAATAGTTAAAAATATGGACTGATTTGGTAATGTATAAATAAAGTACTGGACATCGTAAATGGTGCTCGATCGGCGACCGGATTCGGGAACGGAAAAACGTAAAGACACTAGTCGGTATTCGGTAGGATTCTTACCTTTTTGTAAGCCATGGATTTTGTTATGGTTTCTTTGATTTATTTTGTAAATTATATGGTTTGTTTTATGATGAGTTTTAAGAACATGATTTATGTATCTTATAGGGCATAATGCAAGGCTATGGTTTATATGCTAAGTTATGAATTCTATATTAAGACTATGGATGATATATATTACATAGCATAATGCACCTACATCTCATGCATGGCATGGGTGGGAAAATAATGAAACCGGAGTCCATGCTCCGTCGGGGCAACCGAGAAGCAGACATGGGGATAGCCTGATGTGCTATAACCGGAGTCCATGCTCCATCGGGGCGACCGAGAAGCAGACATGGGGATAGCCTGATGCGCTATAACCGGAGTCTATGCTCCGTCGGGGCGACAAAGAAGCAGACATGGGGATATCTTGATATGTGGAGATATAACCGGAGTCCATGCTCCGTCGGGGCGACCGAGAAGCAAACATGGGGATATCATGATGGTACGGATAATGGGTGGGACACATGACATAAGACACCCATGGCATAGCATTCATTTTACGGTTTTCATTATATTATTGTCTGTATGCTTGTTATCACTAATCCATGTGTTAGCCCTACTCGGAGTCCTACTGGGCGCGTTGTCTAACGCCCTACTTCTACCCTAGCTGATGACGCAGGAGATGGCGCAGCGGAAGGGCACGAAGGAAGCCAAGCTTAGGAGCTTGGGGAGGCGGCTACTTATTTATTTAAATTTGTTTTGGAAATGTATTTGAGTAGCCTAGCTTGTCGGAAATGTAATATTTTAGATTACTTTCTATATTGTGGTTTTTATTTTGGACATTGTGATGTTGAGATATTTTGGTAATTAAATGAATGTTCTTCCCTGCTATCTAAAATTTGTAGGTTAGTCTCTATTGCCATTCCGCATTTAATTTAATATTCCTTGAGCTTACTTCTACGTGTGAATCATTCTCGTGAACTTCGTTCCACTCACACGTAGGGTTGACCAGTTAAAGGCCGGGCTTTAGAAGCTCGGACTTAACTCGCGTCGTGACGTCCGAGCCCTTGGTCACTTTTTATTTCCAAAAAAAAAATACTCTGATTTTAGGTGAAAAGGGGCGGGCGTTACAGAAATAGCTAGAGCTCAACGGGAGAAGAAACGATGATTTCAAAATGTTCTGTCGTTTTCACAAAAAGAGGCCTTTTAACTTACTCTTTCTGATTTACCGACCAGTTGTGACCAACGACATATCTATGTCGATTGTCGATATATATCTACTTGTCTCCCTTTGCGATTTTTCCCCCTTTCAGACAGTGTTCTGAATTCCAACAGTACTGACCTCTCTGTACCTCCGACTAGTCTATCCTTTGACTTGGATTTTATAACTAAGGACAACTGGGGGTGTGTGTGTGTGTGTGTGTTTGTGATGTTCATAGTTCGTCAAGCTTTGCTTATACATGTTTTAATGCTAGTGATGGTACATACATTCACACCAAATATGTACCATTTGAAGATTCAGTTCATCCTTCTGAAGATAGGCACAGACTGTGGATTTCAGATCTCCTTTCCTGGGTCCAAATCAATCCAAGATTTTTGGACACGTTTAATTCTCCAATTTAAGTATATTTCCCAAATGTGTGATGTCCTGAGATGCAATATTTTCAGGTTTTATCAAGGCAAGGCATATATGAACATAATTCATTCCACATAATGTATAAATTAATGTATATTAGAATGAAACTAGAAGCACACTAGTCATAGATTCATTTCCTGATTAAGTACATTGATCAAGCATATAGAAATGAAGAATGACCCTACACACACAGCTCTTATGCCTATTATCATGTTATTACCCAGAATATGATAAACAACTTTAGCATTATTTTAAGACAGTTCTAATTTTTTTGAAGGGATTAGATACTTAAATGGATTATTCGGTCATTACTTTTGGTAGGTCACACCAACATAAAAATCCATCTTAAGGCATAGAGCATGTTACATTCCACATGTGTCACAAGTTTTAGGAACTTGGAATGAAACGACACTGTGTATGTGTACCATAATCACATACACACCCTATACATGAGGTAATGCACACACTACATTCATTTCCAAAAGATACACAAATCACATGGCATATAAAATGAAAAGAGACAAGTATATTCCAATACAAGAGTGCATACCAACATGTATAACACACATCTTACAATGGATCAATCCAACAATCAAACAAGAACATGGATTGAATGTAAGATGCTGATTCCAAAACATATTTCAAATGTGGTACCAACAGTGGTATTCCTTCACACATTTGAACCTAACATTCTGAGACTTGGAATCTAAGTTCACAATTCCGTGATAGCCTTTTGTCAAATCTGGCTTTTAGCCATGGGTGCCTTCCCATTTGATCTTATGGTTCAACATTCCAGATTTTGTACCATGATATTGGTCTCTAAAACATCTCGGTACATGGTCTTATAGGATACTTGGAGGTTACTACCTTCATCAAGTTCCTTTCCTCCATCCTCTCCTTCTCTTAGAGGGTATAGCTTGGACTTTTTCAATAGATGAATTTAACCAATCACCTATATTTTCTGCACACAAATTTATTGACAAGTGATGTTATCTATTGAACTAGAAGAGGCTATTTTATAGTGGATGCTTTCAGCCTTTTTTGCTGTTTCATGCCTTTTAAATATTTTGACAGCATATCATGAAACAATACTGATGAATGCTACATATATTTGGTTTATGTGCATAACCAATTCATCACTAGTCCAAGCAGTTTTGATCTTTGGGATGAGTGGTCACAGAAGTTGAAGATTTTATCCAATACCTCTTGCATAGGTACAGAGCACAGAGAATTTTTTATAGTGGTTTCGGGGTACCTCCCCTTAATCCACTTTGGAACAAAGGTTTTTAAAAAAATTAAAACAAAAAAGTACTTGCATTTGAAGCTCTCTCTTCTGATGTGTGCTTCTTCGAGATCCCACCCATGTATGCCGATGCTCCGCCCAGTTGCCGTCGTTTAGCAATCACAGTCCAGGGTGTAAAGGAAACTGGTTTTACCAAAGGTTTCCTAGTTTATGGTTCTCTCCTCCTCACTTTCAAACTAAATCCTCAGATTGGTTGTTTATGAGTTTTATTCCTTCCTCTCTCACTCACAACTCAATCTATTTGATTGGTTGTATTTTATTCTCCCAGTGTAAGCACGAGAAAGAGAGTCATCCTTCTGTTGGCCCTTGTTTAATCTCACTGGTGAAGATGAGGCTCCAACTGATCCTACTGAAGGATACCAACTTGTTGCATAAATATTGGTGTATATAGCAAATGCAATCAGTTGAAATAACAGTAATGTACCGACAGGTCAGTCTCACAGAAGGGTTGGTGAATAGAAATGTTACGATTACAATTCCGACTGTTGTGTATTAAGTGCACTCCCAACGGTAATATTCTTTCTCGATCGACATATCATTTGTCGCCGATGGGTCGAAACTTATGGTACCCGAGGGGTAGGTCCGTACGAGAGGCTCGTTCTACTACAAAAGCATGCTTGATAGTAGTTTTAACTTGGAAACCTGTAACCAAGTATGACTTGTCGCCCTCTACCGAGGGGTCGGTTCTGGTACTCTCGATCGGTCTTTGATTGCCGATATGTCTGTTTCTTCTAGAGTCCACATGAGTTCAGAGTTTCAGAACTCAAGATCTTGATCGTGGAGTCGTGACCACGAGAGTTCATTTCAGTCTTTCACCGATGGGTCGGTGCATACGTGACTCTCGATCAGAGACAAACCCAGAATGATAGTTCAATGTTTCAGAACCTATGTCATTCGGGCTGACTAGTGCTTGACCACGATGGGTAGATCTTGACTACACCGAGGGGTCAGTGAGATAAAACTGGTTGAGCTGACAGTGAATTTTAATTCATATTTCCAAGTTTGCTTCCAATTCACTATCAAGCTTCCACATTAAGCTTTTTATGATTTAACCATTTGTTCTTTAAGCCTTAGGGATAGTCCTCTCTAAGGTGTGGGTACCACCTAAAGTTATCGATGGGCATAATACCTGTTTTGTGATTGCCGTGATGATGAACTTTAATCCAGTGGAGCATGATCTTTTCTCTTGATCATCTTGGGTCTTCAAGCTTCCAGCAAATGCTTCTTTCCGAGTCCTGGAATTGACAAACTTAGGGTCTTGGCCAAGCCGAGGCACTAACACCTTCTATTTAGAGAGTATGAGATTGGCTAAGGATCTTGATAAGGTAAAAAATGAGAATGCCAACTAAGGTGTGGATTTCACCTAAAGTCATCTATGGCCAAAATACCTTTTTGTGATTGCCATAACGATGAGCTTTCAACCTGGTGGAGCATGATCTTCACTCTTGATCATCTCGAGTCTTCAAGCTTCTAGCAAGTGCTTCTTCTCGAGTCACGGAATTGACAAATTGAGACTAGGCAAAGGAGAGGCACTAACAATCGTTTTTGAAAGAAAAGTATGAAAATCTTGGGTAACCCAAGTTTGCATGGAAAACACTTTGTACTAGATACTAAAAATCAAATTTAAAACATAGACACACTTCTTTTCCTTCTTGGTACCATAAGAGAATTATTTAAAATAAATAAGTACTAATAATAAAATAACATTCAGGTTTAACATAAACCATCCGCAGAAACCAATCGAAATAAATAAATAAGAACAATTAATAAAAGAAAATAATTTAAATAGTTGAATCAAAGAAAACCTCTTGTTGATCAAGCTAGCCAAATATCTATAATAGTCCTAGAGGGGGGTGAATAGGACTATAGGGGAATTTTAAAATCTATTTAAATATTGGGCACTTCAATGATTAATCAATACAAATTTGCTCAATTAATATTCTAAATGTGATTTACAAGCAAGATTAAGTTTAAGCAAATTATGTGTGTAATAAGACATGAGCTAAAGCAAGTACACAAAATAAGGTGAAGGAGATGAGAAGAGATGGAGAATTGTGACACAATGATTTTTACGTGGTTCGGCAACCTTGCCTACATCCACGTCTCAAGTACACCACTTGAGGATTTCACTAACCTTCTCCTTCACGGGTGGAGAAGAAACCAATTACAAAGCTTAATCTACTTCATGGGTGTAGATCGACCTAATCACCAAGAGAACACCTCTCTTAAAAGCCAATAGGCTTACACCAACCCTTTACAATATTTCACAATTAATAAAAAGAAGTTGTGTTTTGAAATATACCAAGAACTTAGCTTTGAGTTACTTGAAGTAGCTTGGGCTTTTTCTTGAATGTCCTCCTCTTCTTGGCTTGATATAAATGCTCCAATGAAGTCCAACCAAGATGATAACAAGGAGGTCTAGGGTAAATAAAGGTTTTCCTATGAGGATTAAGACCCTAGAGAGAATCTCTACTTAACACATTCAACATAGAGCATAAGATGCTCAAGATATGCCTATGAGAGCTTTTAATGTGTTTGAGATTAAGATTCAAAGCTTAGAGTATTATAACTATGGAGTTTGTAAGCTTTGGAAGTTGTTGGAAAGCTTGGAAGAATATATGGAAAAATTGGACTCAAGTCATCAATCTTTTTCTCTCCAAAAAGCCTTACATTTATAGGCTAGGGAAGTTCCAACGGATCTATCTTCAGACCTTCCGAAGATGGGTCTCAGACCTTCCGAAGTTGCAACGGTAGGATTCCCAACGGTTATATTACAACAGCTATTTTGACCCTGAAACGGATAGTTTGACTGATCCTCAGAACGTCCAAAGGTTTATGTTTGAAACGTTCGAAGTTCCCAGGAATGCCTGGGTTCGAAATATCCTAGGACGTTCCGAGACCATGTTCTCAAAAGATCAGAGCTTCCCAGAAAAACCATTTTTCACTAAGTGTTGGAAACTTGAGATTTTGTGAAAAAAAACGTGCACATGGTGGAGAGCTCATGAGTGTTCTGTGCAATCAATTAGATTTGACTATAATTAACATTTTAGATTGCAAGGACACACAAAATACGGAGATATTTGGTAGATCGCAAGAGCTCTCCACAGGGCAGAGAGTGGGATTAGAAACCCTGTTTGTATTATTCCAATTTTAACCAAAAAGGCTTCTAAGGCTTCTAGGTCAGTCCTATGGTCCAAATACCTGTGATGGTTGGCATTCAAAGAGTTCTTCTGGTTTTGGTGCGAGCCTTCAAAACAACGTGTCTTATGGAGCTTCAAGCTTGATTTGACTGTGCATGTCTTCCAGACATGAGGCCTTAGACACGTAGACGGTCACGACTCAGTCAAAGAAATTTACAACTCAGGACTCAGTCGGAAATAGTCACGGAATTGACAACTCAGTCTGACTCAGGAGAGGCAGATTTAACTTTTAGGCCAACACCTTAAAATATGAAAAACTACTAGATTTAAGTTCTTAAACATCTTAATGAAACTTAAAGTAATTTAAGGAGAGAAAATCCAGGTAGGGGTTTGCACCACCAACCAATAAGCAAAAAAAGTAATCTAAAACATTTTAAAGTGAAGCACACTTTGTAAATAATCTAAATGATGCAATTGAATAAAGAATAGATTTAAGCTTAAATCAGATTTAAATGAGAACCAACTAATAAACTTGGAAATTTCTAGACATATAGGGGGAAAAGTAAGGAAATCAATATTCTCAAAATTAAATTGATGAAAAAAAAGGGCAAACCATTCATTGGTTACATAACTGAGATAATATGGTAAAACATCATGAAGAGGTTGGGTAGGTTGCAATGGATAGCTAAACTTGTGGTTCTTCCAATTTCAGGTAGAAAAGGAAATAATAATAATAATATGAAAGCAAAATACGGATAAAATATAAAGGGTTTCTAAGCACTTACATGAAGAACGGCGATGTAGGACTCAGGTGGTTGGGAGGTAGAAGTGTAGAGTAAACGAAGAGACCACTGGAAGATTCAAGTGATGGGTTGCTGTTGGCCATGAATGTTGCCGATCAGGTTAGGGATATTGTTGTTGCATGGAAAGGAAAGAAATGAAGATGAGGGACCGAGAGGAGTACATGGGATTCAGAGCACACGGTTGTAACTATAGGAGAGAAGGAAAAAGGGCATGAAATAAGGGTATTTCAATGAGAAAGGTGCTTTCGATTGGGATAAGGTGTCGCCTATATCTTTTTTTTAAAAAAAAAAAAAAACTAACTTAAGGTATCGAGGAAATCCAAGATTTTAAAATTTAAATCTAAAAGCAAGGAAGAATATCTAGATTTAAAATTCAAAATCAAACTATTGTTATTATTATTATTTTAAATAAAAGTTGGAGAAACAAAAGGAAATCTAATTGAATTTGTGCAGGTACAATCTGTCTACTTTAGGGGCGTGTGTGCAATATTGAAACCTAGGTGTTCAACTTTCTAAGTTTTCAATGTATTTTCTCAAACATTTTTCATAAATCACACACATACACACACAAAGGTAAAATTACTAAAATGCCCCTCGAGTCTTTGAACTTGAGCCAGAACAAACCGGGGCTTACTAGAGAGCCCATTGTTACTAATCCCTGAAAACGACCAAAAGATCCGTAGATCTCACAAAAATCCAAAAATATCGGGTCGGGTCGTTGCAACACTTCCCCTTTTAAGAATTTTGTCCTCAAAATTTACAGTAAGCTCATAAATGGAGTCTCGAACAGAGCTAGAAATTTCGGGTCGGGTCGTTACAACACTTCCCCCTTTAAGAATTTTGTCCTCAAAATTTACAGTAAGCTCATACATGGAGTCTCGAACAGAGCTAGAAATTTCTTCCGCATTGTCTCTTCATTCTCCCAAATAGAAGATTCCCCGCCCTGGCGCTGCCAAACCACTAGAACCTGTAATGGCCTGGAATTTGTAAATCAATATATAGGTGGATATTAGTTATTTTAATAATGGAAATTGGGAAATTTGATGGAATAGATGGTAAATGGATCAAAATTTGGACAAAGGCCCAATTATGGCCCAATGGACCATGGATTGGATTTAAAATCATTTAAATGGTCAATTATGGTCAATGGGGCCAAGGATGGTCAAATTGGGCCCAATACCCATATGGGACCCAATGGGTCAAGATAATGTAAGCTCTAAGGTAAATGGGTAAGGGTGAATTTAATTGGGCCATGGGCCCAATAGTGATCCAATAAGAGGAATGGATTTAATTAAATTTAAATCACCTAAGTTGGTGATGAATTGACCAAGGTGACATGGCCAATTGGGACCCACGTCCACCTCACCAAGTGAGGTGGCGTGGGGACCAAGGATTGGTAGGGCCTGCCACTATGGTTGAATTGGTCAACCATGGGTAGATGGATGAAGGCAATTTAAGCAAATGGAATTAAGTTAAATGGAAATTAATTAACCTAATTATCTAATTAATTAAAGGTTTAAATTATCCAAAAAGGGTGGTCAAATGGTCAAAGTTGGAAAACTAAACCACCCATTTCTAGACACCAAAAATGTTGGGCTTGGTGGTGGTTATCCCAACCACCACCATAAAGCATGGAAAATATCTTGTGTGGGTTGGTGGGAGGAGTTAATGTGGAGTATATCTTAAGCAACCAAGAGATGAGATGACTTTTTCATCTCATTCTCTCCATTCCATCTAACTCTTTCACACGTCCTCCATCTCTGTCACTCTCAAAACTGTCCCTTACACACCCAAGGAAGAGAGGAAGAAAACTAAGGAAGAAGAAGGAGAAAAGTTTAGAGAAGAGGAAAAAAAGCCCAAGTGTTGGCCGATCACCTCAAGACAAAGACCTTGAGACATCTTTCTCATCTCCATCCTCTCCCTCTCTCAAATCTAACCCTACCTTAGTCAAACCCAAACCTTGGAGACTCCATCTTGATCAAGCATCTTAACCCAAAGATCAAGGAGAAGAAGAGAAGAGAAGGCCAAGGAGTCCAAGAGGAGGAAGAAAAACCGGAGGAGACGTCGGATTGTAAGTAATTCTTAAACAAGAAGTTATTTCCTTTTAGGGTTAAGGAGAGAGCATGGAATCCATTTCTTGGATTGGTTGGTGGCCAAAGTGTTATGGGCCTTGGATTTAAATCCATCCAAAAGATGAAGTAAGGATGAAAAATGGACAAAACTCTAGTGGGTAAATTAGGTTAAGAAAAAAATAAATGCATTAAGGACATTGGTATTAAGAATTGTTTTAAGCATGGATGTATGTAAGATTTGAAGGAAATCATGGGCCATAGGGTTCGGCCATGTAGTATGGCCGAACCCCATGGTAAGTGAGGTATGATTTTTAGGGTTTTAAAGAATGGAATACATAGTGGTTGGTTAATGATTTTAGGGTTTTAAATGAATGAATGTGAGTGATTTTTAAAGGGATTTAAATGAGGAAAAATCATGGGAAATATTGGTGATTTCAATGGCCTCAAAAAATGGTGGATGAAAGTGAACCTATGGTGATGAAATGGTGGATTTAGTGGGTGTAAAATAATGGAAAAATAAATGGGGAATGTTGGTGGTGTTGATGAACCAAAGTGAACCTAATGTTGATAGTTGTAATAGGAATGTGACTAAGTTAATGGACTTAAATATGATTAAGGAATGATGAATTGAATGTATGGTTTAGGTTCTCTCAATGGAGAGACTTGTTATGGAACTAAGTGATGTATGTAGACCTTAAAAAAAAAATGGGGAAAGAAACATCATGGGTTCGGCCATGGTGTATGGCCGAACCCATGACCCATTTATGGATCAATTTATGGATTAAATTTGGTGTTATGTATGTGTTTAAATGAATGGAGATTAGGTTAATTAAATGGCTGAATTCTAATGTTGTTGTGTCATGGTTAATGAGACATAAATGGACCCATTTTGTGAACCAATTGATGGACTAAGATTAAGGTATTTGCATATGGATTAATTGATGGGAATTAGATTAAATAAAGGGCTGTTTTTAATAATTTTATGTCATGGTTGATGGGTCATAAATGGATTCAAGATTATGGATCAACTATGGACCTAAGAATGGAGAAATGACATGAGAGCCTAACCATGGAGGAGTAGTGGCAAAACCGTAAATAATGGCCAACTTTAAGAACCCATGGAAGATGATCGTGGACTTAAGTGCAATTATGGTAACCTTTAGTATGTAATTAATAAAGCCTAGGGTGGCTGATTTTTAAGACTTATAGGATTAAAAGGTTTAATAGATTAAATGGGACGCACAAAACCTAGCTAGTGAGGTTCGGCCAAGGTGTATGGCCGAACCCCGCTAAGGTCAGATTAATGGACTGAAAAGGTTAAAAACATGAACTAATTGTTAATATATAATAAGATACTGGACATCGCAAACAGTGCGCGATCGGCGACCAGATTATCGGACGAAAATGAAAAAGGACGCTAGTCGGTATTCGGTAGGATTCCTACCTTTTTGTAAGTCATGGATTGTGTGATGGTTTCTTTGATTTATTTTGGATATCATATGGTTTGTTTTATGATGGGTTTGTAAGATTATGATTTATGTAAATTATATGGCATAATGCAAGGCTATGAATTATATGTTAAGTTATGAATTCTATATTAAGGCTATGGATTATACATATTACATAGCATAATGCACCTACATCTCATGCATGGCATGGGCGGGAAAATAATGAAACCGGAGTCCATGCTCCGTCGCGGCGACCGAGTAGCAAACATGGGGATAGCCTGATGTGCTATAACCGGAGTCCATGCTCCGTTAGGACGACCGAGAAGCAAACATGGGGATAGCCTGATGTGCTATAACCAGAGTCCATGCTCTGTCGGGGCGACCGAGAAACATTCATGGGGATAGCTTTATATGCTATAACCGGAGTCCATGCTCCGTCGGGGTGTCCGAGAAACAGACATGGGGATAGTTTGATGTGCTATAACCGGAGTCCATGCTCCGTCGGGGCGACCGAGAAGCAAACATGGGGATACCTTGACGAGGCCTTGCCGTCAAGGGGGATATGACATCATTATGGTATGGTTGATGGGTGGGACACATGACATGAGACACCCATGGCATTGCATTCATTTTATGGTTTTCGTTTTGTTACTATCTATATGCTTGTTATCACTAATCCATGTGTTAGCCCTACTTGGAGTCCTACTGGGCGTGTGTCTAACGCCCTACTTCTACCCTAGCTGATGACGCGGGAGATGGCGCAGCGGAAGGGCGCGACGGGAGCCAAGCTTAGGAGCTCGGGGAATCGAGCTACTTAGTTTATTTAAAGTTTATTTTGGGAATGTATTTGAGTAGCTTAGCTTGTTGGAATGTAATATTATAGATTACATGCTATGTTTTGGATGTTAGTTTACACATTATGATTTTAAGATATTTTGGTAATTAAATGAATGTTTCTTCCCTGCTATCTAAAATTTGTACGTTAGTCTCTATTATCATTCCGCATTTAATTTAATATTCCTCGAGCTTACTTCTACGTGTGAACCATTCTCCGTGGACTTCGTTCCACGCACACGTAGGGTTGGCCAGTTAATGGCCGGGCTTCAGGAGCTCGGACTTAACTCGCGTCGTGACGTCCGCGCCCTTTGTCACATTTAAAAAAAAAATAGACTTGGATTTCGGTGAAAAGGGGCGGGCGTTACAGTTGGTATCAGAGCGAAATCGGAAGAATGAATCTCTCGAAGTATGATTAAGACGGTTTCACGTCTCACTGACGGATAAGAATCCCAACTGACTGACTCTTCGGAGTCCGTTGCACGGGGGCCGGGTTAATTTACTTCGATTGACTCAAACTGAAGCGTTCAATCTGGGAACAACATTTGACGAAAAATGAATGATAGCAAGGGAAGAAAAATCAATTTAAGTTGGAATTATCAAACGTAACGAAGTAGGAAAATCTCCCTGATTTCCCCGAATTAAAAAGGAACATTTGATGTTTGGGAAGTTTTCCCTCAAACCAAGTGTGCTTATTTGGTAATTTTCTCCAAAATGAGAAACAATACTTAGGAAGTCTTTCCCCAAAACAAAGTATGTTTACTTAATAATCCCCCCCCCCCCCCCCCCTCAATTTGAAAAGGAACTAAGTCGATAAATATTTTTTTCAGTGACTTAGGAAAATGCCTCCGAAAAGAAGAACTCGCAAGAACCCACGGGTAGAGGAAGAGGTGCCACCACCTCGTCAGGAAGAGGGGGTACAGCCACCCCAACAGGAGGAGGGACAAAATAGCGTGAACCTACCTGTGGTGCCTCCCGAGTTGAAAGAATTAGTTCAAGCGGTGGTCACCTCTGTACTTCAACAACACTTGAATGGGAATGCGACCACCAGTGACTCCAACAACCAGAGCATGGTTAGAGATTTCCAGCAACAGCGCCCTCCTTACTTCGGGGGAAAAAAAGGGGCTGTCGGAGCAGAACATTAGTTGAAGAAGATCAATCAAATCTTGAATCTACTCCAGATTTCTAGTCATACTGATAGGATTTTACTGGCTATGTCTCAACTGATCGAGGATGCCGACAATTGGTGGGAGGTTGTAGAAAAGCAGCAAGCACTTGCGCCGGAAGGACAAAGGATTGCCATGACATGGGAAGGGTTCTCAGCAACCTTTTTAGAGCAATATTTTCCGGAGGAGGAAAGAGAGCACCAGACTCAAGCCTTCCTATCATTGGTACAAGGCAATATGACGGTGGCAGAATACCACCGGGAGTTCCTGAGACTATCTGTCTATGTGTTTTATATGGTGGATACCGAGCACCGAAGGGCTCGTAATTTTGAACGGGGACTTCGGCCAAGTATCAGGGCCAAGGTAACAATATTCAAGGCAGCCACACTGACTGAGGTGGTCAGCAGGGCCACTATAGTAGAGCGGGAGTTGAATGAGTTGACGCGGCCTGACAATCGCCAAGGACAGAGTGGGCAGGGTGCATTTCAACCCAACAAGAGGTTCCGCCCCAATTTTAACAGACCCTCACCCTCCACTGGATCTACAGGGGGCTTTCGCCCCAATCAGCCCTTCCCATCAGCATCAGTCACTCAGGTTCCACGGGGTGGGAACACGTGCTATCAGTGTGGCCAATAGGACCACTTCAAGAGGGAGTGTCCACAGATCAGCAAACCCTTTCACTTCAGGGGTTCTTTCCGCCCTTCAGCTAGGCCAGCTCAGTCACAAGGAGGCAGGGCTCATAACCAGGAGGGGCGGGCGCCAAACCTTGCAGGATCTGGACGGCTTTTTGCCATAACTCCTCCAGCAACGGCGGATCACTCCGTGATTCAAGGTATGGCCGTAGTTGGTAACTCCTATGCTGTTACATTATTTGATTCTGGAGCTTCCCATTCATTTATGTCTACTGCATTCATATCTGCTACGGGCACACTAGTACAAAAAACTATCCACATCACTTACCATTGTATCCCCGGTCGGAGACACATCTTTGGGACTCATATGCACGGCGTTGAACACTGAACTCGCCGGATTTAGATTCGAGTTTTTATTATTTGGTAATTGATATGGTGGAATACGATGCTATATTTGGTATGGACTAGTTGGCTACATATCAGGCCCATATTGATTGCCATCTTCGTAGGGTGATATTTTGGTCACCCGAGGGAAAGCGGTATATAGTGCCCGCTGACAGACAAGGCATTCCTAGAAGGCTGCAGGAAGAATTGAACCACCTTGTCTTGAACAGCCTCAAATTAGATAGGCCACCAATAACTGAACTTCCGGCGGTAGTAGCAGATTATGCCGAGGTATTCCCAACAGAGCTCCCTGGTTTGCCACCCAAGAGGGAGAAAGATTTTGAGATCAAGTTATACCCCAGCGCCGCTCCAGTATCATTGCCCCATTACAGGATGGCACTGTAATAGCCCGAATTTTTAAATCAATATATATATGGTAATTATTTATTTTAATAATGGAAAAATGGGAATTTTGATGTCATGGATGTTAAATGGATCAAAATTTGGACAAAAGCCCAAGTATGGTCCAATGGACCATGGATCGGATAGAACTCATTTAAAGGGGACAATAATGGGCAAGAAGGGCCGATGACCATGTGGGACCCAACGAATCAAAATTGATTCGAGCTCCAAGGTAAATGGTAAGAAAATAAATGTAATTGGGCCATGGGTTCAATGATGACCCAACAAGGGGAAGGGATTGAATTGATCACCTAAGTAATGAGGAAATAATCAAGATAGCATAATCAAGTGGGGTCCACCTCCACCTCATCAAGTGAGGTGGCGGTTGGCTAAGAAATTGGTGGGGCCGGCCACCATGGTTGACTTGGTCAACCATGGTTGGATTTATGAAGGAATTGAAGGAGAATAAATAGAAATTAAATTATGAAATTAAAGGGGCTAAGTTAAATAACAAATTATATAATTGGGTGAGTCAAGATGATTCCCATCTTATTTGACTCACCAAACTCATTGGAATGAGTGGTGACTCAAACCCATTCCAACCACCCCCACTAAGGGGACAATGACCCTAAAATTGGGGGCATGCAAGGCCATACCCCCCTTTATGATTTTCTTGGTCGATGGGACAAGACCAAGATTACATGGGATATGGTTTTTCATCTCTTCTCTTTTATCACTCTCTCCCTCTCCTCTCCAAACCGTCCTCCCTCTTGCAAGACAAAGAAAACACCAAAGAGGAAGAGATTTAGAAAGGAAGAAGAAAACCCAAGGTTGACCGACCACTCAAGACCCAAGACTTGAGATATTTTCCCATTCCCACCTCCGTTTTTCTCTCTCAAAACTGCTACACCTTGGCCGAACCAAATCTTGGTGACCTTACCTTAATCAAGGTCACCATTGGCCGATTATCAAGGAGGAAGAAGAAGGAGAAAGACTAAGGAACAAGAGGAGTAAGAGACAACCGGGAGAATCACAGATTGTAAGTATCTCTAAACAAGCGATTAAGTTTTAATGGTCTAAAAATGGAATCCATTTCTCAGAATGAATGATGGCCACAAGTGTAGTGGGCTTTAGACCCAAAATCCATCAAGTGATGAGATGGGAAATGGGTGGAAAAGAGGAGACATAGATTAAGAAAGATAATAAATTAAGGGCATTATGTATTTAAGATTTATAAAGCATGGAAATGTAATGTTTTAAGGAAAATCACGAAGTAAGGATGTACAAAATACGCCATGGAGAAGACTGACAAAACAGTCAGTCGACTGAATCAAAGATTCAGTCGACTGAACTGATAGTAGGCGAATCAGAAACGAGTTTCTAGGAGTTTCAGCCGACTGAATGAGTAATTCAGTCGACTGAACTAATGGTGGTTAATGACAGAACGAGTTTCTGGGAGTTTCAGCCGACTGAATGAGTAATTCAGTCGACTGAACTAATGGTGGTTGATGACAGAACGAGTTTCTGGAAGTTTCAGCCGACTGAATATATGATTCAGTCGACTGAAGGGATGCTTATTAAACACAAAAAGGGATGGTTGATAGTTCAGCCGACTGAATCCATGATTCAGCCTACTGAAAATGAACTGGCAGAACAAACAGATGACCTGATTCAAAATCAGCCGACTGAATCTGTGATTCAGTCGACTGAAAGGGTATGAACCATGTTTCAGCCGACTGAATGCATATTTCAGTCGACTGAAACTGAACTGGCATGACAAACAGACGATCTGATTCAAAATCAGCCGACTGAATCTGTGATTCAGTCGACTGAACTCATGATTCAGTCGACTGAACTCGTAATTCAGTCGACTGAATTGAAATGTACAGTTTTTGAATATTTTCTATGACACTATTAATCCGGTAGGATAAATGGAGATGATATTCAATTAAAGGGACTGATTTTAATGGTCCTATGACATGATTGGTAAGTCATTAATAGATCTAAGTGTATAGATCAGTTATGGATTAAATTATATACGTGTTGAAAGCAATGGAAAAAGAGGCCAAGATAAGGGCTGATTTTGGTAATCTTATAATGTAGTTAAAGATCATTAATGAACATAGGTTTATGATCAGTTAGAGACTTAATCGTGGATAAGATATAGACTAACTTGGGAAATGTATAATAAGGTATTGGCACATCGCAACGGTACGCGAACGGTGACCGGAATTATCGGACGAGAACGAAAAAGGACGTTATCAGTATTTGGTAGGATTCCTACCTTTTTGTAAGCCTTGGATTATGTGTTATGTATGGATTTTTCCTGGTTTATTTTAGTAAGCATATGGTTGTTTTAATATGGGTTTTAAGATTATGATGTGGATATTAATGTTTTACTTGTCCTATTTATGGTAATCAAATCATATGTTTTATTGATGAAATTATTAAAGCCATGGTTTGTACTATCATATTTATTACATGGCATATGGCATCTACATCTCATGCATGACATGGGAGGGATATGAAAGGGGAAGGATGAAATGGAACCGGAGTCCATGCTCCGTCGGGGCGACCGAGAAACAGCCATTGGGATAGCCTGATAGGCTATAATCGGAGACCATGCTCCGTCGGGGCGACCGAGAACCAAACATGGGGATATCTTGATGTGATTCATCCATCAAGGGGGTACCATAAGGAACACCTTGACGAGGCCTTACCGTCAAGGGGGAATGAATTGTGATTGTGTATATCTGGACGAGGTCATGCCGTCCCGGGGGATGATTTAAGATGTTTATATCTTGACGAGGTTTTGCCATTAAGGGGAATGAATTGTGATTGTGTATATCTGGACGAGGCTTTGCCGTCCAGGGGGATGATTTGGGATGTTTACACCTTGACGAGGATTTGCCGTCAAGGGGGACATGACATTTATGATGATGTGGATGATGGGTGGGACACATGACATAGACACCCATGGCATGGCATTCATCGTATGATTTTAGTATATTATTATCAGTATTGTTATCAGTATGCATGTTATCACTAATCCCTGTGCTAGCCCTACTCGGAGTCCTACTGGGCGCGTTGACTAACGCCCTACTTCCACCCTAGCTGGTGATGCAGGAGACGGAGGAAACAGTGGACGTGACGGGAGTCAAGCTTAGAAGCTTGGGAAAACGGCTACCTTGTTTATCAAAGTTTTATTTTGGAAATGTTGTAACTCAAGTAGCATAGCTTGTTGAATTGTAATAATTTTGGATTTATTACTATGGTCTGGATTAAACTTTGTATGTTAACATTTTGAGACATAATCATGAACATGGGGGTATTTTGGGTAATTTAATGTGGTATCTTCCCTTCTATCTAAAACCGGTAGGATATTATCTATTATAATGTTCCGCATGTAACTATATTCCATGAGCTTACTTCCTACGTGTGAACCGTACTCGTGGACTTCGTTCCGCGCACGCGTAGGGTTGGCCAGTTAAGGGCCGGGCTTTATGAGTCCGGACTTAACTCGCGTCGTGACGTCCGTGCCGTTGTTACCTTGATTTAATTAAAAAAAAAAAAAAATAGACTCTGAAATATGGTGAAAATGGGCGGGCGTTACAGTTGGTATCAGAGCGAAATCGGAAGAATGAATCTCTCGAAGTATGATTAAGACGGTTGCGTGTCTCACTGGCAGCTAAGAATCCCAACTGACCGACTCTTCGGAGTCCGCTGCACGGGGGCCGGGTTAATTTACTTCGATTGACTCAGACTGAAGCGTTCAATCTGAGACAACATTGGACGTAGAGAATTGATAGCAAGGGAAGGACAATCATTATAAAAGATGGATTTATAAAACATAGCGAATAGGGCTTACTTCCCCCGAAACGAGAAAACAGAATCTAGATTTTTTTTTCCCAAATGGATGGAACATTAATGGATTTATCAAATGTAGGAAAATTTCTCCGATCTCACCAAATGGAACAAACATTGATATTTAGGAAATTTTTTCCCAAATTGAACAACAAACAATAGGGATTTAGAGATTTTCCCCCCCAGAAACAAAGGAAAACAAGTGTGCTTATTTGGCAACTTCCCCCAAACAAAATACATTGTTTTATACATAAGAAATTCCCCAAAAACCTAGATTGGTTTTGTTGGAACTGCTGATGATGATTTGTGTATTCTATTGTATTCTATGATACAGATATGTCCAGTGACGGGGAGTATATGGAGTTATGGGATAAGGGAACCCCTAGGTGTTTCATAGATTTGCTGTCCGCTTCTAGCATAGAAGTTGGCATGGACTTTCAGGAGGGACCTCCCGAGAAAGAGGGATAGAATTTAGTATCTCTTCCTGAAGAGAATGTGGGAGAATTTCAGATAATAAGAAAGTTGGTAAGGGAAATAGGACCCGGTTATTGGTATGAGTTGTGCAACCAGGTTGGGGCACAACTGCGCATACTCTCCCTACCTTTTTGAAGTGGTATGCCCGGTTTGTGGGCTACATGGACACGGGCAAGAAAGGACTAACTGTTTTTATGTTGGAAGATCAGGGATAATAGCTTGTTTGACATGTGGAGTGCTGGGTCACATGTCGATGTCGTGCCCTGACAGTTCTTTTGTGTTTGAGGATGATGCAGGGTCTTCTACGGAAGGCTAGGTTGGGGAGTAGTAAGAAAGGTCATTCAAAGAGGATTATTTTGTAAGGATTGTGGGTACGTTCTGTTATTTTAAAGAGTTTATTTTAACCCTATCAACCTTTGTGAGATGATAGAAGTTTAAATGACTTCTAAAGGAAATATGTAACTTATGAAACTATGAAGGAACTAAGCCAGTGATTTTTTTTTTTTATGACTTAGGAAAATGCCTCCGAAGAAAAGAACCCGATAATGCCTGTGTGGGAAAGAAGAAATACAACAGCCTCATTCGGAAGAAGAGGTACAACAACTTCATCAGGAGGAAGCACAGAATAGCGTGAATATTTCAGTGATAACACCCAAGCTACAAAACGTAGTGCAAGCTCTAGTCACTTACGTGATTCAACAACTCTTGAACGGAAATGAAACACAGGACCGAAGAGGTCAGAGTGGGGTAAATACCTTTCGCCCTCACAAGAGATTCAAACCCAACTTTTGGAGACCTTCAGCCTCTACAGGCGGTTCCTGTTTCCAATGTGGTTAGCAGGGGCATTTTAAAGAGAGTGTCCTCAGAACTATAGATCTTCGCACTTCAGAGGTCCTCGCCGTTGTCTAGCTCGATCAGCTCAGCCACAGGGGCCTAGAGCACATGACCTGACAGGAAGGGCACCTATTCCGATAGAGTCGGGACAGCTGAATGCTACGATTTCTTTTCCAGAGACAATGGATCATTCGGTGGTTCAAGGTATGGCAGTAGTTGTAGTTCATATGTTATGCATTATTTAAATTGAGAACATTCTATTCTCTTGTACCTAATGCCTTCACGTATGTTATTAGTACAATAAATGTTCACTACACTTACTGTATTATTCCCTGTTGGTAGACGATGATGGTTATTGGTGAGTATGTCGGTTCCCCGATAGATACAGTTGGCTCTATAAGTTAACACGTGAGTTTTATAATGGACATTTGATTTTGTAGTCGACGCGTGGGTAGTATGTTAGAACTGTTAGCCCTACGGTAGACTGAATAGTCCTACGAAGGTATTAGTATGCCCATGAATGGATTATATCCATAGGAGGGTTATACTCATGGATGGTTATTAACCATGGACGAGGGTTCCCATGGTGGTTTGGATTGATGCCGGGTATTGGTATCGTGGAGGTTATGAACAAAAAGGTTAGTTATATAGTAACTTATGTGCAAATGAAGAGGTGCTAAGTTTTGGAGAGGTAGTTAATGGGAAAGATAGGAGTCTAGTGAAACTCGAATGGGAAGCTATGGGCGACTGCCGAGTTAGTCTAGCTAGCTGACTCTGTAGTTAGCCGATGGAGTTCCATGAGAGTGCAACTAGAAACCTAGTTGAAATGGAATCAGCAAAGAACTTGAGCATGGGCTCGTACTGGCAGGCTACCTCACACAGAGAATAGACGAAAGAACGTGTTGGATGAATATGTAAGGGAAATGTCTTGGTAGCGGGTAAAAGTGAAATAGAATACGTTAATCTACATAAGAACGCAAATGGATTCATGAGAGAAAGGAGATAACATGAGACAGAGTAAATTCCGCAAGAATGAAACTCATAGGTTGATATGAGTGGTGTTGATGTAATTAAGAGATACTTGACACAATTGAATGGGAACAGCGAATAGACCCAGAAATGGGGGAGATATGGACAAGATATCTACAGGCGAGATGGTACCGGAATAAGAGTTACGACCAGGATAGGGCCTTATGTTCCGAGGCAGGACATATGTACCTAAGGATTGCAGAAGGGAGTTGCTGATTGAAGCACACTAAACCAAACTCTCTATCCACCCGGGCAGCACCAAGATGTATCATGATCTCAAGAGGCACTATTGGTGGCATGGACTTAAGAAAGATGTGGCAGAGTTTGTTGCTCGTTGCTTAACTTGTCAGCAGGTTAAGGCAGAACATCGGAACCCACCGGGCTTACTCACACCCTTACCGGTGCCAGAATGGAAATGGGAGCACATATCCATGGACTTTGTAACAGGGTTGCCTAGGTCATCCAAGGGCAACGATGCGATATGGGTCATAGTGGACCGATTGACCAAGTCTACACATTTCTTTCCCATCAAGATGACAGATTCATCAGAGACTTTGGGTTGACGGTACATCTAGGAAATCATCAGGTTACATGGTATTCCCCGGTCTATTGTGTCCGACAGGGATGGCCGATTTACCGGCAAAGTATGGCAGGGCATGCAGTCGGCTATGGGGACCGACGTGTTGATTAACACAGCATTCCACCCACAGACTGATGGACAGTCGGAGAGGACAATACGGATATTGGAGGACATACTGAGAGCGTGTATACTGGATTTTAAGGGTAGATGGGAGGACCATTTGCCATTGGTGGAGTTCTCCTACAATAGCAGTTACCAGGCAAGGCTCCAGATGGCTCCATTTGAGGCCTTGTATGGTAGACCGTGTAGATCTCCAGTGCATTGGACAGAGGTCGGTGAGCCTGCGCTGATTGGACCGAAGTGGGTTGCGGAGACTACGGCGCAGATTAAATTTATATGACAACATTTACTCACTGCGCAGAGCCGTTATAAGAATTACGCCGACAAGAGGAGTAGTTTCCCCGAGTCTGAGGTGGGAGATTTGGTGCTTTTGAAAGTCTTACCACGGAAGGGACACATGAGATTCGGAAAGGAGGGGAAACTGTCACCTAGATTGTGGGGCCGTTTCCAATCCTAAAGAGGGTGGGGGAGGTGGCCTATTAGTTAGTACTTCCTCCACAGTTATCATCTTTACATGATGTATTCCATGTATCCGTGTTAAGAAAGTACAATCTCGATCCTTCTCATGTGTTGAATTTTCAAGACATCGATATACAAAGCGATGTGACATATGTGGAGAAGTCAGTCAGAGTTATTAGAAGTGAACAAAGGGTACTGCGGAACCGCGCCATCCAATTCATCAAAGTGGTATGGGAACGACATGGCAATGAAGAGACCACTTGGGAACTTGAGTCGGAGATGAAAGCCGCTTATCCGGAGCTCTTTACATGAGATGTTCAGAACCCCTACTTCACTCGAATTTTCGGGACGAAAATTTTAAAAGAGGATTCTATTGTAATAGCCCGAATTTTTAAATCAATATATATATGGCAATTATTTATTTTAATAATGGAAAAATGGGAATTTTGATGTCATGGATGTTAAATGGATCAAAATTTGGACAAAAGCCCAAGTATGGTCCAATGGACCATGGATCGGATAGAACTCATTTAAAGGGGTCAATAATGGGCAAGAAGGGCCGATGACCATGTGGGACCCAACGAATCAAAATTGATTCAAGCTCCAAGGTAAATGGTAAGAAAATAAATGTAATTGGGCCATGGGTTCAATGATGACCCAACAAGGGGAAGGGATTGAATTGATCACCTAAGTAATGAGGAAATAATCAAGATAGCATAATCAAGTGGGGTCCACCTCCACCTCATCAAATGAGGTGGCGATTGGCAAAGAAATTGGTGGGGCCGGCCACCATGGTTGACTTGGTCAACTATGGTTGGATTTATGAAGGAATTGAAGGAGAATAAATAGAAATTAAATTATGAAATTAAAGGGGCTAAGTTAAATAACAAATTATATAATTGGGTGAGTCAAGATGATTCCCATCTTATTTGACTCACCAAACTCATTGGAATGAGTGGTGACTCAAACCCATTCCAACCACCCCCACTAAGGGGACAATGACCCTAAAATTGGGGGCATGCAAGGCCATACCCCCCTTTATGATTTTCTTGGTCGATGGGACAAGACCAAGATTACGTGGGAAATGGTTTTTCATCTCTTTTCTCTTATCACTCTCTCCCTCTCCTCTCCAAACCGTCCTCCCTCTTGCAAGACAAAGAAAACACCAAAGAGAAAGAGATTTAGAAGGGAAGAAGAAAACCCAAGGTTGACCGACCACTCAAGACCCAAGACTTGAGATATTTTCCCATTCCCACCTCCGTTTTTCTCTCTCAAAACTGCTACACCTTGGCCGAACCAAATCTTGGTGACCTTACCTTAATCAAGCTCACCATTGGCCGAGTATCAAGGAGGAAGAAGAAGGAGAAAGACTAAGGAACAAGATGAGTAAGAGACAACCGGGAGAATCACGGATTGTAAGTATCTCTAAACAAGAGATTAAGTTTTAATGGTCTAAAAATGGAATCCATTTCTCAGAATGAATGATGGCCACAAGTGTAGTGGGCTTTAGACCCAAAATCCATCAAGTGATGAGATAGGAAATGGGGGGAAAAGAGGAGAGATAGATTAAGAAAGATAATAAATTAAGGGCATTATGTATTTAAGATTTATAAAGCACGGAAATGTAATGTTTTAAGGAAAATCACGAAGTAAGGATGTACAAAATACGCCATGGAGAAGACTGACAAAACAGTCAGTCGACTGAATCTTTGATTCAGTCGACTGAACTGATAGTAGGCGAATCAGAAACGAGTTTCTGGGAGTTTCAGCCGACTGAATGAGTAATTCAGTCGACTGAACTAATGGTGGTTGATGACAGAACGAGTTTCTGGGAGTTTCAGCCGACTGAATGAGTAATTCAGTCGACTGAACTAATGGTGGTTGATGACAGAACGAGTTTCTAGAAGTTTCAGCCGACTGAATATATGATTCAGTAGACTGAAGGGATGCTTATTAAACACAAAAAGGGATGGTTGATAGTTAAGCCGACTGAATCCATGATTCAGCCGACTGAAAATGAACTGGCAGAACAAATAGATGACCTGATTCAAAATCAGCCGACTGAATCTGTGATTCAGTCAACTGAAAGGGTATGAACCATGTTTCAGCCGACTGAATGTATATTTCAGTCGACTGAAACTGAACTGGTAAGACAAACAGACGATCTGATTCAAAATCAGCCGACTGAAACTGAACTGGTAAGACAAACAGACGATCTGATTCAAAATCAGCCGACTGAATCTGTGATTCAGTCGACTGAACTCATGATTCAGTCGACTGAACTCGTAATTCAGTCGACTGAATTGAAATGTACAGTTTTTGAATATTTTCTAAGACACTATTAATCCGGTAGGATAAATGGAGATGATATTAAATTAAAGGGACTGATTTTAATGGTCCTATGACATGATTGGTAAGTCATTAATAGATCTAAGTGTATAGATCAGTTATGGATTGAATTATATACATGTTGAAAGCAATGGAAAAAGAGGCCAAGATAAGGGCTGATTTTGGTAATCTTATAATGTAGTTAAAGATCATTAATGAACATAGGTTTATGATCAGTTAGAGACTTAATCGTGGATAAGATATAGACTAACTTGGGAAATGTATAATAAGGTATTGGCACATCGCAATGGTACGCGAACGGCGACCGGAATTATCGGACGAGAACGAAAAAGGACGTTATCAGTATTTGGTAGGATTCCTACCCTTTTGTAAGCCTTGGATTATGTGTTATGTATGGATTTTTCCTGGTTTATTTTAGTAAGCATATGATTGTTTTAATATGGGTTTTAAGATTAAGATGTGGATATTAATGTTTTACTTGTCCTATTTATGGTAATCAAATCATATGTTTTAGTGATGAAATTATTAAAGCCATGGTTTGTACTATCATATTTATTACATGACATATGGCATCTACATCTCATGCATGACATGGGAGGGATATGAAAGGGGAAGGATGAAAGGGAACCGGAGTCCATGCTCCGTCGGGGCGACCGAGAAACAGCCATGGGGATAGCCTGATAGGCTATAACCGGAGACCATGCTCCGTCGGGGCGACCGAGAACCAAACATGGGGATATCTTGATGTGATTCATCCATCAAGGGGGTACCATAAGGAACACCTTGACGAGGCCTACCGTCAAGGGGAATGAATTGTGATTGTGTATATCTTGACGAGGTCATGCCGTCCAGGGGGATGATTTAGGATGTTTATATCTTGACGAGGTTTTGCCATCAAGGGAAATGAATTGTGATTGTGTATATCTAGACGAGGCTTTGCCGTCCAGGGGGATGATTTGGGATGTTTACACCTTGACGAGGATTTGCCGTCAAGGGGGACATGACATTTATGATGATGTGGATGATGGGTGGGACACATGACATAGACACCCATGGCATGGCATTCATCGTATGATTTTATTATATTATTATCAGTATTGTTATCAGTATGCATGTTATCACTAATCCCTGTGCTAGCCCTACTCGGAGTCCTACTGGGCGTGTTGACTAACGCCCTACTTCCACCCTAGCTGGTGATGCAGGAGACGGAGGAAACAGTGGACGTGACGGGAGTCAAGCTTAGAAGCTTGGGAAAACGGCTACCTTGTTTATCAAAGTTTTATTTTGGAAATGTTGTAACTCAAGTAGCATAGCTTGTTGAATTGTAATAATTTTGGATTTATTACTATGGTCTGGATTAAACTCTGTATGTTAACATTTTGAGACATAATCATGAACATGGGGGTATTTTGGGTAATTTAATGTGGTATCTTCCCTTCTATCTAAAACTGGTAGGATATTATCTATTATAATGTTCCGCATGTAACTATATTCCGCGAGCTTACTTCCTACGCGTGAACCGTACTCGTGGACTTCGTTCCGCGCATGCGTAGGGTTGGCCAGTTAAGGGCCGGGCTTTATGAGTCCGGACTTAACTCGCATCGTGATGTCCGCGCCGTTGTCACCTTGATTTAATTAAAAAAAAAAATAGACTCTGAAATATGGTGAAAATGGGCGGGCGTTACATCCGCATGGGGAGCCCTAGTATTATTTGTGAAGAAGAAAGACGGTACCCTTTGGATGTGTGTGGACTATAGAAATTGAACCAGCTGACTGTCAGGAACAAATATCCCCTACCCAGGATAGATGATCTGTTTGATCAACATAGGGGTTCCTCTCACTTCTCCAAGATTGATCTAATGTCCGGGTATCATCAAATCCGGGTTAGGGAGGACGACATAGAGAAGACAGCCTTCAGAACACGGTATGGTCTATATGAGTATGTAGTCATGCCCTTTGGGCTTACTAATGCACCGGTTGTGTTCATGGACCTGATGAATAGGATATTTCGGCCTTACTTAGATCAGCTTGTGATCGTATTTATTGATGACATCCTGATCTATTCCAAGAGTCAGGAGGAACATACTAAACACCTGCGGATAGTTTTGGCCACCTTGAGGAAGAACCAGTTGTTTGCCAAAGCCAGCAAGTGTGAGTTCTGGCTATCGGAGGTCAACTTCTTGGGACACGTTATATCAGAGGAAGGTATAGCAGTGGACCCGGCTAAGGTAGCTGCTGTAAGGGAGAGGAAAGCACCGACGAATGTGACCGAGATCTGCAGTTTTCTGGGATTGGCCGGTTACTATAGGAAATTCATCATGGACTTCTCCAAGATTGCAGCTCCACTTACCCGACTCACTCAAAAAGGAGTCAAATTTGAGTGGTCAGATCTGTGCAACCGGAGATTTGAGGAGCTAAAGGAGAAGCTTACAATCGCTCCTATTCTGATCTTGCCGGAAAGAGACAAAAATTATGAGGTGTACTGTGATGCCTTTGGTGAGGAACTGGGGTGTACACTCAGTCAAGGTAATCGTGCGATGGCGTACGGATCAAGACAGTTGAAAATCCATGAACGCCACTATCCCACGCATGATCTGGAGCTAGCAGCAGTGGTCTTCGCTCTCAAAAGCTGGAGACACTACCTTTATGGTGAGAAGTTTGAGGTGTTCTCAGATCACAAGAGCCTGAAGTACTTATTTGATCAGAAGGAACTCAACATGAGACAGCGCAAATGGATGGAATATCTGACGGATTATGAGTTTGCACTTCGGTATCATCCGGGCAAGGCGAACAAGGTGTCGGATGCCCTCAGCTGCATGTCACATGCGACAATAGCCAGCTTGATCAGGACGGAATGGGAGGTATTGAATACCATTAGAGAGTTTAAACTCTACCTCAATAATCATGGGACCATATATAATTTGATCATACGATCTAACATGGTCTCCGAGATTGAACGGGAACAACGGACAGATCCAGAGGTGGAGGAGATATGGGCTAAGATGTCTACCGGTGAGGTGGTACCGGAATGGGAATTACGACCAGGACTGGGTCTTGTGTTCCGAGGCAGAACATACGTGCCTAAGCGCTGCAGAATAGAGTTGTTGATTGAAGCACACCAAACCAAGCTCTCTATCCATCCGGGCAGCACCAAGATGTATCATGATCTTAAGAGGCACTATTGGTGGTGTGGACTTAAGAAAGATGTGGCAGAGTTTGTTGCTTGTTGCCTAACTTGTCAGCAAGTTAAGGCAGAACATCAGAAACCATCGGGTTTACTCGCACCTTTGCCAGTGCCAGAGTGGAAGTGGGAGCACATATCCATGGACTTCGTAACAGGGTTACCAAGGTCATCAAAGGGCAATGATGCGATATGGGTCGTAGTGGACCGGTTGACTAAGTCTGCGCATTTCCTTCCCATCAAGTTGACAGATTCATCAGAGATATTGGGTCGATGGTACATCCGGGATATCATCAGACTACATGGTATTCCTCGGACTATTGTGTCCGACAGAGATGGCCGATTCATCTGCAGAGTATGGCAGGGCATGCAGTCGGCTATGGGGACCGACATACTGACTAGCACCATATTTCATCCACAGACTGATGGACAGTCGGAGAGGACAATACAGACATTGGAGGATATGCTGAGAGCATGCATGCTAGACTTCAAGGGCGGATGGGAGGATCATTTGCCACTGGTGGAGTTCTCTTACAATAACAGTTACAAGGCAAGCTTCCAGATGGCTCCATTTGAGGCCTTGTATGGTAGGCCGTGTAGATCGCCAGTGTGTTGGACAGAGGCCGGTGAGCCTGCGCTGATTGGACCGGTGTTGGTTGTTGAGACTACAGCGCAGATTAAGTTGATACGGTAACACCTACTCACCGCGTAGAGCCGTCAGAAGAGTTACGCTGACAAGAGGAGAAGGTTCCTCGAGTTTGAGGTGGGAGACTTGGTGTTTTTGAAAGTCTCACCACGGAAGGGGCACATGAGGTTCGGAAAGAAGGGGAAACTGTCGCCTAGATTTGTGGGGCCGTTTTCGGAAGGGGGGGGTAGCTTATCAGTTGGCGCTTCCTCCACAGTTATCATCTTTACATGATGTATTCCATGTGTCCATGTTAAGGAAATACAACCCCGATCCTTCACATGTATTGAACGTGCAAGACGTCGATGTACAAAGCGACGTGACGTATGTGGAGAAGCCGATCAGAGTGATCGGGAGCGAACAAAGGGTATTGCGGAACCGTGCTATTCAGTTTGTCAAGGTGGTATGGGAACGACATGGCAATGAGGAAGCCACCTGGAAACTTGAATCAGAGATGAGAGCCGCTCATCCGGAACTCTTTGTATGAGATGTTTTGAACTTCTACTTCGCTCGAATTTTCGGGACGAAAATTTCAAAAGAGGATAGTAATGTAATGGCCAGGAATTTGTAAATCAATATATAGGTGGATATTGTTATTTTAATAATGGAAATTGGAAAATTTGATGGAATAGATGGTAAATGGATCAAAATTTGGACAAAGGCCCAATTATGGCCCAATGGACCATGGATTGGATTTAAAATCATTTAAATGGTCAATTATGGTCAATGGGGCCAAGGATAGTCAAATTGGGCCCAATACCCATATGGAACCCAATGGGTCAAGATAATGTAAGCTCTAAGGTAAATGGGTAAAGGTGAATTTAATTGGGCCATGGGCCCAATAGTGATCCAATAAGAGGAATGGATTTAATCAAATTTAAATCACCTAAGTTGGTGATGAATTGACCAAGGTGACATGGCCAATTGGGACCCCCTCCACCTCACCAAGTGAGGTGGCGTGGGGACCAAGGATTGATGGGGACAGCCACCATGGTTGAATTGGTCAACCATGGGTAGATGTATGAAGGCAATTTAAGCAAATGGAATTAAGTTAAATAAAAATTAATTAACCTAATTATCTAATTAATTAAATGTTTAAATTATCCAAAAAGGGTGGTCAAATGGTCAAAGTTGGAAAACTAAACCACCCATTTCTAGACACTAAAAACGTTGAGCTTGGTTGTGGTTATCCCAACCACCACCATAAAGCATGGAAAATATCTTGTGTGGGTTGGTGGGAGGAGTTAATGTGGAGTATATCTTAAGCAACCAAGAGATGCGATGACTTTTTCATCTCATTCTCTCCATTCCATCTAACTCTTTCACACGTCCTCCATCTCTTTCACTCTCAAACCCATCCCTTACACACCCAAGGAAGAGAGGAAGAAAACTAAGGAAGAAGAAGGAGAAAAGCTTAGAGAAGAGGAAGAAAAGCCCAAGTGTTGGCCGATCACCTCAAGACAAAGACCTTGAGACATCTTTCTCATCTCCATCCTCTCCCTCTCTCAAATCTAAACCTACCTTAGCCAGACCCAAACCTTGGAGACTCCATCTTGATCAAGCATCTTAACCCAAAGATCAAGGAGAAGAAGAGAAGAGAAGGCCAAAGAGTCCAAGAGGAGGAAGAAAAACCGGAGGAGACGTCGGATTGTAAGTAATTCTTAAACAAGAAGTTATTTCTTTTTAGGGTTAAGGAGAGAGCATGGAATCCATTTCTTGGATTGGTTGGTGCCCAAAGTGTTATGGGCCTTGGATTTAAATCCATCCAAAAGATGAAGTAAGGATGAAAAATGGAGAAAACCCTAATGGGTAAATTAGGTTAAGAAAAAAATAAATGCATTAAGGACATTGGTATTAAGAATTGTTTTAAGCATGGATGTATGTAAGATTTGAAGGAAATCATGGGCCATAGGGTTCGGCCATGTAGTATGGCCGAACCCCATGGTAAGTGAGGTATGATTTTTAGGGTTTTAAAGAATGGAATACATGGAGGTTGGTTAATGATTTTAGGGTTTTAAATGAATGAATGTGAGTGATTTTTAAAGGGATTTAAATGAGGAAAAATCATGGGAAATATTGGTGATTTCAATGGCCTCAAAAATGGTGGATGAAAGTGAACCTATGGTGATGAAATGGTGGATTTAGTGGGTGTAAAATAATGGAAAAATAAATGGGGAATGTTGGTGGTGTTGATGAACCAAAGTGAACCTAATGTTGATAGTTGTAATGGGAATGTGGCTAAGTTAATGGACTTAAATATGATTAAGGAATGATGAATTGAATGTATGGTTTAGGTTCTCTCAATGGAGAGACTTGTGATGGAACTAAGTGATGTATGTAGACGTAAAAAAAAAAAAAAATGGGGAAAGAAACATCATGGGTTCGGCCATGGTGTATGGCCGAACCCATGACCCATTTATGGATCAATTTATGGATTAAATTTGGTGTTATGTATGTGTTTAAATGAATGGAGATTAGGTTAATTAAATGGCAGAATTCTAATGTTGTTGTGTCATGGTTAATGAGACATAAATGGACCCATTTTGTGAACCACTTGATGGACTAAGATTAAGGTATTTGCATATGGATTAATTGATGGGAATTAGATTAAATAAAGGGCTGTTTTTAATAATTTTATGTCATGGTTGATGGGTCATAATGTAACGCCCGCCCCTTTTTCACTCGCTTTTCGAAAATCAGAGTATTTTTTTTTTTTTTATAAAAGTGACAAAGGGCAAGGACGTCACGACGTGAGTTAAGTCCGAGCTTCTAAAGCCCGACCCTTAACTGGCCAACCCCACGCGTGCACCGAACTAAGTCCACGAGAATGGTTCACGCGTAAGAAGTAAGCTCGCGGATTATAATCATTGCGGAACATGATAATAGAGTCTATCCTACCGGTTTTTAGATAGAAGGGAAGATACAACATTAAATTACCAAAATGCCCCTATGATCATATTTATATCACCAAATATAATTGTCCATAAGTAACGTCCAAACCATCGCAAGAAATGTAAATTTATACAACCCGACAAGCTAAGTTACTTTAAAATTACATCTCCAAAATGTAAACGTAAATAAACTAAGACTGCGCTTCCCAAGCTCCTAAGCTTGACTCCTGTCATGTCCACCGTTTCCGCCATCCCCTGCGTCATCAGCTAGGGTAGAAGTAGGGCATTAGTCAACGCGCCCAGTAGGACTCCGAGTAGGGCTAGCACATGGATTAGTGATAACACGCATACCGATACAATAAAATATAACAAAATAAGCATGTAATGAATGCTATGCCATGGGTGCCTATGTCATGTGTCCCACCCATCATCCGTATGATCATACAATGTATTGTGCCCATGTTTGCTTCTCGGTCGCCTCGACGGAGCATGGACTCCGGTTATAGCCCTCAGGCTATCCCCATGTCTGATTCTCGGTCGCCCCGACGAAGCATGGACTCCGGTTATCGCCCTCAGGCTATCCCCATGTCTGATTCTCGGTCGCCCCGACGGAGCATGGACTCCGGTTTGTTTATTTTTTTCCGCCCATGCCATGCATGAGATGTAGTGCATTATGCTATGTAGTATATAGATAAACCATAGTTTTGATATATCATACATAGCCATATAATGCATAATGTTAAAATATAATCCATATGATTCATAACTTAAAACTCATCATAAGATAAATCATAATCATAAATCCATCATGAGTCAAATCAAAATAATCTAAAATACCATCACATATCCATCGCTTACAAAAAGGAAGGAATCCTACCGAATACCACGTAGCGTTCCGTTACGCTTTCCGTTTGATAATCCGGTCGCCAATCGCGTACCGTTTACGACGTCCCGATACCTTATTACATTTACCGAATTAGTCCATACGTTATCCATGATTAAGTTCCTAACTGATCATAACCCTAGATCCATTCAATGATCCTTAAGTATATTATAAGTTTATAAAAAATCGGTCCTGAACTTAGCCCATTATCCATAGGTTAAAACACATACATAAATCCAATTTCTTTGGCCATTTAAATACTCTAATTTGTGAACCTAAACGCAGCAACTATCCGTTCCAATTAATCATTCATAATGCATTCGATTTCATGTCTAATCCACATAGGGTTCGGCCATGTACCATGGCCGAACCCATGGTTCTTCAAAGTGGCTAATAATTACCATTTTGCCACTCTCTCCTCTATGATTAATCATTCACCCACTTATGTCTATTTTAAGTCTAAATTTCATCCATAACTTAGACCCATTTATAATTCCATAACATATCCAAAATCAGCCACCTATTGTTTAATTTTGAAAAACATTTAATCCCCCTATGTCCTTTCACATTTGGCCCTAAAGGTGGCCCACAAAGGAATCATGGGTTCGGCCATACACCATGGCCCAACCCATGGTACCCTATCTCCCTTCTTTTGGGTCCATTTTGTCTCATTTAATCCTATCACCAATGAATTTAATTTATTCATTTAAGTCCTCATTCTCATCCCATTTAAAACCTCACATATCATTTTCATAAATCCATTAAAATCTAGCATTCTTCTACATCATTTTCCATTTATTAAAACCACTAATCACCACCCTAGGGTTCACCTTTATGGATGCCATTTTCAAAGACTAATGTTTTGTCCCAAAAATAATCCATTTTAAAATCACTTACCATACTCATAATTTTCAAACTTTAGAAAACATTAACCATTGAGCATCTAAGAGCCCTAACCTTCATAGATCACTAACCATGGGGTTCGGCCACCTTGTATGGCCGAACCCTATGGTTCATGATTTCTTTCAAACATCATACCCCCATTTGAATTAAATCATCTATTTACATCACCATTTTCATCCCATTTAAACATCACATTCTATACTCAATAAATCCATTTAAATCTATCATTTTTCTCCATTATCTTTAAACCTTATAATCTTAATAAATTACCCATTATTTACCATGGGGTTCGGCCATGCTACATGGCCGAACCCTATGGTCATCCATTCATTCCATTCTATGCCTTTAAACCCTATTTAAAATCACCTATTTTAAATCACTTGAAAACTAATTATCATAAATCATTCTCCAACATTTTAAACCTTCTAACCTTAATAAAATCATCAATTACTTTGCATTTAGGAAACCTAACCTTTTCTCCATATTTTTCCATACTTCCATCATCCATCATTTAATTTGCCACCATGGCATGGCTGAACCCTATGGCCCAAAGTTTCCTCACAAATCCATAACAATTATTTTAAATACTCAACATCCCTAATCCATTACTTAATCCATTCCTCCATTTTATCCATTCCTTATCCTACCATTGGATGGATTTTTAAATTCAAAGCCTATGATGGTTTGGCCACCATCCAATCCAAGGAAATGGATTCCAAAACTTAAAACCCTAAAAAAAATTAAATTTCTTGTTTAGAACATACTTACGATCTGACGACTCCTCCGGTCTTTGTCGCTCCCGTCGACTTCCTTGGCCTCCTTTCTTCTTCCTCTCCTTGTTTGATCGGCTAGATGTGCTTGATCAATGGTGAAATATGCTTGGATCGGCTATGGTAGATGGGGTTAGATTGAGAGAGGGAGAGGGGAAGGTGATGGAAAACAAGATCTTAGCCTTTGATCTTGAAGGGGTGGACCAAGGCTTGCTCTCTCCTTCTCTTTTCTTCTCTTTTTCTTCTAAGTTTTCTTCTCTTTTTCTTTCCTCCAATGCATGGGACGGTTTTTGAGAGTGGGAGGGAGAGAGAGAGTGTGAAAAATGTTTGTTTGAAATGAGATGGAGATGGTTGGATTAGCCTTCACTCAAACATTAACTTCCTCACCAACCAAGCATGGGCTAGCTTGACTTTGGTGGTGGTGGTTGAGACCCAACCACCAAGCACGGCTCCCTTGTCCTCTTTGACTTGTCTATGTTGACCTAATTAATCAACCTAATTAGTTAAGTTAAGTCCTCACTTAGGTTAATTAATTTCCATCCAATTTAATTCCATTAAATTATCTATCTAATAAATCCACCCATGGTTGACCAAGTCAACCATGGTGGACGGCCCCCACCTATACCTTCCCCACCCGCCACCTCACTTGATGAGGTGGAGGTGGGCCCCACTTGGCCATGTTATTTTAATTCCATTGATTTTAACTTAGATAATTTTACAATAATTTTAATCAATTTAATTTACCTTAATCCACCTTAGTCTTCTTAAATTTATCCATGGTTGACCAAGTCAACCATGATGGTTGGCCCCACTTTTTCCTTGGTCCACACGCCACCTCAATGGGTGAGGTGGAGGTGGGCCCCATTTGGCCATATTACTTAATCTTGATACATCTTCACTTAGATAGTTTTATAATTATCTAATCTATTTAATTTATCTTAATTGGATCACCATTGGGTCCATGGCCCAATTATATTTTGTCTTTCCCATTTATTTTAGGGCTTACCTACTTTGGTCCATTGGGTCCCATATGGCCCTTTGACCCAAATTGACTATCTTGACCCAATTACTTACCATTGACCCATTAATTGTATTAATTCCAATTCATGGTTTATTGGGTATACATTGGGCCCATGGCCCAATTAAATTCCCTCCTTACCTTAGGCCTATCTCAATTGGGTCCATTGGGTCCCAAATGAGTATTGGGCCCAATTTGACCATCCTTGACCCGATTAGTCCTCATTGACCCATTAAATGGATTTCGTCCAATCCATGGCCCATTGGACCATTCTTGGACCCTTGTCCCAACTTTTGATCCATTTGGTATTCCATCATGTTAAAATTCAAATTAAAATCAATAAATGCCAAATATATATTGATTCGAAAATTCGGGCTATTACACATAAATGGATCCAAGATTATGGATCAACTATGGACCTAAGAATGGAGAAATGACATGAGAGCCTAACCATGGAGGAGTAGTGGCAAAACCGTAAATAAGGGCCAAGTTTAAGAACCCATGGAAGATGATCGTGGACTTAAGTGCAATTATGGTAACCTTAAGTATGTGATTAATAAAGTCTAGGGTGGCTGATTTTTAAGACTTATGGGATTAAAAGGTTTAATAGATTAAATGGGACCCACAAAACCTAGTTAATGAGGTTCGGCCAAGGTGTATGGCTGAACCCCGCTAAGGTCTGATTAATGGACTTAAAAGGTTAAAAACATGAACTAATTGTATTTTCTCTAGATTTGGTGTTCCACGAACCATCATTAGTGATGGAGGAAAGCACTTCTGTAATCACGTACTCGAAAAGTTGATGAAATCATATGGAGTAATGCATAAGGTCGCTATTCAATATCACCCGCAAACTGTAATGGCCCGAAATTTGTAAATAAATATATATGTGGTTATTATTTATTTTAAATGGTGGAAATTGGAAATTTAATGGAATAAATGGTGAATGGATCAAAATATGGACAAAGGCCCAAGTATGGCCCAATGGACCATGGATTGGATTTAAAATCATTTAATTGGTCAATGATGGTCAATGGGGCCAAGGATAGTCAAATTGGGCCCAATACCCATTTGGGACCCAATGAGTCAAGATAATGTAAGCTCTAAGGTAAATGGGTAAGGGTGAATTTAATTGGGCCATGGGCCCAATGGTGATCCAATAGTTGAAATGGATTTAATTAAATCACCTAAGTTGGAATTTATTTAAAACCTAGGTGACATGGCCAAATGGGACCCACCTCCACCTCACCAAGTGAGGTGGCGTGTGGACCAAAGATTGGTGGGGCCGGCCACCATGGTTGACTTGATCAACCATGGGTGAAGTAATGGAGAGGAGTCAAGGAATTAAAGGAGATAAAGTGGAAATAAATTAACTTAACCTAATGATCCAATTTAATTAGATAATTAAATTAATCAAAGGAGGTGGTCAAATGGGAAGACCAAACCATCCATTTCAAACATGTAAAAAACGTTGGCTAGTGGTGGTTGTTCCAACCACCACCATAAAGCATGAAAAATATCTCATGTGGGGTGGTTGGGAGACTTAATGTTAGAGTGTAACTTAAGTAACCAAAGAGATAAGATAAGTTTTCATCTTATTCTCTTCATTTCACTCATCTCACTCTCTCCATCTCTCCCACTCTCCAAAAAACTGTCCCACACCCAAGGAGAAGGAAAGGAAGAAAGCCAAGAGAAAGAAGAAGAAAAGCTTGGAAGAAAAGAGGAGAAAGGTGTAAGCTTGGCCATCACTCCAAGATCAAGCCATTGTATCTTCTTTCTCATCTCCATCCTCTCCTCTCCCTCTCTCAAATCTAACCCTACCATGGCCGAACCCAAGCTTGGAGGTTCTCACCATTGATCAAGCATTTTAGCTAACCAACAAAGGAAAAGGAGAAGAAAGAAGGTCAAGGAAGCCGACGCGAGTAACGAAAGTCGGAGGAGGCGTCGGATCGTAAGTATTTCTAAACAAGAGATTAGATTTTTATTAGGGTTTAAGAGGTTATGAAATCCATTTCTTGGATTTAGAGGTGGCCAAAACATCATGGCCTTGGATCTCAAATCTGTCAAATGAAAGGAGGAAAAATGGGCAAACCCTAAATGGTAAATTAAGGTTAAGAAAAAAATAAATGGATTAAGGACATTATGTATTTAAATTATTTAAGCATGGATTTGTGTAAAGTTGGAAGAAAATTATGGGCCATAGGGTTCTGCCATGTAGTATGGCCGAACCCCATGGTGGGTGATTAGGTAATGTATGATTTTTTTAGGGTTTTATAAGAATGGAAGTCATGGAGAATGATTTAGACTTTTAAGATTTTAATGATTAAATGTAGGTAATTTTTTAAGAGGTTTTTATGATGGAATCCATGGATGAATGTAAATGTTTTTATGGTCTAAAATGGCACCAATGGATAATGAACCATGAACCATGGGTTCGGCCATGGCCTATGGTGATGTAAGAATGGTTTTGATGGGTGAAGAGATGGAAAAAGTGATTAAGAATGTTGATAGATTGTATGGATTTTCAAGTATAACATATAATGTTTTAAAGGTGTGGAATTAGGGATGAACCATGAACCTCATAGAGGGACTTATTTTAAATCTAATGTGGTAAATAGGCCTAAGAAAATAATGGGAAATTTGGATGGACTAAGTATTTTGGAACCATGGAAAACAAATGGGAATGTAGCTAAGTTGATGGACTCAAAATATATTTAATGTTGATCAAAAGGAGTGATTTAAATGCATAATGTAAAACCCCTCATGGGAAGACTTATGATGGAGTCAAATGATGTAAATGGACCCAAGAAAAATGGAGAAAGAGACATCGTGGGTTCGGCCATGGTGTATGGCCGAACCCATGACCCAATTGTAGATCATTCTTGGTCTAAGATTAATGTGTATGTATATGCTTGAATTAATGGAGTTTAGGTTAAATTAAGTGGCTGATTTTAATGATTTTAAGACATGGGTAATGGGTCATTAATGGATCCAAATTTATGGATCGATTATGGACAAAAATGTGCATGGATGGAAGAAGTATTAAACCATGGAAGAGTAGTGGCAAAACCGTAATTATAGGCCAAAAATGAAGGACCATGGGTTCGGCCATGGTACATGGCCGAACCCCATGGGGGATGAACTTGGACTTAGACATTTTTAAAGGTAACCTTAAGTATGGATTAAATGAAGCCTAGGGTAGCTAGTTTTTAGACTTGTGTGATTAAAAAAATGTTGATGGACTAAATGGGACCCACAAGACCTAGATAGTGAGGTTCGGCCATGTGGTATGGCCGAACCCCACTAAAATGTAATGTATGGGCTTAGAAATGGTTAAAACGAGGACTAATTATTCGTGTATAATAAGGTACCGGACATCGTAATCGGTGAGCGATCGGCGACTAGATTCGGGAACGGAAAAACGTAAAGATGCTAATCGGTATTCGGTAAGATTCTTACCTTTTTGTAAGCCATGGATTAGTTGTTATGTGATGGTTCTTGACTTATTTTTGGTAATTATATGATATGTTTTATGATGGGTTTTAATGGTTATGATTTATATACATGGTATATTGCAAGGCTATGAATTCTATATTAATGCTATGATTTATATATATAACATAGCATTATGCATTTACATCTCATGCATGGCATGGCCAGGAAAATAAAGGAACCGGAGTCCATGCTCCGTCGGGGCGACCGAGAAGCATTCATGGGGATAGCCTTATAGGCTATAACCGGAGTCTATGCTTCGTTGGGGCGACTGAGAAGCATTCATGGGGATAGCCTGATAGGCTATAACCGGAGTCCATGCTCCGTCGGGGCGACCGAGAAGCAAGCATGGGGACACCTTGACGAGGCCTTACCGTCAAGGGGGATACCTTGTGATTGGTTATATCTTGACGAGGTTTTTCCGTCAAGAGATATATGACATTATGATGGTAGGGATGATGGGTGGGACACATGACATAATGCACCCATGGCATGATATTCATCTTATAGTTTTCCTTATATGATTTCATATTTTTTTGTTATTACTACTCCATGTGCTAACCCTATTCAGAGACCTACTGGGCGTGTTGTCTAACGCCCTACTACTACCTTAGCTGATGACGTAGGAGACGGCGGAGTAGAAGGACGAGACGGAAGCCAAGCTTAGGAGCTTGGGGAGGCGGCTACTTAGTTTTATTTATATTGTTTTGGAAATGTATTTTGAGTAGCCTAGCTTGTCGGAAATGTAATAATTTAGATTGCTTGCTATATTTTGGTTTTTATTTTTGGACGTGGAGACGTTATGATATTTTGGCAATATTATGAATGTTATCTTCCCTGCTATCTAAAAATTGGTAAGATAGTCTTTATTGTAATTTTCCGCACTCAGTGTAATATTCTTTGAGCTTACGTCTACGTGTGAACCGTTCTTCGTGGACTTTGTTCCTCGCACACGTAGGGTTGGCCAGTTAAGGGCCGGGCTTTAGAAGCACGGACTTAACTCGCGTTGTGATGTCCGCGCCCTTTGTTACTGTAGCGACCCGACCCGATTTTTCGAAGTTTTAGGGCCTTGGTAGCAATGGGGTGAGTGTGGGCCCTGTGATGGGTCTTGGTTTGCTCGATTTTGAGTTCGAAAGCTCAGAGGGCAATTTGGTAATTTTGAATTATCGAATTTTCTTTCATAATTAAAAGTTTGAAAATCACACGTTTTCCCCTACGTTTGTCGTTTGACTTCTTCGTACTTTTTAAAATATTTTGAAAATTGGAGATTTCTATATTTAAATATTAAAAAAAAGGGGAGGGGGGGGGGGAACCCTAAGCCTAACCCCCCTCCCTTTAAAATCTCGTTTCGGCAGCACTGTAGCGCATTGCTACAGTGCCGCCATAATTCCTCTTTCTTTCCTTCCCCTCTCTTCTCTTTGCTAGAAACCCTAAACCCGTCGCCGCCGCCGCACCCCATTTTTCTCACCCTCTCCATCGCCGCCGCACCTTGCTCTTCTTTTCTCCTTCCTTAAGGCGGCGCCGCCGCCGTCTCTCTCTCTCTCTCCTTCTCTCGACCTCTCCCCTCCCTATCCGGTTCTCCTTCTCCTTGCTGCGGATCGCCCCCTTTCTCCACCGTGCAGATCTGGCCGAACCTGCCGTCGGTTCAAATCTGGCCGGACCTCCAGCCATCGGTTTTCTCAGTTTCTCAGCCACCTTGAGCTTCGCCGCCGCCGCCGCCGGCACCATCATCCTTCACTCTCTCTTTCTCTTCCTCTTTTCCCCATCCAGAAACCCTAATCCCCAAACCCTTGCCCTTTCTCAGGCCCGACATACCCTGTTCAATCCGACCCAAGCCCAGTTCGAGTTGAGCCCAGCCTCGGGGGCCCAACTCGCCTTCTCGGCCCGATCCAGTGGCCCGGCCCAGCCCAGGCCCGACCCACCAGCTTGGTCGGGCCCAGGCCCCGTTACAAGTCCTCTTCCAGCTTGTTTTAGAGTTCATTTCTGGAGTGTTTCTTGATCTTCTTCAGCTCGTTCCAGCCCGTGCATCGCTTCCTTCAATCCTCCGACCCGTTTTCATCGCTCGAATTTCGAAAGCACACACAGGTGATGGAACTCATCATCGCTTTTAGCATGCATCTATGCATCTTACTTCTCTATCAGATGTGCGGGTACGGAATACGGAGAATGGGGGTCATCGGTGTTATGAGCCACTCGGCAAGGGAACTGTTGATACCATTATGTGGCGGACCCCCATCCTGATGTATTCGTATCCGATGGCCGTGGAGGCATATATGAATTAATTAATTGATGTCATAATTGATTGATTGTGTGGCGATATGATCAGAGTTTATTTTGGTTGATAATATGTTAAGATGTCAGCATGTGAATATGTGATATGTGGTGGCATATGTTTGATCATGGTGTGATGTAATCTGGTGATAAAATGCCATATGACTATATGATGATTAGTTTGGACTGCTAGACATTGTAACCTGCTTGGATGTTAACATGCCAACCCGTGATAGATAATGATATATATGCATCTGATTATTATACAATGAACTATGTTAATAGTATGTGTAGCGGTATTTGTGCATGCATGTAGCTAGCATATGTGGGATGCCGGTGGGGCATGGGTACTAGGCCACATCAGGATCTAGAGACTCCCCCTAGCTTGTAGGGTAGTTAGGGTGCGGATGTTATGTGGGACCGCACAGTTGAAGCGTGGTTGGGATTCAGACTCCCTGGTGGTTAGAAATGGGTAGTCGTAACCCCTTGTATGGCTCAAATGGTCGGTCCGCCTTACATTTCCCGGACGTACCTATGAGAGAGGTGTAATCTGATTTAGAAAACAAGGTGCTTTGGAGTCCCAGATAAGGACTAATTGGGAAGTAATTATGTTAACCCTAGATAGGCCATCAGGCTGAATGTTGGTTCACCAAAGGTAACCTTAGAAGTCCCTTGCGGTTCCGATACTCGAATGTGTGACGGGTGAGGTGATCCCTAGATGACTGAGTAGGCTGAGGAGGAGCTCGCCTAGGTCGAGGGATGGTACGGTGGGGAACAACTCCCACCAGTATGCCTTGAGGTCCATGGATGACCGAGTAGGCTGAGGAGGTGCTCGCCTAGGTCAAGGGATGGAGCGGTGAGGGATAGCTCCCGCTGGCATAGTTTGTGATCCCTAGATGACCGAGTAGGTTGAGGAGGTGCTCGCCTAGGTCAAGGGACGGAGTGGTGAGGGACAGCTCCCGCTGGTATGGTTTGTAATTCCCTGGATGACCGAGGAGGCTGAGGAGGTGCTCGCCTAGATCGAGTTACGATGCGCTGAGGGACAGCTCCCGCTGGTATGGTTTGTAATTCCCCGGATGACCGAGTAGGCTGAGGAGGTGTTCGCCTAGGTCGAGGAATGATGCGGTGAGGGACAGTTCTCGCTGGTATGGTTTGTAATTCCCTGGATGACCGAGTAGGCTGAGGAGGTGCTCTCCTAGGTCGAGGGACGATGCGGTGAGGGCCAGCTCCCGCTGGTATGGTTTGTGATTCCCTGGATGACCGAGTAGGCTGAGGAGGTGCTCGCCAGGGTAGAGGGACGATGCGGTGAGGGACAGCTCCCGTCGATACCCGAATGTGTGACGAGTGAGGTGATCCTTAGATGACCGAGTAGGCTGAGGAGGCGTTCGCCTAGGTCGAGGGATGGTGCGATGGGGAACAGCTCCCGCCAGTATGCCTTGTGATTCCCCAGATAACCGAGTAGGCTGAGGATGTGCTCGCTCGCTCATTGACCGAGGGTTGATGCGATGTGATGTGATGAGATATTCCAGGCTAGGACACCTGTGTGGTGGGGACAGTTTGTGGTGCGATGTGGTAGAGTGTTTACCCACGGTTATGGTGTTGGGGTTCATTGTTGAGACTGGTGTTGTCGGTGTTGACTCACCAGGAGTTTATGGGCGTCTAACGAGTGAGTTCGGCTGGCTCACTCGGTATAAGACCTATAGAATTCTGTGAGAGGTGGATACATCAGTCTTGTGGAGACCAGCATATAGGGTCCAAGGTTATGGGTTTGACTATCGAGACTCTGATGCTTGGTTGATGAGACCATAGATGAGTTTGGTTGGCAGTTCATTGATGATTAGTGAGGTGGTTACTCCCGTGTGGCAATCAGTTTGGGACTCTAGTGAGTCTGATTCTTGAGTTGGTCGTGGTATGTGTGTGGGTTGTCATGAGAGGGTCATAGTCTAGTTGAGGACTAGAGACCCTGATTTGACTGAGGATCAGCCTGCGTAACCGTGGATGGGTGGACTGTTGCGGTTGGGCACATAAGGGAGTTGCACTTGGTTGGTTAGAGGATGTCCTAGAGGCCCAGCTGACGTGGACCTATGTGCTAGGGGTAGGGCACACATTTGTATACCTATGCATGTAGACATCGTAGACATTGATATGTCCATATGATTATGTGCCGTGTATGCTTGATGACTTATGATGCATGTGTTACCCTCACTGGGCATGTAGAGCTCACCCCTTGCCTCACAGGTACTTCATAGAGGAAGGGCCGGCTGGACCCTCAATCGAGCATTGGGCGTAGAGTTGTAGCTTTGTACTTGTCTTGGTTTCATTTTGTATTTGAGGACCTGTTAATATATTTGAGATATATGTACTTTTCACTGAGTCGGATGAATGTAATAATGGGTTGATGCTATAATTTGAAATTTATAATTGATGCTTACGGTTTTTTATTTACTGGTGGATTGCTATGGTAAGTATCCGAAATTGTATTGGATTGTTTTTAGGAGTATGGATCAGTTTTAACGTGCCCGTAGTGGGACGGGTCGTTACAGTTACAGTTGGTATCAGAGCGAAATCGGAATAATGAATCTCTCGAAGTATGATTAAGACGGTTTCACGTCTCACTGACGGATAAGAATCCCAACTGACCGACTCTGCGGAGTCCGCTGCACGGGGGCCGGGTTAATTTACTTCGATTGACTCAGACTGAAGCATTCAATCTGAGAACAACGTTTGACGAAAATGAATGGCAGCAAGGGAAGAAAATTCACTTTAAGTTGGAATTATAAAACGTAGCAAAATAGGAAAATCTCCCCGATTTCCCCGAATTAAAAAGGAACATTTGATATTTGGTAATTTCCCCCAAAATGAGAAACAATACTTAGGAAGTCTTTCCCCCAAAACAAAGTATGTTTACTTAGCATTTTTCCCCTCAATTTGAAAAGGAACTAAGTCAATAAATGTTTTTCAATGACTTAGGAAAATGCCTCCGAAGAGAAAAACCCGACGAAACCCACGGGTAGAGAAAGAGGTAACACCACCTCGTCAGGAAGAGGAGGTACAACCACCTCATCGAGAGGAGGGACAAAATAGCGTGAAGCTACCTGTGGTGCCTCCCGAGTTAAAAGAATTGGTTCAAGCGGTGGTCACCTCTGTACTTCAACAACACTTGAATGGAAATGCGACCACCAGTGACTCCAACAACCCGAGGATGGTTAGAGATTTCCAGCAACAACGCCCTCCTTACTTCAGGGGAAAAGAAGGGGCTGTCGGAGCAGAACATTGGTTGAAGAAGATCAATCAAATCTTGAATCTACTCCAGATTTCTAGTCATATTGACAGGATTTTACTGGCTACATCTCAACTGATTGAGGATGCCGGCAATTGGTGGGAGGTTGTAGAAAAGCAGCAATCACTTGTGCCGGAAGGGCAAAGGATTGCCATGACATGGGAAGGGTTCTCAGCCACCTTTCTAGAGCAATATTTTCCGGAGGAGGAAAGAGAGCACTAGACTCAAGCCTTCCTATCATTGGTGCAAGGCAATATGACGGTGGTAGAATATCACCGGGAGTTTCTGAGACTATTTGTTTATGCGGTTTATATGGTGGATACCGAGCACCGGAGGGCCTGTAAGTTTGAACGGGGACTTCGGTCAAGTATCAGGGCCAAGGTAACAATATTCAAGGCAGCCACACTGGCTGAGGTGGTCAGTAGGGCCACTATAGCAGAGCTGGAGTTGAATGAGTTGGCGCGGCCTGACAACCGCCGAGGGCAAAGTGGGCGGGGTGCATTTCAACCCAACAAGAGGTTACTCCCGAATTTTAACAGATCCTCGCTCTCCACTGGATCTACAGGGAGCTTTCGCCCCAATCAGCCCTCCCCATCAGCATCAGTCACTTAGGTTCCACGGGGTGGGAACACGTGCTATCAGTGTGGCCAACAGGGCCATTTCAAGAGGGAGTGTCCACAGATCAGCGGACCCTCTAACTTTAGGGGTTCCTTCTGCCCTCCAGCTAGACCAGCTCAGTCGCAAGGAGGCAGAGCTTACAACCAGAAAGGGTGAACGACAAACCCTACAGGATCGGGACAACTTTTTACAATAGCTCCTCCAGCAGCGACGGGTCACTCGGTGATTCAAGGTATGGCCGTAGTTGGTAGTTCCTATGCTGTTACATTATTTGATTCTGGAGCTTCCCATTCATTTATATCTGCTGCATTCATATCTGCTACGGGTACATTAGTACAAAACCTGTCCACATCACTTACCATTGTATCCCCCGTCGGAGACACATCTTTGGGACTCATATGTACGGCATTGAACACTGAACTCGTGGGATTCAGATTCGAGTTCAACTATTGGTAATCGATATGGCTAAGTACGATGCTATATTTGGCATGGACTGGTTGGCTACATTCCAGGCCCATATTGATTGCCATGTTCGTAGGGTGATGTTTTGGTCACCCGAGGGAAAACGGTATAAAGTACGTGCTGACAGACAAGGCATCCCTAGAAGGCTGCAGGAGGAATTGAACCATCTTGCCTTGAACAGCCTCAGATTAGATAGGGCACCAATAACTGAACTTCCGGCGGTAGTAGCAGATTATGCCGAGGTATTCCCAACAGAGCTCCCTGGTTTGCCACCCAAGAGGGAGATAGACTTTGAGATCAAGTTATACCCCGGCGCCGCTCCAGTGTCATTGCCTCATTATAGAATGGCACCGGCTGAGATGACCGAGCTGAAGAAGCAGATTGATGAACTGCTTAGACTGGGTTTTATTCGGAACAGCACATCCGCATAAGGAGCCCCAGTATTATTTGTGAAGAAGAAAGACGGTACCCTTCGGATGTGTGTGGACTACAGGAAATTAAACCAGCTGACTGTCCGGAACAAGTATCCCCAACCTAGGATTGATGATCTGTTTGATCAACTTAGGGGTTCCTCTCACTTCTCCAAGATTGATCTGATGTCCGGGTACCATCAAATCTGGGTTAGGGAGGAGGATATAGAGAAGACAGCTTTCAGGACACGGTATGGTCTATATGAGTATGTAGTCATGCCATTTGGACTCACAAATGCACCAGCTGTGTTCATAGACCTGATGAATAGGATATTCCGTCCTTACTTGGATCAGTTTGTGATTGTATTCATTGATGATATTCTGATCTATTCCAAGAGTCAGGAGGAACATGCCGAGCACCTGCGGATAGTCCTGGACACTTTGAGGAAGAACCAGTTGTATGCCAACGCCAGCAAGTGTGAATTCTGGCTATCTGAGGTCAACTTCTTGGGGCACGTTATATCGGAGGAAGGTATAGCCGTGGACCGGGCTAAAGTAGCGGCAATGAAGGAGTGGAAAGCGCTGACAAATGTGGCGGAGATCCGCAGTTTTCTGGGATTGGCCGGTTACTATAGGAAATTCATAATGGACTTCTCCAAGATTGCAGCTCCACTTATCCGGCTCACTCAGAAAGGAGTCAAATTTGAGTGTTCAGATCTGTGCAACCGGAGATTTGAGGAGCTAAAGGAGAGGCTTACAACCGCTCCTATTTTGATCTTGTCGGAAAGAGGCAGAAATTATGAGGTATACTGTGATGCCTCAGGTGAGGGACTAGGGTGTACACTCAGTCAAGGTAATCGTGCGGTGGCGTACGAATCAAGACAGTTGAAAATTCATGAACGCCATTATCCCACACCTGATCTGGAGCTAGCAGCAGTGGTCTTCGCTCTCAAAAGCTGGAGACAGTACCTTTACGATGAGAAATTTGAGGTATTCTCAGATCACAAGAGCCTGAAGTATTTATTTGACCAAAAGGAACTCAACATGAGATAACGTAGATGGATGGAATACTTGGCGGATTACGAGTTTGCACTTCGGTATCATCCGGGCAAAGCGAACAAAGTGGTGGATGCCCTCAGCCGCATGTCACATGCGACTGTGGCCAGCTTGATTAGGAAGGAATGGGAGGTATTGAATACCATTAGAGAGTTTAAACTCTACCTCAATAATCATGGGACCATATATAACCTGATCTTACGATCCAACATGGCCTCCGAGATTGAACGGGAACAACGAACAGACCCAGAGGTGGAGGAGATATGGGCTAAGATGTCTACCGGTGAGGTTGTACCGGAGTGGGAATTACGACCAGGACAGGGTCTTGTGTTCCGAGCTAGAACATATGTGCCTAAGAGCTGCAGAAGAGAGTTATTGATTCAAGCACACCAAACCAAGCTCTCTATCCATCCGGCCAGCACCAATATGTATCATGATCTCAAGAGGCACTATTGGTGGCTGGGACTCAAGAGAGATGTGGCGGAGTTTGTTGCTTGTTGCCTAACTTGCCAGCAGGTTAAGGCGGAACATCAGATACCGCCAGGTTTACTCGCACCCTTACCAGTGCCGGAGTGGAAATGGGAGCACATATCTCTGGATTTCATAACAGGTTTGCCAAGGTCATCAAAGGGCAACGATGCGATATGGGTCGTAGTGGACCGGTTGACTAAGTCTGCGCATTTCCTTCCCATCAAGATGACAGATTCATCGGAGACATTGGGTCGACGGTACATCCAGGATATCATCAGACTACATGGAATTCCCCGGACTATTGTATCCGACAAAGATGGCCGATTCACCGGCAGAGTATGGCAGGGCATGCAGTCGGCTATGGGGACTGACATGTTGACTAGCACAGCATTTCATCCACAGACTGATGGACAATCGAAGAGGACAATACAGACACTGGAGGATATGTTGAGAGCATGTATGCTAGACTTCAAGGGCGGATGGGAGGATCATTTGCCATTGGTGGAGTTCTCTTACAATAACAGTTACCAGGCAAGCCTCCAGATGGCTCCATTTGAGGCCTTATATGGTAGGCCGTGTAGATCGCCAGTGTGTTGGACAGAGGCCGGTGTGCCTGCGCTGATTGGACCGGAGTTGGTTGCAGAGACTACAGCGCAGATCAAGGTGATACGGCAACACATACTCACTGCGCAGAGCCGTCAGAAGAGTTACACCGACAAGAGGAGAAGGTTCCTCGAGTTTGAGGTGGGAGACTTGGGTTTTTGAAAGTCTCACCACGGAAGGGGCACATGAGGTTCGGAAAGAAGGGGAAACTGTAGCCTAGATTTGTGGGGCCGTTTCTGATCCTGAAGAGGGTGGGGTAGCTTATCAGTTAGCGCTCCCTCCACAGCTATCCTCTCTACATGATGTATTCCATGTATCCATGTTAAGGAAGTATAACCTCGATCCTTCACATATATTGAACGTACAAGACATCGATGTACAAAGCGATGTGACGTATGTGGAGAAATCGATCAAGGTGATCGGGAGCGAACAAAGGGTGTTGCGGAACCGCGCTATTCAGTTCGTCAAGGTGGTATGGGAACGACATGGCAATGAGGAGAACACCTGGGAACTTAAATCAGAAATGAGAGCCGCTCATCCGGAACTCTTTGTGTGAGTTGTTTTGAACCTCTACTTCGCTAGAATTTTCGGGACGAAAATTTCAAAAGAGGATTGTATTGTAATGGCCCAGAATTTGTAAATAAATATATATGTGGTTATTATTTATTTTAAATGGTGGAAATTGGAAATTTAATGGAATAAATGGTGAATTGATCAAAATATGGACAAAGGCCCAAGTATGGCCCAATGGACCATGGATTGGATTTAAAATCATTTAATTGGTCAATGATGGTCAATGGGGCCAAGGATGGTCAAATTGGGTCCAATACCCATTTGGGACCCAATGGGTCAAGATAATGTAAGCTCTAAGGTAAATGGGTAAGGGTGAATTTAATTGGGCCATGGGCCCAATGGTGATCCAATAGTTGAAATGGATTTAATTAAATCACCTAAGTTGGAATTTATTTAAAACCTAGGTGGCATGGACAAATGGGACCCACCTCCACCTCACCAAGTGAGGTGGCGTGTGGACCAAAGATTGGTGGGGCCGGCCACCATGGTTGACTTGATCAACCATGGGTGAAGTAATGGAGAGGAGTCAAGGAATTAAAGGAGATAAAGTGGAAATACATTAATTTAACCTAATGATCCAATTTAATTAGTTAATTAAATTAATCAAAGGAGGTGGTCAAATGGTCAAATGGGAAGACCAAACCATCCATTTCAAACATGTAAAAAACGTTGGCTAGTGGTGGTTGTTCCAACCACCACCATAAAGCATGAAAAATATCTCATGTGGGGTGGTTGGGAGACTTAATGTTAGAGTGTAACTTAAGTAACCAAAGAGATAAGATAAGTTTTCATCTTATTCTCTTCATTTCACTCATCTCACTCTCTCCATCTCTCCCACTCTCCAAAAAACTGTCCCACACCCAAGGAGAAGGAAAGGAAGAAAACCAAGAGAAAGAAGAAGAAAAGCTTGGAAGAAAAGAGAGGAGAAAGGTGTAAGCTTGGCCATCACTCCAAGATCAAGCCATTGTATCTTCTTTCTCATCTCCATCCTCTCCTCTCCCTCTCTCAAATCTAACCCTACCATGGCCGAGCCCAAGCTTGGAGGTTCTCACCATTGATCAAGCATTTTAGCTAACCAACAAAGGAGAAGGAGAAGAAAGAAGGTCAAGGAAGCCGACGGGAGTAAAGAAAGTCGGAGGAAGTGTCGGATCGTAAGTATTTTCTAATCAAGAGATTAGATTTTTATTAGGGTTTAAGAGGTTATGAAATCCATTTCTTGGATTTAGAGGTGGCCAAAACATCATGGCCTTGGATCTCAAATCCATCAAATGAAAGGAGGAAAAATGGGCAAACCCTAAATGGTAAATTAAGGTTAAGAAAAAAATAAATGGATTAAGGACATTATGTATTTAAATTATTTAAGCATGGATTTGTTTAAAGTTGGAGAAAATTATGGGCCATAGGGTTCGGCCATGTAGTATGGCCGAACCCCATGTGGGTGATTAGGCAATGTATGAATTTTGTAGGGTTTTATAAGAATGGAAGCCATGGAGAATGATTTAGGATTTTAAGATTTTAATGATTAAATGTAGGTAATTTTTGAAGAGGTTTTTATGATGGAATCCATGGATGAATGTAAATGTTTTTATGGTCTAAAATGGCACCAATGGATAATGAACTATGAACCATGGGTTCGGCCATGGTGTATGGCTGAACCCTATGGTGATGTAAGAATGGTTTTGATGGGTGAAGAGATGGAAAAAGTGATTAAGAATGTTGATAGATTGTATGGATTTTCAAGTATAACATATAATGTTTTAAAGGTGTGGAATTAGGGATGAACCATGAACCTCATAGAGGGACTTATTTTAAATCTAAATGTGGTAAATAGGCTTAAGAAAATAATGGGAAATTTGGATGGACTAAGTATTTTGGAACCATGGAAAACAAATGGGGAATGTAGCTAAGTGATGGACTCAAAATATATTTAATGTTGATCAAAAGGAGTGATTTAAATGCATAATGTAAAACCCTTCATGGGAGGCCTTATGATGGAGTCAAATGATGTAAATGGACTCAAGAAAAATGGAGAAAGAGACATCATGGGTTCAGCCATGGTGTATGGCCGAACCCATGACCCAATTGTAGATCATTCTTGGTCTAAGATTAATGTGTATGTATATGCTTGAATTAATGGAGTTTAGGTTAAATTAAGTGGTCGATTTTAATGATTTTAAGACATGGGTAATGGGTCGTTAATGGATCCAAATTTATGGATCGATTATGGACAAAAATGTGCATGGATGGAAGAAGTATTAAACCATGGAAGAGTAGTGGCAAAACCGTAATTATGGGCCAAAAATGAAGGACCATGGGTTCGGCCATGGTACATGGCCGAACCCCATGGGGGATGAACTTGGACTTTGACATTTTTAAAGGTAACCTTAAGTATGGATTAAATGAAGCCTAGGGTGGCTGGTTTTTAGACTTATGTGATTAAAAAAATGTTGATGGACTAAATGGGACCCACAAAACCTAGATAGTGACGTTCGGCCATAAGGTATGGCCGAACCCCACTAAAATGTAATGTATGGGCTTAGAAATGGTTAAAACGAGGACTAATTATTCGTGTATAATAAGGTATAGGACATCGCAATCGGTGTACGATCGGCGATCGGATTCGGGAACGGAAAAACGTAAAGACGCTAATCGGTATTCGGTAGGATTCCTACCTTTTTGTAAGCCGTTGATTAGTTGTTATGTGATGGTTGTTGACTTATTTTTGGTAATTATATGATATGTTTTATGATGGGTTTTAATGGTTACGATTTATATACATGGTATATTGCAAGGCTATGAATTCTATATTAATGCTATGATTTATATATATAACATAGCATTATGCATTTACATCTCATGCATGGTATGGGCAGGAAAATAAAGGAACCGGAGTCCATGCTCCGTCGGGGCGACCGAGAAGCATTCATGGGGATAGCCTGATAGGCTATAACCGGAGTCCATGCTTCGTCGGGGCGACCGAGAAACATTCATGCGGATAGCCTGATAGGCTATAACCGGAGTCCATGCTCCGTCAGGGCAACCGAGAAGCAAGCATGGGGACACCTTGATGAGACCTTACCGTCAAGGGGGATACATTGTGATTAGTTATATCTTGACGAGGTTTTTCCGTCAAGAGGGATATGACATTATGATGGTAGGGATGATGGGTGGGACACATGACATAATGCACCCATGGCATGACATTCATCTTATAGTTTTCCTTATATGATTTCATATATGTTTGTTATTACTAATCCATGTGCTAGCCCTATTCGGAGTCCTACTGGGCTTTTTGTCTAACGCCATACTTCTACCCTAGCTGATGACGCAGGAGACGGCAGAGTAGAAGGACGAGACGGAAGCCAAGCTTAGGAGCTTGGGGAGGCGGCTACTTAGTTTTAGTTATATTGTTTTGGAAATGTATTTTGAGTAGCCTAGCTTGTCGGAAATGTAATAATTTAGATTGCTTGCTATATTTTGGTTTTTATTTTTGGACGTGGAGACGTTATGATATTTTCGTAATATTATGAATGTTATCTTCCCTGCTATCTAAAAATTGGTAAGATAGTCTTTATTGTAATTTTCCGCACTCAGTCTAATATTCCTTGAACTTACATCTACGTGTGAACCGTTCTTCGTGGACTTTGTTCCACCCACACGTAGGGTTGGCCAATTAAGGGTCGGGCTTTAGAAGTTCGGACTTAACTCGCATCGTGACGTCCGCGCCCTTTTTCAAGTTTAAAAAAAAAATAGACTCTGATTTTCGGTGAAAAGGGGCGGGCGTTACACAAACAACTGGGCAAGTGGAAATTTCAAATAAAGAGAGTAAACATATCATTGAGAAGACAGTCTGTTAGTGCCCCAGCTTGCCTAGTCACTTATTTGTCAAATCTTTGACCTAGGTAAAGCATTGCCTCGGAAGATTGAAGCATGATTACAAGACTCATGGTGTGATGAAGATTGAATCAAGAACTCAAGATGGAAGATCAAGTTGAAGATTCATCATCACCAAGTGTATGGCAATCACACAAAGGTATATTGGCCATAAATGATTTTAGGTGGAACCCACACTATAGGATGCCCATGCCTAGGCTTAGAAATCATATTTGGATAATCTAAATGAATCCTAGTAGTTTTTTGACAAACCAACAAAACTAAATGGGACCAAACTTGGAAATATGAATATGATGAACTGTCAGGACGACACATCGTGTCGGCGATCCGTCGCCTTTGACAGTATACGATCAATCATGGTTCAGCGGTGCATCGTCCCAGAAATCCAAGGTTGTGGTTGGAATGGTCCGTCAAACATAAGTTGTCTCTGGACATGAACAATCGTATAATATGATCAATCGTTGAGACAGAGGCTAACCCATCGGTCATGCGATCAATCGCATGAAGCCTGGGTTGAACACACATTGTAAAATATAGTCAGGCTCAGGATGATACATTCGTCTGGCAGCGACCCATCGTGAGGAACCATCACGATCAATCGGAGCACGTCACATCGCCAGGGATAAGGCTGAGACATTGGGCACACAACCAATCGCCCGGGGTCTGGATAAGGCTTGTCTTGACAAAGCACTGTCAAAATAAGATAGCCTCAGGTCAATACGATCGCCACCCCATGATCAATTGCCCATTAATTCTCACGATCAATTGTTTGTCACCATTTTTTATTCGTTGTAAAACATTTAATGCAGAATAGTCACATTACAACGGCTATATTTGAATGCATGATCAATCGTGGTTGCACAATCAATCACCCGTTAAAACTTCAAGATTTTCTATTTTGCATATTTAAACACCAAACCTTGTTGTATTTTGGTTGGACCTCCCACTTAGAAAATCACAATGAAAAACCAAAGCTCCCTAATCCTCTCTAAGCACTATTGGTGAATCATTTTACAATCCAACATTTTGATTGAGATTAAGAAAGAGAGAGAAGGAAAGAGAGGGAGAGAGAAAACCATCTAGGATAACTATTGGTGTATCATAAATCTTAGACCTTTGTAAGGACCCGGAGTCTTAACTCCCTCTTTTATGTAATTTTTTAATCATATAAATGAAATATATGATTTTGTTCCAAATAATGTAAGTATTTATTAAAAGAAATAAGGGAAACTAAATTTCCCTTAGACGATACATCGACTTCGTCGATGTGTCGGAAAAACTAAACGTTTCCAGACGATGCATCGACTGGATTGATGTATCAGGGAAAAACTGAGATTGAAACCCGAGGTATAATTTGTTAGAAGGATACATGATGTGGTCGATGTATTGGCGAAAAGATGAAATCAAGTTGGTGAACGCATCGACAAAGTCGATGTGTAGAGTAGCCAGAGTGTCTTCAGCAGACATTCTGTCTACCACGGCCCAAACTCTTCATTTTTCCATGCATGGACACTAACTATGCCTCTTCCATTTTCAAGGACTCAATTAAGAGTCTAGGGATAACAAGAAAGGAAGATAAAAAAGAAAAGAAAATGAAGGAAAAAGAAAGAAAGAAAGTAAAGAAAATGAGAGAAAAACAAAGAGAAGAAAACATAAAAGAAATAGAGTGCCTGACCACCCCTTTTAGTCATCCGAGTGGACCCTATCACTCACATCTCCGCCCTCAACTCTACCAAAAACCTTTTCACCTCCTCACGAGATTCCTCTATTCCGGGAGAGGAAGGAGAGACCATGCAAGGGGAAAGAAAAATTGAGCTAGCAAGGAGGGTTGAGAGCAAGGAGACAAGGAAACACATCTACGAATCACTCGAGGTAGGTGAATTCCTGATATTTTTTAGTAAATCAATAACACTAGGTTGTTGAGAAAATATGTGTGCATGGGTTTTGTAACGCCCCGCTCTTTTTCACTCGCCGAAAATTAGTGTCTATTTTTCTTTTTTGAAAGGAAGGAGTGAGAAAGAGCGAGAAGTCACGACGCGAGCTAAGTCTGAGCTTCCAAAGCACGGCCCTTAACTGGCCAACCATACATGTGCGTGGACTAAGTCCACGAAAACGGTTCACACGTAATGAGGTTATACTTGCAGAATTAAACTTAGTTGCGGAACTATAATAGAGTTACTATCCTATCCAATTTTAAATAGCAAGGAAGTCCATCACATTAAAATAACTTAAGTTTCAATGTCCAAAATAAAACAAACCGTAGCAAATAGTTGTAAGTTATTACAGTCCCAACATGCTAATTACTCAAATTACATGTCCAAAATAAAAACTTAAATAAAATAAATCTAAATCATCCAAGCTCCTACGCTTGGCCCCGTTCACGTCTTTCGTTCCGTCCATTTCCTGTGTCATCATCTAAGGTAGAAGTAGGGCATTAGACAACGAGCCCAGTAGGTACTCCGAGTAGGGTCAAACACATGGATTAGTATAAAAATCAAATAGATATATATAATGTCAAAAAAATGCAAGTCAATGCCATGCCATGGGTGTCATATGCCATGAATCCCACCCATCAACCATATCACAATCACATAGTATTCCTCTTGATGTACAAGCCATATCAAGCTATTGTCATGACTCCCCACGAATACCTTATCGGTCCCACCGAATGGAGCGTGGACTCCTTTTATATTTCAAATACAGTATATCTCTCCCCATGAATGCCTTATCGGTTCCACCAAATGGAGCGTGGACTCCTCTTACAATTCAGCATCATACATCTCTTCCCGTATGTCCATTGGAATCAGTGTGGATTCCTCCCCACGGTTGTTTATCGGAAACCCCGAATGGAGCGTGGACTCCTCTCACAATTCAACATCATACATCTCTTCCCTCATGTCCATTGGAATTAGTGTGCATATCGGAAACTCGAATGGAGCGTGGGCTCCCCTCATTTGTTCCCTTCCATGCCATGCATGAGATATGAGTGCATCATACCATTTCATATTACACATATAGTATTGAAATTCCATTCCTTTAAACATAGCATATTGATACCAAAATTAAATCATAACACATAGGAATAAAAACCATCCATATACATAAATCCAGTGTATCAACAAGGTAGGAATCCTACGAATGCCCAAATATCGTGTCCTTGCGTTTTCGTCCAAAAACCGATCACCGATCGCGTCAAGCAGATCGTACACCCGTTTGTGAAATCTCGTTACCTTATTACACATCAAAACAATGACCCATTTGATTCCCATCATTCCATGTTCACTTCCACCTATGATTATAGTCCTTAGCCCGATTAAGACCCCCAAGGGGTTTCGGCCATACCTTAGGGCTGAAAATGTTTTAAGTCCATAACAAACTCATTAGTGGGGTTCGGCCATACAACATGGCCGAACCTCACTCTCTTGATTTTTGACCACCTTCTTTTAATCCTTGCTTATTTTAAACCATCCAAGTCAATCCTCAGTCATTCTTTTATTTCTTACTCCTAGTTAATCATTTAACTTGATAAAAATAACCTAAGTCCATAAAATGTTATCCATGGGATTCGGTCATACAACATGGCCGAACCCATGGTCCTTTATTTTCACCATATTCCCATCTTAGCCATCAACTCTTTCCATAGATAATCACTTAATTTATTTACACATAACTTAGGTCCATAAATGATTCATGGGGTTCAGCCATACAACATGGCTGAACCCATGGTTCCTTATTTCCATCTTCTCATGGTCTAACCACATTTAAATCCATCAACATTTCTCCATGGGGTTCAGCCATACATCATGGCCGAACCCATGGTCCATTGTTTTCCATCCTCTCTTCATTTCAAATCATTTACAACATATTAGGTCTATACAAAATCCCTCCATGGCGTTCGGCCATACAACATGGCCGAACCCATGGTCCACCATTTTCCATTTATTTCTTAGCATGATAGCCATGGTTCATCATGTATTTAAATCCATAAATATTCTTCCATGGGGTTCGGCCATACAACATGGCCGAACCCTATGGTTCATCATTTTTCCTCCATGATCCATATATATAAAAATTAGGGTTCGGCCATGCAAGGGCCGAACCATGATCCTTGATCATTCTCCATTCCTCATATTCAATCATGCATGTTGTCATAAGTCATGTATACATATTATCCTTAACAACTTCATTTATATAACCTATCTTACCCATTAGGGTTTTCTCCATTTTTTCATCTCTAAAAACCATATTTCGGATTTTGTATCATACTTCACTTCTATGTCCATCTCATTGACATTCCTTGGATGGATTTCAAATCCATGGCCTATAACCATTTGACCAACCATTTTCAATCCGAAATGGAACCCCATGGTTTCGGTCATTCCATAGCCGAAACCATGGTTCCCTTAGTCTCTTTCTAATTACTAAACCTTGTTAAACAATACATACCGATTCTGCGACTCCTTCTTTTTCTTTCATTCCGTCTTGCTCCTCCGTTCTTCTCCTTCCTTAGTCTTTTCTTCTTCCTCCTCCATTCTTCAGTTTCTCCAAGTTAGTGCCGAAATGGGATAGAGAGAGGTTGAAAGTCTTCTTGATGTATTTGGCCAAAGGGTGTTGCTTGAGAGGGAGAGGGTTTGAGATGAAAACCAGGGTTCGGCCAAGGAGTGAAGATTTGAGAGAGGGAGAGAGAGAGAATGAGATGGGAATTTTCTATCTTTTTCTCCCAAGGAGTGGTTCTGCCAAAGGGGTGTGAGATGAGTCCTTTCTATCTTGCCTTAGGGTTTTGGAGAGGGAGAGAGGTTGAGATGGAAAAACCCTAACTCTTTTCTTTTGTCTTAGAGAGGGTTGGCCAAGAGTTTAGTGAGAGGGAGAGAGGAGAGAATGAGATGAGAGCCCTAGGGTTTTGGTTGATGCTAACCCTAATCTCCCCAACCACCCTCATCAAGATGGGGTCTTTCCCATGTGTCCCTTGGCTAGACAAGAGGGCACATGGCTTACACATGGCACTCACTCCCTTTCCAACGTTTTTGTGTCTAGGGTTTCCATTGAGATGGAAACCCTCCACCTCCCCTTGACTCACCTAGCCTTTTCAACTTCCAAGTGACTCACCACCCATTCAACTCACCTCACTTAAATGAAACTCAATCTCCTAACTCAAGCACTTGGATTTATTTCCACCTAACTCAAGTGATTTTAATTAGATAATTGAACTCAACTCAATTCATTTGATCCACTTGGATTCACCCATGAACTCACCCATGGTTGACCAAGTCAACCATGGTGGTCGGCCCCACAAATTACCTTAGACTACACCCTACCTCACTTGATGAGGTGGAGTTGGGTCCCACTTAGCTATGCCACTTTGATGTCAACTCCTACACTTGCCACCTCACTTGATGAGTTGGACCCCATGCCTTAGATCTTAATTAGGTACACGACCCGATTAAATCCATTCCTTACCCATTTACCCTAATCATTAATTCATCTTGACCCATTGGGTCCCAATTGGGCATTTGACCCAAGTAACCACATTTACCCAATTAAATAGAATTAACCCTATCCATGATCCATTGGACCATACTTGGGCCATTGCCTCAATAATTATCCATCTAATATCCACTCCACCTATAAATCTTAATTTTTAACAATTAAAATAGATAATAGCCAATATAATTATTGCATTGAAAATCTGAGCTATTACAAATTTGGAAGGAAAGAACCCAAGAACAATGAACACTAGGGTAAAGGGAAACGATGGATAATGGGTCCATGACTTATGACTCAACCCAATCGGCATATCGACTTTGTCGATGTGTCATCGAGGGCAAGTATACAGCAAATGGACTGAAAGAAAGTAAACACAGGAAGACATATCGATGAAGTCGATGTCTCGGCCTGGGTATGATAAAGATGGAAATCAGAATGAACAAAAGATTAATTAATCCCAGAGAGAACCATCGACAAATTGGATGAGTCGGTCTGGGTATGACTGAACTAGAAAAGAAATATGAACATGATGAAATTACATCGGGAAGATATATCGACCAAATCTATATATCGACCTGGGTATGATAAAATAGAAATTAGTTCCAATAAGATGTATAGACCAGATTGATATGTTAGCCTGAAAATGAAATAATCGGTCTAAGTATTCAGGGACGATGCATCGACTAAGTCGACATATCGAATATATACATCTGTGTATGTATCGACTGGGTCAATATGTACTATCAGGAACAGAGAACAAATATAACTATGAATGGATCCCTGAATGATGTATCGACCAAGGCCAACATATCGGTATGAGTAAACTGAAAATGAGATTAAAGATGTTGAATCTATTCAAAACCTATGCATCAACTATGTTGATGTATCGTTAAAAACATGTATAGATGTATCGAGTGGATCGATATATATAACCATGAAACAGAGGACGACTTAAGAAATGGATAAAGCAAATCAGGAGGATATGTCGACAGACTCGACATAGCAATTGTATGTACCATTAGATGTGTCGACTGTGTCGATATATGGGACGCGAAAAGGAACCGGAAAAATATGAACTGAAATAGACAGAGTCCAGTCGACATATCGAGGTGATCGATGTGTCGATTGTGTCCTGTGGCTATGTATCGACAGTGTCAATATGTCGGCCTAAAACAGAGATGATTTATCAAGATTAATATATCTGTTGTTAAAATCAAACATGAATGGAATCTTTTAGGTCTTGGAAGTTATACAGTAGACCTTTAAGTCTGGTTTAGACATACACTGATTAGAAAAGGATTTTATGTGTTAAAAATCTATAAATTGTGATTCGAACGTTGTTCGAATAAACGCGTGAATCTTCTTTGATTGATCACTTTCGATCAGGTAGGTGTTCCTACTTTATTGAAGCACAATGAGGTGAATGATTTTATTATATGTTTTATCTTTTAAAAGCATAAATATGGATTTATGTGATTATGATTTTATTATGTACATGGAAATGATTTTGATGAGAAATTATTTGATTTATGATTTTGTCATCATGATTTCACACATTACCTCATGCATAGTTGCAAGGGTTGACATTAGTAAGACAAGAAGGAAATGTTTGGACTTTTCTTGGTTTCGCATGCGAGTGATTTGCAATATTGAGCCAAAAAGGAATTTTTCAGACTTTACTTGGTCTTGTGTACAATAAGTCAAATATCAGACTTTGGTCCCGTCCTTGTGTATCAATCCTACGGCAATAAATTGGCCAAAAAGCTCTCGAGTAGGTCCCGAAATCCTGCGCAGAGGGAGGAGTCCACACTCCACCGATAGTCTCGGTTAGTTTGTTAGTAGGTAACAACACCTTGGTGGTCGCCGCCTCAAATGCTGTGGACATAAGTGGCCAATATTGAGAATCATTATTTGAAGTGATAGTTATGATCTGATGCATGAAAATGGGTGGGCATATCATTGATGCTTGGCACCCATGGTATATCATTTTTATGATTTATGCGTTATAAGACTTTGGTGTTCTCTTATCTTATTTTGAGAAACATGTATTGATCATTACCTGTGATGTTCCTCATTTGTGATTTCTAATATATGTTATTATGAGATTTCAGACCTGGTGCACTTTGTGATTAGAATTTCCTACTAGGCAAGTTGACTAAGCTCGGAAAATTTTCCCCTCAGATGTTAATGCAGATCATGACAAAGGAAAAGATGCTGGGCCTAGCGGTAGCCAAATCTGAGCAAAGGATGGATGCGAAAGGGAGCTTGAATAACTTAGTTAAATTGTTATCTTTTGAGAATAATGTGAATTGTAAAAAGGTCTTCTTTTTGGGGAATGTAATATTGTGACCTTGGACAGTTAATATTCTTGTTTTGTCTTTGACTCATATAATTGTTGGGAATTACCTTATCTTTGCTCGAATCGTGATTCGCCAGTCATGCAATGTAAATGCTTAAATATTTCCGCAGGTTATGCTAGCATGTGAAAAATGTAATCGTGGGATTGTACCGCGCATGTGCAAGGTTGGGCCAGTCAAGGGTCGGGTTTTCGGACTCGGACTTGACTCACGTCGTAACGTCTACGTCCTTTTTCTATTAAAAAAAAAAATTTACTCTGATTTTATAGATGGAAAAACGGTGGGTCGTTCCAACCTTACCCAAGGATTGTGATTGAGCATACACTAGGCACATCTTCTTCATCGAACGACATCACATTTGAAAGGAATCTTCAAGAAGCACATCATCTACAAGTAAGCTCAAACAAGGCAAGTGCTTCTTAGTGTTTGATTTATCTTAAATCATCATCATTGTGAAGTGGACTAAAGAAAGGTGCTTGAACCACTATAAAAAATAGAGGCATAAAGACGTAGATCGGGGTTCGGTCAAACCTTTCAAAAGCCTTAGGCGATTGGGTGAAATTCCCAATCAATTGGATAGGTGGAAGTCCTATTCTATTCATGAAGGTGTAATTTCCCAAATAGTGTATTTGGGATATTCCAAGGTTGGGTGAGTCCAACAATGGATGTAGGTTTGTTTAAAGCGAACCACTATACATCTTGTGTTGTGGGTATTTGGTTTTTATTTATGTGATTGCTCTTTTAAATTGGAACACTCTTTTATCACACACTTGATTAATCTAATTTAATCCGCTGCAAATCATTTGATTAATCAAGAAACTTTTAAAGACAATTAAAATCGGTGATTGACCTATTCAGCCCCCTCTAGGGTCAAATTTGACTCACGTTTTAGCACCCCCGGAACTTTCAGTTGCTACTAAAGCCTTGTGCTCTTCATAAAGATCTAACCATCCAAGTTGATCATTGCTAGAACATCATTATGGTGCCCGAAAATTTATCCATTATTCTCTATTGTTTGTTTACTCTATCTTGGTGAATTTTAAAAGAAAAATAGAGAAAATATTGGTATCCTATAATGAAGATTATTGGTTTTCTATCCAAAATGATTTTATTGAAAATATTTGCAATTCTTTGGATAGCTCAATGGAAGGCTCCACCTCTCATAACCAAATGGAGATTCATGAGAGAGGTGAAAATTTCAAATGTTTCATTGCCTCCATTGTTAGCGACCAAGAGGGATCCTCAAGTGAAGAAGAGGATGTTGATGAGGATCTTGATAAGGAAGATGGCCTCCAAGAATCCTTCAATGCCTTCTGAAAGCTCCCATTTTCAATGTGCTAGAACATCATATTGACCCTAGAGAGGGGGTGGGGGTGTGAATAGGTCAATCCCATTTTTAATAGTGTTTAAAAATTTCTTGGTTATTTAAGGTGCACCGGAATATTTATCAAGAGATTTGGTTAGTGTGATAATTTCATTAAGCAATCACACTAAGATTATGACCCTTTACATATAGTTTGGTTATCGATGCTTGCGCGCAATGTGTATAATGACATAATCAATATGCAAATTGATGTGTGTTAAGAAGAGTACTTAAATAGTAAATACAAACACACAGATCAAACTCCATAACACCAATTTAAAGTGGTTCGGTTAACCAACATACATCCTCTGTTAGGACTCGCTCAACCTTGAGTTATCTCTAAAATCCACTAAGTGGGGACTTACACCCTCACAATTAGATTAGGAATTCCATCTCACTCAATCGGCTGGGAATTCCACCTACCCATTTGGCCAGGAGTTCCACCCACCTCTGTGCCTAAGACACCCCTCCTGAATTTTTTATAGTGGTTCCGGGGTACCTCCCCATAATCCATTTTTGGAACAAAAGTTTTAAAGAAAATTAAAACCAAGAAGCACTTGCCTTTGAAGCTCTCTCGTTTGATGTGTGCTTCTTCGACATCCCAACCATCTGTGCCGATGATCTGCCTTGTAGCCGTCGTTTAGTGATCACAGTCCAAGGTGTCAAAGAAACTAGTTCTACCAAAGGTTTCCTAGTTTATGGTGCTCTTCTTCTTACTTCAAACTCAATCCTTAGATTGGTTGTTTATGAGGTTTTATCCTTTCTCTCTCACAACTCAATCCATTTAATTGGTTTTATTTGATTTCCCTAGTGTAAGCACGAGAAAGAGAGAGAGAGAGAGAGTGATCCTTCTGTTTGCCCTTGTTTAAGCTCACCAGTGAAGTTGAAGGTACAATTGATCTGTCCGAAGGATACTAACTGGTTGCAAAAGGATTTATTTAAATAGCGAAGACAACCAATTCAATTAACGGTAATGTACCGACAAATCGGTCGCACCGAGGGGTCGATGAATATAAATAATGCCGTTACAATTCTGACCGTTGTGCATTAACTGCACTCCCAACGGTAATATTCTTTCTCGGTCGACATGTCGTTTGTCACCGATCGTTCAAAACTTATGGTACCCAAGGGGTCGGTCCATACAAGAGGCTCGTTCTGCTGTAAAAACATGTTTGACAGTAGTTTCAACTTAGAAACCTGTAACCCATAACGACCTGTAGCCCTTTACCGAGGGGTCGGTTTTGGTACTCTCGATCGGTCTTTGATTGCCGATATGTCTGTTTCTTCGAGAGTCCACATAAGTTTAGAGTTTCAAAACTCAAGATCTTGATCGTGGAGTCGTTGACCACGAGGGGTCATTTCAGCCTTTCACCGAGGGGTCGGTGCATACAAGACTCTCGATCAAAGACAAACCCAGAATGACAGTTCAATGTTTCGGAACCTATATCATTCAGGCAAACCAGTCCTTGCCCACGATGGGTCAATCCTAATTGCACAAGGGGTCGGTGAGATAAGACTGGAAGAGCTGACAGTGAATTTAAATCGTATTTCCAAGTTTGTTTCCAATTCACTGTCAAGCTTCAACACTAGGCTTTCTATGATTTAACCATTTGTTCTTCTAAGCCTAGGGATAGTCCTCTCTAAGGTGTTGTTACCACCTAAAGTCATTTATGGCTACAATGCCTGTTTTGTGATTGCCATAACGTTGAGCTTCAATCCGGTGGAGCATGAACTTTTCTTTTGATCATCTTGGGTTTTCAAGCTTCCCACAAGTGCTTCTTTCCGAGTCACGGAATTGTTGACAAAGTTAGGGTCTTGGCCAAGCCGAGGCACTAACAATCTCCCCATTTGTCAATTTCATGACAAAACCTAGAAGCTAACCCATTTACAATCCCACCCTTATTACAACACATTTGAATATAAAATATTACATTGGTTACATGTACATATTCAAACGGAAAAACAAGACTATGACCTTCGCATGTTCTTTTTCAGCCTGCTTCATTTTATTTTCCTGTTCAAGTACATAGGCAAGCAACAATAGAAAATCATTAGAGGGGTTAGTCCCAAAATATAAATATTTATCGATGGACTAAACAAGATTACCCTTCAAACTCCCCATACTTCCTAATTTCCTAGTGACCAACATTCCCCATATAGCTTATCCAAGCTATCTATGTTGAGAAGATTTCTCGCCCAATCTTGTTTGAGTTTGATATCACTCCAAGCATAGACATTCTCCCTATGTCCACTGGCTTTGATGTCTTCTAGCGTCTACTAATTTCTCCCTCATTTTGTCATTTAATTGATAAACATTAGTAGGCTGACATCGAGTTTTAAGCACTTCCCTATGCTTCTTGAATTTAGTGCTTAACTAAGTTATGCTCTAACTCATGGTTCTCCCCATTGGTTCAATGCACACTTCTTTTGTATCAAGGTTAGCTTGTCCCTGCACAAACTAAGACTTAGCGTTGCTGATTTCTTCCATGAGTGGAGCTAATGTCTTAGCATCCCCAGAGTCTTCTCCCCCACTCTCTAAGCTATCTCCTTCAACTTTCTCGACCCAGTTCCCCATAAACTTAGCTGATTCTAAGTTTATTTCTCTCCAAGCTTTCTTGCAAGCTTGCATTAACCTTCCTTCTCACACTGTCATGACCAGTGACAGATGTTGTTGATTTTGTGCTCCCCATTCTCCAAAGTGTGCATTTCACATTCAGATCCCAATCTCCTTAACCACCTGCATGTTTAGTCTTTTTAACAAATACCATGTTAAACATAGACAAGAGATATAAGGCATACAACAAAAACACACATCATAATAAACGACATCATTTCATTCATGAGAAATTGGTATATGGTTAAGACGAGAGGCAAATGGATGCTTAGACAAAATAGTTTTTCCAAAACACAGACCATAATTCATGAAAAACTACTCTAAGCTGATTCATCTGAGGAAGATGTTCGTTGAGATCTAAGAACAATATCCACTTCGTGGAGTTTCTGGACAACCACCTTGATCTCGTATACTAATTCTTCAAGGTCATCCATACTCCTTTCAAGCCTTTCATCAAGAGGGATATTCCTTTGTCGAAGAGATTGAAACTCTTTTAAAAATACCTCAAACATACGTTCTTTTTCTTCTTCAAGATCCTCGATTATGATTACTTCTTTTTCAACTCTAAGATCCAGTGCAGTATTTGAGGCAAGGCTTTTCTGTGAGGAGTACTCTGAGCAGAGCCGGCAGCGTTAGATTCGAGAACATCCTATGCGAACCTAGGTGAGCTCCTGACGAAATGGGGTCTGGGCTCAGGGATTTTTCGGTTGGTCGAAGACCGAGATTTAGTTGTCTCCATTTTCGTCATGGTTGCAGGGGAAGAGCTTACCAAAGCATTTCCGATCACTAAATCTCACAAGCACTGTGACACCCTTACTTCTGGAAGTGAAGGAAGCAAAAACCCTAAGGTTTTCTGGCGAGATTTTGCTCCAGAAGGTCCTAATGGCTGGTCTAGGGCACAGGAGGGGAGAGGGAAATCGCTAAAGCTCAAGGGGAGAAGAAACGATGATTTCAAAATGTTCTATCATTTTCCCAAAAAGAGACCTTTTAACTTACTCTTTTTGATTTACCGACCGGTTGTGACCAACGACATATCTATGTCGATTGTCGATATATATCGACTTGTCTCCCTTTACGATTTTTCTCCCTTTCAGACAGTGTTCTGAATTCCAACAGTACCGACCTCTCTGTACCTCCCACTAGTCTATCCTTTGACCTGGATTTTATATCGAAGGTGTAACACCCCAATTTCGCAATGATATTAATATTTAAGAAAATGCCACTGGAATGGTAAATTTAATAGATGTGTTTGTAAATGAGAAAATGGTGGGGCCCATTGCTCAAATTAAGATCCTATGAACATATTATAAGGATCAAATTTAAATAAATGGGTAATGTACATCATATTGGGTCAAAATGGTTAATTGGGTCAAAGGACCCAATTGGACCCAATGGGTCATGGTGGACTTATTTGACCATTGGGTGAACTCAATTTTATTGTGGTTAAGCTGAATTGATTGGAAATGAAATGAAGGATAAATGGGCAGGCTTGATGCAAGTGTGTAGACCTCATTCAAATGGCTAAACCACCCATAAATGGGTTATGGTGCCAATTAGGTCAATGAGCTAAATGGGGACCCAATGGGTCGAGTTGACCATGTTGACCATGGTTGACTGTATGGACCATCATGTGAGCTCAAAGGATGAGTCAAATCAGGTTGAGTTGGGGCTGGAATGAGTTGGATTTAAATCAAATAATGGAGTTGACTCAAGTGCATTAAATGAATGGCATTAAATGGGGTGAGTTATGCTAATGAGTTGGGTGAATTGAGTTGGAAACCAAAGCGGCCTTAAATTCCATTGAGTCAAATGGGGAGGTGAGGAGTTGCCATGATCTTAAACACCACAAAACAAGTCCCACACGTTGAGTACTTGTGGAGTGGGTTTCCATGCATGGAATTTAAAGGCATGAGATAAAGATCACCTTGGAAGCTTGGATGGGTTTCCATCTCATAATGGAAACCCAAGACCCAACATGGGAAGCTGAAAGGATGGTCTAAGCTGAGGCCAAGTGTCCCATAGTTAAACCATGGGACTCCTTGGTTTGATCAAGGACTGATGAGGGTTAATGAGAGGTTATGGGGTTGTTTAACAAAAGGAATACACCACCATCACTTGGCTGATTGTCATCACAAAGAAATCTTAGAATTCTCATCTCTCTCCCTCTCTCAAGAACCTACCTCCTTGGTCGAATTATCCTTTGGTGTTTTCACCATTGTTCAAGCTTCCAATCAGTTAAAGACTAAGGGAGCAAGAAGGAAGAAAGCAAGGATCAAAAGGAGAGAAGAAAAACAAAGGAAATTGGTAAGTGTTTACATAAGAATTTAGTTAAATGAATTGGTAAAAGGGAGCATGATTTGGCCATGGAATGGCCGAATCCATCAACGGTTTAAACCTTGGATGGTACTGTATAAAAAGGATAAAAAATGGATCATTGGGTTCGGCCACTTTGGATGGCCGAACCCCATGAAATTATTTGGGTATTTTGATGGTTTTTTAAGGCTAAAAACCATGCAAAACCATGGAGATTTTTACATGTTTTAATGAGACACAAAGTATATGTTAAAGAGGTTCAAATCATAGGTCATAGGGTTCGGCCACTTGGGATGGCCAAACCCCATGAAAGGATTTGATAAGTATATGGTGATCTTTAATGGTTTTGAGAGATAAAAACCATACATGGTATGGAAGGGTTAAGGTGTTAAAAAAATGGAGATAAGGTGTATGTCTTGGATCGGCTAATGTATGGCTGAACCATATCTTTCTTATGGTTAAATTAGTATGTCAAAACAATGAATAAGTATGGGAAGTATTGAACCAAGAGAACCATAGGGTTCGGCCATGTGTATGGCCGAACCCCATGGACCATTTTATGAGATAAATGGATCCTTGTATGGGTATTTGGATTCAAGTATATGAGTAGAAATTATTGTTGGTTTTGTAATGTTTTTAAAGGGTCTAAAATATGACTAAATGGTGAAGTATGATTAATGGATAAAAAAACCATAGGGTTCGGCCATGGGTATGGCCGAACCCCATAGAAAGAAACATGGGTCATGTTTGGGGGTTTTGAAGGATAAACATTATGGAATGATATGAATATCTTAAATGGATTGTTAGCATGTTAATAGGTAGAAATAAAGAACCATAGGGTTCGGCCATATGTATGGCCAAACCCCATGGAGTAGTTTTGATGGATGTAAGTGATGTTGGAACCAAGAAAATGATGGAAGATTAAGGGCTAGTTAATCACATAGATAGATGGGTAACTAGTCTTAACTTTGAATGATTAAGAGACCAATTTGGATTGGTGAGGTTCGGCCATGTTGTATGGCCGAACCCCACTGAGGTGGATTTGTTTTGGATACTAATGGTTAGCAAGATTAATTATTAGTTAGCCTAGTGGCAAAACCTTAAATATAAGTTATAATGGAATGAAAGATTAAAGGACTTGAAAGAAGGGTCAAACCCAAAGTGGTATGGTTCGGCCATGCTGTATGGCCGAACCCTACCAAGTTATATTATGTAATATAAGGTGTTTATATGGATGGTATTGATCAAATGAAAAGGAGGATCAAATCCAAAGTGGGTGAGGTTCGGCCATGGGGTATGGCCGAACCCCACAAGATGGTTTTTGGGACTTAGATGTAAATGGAAATTAATGATAGTGTATTGACTTGCTGTTATATAAACAAGGTGATGGAACTTGAACGGTGCGCGAGTTGTGAATGGGTGACGCTTAAGAAAGAACGGACATTTAAAAGAACTTTCAGTAGGTTTCCTACCTACTTGTAACCACTGCTATATTGGGTTTTATCATGGTTTTTATGAGTTATGTTGTTATTGTTTTATGGAAACCGGAGCCTACACTCAGTCGGTATGCCCGTGATGCATCTGTGGGGCCTCCTTAGGCGATGAGAGTCCCGCCAGGAGGAATAATCTTATGATGAGAGTCCTATCCATAAGAAATGAGAAGTACTGTGGATTACCTTGACGTAAGAGTCCCGTCAAGTGATAGCTATGTATACTTGTGATGGGTGGGACTCATTACATTTGCACATACATACATAGCATTGATTTTATATGTTTTTGATGATCAAATATTATGATATAAGCATGTTTTTATATACTAACCATGTGGTAGCCCTGATCGGAAAACCTACTAGGCGCATTGATCTAACGCCCTATTTCTATCGTTAGAGGATAATGCAGGAAAAGGGAAAGGAAAAGAGAAGGTCGAGGACCGCGAGGAAAGCCAAGCTTAAGTGCTTGGGTGTCGGATTGGAATTTTAATTACTATTGTTTGGATACACTTATTATGTGGAGATATAATAGTTAGTAACTTTGATATGGTTTGAATTATAGTTTGATGATGGTTATAAGATTTAAGTTATTGTAAATATAACATGTGCTTTGTTATCTAAGAATGAATGGTTGTCTTATGATTGATGATATTCCGCAATCAGTATAGTATGTTCCACATGGTTTATTTTAGTTCCATGTGTGTATTATTTACCATGGGTTTAGTCCATGCCCACATGGGTGGCCAGTTAAGGGTCGGACTTTGGAAGTCCGAACTTAACTCGCGTTGTGACATCTCCCCGCTCTCTTCCACTTGACTTTATTTATAAAAAAAAAAAAAATAGACTCTGATTTTCGGAAGGGTGGAAAAGGGCTGGGCGTTACAGTTGGTGTCAAAGCGAAACGAGAAGTTGATCATCGAAGTAAGATTAAGATGGTTTCATGTCTCACTGACAAATAAGAATCCCAACTGACCGACTCTTCGAAGTCCGCTGACTGGGAGCCGGATTAATTTACTTCGATTGACTCAGACTGAACAATCAATCTGAGAACGACAATGAAAGATAGCAAAGTAAAGTATAGTCATCATAAGTGGACATATCAAACATAGCAAAGTAGGATACATTTCCCCGATATCCCCACATTAAGAAGCAAACAACAGGAATTTAGAGATTTCCCCCACAAACAAAAGAAAACAAAGAGTGATGATTTGGCAATTTCCCCAAACAAAGTACATGATATTATACATAAGAGATCCCCTAAAACCAAGATTGGTTTTAATAGAATTACTGTTGATTATTTATGTGTTCTATGTTGTGATACAGATATGTCGAGAAACGTGGAGTATACGGAGTTGTGGGATAGAGGAACCCCTAGCAACCCAATAGATTTGGTGTCTTCTTCCAACAATTCCAGCATGGAAGTTAACATGGACATTCAGGAAGGACCTCCCGAGGAAGTTGAAGTGGATCTAGCACTTTTTCCGGAGGAGCCTATGGAAGATATCCCTTTGATAAGGGAATCTGTTTGGGAGATAGAGCCCGATTTTATGTGCGAGTTGTGCAATCAGGATGGGTACAACTGCACTTACTGCCCTTACCCTCTGGAAGTCGTTTGCCCGGCTTGTGGACTTCATGGGCACGGGAAAGAAAGGACTAACTGTCCTTATATTGGAGGACCGGGAATAATACCCTGCTTGACATGTGGAGTACTGGGACACATATCGATGACATGCCCTGATAGTTTCTTTATGTTTGAGGATGACGTAGGGTCTTCTACGGAAGACTAGGCTGAGAAGTAGTAAGAAAAGTTAGGAAAAAAGGGGGATATTTTGTAAGGGTTGTGGGTACATTTTGTTATTTGAAGGGGTTTGTTTTCACCCTACCAACCCTTGTACTGTGATGAAATTTGGATTATATATATATATATATATATATAAAGTATGCAAATTTATGAGTTATGAGGACTTTTGGCATTGAGTTGTATGTTATGAAGAAAACTAAGTCCATAATGTTTCCATGATTTAGGAAAAATGGCTCCAATGAGAAAGAGCCTACAGAATCATAAAGGAAAGGAGAAAGTATTACAAATTGACTTAGGTGAAGTGGCTTCGAAAAGAAAGACCCGACAAAATGGTATAAGGAAAGGAAAAAGAGATACCATTCATTCCACATGAAGAGGAGTTATCTCAACATGTAAAGGAGAAAGTTGTACATGACAAAGATGAGAAAGAATCTCAACATAAAAAGGAGAAATCTCATCATGAAAAATCACAAAGTGAAGAAGATGAACGATCATCTCGATGGGATGAAGAAGGGAACAGTAACAGCAGCATGAGCATACCGGTAGTGCCAACTGAACTACAATGCTTGGTACAAGCAGTAGTTACTTCTGTCCTCCAACAACATCGGAATGGAGGTGGAAGCACGAGCGAGGTTAATGACCGGAACATGGTCAGAGACTTTCAACAATAGCGCCCTCCTTACTTCAAGGGGAGAAAAGGGCCTGTTGGAGCGGAGAATTGGTTGAAGAAAATCTCCCAAATACTGACTCTACTGAATATCAAGAGTCATGCCCACAAGATTCTACTGGCCACGTCACCGCTGATAGATGATGCTGGTACGTGGTGGGAAGTAGTGGAGAAATAGTAGGCACTTGTGCCAGAAAGGGAAAGGATTGCTATGACCTGGGAGCAATTCTCAGTGACGTTTCTAGATCACTATTTCCCGAAAGAAGAGAATGAACGTCATACCCAAGCCTTTTTGTCATTGGTGCAAGGCTCCATGACTGTAGCTGAGTATCACCGGGAATTCCTCAGTCTATCAATTTATGCATTCTACATAGTGGATACGAAGTACCGGAGGGCTCGCAAGTTCGAGCGTGGTCTACGGCCAAACATTAGGGCCAGAGTGACCGTGTTCAAGGCAGCTACGTTGGCGGAAGTGGTCAGCAGAGCCACCATTGTTGAGCAGGAATTGGTTGAGTTCACACGAGTTGAAAACCATCGAGCACAGAGTGGGAGGGGTACGTATCAGCCAGACAAGAAGTTCCGACCAAACTTCAGCAGACCCTCACCATCTGTTGGATCCACTAGGGGCTTTCGCCCCAACCAGCCCTCTCAATCTGTAGCAGTCACTCAGGCTTCTAGAGGAGTGAGCAGCTGCTTCCACTATGATCAGCTGGGTCACTTCAAAAAGGATTGCCCAGAGCTCAACAAGCTTTCATATTCCAGGGGATCATTCCGTCCACCGGCTAGACCAGTTAACTCCCGGGGAGGCAGGATGTATAACCAGGCAAGACGGGTGCCTAACCCTACTGGGACTGGACGACTGTTTACCTTAGCTTCTCCAACGGATGAGGGTCATTCAGTGATTCAAGGTATGGCGGTAGTTAGTAGTTCCTATGAATATGCACTATTTGATTCTGGAGCTTCACACTCCTTCATAGCTGCATCATTTATAACTGCTACCGGTACCTTAGTTCAAAAATTAGCCACAACACTCACAATTGTGTCCCCTGTCGGAGACTCGGCATTGAGACTTATATGCATGGCAGTTAATACTGAACTAGCTGGACTCAGATTTGAGTTCAATTATCTGGTACTCGACATGACTAAGTATGATATAATCTTCGGCATGGATTGGTTGGCTAAGTTCTAGGCCAACATTGACTGTTATCGCCGAAAAGTGACATTTTGGTCACCCGAAGGAAAGCAATATGTGGTTCGTGCAGATAAGCAGAACGGACTGTAGGAAGGGTTGAACCACGTGGTATTGAATAATATCATCATAAATAAAGCACCAATTACTGAACTTCCAGCAATTGTAAAAGAATTTGCAGATGTTTTTCCAAAAGAACTCCCTGGTTTACCGTCTATGAGAGAGATCAACTTTGAAATCAAACTGTATCCTGCTACTTCACCAGTGTCTTTACCACACTATCGGATGTCACCAGCAGAGATGTCTGAGCTAAAGAAGCAGATCGATGAACTGCTCAGGCTGGGTTGCATCCGAAACAGCATGTCGTCTTGGGGAGCTACAGTGTTGTTTGTAAAGAAGAAGGATGGTTCACTCTGAATGTGTGTAGATTACCGGAAGCTGAATCAGCTAACGGTCCGGAACAAGTACCATTTACCTAGGATCAATGACTTATTCGATCATTTGTGTAACGCCCTCCCCTTTTCACTAAAAATCAGAGTCTAATTTTTTTTTTTAAAAATAAAAAATGACAAAGGGCGCGGGACATCACGACGCGAGTTAAGTCCGAGCTTCTAAAGCCCTGCCCTTAACTGGTCAACCCTACGTGTGAGTGGAACTAAGTCCACGAAGAACGGTTCACACGTAGAAGTAAGCTTGCGAGGTATTAAACTAAGTGCGGAATTATAATAGAGACTATCCTACAAGTTTTAGATATCATGGAAGATATAGTCATTTAATTACTAAAATACCTCAAAATCATAGTGTCCAAAATAAAATCCAAAACATAGCAAGTGATCTAAATTATTACATTCCGACGACCTAAGCTACTCAAATTACATTTCCAAAATAAATCTTAAATAAACTAAGTGACTCGCTTCCCCAAGCTCCTACGCCTGGCTCCAGTCTCGTCCTTCGTTTCCGTCATCTCCTGAGTCATCAGCTAGGGTAGAAGTAGGGCGTTACACAACACGCCCAGTAGGACTCCGAGTTAGGCTAACACATAGATTAAGTGATAACAAGCACATAGATAATAATATAATGAAAACCATAAAACGAAAGCCATGCCATGGGTGTTTATGTCATGAGTCTCACCCATCATCCTCGCCATTGTACAATGTCCTTTTTCCAATCATATATAAAATCCCCCTTGATGGCATAGCCTCATCAAGGTATCCCCATGTTTGCTTCTCGGTAGCCCCGACGGAACATTGACTCCGGTTATATCTCAAAAAAATCAAGATATCCCCATGTTTGTTTCTCGGTTCGCCCCGACGGAGCATGGACTCCAGTTATAGCACCTCAGGCTATCCCCATATTTGCTTCTCGGTCGCCCCGATGGAGCATGGACTCCGGTTTCATTATTTTCCCGCCCATGCCATGCATGAGATGTAAATGCATTATGCTATGTAATATATATAATTCATAGCCTTCATATATAATTCATAGCCTAATCATATAATGCATAACCTTTAAATATAATTCATAGTATTAACATATAATTCATAGCCTTAAAACCCATCATAAGATAAATCATATAATTATCAAAATTAAATCAAGAAACCATCACACAACACATAATCCATGGCTTACATAATGGTAGGAATCCTACAGAATACCTACTAATGTCCTCTTACGTTTCCGTGCGATAATCCGGTCACCGAGACGCGCACCGCTTACGATATCCGATACCTTATCACATATGAATAATCAGCCTATGTTTTAACCACTTAAGTCCATTAATCATACCTTAGCGGGGTTCGACCATACACCATGGCCGAACCTCACTAACTAGGTTTGTGGGTCCCATTTAATCTATTAATTATTTTTAATTACATGAGTCTAAAAACCAGTCACCCTAGGCTTTATTGAACCACACATCAGGTCATCTTTAAAGTTTTTAAGTCCATGATCATCCCCCATGGGGTTCAGCCATGTACCCTGGCCGAACCCATGGTTCTTCATTTTGGTCCAATATTTACGGTTTTGCCACTACTCTTCCATGGTTAAATTCCTCATTTCATTTTTCTATCCTTAAACCCATAACTGATCCATACAACTTGGATCCCTTAATGATCCATCTATCATGACCTGAACACATTAAAAATCAGTCCTTAAGTTAACTTAATCCCATTAATTTTAAACACATGTATAATACCAATTTTAGCCCATAAAACAATCTACAATTGGGTCATGGGTATCATTAAAATCAGCCCCTTTAATTCAACCTAATCCCCATTTTTCCTTGGGTCTTTTGTTACACTTTAGATCCATCACAAGTCCCTCCATGACGGGATTTAAATCATACCTTTAAATCATCAACTTTGATCATCAATTTGGTACATTTTGGTCCATCAAAACTACCAATACTCCCCCATTATTTTTCCATCTTTTACCCCCATCAAAGTCACCATTATACCACCATAGGGTTCAAAAACATTCCCTCCATAAAATCTCTCCATGGTTTTATTTTTAAAACATTATTTCCACCCCTTCAAAACCTTATTTATGATACTTAAAGTCCATTTAAAATTATCAATCTTCTCCATCAATTTCCATAATTTTACACCTAAAATCATTACCATACATCACCATAGGGTTCGGCCATTCACCATGGCCGAAGTTCATGGTCCATTCCCATCTAACATTTTTGAGGCCATTTAAAATTCATTTTCATGTCCTATGATTTTCTCATTTAAGATCCCTTTAAAAATCACTACATTTAATCATAAAAACCCTAAAAATCATAAATCATCCTTTCATGATTCTAACCCTAAAAACCCCACTAAACATCTCTTGATTACCTACCACGGGGTTCGGCCATACAACATGGCCGAACCCTATGGTACATTAATCCTTCAAAAATCCACACTTCCATGTTTAAATAAACCTTATTACATAATGTCCTTAATACATCCTATTTATTTTCTTGACCTAATTTTCCCATTAGGGTTTATCCATTTTTCATCCTTTCATTGGATGGATTTGAGATCCAAGGCCCATGACAATTTGGCCACCATTAAATCCAAGAAAATGGATTCCAAATCTTAAACCTTAAAAATCTAACCTCTTGTTTAGAAATACTTACAAATCCGACGACTCCTCCGACTTTTCTTTCTCCTCTTGGATTCCTTGGCCTTCTTTCTTCTTCTTCTCCTTTGTTGGTCGGCCAAGATGTGTTTGATCATATGAAAAACATCAAAGCTTGGGTCGGCTAAGATGGAGTAGATTTGAGAGAGAGAGATGGGGAGAGGATGTCTCAAGCTTTGGTCTTGAGGTGGAGGGCCCAAGCTTGAACTTATTTCTTCTCTTCTTCTCTTCTTAGTTTTTTTTTTTCTTCTTTTCTCTTTGGTGTGGGTCGGCAATGAGAGAGCAAGAGAGGGAGAGAGTGAAAGAGTTAGATGGAAAGAGATGGAGAAATGAGATGAAACCCATCTCATTCCCTTGGTTGCTTAAGTTATACTCAATCATTAACTCCTCCCACCAACCAAGCATGGGCTCCCATGCTTAGTAGTGGTGGTTGGGATACACCACTACTAGCCAACGGTTTTGGCCTTAGAGATAAGGTAGTTTGGTCTTCCAATTTTGACCATTTGACCACCTTTTGAATAGTTTAAGTATTTAATTAATTAGATAATTAACTTAGGTTAATTAATTCCCACTTAACCTAATTCCATTCTCTTAAATTCCCTCCATGTATCCACCCATGGTTGACCAATTCAACCATGGTGGCCGACCCCACCAATCCTTGGTCCACACTCCACCTCACTTGGTGAGGTGGAGGTGGGTCCCATTCGGCCATGTCACCTTGATCATATTAACATTAACTTAGGTAATTTAAATTTTATTAAATCTATTCCAACTAATTGGATCACCATTGGGCCCATGGCCCAATTACATTCACCTCCTACCCATTTACCTTAGAGCTTACATCATCTTGATCCATTGGGTACCAAATGGGTATTGGGCCCAATTTGACCATCCTTGGCCCAATTGACCATTTAAATGAATTTAATCCAATCCATGGTCCATTGGGCCATACTTGGGCCTTTAGTCCAAATTTTGATCCATTTACCATCTATTCCATTAAATTTCCCAATTTCCATCATTAAAACCAATAATAGCCACATATTCATTGATTTAAAAATTCTGGGTTATTACAAATTGAGGGGTTCCTGTCACTTCTCGAAGATTGATTTGATGTTCCGGATACCATCAAATCCGAGTCAAAGAGGAAGATATAGAGAAGACAGCCTTCAGGACGAGGTATGGACTATATGAGTTTGTAGTCATGCTGTTTGGACTCACGAATGAACCGGCTGTGTTCATGGATTTAATGAACAGGATCTTCCGTCCATATCTAAACCAATTTGTTATTGTGTTCATTGACGATATCTTGATCTATTACAAAGTCAGGAGGAACATGCGGAGCACTTAAGGATAGTCTTGAACACCCTAAGAAAGAACAAGTTGTATGCCAAAGCCAGCAAATGTGAATTTTGGCTATCGGAGGTTCATTTCTTGGGGCACGTTATATCCAAAGGAGGTATAGCCGTGGATCTGGCTAAGGTGGAGGCAGTGAGAGATTAGAAAGCGCCAAAGAATGTAACCGAGATCCATAGTTTCTTGGGATTGGCTGATTACTACAGAAGATTTATTAAGGATTTCTCCAAGATAGCATCTCCACTAACTCGACTCACTCAAAAGGGGTCAAATATGAATGGTCAAAATTGTGCGACCAGAGATTTGAAGAGCTGAAGACGAGACTTACCACTACCCCTGTATTAGTTTTGCCGGTAAGTGGCAAGTGTTACGAGGTATACTATGATGCCTCAGGAGAGGGACTGGGGTGTACACTCAGTCAGAGTAATTGTACGGTGGCTTATGATTCAAGACAGTTGAAAATACATGAACGCCTTTATCCTACTGCATGATCTTGAACTAGCTGTAGTGGTCTTCGCTCTCAAAAGTTGGAGACATTATCTCTATGGCGAGAAATTTGAAGTGTTTTCTGATCATAAGAGTTTGAAATACTTGTTTGATCAGAAAGAACTCAACTTGAGGCAGCGCAGATGGATGGAGTATCTAGCGGATTATGAATTCGCGCTTCGATATCATCCAGGCAAGGCAAATAAGGTGGCGGATGAACTTAGCCGCATATCACATGCATCAGTGGCAAGTTTGATCAGAACGGAATGGGAGATGTTGAATACCATTTGAGAGTTTAAACTCTATCTCAATAACCATGGGACCATATACAATCTGGTTATACAATCCAACATGGTTACCAAGATATGAACAAGAGCAACAAGTAGATCCGGAAGTGGAGGAAATATGGGCCAAGATGTCCACTGGCGTAGTCATACCGGAATGGGAATTACGACCAGGACAAGGTCTTTTATTCCGGGGTAAAGTTTATGTGCCAAAAAGCTGTAGGAAAGAGCTATTGATTGAGGCACATCAAGCCAAGCTCTCCATTCATCTGGGCAGCACCAAAATGTATCACGACCTGAAGAGACACTACTGGTGGCATGGACTCAAAAGAGATGTGGCAGAATTTGTGGCACACTGTTTAACTTGTCAGCAAGTTAAGACGGAACACCAAAAGCCACCAGGGTTACTCAAACCCTTATCAGTGCCAGAATGGAAATGGGAGCACATTTCTATGGATTTTGTGACGGGGTTACCTGCGATCCTCAAGGGCAATGATGCCTATATGTGTCGTGGTAGACCAACTGACCAAGTCTGCGCATTTTATTCCTATCAAGATGATGGATTCATCTGAGATGTTGGGTCGGCGGTATTTCAAGGAAATCATTCGGCTACATGGCATTCCCCGAACTATAGTGTCTGACAGAGATGGCCGATTTACTGGCAGAGTGTAGCAGAGCATGCAGTCAGCTATGGGGACAGATCTACTGACTAGCACCGCATTTCATCCACAGACAGATGGACAGTCGGAGAGAACAATACAGACATTGGAAGACATGCTGAGAGCATGCATGTTAGATTTCAAGGGTGGATGGGAGGATCACTTGCCACTAGTAGAATTTTCATACAACAACAGTTACCAGGCAAGCCTGCAGATGGCTCCATTCGAGGCTATATATGGTAGACTGTGTAGGTCACCAGTGTGCTGGACAAAGGCTGGTGAGCCTGCACTGATTAGACCCGAGCTAGTTACAGAGACTACAGCACAAATCCAGTTGATACGTCAGCATTTATTGACTGCACAGAGTCAACAAAAGAGCTATGCTGACAAAAGGAGAAGGTTCTTTGAATTTGAAGTGGGGGACATGGTGTTCCTAAAGGTCTCGCCACGGAAAGGACACATGAGGTTTGGGAAGAAAGGGAAACTATCACCAAGATATGCGGGATTGTTTCCCATTATAAGAAGGATGGGGGATGTAGCCTATCAATTGGCACTCCTTCACAATTGGCAGCTTTACACGATGTGTTTCACGTGTCAATGCTAAGGAAGTACAATCCTGATCCGTCCCATGTATTGAATGTGCAAGATATAGAAGTGTAAAGCAACGTGACATACGTTCAGAAGCCGGTCAGAATAGTGGAGACTAAGTAAAGGGTGTTATGAAACAGAGCGATTCAGTTCGTCAAAGTGGTATGGGATCGACATGGTATTGAAGAGGCCACTTGGGAACTCGAATCGGAGATGAGGACAGCTCACCCCAAGTTGTTTATGTAATTTATTTTAGGAACCCTACTTCGCTCGATTTTCGGGACGAAAATTTTAAAAAGAGGGTTATATTGTAACACCCCAATTTCTCATTGATATTAATGTTTACGAAAATGCCACTAGAATGGTAAATTTAATAGATGTGATTGTAAATGAGAAAATGGTGGGGCCCATTGTTCAAATTAAGATCCTATGAACATATTATAAGGATCAAATTTAAATAAATGGGTAATGTACATCATATTGGGTCAAAATGGAAGGACCCAATTGGGACCCAATGGGTCAATGTGGACCTATTTGACCATTGGGTGAACTCAATTTTATTGTGGTTAAGCTGAATTGATTGGAAATGAAATGAAGGATAAATGGGTAGGCTTAATGCAAGTGTGTAGACCTCATTCAAATGGCTAAACCACCCATTAATGGGTTATGGCGACAATTGGGTGAATGAGCTAAATGGGGACCCAATGGGTCGATTGACCATGTTGACCATGGTTGACTGTATGGACCATCATGTGAGCTCAAAGGATGAGTCAAATCAGGTTGAGTTGTGGCTGGAATGAGTTGGATTTAATTCAAATAATGGAGTTGACTCAAGTGCATTAAATGGGGTGAGTTAAGCTAATGAGTTGGTTGAGTTAAGTTGGAAACCAAAGAGGCCTTAAATTCCATTGAGTCAAATGGGGAGGTGAGGAGTTGCCATGATCTTAAACACCACAAAACAAGTCCCACACGATGGGTACTTGTGGAGTGTGTTTCCATGCATGGAATTTAAAGGCATGAGATAAAGATCACCTTGGAAGCTTGGATGGGTTTCCATCTCATAATGGAAACCCAAGACCCAACATGGGAAGCTGAAAGGATCGTCTAAGCTGAGGCCAAGTGTCCCATAGTTAAGCCATGGGACTCCTTGGTTTGATCAAGGATTGATGAGGGTTAATGAGAGGTTATGGGCCTGTTTAACAAAAGGAATACACCACCATCACTCGGCCGATTGTCATCACAAAGAAATCTTAGAATTCTCATCTCTTCCCTCTCTCAAGAACCTACCTCCTTGGCCGAATTATCCTTTGGTGTTTTCACCATTGTTCAAGCTTCCAATCAGTTAAAGACTAAGGGAGCAAGAAGGACGAAAGCAAGGATCAAAAGGAGAGAAGAAAAGCAAAAGAAATTGGTAAGTGTTTACATAAGAATTTAGTTAAATGAATTGGTAAAAGGGAGCATGATTTGGCCATGGAATGGCCGAATCCATCAAGGTTTAAACCTTGGATGGTGTTGTATAAAAAAGATAAAAAATGGATCATTGGGTTCGGCCACTTTGGATGGCCAAACCCGATGGTTTTTGAAGGCTAAAAACCATGCAAAACCATAGAGATTTTTACATGTTTTAATGAGACACAAAGTATACGTTAAAGAGGTTCAAATCATAGGTCATAGGGTTCGGCCACTTGGGATGGCCGAACCCCATGAAAGGATTTGATAAGTATATGGTGATCTTTGATGGTTTTGAGAGATAAAAACCATACAAGGTATGGAAGGGTTAAGGTGTTAAAAAAATGGAGATAAGGTGTATGTCTTGGGTCGGCTAATGTATGGCTGAACCATATCTTTCTTATGGTTAAATTAGTATGTCAAAACCATGAATAAGTATGGGAAGTATTGAACCAAGAGAACCATAGGGTTCGGCCATGTGTATGGCCGAACCCCATGGACCATTTTATGAGATAAATGGATCCTTGTATGGGTATTCGGATTCAAGTATATGAGTAAAAATTATTGTTGATTTTGTAATGTTTTTAAAGGGTCTAAAATATGACTAAATGGTGAAGTATGATTAATGGATAAAAGAACCAAGGGTGATCTATAGGGTTCGGCCATGGGTCTGGCCAAAACCCATAGAAAGAAACATAGGTCATGTTTGGGGGTTTTGAAGGATAAAAATTATGGAATGATATGAATCTTAAATGGATTGTTAGCATGTTAATAGGTAGAAATAAAGAACCATAGGGTTCGGCCATATGTATGGCCGAACCCTGTAACACCCCAATTTCTCAATGAAATGGATAATTACGAAAATGCCACTAGATTGGTGAATTTAATAAAGGTGATTGTAAATTAGGAAATGGTGGGGCCCATTGTTCAAATTAAGACCCTATGAGCACATTATAAATGTCAAATTTGATTGGATGGGTAATGTACATCAATTTGGGTCAATATGGGTAATTGGGTCAAAGGACCCTAATTAGGGACCCAATGGGTCATAATGGACTTATTTGACATTGGGTGAGCCCAAATTTAATGGAGTTAAGCTGAATTGATTGGAAATCAAGTGGAGCATAAATGGGTAGGCTTGATGCACATGTGAAAACCAAATGCAAATGGCTAAAACAACCCATAAATAGGGTCATGGAGTCAAAATGGGTCAACAAGCTAAATGGGGACCCAATGGGTCGGGTTGACCTTATTGACCATGGCTGACCGTGTGGGCCCTCAAATGAGCTCAATGGTGAGTCAAATCAGGTTGAGTTGGATTGGAATGAGTTGCATTTAAATTAAATGGTTGGTTGACTCAAGTGTAATAAATGTATGGTATTTAATGTGGTGAGTTAAGCCATTGAGTTAGTTGAGTCAAAATGGAAATCAAAGGGGCTGTAAAATCAGTGAGTTAAAGGGGAGATGAAGAGGTGCATGAGTCTCAAGCCACACAATACAAGTCCCACACGTTGGGGACTTGTGGTGTGAGCTTCCGTGCAAAGTCTTAAATGGAAATGATTTAAATGAGATAAGATTACATGGGATTGCTAAAGGTTGCATTGGCTGGTGCCAATGGGTGCATTGGTTGGCAGCAAGTGTCTCATTGGTTTGAACAAGTGTTAATGAGGATTAATGAGAAGAAGAGGGGCTGTTTAACAAAAGGAAAAACACCATCACTTGGCCGAATTTGCATTGCCAAAATCCTTGGAATTCTCATCTCTCTCCCTCTCTCAAGAACACCCCTCCTTCGCCCAATTTTACCTTGGTGATTTAACCATTGGTTCATGCTTCTAATCAGCTGAGACTAAGGAAGAAAGAAGGAAGGCAGCAAGAGGGAAGAAGGCAAGGAGCAAAAGGCAAGAAGAGAGCTAAAAGGATTGGTAAGCATTCCATAGAACTTTGTTTAAGGGTTTTAAGTTATGGATCTGAATGACATAATTTGGCCATGTATGGCCGAATTTGTCAAAGGTCTAAACCATGGAAGATGGTGTCTAAAAGGCTTGGAAATGGACCATAGGGTTCTACCACTTTGGATGGCCGAACCCCATGAGATTATTTGGTTGGTTTGATGGTTTTGAAGGCTAAAAACCATACAAAAACCATGGAGATTTGTACATGATTTAAGGAGACTCAAAATATATGTTGTGGCCGAATTAATCAATGGTTTAAAATTGTATGATGAGGTTTAAAAGATAGAAGATATGGGCCATAGCGTTCGGCCACTTTGGTTGGCCAAACCCCATGAAATGTGATGGTCATGTTGATAGTTTTTTTTAAAGTGAAAACCATGCAAAGTGATGGACTGATTTGGATGTTTTATTTAGACCTAAGATGCATGTTTTGAAAAGAATTGAGTGTCATGTTTTGGGCCATGGAATGGCCGAATGTATCAAGGAATTTAACCTTGGGTAAAGGTGGTATGGATTGATAAAATGCATCATTGGGTTCGGCCACCTTGGATGGCCGAACCCCATGAAATTGGGATTGGTTATTGGATGGCTTTTTGAAAGGTAAAAACCCTGGTAATATTATACTGATTAATACATTGTTAATGAGACATAAAATATGTTTAAGAGGACCAAGTCATGGACATAGGGTTCGGCCACCTTGGATGGCCGAACCCCATGAAAGTATTTGATGATTGGTAGGGCTTTGGAGAGATAGAAATCATATCAATGGGGAGAGGTTTACATGTTTTAAATAAGGCTAAGTATTTGCCAAAAGGGGTTTAAATCATAGGCCATAAGGTTCGGCCAATTGGGATGGCCGAACCCCATGAAATAGTGTGATAATTTTATGGTGGTTTGTAATGGTTTTGAGGGATAAAAACCATACAAGATTATGGTGTTTTTATGGGAATTAAATGAATATAAGTTTACTATTTTGGGTTGGCCATTGGATGGCTGAACCACATGGTTAACATGGCTAAAGGGTAGAGTCCAATTGGTATGTAAATAATGGAATCATTGAGCAAAAGAACCATAAGGTTCGGCCATGCATGGACTATTTTGATGGAAGATTTGGATTAAAATTATGTTGGTAACTAAGGTTTGTTTTATGCTTTTGTTCTAAGAAACACCTATGCTTAGTGATGGATCTAATATTAATTTGATCAACCATGATAATGAGGGAAAGTAGGACAAAAATCAGATTGGTGAGGTTCGGCCATGAAGTACGGCCGAACGCCACTAATGGTCATTGGTGACCCTAGTGTGTAGTTATTAATTATTGATGAAATGATCAAAGATGGAATGATCATAGGATTGGATGTATGGACCCAAACCAAAGTGGTATGGTTCGGCCATGTTGTATGGCCGAACCCTACCAAGGTATTTTTGTGGTATATGATGTTTAATAAGGATTAAATAAAAGAGAGATCAAATGAAAAGGGAGGTTAAATCCTAAGTTGATGAGGTTCTGCCATGGGTATGGCCGAACCCCACAGGATGGCTTTTGGGTCTTAAGCTGTGAATGGAAATTTAAAATGATAGTGTAACGCCCCGCCCTTTCCGAGAGTCTCAGAGTCTAATTTTTTTTTTAAATAAACATCGGAAGAGAGCGGGCGGCGTCACGACGCGAGTTAAGTTCAGACTACCCAAGTCTGAACCTTAACTGGCCACCCATGTGTACATGGAATAGACCATGATAGTGAATCACACATGGAACTAACATCAACATGCGGAATAATCTAGATAATTGCGGAATAGAAAGACGAGATAGCAAGTAACAGTCTTAAATATTAAATAACATAGATCAACCATCCATAGGTTATTATCCTAATCAAACCATAGCAAATAACGAATTATTACATGTCCAACAATAGTATTCAAATGACAGTAATATAACGTAATCCAAATCCATCATTAAAGCACTTAAGCTCAGCTTCCCTCTCGGTCAATGACCTTTCCTTTCCCCTTGCTTGTACCTGCAATCTCCTCATAACTTCTTGCTCAAAACGGTGGGCATTGGGTGCCATCCAAGGCACCCCTTGGCAGCTACCAATGCAGCCATTCAAATCCCCAAGCATCTCATCCAATTTCCATGTATTCTCATTTAAAACCCATCATGAAAATCACCAAAACAAGTCCCCAACGTGTGGGACTTGTTTTGGTTGGTTTAAGACCAGCCAATCTCTTCAAATTCCCTCTCAACTCACTGATTTTACAGCCCCTTGAATTTCCATTTTGACTCACCCAACTCAAGGTATTTTTATTCCAACCCAACTCATCACATTTAATGCATTTCATTTAATGCATATGAGTTAACTCACCTTTTGATTTAATTCCAAGTCACCTCCATCCCACTCAACTGATTTGAATCGTGTTTGAGCTCCCTTGAGGGTTCACACGGTCAACAATAGTCAACTCTGTAATACCCCAATTTCTCAATGAAGTGGAAAATTACCAAAATGCCCCTGAGTTGTTAAATTAATTATTTTGTGATGTTAAGTAAGGAAATAGTGGGGCCCATTGCTCAAAATAAAATCATATGAGCACATTATGAATGTTAAGTTTTATTGGTTGGGTAATTTTCATCATTTGGGTCAAAAATGGCTAAATGGGTCAAAGGGCCCAAATGGGGCCCATCGGGTCTTGCTGGGTTATTTGACCGTTTTGTGATTTTAAATTAAAAGGGGTTAAGCCTATTTGATTGGAAATCAAGTGGAGGAAAAATGGGTAGGCTTGATCCATATGTAAAAACCAATTGGAAATGATCAAAATACCATAAATGGGTCATGTTGTCAAAAACGGGTCAAGGAGCTAAAAGTGGACCCAGCGGGTCGAGTTGACTATTGTTGACCGTGTGAACCCTCAAGGGATCTCAAACACGAGTCAAATCAGTTGAGTGGGACTGAGGTGAGTTGGAATAAAATAAAAAGGTGAGTTAACTCATGTGCATTAAATGAAATGCATTAAATGTGATGAGTTGGGTTGGAATAAAAATACCTTGAGTTGGGTGAGTCAAAATGGAAACCCATGGGACTGTAAATCAGTGAGTTCAAGTGGGAATTGGAAGAGTTTTGCCCAGCTTTAACCACCCAAACAAGTCCCACACGTTGGGGACTTGTTGGGGTGATTTTCATGATGGCATTTAAATGGGAATACATGGGAATTGGATGAAATGCATGGGAGTGCCAAAGGGTGTGTTGGAAGTGCCAAGGGGTGCCTTGGATGGCACCCAATGCTCACCGTTTTGAGCAAGAAGTTATGAGGAATTGAGAGTTTTTTTGGGGGCTGAAAAACAAAAGGAGTGATCACCCTCACTTGGCCGAATTCCACATTGCAAAAGCATTAGAATTCCATCTCCTTTCCCTCTCTCAAGAACACCTCCTTGGCCGAATTTTATCTTGGTGATTTCACCATTGGTTCATGCTTCTAATCAGCTGAGACAAAGGAAGAAAGAAGGAAGGAAACAAGAGGGAAGAAGGCAAGGAGCAAAGGCATAAGAAAAGCTTGGAATTTGGTAAGAATTCCTTACAATGTTATTTAATAAGTTAGATTAAGTGGAACATGAATTGGCCATGGAATGGCTGATTTTATCAAGGACCTAAGCCTTGGTTAAAGGTTGTCTTAAGTGGTAAACAAATCACATTGGGTTCGGCCAGTTTGGATGGCCGAACCCCATGACATTTGCTTGGGTATTTTGATGGTTTTTGGAGGCTAAAAACCATGCAAAAATGATGAACAATTGTATGTGTTTAGATGCAAGATAAAGGATTTTAAATCTTGGATTTGGATGGCATAATTCAGCCTTGGAATAGCCAAATGCATCAAGAGTCTAAACCATGGAAGAAGGTGTCAAAAGAAATGAAAAGAGTTGGTTAATGGTTATGGTTTTTGAAATTTAAAACCATCCATTTGGGGACTGTTTTTACTTATTTTATTAAGATTTAAAATACATGCTTAAAGAGGGTTAAAACATGGGTTTGGATATCAGAAAAGGCTGAAGATATGTGGTCTAATCAGTGGAGTAAAATTTGAGAAGATGGACCATGGGATCGGCCATCTTGGATGGCCGAATCCCATGATATCATGTTGAAATCTTGATGATTTTTGTAGGATAAAACCATGCAAATGTTTTACTGTTTTGGATGATTAGATTAGACATAAGATGACATGTTTAAGTGGTTCAAACCAAAGGCCATAGGGTTCGGCCAATGAGCATGGCCGAACCCCATGCAATGGTGTGATCATTTTGTGGTTAATGGTGATGGTTTTGAGAGATAAAAACCATACATTATCATGGAGTTTTTATGTGATTTACATGAAGATTATGTACTGATTTTGGTTGGCCAATATATGGCTGAACCATGGTAATGTTATGGTTAAGTTACTGATCTAAAACAGTAGATTAAAACTGGAAAAATGGACCATGGGGATTGGCCATCTTGGATGGCCGAATCCCATGAGGTATGATGGTTATTTGGACAAAATAATTAGATGTTTTGAGAGGTTAAAGTGCAGCAATGATGTGCTGATTTTATATGAATAAGTGACACCAAAAATATGTATGAAAGACCAAAACATGGACTTAGGGTTCGGCCACCTTGGATGGCCGAACCCCATGTAAGTCTTTCATGTGTTTGGTGAGTTAAAAACCATATGAAGATATGGTGTTTTTATGGTAATAAATGGATTAATATGTTACTGTTTTGGTGGGTTAATATGCGGCTGAACCATGTTTAATTCATGGTTGAGTTAGCATGATTAGACCCTGAGTGATCATGGTGTTGGTTGGATCAAGTGAACCCTAGGGTTCGGCTATGAGTATGGCCGAACCCCATGGGGCTGTTTTGAAATAAATGGGCTGTTTTGAATGGGAACTTATGGTTGTTTTAATTAAGGAGACATACATGATAATTATGGACTATGTAATCAACCATTGATGATGATGGAAAGTGGGATAAAAACCCATAGGATGTGGTTCGGCCAAGTAGTATGGCCGAACCCAATCAATGATTATTTGATAAGTTTGGAGATTAAAGTTGACGAATGAAGAACCCCACAAGATGTTTGGGTCTTATATGTGAATGGATATTTAAATATTAGAATGATTTACTTATTGTTACATCACAAGGTGACGAGAGTTGAAGGAAGTACGAGTCGTGACCGAGTGAAGCTCAAAAAGGAACGGACACTTAATCAAAGTTTAAGTAGGTTTCCTACCTACTTGTAACCACAGTTTTTACCCAATATTTCTTATGATACTCTTGTTTTAACATATGTGTTTCAAATGATATATTATGCATTAACAAATGGCATACAGGCATTGGCATCTCATGCATAGTCATGGGATAATGAATGAAGTTCTACAGTGATGGATACGATGGTACATGATGGGGGTTGCTCATTACATGTACATCGCTTATAGAAGAGATGAAGGTGTGTTGTAATTTACCTTGTCGGTGCGAGGCACGTCAAGTGATGGCTATGAAAGTACATGATGGGGGATGCTCATTGCATGTGCATATTTCATAGCATTGTTTTACCTGTTTTGATGATCATGTAATATGATATGTATATGCATGTTTTATATGCTAACATGTGGTAGCCCTGATTCGGGAACCTACTGGGCGCGTTGATCTAACGCCCTAATTCTATCCTCAGAGGAGATTGCAGGTACAAACAAGGGGAAAGGGAAGGTCATTGACCAAGAGGGGAGCTGAGCCTAAGTGCTTAAATAATGGATTTGGATTACGTTTTATTACTGTCATTTGAATACTATTGTTGGACATGTAATAATTCGTTATTTGCTATGGTTTGTTTAGGATCATAACTTGTGGATGGTTGATCTATGTTATTTACTATTTAAGAATATTACTTGCTATCTCGTCTTTTTATTCCGCATGTTGATGTTAGTTCCATGTGTGAATCACTATCATGGTCTATTCCATGTACACATGGGTGGCCAGTTAAGGTTCAGACTTGGGTAGTCTGAACTTAACTCGCGTCGTGACGCCGCCCGCTCTCTTCCGTTGTTTATAAAAAAAAAAAAAAAAAAAATTAGACTCTGAAACTCTCGGAAATGGCGGGGCGTTACAGTTGGTATCAGAGCGAAACGGGAAGTTGAATCATCGAAGTAAGATTAAGACGGTTTCATGTCTCACTGACGGATAAGAATCCCAACTGACCGACTTTTCGGAGTCCGCTGCCTGGGGGCCGGATTAATTTACTTCGAGTGACTCGGACTGAACAATCAATCTGAGAACGACAATGAATGATAGCAAAGTAAAGTACAATCATCATAATTGGACAAATCATACGTAGCAAGGTAGGATGAACTCCCCTGAAATCCCCACACTGAGAAACAAACATTAGGAAATTAGAGATTTCCCCAGAAATAAAAAGAAAACAAAGAATGTTGATTTGGTAATCTTCCTAAACAAAGTACATGATATTTTGCATGATCAAAATTCCCTGGAAACCAAGAGTGGTTTATTTAGAATTATTGATGAATATGTTTGTGTTTGAAATGATGTGGCACAGATATGTCAAGCAACGAAGAATACACTGAGTTATGGGATAAAGGGACACCAAGTTGTCCGGTAGATTTGGTGTCAACTTCCGACAGTATCAGTATGGAAGTTAATGTGGACCTTCAGGAGGGACCTCCTGAAGAAGCTGATGTGGACTTAGCGCCTCTTCCAGAGGATCTGATGGATGACATTCCTGAAATGGTGGAACCTCCTGAGGAAGAAGAGGAGGAGGATCTGGGATTTTTCTTTTATGAGGATCCAATGGAAGACTTTCCTATAATACTGGAATCGGCGGGGGAAGTAGATCCCTATGATACCTGTGAGTTGTGTAATCAGGACGACCACAACAGGTTGTATTGTCCTCATCCATTGGGAGTTGTATGTCCGGTTTGTGGACTACACGGGCATGGAGAGACGAGGACTAATTGTCCTTGTATTGGAGGACCTGGAATAATCCCCTGCACAACATGTGAAGTATTGGGGCACACGGCGATGACGTGTCCTGATAACCGATTCAAGTTCGCTTTTGATGCGGAGTCTTCTACGGAAGACTAGGATAGGAAGTAATAGTAGGGGTATTAAAAAGAGGGTTATTGTTGTAAGGGGGTATATTTTGTTATACATAGGGTTTGTTTCACCCTACCCACCTTTGTACAAAGATGCAATTTGAATTTATATAAATATGTGATTTCATGTTTTTATGAGGATTCATGGCATGTGTTGTATATTATTAATGGAAACTAAGTCTATGATGTTTCCATGAATTAGGACTAAATGGCACCACAGAAAAAGGTGGTAAAAGATCTGAAGGGAAAAGAGAAAGTTTTACCGATCGGACTAGGTGAGGGGGTGTCAAAGAGAAGGACTCGTCAGGACGATAAAAAGAAGGATGATGTGCTCATTATCCCACCACAAGGGAAGGTGGTATCCCGACGCAAGAAGGCGTCATCGGAACCTGATAGAGAGCAATCCGTTCATGACGAAGAGAGGTCTATACATGAACAACCTCACAGTGAGGAAGAATCTCACCACTCTCGGCGGGAAGAAGAAGGGAGTGACCCTACGAATCAACAGGACGACGAGGAGGAATATGACTCGTCGTATCGACGCGAGGAGGAGGAGAATAGTAATATGACTGTACCCTTTGTACCTCCTGAACTGTACAGCTTGGTGCAAGCCGTGGTTACATCTGTCCTCCAACAACATTTGAACGGAGGGGGAAACATGAGCGAAAATAATGACCGAAATATGGTCAGAGATTTTCAGCACCAGCGCCCACCTTACTTCAAGGGCAGAGAAGGGCCTATTGCGGCCGAGAATTGGTTGGAGAAGATTTCGCATATATTGACTCTTTTGAACATCAAGAGTCATGCCCATAAAATATTATTGGCCACGTCACAGCTGGTGGATGACGCTGCCAAATGGTGGAAGGTGGTGGAGAAACAACAGGCACTTGTGCCAAGAAGAGAAAGAGTTGCTATGACCTGGGAGCAATTCTCCGCGACATTTCTAGAGCGCTACTTTCCAGAGGAAGAAAGAGAACGTCAAATTCAGGCCTTTATGATGTTAGTACAAGGTTCAATGACGGTGGCTGAGTATCACCAAGAATTCCTCAGCCTGTCAATCTATGCATACTATATTGTGGACACAGAATATCGAAAGGCTCGCAAGTTCGAGCGTGGGTTACGGCCAAACATTAGGGCCAAGGTAACTGTGTTCAAAGCAGCCACGCTGGCGGAAGTGGTCAGCAGGGCCACCATTGTGGAACAAGAGATGGCGGAATTTGCCAGAGTGGACAACCGCCGAGCTCCGAGTGGGAGAGGTGGGTATCAACCCAACAAAAAGTTCAGACCGAATTTCAGCAGACCCTCACCGTCTGTTGGATCAAGTGGGGGCTTTCGCCCCAACCAGCCCACTCAATCTGTTGCGGTCACTCAAGCATCCCGAGGAGTGAATACTTGCTTCCACTGTGATCAACCTGGTCACTACAAAAAGGATTGCCCAAAGCTCAACAGGCTGTCTAACTCAAGAGGATCATTTCGTCCGCCAGCTAGACCGGCATACTCCAGAGGAGGCAGAATGCAGGGCCGGGGAGGTCGAAGGTCTAACCCTGCTGGAGCAGGAAGATTATTCACTCTAACTTCTCCAGAGGAAGAGGAGGAGGATCATCCTGTGATACAAGGTATGGCGGTAGTGAGTAGCTCATATGCATATGCACTATTTGATTCCGGAGCGTCACACTCCTTTATAGCTGCATCGTTTATTACTGCTACTGGTACATTAGTGCAAAGATTAGCCACAGAACTTACTATTGTATCCCCTGTCGGAGATTCGGCATTGGGACTTATTTGTACTGCGGTTAACACCGAATTAGCTGGACTCAGATTTGAGTTCAATTATTTAGTGCTGGACATGTCGGAATATGATATTATATTCGGAATGGATTGGTTGGCAAAGTTTCATGCCAACATTGACTGTTATGGTCGAAGAGTGACATTTAAGTCACCCGAGGGCAAGCAATATATAGTTCGTGCAGATAAACAAAGTGGATTACAGGAAGGATTAAACCACGTGGTATTGAATAATATCACCATAAACAAAGCTCCAGTTACTGAACTTCCGGAAATTGTACAAGAATTTGGGGATGTGTTCCCAAAGGAACTCCCTGGTTTACCACCTATGAGGGAGATTAACTTCGAGATCAGACTGTACCCTGGCACAACACCAGTGTCGTTACCACACTATCGGATGGCACCAGCAGAGATGTCAGAACTAAAGAAGCAGATTGATGAACTGCTTAGGCTGGGTTGCATCCGGAACAGTACATCATCGTGGGGAGCACCAGTGTTATTTGTGAAGAAGAAGGATGGCTCACTTCGGATGTGCGTGGACTACCGAAAGCTGAATCAGCTAACAGTCCGGAACAAGTACCCTCTACCCAGGATCGATGATTTATTCGATCAATTGAGGGGTTCAAGCCATTTTTCAAAGATCGATTTGATGTCTGGTTATCATCAAATTCGAGTTAGGGAGGAAGATATAGAAAAGACAGCTTTTCGGACGCGGTATGGACTGTTTGAGTTCGTGGTCATGCCATTTGGACTCACGAATGCGCCGGCAGTGTTCATGGATTTGATGAATAGAATCTTCCGTCCCTATTTAGATCAATTTGTAATTGTATTCATTGATGATATCCTGATCTATTCTAAGAGTCAGGAGGAACACGCAGAGCATCTACGTATAGTTTTGAATATTTTGAGGCAGAATAAACTGTATGCCAAGGCCAGTAAGTGTGAATTTTGGCTATCTCAAGTGAATTTCTTAGGACATGTTATATCCGAGGAAGGAATAGCTGTAGATCCGGCTAAGGTGACGGCCGTGAAAGACTGGAAAGCGCCAAAAAACGTAACCGAGATCCGCAGTTTCTTAGGGCTGGCGGGTTATTATCGAAAATTTATCATGGACTTTTCCAAGATAGCGTCTCCATTGACTCGACTCACTCAGAAAGGAGTCAAGTATGAGTGGTCAGATCTGTGCAATCAAAGATTTGAAGAGCTAAAAGACAGACTTACAACCGCTCCTATTTTGATTTTGCCGGAAAAGGGCAAGGGTTATGAAGTAGAATGCGACGCTTCGGGAGAAGGACTGGGGTGTGTCCTCAGTCAAAATCATCGTGTGGTGGCTTATGGTTCAAGACAACTAAAAATACATGAACGCCTCTATCCTACGCATGATCTTGAACTAGCCGCAGTGGTCTTCGCTCTCAAAAGCTGGAGACATTATCTTTATGGCGAGAAGTTTGAAGTGTATTCTGATCATAAGAGTTTGAAATATTTATTTGATCAGAAGGAGCTTAATCTAAGGCAGCGCAGATGGATGGAGTATCTGGCGGATTATGAGTTCGAACTTCGATACCATCCAGGCAAGGCAAACAAGGTGGCTGATGCTCTTAGCCGCATATCACATGCATCCATGGCATGTCTGATCAGAACCGAGTGGGAGATGTTGAATACCATTCGAGAGTTCAATCTATACATTACAAACCGTGGAGTTTTGCACAATTTAATCATACGGTCCAATATAGTCACCAAGATTGAACAAGAACAAAGAGCAGACCCGGAAGTGGAGGACATTTGGGCCAGGATGTCTACTGGCACCGTTGTACCGGAATGGGAACTACGACCAGGACAGGGTCTTGTATTCCGGGGAAGAACTTATGTGCCAAAGAGTTGCAGGAAAGAGCTAATGATTGAGGCACATCAATCCAAGTTCTCTATTCATCCGGGTAGCACCAAAATGTATCACGATCTAAAGAGGCATTATTGGTGGCATGGACTAAAAAGGGATGTGGCGGAATTCGTGGCACACTGTCTAACTTGTCAACAAGTTAAGACTGAACACCAAAAGCCACCAGGGTTGCTCAAACCCTTAGCCGTGCCAGAATGGAAATGGGAACATATTTCCATGGACTTTGTATCCGGGTTGCCGAGGTCTTCAAAGGGTAATGACGCCATTTGGGTCGTAGTCGACCGGCTGACCAAGTCTGCACATTTCATTCCTATCAAGATGACGGATTCGTCTGAGACGTTGGGTCGGCGTTATATTAAAGAAATCATTCGACTACATGGTATTCCCCGAACGATAGTATCGGACAGAGATGGCCGTTTTACCGGCAGAGTATGGCAAAGCATGCAGACAGCCATGGGGACTGAGCTATTGACTAGCACCGCATTCCATCCACAGACTGATGGTCAGTCTGAAAGAACAATACAAACCTTGGAAGACATGCTGAGAGCGTGTATGTTAGATTTCAAAGGAGGATGGGAGGACCACTTACCATTGGTGGAGTTCTCCTATAATAACAGCTATCAGGCAAGCCTTCAAATGGCTCCTTATGAGGCTTTATATGGTAGACCGTGTAGGTCACCGGTATGTTGGACAGAGGCAGGTGAGCCTGCATTGATCGGACCGGAACTAGTCGCAGAAACTACTGCACAAATTAAGTTGATACGTCAACACTTGTTGACTGCACAGAGTCGGCAGAAGAGCTATGCTGATAAAAGGAGACGGTTTCTGGAATTTGAAGTGGGAGACTTGGTGTTTCTAAAAGTCTCACCACGAAAGGGACATATGAGGTTTGGTAAGAAAGGAAAACTGTCGCCAAGATATGTGGGACCGTTTTCCATCATAAGAAGGATGGGGGATATAGCTTACCAATTAGCACTTCCGTCGCAATTAGCAGCTCTACACGATGTGTTCCACGTGTCGATGCTAAGGAAATACAATCCGGATCCGTCCCATGTTTTAAATGTTCAAGATATTGAAGTACAAAGCGACGTGACGTACGTCGAGAAGCCAGTCAGGATAGTGGAGACCGAACAAAGGGTGTTGCGAAACAGAGCGATTCAGTTCGTAAAAGTGGTATGGGACCGTCATGGTGATGAAGAGGCCACATGGGAACTTGAATCGGAGATGAGAACAGCTCACCCCGAATTGTTTGTGTAATTTAATTTGAGAACCCTACTTCACTCGATTTTTGGGACGAAAATTTTAAAAAGAGGGTTATATTGTAATACCCCAATTTCTCAATGAAGTGGAAAATTACCAAAATGCCCCTGAGTTGTTAAATTAATTATTTTGTGATGTTAAGTAAGGAAATAGTGGGGCCCATTGCTCAAAATAAAATCATATGAGCACATTATGAATGTTAAGTTTTATTGGTTGGGTAATTTTCATCATTTGGGTCAAAAATGGCTAAATGGGTCAAAGGGCCCAAATGGGGCCCATCGGGTCTTGCTGGGTTATTTGACCGTTTTGTGATTTTAAATTAAAAGGGGTTAAGCCTATTTGATTGGAAATCAAGTGGAGGAAAAATGGGTAGGCTTGATCCATATGTAAAAACCAATTGGAAATGATCAAAATACCATAAATGGGTCATGTTGTCAAAAACGGGTCAAGGAGCTAAAAGTGGACCCAGCGGGTCGAGTTGACTATTGTTGACCGTGTGAACCCTCAAGGGATCTCAAACACGAGTCAAATCAGTTGAGTGGGACTGAGGTGAGTTGGAATAAAATAAAAAGGTGAGTTAACTCATGTGCATTAAATGAAATGCATTAAATGTGATGAGTTGGGTTGGAATAAAAATACCTTGAGTTGGGTGAGTCAAAATGGAAACCCATGGGACTGTAAATCAGTGAGTTCAAGTGGGAATTGGAAGAGTTTTGCCCAGCTTTAACCACCCAAACAAGTCCCACACGTTGGGGACTTGTTGGGGTGATTTTCATGATGGCATTTAAATGGGAATACATGGGAATTGGATGAAATGCATGGGAGTGCCAAAGGGTGTGTTGGAAGTGCCAAGGGGTGCCTTGGATGGCACCCAATGCTCACCGTTTTGAGCAAGAAGTTATGAGGAATTGAGAGTTTTTTTGGGGGCTGAAAAACAAAAGGAGTGATCACCCTCACTTGGCCGAATTCCACATTGCAAAAGCATTAGAATTCCATCTCCTTTCCCTCTCTCAAGAACACCTCCTTGGCCGAATTTTATCTTGGTGATTTCACCATTGGTTCATGCTTCTAATCAGCTGAGACAAAGGAAGAAAGAAGGAAGGAAACAAGAGGGAAGAAGGCAAGGAGCAAAGGCATAAGAAAAGCTTGGAATTTGGTAAGAATTCCTTACAATGTTATTTAATAAGTTAGATTAAGTGGAACATGAATTGGCCATGGAATGGCTGATTTTATCAAGGACCTAAGCCTTGGTTAAAGGTTGTCTTAAGTGGTAAACAAATCACATTGGGTTCGGCCAGTTTGGATGGCCGAACCCCATGACATTTGCTTGGGTATTTTGATGGTTTTTGGAGGCTAAAAACCATGCAAAAATGATGAACAATTGTATGTGTTTAGATGCAAGATAAAGGATTTTAAATCTTGGATTTGGATGGCATAATTCAGCCTTGGAATAGCCAAATGCATCAAGAGTCTAAACCATGGAAGAAGGTGTCAAAAGAAATGAAAAGAGTTGGTTAATGGTTATGGTTTTTGAAATTTAAAACCATCCATTTGGGGACTGTTTTTACTTATTTTATTAAGATTTAAAATACATGCTTAAAGAGGGTTAAAACATGGGTTTGGATATCAGAAAAGGCTGAAGATATGTGGTCTAATCAGTGGAGTAAAATTTGAGAAGATGGACCATGGGATCGGCCATCTTGGATGGCCGAATCCCATGATATCATGTTGAAATCTTGATGATTTTTGTAGGATAAAACCATGCAAATGTTTTACTGTTTTGGATGATTAGATTAGACATAAGATGACATGTTTAAGTGGTTCAAACCAAAGGCCATAGGGTTCGGCCAATGAGCATGGCCGAACCCCATGCAATGGTGTGATCATTTTGTGGTTAATGGTGATGGTTTTGAGAGATAAAAACCATACATTATCATGGAGTTTTTATGTGATTTACATGAAGATTATGTACTGATTTTGGTTGGCCAATATATGGCTGAACCATGGTAATGTTATGGTTAAGTTACTGATCTAAAACAGTAGATTAAAACTGGAAAAATGGACCATGGGGATTGGCCATCTTGGATGGCCGAATCCCATGAGGTATGATGGTTATTTGGACAAAATAATTAGATGTTTTGAGAGGTTAAAGTGCAGCAATGATGTGCTGATTTTATATGAATAAGTGACACCAAAAATATGTATGAAAGACCAAAACATGGACTTAGGGTTCGGCCACCTTGGATGGCCGAACCCCATGTAAGTCTTTCATGTGTTTGGTGAGTTAAAAACCATATGAAGATATGGTGTTTTTATGGTAATAAATGGATTAATATGTTACTGTTTTGGTGGGTTAATATGCGGCTGAACCATGTTTAATTCATGGTTGAGTTAGCATGATTAGACCCTGAGTGATCATGGTGTTGGTTGGATCAAGTGAACCCTAGGGTTCGGCTATGAGTATGGCCGAACCCCATGGGGCTGTTTTGAAATAAATGGGCTGTTTTGAATGGGAACTTATGGTTGTTTTAATTAAGGAGACATACATGATAATTATGGACTATGTAATCAACCATTGATGATGATGGAAAGTGGGATAAAAACCCATAGGATGTGGTTCGGCCAAGTAGTATGGCCGAACCCAATCAATGATTATTTGATAAGTTTGGAGATTAAAGTTGACGAATGAAGAACCCCACAAGATGTTTGGGTCTTATATGTGAATGGATATTTAAATATTAGAATGATTTACTTATTGTTACATCACAAGGTGACGAGAGTTGAAGGAAGTACGAGTCGTGACCGAGTGAAGCTCAAAAAGGAACGGACACTTAATCAAAGTTTAAGTAGGTTTCCTACCTACTTGTAACCACAGTTTTTACCCAATATTTCTTATGATACTCTTGTTTTAACATATGTGTTTCAAATGATATATTATGCATTAACAAATGGCATACAGGCATTGGCATCTCATGCATAGTCATGGGATAATGAATGAAGTTCTACAGTGATGGATACGATGGTACATGATGGGGGTTGCTCATTACATGTACATCGCTTATAGAAGAGATGAAGGTGTGTTGTAATTTACCTTGTCGGTGCGAGGCACGTCAAGTGATGGCTATGAAAGTACATGATGGGGGATGCTCATTGCATGTGCATATTTCATAGCATTGTTTTACCTGTTTTGATGATCATGTAATATGATATGTATATGCATGTTTTATATGCTAACATGTGGTAGCCCTGATTCGGGAACCTACTGGGCGCGTTGATCTAACGCCCTAATTCTATCCTCAGAGGAGATTGCAGGTACAAACAAGGGGAAAGGGAAGGTCATTGACCAAGAGGGGAGCTGAGCCTAAGTGCTTAAATAATGGATTTGGATTACGTTTTATTACTGTCATTTGAATACTATTGTTGGACATGTAATAATTCGTTATTTGCTATGGTTTGTTTAGGATCATAACTTGTGGATGGTTGATCTATGTTATTTACTATTTAAGAATATTACTTGCTATCTCGTCTTTTTATTCCGCATGTTGATGTTAGTTCCATGTGTGAATCACTATCATGGTCTATTCCATGTACACATGGGTGGCCAGTTAAGGTTCAGACTTGGGTAGTCTGAACTTAACTCGCGTCGTGACGCCGCCCGCTCTCTTCCGTTGTTTATAAAAAAAAAAAAAAAAAAAATTAGACTCTGAAACTCTCGGAAATGGCGGGGCGTTACAAACTCGGCCCGTTGGGTCCACTTTTAGCTCCTTGACCCGTTTTGACAACATGACCCATTTATGGTATTTTGGTCATTTCTAATTGGTTTTTACATATGGATCAAGCCTACCCATTTTTCCTCCACTTGATTTCCAATCAAATAGGCTTAACCCCTTTTAATTTAAAATCACAAAATGGTCAAATCATCCATTTTGACCCGATGGGCCCCATTTGGGCCCTTTGACCCATTTAGCCATTTTTGACCCAAATGATGAAAATTACCCAACCAATAAAACTTAACATTCATAATGTGCTCATATGATTTTATTTTGAGCAATGGGCCCCACTATTTCCTTACTTAACATCACAAAATAATTAATTAAACAACTCAGGGGCATTTTGGTAATTTTCCACTTCATTGAGAAATTGGGGTGTTACAATATAACCCTCTTTTTAAAATTTTCGTCCCGAAAATCGAGTGAAGTAGGGTTCTCAAATTAAATTACACAAACAATTCGGGGTGAGCTGTTCTCATCTCCGATTCAAGTTCCCATGTGGCCTCTTCATCACCATGACGGGCCCATACCACTTTTACGAACTGAATCGCTCTGTTTCGCAACACCTTTTGTTCTGTCTCATGTTATATCTTTTTCTCGTGAGCCACTTGTGATCTCACATAGATCAATCTACTCTGTTTCACTTTACCTGCTCTCATAGTATTTTCCATACATACCGGCTCAATGTGGTCTTTTATCTACTCTCTGTGTGAGGTAGCCTGCCAATGCGAGCCTATGCTCAGAGCTTTTTCTGATTCCATTTCAACTAGGTTTCTAGTTGCACTCTCCTGGAATTCCATTGGCTAACTACAGAGTCAGGTGATCAGTCTAACTCGGCAGTCGTCCATAGTTTCCCATTCAAGTTTCACCAGACACTTACCTTTTCCGTTAAATACACCTTCAAAATTTTGCACATCTTCATTCGCACATATGCACTATGTGACTAACACCTTTTGTTCCAACTTCCACGATACCAATTCCCGGCATCAATCCAAACTACCATGGGAATAATCACCCATGGTTAAATACATTCTTCCCTGGTGTTTCGCTTTCAGTAAATATCATCTATCTCTGTTTTATAATAATCCATGAATATAACCCACTTATGGGTATAATCCATTCATGGAAACCATCCATCCTTGGTATCACTTTGTCCAAGAGCATCATCTATACAACAGTTACAACCATCCATGAATATAACCCACCTATGGGTATAATCCATTCATGGAAACCATCCATCCTTGGTATTACTCTGTCCATGAGTATCATTTATCCATGATTAATATCCGTAGGAACAACATTCAAATGAATCACTATAAGACTATGGTAACCATATCAAATCACAAATATATCCCGACCCCTTTCAAGACTTAGGGCTCATGACTTACCAAGCAGAAGACCCATGTCCAACGTGATCCGGTCTACCTCGCCCTGCATCCCTTCACCTCATAGGTGATTCAGTCAAGCTCTAAGGCGGTCGCTAGGCGGTCGCTCCGCGTCTGACGAAACTAGTACCACCCCCACCGGGTAAAATAGTACCTAGCTCTGCGCATTCCAGCACATCTAGTGTGCCAAACAGCCGTGAGAGCGCCCTCCAGCCCGTAGCATGCGAGGGACCCACTCCTCAACGGTAGTCCTATGGGACCAAGTCTCCGTATTTCGTATCAAGGTTCCCACAGCCTCATAGCTACTCAAAGCCATACTCATGAAGTTTATATTCTTATCTCATCAATACCATGTGAGGGACGCACCCATACCACATCTCAATCATCAACATCACGTGAGGGACGCACCCATACCGCGTCTCAATCCCATACCACGTCTCAATGTAATCAACATCACGTGAGGGACGCACCCATACCACGTCTCAATGTAATCAACATCACGTGAGGGACGCACCCATACCACGTCTCAATGTAATCAAGTGACCTCGTCACCTATATCTTAGTGCCAAAAATCCTCTTAGAATCATAACATCGCATACTTAATATAACTTCATACTTCATCCTTGTACAAAGGTAGGTAGGGTGAAACAAAACCCTATAGAGAACAAAATACACCCTTACCGAATAATCCTCTTTTTAATACCCCTTCATATTACTTCCTAGCCTAGTCTTCCGTAGAAGATCCCGCATCATCAGCGAACTTGAAACGGTTATCAGGACACGTCATCGCCGTGTGCCCCAATGCTTCACATGTTGTGCAGGGTATTAACCCGGTCCTCCGATGTATGGACAATTAGTCCTTGCCTCACCATGCCCATGCAGTCCACAGAACGGGCAGACAATGCCTAAAGGGTGAGGACAATACCTACAGTTGTGCCCATCTTGATTGCACAACTCACATGTGTCATAGGGATCTATCTCCCCAAGTGATTCCAATATAATAGGTACACCAGCCATGGGATCCTCCAGTAAATGTGCTAGATCATCCTCCTCTTCCTCAGGAGGTTCCACCATTTCAGGAATGTCATCCATCAGATCCTCTGGAAGAGGCGCTAAGTCCACATCAGCTTCTTTAGGAGGTCCCTCCTGAAGATCCACATTAACTTCCATACTGATACTGTCGGAAGTTGACACCAAATCTACCGGACAACTTGGTGTCCCTTTATCCCATAACTCAGTGTATTCTTCGTTGCTTGACATATCTGTGCCACATCATTTCAAACACAAACATATTCAACAATAATTCTAAATAAACCACTCTTGGTTTCCAGGGAATTTTGATCATGCAAAATATCATGTACTTTGTTTAGGAAGATTACCAAATCAACATTCTTTGTTTTCTTTTTATTTCTGGGGAAATCTCTAATTTCCTATTGTTTGTTTCTCAGTGTGGGGATTTCAAGGGAGTTCATCCTACCTTGCTACGTTTGATATGTCCAGTTATGATGATTGTACTTTACTTTGCTATCTTTCATTGTTGTTCTCAGATTGATTGTTCAGTCCGAGTCACTCGAAGTAAATTAATCCGGCCCCCAGGCAGCGGACTCCGAAGAGTCGGTCAGTTGGGATTCTTATCCGTCAGTGAGACATGAAACCGTCTTAATCTTACTTCGATGATTCAACTTCCCGTTTCGCTCTGATACCAACTGTAACGCCCCGCCCTTTCCGAGAGTCTCAGAGTCTAATTTTTTTTTTAAATAAACATCGGAAGAGAGCGGGCGGCGTCACGACGCGAGTTAAGTTCAGACTACCCAAGTCTGAACCTTAACTGGCCACCCATGTGTACATGGAATAGACCATGATAGTGAATCACACATGGAACTAACATCAACATGCGGAATAATCTAGATAATTGCGGAATAGAAAGACGAGATAGCAAGTAACAGTCTTAAATATTAAATAACATAGATCAACCATCCATAGGTTATTATCCTAATCAAACCATAGCAAATAACGAATTATTACATGTCCAACAATAGTATTCAAATGACAGTAATATAACGTAATCCAAATCCATCATTAAAGCACTTAGGCTCAGCTTCCCTCTCGGTCAATGACCTTTCCTTTCCCCTTGCTTGTACCTGCAATCTCCTCATAACTTCTTGCTCAAAACGGTGGGCATTGGGTGCCATCCAAGGCACCCCTTGGCAGCTACCAATGCAGCCATTCAAATCCCCAAGCATCTCATCCAATTTCCATGTATTCTCATTTAAAACCCATCATGAAAATCACCAAAACAAGTCCCCAACGTGTGGGACTTGTTTTGGTTGGTTTAAGACCAGCCAATCTCTTCAAATTCCCTCTCAACTCACTGATTTTACAGCCCCTTGAATTTCCATTTTGACTCACCCAACTCAAGGTATTTTTATTCCAACCCAACTCATCACATTTAATGCATTTCATTTAATGCATATGAGTTAACTCACCTTTTGATTTAATTCCAAGTCACCTCCATCCCACTCAACTGATTTGAATCGTGTTTGAGCTCCCTTGAGGGTTCACACGGTCAACAATAGTCAACTCGGCCCGTTGGGTCCACTTTTAGCTCCTTGACCCGTTTTGACAACATGACCCATTTATGGTATTTTGGTCATTTCTAATTGGTTTTTACATATGGATCAAGCCTACCCATTTTTCCTCCACTTGATTTCCAATCAAATAGGCTTAACCCCTTTTAATTTAAAATCACAAAATGGTCAAATCATCCATTTTGACCCGATGGGCCCCATTTGGGCCCTTTGACCCATTTAGCCATTTTTGACCCAAATGATGAAAATTACCCAACCAATAAAACTTAACATTCATAATGTGCTCATATGATTTTATTTTGAGCAATGGGCCCCACTATTTCCTTACTTAACATCACAAAATAATTAATTAAACAACTCAGGGGCATTTTGGTAATTTTCCACTTCATTGAGAAATTGGGGTGTTACAGATAGTATGATTGATTTGCTATTACATAACAAGGTAACGAAGCGTGAACGGCGTGCGAGTCGTGATCAAGTGAAAAAGATAAAACACAGAAGCTAATCTTCGGTAGGTTTCCTACCTACTTGTAACCACAGTTTTATCTTAGTTTTTATGAGACTCATGTTTATTTTATTGGTTTTGAATGATGGATATTATTTACATGTTTTATATATACATTGGCATCTCATGCATAGACATGGGATGATGATTGTGGAAACCGGAGCCCACACTCCGCCGGTATGCCTGTGATGCAACTGTGGGGCCTCCTTAGGAGATGAGGGTCCCGCCAGGAGGATTATCTGGCGGTTATGGACACCGGAGCCCACACTCCGTCGGAATGCCCGTGATGCAACTGTGGGGCCTCCTTAGGCAGTGAGAGTCCTGCCAGGAGGATTAATATGTTGATATAAGACACGTCAAGTGATGGCTATATGTATGTGTGATGGGATGGGGCTCATTACATTTGCATACATACATAGCATGGTTTTATATGTTTTTGATAATCATATATTTGATATATGCATGATTTATAATCTAACAATGTGGTAGCCTTGATCGAAAATCCTACTAGGCGCGTTGATCTAACGCCCTAATTCTATCCTTAGAGGATAATGCAGGAAATAGTAAAGGGAAAGAGAAGGTCGTGGACCTGGAGGGGAGCAAAGCTTAAGAGCTTGATGTTGGAATGATTTTTATAATTTACTGTTATTTGGATTTCGTTTATGGACATGTAATAAGTTGATACCATTGTTATGGTTTGTCTATGATATTGACAATGGATGTTTGGATTAAGTTATTTAATAACTGAGACTTGTACTTGCTATATATTCAGTCTAATTCCGTAGTTAGTCTAGTTTATTCTGCATAACTTGTGTAGTTCCATGTGTGGATTGTTATCGTGGGTTTAGTCCATGTACACATGGGTGGCCAGTTAAGGGTCGAACTTTGGAAGTCTGAACTTAGCTCGCGTCGTGACACTGCCCGCTCTCTTCCGATGTTATTTTATTATTATTTAAAAAAAAAATTAGACTCTGATTTCTCAGAGAGGGCGGGGCATTACAGTTGGTATCAGAGCGAAACGGGAAGTTGACTTATCGAAGTAAGATTAAGACGGTTTCATGTCTGATTGACAGATAAGAATCCCAACTGACCGACTCTTCGGAGTCCGCTGACTGGGGGCCGGATTAATTTACTTCGAGTGACTCAGACTGAACAATCAATCTGAGAACGATAATGAAAGATAGCAAGTAAAGTACAGTCATCATAATTGGACATATCAAACATAACAAAGTAGGATGCACTCCCCTGATATCCCCACACTGAGAAACAAACAACAGGAATTTAGAGATTTCCCCAGAAACAAAAGAAAACAAAGTGTGAAGATTTGGTAATTTTCCCAAACAAAGCACATGAGATTATACATGAAAAATCCCCCAAAACCAAGATTGGTTCTTTATTGGAACGGTTGTTGTTGATTTATATGTTTTATATGTTATGGCATAGATATGTCAAGCAACGTGGAATATACAGAGCTGTGGGATAAAGGGACACCTAGCTGTCCAATAGATTTGGTGTCAGCTTCCAATAACACCAGCATGGAAGTCAACATAGACTTTCAGGAGGGACCTCCCGAGGAAATTGAGGAGGATATAACACCTTTTCCGGAGGATCCTATGGAAGATGTTCCGTTGATAATGGAAAAGGTTAGGGAAATGGAAATATTTTGTAAAGGTGCATTTTGTTATTCTAAGGGTTTGTTTTACCCTATCAACCCTTGTACAAAGATGAATTATGAATATATATAAAGTATGCAATTTTATGATTCTAAGAAGATTTTTGGCACTGAGATGTAGGTGACGAGGTCACTTGATTACATTGAGACGTGGTAGGGGTGCGTCCCTCACGTGATGTTGATGATTGAGATGTGGTATGTGTGCATTCCTCACATGGTATTGATGAGATAAGAATATAGACTTTATGAGTATGGCTTAGAGTAGCTATGAGACTGTGGGAACCTTGATTTTAAATACGGAGACTTGGTCCCGTAGGACTACCGTTGAGGAGTGGGTCCCTCGCATGCTACGCGCTGGAGGGCGCTCTCACGGCTATTTGGCACACTAGATGTGCGGGAATGCTCAGAGCTAGGTACTATTTTACCCCGTGGGGGTGGTACTAGTCTCATCAGACGGGGATCAACCGCCTTAGAGCTTGACTGAATCACCTATGAGGTGAAGGGATGCAGGGCGAGGTAGACTGGATCACGTTGGACGTGGGTCTTCTGCTTGGTAAGTCATGAGCCCTAAGTCTTGCTAAGGGGTCGAGGTATATTTGTGACTTGATATGGTTGCCACAGTCTTATAGTGATTCATTTGAATGTTGTTCCTACGGATATTAATCATGGATAGATGATACTCATGGACAGAGTGATACCAAGGATGGATTGTTACCATGAATGGATTATACCCATAGGTGGGTTATATTCATAGATGGTTATAAACCCTGGATAGATGATACTCACTGGTAGATGAGATGCTCAAGGATGAATGTCTTCCATGAATGGATTATACCCATAGGTGGGTTATATTCATGGATGATTATTAATCATGGATAGATGATACTCATGGACAGAGTGATACCAAGGATGGATGGTTTCCATGAATGGATTATACCCATAGGTGGGTTATATTCATGGATGATTATTAAACAGAGATAGATGATATTTACTGAAAGAGTGATACCAGGGATGGATGTATTTAACCATGGGTGATTATTCCCATGGTGGTTTGGAGTGATGCCGGGTGTTGGTATCGTGAAAGTTGTAACAAAAGGTGTTAGTCACATAGTGACATATGTGCAAATGAAGATCTGCAAAATTTTGGTAACGTATTTAACGGAAAAGATAAGAGTCTAGTGAAACTTGAATGGAAAAATATGGGTGACTGTCGAGTTAGACTGATCACTTGACTCTGTAGTTAGCCGATGGAATTCCAGCAGAGTGCAACTAGAAACCTAGTTAAAATGGAATCAGAAAAAGCTTTGAGCACAGGCTCGCATTGACAGACTACCTCACACAGAGAGTAGATGAAAGAACATATTGAGCAGGTACGTATGGAAAATACTATGAGAGCAGGTAAAGTGAAACAGAGTAGATTGATCTATGTGAGATCACAAATGGCTCACGAGAAAAAGATTTAACATGAGACAGAACAAAAGGTGTTATGGAACCGAGCCATTCAATTTGTCAAAGTGGTGTGGACCGACATGGTAATGAAGAGGCCACATGGGAACTTGAAACCGGAAATAAGAATAGCACACTCTGAGATATTTATGCAATCGTTTAGAACCCTACTTCGCTCGATTTTCGGGACGAAAAATTTAAAAAGGAGGATTATATTGTAACACCCCAATTTCTCAATGAAATGGATAATTACGAAAATGCCACTAGATTGGTGAATTTAATAAAGGTGATTGTAAATTAGGAAATGGTGGGGCCCATTGCTCAAATTAAGACCCTATGAACACATTATAAATGTCAAATTTGATTGGATGGGTAATGTACATCAATTTGGGTCAATATGGGTAATTGGGTCAAAGGACCCAATGGATCATAATGGACTTATTTGACCATTGGGTGAGCCCAAATTTAATGGAGTTAAGCTGAATTGATTGGAAATCAAGTGGAGCATAAATGGGTAGGCTTGATGCACATGTGAATGTAACGCCCGCCCCTTTTCACTATGCTTAATTAACCGAAAATCAGAGTCTATTTTTTTTTTTTAAATAAAGAGTAACAAAGGGCTCTGGACGTCACGACGTGAGTTAAGTCCGAGCTTCTAAAGCCCGGCCCTTAACTGGCCAACCCTACATGTGCGTGGAACTAAGTCCACGAGAACAGTTCACACGTAGAAAGTAAGCTCACAGAATTAAAACTTAATGCGGAATTATAATAGAGTCTATCCTACCAATTTTAGATAGCAAGGAAGATTACACTACTTAAATTACTAAATTACCTCAAATCATAACGTCCAAAAGTAAAGTCCAAACCATAGCAAGAAATATAAATTATTACAGTCCGACGAGCTAAGTTACTCAAATTACATTTCCAAAATAAATCTAAGTAAATTAACTAGCCCGCTTCCCCAAGCTCCTACGCTTGGCTCCCGTCGCGTCCTTCTTTTCCGCCATCCCCTGCGTCATCAGCTAAGGTGGAAGTAGGGCGTTAGACAACGCGCCCAGTAGGACTCCGAGTAGGGCCAACACATGGATTAGTGATAACAATCACATAGGTAATAATATAATAAAAGCCATAAAATGAATGCTCATATTAATAATCAGCCGATATTTTATCCATGATTAAGTCCCTCACATATGTCTTAGTGGGGTTCGGCCGTACACCATGGCCGAACCCTACTAATTAGGTTTGTGGGTCCCATCTTAATCCATTGATTATTTTAATTTTGTGAGCTTAAAAACCAGCACCCTATGTAATAGCCCGAATTTTCTAATTAATATATATTTGACATTTATTGATTTTAATTTGAATTTTAACATAATGGAATGCCAAATGGACCAAATTTTGGGACAATGGCCCAAGGATAGCTCAATTGGGCCATGGATTGGATGAAATCCATTTAATGGGTCAATGAGGATTAAATCGGGTCAACGATGGTCAAGTGGGCCCGATAGCCATGTGGGACCTAATGGATCAAAATTGGTCCAAACTCTAAGGCAAAGGGGTAGAAAATAAATTGGTTGGGCCGTGGGCCCAATGGTGGGCCAATTATTTTAAAAAGGGTGAATTGGAATTAAACCCTCTAAGTTAGTAATAAAATGAAATTGCATGACCAAGTGGGGCCCACCTCAACCTCACCAAGTGAGGTGGCGTGTGGACCAAGGCAAAGGTGGGGCCAATCATCATGGTTGACTTGGTCAACCATGGATAAATTGAGAGGACTAAGGTGGATTAAGGTGAATTAATTTGATTAAAATTATTGTAAAATTATCTAAGTTAAAATTAATGGAATTAAAATGACATGGCCGAGAGGGGCCCACCTCCACCTCATCAAGTGAGGTGGCGGGTGGGGTAGGTATAGGTAGGGACCGTCCACCATGGTTGACTTGGTCAACCATGGGTGGATTTCTTAGATAGATAAATGTTATGAAATTAAATTGGATAGAAATTAATTAACCTAAGTAAGGATTTAATTTAATTAATTAGGTTGGTCAATTAGGGTCAACATAGGACAAGTCAATGGTGGTTTCATCTCATTGAAACCACCTAAGAAAAACAAAAAAAAATACCATGGACTTGGGTGGTGGTTTCATCTCAACCACCACCACTCCAAATATGGTGACCCATACCCAAATGAGTGGTCAAAGAGGGAAGACCCAAACCACCCCTTTTCAAACACCAAAAACCATTGGCTTGGTGGTGGTTTGGTCTCAACCACCACCACCAAGGTCAAGGGAGCCCATACTTTGGTTGGTGGAGCCATAATGGTGGAGTGTAGTTTGGTCAACCAAAATGAGATGTGTTTGATCTCATTTCTCATCTCCTTTCCATCTCTCTCTCTCCCTCTCTCTCTTGCACTCTCAAAAAACGTCCCTTGCACTAAGGAAAAGAGAACAAAGCTTAGAAGAAAAACTTAGAAAGAAAGAAGAAGAAAAGAGAAGGAAAAGATTAAGTCTTGGGCCACCCCAAGATCAAGATCCTTGAAGAATTTTCTCCCTCATTTCCATACTCTTTCCCTCTCAACCTAACCCTATCTTAGCCAATCCAAGCATGTCCCACCATTGATCAAGCTCATCTAGCCGATCAAACAAGGAGAGGAAGAAGAAAGGAGGCCAAAGAGGTTGACGGGAGCGACAAAGACCGGAGGAGTCGTCGGGCGGTAAGATTTCTTTAAACAAGATTTTATTTTAGGAATATAAAATCCTTTTCTTAGACTAAATGTGGCCAAAAACGTGGTGGGCCATGGTTCTAAGATCCATCAAGAGATAAGATAAGAAATGGATAAAAATGGAGGAATGGATTAAGAAATGGAAGAATGGAATTTCTAAATAGAATTTTTAAGTCTTTATTAAGCATAGGAAAATGGAAATTTTGATGGATTGGATGGACCTTAGGGTTCGGCCATGTAGCATGGCCGAACCCCATGGTAAATGGTGATGAATTTATTAAGATGTTAAGGTTTGAAAATGATGGAGAATGGTTAGGGTTTCAAGGGTTAAATGTAGGCAAATTTTTGGAAAAAGTTTTATGATGAAATCCATGGATGATGTTTTAGAATTTTTTTGGAACTATGGTGATGGTTAATTATTTTTATAAGAATAGAAAGATGGAAAATGATGGAGAAAATGATAGTTGTAAATGGATTTCCAAAATGTATGACACAAGTTTTAAATGGACCAAATGAATGATATTAATGATTTTAAAGGGAATTTTTAACAAGAAAAATCATGGACAAATATTCATAGAACTTTGGTCTTAAATGGCTCTAAGAAAGGTGGGCCATAAACCATGGGTTCGGCCATGGTGTATGGCCGAACCCTATGGTAATGGTTTGAGATTTTTAGGCATGGAAAATAACATGGAAGAATGGGAATTTGGATAGATGAGTAAGTATGGTGTGTGGTAATCTTTTTGATGGAAATGAAAATTTAGATGGATTATTTTGGGACAAAACTTAGTCTTTGAAAATGGTATCCATAAAGGTGAACCTTAGGGTAGTGATTAGTGGATTTAATAAATGGAAAATAATGTAGAGGAATACTAGATTTTAGTGGATTTATAAAAATGATATGTGAGGTTTTAAATGGGATGAAAATGGGGACTTGAATGGATAATTTAAATTCATTGGAGATTGGATTAAAGGGAGTAAGATGGACCCAAGAAAATGAAGATAGGGTACCATGGGTTCGGCCATGGTATATGGCCGAACCCATGATCCCTTTGTGGGCCACCTTGAGGGCCAAATGTGAAAGGACATATGGAGTTAAATGTTTTTCAAAAATTAAACAATAGGTGGCTGATTTTGGATATGTTATGGAATTATAAATGGGTCTAAGTTATGGATGAAATTTAGACTTAAAATAGACATAAGTGGGTGAATGATTAATCATAGAGGAGAGAGTGGCAAAATTCAATGCAATATGAATGATGAAAAGAAACGTATAGATGCTGCGTTTTAGGCTCGCTCATTTGAATATTCGAAATGGTCAAAATCGGATTTTATGTATGTGATTAAACCAATGGATAATGGGCTAAGTTAAGGGCCGATTTTTGATAAACTTATGATGTAATTAAAGATCATTGAATGGATCTAGAGTTATAACTAGTTAAGAACTTAACCATGGATAACGTATGGACTAATTCGGTAAATGTAATAAGGTATCGGACGTCGCAAACGGTACGCGATCGGCGACCGGATTAACGAGCGGAAAACATAACGGAACGCTACATGGTATTCAGTAGGATTCCTACCTCTTTGTAAGCGATGGATATGTGATGGTGTTTTAAATTATTTTGATTTGGTTTATGATAGATTTATGATTATGATTTATCTTATGATGAGTTTTAAGTTATGAATCATATGGATTATATTTTAATATTATGCATTATATGGCTATGTATGATATGTTGAGTACATGGATTACATATATATATTACATAGCATAATGCACTACATCTCATGCATGGCATGGGCGGAAAAAAATAAACAAACCGGAGTCCATGCTCCGTCGGGGCGACCGAGAATCAGACATGGGGATAGCCTGAGGGCTATGACCGGAGTCCATGCTCCGTCGGGGCGACCGAGAATCACACATGGGGATAGTTCGATAACCGGAGTCCATGCTCCGTCGGGGCGACCGAGAAGCAAACATGGGGAACAAGATATTGTATGATCATACGGATAATGGGTGGGACACATGACATAAGCACCCATGACATAGCATTCATCACATACTTATTTTGTTGTATTTTATGTTATCGATATGTGTGTATCACTAATCCATGTGCTAACCCTACTCGGAGTCCTACTGGACGCGTTGACTAACGCCCTACTTCTACCCTAGCTGATGACGCAGGAGAGGCAGGAAGCGGTGGACATACCGGAGGCCAAGCTTAGGAGCTTGGAAAGTGCATTCCTAGTTTATATTATGTTTACATTTTGGAGATGTAATTTTAAAGTAACTTAGCTTGTCGGGTTGTATAAATTTACGTTTCTTGCGATGGTTTTGGACGTTACTTATGGACGATACATTTTGTGATATAATCATGAACATAGGGGCATTTTGGTAAATTCAATGTTGTATCTTCCCTTCTATCTAAAAACCGGTAGGATAGACTCCATTATCATGTTCCGCAATAATCATAATCCACGAGCTTACTTCCTACGCGTGAACCATTCTCGTGGACTTAGTTCCGCACACGCGTGGGGTTGGCCAGTTAAGGGTCGGGCTTTAGAAGCTCGGACTTAACTCGCGTCGTGGCGTCCGCACCCTCTCTCACTCTTCTATTTAAAAAAAAAAAAAAATAGACTCTGATTTTCGGAAAACGGGTGAAAAAGGGCGGGGCGTTACACCCTAGGCTTCATTTAATCCATACTTAAGGTCATCATCAAACACACTTAAGTCCATGATCATCCTCCATAGGGTTCGGCCATACACCATGGCCGAACCCGTGGTTCTTATTTTGGCCATTATTTACGATTTTGCCACTACTCCTTTCCATGACTAATCACTCATTTATCCATGCATAATTAAGTCCATAATTGATCCACAAACTTAGATCCATTAATGATCCATCAATCATGACATGAACACATTAAAAATCAGCCATTTAATTAACCTAATCCTTATTCATTTAAACACATACATAACCCCATACTTAGCCCATCAAATGGCTCATAAAATGGGTCATGGATTCGGCCATACACCATGGCCGAACCCATGATGTTAATCTCCTTACTTCTCTTGGATCATTTACCACATTTTTGATCCACAACTTAGATTCCTCAATGACTTACCAATCATGTCATAGAATCATTAAAATCAACCCCTTTAATTTAACCTAATCTCCATTTTTCCTTGGGTCTTTTGTTACATTTTAGATCCACCACAAGTCCCTCCATGAGGGGATTCCATCATACATTTAAATTACCCCTTTGATCAATATTAGGTTCATTTTTTGAGTCCATCAAAACTACCAACATTCCCCATCATTTTTCCATATTTTACACCCATAATCATTACAAATACATCACTATAGGGTTCGGCCATGATGGTTCATGGTTCATCTTCATCCATGCCTTTTGAGGCCATAAAAATCATTTACATCTCCCATGATTTTCCTCATTTAAAACCTCTTTAAAAATCACTAACATTCATTCATTTAAAACCTTAACATCATTAACCACCCTCCATGGCTTCCATTCTTTAAAACCCTATTAAATCACTTAATCACCTACCATGGGGTTCGCCATACTACATGGCCAAACCCTATGGTCAATGATTCCTTCAAAAATCCATTTTTCTATGCTTAAGGAAACCTTAATTACCTAGTGTCCTTATCATTCCTTTATTTTTCTTTTCGTAACCTATCTTATCCATTTTGTCCATTTCTCATCTTTTTCCTTGGATGGATTTTAGATCCATGGCCCACAACATTTTTGGCCACCATTCAATCCAAGGAAAATGGATTCCATGATCTCTTCTTAACCCCTAAAAAATGTAAATTCTTGTTTAAGAATTGCTTTCCACTCTGCAGCTCCTCCGGCTTCTTTTTCTCCACTTGGATCCTTAGCCTTTTCTCCTTCTTTTTCTTCTTGATCTTTGGCCAAGATGTGCTTGATCAAAATGAGAACATCAATGTTTGGGTCGGCCAATGATGGAGTGGGTTTGAGAGGGGGAGAGGAGGAGAGGATGGGAAAAACTATCCCAAGGTTTGGTCTTGAGGTGGTTGGCCTATGCTTGAGTTTTTTCTTCCTTTCTTCTAAGTTTTTCTTCTTCTTTTTCCTTGTGAGAGTGAGAGATGGTTTTGGAGAGGGAGGGATGGAGAGAGTGAGATGAGAATGGGATGAGATGAAAACCCATCTCATTTGGTTGCTTAAGTTAGACTCCACCATCATTTCCTCCACCAACCAAGCATGGGCTCACATGCCTTAGTGGTGGTGGTTGAGATAAAACCACCACCCTTAGCCAATGGTTTTATTTGTGTTTCTTTAAGTGGTTTGGGTGGTTTCAATGAGATGAAACCACCCATGGACTTATCCCTTTGACTCCCCATTTGGCTCACCTAAGTAATTAATTAATTGGATCCTCAATTTAGGTTAATTAATTCCCATTTAATCTAATTCCATTTGCTTAAATTCCCTCCATGTATCCACCCATGGTTGACCAAGTCAACCATGGTGACCGGCCCCACTAACTCCTAGCCTACCCGCCACCTCACTTGGTGAGGTGGAGGTGGGCCCCATTCGGCCATGTCACCTAGGCTTAAACAAAATTAACTTAGGTGATTCACATTAATTAAATCACATTAATTCACTTTGATCCTCTTTAATTCCCTTTGACTTATCCATGGTTGACAAGTCAACCATGATGGTCGGCCCCACCTATGCCTTGGTCCACACGCCACCTCACTTGATGAGGTGGAGGTGGGCCCCACTTGGTTATGCCATCTTGATAATTTCATCACTAACTTAGGTGGTTTAATTCCAATTCAATCCATTCCAACCAATTGGGTCACCATTGGGCCCATGGCCCAATTAAATTTATTTCTTACCTATTTACCTTAGAGCTTAAATCATCTTGACCCATTGGGTCCCAAATGGGTATTGGGCCCAATTTGACCATCCTTGGCCCAATTAACCATCATTGACCATTTAAATGAATTTAATTCAATCCATGGTCCATTGGACCATACTTGGGCCTTTGTCCAAATTTTGATCCACTTAACATTTATTCCATCAAAATTCCCAATTTCCATCATTAAAATTAATAATACCCACATATATATTGATTTAAAAATTCCGGGCTATTACAGTGAAAACCAAATGCAAATGGCTAAAACAACCCATAAATGGGTCATGGAGTCAAAACGGGTCAACAAGCTAAATGGGGACCCAATGGGTCGGGTTGACCTTGTTGACCACGGCTGACAGTGTGGGCCCTCAAATGAGCTCAATGGTGAGTCAAATCAGGTTGAGTTGGATTGGAATGAGTTGCATTTAAATTAAATGGTTGGGTTGACTCAAGTGTAATAAATGTATGGTATTTAATGTGGTGAGTTAAACCATTGAGTTAGTTGAGTCAAAATGGAAATCAAAGGGGCTGTAAAATCAGTGAATTAAAGGGGAGATGAAGAGGTGCATGAGTCTCAAGCCACACAATACAAGTCCCACACATTGGGGACTTGTGGTGTGAGCTTCCATGCAAAGTCTTAAATGGAATTGATTCAAATGAGATAAGATTACATGGGGTTGCCAAAGGTTGCATTGGCTGGTGCCAATGGGTGCATTGGTTGGCAGCAAGTGTCTCATTGGTTTGAACAAGTGTTAATGAGGATTAATTTGAAGAAGAGGGGCTGTTTAACAAAAGGAAAAACACCATCACTTGGCCGAATTTACATTGCCAAAATCCTTTGTATTCTCATCTCTCTCCCTCTCTCAAGAACACCCGTCCTTCGCCGAATTTTACCTTGGTGATTTCACCATTGGTTCATGCTTCTAATCAGCTGAGACTAAGGAAGAAAGAAGGAAGGAAACAAGAGGGAAGAAGGCAAGGAGCAAAAGGCAAGAGAGCTCAAAGGATTGGTAAGCATTCCATAGAACTTTGTTTAAGTAAAGGGTTTTAAGTTATGGATCTGAATGACATAATTTGGCCATGTATGGCCGAATTTGTCAAAGGTCTAAACCATGGAAGATGGTGTCTAAAAGGGTCGGAAATGGACCATAGGGTTCTGCCACTTTGGATGGCCGAACCCCATGAGATTATTTGGTTGGTTTGATGGTTTTGAAGGCTTAAAACCATACAAAAACCATGGAGATTTGTACATGATTTAAGGAGACTCAAAATATATGTTGTGGCCTAATTAATCAATGGTTTAAAATTGTGTGATGAGGTTTAAAAGATAGAAGATATGGTCCATAGGGTTCGGCCACTTTGGTTGGCCGAACCCATGAAATGTGATGGTCATGTTGATAGTTTTTTTTAAGGTGAAAACCATGCAAAGTGATGGACTGATTTGGATGTTTTATTTAGACCTAAGATGCATGTTTTGAAAAGAATTGAGTGTCATGTTTTGGGCCATGGAATGGCCGAATGTATCAAGGAATTTAACCTTGGGTAAAGGTGGTATGGATTGATAAAATGCATCATTGGGTTCGGCCACCTTGGATGGCCGAACCCCATGAAATTGGGTTGGTTATTGGATGGTTTTTGAAAGGTAAAGCCCCGGTAATATTATACTGATTAATACATTGTTAATGAGACATAAAATATGTTTAAGAGGACCAAGTCATGGACATAGGGTTCGGCCACCTTGGATGGCCGAACCCCATGAAAGTATTTGATGATTGGTAGGGCTTTGGAGAGACAAAAATCATATCAATGGTGGAGAGGGTTACATGTTTTAAATAAGGCTAAGTATTTGACAAAAGGGGTTTTAAATCATAGGCCTTAAGGTTCGGCCAATTGGGATGGCCGAACCCCATGAAATGGTGTGATAATTTTATGGTGGTTTGTAATGGTTTTGAGGGATAGAAACTGTAATAGCCCGAATTTTTGGATCAATATATAGTGACATTTATTATTTTAAATTTGAAGTTCGATGTGATAAAATGCCAAATGGACCAAATTTTGGGACGATGGCCCAAGTGTGGTCCAATGGGCCATGGATTTGATTTATTCATTTAAATGGGTCAATGATGATAAATTTGGGTCAAGGATGGTCAATTGGGTCAAATAGCCATATGGGACCCAATGGGCCAAGGTAGCTAAGCCCTAAGGTAAGTGGATAGGAGGGAATTTAATTGGGCCATGGACTCAATGGTAATCCAATAAGAAGGATAGATTTAATAAAATTTAAATCACCTAAATTGATGATGAATTGAACAAGGTAAAATGGCCAAATGGGCCCATCTCCACCTCACCAAATTGAGGTGGTGTGTGGACCCAAGGGTAGTGGGGCCGAACGCCATGGTTAACTTAGTCAACCATGGGTGGATCTTAGAGAAAATTTAATGAGATTAAATTAAGTGGGAAGTAATTAATTAACTTAACCTAAGGATCAAATTGATCTAAGTTAATTAACCTAAATTAAAATGGTCAAATGGTCAAACCACTCCAACAAACACAAACCACTCTTAAAGAAACACAAAATTGAAAACCATGGGCTTAAGTGGTGGTTTTATCCCAACCACCACCATTAATGCCATGTTGGTTGGTGGGAGGAGTTAATGTGGAGTGTGACCTAAGTTAACCAAAAGATGAGATTCTATCTCATTCTCTCCTAACCATTTCACTCATCTCCATCTCTTTCACTCACCAAAACCGTCCCTCACTTCCATAGAGAAGAAAGAAGAAAAAAAAAAAAGAAGAAAAGAGAAGAAAAGAAAAGGAAAAGGCTAAGTGTTGACCCACCACCTCAAGGTAAACACTTGAGACACCTTTCTCATCACCTTTCCCTCTCCCTCTCTCAAGCAAACCCACTCAATCTTGGCCGATCCTAAGCTTGGAGAGCCTCACCATTTGACCAAACTCATCTTGACCGTACATCAAGGAGAAGAAGAGAAGAGAAAGCTAAGGAGAGCAAAGAGGAAAGAAGGACCGGAGGAGTCGTCGGGTGGTAAGATTTTCTTAAAACAAGAATTTATGTTTTCTAGATAGGATATGGAATCCATTTCTTAGATTTAATATGGCCAAAAATGTTGTGGGCCATGGATCTAAGATCCATCAAATGGTAGGATAAGAAATGGATAAAATGGAGGAATGGATTAAGAAATGGATGAAATGGAAGAATGGAATTTTTAATGGAATTTCAAGTCTTTATTAAGCATAGAGAATTTGGATTTTTTAATGAATTGATGGGCCATAGGGTTCGGCCATGTAGCATGGCCGAACCCCATGGTAAATGATGGATGATTTTAATTAGGGTTTGAGGTCCAAAATTACGGAGAAGGGTTAATAATGTTGAGGTTTTAAGTGATTGAAAAGTTGGTGATTCTTAAGGAGTCTTAATGAGAAAAACATGAGGAATGTAAATAGGTATTTTGGTTTTAAAGATGGCATGGATAAGATGGGCCATGAACCATGGGATCGGCCATGGTGTATGGCCGAACCCTATGGTGTTGAAAAGTGATTCTTTTTAAATGGCTTTAAAGGATGGAAATGATGGATTAATATGTTAATATTTTGGAAGTTTTTAAAGGGCCAAAATGAATGAAGATTATTGATTTTAAAAAACAAATGGATTGTTTTTGGACAAAACATTGGTCTTAAAAAGGGCACCCATGAAGGTGAGCCATGAACCATGGGTTCGGCCATGGTGAATGGCCGAACCCTATGGTGATGATTTAGTGATTTTTAATGAAGGTAAAAAGAATGGAAAATGATGGAAAGAGATGGTAAATTTAAATGGGGATTTAAATGAATGATTTAATTTCATTGGAGGTGGGATTGAAAGGGGATAAAATGAACCCAATAAAATGGAATTTAGGTATCATGGGTTCGGCCATGGTGTACGGCCGAACCCATGACCCCTTTATGGGCCACATCTTAGGCCAAAAGTGGAATTAGGTATGCGATTAAATGTTTGCAAAATTAATTAAAATAGGTGGCTGATTTTATGATGCTAGGTCGTGATTAATGAATCACTAATGGATCAAAGTATGAATGAATTTTGGACTTAGAATATACATAAATGAATGGATGATTAACCATAGAAGAGAGAGTGGCAAAATGGTAATTATTAGCCACCTTGAGGAACCATGGGTTCGGCCATGGTACATGGCCGAACCCTATGTTAGACATAAAAATTGGATACATTGCGAATGATTAAATGAAACAGATAGATGCTACGTTTTAGGTTCGCAAATCGGAATATTTAAAATGGCCAAAATTGGATTTATGGATGTGTTTTAAACCACGAAAAACGAGGCTAAGTTAGGGGCCGATTTTGGTAAATGGATAATGTAATTAGGAACTTAAGGTTGTAATAAGTTAAGGACTTAATCATGGACAACATATGGACTAATACGGTAAATATGTAATAAGGTACCGGGACGTCGCAAACGGTACGCGATCGGCGACCGGATTATCGAACGAAAGCGTAACGGGACGCTAAGCGGTATTCGGTAGGATTCCTACTTTTTTGTAAGCCTTGGATATGTGATGGTTCTTTAATTTGATGATTATATGATTTATCTTATGATGGAATTTCGAATTATGAATTATATGTTTAAGTACTATGGATTATGATTTAATGCTATAGATAATATTTTTTTTTAAGACTATGGACTATACTTAGATGTCATGGATTTTATATGGACTTTATATATATTACATAGCATAATGCACTTACATCTCATGCATGGCATGGGCAGGAAAATAATGAAACCGGAGTCCATGCTCCGTCGGGGCGACCGAGAAGCAAACATGGGGACACCTTGACGAGGCTTTACCGTCAAGGGGGATACGATATTTTATGATGATACGGTGGATGGGTGGGACACATGACATAGGCACCCATGGCATGGCATTCATCATATGTTTACTTTATTATTATTTGGTATGCATGTTGTCACTAATCCATGTGCTAGCCCTACTCGGAGTCTTACTGGGCACGTTGACTAACGCCCTACTTCTGTAACGCCCTCCCCTTTTCACTGAAAATCAGAGTCTATTTTTTTTTTTTACATAAAAGTGACAAAGGGCACGGACGTCACGACGCGAGTTAAGTTCCAAGCTTCTAAAGCCCGGCCCTTAACTGGCCAACCCTACGCATGCGTGGAACATAAATCCACGAGTACGGTTCACGCGTAGAAAGTAAGCTCACGGAACATAAAAACAAATGCCGATGATCATAAAACTATCCTACTAGTTTTAAGATAGCAGGGAAGAAATATCCATTTAATTACTAAAATGCCACTGGATTGCACCGTCCAAAATAAAATATACAACGTAGCAAGCCATCTAAGTTATTACATTTCCAACAAGTTAAATTATACAATTACACATTCCCCAACATAACTTAAACAAAAATAATTTGTCCGCCTCCCCAAGCTCCTAAGCTTGGCTTCCGTCTCGCCCTTCCGGTCCGCCATCTCCTGCATCGTCAGCTAGGGTAGAAGTAGGGCGTTAGAACAATGCGCCCAGTAGGACTCCGAGTAGGGCTAGCACATGGATTAGTAATAACATCATGCAGATAATATTATAGAAAAACCATGCACTTTGGGCAATGTCATGCAATGGGTGTTCTATGTCATGAATCCCACCCATCAATCTCATCCTCATCCTACAATGTCCCTTTTTCAACCATCCATAGTGTCCCAAATAAAATCCATACCATCATCGTGCTATGACCCTCCTCATCAAGATGCGGTCCACACTAGGCATCCCCCCTTGATGGAAAAACCATCATCAAGGTATACCAATACATACAACATCCCCCTTGATGGAAAACCATCATCAAGGTATCATAATTACAAGAGTCCCCCCTTGATGGCAAAGTCTCATCAAGGTATAATAATACATATGTGAAATGTCCCCATGTTGTTTATCGGTCACCCCGACGGAGCATGGACTCCGGTTTCATTTCATCCTTCCCCTGTCATATGCCTCCCATGCCATGCATGAGATGTAGATGCCATATGCCATGTAATATATGGAATTCAATAGTAATAAAACCCATCTTAAAACAATTACAAGATTACCAACTAAATCAAAGGGAAACCATCCCACAATATTTAATCCAAAACCCATCATAAGCATTCACATAATTTCCAAAATAATTTAGAGTAAAACATCACATGATACATAATCCAAAACTTATCTTAAAGACAACCACATGATTTCCAAAATAGATTAAAGAAAACATCACCCAAATCCATGGCTTACAAAAAGGTAGGAATCCTACCGAATACCAACCCGCGTCCTTTTACGTTTTCCATTCGATAAACCCGGTCACCGATCGCACACCGCCTGCGATGTCCAGTACCTTATTACACATTCATCATTAGTCCATGTTTTAACCATTTCTAAGCCCATATGAAAAACCGGTCACTATTTAGGTTTTGTGGGTCCCATATCATCTATTAAACCTTTTAATCCCATAAGTCTTAAAATTCGGCCACCCTAGGCTTTATCAATCACTTATAAGGTTATTACATTAGATCCCCTAAGTCCATGATCAATTTCCATGGAATTCTTGAATTTGGCCACTAATTACGGTTTTGCCACTACCCCTTTTACATAAACAATTACCCATTCATTCATGCCTACCTAAGCCCAAAATTGATCCACAACTTAGGTCCATTAATGATCCCTAACCATGTTACAAGATCATTACAAATCAACCCTTAACTGAGCCTCATTTCCATTGATTTAACACATGCATAATTCCAAATTTGGCCTATAACATGACCTAACATTGGGTCATGGGTTCGGCAATACACCATGGCCGAATCCATGATGCCTATTTCCCATTTTTTCTTGGGTCCATTTACATCATTTAGATCCAACATAAATCCTTTAAACCCATCATTTAATCACCATTACATCCATATAGGGTTCGGCCATTCACCATGGCCGAACCCATGGTGCATGATCCATCATTCATTGCTCCAATTTATTTACATTCACCAAAATATTAATCCATTAATCTTTCCCATTTTCCATGGCTTTTTAAACCCATTTAAAATTTGTAACACCTTACCATAGGGTTCAAGGTTCACTTCATCCATGCCTTTCAAGGCCATACACCTCTTTGCATTTTCATCATAACACCATTTTAAAACTTTCCCACATTCATTCATTTACTAAAATTCATTAGTTAAAAATCCTCATTGCCTTCCATTTTTCAAACCCTGATAAATCATACATTACTTACCATGGGGTTCGGCCATGCTACATGGCCGAACCCTATGGTCCTTGACTCAAAAAAAATTGCATATACCTCTATGTTTGATCACGTTAAACATGTACTATCCTTAGTCCCTTTTATTTTTCCTTAACCCTAATTTTTCTCCATTAGGGTTTTACCCACTTTCCATTCCTTAAACCCTAACTAATTAAACCAAACACCTAATCACCCACCATGGGGTTCGGCCATGCTACATGGCCGAACCCTATGGCCCATGATTTTTTTTTATTCCAATCACCCAATTCCATGCTCAATTTAATAAATTACACAATGCACATACTACATTTACTTATTTCTTTTCCCTAACCCTAATTCATCCATTTAGGGTTTCCTCCACCTTCCATTCCTTCCATTTGATAGATTTAAAATCCATAGCATAAAACTATCTATCCACCATTAATTTCACAAAAATAAATTCCAATTCTTAAACCCTAAAAATCCAAAATTTCTTGTTTAAGAAATACTTACAATCCGTCGTCTCCTCCAATTTCCGTCACTCCCGTCGGTCTCCTTAGCCTCCTCTGTCCTTTCTCTTGATCTTTGATAGGTCAAGATCTTTAATCAATGGTGGCAACCCAACCTTAGGATCGGCCAAAGTAGAGCTTAAATTGAGAGAGGGAAAGGGAGAGATGATGAGAGGGGAGGTGATAACCTTAATCTTAGAGTGATTTCCCTCCAAATTCTACTTCTTTCTTCTGTCCTTCTCTTCTATTCTCCTTAGTTCTCTTTCTCCCTTCACTTGAACATGGGACGGCAATGGAGAATGAGAATGGAGTGAAAATGAAGAGAGGATAAAAAAATGGAAAAGAAACTCAAGACTTATCCCCATTTTTCTTTACGTTAAAGACCCCACCAACCCTAAGATATTTAAAAGATCTTTCATTTGCTTTATGGTGGTGGTTTAGATAACCACCACCAAGTCCAACATGTTTCATACTTCAGGTGGGGTAGCTTGGTCTCCCATTTGACCAATTTAACCCCATTTAGCCAACAATTTAATAATTTAATTTTTAATTAATTTGATAATTACCTTAGGTTAATTCATTTGTACTTAACCTAATTCCCATTATTCCACCAATGGTTGATCAAATTAACCATGGTGGCCGGTCCACCAATCATTGGCCCACATGCCACCTCACTTGATGAGGTGGAGGTGGGTCCCACTTGGCCACATCACCTTGGTTTAATTCTAAACAACTTAGGTGATTAAATTTCATTCCATTCATTCTAAATGGATCCCCATTGGGCCCATGGCCCAATTACATTTTTATCTTACCCATTTACCTTAGAGCTTAACTACTTTGACCCATCGGGTCCCAAATGGGTATGTGACCCAATTTGACCATTCTTGACCCATTTAAATAACTTTAAATCCACACATTAGTCTATTGGGCCATACTTGGGCCTTTGTCCAAATTTTGGCCCATTTACCATTTATTCCACCAATTTTCCAATTTTCATCGTTAAAATAAATAATATTCACATTTATATTAATTTAAAAATTCCGGCCATTACAACTTCTACCCTAGCCGATGACGCAGGAGATGGCAGAAACGGTGGACACGCCGGGAGTCGAACTTAGGAACTTGGGAAGCGGATATCTAGTTTTATTTCAGTTTCATTTTGGAGATGTAATTTAAAGTAGCTTAGCTCGTCGGACTGTATAATTTATATTTCTTGCTATGGTTTGGATTGCATTATGGACAATATCGTTTTGAGGCATAAATGTGAACATAGGGGTATTTTGGTAATTTAATGTTGTATCTTCCCTTCTATCTAAAATCGGTAGGATCGTCTCTACTATAACGTTCCGCATGTAATTATATTCCACGAGCTTACTTCCTACGCGTGAACCGTTCCCGTGGACTTAGTTCCGCGCATGCGTGGGGTTGGCCAGTTAAGGGTCGGGCTTTAGAAGCTCAGACTTAACTCGCGTCGTGACGTCCGCGCCCTCTCTCACTCTCCATTTTTTTTAAAAAAAAATAGACTCTAATTTTCGAAAAGCGAGTGAAAAAGGGGCGGGCGTTACAGAAACCATACAAGATTATGGTGTTTTTATGGGACTTAAATGAATATAAGTTTGCTGTTTTGGGTTGGCCATTGGATGGCTGAACCATGTGGTTAACATGGCTAAAAGGTAGAGTCCAATTGGTATATAAATAATGGAATCATTGTGCAAAAGAACCATAAGGCCGAACCCCATGGACTGTTTTGATGGGAGATTTGGATTAAAATTATGTTGGAAGCTAAGGTTTGCTTTATGCTTTTGTTCTAAGAAACACCAATGCTTAGTGATGGATCTAATATTAATTTGATCAACCATGATAATGAGGGAAAGTAGGACAAAAATCAGATTGGTGAGGTTCGGCCATGAAGTACGGCCGAACCCCACTAATGGTCATTGGTGACCCTAGTGTGTGGTTACTAATTATTGATGAAATGATCAAAGATGGAATGATCATACGATTGGATGTATGGACCCAAACCAAAGTGGTATGGTTCGGCCATGTTGTATGGCCGAACCCTACCAAGGTATTTTTGTGGTATATGATGTTTAATAAGGATTAAATAAAAGAGAGATCAAATGAAAAGGGAGGTTAAATCCTAAGTTGATGAGGTTCGGCCATGGGTATGGCCGAACCCCACAGGATGGCTTTTGGGTCTTAAGCTGTGAATGCAAATTTAAAATGATAGTATGATTGATTTGCTGTTACATAACAAGGTAACGGAACATGAACGGCGTGCAAGTCGTGATCAAGTGAAAAAGAACAAACACTGAGACTAATCTTCGGTAGGTTTCCTACCTACTTGTAACCACAGTTTTATCTTGGTTTTTATGAGACTCGTGTTTATTTTATTGGTTTTGAATGATGGATATTATTTACATGTTTTATATATACATTGGCATCTCATGCATTGGTTTTGAAACGACACTGTGTATGTGTACCATAATCACATACACACCCTATACATGAGGTAATGCGCACACTACATTCATTTCCTAACGACACACAAATCACATGCATATGAAATGAAAAGAGACAAGTATATTCCAATACAAGAGTGCATACCAACATGTACAACACACATCTTACAATGGAACAATCAAACAAGAACATGAATTGAATGTAAAATGCTGATTCGAAAACATATTTCAAATGTGGTACCAACAGTGGTATTCCTTCACATATTTGAACCTAACATTGTGAGACTTGGAATCTAAGTTCACAATTCCGTGATAGCCTTTTGTCAAATCTGGTTTTTAGCCATGGGTGCCTTCCCATTTGATCCTATGGTTCAACATTCCAGATTTTGTACCATGATATTGGTCTCTAAAACATCTCGATACATGGCCTTATAGGATACTTGGAGGTTACTACCCTCATCAAGTTCCTTTCCTCCATCCTCTCCTTCTCTTAGAGGGTATAGCTTGGACTTTTCAATGGATGAATTTAACCAATCACCTATATTTTCCGCACACAATTTATTGATAGGTGATGTTATCTATTGAGCTAGAAGAGGCTATTTTTGTAACACCCTGGATTTTCAAGTTATCAATATATATGAAATTTGCCCATTTAATTTGTGAATTAATGGATATGGACCTTAGATGGGTAAGGTGTTGGGTCAATTGCCCAATTAAGACCCAATGGATGGTGGACATGGTCCAATTGAATTAAATGGGTAAGGTTTATTTAATTGGGTCAAGATTGTTAATTGGGTCAAAAATGCCCAATTGGGACCCAATGGGTCATGGTTGACTTGTTGGACCTCCAAGTGAGTTCAAGCCTAATTAAATTGGGCTGAATTAAGTTGGAAATGGAATCAAGTGATAGAGTTGACTTTAAGTGAGTTGAATTAAAGAGGTGAGTTGAGTTAAAAAGATGAGTTGGATGGAAGATAATGAGACTTCCATATTAAGTGAGTTAGGTGATAAAATGGAGAGTTACATCTCATAAGTCAAACCTAAGGTGTTTACATGTTGGAAACATGGGAGTTTCATCTCATGGATGAAACCCCCAAATGAATCATCAATGGGAGGTGGACGGTTTTGTTGTCCAAGTCAAGACAATACCATTGGATACATGGGAGTTTCATCTCATGGATGAAACCCCCAAATGAATCATCAATGGGAGGTGGACGGTTTTGTTGTCCAAGTCAAGACAATAACATTGGAGACATGGGAGTTTCATCTCATGGATGAAAACCCCAAATGAATCATCAATGGGAGGTGGACGGTTTTGTTGTCCAAGTCAAGACAATGCCGTTGGAGACATGGGAGTTTCATCTTATGGATGAGACCCCCAAATGGAACATTAAGGAGGGAGGTAAATGGGCATGAGAGTTACAAAGAGGTGACACCAAAGGACACCACCCTTGGGTGAATTTCATTAAACAAGAAAAGACTAAGAGGTTACATCTTAGACTCTCTCTCAAGCTCTCTCTTGGCCGAACGACACCTCAAGACAAAGGGCACTTAGAATATTTTTATCTCACTCTCTCCCTCTCACACAAGGCCGACCTATTCCAAAGACAAAGGAGGAAGGACTTAGAGCTTCATCTCAAGATCCTCTCCCTCTCACAAGAACCTAAGGCCGACCCTCTCACAAGGTTGTGTTTATGGACTTAGACATATTTGTAAATCAAATGGAACATGGGATTGATTGTTTGGCATGTTATAAGCTAACGGGGCCTCACAAACGGTGTACGACCGTGAGCGGTTTTTGGACGAAAACGCAAGGACACACTAGCGGTCATTGGTAGGATTCTACCTTTTTGAAACCATGGGTTATGTATGATGGTTTTAATTCTTATTTTGATGGTTTATGTTGTAAAAATAATATTTTTCAAATATGAGGATTTTAATGCTATGATTATACTATTACATAGCATGTGGACATATACATCTCATGCATGGCATGGGAGGGATGTTTGTAGCCGGAGGCCCCGCTCCGTCGGGGCGTCAGTGAGGCATTCATGGGAAGACCTTGATGTGCATTATCCATCAAGAAGTAACCGGAGAACACATTCCGTCGGGGCGTCCGTAAGGCAACTGTGGGGACACCTCGACGAGGAGAATTCCATCAAGAGGATACATGTGTTTGTGATGGGTGGGACTCATTGCATACAACACCATTGCATGGCATTGTTTTACAATGTTTTGATATTATATTATTTATATGATTTGTACTAACCATGTGTTAACCCTATTTGGAATACTTACTGGGCGTGTTGTCTAACGCCCTACTTCTACCCTAGTTGATGACACAGGGAATGAACGGATCGAGGAACGAAATTGGAGCCAAGCTTAGGAGCTTGGATGCTTTAGTTTCGTTTTATTTAAGTTATTCACGGACTGTGTATTTGAATAGCTAGCATTCGGGAATGTAATAACTTAGATTATTTGCTATGGTTTGAATGTTAACTTTGGATATGTTAACTTAAGATAATTATTATTAAGTGATGGACTCCTTGCTATCTAAAATGGAATAGAATTGTTATTCTATTATATTTCTGCATTTATGTTTTATTCCGCATGTTAACTTGAATACGTGTGAACCGTTTTAGTGAACTTGGTCCACGCACACGTATGGTTGGCCAGTTAAGTGTTGGGCTTTGGAAGCTCGAACTTAGCTCGCGTCGTGACGTCCCTCTCTCTATCACTCTTCTATTTACAAAAAAAAAAAAATAGACTTTGATTTTCGGAAAGCGAGTGAAAAGGGCAGGGCGTTTACAGTTGGTATCAGAGCGCAACGGGAAGGTTGAATCTTTCGAAGTAAGATTAAGACGGTTTCATGTCTCACTGACAGATAAGAATCCCAATAGACCAACTCTTCGGAGTCCGCTGCACGGGGGCCGAATTAATTTACTTCGTTGGACTCAGACTGAACCATTCAATCTGAGAACAACAAGGAATGATAGCAAAGGAAGTACATCAAAATAACTGGATTTATCAAACATAGCAAATTAAGAGATACTTCCCCGATATACCCAAATTGAGAAATAAACAAAAGATACTTAGGAAGTTTCCCCAAAAACAAAGAAATACAAAGAGTGCTTATTTGGTAATTTCCCCAAAAGTGTGAAAACACAAACTTTACGATGAAACTAAGTCAAGATGTTTTTCAATGACTTAGGAAAAATGCCTCCGAAAAGAAAGACCCGACAAAACCAAAAAGGGAAGGAAAAGGAGGTACAAAAGTCTCAACATGAAGAGGAGGATCGACAATCTCAACATGAAGAGGAAGAACAACCATCTCAACACGATGAATGACCATCCCACCAAGAGGAGGAGGAACAAAACAGCGTGAATATACCGGTGGTGCCTCCTTAACTACAAAGCTTGGTCCAAGCAGTGGTTACTTATGTTCTTCAACAGCATCTGAACGGAAATGCGACCACAAGCGACGTCAATGACAGAAGCATGGTCAGGGATTTCCAGCAACAGCACCCCTTACTTCAAAGAGAAAGAAAGGGTTGTCGGAGCGGAAAACTGATTGAAAAAGATTACTCAGATCCTGACCATATTAAAGATCTCAAGTCATGATAACAAGATACTGCTGGCTACATCACAACTGATTGATGATGCCGGTAAATGGTGGGAGGTGGTAGAGAAGCAGCGAGCACTCCTTCCGGAAAGAGAAATGACTGCAATGACTTGGGAGCAGTTTTCAGCTACATTTTTGGACCATTACTTCCCCGAGGAGGAGAAAGAGTGCCATACTCAAGCGTTTCTATCCTTGGTACAAGGTACCATGACGGTGGCAGAGTATCACCTAGGAGTTCCTCAGTTTGTCCTGTTATGCACTGTATATGGTGGATACAGAGTACTGAAGAGCTCGCAAGTTTGTGCGGGGCCTACAGCGAAGCCTTAGGGCCATGGTAACCATATTCAAGGCAGCTACACTGGCATAGGTGGTCAGCAGAGCCACCCTAGCGGAGCAAGAGATGGCTGAGATAGTACGGTTTGACAACAGCTGAGGTCAGAGTGGGAGAGGTACATTTCAGCCCAACAAGAAGTTCCGACTGAACTTTAGCAGACCCTCACCTTCTAGTGGGTCAATAGGGGGCTTTCGTCCCAACCTAGCCCTCCCCATCACATCAGTCACTCAGGTTCCTCGGGGGGTGAACAACTGTTTTTATTGTGACCAGCCGGGACATTTCAAGAGGGAATGCCCATAGCTTAGCAGACCCTCTTATTCCAGAGGTTCATTTCGTCCACCAGCTAGACCAGCTAATTCACGAGGAAGCAGGACATATAACCAGGCAAGACGGGCGTCTAACCCTACTGGATCTGGACAGTTGTTTACTTTAGCTCCTCCAGCAGCAGTGGATCACTCCATGATTCAAGGTATGGCTGTAGTCAGTAGTTCCTACGCCTTTGCATTATTTGATTCTGGAGCATCCCACTCTTTCATATCTACTGCATTCATAACTGCTACTGGCACATTAGTACAAAAACTGTCCACGTCACTCACCATTGTATCCCTCGTCAGAGACACGTCATTGGGGCTTATATGCATATCAGTGAACACTGAACTCGCTGGATACAGATTCGAGTTCAACTATCTGGTACTCGATATGACTGAGTACGATATTATCTTTGGCATGGACTGGTTGACTAGTGTTTAAGCCAACATCGATTGCCATCTTCGTAGGGTGAAATTTTGGTCACTCGAGGGGAAGCAATATGTGGTACATGCTGACAAACACAGCATCCCTATAAGAAGAAGACTGTATGAAGGTTTGAATCACCTGTATTGAACAGTATCAGAATAAACAAGGCTGAATTTCTGGCTATAGTGAAAGACTACGCGGATGTTTTCCCAAAAGAACTCCCTAGCTTGCCACCCATGAGGGAGATTAATTTTGAGATCAAGTTGTACCCTGGCAGTGCTCCAGTGTCATTTTCACATTACCGGATGGCACCATCTGAGATGTCGGAGCTAAAAAAGCAGATTGATGAACTACTCAGACTATGATGCATCCGAAACAACACATCTTCTTGGGGAGCCCCGGTATTGTTTGTGAAGAAGAAGGACGGTACACTCCTTATGTGTATGGATTATCGAAAATTGGACCAGCTAACTGTCCGGAACAGGTACCCTCTACCCAGGATCGATGATCTATACGATCAACTGAGGGGTTCCAACCACTTTTTGAAGATTGATCTGATGTCCGGCTACCATCAAATCCGGGTTAAGGAGGAGGACATAGAGAAGATAGCCTTCAGAACGCGGTATGGACTATACGAGTTTGTAGTCATGCCATTTGAACTCACAAATGCGCCGGCGGTGTTCATGGATTTAATGAACAGAATCTTCCGTCTGTATCTGGACCAGTTTGTAATCGTGTTAATTGACGATATTCTGATCTATTCCAAGAGTCAGGAAGAACATGCAGAGCACCTACGGATAGTTTTGAATACTTTGAGGCAGAATAAGCTGTATGCCAAAGCCAGTAAGTGTGAGCTCTGTCTATCTCAAGTAAATTTCTTGGGACATGTTATATCTGAGGAAGGTATAGCCGTGGATCCGGCTAAGGTGGCGGTTGTGAAAGATTGGAAAGCGCCAAAGAATGTAACCGAAATCAGCAGTTTCTTAGGACTGGCGGGTTATTATCGAAAATTTATCATGGATTTTTCCAAAATAGCGGCTCCATTGACTCGACTCACTCAGAAAGGAGTCAAGTATGAGTGGTTAGATCAGTGCAACCGGAGATTTGAAACACTGAAAGAGAGACTTACAAGAGCTCCTATTTTAATTTTACCGAAAAGGGGCAAAGGATATGAAGTACAATGCCACGCTTCAGGAGAGGGACTAGGGTGTTCACTCATGCAAAGTCAACGTGTGGTGGCATATGGGTGAAGACAGTTAAAAATACATGAACTTCTTTATCCCACACATGATCTGGAGCTAGCTGCAGTGGTCTTCGCTCTCAAAAGTTGGAGACACTACCTATACGGCGAGAAATTTGAGGTATTTTCTGATCATAAGAGTTTAAAATATTTATTTGATCAGAAGGATCTCAACCTGAGGCAGCGTAGATGGATGGAGTATCTGGCGGATTATGAGTTTGCGCTTCGATACCATCTAGGCAAGGCAAACAAGGTGGCGGATGCCCTCAGCCGCCTATCACATACATCGATAGCATGCTTGATCAGAACAGAATGGGAGATGCTGAACACCATTCGAGAGTTCAATCTTTATATCAACAACCGTGGAAGTATGTATAATTTAATCATACGGTCCAATATAGTCACCAAGATTGAACAAGAACAAAGAGCAGATCCGGAAATGGAGGAGATATGGGCCAAGATGTCCACTGGCGTAGTCATACCGGAATGGGAATTACGACCAGGACAGGGTCTTTTATTCCGAGGAAGAATATATGTGCCAAAGAGTTGTAGGAAAGAGCTCTTGATTGAGGCACATCAATCCAAGCTCTCCATTCGTCTGGGTAGTACCAAAATGTATCACGATCTGAAAAGGCATTATTGGTGGCATGGACTAAAAAGGGATGTGGCGGAATTCGTGGTACATTGTTTAACTTGTCAGCAAGTTAAGACTGAACATCAAAAGCCACCAGGGTTATTCAAACCCTTATCAGTGCCAGAATGGAAATGGGAGCACATTTCCATGGATTTTGTGACGGGGTTGTCGAGATCTTCAAAGGGCAATGATGCCATATGGGTCGTGGTAGACCGACTGACCAAGTCTCCGTATTTCATTCCTATTAAGATGACGGATTCATCTGAGACGTTGGGTCGGCTGTACATCAGGGAAATTATTCGGGTACTTGGCATTCTCCAAACTATAGTATCTGACAGAGATGGCCGGTTTACCGGCAGAGTGTGGCAAAGTATGCAGTCAGCTATGGGGACAAATCTACTGACTAGCACCGCTTTCCATCCACAGACTGATGGACAGTCAGAAAGGACGATACAAACCTTGGAAGACATGCTGAGAGCGTGCATGTTAGATTTCAAGGGTGGATGGGAGGACCACCTGCCACTAGTGGAGTTCTCGTATAACAATAGTTATCAGGCAAGCCTTCAGATGGCCCCATTCAAGGCTTTATACGATAGGCCTTGTAGATCACCAGTGTGCTGGACAGAGGCTGGTGAGCCTGCACTAATTGGACTTGAACTAGTCATGGAGACTACAACACAAATTCAGTTGATACGTCAACACTTACTGACTGCATAGAGTCGGCAAAAGAGCTATGCTGACAAAAGAATAAGGTTTCTGGAATTTGAAGTGGGGGGCATGGTAATTTTAAAGGTCTCGGCACGGAAAGGACACATGAGGTTTGGGAAGAAGGGGAAACTGTCACCAAGATTTGTGGGACTGTTTCCCATCATGAGAAAAGTGGGGCATGTGGCTTATCAGATAGCACTTCCTTCACAATTGGCAACTCTACACGATGTGTTTCATGTGTCTATGCTGAAAAAGTATAATCCCGATCCGTCCCAGTGTATTGAATGTGCAAGACATAGAAGTACAAAGTGACGTGACATACGTCGAGAAACTAGTTAGGATACTGGAGACTGCGCAAAGGGTGTTGCGAAATAGAGCAATTCAGTTTGTAAAAGTGGTATGGGACCGACTTGGTGTTGAAGAAGCCACATGCGAACTTGAATCGGAGATGAGAACAGCTCACCCCAAATTATTTATGTAATTTACTTTGGAACCCTACTTCGCTCGATTTTCGGGACTGAAAATTTTAAAAAGAGGGTTATATTGTAACACCCCAATTTCTCAATAAGATCAATATTTATGAAAATGCCCTTGGATTGGTGAATTCAATAAATGTGATTGTAAATAATGAAATGTTGGGGCCCATTGTTCAAATTAAGACCCTATGAATATATTATAAGGGTCAAATTATCATGAATGGGTAATGAACATCAATTTGGGTCAATATGGTTAATTAGGTGCAAGGACCCAATTGGACCCAATGGGTCATAATGGACTTATTAGACCATTGGGTGAGCCCAAATTTAATGGGGTTAAGCTGAATTGATTGGAAATTAAGTAGGAGCATAAATGGGTAGGCTTGATGCATATGTGAAAACCAAATGCTAAATGGGGACCCAATGGGTCGGATTGACCATGTTGACCATGGCTGACCGTGTGGACCCTTGAGTGAGCTCAATTATGAGTCAAATCAGGTTGAGTTGGATTGGAATGAGTTACATTTAAATTAAATGGTTGAGTGGACTCAAGTGTATTAACTGAATAGCATTTAGTGTGGTGAGTTAAGCCATTGAGTTAGGTGAGTCAAAATGGAAACCAAAGGGGCTGTAAATTCAGTGAGTTAAAGGGGAAGATGAAGAGTTACTTGGGTCTCAAGCCACACAAGACAAGTCCCACTTGTTGGGGACTTGTGGTGCGAGCTTCCATGCTAAGTCTTAAATGGAATTGATTTAAATGAGATAAGATTACATGGGGTTGCCAAAGGTTGCATTGGTTGATGCCAAGTAACCCTTTGGTTTGATCTATAATTTATGAGAGAAATTGAGAGGTTATGGTGGCTGATTAACAAGAGGAAGACACACCCCCATTTGGCCGAATTTCATTCCAAGAAAAGCCTTAGAATTCCATCTTCTTTCTCTCCCTCAAGAACACCTCTCTTGGCCGAACCAGCAGTGGTGTTTTTCACCATAGATCAAGCACTAATTTGGCTAGAAGCTAAGGAAGAAAGAAGGAAACAAGAGGGAAAAAGGCAAAGAGCAAAGGCAAGAAGAAAAGCTTGGAATTTGGTAAGTGTTTCCATGGATTTTTGTTTAATAAATGGGATAAATGAAACATGATTGGGCCATGGGTTGGCCGAATCTATCAAGGGTTAGACCTTGGTTGGTGTTTCATAAAAGTGATGAAAAATGTATCATTGGGTTCGGTCAATTTGGATGGTCGAAACCCATGAAAAGAATGGGTTAATTTTGATGGTCTTTGTAACATGAAACCATGCAAGTGTTGGACAGTTTTAGATGTTTAAGATGCATGTTTCGAAAAGGTTTAAATCATGATTTTGAGTGTCATGTTTTGGGCCTTGGAATGGCCGAATACATCAAGGAATTTAACCTTGGATAAGGTTGCTTAAAAAGGTAACAAAATGTATCATTGGGTTCGGCCACCACCATGAAAAGAGTGGATTAGTTTATGGTTTTGAAGTCTACAAACCATACCTATGGTGGAGGTATTTACATGTTTTAATTGGGTCATGTTATGGCTGAATCCTTCTGTCTTATGGCTAAGATGCAGTGGATAAACTATGTGGAATTATTGGAAGAATTGCATCAAAAGAACCATATGGTTCGGCCACCATGGGTCATCTTATGGGATGTTATGTGATTTAAAATGGAGTTATGGTTACTGTTTTGGGTCAGCCATTGGATGGCTGAACCATGTAGTTATCATGGTTAAAATGGTAGAGCCTAAGTTAAGTACATAGGATGGGACCATTGAGCCAAGGGAACCATTGGGTTCGGCCATGTGTATGGCCGAACCGCATGGACCATTTTATATGGACTGTTTTGTTGAATCAAAGGGTTTCAAGTTTGAAGATTATGGAACAATATGAAGTATTTAAAAAGGGTTTCAAGTGAACATTTGGACAAGTCATGGGTCGGCCATGTCATGGCCGAACCATGAGGTTACTATGGCTAAGTTGTGACATGAAGGTTCAAATGTGGTTCAGGCCATATGTATGGCCGAACCCCATGGACCAAGACTATAGGTTTTATGAATCCATTTCATGGAAATAATTCGGTGGTTCTTAAAGTTAAAAGCATGATATAACTAAGTATTGGTAGCAATGGAAGTTTTGTGAATAAGGGTAACAATCAAGAGATGAAAAGAGGGACCGAACTTAGATGATGTGGTTTGGCTATGTTGTATGGCCGAACCCCATCAAAATAAATACTTGGGATTAAAGTTGATTCATGGTTTATATGAACAAGGTGACGAATCTCTTTAATGGCGCGCTAATCGTGAACGGTTGACATCTTAAGAAAGAACAAACACCGAAGCTAATCTTCGGTAGGTTTCCTACCTACTTGTAACCACAATTATGATTTGGTTTTATCATGTTTTTATGAGATATGTTGTATTTGATATTATGTTTCAAATGTGGTTTGAATGATGAGTTATGTATTTACAAATGATATACAATGCATTGACATCTCATGCATGGCATGGGGTGACAGGAATGGAACAACATAATGATAAGTATCCTATCCAGAGGAAATGTGGATTACTCTGGATTAACTTGACATAAGCATCCCATCCAGAGGAAATGTGGATTACTCTGAATTAACTGGACATAAGCACCCTACCCAGAGGAAATGTGGATTACTCTGGCTTACCCATCCGAAGGAAATGAGGTCTACTCCGGAATACCTTGATGTAAGTATTTCTTGAGATAATGGCTATGTAGACTTGTGATGGGTAGGACTCATTACATGTGCATATACATAGCATTCGTTTTCAGATGTTTTATTGATTATCATGTACTATGATACATATGCATATTTTATAAGCTAACCATGTGGTAGCCCTGATCGGGAACCTACTGGGCGTGTTGATCTGACGCCCTAATTCTATCCTTAAAGGATAATGCAGGAACAAGGAAGGGGAAAAAGAAGGTTGATGACTAGGAGGGTAGCCAAGCTTAAGAGCTTGATGTTGGAATGATTTTTATATTACTGTCTTATGAGTTACATTTTTATGGACATGTAATAAGTTGATACCTTTGCTATGGTTTGTTTATGATATTGACAATAGATGGTTGGATAAGTTATTTTAATAATTGAGACTTGTACTTGCTATCTGATCAGTTTAATTCCGCAGTTAGTTTAGTTTATTCCGCATAACTTGATTAGTTCCATGTGTGGTTTGTCTTTCATGGGTTTAGTCCATGCACACATGGGTGGCCAATTAAGGGTTGGACTTGGGTAGTCCGGAGTTAGCTAGCGTTGTGACACCGCCCGCTCTCTTTCGGTGTTATTATATTGTCATTATAAAAAAAAAAAATTGACTCTGATTTCTCGAAGAGGGCGGGTCGTTACAGTTGGTATTAGAGCGAAACGGGAAGTTGAATCATCGAAGTAAGATTAAGACGGTTTCATGTCTCACTGACAGATAAGAATCCCAACTTACCGACTCTTCGGAGTCCGCTGACTGGGGGCCGGATTAATTTACTTCGAGTGACTTAGACTGAACAATCAATCTGAGAACGACAATGAAAGATAGCAAGTAAAGTACAATCATCATAATTAGACATATCAAACATAGCAAAGTAGGATGCACTCCCCTGATATCCCCACACTGAGAAACAAACAACAGGAATTTAGAGATTTCCCCAGAAACAAAAGAAAACAAAGTGTGAAGATTTGGCAATTTTCCCTAACACAATGCATGATATGATATATAAGAAATTTCCCGAAACCAAGATTGGTTTTATTAGAACTTATGCTGATTATTTATGAGTTTCTATGTGATGATACAGATATGTCGAGTAACGTGGAATATACAGAATTGTGGGATAATGGGGCACCTAGCTGTCCAATAGATTTGGTGTCGGCTTCCAACAACACCAGCATGGAAGTCAACATGGACCTTCAGGAGGGACCACCCGAGGAAATTGAGGAGGATATAGCACCTTTTCCGGAGGATCTTATGGAAGACATTCCTTAGATAATGGAACCTCCCGAGGAAGGTGAAGAGGAGCTAGCACCTTTACGGGAGGATCCTATGGAAGATGTTCCTATAATAATGGAATCGGTTGGGGAGATAGATCCCGACTATATGTGTGAGTTGTGCAACCAAGACGGGCACAACTGTAGGTATTGTCCTCACCCTCTAGGCATTATCTGCCCGGTTTGTGGATTGCATGGGCACGGAGAGGCTAGGACTAATTGTCCTTATATTGGAGGACCAGGGTAATACCCTGCGTGACATGTGAAGTATTGGGACACATGTCGATGACATGTCCTGATAATCGATTTAAGTTAGCTAATGATGCAGGATCTTCCATGGAAGATTAGGTTAAGGGTAGAAAGAAAGGTTAGGGAAATGGAAATATTTTGTAAGGGTGCATTTTGTTCTTTATAGGTTTTGTTTTATTCTATCAACCCTTGTACAAAGATGAATTGTGAATATATATAAAGTTTGCCATTTTATGATTCTATGAGGATTGCTAGTATTAAATGTATGTTGTGAAGGAAACTAAGCCAATAATGTTTCCATGAATTAAGGAAAAATGGCACCACAGAAAAAGAATCAGAAGGGAAAGGAGAAAGTATTGCAAATTGGATTAGGCGAAGGGGCTTCAAAAAGGAAGACCCGACAAGATGATCAAGGAAAGGAAAAAGAGATATCCTTCATTCCACATGAAGAGGAGTTATCTCAATTTATAAAGGAGAAAACTGTACGTGACAAAGATGAGGAAGAACCTCAGCATGGATCTGAGAAATCACTCCATGATAAGGAGGAAGAGGAGAACAGCAACAGCGGCGTACATACACCAATACCATATGTGTCGCCCGAACTACAAAGCTTGGTAGAAGCTGTAGTTACTTCCGTCCTCCAACAACATCTGAATGGAGGTGGAAGCACTAATGAGGCCAGTGACCAGAATATGGTCAGGGACTTCCAACAACAGCAGCCACCTTATTTCAAGGGGAGAGAGGGGCTGTTGGAGCAGAGAACTGCCTGAAAAAAAATCTCCCAGATATTGACTCTACTTAGCATCAAGAGTCACGCCCACGAGATACTATTGGTCACGTCACAACTGATAGATGACGCTGGTAAGTGGTGGGAAGTAGTGGAAAAGCAGCAGGCACTTGTGCCAGAAAGGGAGAGAACTGAAATGACCTGGGAGCAATTCTCAGCAACGTTCCTGGAACACTATTTCTCGGAGGAGGAGAGGGAACGTCAGACTCAAGCATTTCTGTCATTGGTGTAGGGCTCCATGACAGTAGCTGAGTATTATCGGGAGTTCTTGAGCTTATCATGTTATGCGTTCTACATTGTGGACACAGAGTATCGGAAGGCTCGCAAGTTCGAGCGTGGGTTGAGGCCAAACATTAGGGCCAGAGTAACCGTGTTCAAGGTAGCTACGCTGCTGGAAGTGGTCAGCAAAGCTACCATTGTGGAGCAGGAACTGGCGGAGTTTGTACGAGTGGACAATCGTCGAGCTCCGAGTGGGAGGGGTACTTATCAACCCAACAAGAAGTTCCGACCGAACTTCAGCAAACCCTCGCCATCTGTTGGATCTACTGGGGGCTTTCGTCCCAATCTGTAGCAGTCACTCAAGCTTCTAGAGGAGTGAGCACCTGCTTCCACTGTGATCAGCCAGTTCACTTTAAGAAAGACTCTCCAAAGCTCAACAAGCTGACGTATTCCAGGGGATCATTCCGTCCGCCAGGCCAGACCGGTTAATTCCAGAGGAGGCAGGACGTATAATCGGGTGAGACAGGCACCCAACCCTACTGGAGCTGGACGATTATTTACATTAACTTCTCCAGAAGATGAGGATCATTCGGTGATAAAAGGTATGGCGGTAGTGAGTAGTTCTTATGCATATGCACTATTTGATTCTGGAGCTTCACACTCCTTCATAGCTGCATCATTTATAACTGCTACCGGTACTTTAGTTCAAAGATTAGCCACAACACTTACAATTGTGTCCCCTGTCGGAGACTCGGCATTGGGACTTATATGCACGGCAGTTAATACTGAACTAGGTGGACTCAGGTTTGAGTTCAATTATATAGTACTCGACATGACAGAGTATGATATAATCTTCGGCATGGATTGGTTGGCTAAGTTCCAGGCTAACATTGATTGTTATCGCCGAAGAGTGACATTCTGGTCACCCGAGGGCAAGCAATATGTTGTTCGTACAGACAAGCAGAGTGGACTACAAGAAGGATTGAACCATGTAATATTGAATAGTATCATCATAAACAAGGTGCCAAACACGGAACTTCCGACAATTGTGAAGGAATTTGCGGATGTTTTTCCAAAGGAACTCCCTGGTTTACCACCTATGAGGAGATCAACTTCGAAATCAAGTTATACCCTGGTACTTCACCAGTGTCTCTACCACACTATCGGATGGCGCCAGCTGAGATGTCTGAGCTAAAGAAGCAGATCGATGAACTGCTCAGGCTGGGATGCATCCGACACAGCACATCGTCATGGGGAGCTCCAGTATTGTTCATAAAGAAGAAGGACGGTTCACTTCTGATGTGCGTAGATTATCGGACGCTGAATCAGCTAACTGTCCGGAACAAGTACCCTCTACCCAGGATCGATGATTTGTTCGATCATTTGAGGGGTTCCAGCCATTTTTCAAAGATTGATTTGATGTCTGGTTATCATCAAATACGGGTTAGGGAGGAAGATATAGAGAAGACCGCCTTCAGGACGCGGGATGGACTATACGAGTTTGTAGTCATACTACATGACATTTGAACTCACAAATGCGCCGGCAGTGTTCATGGATTTAATGAACAGAATCTTCTGTCCGTATCTGGACCAGTTTGTAATCGTGTTCATTGACGATATTCTGATCTATTCCAAGAGTCAGGAAGAACATGGAGAGCACCTACGGATAGTTTTGAATACTTTGAGGCAGAATAAGCTGTATGCCAAAGCCAGTAAGTGTGAGTTCTGTCTATCTCAAGTAAATTTCTTGGGACATGTTATATCCGAAGAAGGTATAGCCGTGGATCCGGCTAAGGTGGAGGCTGTGAAACACTGGAAAGCGCCAAAGAATGTAACCGAAATCAGCAGTTTCTTAGGATTGGCGGGTTATTATCAGAAATTTATCATAGATTTTTCCAAAATAGTGGCTCCATTGACTCGACTCACTCAGAAAGGAGTCAAGTATGAGTGGTCAGATCAGTGCAACCGGAGATTTGAAACACTGAAAGAGAGACTAACAAGAGCTCCTATTTTAATTTTGCCGGAAAGGGGCAAAGGATATGAAGTACAATGCGACGCTTCGGGAGAGGAACTAGGGTGTTCACTCATACAAAGTCAACGTGTGGTGGCATATGGGTCAAGACAGTTAAAAATACACGAACGTATTTATCCCACACACGTTCTGGAGCTAGCTGCAATGGTCTTCGCTCTCAAAAGTTGGAGACACTACCTATACGGCGAGAAATTTGAGGTATTTTCTGATCATAAGAGTTTAAAATATTTATTTGATCAGAAGGAGCTCAACCTGAGGCAGCGTAGATGGATGGAGTATCTGGCGGATTATGAGTTTGCATTTCGATACCATCCAGGCAAGGCAAACAAGGTGGCGGATGCCCTCAGCCGCCTATCACATACATCGGTAGCATGCTTGATCAGAACAGAATGGGAGATGCTGAACACCATTCGAGAGTTCAATCTTTATATCAACAACCGTGGAAGTATGTATAATTTAATCATACGGTCCAATATAGTCACTAAGATTGAACAAGAACAAAGAGCAGATCCGGAATGGAGGAGATATGGGCCAAGATGTCCACTGGCGTAGTCATACCAAAATGGGAATTACGACAAGGACAGGGTCTTTTATTCCGAGGAAGAATATATGTGCCAAAGAGTTGTAGGAAAGAGCTCTTGATTGAGGCACATCAATCCAAGCTCTCCATTCATTCGGGTTGTACCAAAATGTATCACGATCTGAAAAGACATTATTGGTGGCACGGACTAAAAAGGGATGTGGCGGAATTCGTGGCACATTGTTTAACTTGCCAGCAAGTTAAGACTAAACATCAAAAGCCACCAGGGTTACTCAAACCCTTATCAGTGCCATAATGGAAATGGGAGCACATTTCCATGGATTTTGTGATGGGGTTGCCGAGATCTTCAAAGGGCAATGATGTCATATGGGTCGTGGTAGACCGACTGACCAAGTCTGCGCATTTCATTCCTATTAGGATGACGGATTCATCTGAGACGTTGGGTCGACGATACATCAGGGAAATTATTCGGCTACATGGCATTCCCCGAACTATAGTATCTGACAGAGATGGCCAGTTTACCGGCAGAGTGTGTCAAAGTATGCAGTCAGCTATGGGGACAAATGTAACGCCCCGCCCTTTCCGAGAATTTCAGAGTCTAAATTTTTTTTTTTTTTTTTTAATAAACATCGGAAGAGAGCGGGCGGCGTCACGACGCGAGTTAAGTTCAGACTACCCAAGTCTAAACCTTAACTGGCCACCCATGTGTACATGGAATAGACCATGATAGTGATTCACACATGGAACTAACATCAACATGCGGAATAAAAAGACGAGATAGCAAGTAATAGTCTTAAATAATAAATAACATAGATCAACCATCCACAAGTTATTATCCTAAACAAACCATAGCAAATAACGAATTATTACATGTCCAACAATAGTATTCAAATGACAGTAATAAAACGTAATCCAAATCCATTATTAAAGCACTTAGGCTCAGCTCCCCTCTTGGTCAATGACCTTTCCTTTCCCCTTGCTTGTTCCTGCAATCTCCTCTGAGGATAGAATTAGGGCGTTAGATCAATGCGCCCAGTAGGTTCCCGAATCAGGGCTACCACATGTTAGCATATAAAACATGCATATACATATCATAATACATGATCATCAAAACAGGTAAAACAATGCTATGAAATATGCACATGCAATGAGCATCCCCCATCATGTACTTTCATAGCCATCACTTGACGTGCCTTGCACCGACAAGGTAAATTACACAACATTCATCTCTTCTATAAGCGATGTACATGTAATGAGCAACCCCCATCATGTACCATCGTAGCCATCACTTGACGTGCCTTGCACCGACAAGGTAAATTACAACAACATTCATCTCTTCTATACAATATGTACATGCAATGGGCAACCCCCATCATGTACAATCGTAGCCATCAATGTAGAACTTCATTCATTATCCCATGACTATGCATGAGATGCCAATGCCTGTATGCCATTCGTTAATGCATAATATATCATTTGAAACACATATATTAAAACAAGAATATCATAAGAAAAACTGGGTAAAACCGTGGTTACAAGTAGGTAGGAAACCTACTTAAGAATCCCTTCAGTAACTGATCTTTCTTTCGCGTCACCCGGTCACGACTCGCACGTCGTTCGACTTCCGGTACCTTATCCATATACCAAACAGCAAGACATAACATCATTTACTTATCCAATCACATCTACGACCCATCCGCATCATGGGGGGTTCGACCATGCCCTTGGCCGAACATCACCAACTTAGGATTTAACTTCCTACTTTATTTAATCAACTCTTCAGCACTTAACCCTTTTAAAAATGACATGGTTCAGCCCTATGTTGGCCAACCAATAATCAGCAAGTTAAACTTCCATAACTCACATCAAACACCATATTTTATATGGTTTAAAACTCACCAACTTCATCAAAACTAACATGGGATTCACTTGATCTGGTTGATCCCTCTGCTTCTCATGATTATACATGATTTAATCATGTTAACACAACCATGAATTACACATGGTTCAGCCACATAACCAGCCACCAAAACAGTAATTTAACTTCACTAAAACACATCACTTACTTACATGGGGTTCGGCCATCCAAGGTGGCCGAACTCAATGTCCATATCTTGGTCTTTTAACCATGCTTTAGGCATTATTTAAATATGCAATATCAGTATTATATTGCTGCCTTTAAACCTCTTAGAAACCATCTAATTAAATTCATTCACAACAGTCCATAAAGTCCATGGTTTCCATGTTTCAAACACCTTAAAACCAACCATCATTTGCATGGGGTTCGGCCCTCCATGGTGGCCGAACCCAATGCTATGTTTGCTGTTTTTGAACCTCATATAAACATGCATAAACAGTATATTAATATCAAGTTTTAACTCTCAAAAAAAATCATCCAAAACAGTCCATAAAAAGTCTATGGTTTACATGTTTTTCCAACATGAAACCAACATTCTTTTACATGGGGTTCGGCCCTCTATGTTGGCCGAACCCAATGGTTATGTTTGCTGTTTTTAAACCTCAATCATCATGTAATTAACAGCGTATTAACATCAGGTTTTAACTTTAAAAGAAACCATCCAAAAACCAACATGATATCATGGGATTCGGCCATCCAAGATGGCCGATCCCCATGGTCCATCTTCTCCAATTTTACTCCACTGATTAGACCACATATCTTCAGCCTTTTCTGATATCCAAACCCATGTTTTAACCCTCTTTAAGCATGTATTTTAAATCTTAATAAAATATGTAAAAACAGTCCCCAAATGGATGGTTTTAAATTTCAAAAACCATAACCATTAACTAACTCTTTTCATGGGGTTTGGCCACCCAAAGTGGCCGAACCCAATGGTTCATTTTATTTCTTTTTGACACCTTCTTCTATGGTTTAGACCCTTGTCAAATTCGGCCATGGTATGGCCAAATTATAACATGCAAATCCATGTTTTCAATCTTTCCAAAGCATGTATCTTAGACCTCTAAAATCGGTCCTATTCTTGCATGGTTTAATCCTTACAAAACCATCAACACTAACCATAAAATTTCATGGGGTTCGGCCATCCAAAGTGGCCGAACCCTATGTCCATGTTTTCCATCTAATTGAGCATAAAGGAATCATATTTTAACCCTTTGATAGATTTGACCATCACATGGCCAAATCATGTCTTATTTTACCCATTTTATTAACCATAAATCAATGGGAAAAACTTACCACTTTCCTTTGCCTTTTGCTCTTGACTTTTAATCCTTGTTTCCTTAACTCCTTGCTGATTGTATGCTTGAATATTTGGTACCAAAAGCCTCTGCTGTTCCAGCCAAGAACACCAATTGAAGAGAGGGTGAAAGAGATGGGAACAATTGGGTTTCCTTTGAGAAAAACGGCCAACCATGGGTGTTTTTGTTCTTTTGTAGTTCAGCCTCAAAAACCTCTCAATTCCTCATAATTTCTTGCTCAAAACGGTGGGCATTGGGTGCCATCCAAGGCACCCCTTGGCAGCTACCAATGCAGCCATTCAAATCCCCAAGCATCTCATCCAATTTCCATGTATTCTCATTTAAAACCCATCATGAAAATCACCAAAACAAGTCCCCAACGTGTGGGACTTGTTTTGGTTGGTTTAAGACCAGCCAATCTCTTCAAATTCCCTCTCAACTCACTGATTTTACAGCCCCTTGAATTTCCATTTTGACTCACCCAACTCAAGGTATTTTTATTCCAACCCAACTCATCACATTTAATGCATTTCATTTAATGCATATGAGTTAACTCACCTTTTGATTTAATTCCAACTCACCTCCATCCCACTCAACTGATTTGAATCGTGTTTGAGCTCCCTAGAGGGTTCACACGGTCAACAATAGTCAACTCGACCCGTTGGGTCCACTTTTAGCTCCTTGACCCGTTTTGACAACATGACCCATTTATGGTAGTTTGGTCATTTCTAATTGGTTTTTACATATGGATCAAGCCTACCCATTTTTCCTCCACTTGATTTCCAATCAAATAGGCTTAACCCCTTTTAATTTAAAATCACAAAACGGTCAAATACCCAGCAAGACCCGATGGGCCCCATTTGGGCCCTTTGACCCATTTAGCCATTTTTGACCCAAATGATGAAAATTACCCAACCAATAAAACTTAACATTCATAATGTGCTCATATGATTTTATTTTGAGCAATGGGCCCCACTATTTCCTTACTTAACATCACAAAATAATTAATTTAACAACTCAGGGGCATTTTGGTAATTTTCCACTTCATTGAGAAATTGGGGTGTTACAACAAATTTACTGATTAGCACCGTTTTCCATCCACAGACTGATGGACAGTCAGAAAGGACGATACAAACCTTGGAAGACATGCTGAGAGCGTGCATGTTAGATTTCAAGGGTGGATGGGAGGACCACCTGCCACTAGTGGAGTTCTTGTATAACAATAGTTATCAAGCAAGCCTTCAGATGGCCCCATTCGAGGCTTTATACGGTAGGCCTTGTAGATCACCAGTGTGCTGGACAGAGGCTGGTGAGCCTGCACTAATTGGACCTGAACTAGTCATGGAGACTACAACACAAATTCAGTTGATACGTCAACACTTACTGACTGCACAGAGTCGGCAAAAGAGCTATTCTGACAAAAGAAGAAGGTTTCTGGAATTTGAAGTGGGGGACATGGTATTTTTAAAGGTCTCGCCACGGAAAGGACACATGAGGTTTGGGAAGAAGGGGAAACTGTCAACAAGATTTGTGGGACTGTTTCCCATCATGAGAAGAGTGGGGGATGTGGCTTATCAGATAGCACTTCCTTCACAATTGGCAGCTCTACACGATGTGTTTCACGTGTCATGTATTGAATGTGCAAGACATAGAAGTACAAAGTGACGTGACATACGTCGAGAGACTAGTTAGGATACTGGAGACTGAGCAAAGGGTGTTGCGAAATAGAGCAATTCAGTTTGTAAAAGTGGTATGGGACAGACATGGTGTTAAAGAAGCCACATGGGAACTTGAATTGGAGATGAGAAAAGCTCACCCCGAATTATTTATGTAATTTACTTTGGGAACCCTACTTCTCTCGATTTTCGGGACGAAAATTTTAAAAGGAGGGTTATATTGTAACACCCCAATTTCTCAATAAGATGTATATTTACGAAAATGCTCTTGGATTGGTGAATTCAATAAAAGTGATTGTAAATAAGGAAATGTTGGAGCCCATTGTTCAAATTAAGACCCTATGAATATATTATAAGGGTCAAATTATCATGAATAGGTAATGAACATCAATTTGGGTCAATATGGTTAATTGGGTCAAAGGACCCAATTGGACCTAATGGGTCATAATGGACTTATTAGACCCTTGGGTGAGCCCAAATTTAATGGGGTTAAGCTGAATTGATTGGAAATTAAGTGGAGCATAAATGGGTAGGCTTGATGCATATGTGAAGACCAAATGCAAATGGCTAAAACAACCCATAAATGGGTCACGATGTCAAAATGGGTCAACAGGCTAAATGGGGACCCAATGGGTCGGATTGACCATGTTGACCATGGCTGACCGTGTGGACCCTTGAGTGAGCTCAATTATGAGTCAAATCAGGTTGAGTTGGATTGGAATGAGTTACATTTAAATTAAATGGTTGAGTGGACTCAAGTGTATTAAATGAATGGCATTTAATGTGGTGAGTTAAGCCATTGAGTTAGGTGAGTCAAAATGGAAACCAAAGGGGCTGTAAATTTAGTGAGTTAAAGGGGAAGATGAAGAGTTATTTGGGTCTCAAGCCACACAAGACAAGTCCCACTTGTTGGGGACTTGTGGTGTGAGCTTCCACGCTAAGTCTTAAATGGAATTGATTTAAATGAGATAAGATTACATGGGGTTGCCAAAGGTTGCATTGGTTGATGCCAAGGGGTGTCTTGGTTGTGCCAAGTAACCCTTTGGTTTGATCTAGAATTTATGAGGGAAATTGAAAGGTTATGGTGGCTGATTAACAAGAGGAAGACACACCCCCATTTGGCCGAATTTCATTCCAAGAAAAGCCTTAGAATTCCATCTTCTTTCTCTCCCTCAAGAACACCTCTCTTGGTCGAACCAGCAGTCGTGTTTTTCACCATAGATCAAGCACTAATTCGGCTAGAAGCTAAGGAAGAAAGAAGGAAACAAGAGGGAAAAAGGCGAAGAGCAAAGGCAAGAAAAAAAGCTTGGAATTTGGTAAGTATTTCCATGGATTTTTTGTTTAATAAATGGGATAAATGAAACATGATTGGGCCATGGGTTGGCCGAATCTATCAAGGGTTAGACCTTGGTTGGTGTTTAATAAAAGTGATGAAAAATGTATCAATGGGTTCGGCCAATTTGGATGGCCGAACCCCATGAAAAGAATTGGTTAATTTTGATGGTCTTTGTAACATGAAGCCATGCAAGTGTTGGACTGTTTTAGATGTTTAAGATGCATGTTTTGAAAAGGTTTAAATCATGATTTTGAGTGTCATGTTTTGGGCCTTGGAATGGCCGAATACATCAAGGAATTTAACCTTGGATAAGGTTGCTTAAAAAGGTAAAAAAATGTATCATTGGGTTCGGCCACCTTGGTTGGCCGAACCCCATGAAAAGAGTGGATTAGGTTTATGGTTTTGAAGTCTACAAACCATACCTATGGTGGAGGTATTTACATGTTTTAATTGGGTCATGTTATGGCTGAATCCTACTGTCTTATGGCCAAGATGCAGTGGATAAACTATGTGGAATTATTGGAAGAATTGCATTAAAAGAACCATATGGTTCGGCCATGCGAATGGCCGAATCCCATGGGTCATCTTATGGGATGTTATGTGATTTAAAATGGAGTTATGGTTACTGTTTTGGGTCAGCCATTGGATGGCTGAACCATGTAGTTATCATGGTTAAAATGGTAGAGCCTAAGTTAAGTACATAGGATGGGACCATTGAGCCAAGGGAACCATTGGGTTCGGCCCTGTGTATGGCCGAACCCCAAGGACCATTTTATATGGACTGTTTTGTTGAATCAAAGGGTTTCAAGTTTGAAGATTATGGAACAATATGAAGTATTTAAAAAGGGTTTCAAGTGAACATTTGGACAAGTCATGGGTCAGCCACTTCATGGCTGAACCATGAGATTACTATGGCTAAGTTGTGACATGAAGGTTCAAATGTGGTTCGGCCATATGTATGGCCGAATCCCATGGACCAAGACTATGGGTTTTATGAATCCATTTCATGGAAATAATCGGAGGTTCTTAAAGTTAAAAGCATGATATAACTAAGTATTGGTAGCAATGGCAGTTTTGTGAATAAGGGTAACAATCAAGAGATGAAAAGAGGGACCAAACTTAGATGATGTGGTTCGGCTATGTTGTATGGCCGAACCCCATCAAAATAAATGCTTGGGATTAAAGTTGGTTCATGGTTTAGATGAACAAGGTGACGGATCTCTTTAACGGCGCGCTAATCGTGAACGGGTGACGCTTAAGAAAGAACAAACATCGAAGCTAATCTTCAGTAGGTTTCTTACCTACTTGTAACCACAATTATGATTTGGTTTTATCATGTTTTTATGAGATATGTTGTATTTGATATTATGTTTCAAATGTGGTTTGAATGATGAGTTATGTATTTACAAATGATATACAATGCATTGACATCTCATGCATGGCATGGGGTGACGGGAATGGAACAACATAATGATAAGTATCCTATCCAGAGGAAATGTGGATTACTCTGGATTAACTTAACATAAGCATCCCATCCAGAGGAAATGTAGATTACTCTGGATTAACTTGACATAAGCACCCTACCCAGAGGAAATGTGGATTCCTCTTGCTTACCCATCCGGAGGAAATGAGGACTACTCCAGAATACCTTGATGTAAAAGTTTCTTGAGATAATGGCTATGTAGACTTGTGATGGGTAGGACTCATTACATGTGCATATACATAACATTCGTTTTCAGTTGTTTTGTTGATTATCATGTACTATGATACATATGCATGTTTTATAAGCTAACCATGTGGTAGCCCTGATCGGGAACCTACTGGGCGCGTTGATCTAACGCCCTAATTCTATCCTTAAAGGATAATGCAGGAACAAGGAAGGGGAAAGTGAAGGTTGGTGACTAGGAGGGGAGGCAAGCTTAAGAGCTTGATGTTGGAATGATTTTTATATTATTGTCTTATGAGTCACATTTTTATGTACATGTAATAAGTTGATACCTTTGCTATGGTTTGTTTATGATTTTGACAATGGATGGTTGGATAAGTTATTTTAATAATTGAGACTTGTACTTGTTATCTGATCAGTTTAATTCTGTGGTTAGTCTAGTTTATTCCGTATAACTTGATTAGTTCCATGTGTGGTTTGACTTTCATGGGTTTAGTCCATGCACACATGGGTGGCCAGTTAAGGCTCGGACTTGGGTAGTCCGGACTTAGCTCGCGTTGTGACGCCGTCCGCTCTCTTCCGGTGTTATTATATTGTCATTATATAAAAAAAAAATTAGACTCTGATTTCTCAGAGAGGGCGGGGCGTTACAATTTGATGGATCATGTGTTTGAATTAAAGAACTATAAATGGTAGATTAAAATGAATGAAATGTTAACTAAGGATTAGACCAATGGCAAAGTTGTAACAAAGGGTGAAAATGATGGATCATGGGTTCAGCCATACACCATGGCCGAACCCCATGAGGAATGGTTTATGAACTTAAACATAATAGGAAATCAGTTGGAACATGGTTTTAATTGATTGATGTATTATAAGGTAATAGGACCTCACAAGGTGTGTACGACCGTGAACGGTTACCAAACGAAAGCGCAAGGACTTGTTAGTGATTTTTGGTAGGATTCCACCTCTTTGAAACCATGGGTTTATGTACAACGTTTTTATCTTATTTTGATGAATTTATGTTGTAAATGTTATGTTTCGAATGTGAATTTTAATGCTATGTTTACATTATAAAATAGCATGTGTTTCATTGGCATCTCATGCATGGCATGGGGTGAAGGATATGTAACCGGAGGGGCCACACTCCATCGGGGCGTTCGAAAAATCTATGTGGGATACCTTGATGTGTTTTTCCATCAAGAAGAAACCGGAGGGTCCACACTCCGTCGGGGCATCCGAAAGACCTATGTGGGGGTACTTTTATGTACATGTGATGAGTGGGACTCATTCCATTTGACATCATGACATGACATGGTTTATATGGTTTTTGACATTATGATATTATTATATATGTTTTGTACTAACCATGTGTTAGCCCTAATTGGAATACCTACTGGGCGCGTTGTTCTAACGCGCTACTTCTACCCTAATGGATGAAGCAGGAAACAAGGAGAAGGATGAACAGGAAATGGGCCAAGCATAGGAGCTTGGATGCTTTTAGTTTATATTTTTAATTAAGTTACTTATGGCTTTATAATTTGAGTAACTAGACTTCAGACATTTAATAACGTAGATGTTTTGCTATGGTTGGATGTTTATTTGGATAATCATGCTATGATAATTATGATTAAGAACTTGATGTACTTTGCTATCTAAAATGGAATAGAACTAGGTTCTATTATAATTCCGCAATTATGATGTTATTCCTCATGTTTATATTGTTATGTGTGAACCGTTTTCATGGACTTAGTCCATGCACACATAGGGTTGGCCAGTTAAGGGTCGGACTTTAGGAGTTCGGACTTAGCTCGCGTCGTGACATCCCGCTCTCTATCACTCTTTGTTTATAAAAAAAAAAAAATAGACTCTGATTTTATGAAAGGAAAGCGAGTGAAAAAGGGTAGGGTGTCACAGTTGGTATCAGAGCGAACCAGAAAGATTGAATCTTTCGGACTAAATTAATCCGGCCCCCGTGCATTAATTTACTTCGTTAGACTCAGACGAAACAACGATGAATGATAACAAGGAAGTACAGTCAAAATTATTGGATTTATCAAACATAGCAAAATAGGATATATTTCCCCAAAAACAAAGAAAAATCAAGAGTGCTTATTTGGAAATTTCCCCAAAAACAGGAAAATACAAACATTACAATGAAAACTAAGTCATGATATTTTTCAATGGCTTAGGAAAATGCCTCCAAAGAGAAATACCCGGCAAAACCAGAAAGGGAAGGAAAGGGAGGTAGAAACCTCTCAACATGAAAAGGAGATAGAAAAATCTCAACATGAAGAGGAAAACCGACACTCGACATGAAAAGGAAGAACAACCATCCCACCATGAGGAGGTAGAACAAAGCAGCGTACTATACCAATGGTGCCTCCTGAACTGCAAAACTTGGTTCAAGCGGGGGTCACTTCGATGCTCCAACAACACTTGAACGGGAATGGAACCACCAACGAGACCAGTGACAAGAGCATGGTCAGGGACTTCCAGCAACAGTGCCCTCCTTACTTCAAAGGGAAGGAAGGGGCTGTCGGAGTGTAAAACTGGCTGAAGAAAATCACACAGATCCTGACCCTACTCACTATCATGAGTCATGCTGACAAGATTTTACTGGCCACATCAAAACTGATCGATGATGTCGGTAAATGGTGGGAGGTAATAGAGTAGCAGCGAGCACTCCTTCCGGAAGGAAAAAGGACTGCAATGACTTGGGAGCAGTTCTCAGCTACCTTCTTGGACCATTATTTCCCTGAGGAGGAGAAGGAGCGCCAGACCCAAGCTTTTCTATCTTTGGTACAAGGTACAATGACTATGGCAGAATACCACCAGGAGTTTCTTAGTTTATCTTGCAATGCATTCTATATGGTGGATATAGAGTATCGAAGGGCACGCAAGTTTGAGCGGGGCCTACGGCCAAGCATAAGGGCCAAGGTAACCATATTTAAAGCAGCTACATTGGCAGAGGTGGTCAGCAAGGCCACTATAGCAGAGCAAGAGATGGCTGAGTTAGTACGTTTTGACAACCGTCGAGCTCAGAGTGGGAGGGGTACATTTCAGCCCAACAAGAAGTTCCGACCGAACTTTAGCAGACCCTCACCATCCACTGGGTCAACAAGGGGCTTTCGTCCCAATCATCCCTACATATCTGCATCAGTCACTCAGGCTCCCAGAGGGGTGAACAACTGCTTTCATTGTGATCAGCCTGGCCATTTTAAGAGGGAATGCCCACAACTCAAAAACCCTCTTATTCCAGAGGTTCATCTCGTCCACTAGTTAGGCCAGCTAATACACGAGGAGGCAGAACATTTAATCAGGCGGGACGGGAGCTTACAGGATCTGGACGGTTGTTTACCTTAGCACCTCTAGCAGTAGAGGATCACTCAGTGATTCAAGGTATGGCTGTAGTTAGTAGTTCCTACGCCTTTGCTTTATTTGATTCTGGAGCATCCCACTCTTTCATATCTTCTGCATTCATATCTGCAACTGGAACTTTAGTACAAAAACTATCCACATCACTCACCATTGTATCCCCCGTCGGAGACACATCATTGGGGATTATACGCACAGCAATGAATACTGAACATGCTGGACTCAGATTTGAGTTCAATTATTTGGTACTCGACATGATAGAGTACGATATTATCTTCGGCATGGACTGGTTAGCTAGTTTTCAGGCCAAAATTGATTACTATCGTCGCAGGGTGATATTTTGGTCACCCGAGGGAAAACAACATGTGGTGCGTACTGACAAACAAAGTAGACTGCATGAAGGGTTGAGTCATCTGGTATTGAACAGTATCAGAATCAACAAGGCACCGGTGCCTGAACTTCGGCAATAGTAAAGGACTATGCGGAGGTATTTCCAACAGAACTCCCTAGCTTGCCTCCCATGAGGGAGATTAATTTTGAAATCAAGTTGTACCCTGGCACTGCACCAGTGTCATTACCACACTACCGGATGGCACCAGCAGAGATGTCTGAGCTAAAGAAGCAGATTGATGAATTACTCAGATTGGGTTGCATCCGGAACAGTACATTGGCTTGGGGAGCTCTGGTTTTATTTGTGCAGAAGAAGGATGGTTCATTCCGTATGTGTGTGGATTACCGGAAACTAAACCAGTTGATGGTCAGAAACAAGTACCCTCTACCCAGGATCGATGATTTATTTGATCAACTTAGAGGTTCCAGTCATTTCTCTGAGATTGACTTGATGTCCAGATACCATCAAATCCGGGTTAGGGAGGAGGACATAGAAAGACAGCTTTCACAACGCAGTATGGACTATATGAGTTTGTAGTCATGCCATTTGGACTCACCAATGCACCGGCTGTATTCATGGGTCTAATGAACAGGATTTTCCGTCCTTACTTGGACCAGTTTGTCATTTTATTTATTGATGACATTTTGATTTATTCCAAAACTCTAGAAGAACATGCTGAGCACCTGAGGATAGTTTTGGACACATTGAGGAAGAACAAGTTATATGCCAAAGCCAGCAAGTGTGAATTCTGGCTACCCAAGGTTAACTTTCTAGGGCATGTTATATTAGAAGAAGGTATAGCCGTTGATCCGGCTAAAGTGGCGGCAGTGGGAGAATGGAAAGCGCCAAAGAAAGTAACTGAGATCCGTAGCTTCTTGGGATTGGATGGTTACTACAGGAAGTTTATCATGGATTTCTCCAAAATAGTATCTCCACTTACTCGGCTCACTCAGAAAGAAGTCAAATTTGAGTGGTCAGACGTGTGCAACCGGAGATTTGAAGAGCTGAAGAATAGACATACAACTGCACCTATCTTAATTTTGTCGGAAAGAGGCAAGGGTTATGAAGTACAATGCGATGCTTCAGGAGAGGGACTTGGGTGTGTCCTCAGTCAAACTCATCGTGTGGTGGCCTATGGTTCATGATAATTGAAAATACATGAACGCCTCTATCCTACGCATGATCTTGAACTAGCCGCAGTAGTCTTCGCTCTCAAAAGCTAGAGACATTATTTATATGGCGAGAAATTTGAAGTATTTTCAGATCATAAGAGCTTGAAGTACTTGTTTGATCAGAAAGAGCTCAACCTAAGGAAGCGTAGATGGATGGAATATTTGGTAGATTATGAGTTCGCACATCGTTATCACCCTGGCAAGGCGAACAAGGTGGCGAATGCCCTCAGCCGCATATCACATGTATCAATGGCATGTTTGATCAGGACAGAATGGGACATGTTGAATACAATACGAGAATTCAATTTATATATCAATAACCATGGGAGTATGTACAATGTGATCATACGGTCCAACATGGTTACTAAGATTGAACAGGAATAGCGGATAGACCCGGAAGTGGAGGAGATATGGGCCAAGATGTCTACTGGTGAAGTCATACCGGAATGGGAGTTACGACCGGGACAGGGTCTTGTATTCCAAGGAAGGATATATGTGCCTAAGAGCTGCAGAAAAGAGTTACTGATTGAGGCACATCAGACTAAACTATCTATTCATCCGAGCAGCACCAAGATGTATCACGACCTGAAGAGACATTACTAGTGGCACGGACTCAAAAAAGATGTGGCAGAATTTGTGGCTCATTGCTTAACGTGTCAGCAGGTTAAAACAGAACATCAGAAGCCACCAGGGTTACTCAAACCCTTACCAGTGCCAGAATGGAAATGGGAGCACATCTCCATGGATTTTGTGACAGGGTTGCCAAGGTCTTCAAAGGGCAACGATGCAATATGGGTCGTGGTGGACCGACTGACCAAGTCTGTACATTTCATTCCTATTAAGATGACAGACTCATCTGAGACTTTGGGTCGGCGGTATATCAAGGATATCATCAGACTGCATGGTATTCGTCGGACTATTGTGTCCGACATAAATGGTCGATTCACCGGTAGAGTATGGCAGAGTATGCAGTCGGCCATGGGAACAGATCTACTGACTAGTACAGCATTCCATCCACAAGCTGATGGGCAGTCTGAGAGGACAATACAAACATTGGAGGATATGCTAAGAGCATGCATGCTAGATTTCAAAGGTGGATGGGAGGATCACTTGCCTTTGGTAGAATTCTCATACAACAACAGTTACCAGGAAAACCTTCAGATGGATCCATTTGTGGCATTATATGGTAGACCTTGTGGGTCACCAGTGTGTTGGACAGAGGCCAGTGAGCCTGCACTGATTGGACCTGAGTTGGTTGCAGAGACTACCGCGCAGATACAGTTGATACGACAGCATCCATTGACTGCGCAAAGTTGTTAGAAGAGCTATGCTGACAAGAGGAGGAGGTTCCATGAATTTGAAGTGGGAGACATGGTGTTCTTGAAAGTCTCGCCACGAAAGGGACACATGAGATTTGGAAAGAAGGGGAAATTGTCGCCAAGATATGTGGGACCGTTTTCAATCATAAGAAGGATGGGGGACATGGCTTATCAATTAGCACTCCCATCACAGTTGGGATCTTTGCACGATGTGTTCCATATATCGATGTTGAGGAAGTACAATCCCGATCCCTCTCATGTACTGAACATACAAGATATAGATGTCCAAAGCGACGTGACATACATCGAAAAGCCTGTCTGAGTGGTGGACACAGAACAAAGGGTATTACGGAACCGAGCGATCCAGTTTTTCAAGGTGGTATGGGATCGACATGGCATTGAGGAAGCCACTTGGGAACTCGAGTCAGAAATGAGAACAGCTCATCCTGAGCTATTTATGTAAATGTTTGAAACCTTACTTCACTCGATTTTGTGAGACGAAAATTTAAAAAAAGGGTTGTATTGTAACACCCTAGATTTTCAAGTTATTAATTTATATAAAAATTACCCATTTAATTTGTGAATTTTAGATATGGATCTTAGGTGGGTAAAGTGTTGGGTCATTGACCAATTAAGACCCAACGGATTGTGGAATTGGTTTCAATAATATTAAATGGGCCTTAATTGTAACGCCCCGCCCTTTCCGAGAACTTCAGAGTCTAATTTTTTTTTTTATAATAATAAAACATCGGAAAGAGAGCGGGCGGCGTCACGGACGCGAGTTAAGTTCAGACTACCCAAGTCTGAACATTAACTGGCCACCCATGTGTACATGAAATAGTCCATGATTACGAATCACACATGGAACTAACATCAACATGCGGAATAAGCTAGATTAATTGCGGAATAGAAAGACTAGATAGCAAGTAACAGTCTCAACCATTAATTAAGATAAATCAACGATCCAAAGGTTATTAACCTAATCAAACCATAGCAAGTAATGAATTATTACATGTCCAACAAAAGCATTCAAATGACAGTAATATAAAGTAGACCAGTCCATCATTCAAGCGCTTAGGCTTGGCTCCCCTCCCGGTCATCGACCTTCCTTTTCCCTTTACTTGTACCTGCATTCTCCTCTGAGGATAGAATTAGGGCATTAGATCAACGCGCCCAGTAGGTTCCCGAATCAGGGCTACCACATGTTAGCATATAAAACATGCATATATATATATCATAATACATGATCATCAAAACAGGTAAAACAATGCTATGAAGTATGCACATGCAATGAGCATCCCCCATCATGTACATTCATAGCCATCACTTGATGTGCCTTGCACCGACAAGGTAAATTACAATACACTTTTATCTCTTCATCATTGACTGATTCATATCACGTATGAGTCCTCCTGGAGGGACTCTCATCGCCTAAGGAGACCAATGTGACTATGATCATCATGTTACTCCTCCTGGCGTGACTTGCACCACCGAGAAAGGACGTAACCCATAAATTGCAACACTGTAGAACCTCATTCATTATCCCATGTCTATGCATGAGATGCCAATGCCTGTATGTCATTTGTTAATTCATAATATATCTTTTGAAACACATAAAATATAAAACAAGAGTCTCATAAGAAAACTAGGGTAAAACTGTGGTTGCAAGTAGGTAGGAAACCTACTGAAGATTCACTTCAGTACTTGAGCTCTCTTAATCGTCAGCCGATCACTACTCGTATGCCGTATACGCAAGTCTGGATACCCTATTTAAATAGCATCAAACCAAATGTTTATCATGTAGTTCCAACTTAGTAAATTTCCCAAAATATACTATGTGGGGTTTGTGTCCGTACATCCAACCCTATGATCATTTCCGTCATTGATCATTCCATCAATAATTACATTTATGCCATTTAGGCTAACCTTTAGTTTTACCATATCTAAACCAACTTAGTGGGGTTCTTCATTCATCACCTTTAATCCCATTTATTACTTAACCCAATTCTATCAAATACTCATTGATGGGGCTCGGCCATACCACATGGCCGAACCACATCCTATAGATTTTCATCCCATAATCCATCATCATCAGTGGTTGATTATTTTCTTACACATAACCCATAACTTATCATGTATGATTCCTTAATTAAAACAACCATAAACTCCCATTCAAAACAGCCCATTTATTTCAAAACAGCCCCATGGGGTTCGGCCATGCACATAGCCAAACCCTAGGGTTCACTTGATCCAATCATCACCATGATTACTCATGGTTTAATCATGCTAACTCAACCATGAATTAAACATGGCTCAGCCACATAATAATCCACCAAAACAGTAACATGTTAATCCATTTATTGCCATCAGAACACCATATCATCATATGGTTTTTAACTCACCAAAATCATCAAAAACTTACATGGGGTTCGGCCATTCAAGGTGGCCGAACCCTATGTCCACGTTTTGGTCTTTCAAACATGCTTTAGGCGTTATTTAAACATACAATATCAGTATCATATTGCTACCTTTATACCTCTTAGAAACCATCCAAATAAATTCATCTACTTGTCCCAAAAGACCATAATATTTCATGGGATTCGGCCATCCAAGATGGCCGATCCCCATGGTCCATTTTTCCAGTTTTAATCCACTGTTTCAGACCATGTTAACTTCAGCCTTTTTGTCATTCAGATCCATGTTTATAACCCTTTCTAAAACATGCATTTGCACCTTAAATAAAACCCAAAACAGTCCACCAAAACTCTATGGTTTCCATGTTTCAAAAACATCAAAACCAAACATCATTTGCATGGGGTTTAGCCCTCCATGTTAGCCGAACCCTATGACCTTTAGTTTTGAATTTCTTAATCTTCTTCTAGGTCTAAATCAGACTTCCTTACTTATGTTTAAACCTTTTTAAAACATATAGTTTAAATCATCTAAAAAAAAACAGTCCATAAAACTCCATGGTTTTCATGTTTCAAAACATGAAAACCACCAATCTTTTCATGGGGTTCGGCCCTCCATGGTGGCCGAACCCAATGGTTATTTTCACCATTCTTAAACCTCTGTTAATCAAGTTAAAACCTTGGTGTATTCGGCCATAACCATGGCCCAATACACACCTCATTTGTTCCATGTTATTAAACCATAATAACATAAAAATACTTACCAAACTTCCAATCTTTCTTCTTGCCTTTGGTCCTTGGTTTCTCCCTTTTATTTCTTCCTTTCTTTTGCTGTTTTGTGCTTGATCTACTGGTACAAAATCCTCTGATGTTCCAGTTAGGAAGAAAAACGAATTGGAGAGAGGGAGAGGGAGATGGAAATCTTAAGATTTTCAATGTGAAAATCGTTCAAATGTGTGGTCTATCACTTTTGTAATTCAGCCACTTAATCCATTGATTTCCCTCATAAACTCTTGTTCATTTCAATGAGACACCTGCTGCCAGTCAAAGCAGCCATTGGCACTACCCAATGTAACCATTCAGCTCCCCAAGCAGCACCTCCCATTTCCATGTGTTTCATTTAAAGTTTAACATGGAAAATCACCCCAACAAGTCCCCAACGTGTGGGACTTGTTTTGGTGGTTAAGACTAAGCCAAAATCCTCCTATTCCCTCTGAACTCAGTGATTTACAGTCCCATTGACTTCCACTTTAACTCACCCAACTCACATGTCCAACTCACCTCATTAATTGACAAACATTTAATGCATTTGAATCAACTCATTTTTAATTCAAATTAAATAAAATCAGTTCCACTTAACCTGATTTAACTCACCATTGAACTCATTTGTGGGCCCACACGGTCGGCTGTGGTCAACAAAGTCAACCCGACCCGTTCGGTCCACCTTTAGCTTCTTGACCCGTTTTTTACTCCATGACCCAATTATGGGTATTTTGGTCATTTGTACTTGGTTTTTACATGTGGATCAGGCCTACCCATTTTTTCTCCACTTGATTTCCAATCAAATAAACTTAACCCCATTTAATTTAAGTTCACAAAACGGTCAAATAATCCAGCAAGACCCGATGGGTCCCATTTGAGCCCTTTGACCCATTTAGCCATTTTTGACCCAATTGATGTACATTACCCATCCAATCAAACTTTACATTCATAATGTGCTCATATGATCTTAATTTGAGCAATGGGCCCCAACATTTCCTTACTTAACATCACAAAATAATTAATTTAACACATCAGGGGCATTTTCGTAATTATCCACTTCATTGAGAAATTACCCATCCAATCAAACTTGACAATCATAATGTGCTCATATGATCTTAATTTGAGCAATGGACCCCACCATTTCCTTATTTACAATCATATTTATTGAATTCACCAATCCAGGGGTATTTTCGTAATTATTCCAATCATTGAGAATTCTTTGACCTAATTAACTATTTTGACCCAATTTGATGTACATTACCCATCCATTATAATTTGACCCTTATAATATGTTCATAGGATCTTAGTTTGAGCAATGGGCCCCACTATTTTCTCATTTAACATCATAATTATTAAATTCACCAAATCCAGGGGCATTTTCGTAATTATCCATTTCATTGAGAAATTGGGGTGTTATATTAATTAAAATGGTAATGCAATATTTATAAATAATGGATATAAATTAATTGTCATGCACATAAAGAGATTAGGAATGGGATATTGTGCATGGCCGAATATTAGATGTGCATATCCAAGAAGATTGTCTTGGCCGTGTATGAAAGATTTGCACATATATGAGTTATGCGCATGATGTGTTAGAATATCTCTAAAAAGGGTCCTTTCCCTTGATTAAGAGTGATGCTAGGGGAATAACAAAATACAGAAGGATGCTTAGGCCGTGTATAGGGATTTCCATATACATGAGGATGCGCTTAATGGTGTCCTTTTCCCTGTTAAAAATGGCACTAAGGCAATGGCTAAACATGGGACACATGGCACCTTCTAATTAAGACACAAGGGGTGCATGGCACCTTCTAAATATTGGATCAAGAGGAAGTTTTATAGAAGAAAGGAAGAGGGGTGCACGGCACTCATAATCAAGGAAAGGTAGTGCATACGGCTTAAACATTCAAGGGGTTTTTCATCAAATCTCATTCACATCAATACATACAACATCAAGATTAGTCTCGGCTTCGTGAAATATCAAGGAGGAGAGGAGGCTAAAGGAGAAGAAGATTGGAAGAGCAAGAACAAGCGAAGGAAAACCGAGGGAGTCGCGGAACTGATAAGTAGTTTGATAATTTTGTTTAAGATAAGGAACCATAGGGTTCGGCCATGGTGTATGGTCGAACCCCATGGAAGAAGATTAAGAGATGATTTGAGCATTTTTAATGGAAAGGAGAAACCATAGGGTTCGACCATAGTGCATGGCTGAACCCCATGGAAGGACTTTGGTGATTTTAATGGAAGTTTGGAGGATGAAAATCATAAGTTATGGTTATAATTTTAAAAGGGTTTTTTAATAGATGTTTTTGGTGAAGATCCTTAGACCATGGGTTTGGCCATGGAGTATGGCCAAACCCCATAAATAATTATGGAATTATGTTCATGTGTTTAAATCATGGAAAATGATGGGAAAGGTTACTTATGATTTATTTTAAATGGATGGAAGGTTTGATGGTTTTAGATGCAATTGGATCATGAAAACCATGGAGGGTTATAATGTTTTGATTGCATTTGAAAGAGAAAATTATGAACCATAGGGTTCGGCCATGATGCATGGCCGAACCCCATGGAGGATGGTTATTAAATTAGAAAGTTTCTAATTATAGACTTTTGGATTAAAAAAGGAAAAAACCTTGATTTATGGATTCAAGAATGGGAATTACTATAATTGAAAAGTTAGACATCATAGAGTTCAGACATGATGTATGGCCGAACCCCATGAATCAATGTTATGGATCGGTTTTGGACATAAACATAAGGTAATGGCAAAAATGTAAATATGGTCTAAAATGAAAGACCATGGGTTCGGCCATGGTGTATGGCCGAACCACATGGGAAATATTTGGTGGATCATGTGTTGGAATATTTTAAGGGACACTTAGAGTGGTTATGCATGTTTAAGTAAATGAGGGAGTTAATTACATATAGACCTATGTTCATGGTTTATGTTATTGGATTATGGGTTATGTTAACCATGGATGGCAATGTTGTAAATAGGTGAAAATAATGGACATAGGGTTCGGCCATGGTGTATGGCCGAACCCCATGAACTATTTGATGGATCATGTGTTTGAATTAAAGAACTATGTATGGTAGATTAAAATGAATGAAATGTTAACTAAGGATTATACCAATGGCAAAGTTGTAATAAAGGGTGAAAGTGATGGATCATATGAGGAATGGTTTATGGACTTAAACATAATAGGAAATCAGTTGGAACATGGTTTTAATTGATTGATGTACTATAAGGTAACGGGACCTCACAAGGTGTGTACGACCGTGAGCGGTTACCAGATGAAAGCGCAAGGACACGTTAGTGATCTTTGGTAGGATTCCACCTCTTTGAAACCATGGGTTTATGTACAATGTTTTTATCTTATTTTGATGAATTTATGATGTAAAGGTTATGTTTCGAATGTAAGTTTTAATGCTATGTTTACATTGTAAAATAGCATGTGTTTCATTGGCATCTCATGCATGGCATGGGGTGAAGGATATGTAACCGGAAGGGCCACACTCCGTCGGGGAGTCTGAAAAACCTATGTGAGATTCCTTGATGTGCTTTTCCATCAAGAAGAAACCGGAGGGTCCACACTCCGTCGGGGCATCCGAAAGACCTATGTAGGGGTACTTTTATGTACATGTAATGGGTGAGACTCATTGCATTTGACATCGTGACATGACATGGTTTATATGGTTTTTGACATTATGATATTATTATATATGTTTTGTACTAACCATGTGTCAGCCCTAATTGGAATACCTACTGGGCGTGTTGTTCTAACGCCCTACTTCTACCCTAGTGGTTGATACAGGAAACAAGGAGAAGGATGAACGCGAAATGGGCCAAGCATAGGAGCTTGGATGTTTTTAGTTTATATTTTTAATTAAGTTACTTATGCCTCTGTAATTTGAGTAACTAGACTTCGGACATATAATAACGTAGATGTTTTGCTATGGTTGGATGTTTATTTGGATAATCATGTTATGATAATTATGATTAAGGACTTGACGTAGTTTGCTATCTAAAATGGAATAGAACTAGGTTCTATTATAATTCTGCAATTATGATGTTATTACGCATGTTTATATTGTTATGTGTGAACCGTTTTCATGGACTTAGTCCATGCACACATAGGGTTGGCCAGTTAAGGGTCGGACTTTAGGAGTTCGGACTTAGCTCCCGTTGTGACGTCCCATTCTCTATCACTCTTTGTGTATATATATAAAAAAAATAGACTCTGATTTTCGGAAAGGAAAGCGAGTGAAAAAGGGCGGGGTGTTATAGGAGGTGATCTCTGGCAAATATGTCGACCAGACCAACATATCAGTCTGAATGAAATAAGGACAACAAACTGGTTCAGGGACGATGTCTCGACATAATCGATATATCGGCCTGTGAACTCAAAATAAATATAATTATCATCGACACAATGAATATATGCACCAGTATATGTATCGACTGGGTAGATACATATAGTTCGAAACAAAGGACAACTTCAGAAATTGATAAATCAAATCAGGAGGGTATGTCGACAGACTCAACATATCGACTTTACGAACTATTAGATATATATCGTCATAGTCGATATATACATATATAACAGAAAAGGAACTGGAAATAGATAGAGTCCAGTCGACATATCGAGATAATCGATGTGTTGACTGTGTCCAGAGGCGACATGTCCACAATGTCGGTATGTCTGCCTAAAACAAAGACAATTTCACAAGGTTAACGTATTTGTTATTTAAAACCAAAGGTAAATGGAATCTTTCAGATTTTTGAAATTATACAATAGACCTTTAGGTCTGGATTAGACCTACACAGATTAAACAAGAATTCTAAGGGATAATAATTTATAGTTTTTTGATTTGAACATGTTCACGGACAAAAGGAGTCTAGGGTAATTCCCACGTCGAACGCGTGAATTTTATTTGATTGGTCATTTTCAATTAAATAGGAGTTCTACTTTATTAAAGCACAACAATGTGAATGGTTTTGATAAATATTGATTTATGAGATTTGATTTTATTATATTCATTATCTTATATAGAAATGATGTCTGATGAAAGAAACTATTTGATACATGGTATTCTCATCATAATTGTACACATTACCTCATGTATGGATGCATGGGAGGGTTGATTTTAGCGAGCCAAAAAGAACTATCCGGACTTGCTTGGTCTCGTATACAATAAGTTAAAATCTTAGACTTTGGCCCCTTCCCTTGATATGAATATAACGGCATAATTGGGCTAAAGATCTCCTAGGAAGGTCTTGAAACCCTGCGTAGAGGGAGGAGACCACACTCCACCGATAGTCTCGGTTAATTTGTGAATGGGTAACAACACCCTGGTGGTTGCCGCCTCAAATGCTGTGGACATAAGTGGCTAATATTGAGAATCATTAATTGAAGTAATTTGTTATGATCAGATGTATGGAAATGGACGGGCATATCATTCATGCATGACACCCATCGCATATTCTTTTATAATTTCTGAGTTATCGTACTTTGGTACATCTTCTATCTTGTATTTGAGAAATATGTGTTGATTATACTTTGAGATTTTCCTATTATATGGTATTATGACATTTCGCACGTATGCATTTTGTGATCGGAATTTCATACTGGGCAAGTTGACTAAGCCCGTACAATTTTCCCCTAGATGTTGACACAGAGCAAGGCAAAGGAAAAGAAGTTAGGCCTAGCAGTAGTCATGTTTGACGAAGAAACGGATCCGGAGATGCTGGAAGATGTCATAGTTCTTATTTTGGCATTTTGAATAGAACTATGTAATTTCATGAGATCATTGATGTAATAACCTAGATAACTACTAATTTGGTTATGGTTTGGTATTTGCATTTATTTGGTTAAGTAATTTTCATTGTTGTTATTTAAATATTTAATGTTATAATTCCGCAAAATGTTATTTCCGCAGTGTTGTGCTGGGACATACACAAATGTTTTATGAGTTGACTCAAGTGTGTACTAGAATTGGGCTAGTCGAGGGTTGGATCTTCGGACTTGAACTCGGCTTGTGTCGTGACGTATCTGCTCTTTTTCCATATAAAAAATATTTACTCTAATTAATTGATGGAAAAAGGGCGGCTCGTAATAGTTAGTATCAGAGCGGAATGAAAAATTAAAGGAAGGAAATTATTATTAGTCAAACATATCCAACAAACTTAGAGAAAAAATTTCCCCTCAAAACAAAGAATATCAATAACACCTAGGAGATTGCGTCAATCGAGTCAATATTTAATTGACTACACATGAATCATGGTTGCTTGAAGAAGCATTTTTATAAGGTTACTAACTGAATGTGTCATGCCATAGGAAATATGCCGCCACGAAAAAGGAACAACCGATGCAATGAGGAACGCACCGAGGAGACGAGTGGCAATATCCCACCTTGACTCCTGAACTCCAAACTTTTGTACATGCAATAGTGAATTCAGTACTGCAACAGAACCAAGCAGGCGGTGGTGCCAATGCCGCAACTGATTCTCAAGACAAAGCCTTGGTCAGGGATTTCCAACAGCAACGTCCCCCTTATTTTCATGGAAATGAGGGACCCATTGGAGCCGAAAGCTGGATCGAGAACGCCACCAAGATTATGAAGTTACTGAGGATCACGGGCGATCATGATCGGATTTTGTTGGCCACATCTCAACTGATTAGATGATGCAGGCAAATGGTGGAAGGTAGTTGAGCAAAACTAGACAGTGGTAGAAATGACATGGGAAAATTTTACAGAAATTTTCCTAGAGTATTATTTTCCACAATAAAGAATGAACTGAAAACCCAGGAATTCATAGTCCTAGCTGAAGAATGTATGACAATTGCTAAATATCTTTAAGAATTCACTCTCTTGTTATGCTCCATACATGGTGGACACAGAATATATAAAGCTCGGAAGTTCGAGAGAGGTCTACGTCCGATAATCAGAGCCAAGGTCGCCATGTTCAAATCAGCAACTTTGGCAGAAGTTGTGAGTAAAGCAAGCATTGGTGAACAAGAACTGATGGAGTCAACTAAGTACATGGAAAACAAAAGGAGTCAAAGTGGGGGACACTCTTTTCGACTGCACAAGAAATTCCGTTTCAACTCAGGAAAGCCTTCAGCTTCTACGGCCTCCACTGGTGGATATCGTCCCATTCGTCCTTCAACCTCAGTTCCGGCAGCACAGACATCCCGGGGTGGCATCACTTGTTTCCAGTGTGGTCAGGCAGGGCACATGAAACAGAATTGTCCACACCTTCGCAGGTCACGTCAAACACTGAATTATTTCCATCCATCGGGCTGGTTAGCATAGTCTCAGATATCAAGAGCACAGAACTAGTCTGGACGGCCACCTATGTAACACTTCGGAATTCCATGTTATCAATATTTAAGGAATTTGCCATTTTAATTGTGAATTAACGGATATGAACCTTAGATAGGTAAGGTGTTGGGTCAATGGCCCAATTAGGACCCAACGGTTATGGTATAAGGTTCAATTTAAAGTAAATGGGTAAGGTGCATTTAATTGGGTCAATGTTGCTATTTGGGTCAAAATGCCCAATTGGGACCCAATGGGTTGTGGTTGAATTGGTTGACCACTAAGTGAGTTCAAGCCTAATTAAATGGGGCTGAATTAAAATGGAAATGCAATCAAATAATTGAATTGATTCAAGTGAATTAAATGAGTTGAATTAAAGAGGTGAGTTGAGTTAAATGGATGAGTGAGTTAAATGAGTTGGATGGGAAGTTATGGGGATATTCATCTCAAGTGAGTGGAGTGTGAAGATGAAGGTGGCCTGTTGTTTCAAATTCAAACAATAGATTACACGTTGGAGCCTAGAAGTTTCATCTCATGGATGAAACTCCCACATGGAGAGATAATGGATGTGGACGGTTACAAATTTCAAATTCAAACAAGGATACACATTGGAGCCTTGGAGTTTCATCTCATGGATGAAACTCCCACATGGAGAGATAATGGATGTGGACGGTTACAAATTTTAAATTCAAACAAGGATATATGTTGGAGCCTTGGAGTTTCACCTCATGGATGAAACTCCCACATGGGAGATAACGGAGGTGGACGGTTACACATTTCAAATTCAAACCCTCTCTTGGCCGATCACTCCTCAAGAACAAAGACATAGAGTTTAATCTCAAAGTTCTATCATTCTCACTCAAGGCCAAATTCCATCTCTCTCTCTCAAGCTCTCACACCAGGCCAAAGGATCAAGAAGAAGGAGGAAAAGACTAAGGAGGGAAAGGATCGGAAGAACAAGACGGAGCAAAGGAAAACCGGAGGAGTCGCGGAACCGGTAGGTATTTTGATATATTTGGTTTAAAGTAAGGAACCATAGGGTTCGGCCATGGTGTATGGCCGAACCCCATGGAAGAAAAATTAAGGGAAGCATATGGTATTTTAATGGAAAGGATGAACCATAGGGTTCGGCCATACCCATGGAGGGACCTTGGTTATTTATGGGTTCTTGAAGAATAAAAAGGAAATTTTATGGGTCTAAGTAATTTTAAAGGGAAGATGATGGACTATAGGGTTTAGGGTATCTTGTATGGCCGAACCCCATGGAAGAACTGATTATGGATGTTATGATCTATGTATGCAAGTTTTAATGAATGGATGATTAAAAGGAGGATTCAATGATAGACTTGATTTATGGACTAAGGAGGGTAAGTGATTCAAGGGAGAAATGGACATCAATTTTTATGGGTCATTCATGGACCAATCATATTAGATGAATAATTATGTTAGGAGATGGAAAGATTGGATTATGGGTTTTGTTCATGTTGATGAATTATTTAGTCATGAACATATGTTTTTGGACGTAAAAATAAGGAGATAGAAATAATGGCAATATTGTAAATATAGGCTAAAATTATAGATCATGGGTTCGGCCTGTAATAGCCTGAATTTTTGGATCAATATATAGTGGCATTTATTATTTTAAATTTGAAGTTTGATGTGATAAAATGCCAAATGGACCAAATTTTGGGACAATGGCCCAAGTGTGGTCCAATGGGCCATGGATTTGATTTATTCATTTAAATGGGTCAATGATAATAAATTTGGGTCAAGGGTGGTCAATTGGGTCAAATAGCCATATGGGACCCAATGGGCCAAGGTAGCTAAGCACTAAGGTAAGTGGATAGGAGGGAATTTAATTGGGCCATGGACCCAATGGTAATCCAATAAGAAGGATAGATTTAATAAAACTTAAATCACCTAAATTGATGATGAATTGAACAAGGTAAAATGGCCAAATGGGGCCCACCTCCACCTCACCAAATTGAGGTGGCGTGTGGACCCAAGGGTAGTGGGGCCGACCACCATGGTTGACTTAGTCAACCATGGGTGGATCTTAGAGAGAATTTAATGAGATTAAATTAAGTGGGAAGTAATTAATTAACTTAACCTAAGGATCAAATTGATCTAAGTTAATGAACCTAAATTAAAATGGTCAAATGGTCAAAACCATCCAAACAAACACAAACCACTCTTAAAGAAACACAAAATTGAAAACCATGGGCTTAAGTGGTGGTTTTATCCCAACCACCACCATTAGTGTCATGTTGGTTGGTGGGAGGAGTTAATGTGGAGTATGACCTAAGTTAACCAAAAGATGAGATTCTATCTCATTCTCTCCTAACCATTTCACTCATCTCCATCTCTTTCACTCACCAAAACCGTCCCTCACTTCCATAGAGAAGAAAGAAGAAAAAAAAAAAAAAAAGGAAAAGGCTAAGTGTTGACCCACCACCTCAAGGTAAACACTTGAGACACCTTTCTCATCACCTTCCCCTCTCCCTCCCTCAAGCAAACCCACTCAATCTTGGCCGATCCTAAGCTTGGAGAGCCTCACCATTTGACCAAACTCATCTTGACTGTACATGAAGGAGAAGAAGAGAAGAGAATGCTAAGGAGAGCAAAGAGGAAAGAAGGACCGGAGCAGTCGTCGGATCGTAAGACTTTCTTAAAACAAGAATTTATGTTTTCTAGATAGGATGTGGAATCCATTTCTTAGATTTAATATGGCCAAAAATGTTGTGGGCCATGGATCTAAGATCCATCAAATGGTAGGATAAGAAATGGATAAAATGGAGGAATGGATTAAGAAATGGATGAAATGGAAGAATGGAATTTCAAGTCTTTATTAAGCATAGAGAATTTGGATTTTTTAATGGATTGATGGGCCATAGGGTTCGGCCATGTAGCATGGCCGAACCCCGTGGTAAATGATGGATGATTTTAGTTAGGGTTTGAGGTCCAAAATTATGGAGAAGGGTTAATAATGTTGAGGCTTTAAGTGATTGAAAAGTTGGTAATTTTTAAGGAGTCTTAATGAGAAAACCATGAGGAATGTAAATAGGTATTTTGGTTTTAAAGATGGCATGGATAAGATGGGCCATGAACCATGGGTTCGGCCATGGTGTGTGGCCGAACCCTATGGTGTTGAAAAGTGATTTTTTTTTTTAAATGGCTTTAAAGGATGGAAATGATGGATTAATATGTTAATATTTTGGAAGTTTTTAAAGGGCCAAAATGAATGAAGGTCATTGATTTTAAAAAAAATGGATTGTTTTTGGACAAAACATTGGTCTTAAAAAGGGCACCCATGAAGGTGACGTTCAGCCATGGTGAATGGCCGAACCCTATGGTGATGATTTAGTGATTTTTAATGAAGGTAAAAAGAATGGAAAATGATGGAAAGAGATGATAAATTTAAATGGGGATTTAAATGAATGATTTAATTTCATTGGAGGTGGGATTAAAAGGGGATAAAATGAACCCAATAAAATGGAATTTAGGTATCATGGGTTCGGCCATGGTGTACGGCCGAACCCATGACCCCTTTATGGGCCACATCTTAGGCCAAAAGTGGAATTAGGTATGGGATTAAATGTTTGCAAAATTAATTAAAATAAGTGGCTGATTTTATGATGCTAGGTCATGATTAATGAATCACTAATGGATCTAAGTATGAATGAATTTTGGACTTAGAATGTACATAAATGAATGGATGATTAACCATAGAAGAGAGAGTGGCAAAAATGGTAATTAGAAGCCACCTTGAGGAACCATGGGTTCGGCCATGGTACATGGCCGAACCCTATGTATGTTAGACATAAAAATTGGATACATTGCGAATGATTAAATGAAACGGATAGATGCTGTAACACCCCAATTTCTCAATGAAATGGAAAATTACCAAAATGCCCCTGAGTTGTTAAATTAATTATTTTGTGATGTGAAGAAAGGAAATAGTGGGGCCCATTGCTCAAATTAAAATCATATGAGCATATTATGAATGTTAAGTTTGACTGGTTGGGTAATTTTCATCATTTGGGTAAAAAATGGCTAAATGGGTCAAAGGGCCCAAATGGGACCCATCGGGTCAAAATGGATGATTTGACCGTTTTCTGAATTTAAATTAAATGGGGTTAAGCTTATTTGATTGGAAATCAAGTAGAGAAGAAATGGGTAGGCCTGACCCATATGCAAAAACCGATTACAAATGACCAAAATACCCATAATTGGGTCATGGAGTCAAAAACGGGTCAAGGAGCTAAAAGTGGACCCAACGGGTCGAGTTGACTATTGTTGACCGTGTGAACCCTCAAGGGAGCTAAAACAAGAGTTAGATCAGTTGAGTGGGACTGAGGTGAGTTGAAATTAAATCAAGTTATGAGTCAACTCATGTGCATTGAATGAAAAACATTAAATGTGATGAGTTGGGTTGGAATAAAAAAATACCTTGAGTTGGGTGAGTCAAAATGGAAACCCATGGGACTGTAAATCAGTGAGTTCAAATGGGAATTGGAAGAGTTTTGCTCAGCTTTAACCACCCAAAACAAGTCCCAGACGTTGGGGACTTGTTTGGGGTGAGTTCCATGATCAATGATAAATGAAATGCATAGTTTGAGGTGAGTTGCTTGGGAATCTGATTGGCTGCATGGGTAGCTGCCAAGGGGTGCCTTGGATGGCACCCAATACCCATTGGTTTGTGCATGAATTGATGAGGGAGTGGAGGAGTTTTGGTGGCTGAAAATACAAAAGCAATAAGCAACCATTTTGGGCGTGTTTTACCATTGTGAAAGCCTTACAATCCCATCTTTCTCTCTCTCTCCAATTGGTGTTCTTGGCTGGAACAGCAGAGGTTTTTGGTACCAAATATCCAAGCATATAACCAGCAAGGAGTTAAGGAAGCAAGGATTAAAAGACAAGGATCAAAGGCATAAGAAAAGCTTGGAAAGTGGTAAGTTTTTCCATTGATTTATGTTTAATAAAATGGGAAAAATAAGACATGATTCGGCCATGTGATGGTCAAATCTATCAAGGGTTAAAGTAGGATTCTTTTATGCCCAATTAGATGGAAAACATGGACATAGGGTTCGGCCACTTTGGATGGCCGAACCCCATGAAATATTATGGTTACACTTGATGGTTTTGTAAGATTTAAACCATGCAAGTATAGGACTGATTTTGGAGGTTTAAGATACATACTTTGGAAAGATTGAAAGCATGAATTTGAATGTCATAATTTGGCCATGCTATGGCCGAATTTGACAAGGGTCTAAACCATGTAAGAGATGGCTTGGTTTTCATGTTTTGGAAACATGAAAACCATGGATTTTGTGGACTGTTTTTGATAGTTTTTGGAAATTAAAACCCTATGAAAATGGGCTAATTTTTGGAGGTTTGTTTGAAAGTTAAAACCTGATTTAATATACTGTTATTACATTATTATCTGAGGTTTAAAAACAGTAAACCTAACCATTGGGTTCGGCCACCATGGAGGGCCGAACCCCATGTAAAAGGATGTTGGTGTTCATGTTGGAAAAACATGTAAACCATAGACATTTTATGGACTGTTTTGGATGGGTTGTTTGAAAGTTAAAACCTGATTTAATATACTGTTATTACATTATTATCTGAGATTTAAAAACAGTAAACCTAACCATTGGGTTCGGCCACCATGGAGGGCCGAACCCCATGTAAAAGGATGTTGGTGTTCATGTTGGAAAAACATGAAAACCATAGACTTTTTATGGACTGTTTTGGATGGTTTGTTTGAAAGTTAAAACTTGATTTTAATATACTGTTATTACATTATTATCTGAAGTTTAAAAACAGTAAACATAGCCATTGGGTTCGGCCAACATGGAGGGCCGAACCCCACGTAAAAGAGGGTTGGTTTTCATGATTGGAAAACATGGAAACCATAGACCTTTGTGGACTTTTTTGGGAGATTTTTTATGTGATAAGGTTACTGATTTTGGGTTGGCCATGGGGTGGCTAAACCATGGGCTTAATGTGGCTAAGGGGTAGAGCCAATTAGTATTTAAACAAAGGACATCATTGAGCAAAGAACCATAAGGGTTCGGCCATGAGTATGGCCGAACCCCATGGACCGTTTTCATGGGTCATTTTAAGGATGTGGGTGTGATTAAGAATGGAATTATGTTTGCTGATTTGGTCGGCCAAAACATGGCTGAACCATGTTAAGGTTACGGTTAAGGTTGTAGAATTTAATCAAGGTATTGGTGGCAATGGCAAATCTGTGAATACAAGCCAAATGAAGAGATTGATCAAAAGAACTTATAAGATGTTTTAGGTCTCATATGTGAATGGACATGTAAATAAGATTATGATTTACTTATTGTTGCATAATAAGAAAGAACGGACGCTGAAGTGATTCTTCTGTAGGTTTCCTACCTTTATTGTAACCACTATTCCATATGTTGTTTTACGTTGATTTCAATAACTTATATGTTTGTAAAGTTATGTTTCTAAATGACATGTTTGCATAGACATCTCATGCATGGCATGGGATGATGATGTTGTAACCGGAGGTCACACTCTGTCGGGGCGTCCGAAAGACCATTGTGGGGTACCCTGATGATGAGAATCCCATCAGGAGGAATCCGGAGGCCACACTCCGTCGGGGCGTCCGAAAGACCACTGTGGGTTACCTTGACGATGAGAATCCCGTCAAGTGATGGCTATGTTGAATGGTGATGGGTGGGACTCATTTCATACATAGCATGATTTTATGGAATTTTGTCTCACATGTATTATTATTATATTATTTGCATGTTTTTGACTAACCATGTGGTAGCCCTATTCGGAAACACTACTGGGCGCGTTGATCTAACGCCCTATCTATATCCTTAGTGGATGATGCAGGGAAAGGAAAGAACGTGGTTGGAGAAGAGGACCAAGCACGGAAACTTGGGCGGTTTGAATGATTTTGAATGGACTATTCATGGATGTGTTATTTGAATTATGTGGACAATGTATTTTGTAACTAGATTTGTTGGCATGTAATAAGTAGATAAGTAGATGCTATGGATTGGTTTATTTTGGATGGTTGGATTGAATGGTAGATTAATATTAGTTAGTAATTTTGGAGAATAAGATTATGTACTTTGCTATCTAATATTGGAAAAATTGGAATAGTCATAGGTTCTATTACAACCTCAGTTAGAATAAGATTAAGTTAATTCCGCAAGTTATATATATACCATGTGCGGATCAATTTTATGGACTTAGTTCATACGCACATGGGCTTGGCCAGTTAAGGGTCGGATTTAGAGATCCGAACATAACTCGCGTCGTGACACTCCACCCCGATCACATGATTATTATATTTAAAAAAAAAAAAAACTCTGAAAATTAGAGTGAAAAGGGCGGGGTTTTACAGATGCTGCGTTTTAGGCTCGCAAATCGGAATATTTAAAATGGCCAAAATCGGATTTATGGATGTGTTTTAAACCACGGAAAACGAGGCTAAGTTAGGGGCCAATTTTGGTAAACGGATAACGTAATTAGGAACCTAAGGTTGTAGTAAGTTAAGGACTTAATCATGGATAACATATGGACTAATTCGGTAAATATGTAATAAGGTACCGGGACGTCGTAAACAGTACGCGATCGGCGACCGGATTATCGAACGGAAACGTAACGGGACGCTAAGCGGTATTGGTAGGATTCCTACCTTTTTGTAAGCCTTGGATATGTGATGGTTCCTTAATTTGATGATTATATGATTTATCTTGTGATGGAATTTCGAATTATGAATTATATGTTTAAGTACTATGGATTATGATTTAATGCTATGGATAATATTTTTTTTAAGACTATGGACTATACTTAGATATCATGGATTTTATATATATTACATAGCATAATGCACTTACATCTCATGCATGGCATGGGCGGGAAAATAATGAAACTGGAGTCCATGCTCCGTCGGGGCGACCGAGAAACAAACATGGGGATAGCCTGAGGGGCTATAACCGGAGTCCATGCTCCGTCGGGGCGACCTAGAATCAGACATGGGGATAGCGCTTATGCTATAACCGGAGTCCATGCTCCGTCGGGGCGACTGAGAAGCAAACATGGGGACACCTTGACGAGGTTTTGCCGTCAAGGGGGATACGATATTTTATGATGATACGTGGATGGGTGGGACACATGACATAGGCACCCATGGCATGGCATTCATCATATATTTACTTTATTATTATTTGGTATGCATGTTATCACTAATCCATGTGCTAGCCCTACTCGGAATCCTACTGGGCGCGTTGACTAACGCCCTACTTCTACCCTAGCTGATGACGCAGGAGATGGCGGAAACGGTGGACGCGACGGGAGCCAAGCTTAGGAGCTTGGGAAAGCGGATACTTAGTTTTATTTAAGTTTTATTTTTGGAAATGTAATTTAAGTAGCTTAGTTTGTCGGTTTGTAATAATTACGGTTTCTTGCTATGGTTTGGACTATACTCTAGACGTTATCATTTTATATATGATTATGAGCATAGGAGTATTTTAGTAATTTAATGATGTATCTTCCCTTCTGTCTAAAACTGGTAGGATAGTCTCTATTATAATGTTCCGCATATAATTACATTCCGCGAGCTTACTTCCTACGCGTGAATCGTTCTCGTGGACTTAGTTCCGCGCACGTGTAGGGTTGGTCAGTTAAGGGCCGGGCTTTAGAAGCTCAGACTTAACTCGCGTCGTGACGTCCGCACCCATTGTCACTTCTTAATTCAAAATAAAAAATAGACTCTGATTTCGGTGAAAATGGGGCAGGCGTTACAGTTGGTATCAGAGCGAAATCGGAAGAATGAATCTCTCGAAGTATGATTAAGACGGTTTCACGTCTCACTGACGGATAAGAATCCCAACTGACCGACTCTTCGGAGTCCGCTGCACGGGGGGCCGGATTAATCTACTTCGATTGACTCAGACTGAAACATTCAATCTGAGCGCCATATTTGACGTAAGAAAATGATAGTAAGGGAAGTACAATCATTATTATAACACCCGGCCCTTTTTCACCCGCTTTCCGAAAATCAGAGTCTATTTTTTTTTTTGGAAATAGAAGAGTGAGAGAGGGTGCGGACGCCACGACGCGAGTTAAGTCTGAGCTTCTAAAGCCCGACCCTTAACTGGCCAACCCCACGCGTGCGCGGACTAAGTCCACGAGAATGGTTCACGTGTAGGAAGTAAGCTCGCGGATTATAATCATTGCAGAACATGATAATAGAGTCTATCCTACCAATTTTTAGATAGAAGGGAAGATACAACATTGAATTACCAAAATGCCCCTATGTTCATATTTACATCACAAAATGTAATCGTCCATAAGTAACGTCCAAACCATCACAAGAAATGTAAACTTATACAACCCGACAAGCTAAGTTACTTTAAGATTACATCTCCAAAATGTAAACGTAAATAAACTAAGACTGCGCTGCCCAAGCTCCTAAGCTTGGCTCCTGTCATGTCCACCGCTTCCGCCATCCCCTGCGTCATCAGCTAGGGTAGAAGTAGGGCGTTAGTCAACGTGCCCAGTAGGACTCCGAGTAGGGCTAGCACATGGATTAGTGATAATACACATACCGATAAAATAACATATAACAAAATAAGCATGTGATGAATGCTATGCCATGGGTGCCTATGTCATGTGTCCCACCCATCATCCGTATGATCATACAATGTATTATCCCCATGTTTGCTTCTCGGCCGCCCCGACGGAGTATGGACTCCGGTTATAGAACTATCCCCATGTTTGATTCTCGGTCGCCCCGACGGAGCATGGACTCCGGTTATAGCCCTCAGGCTATCTCCATGTCTGATTCTCGGTCGCCCCGACGGAGCATGGACTCTGGTTTCATTATTTTCCCGCCCATGCCATGCATGAGATGTACGTGCATTATGCTATGTAGTATATAGATAAACCATAATTTTGATATACCATACATAGCCATATAATGCATAATGTTAAAATATAATCCATATGATTCATAACTTAAAACTCATCATAAGATAATTCATAATCATAAATCCATCATAAGCCAAATCAAAATAATCTAAAATACCATCACATATCCATCGCTTACAAAAAGGTAGGAATCCTACCGAATACCCTGTAGCGTTCCGTTATATTTTCCGTTCGATAATCCGGTCGCCGATCGTTTACCGTTTGCGACGTCCGATACCTTATTACATTTACCAAATTAGTCCATATGTTATCCATGATTAAGTTCATAATTGATCCATCTACTTAGACCCATTGATGGCCATTAATTATGTTAACATTTTATCAAAAATCAGCCCTTAACTTAGTCCATTATCCATTGGTTAAAACACATACATAAATCCAATTTCTTTGGCCATTTAAATACTCAAATTTGCGAACCTAAACGCAGCAACTATCCGTTGCAATTATATCATTCATAATGCATTCAATTTCATGTCTCATCAACATAGGGTTCGGCCATGTACCATGGCCGAATCCATGGTTCTTCAAAGTGGCTAATAATTACCATTTTGCCACTCTCTCCTCTACGGCTAATCATTCACCCACTTATGTCTATTTTAAGTCTAAATTTCATCCATAACTTAGACCTATTTATAATTCCATAACATATCAAAATCAGCCACCTATTGTTTAATTTTGAAAAATATTTAACCCCATATGTCCTTTCACATTTTGGCCCTAAAGGTGGCCCACCAAGGGATCATGGGTTCGGTCATACACCATGGCTGAACCCATGGTACCCTATCTTCATTTTCTTGGGTCCATTTCTCTCCCTTCATTCCCATCTCTAATGGAATTTAAATCATTCATTTAAAACCTTATTTTTCATCCTATTTTAAACATTACATAGTCCCATAAATAATCCATTTTTAAAATCATTAACTTTCATTCATTTTGGCCCTTTAAAAATCCATTCCATACACTTGTAAACCCTTTTAAAATTTACCATTTATTTACCCAAATTTCCATTTGCTTAACCACATGTATAAACCATAACTTAGCCATAATTGACCTAAAAACAAGGGTCATGGGTTCGGCCATACACCATGGCCGAACCCATGATATTTTTCCCTCATTTTTACCTTGGATCTTTAATCACATTTAAAGTCCACTTACACCATCCATCATTTCCTCATTATCTCCATGATTCAAAAATGTTTAATCCACCACTTCCATCCTTTAATACCCATTTGAAAATCACATATTATACTCCTAATTTTCAAACTTTAGAAAAAACATTAACCATTGAGCATCTAAGAGCCCTAACCCCCATAGATCACTAACCATGGGGTTCGGCCACCTTGTATGGCCGAACCTTATAGTCCATGATTTCTTTTAAAATATCATACCTCCATTTGAATTAAATCATCCATTTACATCACCATTTTCATTCCATCTAAACATCACATTCTATACTCAATAAATCCATTTAAATCTATCATTTTTCTCCATTATCTTTAAACCTAATAATCTTAATAAATTACTCATTATTCACCATGGGGTTCGGCCATGCTACATGGCCGAACCCTATGGTTATCCATTCATTCCATTCTATGCCTTTCAAGGCCATGAAAGATCATCCATATTTTCATGAAATTTCCTTATTTAAAACCTCTTAAAATTTATCAACTTTTAATCATTTTAAAATCTTGAAATCCTCATAAAACCATTAATCATTCTCCATAATTTTAAACCTTCAAACCCTAATTAAAATCATCCAACATTGGCCATGGGGTTCGGCCATGCTACATGGCCGAACCCTATGTCCCATTAATCCATTAAAATCCCATTTTCCTATGCTTAATAAAGACTTAAAAATTCCATTTTTCCATTTCATCTTTTTCTTAATCCATTCCTCCATTTTTATCCATTTCTTATCCTTCCTTTTGATGGATCTTAGATCCATGGCCCACAACGTTTTTGGCCATATTTAGTCTAAGAAATGGATTCCATATCCTAAAACAAAATAAACTCTTGTTTTAAGAAATCTTACCACCCGACGACTCCTCCAGTCCTTCTTTACTTTTGGGCTTTCCTTAGCCTTCTCTTCTCTTCTTCTCCTTGATGGACGGTCAAGATGAGCCTGATCAATGGTGAGATATGCTTGGATCGGCTATGTAGATGGGGTTAGATTGAGAGAGGGAGAGGGGAAGGTGATGGAAAACAAGATCTTAGCCTTTGATCTTGAGGGGATGGACCAAGGCTTGCTCTTTCCTTCTCTTTTTTTTTTTCTCTCTTCTTCTTCTAAGTTTTCTTCTCTTTTCCTTTGCAAGTTGGGGGACGGTTTTTTTTTTTGATGTGTGAGGAGGGCTAGAGTGACATGGGTTAGTTTGAAATGAGATGGAGATGGTTGGAGTGGTCTTCACTCAACATTAATTTCCCCACCCACGAAGCATGGGCTAGCTTGACTTTGGTGGTGGTGGTTGAGACCCAACTACCAAGCATGGCTCCCATGTCCTCTTTGACTTGTTTATGTTGACCCTAATTAATCAACCTAATTAATTAAGTTAAGTCCTCACTTAGGTTAATTAATTTTCATCCAATTTAATTCCATTAAATTATCTATCTAATAAATCCACCCATGGTTGACCAAGTCAACCATGGTGGACGGCCCCCACCTATACCTACCCCACCCGCCACCTCACTTGATGAGGTGAAGGTGGGCCCCACTTGGCCATGTTATTTTAATTCCATTGATTTTAACTTAGATAATTTTACAATAATTTTAATCAATTTAATTTACCTTAATCCACCTTAGTCTTCTTAAATTTATCCATGGTTGACCAAGTCAACCATGATGGTTGGTCCCACTTTTTCCTTGGTCCACACGCCACCTCAATTGGTGAGGTGGAGGTGGGCCCCATTTGGTCATACCATTTCATTTCATTACTAACTTAGGGGTTTTAATTCCAAATCACCCTTTTTAAATTAATTGGCCCACCATTGGGCCCACGGCCAACCGATTATTTTCTACCCCTTTGCCTTAGGGTTTGGACCAATTTTGATCCATTATGTCCCACATGGTGATCGGGCCCACTTTGACTCAAATTGACTATCTTTGACCCAATTACTTCTCATTGACCAATTGAATGGATTTCATCCAATTTGTGGCCCAATTGGGCCATTCTTGGACCCTCGTCCCAAAGTTGATCCATTTGGCATTTTCATCACATCAAATTCCAAATTAAAATAATTAAATGTCCAATATATATTGCTTCGAAAATTCGGGCTATTACAATTATAACCTTGATGGATTAATCGAACATAGGAAAATTTCTCCGATTTCACCAAAATGGACAAACATAGCTATTTGGGAAGTTTTCCCCAAACCAAGTATGCATATTTGGCAATTTTCCCCAATATGAGAGACAATACGTAATACTTAGGAATTATCCCCTAAAAAACTAAGTATGTCTATATTGGCAAATTTTCCCAAAAACTAAATGTATATGAACGCGCCAACATTATGAAGGAACTAAGTCAGTAAATGTTTTTTTTATGACTTAGGAAAAATGCCGCCAAAAAGAAGAACCCGTCGCAACCCACGAGTAGAGAAAGAGGTAACACCCCCTCGACAAGAAGAGGAGGTACCGCTACCTCATTAAGAGGAAGTACACCCACCGCATCAAGAGGAGGTGCCACCACCTCATCCAGCCGAGGGACAGAATAGTATAAACATACAAGGTGTACCTCCTGAGCTAAGAGACATAGTTTAAGCGGCAGTCGCTTCCGCTCTTCAACAACACTCAAGCGGAAATGCGACCGCCAGCGACTCCAGTAAACGGAAGATGGTCAAGGATTTTCAACAACAGCACCCTCCCTACTTTAGGGGAACAGAAGGGGCTGTCGGAGCAGAACATTGGTTAAAAAGGATCAATCAGATCTTTAATCTGCTCCAAATTTCCAATCCTGCTGATAAAATCTTGTTGGCCACTTCCCAACTGATCGAGGATGCCAGTAGTTGGTGGGAAATTATGGAAAAGCAACAAGCACTGGTGCCAGAAGGGGAAAGGACCATTATGACATGGGAATGGTTCTCAGCCACCTTTCTAGAGCAATATTTTCCAGAGGAAGAAAGAGAGAGCCAGACTCAAGCCTTCCTCTCATTGATACAAGGCAGCATGACAGTGGCAGAATACCACAGAGAATTCCTTAAGTTGTCCGTCTATGCGTTCTACATGGTGGATACTGAGCACCGAAGGGCCCGTAAGTTTGAACGGGGCCTTCGACCAAACATTAAAGCCAGGGTGACAATCTTCAAGGAACCCACATTGGCAGGGGTGGTCAGCAGGGCCACTATAGCAGAGCGGGAGTTGAACGAAATAGTACGGTTTGACAACCGCCGAGGGCAAAGTGGGCGGGTGCATTTCAACCCAACAAAAAGTTCCGCCCAAATTCTAGCAGACCCTCACTCTCCACAGGATCTACGGGGGGCTTTCGTCCCAATCAGCCCTCCTCATCAACATCAGTCACATAGGTTCCCCAGGGTGGGAACACATGTTATCAGTGTGGCCAACAGGGCCACTTCAAGAGAGAATGTCCCCAGATCAGCCGACCCTCCAACTTCAGGGGTACCTTCCGCCCTCCATTCAGATCAACTCAGTCGCGAAGAGGTAGAACATACAATCAGGCAGGACGGGTGCCAACCCCTACCGGATCTGGATGACTTTTCACCATACCGACTCCAGTAGCGGTGGATCGCTCGGTGATGCAAGGTATGGATGTAATTGGTAGTTCCTATGCTGTTACATTATTTGACTCTGGAGCTTCACATTTATTTATATCTATTGCATTCATATCTGCTACGGGCACATTAGTACAAAACCTGTCCACATCACTCACCATTGTATCCCCCGTCGGAGACACATCATTAGGACTTATATGTACGGCATTGAACACTGAATTCGCGGGATTCAGATTCGAGTTCAACTACTTAGTAATCGATATGGCCGAATACGATGTTATATTTGGCATGGACTGGTTGACTACATATCAGGCCCATATTGATTGCCACCTTCGTAGGGTGATATTTTGGTCACCCGAGGGAAAGCGGTACGTGGTACACGCTGACAGGCAGAGCATTCCTAGAAGGCTGCAGGAAGAATTGAACCATCTTGCCTTGAACAGTCTCAGATTAGATAGGGCACCAGTAACTGAACTTCCGGCAGTAGTAGCAGATAATGCCGAGGTATTCCCAACAGAGCTCCCTGGTTTACCACCCAAGAGGGAGATAGACTTTGAGATCAAGTTATACCCCGGCACCGCTCCAGTATCGTTACCCCATTATAGAATGGCACCAGCTGAGATGACTGAGTTGAAGAAGCAGATTGATGAACTGCTCAAACTGGGTTTTATTCGGAACAGCACATCTGCATGGGGAGCCCCGGTATTATTTGTGAAGAAGAAAGACGGTACCCTGTGAATGTGTGTGGATTATAGAAAGTTGAACCAGCTGACTGTTAGGAATAAGTATCCCCTACCCCGGATTGACGATTCGTTTGATCAACTTAGGGGTTCCTCTCACTTCTCCAAGATTGATCTAATGTCCGGGTACCATCAAATCCGGGTTAGGGAGGAGGACATAGAGAAGACAGCTTTCAGGACACGATATGGTCTATATGAATATGTAGTCATGCTGTTTGGACTTACTAATGCACCGGCGGTGTTCATGGACCTGATGAATAGGATATTCCGTCCATAATTAGATCAGTTTGTGATCGTATTCATCGATGATATTCTGATCTACTCCAAAAGTCAGAAGGAACATGCCGAGCACTTGCGGATAGTCCTAGACACCTTGAGGAAGAACCAATTGTACGCCAAAGCCAGCAAGTGTGAATTTTAGCTATCTGAAGTCAACTTCTTGGGGCACATCATATCAGAGGAAGGTATAGCCGTGGACCCGGCTAAGGTAGCAGCAGTCAAGGAATGGAAAGCGCCGACAAATGTGACCGAGATCCTCAGTTTTCTGGGATTAGCCGGTTACTACCAGAAATTCATCATGGACTTTTCTAAGATTGCAACTCCACTTACCCGACTCACTCAAAAAGGAGTCAAATTTCAGTGGTCAGATCTATGCAACCAGAGATTTGAGGAGCTAAAGGAGAGGCTTACGACCGCTCCTATTCTGATCTTGCCGGAAAGAGGCAGGAATTATGAGCTGTACTGTGATGCCTCCGGAGAGGGACTGGGGTGTACACTCAGTCAAGGTAATCGTGCGGTGGCGTACGGATCGAGACAGTTGAAAATTCATGAACGCCACTACCCCACCCATGATCTGGAACTAGCAGCGGTGGTCTTCGCTCTCAAAAGCTGGAGACACTACCCTTATGGTGAAAAGTTTGAGGTGTTCTCGGATCACAAAAGTTTGAAGTACTTATTTGATCAGAAAGAACTCAATATGAGACAGCGTAGATGGATGGAATATCTGGCGGATTATGAGTTTGCACTTCGGTATCATCCTGGCAAGGCAAACAAAGTGGCGGATACCCTCAGCCGCATGACACATGCGACAGTAGCCAGCTTGATCAGGACAGAATGGGAGGTATTGAATACCATTAAAGAATTTAAAATCTACCTCAATAACCATGGAACCATATATAATCTTATCACACGATCTAACATGGTTTATGAGATTGAACGAGAACAACGGACAGATCCAGAAGTGGAAGAGATTTGGGCTAAGATGTCTACCAGTGAGATCGTACCGGAGTGGGAGTTACGACTCGGACATGGTCTTATGTTCCGAGGCAGGACATATTGATGAAGACCGTAAAATTACAATTTTACCTTTTAATATTAGATTAATTAGTCCTTATTTTATAAATATTAGATAGATTTAAATGTTATTTTTAGTTTTACAGTTTATTTTGAAAAGTACAAAAAAAGAAAATAAACATGATAAAAATTGGTCGACGTCACCTTCAAAATGGTCAGGTTAAATTGATTAATCAGTTGGGTCTTAGAACCTATAACCTTCTACACTGATGAATTAATTTCGAGTGGAAGTCGAGTCTCATTTACCAACCCTTCTCATTTACTATCGATCGGGGTGCCTGGAAAATAAAAGAAAGCCTAAATAAACTATTACCAATTCTTTCCATTTCTTTTCTGTGTTTTGTTTTCTTTATCTGGTTGCAGGATTTATTGAAAAAAGCCAGATCTGCTGATGATGGATCTGAGCAGACAGCTGGGAAGAAAGCTGAGGCTTGGCAGCCACGTACACAGAGGCGCAAAGAGATGGCAGGTCCTCTGGGCCTGTTTCCAACGGTGAACAACAGCAGAGCTGCCAGCTGAACGACAGCTAGCTGAAGAGGCAGCAACTGAGAGTTAAACGGCAGCTATGAAGAGCACACGGGCAGCCAGCTTAGAACATAACAGATGGAAAATAAGGCAGCAAAGGCAGCAGAGGCAGAGCAACTGTAACCAGCGGTAGCCACACAAGCCGGCGGTCCGAAGAGTGCAGTATAGCTGAAGCCATACACGACAGCCAGCAAAGAGAAGAACGACAGCTGAGAAGAGAAACAGAGAGCAGCCCAGCTGAAGGAGAACAAAGCAGCAAGGTTCCGCCCGAGCTGAGAAGGGCAGCAAGGAGGAGCAGCTCTGATCGGCAGAGATTGAAAACAACAGGGCAGCTAGCGCCCAACGACAGAATTCACAGGCAGCAGCCGAGAGAGATGGCAGTCCGAGCAGAGATTGAAGTCGCACATAGCAACCAGCTGCCATGCCCGGCAGCCAAATTGAGAGACAGAAGGCAGCAGAACAGCCAGTAGAGATGCAGCCGACTGAAGCAAGCAACGGCTAAGGCAGGGGAGAACAGCTAGCGCCCGAGCTGAGAAGGGCAGCCATGAACAGAGCACTGAAAACCAGCAGAGACAAAGCAGAAAGAAAAAAGGAAAAAAAGAAAAAAAGATAGAAGCTGATGTTATCCGATCCAGAGAAGGAGGAGGATAAGATAAGGTAACAGCCGTGTAACATCTGGTTTCCAGAGCAGGGAGGTTTGAAACTGAGCTGGAAGATAGAGGATTGGAAGAAAAGAGCTGATCCAGATAGGGATAGAGAAGGGATAAGGTGATAAGGAAGATGTGCAGATCAGCCAAACAAGATGAGAATCTGATAAGGCAGCTGATGCCGTGTACCAGCTGCCATGTAGCAGCTGGTTTCAAATTTAAAAAAAAAAAGATGAAGATAAGAAAGAGATAGCAGAACGGATAAGGAAAGCAGAGAGAGGCAGATAAAGAAACAGCTGCCGTGTAGCAGCTGGGTTTAAACAAAGAGAAGATAGAGGCGTGAAGGAGAGAAGAGATAAGATAGAGCTGCCGAGTAAGCCCATCCAGAGAGAAGTCTGAGAAGGAGGGTTAACCTGAAAGCAGAAAAAAATGGAGAGATAAGTGTTTTGAAGAAAAGATAAGATAGAAACAGAAAAGAGGTTGAGTTAGCCGATGAAGAGAAAAGAAAAGAGATAAAAGATAAGACTCTCAGTTATTGCCAACTAACTTATCCCGGCTGAATTTGAACTTCTGAATTTGAAATTGAATGGGTCTCTCATCCAATCAAATTTGAAGGGTCCCTTATCTCATCCCTTTTCTCCTATAAATTCAAGTGTCTGGATCCATTGAAGGTTGAACGGGGCAAGACATTGAAGGGACTGAAATTGGACGACCAGAAGACAGAAGAAAAAAATAAATAATTTCTTGTAAGTTATTTTATTTTTATTTTTATTTTTTTTATGTCAAGTCCAAAAGAATTGTATTTCATTTCCAATTTATTAATAAAAATTCATGGCAGTTGTTTAGATTTATGGTGGTCCCAGTTATTAAAATATTAATAGTGATGATTTGTATTTTATTTTTAATTCTTTTTATGAATATTATGTAAGAAACTATTTTAGAATTTTTTTCAAGGAAAGTAGAACCCCTATTAGGATCAGTGGGACTCGCCGTCTTTCCAATCTAAGGTTCTTATCAAGAACAATTGTTTTAGATTTTGGGAAACACAAGTATAAAACCCGCTCAAGCCTAAGGCTTGAATTGAAAAAAAAAATCTAATTTAAAGGATGACATAAAAATTCTAATTAGAATTTTAATAGAAAATAAATTTGAATTATATTTTATAACTCTAGAACATTTCATAGTCTAGGCCGTGATTTTATTTAAATTGGATAATATGCAGCATCGATGTTTGACCCGATTCCATTGTAGATTATGTAAAAAAAAAAATATTTATTTTTGATTTATTTTTCTTTTTCTCAAAAATTCATCAAAACTATTCATTGTTCTAAATTAAATTTATAACTAAATGTTTTAGAAAATTTATTTCCTTAAATCACAACATTTTTATAGTGCCCATTTCTATTTCGTACTTATATTTTGTAGATTTCCCTTGGGTACGACCTCGCACTCATATTCTATACTATAAATTGGTTCATACGCTTGCGAGTAATTTAAAATTCACATCAAGTTTTTGGCGCCGTTGCCGGGGAAATCTCGAAATAAAATTGTGTACTATTTAAAAATGTGATTTTTGAAAATAAATCTAATACTACAGATATGTCTTAATTTAGAATTTTTTTATTATTAAATAAAAAAATTAGAAAAAATATATATATATTTTTTTTTAATAAAGTTTGACTTGTTTTAATTTTTTTTTATTTCTTCCATTAGTTGTAATTTTAGGAAAAGTGCACTTAGACTAGTATAATGAATTTTATTTATTTATTTGTTTATTATTTATTATTTCTTATTTATTTGAATCAGAATCTTCACCAAAGCTTTTATTGTCTGTTTTGCAGGAATTTTAATTATGCCGCGCTTAAAAATCAATGGACATATGCACAACACGCTAAGGAGCTTTAAATTGCGCGCTTAAAAAAATTGCTAAAAATACGCATAAAAGGCTAAGGTGAGTTTTTAATTTTTTTTATTTTATTTATCTCATGCATTCATATAGATTTATTTAGGGTGTTCTTTATTATTATTTGCATTTAATCTGTCCATGTATTTAGGTTGTTAGTATTCATGCATTAGTTTAGATTGTTTTATTAATGTTTGTATATTGACTTGAATGTTGTATGATAATTTAGGATTGCATTTTCACAATACTTAGAAAAATAAGATTAGTAAAATTGGTTCATGCACTTCCCTAATAAAATCAATTAAGGAACCATTAGGGTAGATTTTAGGGTTTTATGCTCAATAGGAACCTTTTTAATCTAAATTAATTTTTGTAACCGGTGAATATTTTATCTTCAATCATGGTGTCTAGGATTAGTTCTGTCACCAAGGTGTAAAGAACCTAAGGATAAGTGAAAATGCAGATGCCATGTGCTCCTCCACTTACCTGGGAACTTACCTGGCCATGATTGTGGTTAAGATCTCACCGGAGACTTAGATTATTTGGAAAGAAAAGTAGGAGCAGTCTAGAAATAATCCTTAGGGTCCCAATAGCTAAATAAAGATTTGATTGCATTATTGCAATTCAAATTTAGATTTAGGCATTCTTCTTGTGTGAATTTGGATGAACATGAATGAGCTTGATTGTGTATGAAATATTGGTATCGTGATTCACACAACCGTTTAGTTCGAGTCAAGTCTTCTGCAATTTACCGATCGTTGTGTCCGGAGCTCAGTCTAGCTCAGTTTTAGACAGTCCAACTCCATCTCCACCACCATCACCCAAAACAGCCGAAGAAAGAATCGAAGAGAGAACCCTCCAAGATTATTTTTCAGCAGTCACTCCCAATACACCATCAAGCATAGTTGTCCCACCAACTAATGCAGCCTTTGAACTCAAACCAGGCCTATTACGTCTTCTACCCACTTTCCATGGATTTGATCATGAGGATCCTTACCTACACATCAAAGAATTTTTAGAAATCTGCGCCACCATCAGACTTCAAGGCATCTCTGATGAATCCATCAAACTTCGACTATTTCCTTTTTCTCTTAAAGAAAAAGCGAAATCTTGGCTAAATTCTCTACCTCCAAATTCCATCACAACTTGGGATCTGTTAGCCAACAAATTTTTGAATAAATTTTTCCCTGTATCTAAAACCAACGCCCTTAAGAAAGAAATTTCAAATTTTAATCAGAAAGAAGATGAACAATTCTATGAATCATGGGAAAGATTCAAAGATACGTTGAATAAATGTCCCCACCACGGTTTTGAAACGGGAAGACTCGTGCAATTTTTTTATGATGGTTTAACCATCTCAAACCGCACAATGGTCGAGTCTATGAAGGGTGGGGAATTTTTAATGCTAACTGCAACCAATGGATGGAATTTTTTAGAAACCTTGGCAGAAAGTTCTCAGCGATGGGATTTCTCCAAAAGGGATAATTCAGCCCAAACCTCGAAAAGAAGAGGTTTATACGAAGTTAGTACCGACTTTGATGTTAAGCTTGCAATCGCAAACTTAACAAAGAAAATCGATACGTTAGCGATGACCCAGGCGATGAACCCAACAGTAGGATTGAATGTAGAGGTTTGCGCAATGTGTTCTAACTTAGGACACACTGCCCAAAACTGTCCTTCCTTTGGACCTAACACTGAGTGCTCAACCGAACAGGCCAACGCACTCAATAATTTCGGGAGGCAGCAGGGAACCCCTTTCTTTGCCACATACAATCCTAATTGGCGGAATCATCCCAGTTTTTCTTGGCGCCAGAACCAACCTCCTGTAGGTCAAGGACCCCCTCAATATCAAGGACCCCCTCAATATCAAGGTCCACCATATCAAAATCCACCATACCAACCACCTCAGAACCAACCATTCCATCAATCTCAAAATCATCCAGCCCAGTCAAATCAGTCTTATCAATCTGGTCCATCTCAGCAACGTAAGCCCTCTCTCGAGGATACGTTGCAACAGTTCATGCAGTCTACCCAACAGGCTATGCACAAGCTTGAGACACAGCTTGGGCAATTAGCCACCGTAATAGGAGATAGGGAGAAAGGTAAATTTCCAAGTCAGCCTATCCCAAACCCCAAGGGCCAAAATGAAGTTTCATCGTCTAATCCAGAAGACGCTAACTCCATTATTGCCTTGAGATCCGGGAGACAGGTAGATAATAAAGTGAAATTACCTCCGCAACCGGAAGACCAGGCCACTGGTCATTCCAAGCATCAGGATGACCCATCTAGATCATCCCCAGTCCAAAACGAACCGGATCCATCTGCTAGAAAAACTTACGTACCTAGAGCTCCATACCCTCAGAGGCTCATCACTAAGCAAGGGGTACCTTATGGTGACATATTAGAGGTCTTCAAATATGTCAATATCAATATTCCTCTACTAGATGCCATCAATCAGATACCCTCGTACGCTAAGTTTCTTAAAGACCTCTGTACGGCGAAACGGAAAACTAATGTTCCCGTAAAAGCATTTCTAGCAGAAAATGCAAGTGCTCTTCTCCAACAACCGTTCCCAATTAAACATAAGGATCCTGGGTGCCCAACCATTGCATGCACCATTGGCACATATGAAGTTGAAAGGGCCTTATTAGATTTGGGAGCTAGTGTTAGCCTACTGCCATACTCCGTTTATGAGCAGTTGGGGCTGGGAGAGCTTAAGCCCACTCCTATCACACTACAGTTAGCTGACCGCTCTGTAAAAATTCCAAGGGGTGTGATAGAAGACGTTCTGGTGAAAGTAGACAAATTCTACTTTCCGGTCGATTTTGTTGTGCTGGATACACAACCAGTTCAGAACGAAAGTGGGCACATTCCGGTTATTTTAGGACGACCATTTTTGGCCACTGCGAAAGCTGTTATCAATTGCCAAAATGGTATGCTTAAGTTGTCATTTGGAGATCTGACGACAGAACTCAATGTGTTTGGCCTATGTCGACAACCTTTTTGCACAGACGATCCATATGAGGTTAACATGATCCAAAGTTCTGTTCAAGAGTCCTTCCTTCACTTCATTTGTGATGACCCATTTGAGAAGACTCTGTCCACTTTTGGCACAGACTTCAATGAAGATGGTAAAGAAGAAGTGAACGAAATATTTGACGCATCTCCATATGTTCGAAGGTTCTCCAAATTTGAACCTCTCCCTATTAGTCAATCTGTACTGATCCCCTCTATCGAGAAGCCACCAAAGTTAGAGCTCAAGCCACTTCCTGAGACATTGAAATATTCTTATCTTGGACCATCAGAAACGTTACCTGTTATCATAGCTTCCGATTTAACTTTTGAGCAGGAGTCTAAACTCCTTGCTATTTTAAAAGATCACCGTGAAGCTATAGGATGGTCCATTGCCGATCTCAAAGGAATTAGCCCATCTGTGGTCATGCATAAAATTCACTTGGAAGAAAATTCCAAGACGTCCAGAGAACCACAGAGGCGGCTAAATCCGGCAATGCAGGATGTGGTACGAGCTGAGATTTTAAAACTTCTCGAGACGGGTATTATCTACCCGATCTCCGATAGTAAATGGGTGAGTCCGATACAGGTTGTACCTAAGAAATCGGGTGTTACGGTAGTCAAAAATCAGGATAATGAGTTGGTGCCAACCCGCATCCAAACGGGTTGGAGAGTTTGCATTGACTACCGTAAGCTAAACACTGTCACTCGAAAGGACCATTTTCCTCTTCCGTTTATCGATCAGATGCTTGAGCGGTTAGCCGGTCATGCATTTTATTGCTTCCTTGATGGTTATTCCGGCTATAACTAGATCTACGTTGCTCCTGAGGATCAGGAGAAGACCACCTTCACATGTCCATTTGGTACGTTCGCATATCGTCGTATGCCATTCGGATTGTGTAATGCACCAGCCACTTTTCAACGGTGCATGATCAGTATTTTCTCCGATATGGTCGAACGTTTCCTAGAAGTCTTCATGGATGACTTCTCTGTGTTTGGGTCCACTTTTGACCAGTGCCTGCACCATCTAAGCCTTGTGCTAATCAGGTGCAAAGAAAAGAACCTGGTATTGAATTGGGAAAAATGTCACTTTATGGTGAAAAACGGCATAGTACTAGGGCACATTATCTCTGAAAAGGGTATCGAAGTGGACAAGGCAAAGGTCAACCTGATCTCTAATTTACCAAGACCCCAAACCGTTAGAGAGATCAGGTCATTCTTAGGTCATGCTGGTTTTTACAGGAGGTTTATAAAAGATTTCAGTAAAGTTTCAAAACCTCTCTGTAAACTCTTGGCTAAGGATGCTAATTTCGATTTTGATGATGAGTGCATTCAAGCCTTTGAAAAATTGAAAACCGCTCTGACCTCCGCTCCGATAATACAACCACCTGTTTGGTCTGTCCCTTTTGAAATTATGTGCGATGCCTCCGATTATGCAGTCGGAGCCGTTTTAGGACAAAGGTTAAATCGGTTGCCTCATGTTATCTACTATGCTAGCAAAACTCTCAATGATGCTCAACTCCATTATTCCACCACGGAAAAAGAGTTGCTAGCTGTCGTTTTTGCATTAGATAAGTTTCGATCCTACTTAGTAGGTTCGAAAGTCATTATCTATTCTGATCATGCAGCACTTAAGTATCTTCTTTCTAAGAAAGATGCTAAGTCTTGCCTGATCCGATGGATATTGCTACTACAAGAGTTTGATATGGAAATCCGGGACAAGAAAGGTTCCGAAAATGTAGTAGCAGACCACTTATCTAGATTGATAACTGAGTTCACTGATGAGACCCGTCCTATCACTGAGTCCTTCCCTGATGAGCAACTCATGTCAGTGTCCCAAGTACCATGGTTTGCCGATATTGTGAACTATCTTGTTACTAGTCAAATGCCCCCGCATTGGACTAAGCAAGATAGGTCTAAGTTTCTGGTCCACGTCAAAAGTTTTATTTGGGATGACCCGTATCTGTTTAAACACTGTGCGGACCAAATCATTCGTCGGTGTGTCCCAGAAGAAGAGCAAAATCGTGTCATAAGTTTCTGCCATGACCAGGCCTGTGGAGGGCATTTTAGCACAAGAAAGACAACTACAAAAATTTTGCAGTGTGGATTTTATTGGCCCTCCATGTTTCGAGACACCCACACTTTCTGTGTCTCGTGTAATAGGTGTCAAAGATTGGGAAGTATCTCCCGTAGAAATATGATGCCTTTAAACCCCATCCTAACCATTGAGCTTTTTGATGTTTGGGGCATCGATTTCATGGGACCATTTCCTAATTCTTTCGGCAATCAATATATCCTTGTAGGGGTTGACTATGTGTCAAAATGGGTCGAAGCGGTGGCATGCAAAACCAATGACCACAAGGTTGTCCTTCGCTTCATTAAAGAAAACGTTTTCTCTCGATTTGGAATTCCACGAACCATCATTAGTGATGGGGGTAAACACTTTTGCAATCGCCCATTTGCTAATTTGTTAAAATCATATGGGGTGACGCATAAAGTGGCTACTCCTTATCACCCACAAACAAGTGGCCAAGTGGAAATTTCAAATAAAGAGATTAAGCGTATTCTCGAGAAGACAATCAATCCAAATCGGAAAGATTGGTCTTCCAGACTCATTGACGCACTATGGGCGTACCGTACAGCTTTCAAAACGCCTATAGGAATGTCACCCTACCGTCTGGTTTATGGTAAGGCATGTCATCTTCCGGTCGAGTTAGAGCACAAAGCCTATTGGGCAATCAAAAATTTCAATTTTTCTCTAGACTCTGCTGGACAACATCGGAAACTTCAGCTTGTTGAGCTGGAGGAATTACGAAATGAAGCCTATGACACGGCTAAAAGGTACAAAGACCGGATGAAAGTGTTTCATGATAAACACATATTGAGAAAATCTTTTACAGTTGGTCAGAAGGTCTTGTTGTACGAGTCTAGGATGCATCTTTTTCCTGGAAAGTTAAGGTCCAAATGGATAGGTCCATTCATTGTTTCATTTGTATTCCCACATGGGGTAGTACAGATTAGACATCCTACGAGTGGTCTTGCGTTCAAAGTTAATGGGCAACGATTAAAGCCATTTTTATCGTTCCCCACTCCTGAAGAAGAGATTGAGGTTGAGTTAGCTGATCCAGTGTATCAGGACTGATTTGCGGATCCATACCCATTCACCTACCTACCCATCTTCATCATTTCCATTACCCTAACCCACATATCCACCTGTCTATGTCTGAGTCAGTCTGCATCTTCAGTGTCTAGTGTAGGTTTTCATTGAGTCAGTATAGGATTTTTTATTTGGTCCATTTTGCACCTCATGCATTCCTAGGTATGTCCAAACCCGATTGTTCGTTTTCTAAAAAATTTTCTCTTTTTCACCTGGCCAGTGTCAATTAGGGAACATTGAGGACAATGTTCAATTTAAATTTGGGGGTACTGAGGTCATTTACTGTTTTAAAAAAAAAAAAAAAAAAATTGTCTTTGTGACCAGCAGACGTTAAAGAACTGGATAGGAGTCATGCACGTAGACGGTCGAGTTTTTGTCTTCGCATTGTGTCTGTCTAGAACACAAGTTCCCCCAGACTTGTGTAGGAAAATCGTTTCCTTAGCTATGAGGGTGAGGAAGTTGGAAATCCAAGAGGAGCAACCCAGACCTCTTTGTGGTTGAAGCACTCTGGCTGCAAAGAGGAAAGCTAAGAGGCTAGGAATCTGTCACAAATGTGGACGTGGGAATTGTAATGGAAAAATATCTGAACAAGGAGTTCGCTGTGTGACAGCAGCAAAACATAGACCTATTAGTGAAAATAGACAGATTTATTTGGACCTAGTCAAAGGTAGAGTAAGTCCGGAAAGACTGAGACTCCTTGGTGTTCAAAGAACTGTTGATTTTCGCTTAGGGGACTATAAACGTCTTGACAATCTGACGTTAAACGAGTCAAAATTTTCTTAGGCAGAAAGAGACAAACTTAATCTTTTAAGGGTAGAGTAGGCAAAAGCTGAGACACCTTGGTACTTAAAAAGAATGTCAATTGAGGTCTAAGATAATCATGCGTCTCGACAATCTGACGTAAAAAGAGTCATAGAATAATTTTTTTGCATTAATACGTAAATAAAAATCTTTATATCATACTTTTCCGGAAAGACTTTTATAGGATTTATGCTCGGAAGTCCATGTACACAGTCATATTAATGTTAGTCTGAAAAAGAAAAATTTTCATGAGTCAAGTGATCACCAGAGGAATACTAGTGGAGACTTAAACCCAATGAGTTTTAGAGCCATTCTGTCCTTCTGAGGGTTATAAGTAAATTCTTATTTCTTTGATAAGCGCATCGAGTCATTGAGTGATCTCATTATCATTGTTTTGGTCATATTACTAAGAACGCCATTAAAATTGAGTTATTACACCTGAAATTTTTCTGAATTTATTCAAAACAAAGAAATCATCTTATGAAGCTTAGGATAGGATATAGGCCATTTTTGGACCGTTTGAGCCTTCAAGCCCACCTACTTTGGTCATTCCATCTTGATAGTTCCCTATTTGAGCCTAATATAGCCTCTTTTATTGACTAGCCATATCTTCCATACCTAACTCCGGATATGGAGTTTGAGCCAAAATTTTATATCCATTACCTATTATCATATGAGAAAAGGTTAGGGAAGATTTTGGGATAAAATTCACTGAAAAATGAAAATAAAAGAGAAAGCAAGATGGGAACATCCACACATCAAAGAGGGATGTTGAAAAAGAAAAGAGGTCTCTTAAAATATATATATATATATATATATATATATATATATATATATATATATATTTGCTGAAAAAAAACATCCATACGTCAAAATGGGATGTTAAAAAAAAAAAAATTGTTAGAGGAAAATATCCCGCTCATATTATGAAGACCTCTAACCTTTTCTTATGAAAATGTTAATTTTAGAGTCTTTTATCCCTTCCTTGATATAACCCGGTCCTAAGCCTCGTTTCGTCCCAGTGGAAAGTCCTATTGATCCTAAGTTTAAATAAGGTATTTCATGTAGAGAATAGAGGAGGAAAAATAAAGGTGTTTGACTCAACGTTCTTAGGAAAATGGCGTTTAATCATGAGATCAATTATTTTCTTCATTTATGTCGTCTTTGTTTAAAACATATGTGAGAGTTTTGATTCGAAAACATAAATTCCGCTCACATATACCTTGAGAGAAAATAAACCCACCTCTGAGCGTTAATCTTTCTGAGAGATATATCTGGTGAGGTTTGAAGTCAAAGAGTAATTTCCAATGTTGGTTATAAAACTCGTGTCAATTTGGAAAAAGAAGACTATCTTAATAATGGCTATCACACACAACACTCTGAGTATAAGTCTTGTAAAATGAATTTTAAAGTTGTATGATGTTTAGATTTTTGGCTGTGTGTTTTTGCTGGAAAAAAAAAAAAATGATGATGTTTGTGGGTATCATCACTGGAAACCCTCACGAGACTATAACTCGTCCACTAGGGGTAACCTAGGGGTTTAAAGGCTTGTTGCATACGCTAAATGCAATCGAGAGAGCCAGCGAAAGTGGTGTCATTTAGGATTTTTTAATTTTCCATTTTAGTTTTTAGTTTTTAGTTTTGCTCGAGGACTAGCAAAATCTAAGTTTGGGGGTATTTGATGAACACCGTAAAATTACAATTTTACCCTTTAATATTAGATTAATTAGTCCTTATTTTATAAATATTAGATATGTTTAGGGTTGTTTTTAGTTTTTATATTTATTTTGAGAAATATAAAAAAAGAAAAGAAAATAAAAATAAAAATGATAAAAAGTCAAAAATACGGTCGACGTCAATTTCAAAATGGTCAGGTCAAATTGGTTAAACCAGTTGGTTCTCAGAACCTATAACTTTCTACACTCGTGTAATTAAAATTTTATTATCCAAATTTTGAGTGAAAGTCAGAGTCTCATTTACTGTTGATCGGGTGCCTGGCACTGAATGAAAAGTCCGAAAGAAACTATTTCCATTTTTCTTCTTTTCTTTTCTTTTCTATTTTTTTCCCTTCTCTGTTTACAGGAGTCATCAGAAGGCAGCATGGCCGGGTCCTCTGGGCCTGTTTCTAATGGTGGACAACAGCGCCCGAGCTGAGGGAAGTAGCCGAGAAAGATGGCAGTCCGAGCAAAGCAGCCAGCTGAAGACAGCCGGCTGGAACAGAGAGTTGCACACAGCAACCACCCGAGCTGCTGTCCACATGAATACCAGCCAAACTGAGAGGCAAAGCAGCGGCAGAAGCAATCAACTGCCATGAAGGGCAGCCATAAACAGTATGTTGCTGGCAGATTGCAGCGGCGGTGAAACAGGGGAAGAGGCAGCCAGCAATGAGAAGAAAGAATAGCAGCAGTTCCGCCCGAGCAGCAGTCCGAACAGAGACTAAGTGCAGCAGAATCTGCTGCTGCTCACCGACTGCTGCCATACACAGAAGAGCACTAACGGCTGAGCAGCAGTCAGCGTCTCCAGCAGCAGCCGGCTGAACCAGCCGGAGACAGCCACCTGAAACAGATAGCAGCGGCAGCCACACAGCCACCTGGAGAGAGCAGATGCAGAACTGAAGCAGCAGAGCAGAGGAGACACCACACACACAGCTGAAACCAGACTGAGGCAGCTGAAACCAACACCGCACACAGCGGCAACCAGCAAGCAGCTGGAGCAGAACCATGCAGGCAGCCACCTGAAGAGATGCAGAGCAGCACCCAAGAGAGATGGCAGTCCGAACACAGCAGAACGGCAGAACAGCCGGGGGAAAACAGCAGCACACGCAGCAGCAGTCCGAGCTGAGGGGCAGTGACTGAGCCGAAGAAGAGAAGAAGAGCAGCAGGAAAAGAGAAGCTGAAAGCAGGCAGCGACAAACAAAACGGCAGCTGAGAAGAGAGTGCAGAGGCAGCCGTCTGCGGCACACCAAAGCAGCAACGAACGGTGAAACAGCAGCCAGATGAGATCGGCATCAGAGAAGAGAAAGAACGGCAGCCAGCTGAAGGCAGCAGCCGAGGATGCATACAGAAGACAGCAGCTGCCACTCGGCCGTGACCAGATCTGTTCCACCCGAGCTGCTACCAACATGAACAACAGGCAGCTGAAGGCATGAACAGAGCAGAGGAAAGGAAGAAGTACAGCAGCAGCCAGCGGTGGAGGCAGCGGCAGCCAGTCTGAGCAGAAACTGAGAAAGCTGGCCGATGGTGGAGCAGTATGAGCAGAGATAAAGCAGCGGCTGAAGATTGCAGCAGAAAACAGAAGAGCCGAGAGTGAACACGGCAGTGCAGCAGAGGCAGAGCAGAGAGGCTGGGCGCACCAGAGTAGCAGCCAGTCCGAGCAGAGAAAAGATAAGATGCAGCTGGGGTTCAAATTTGGAAGAGCTAGGAAGAGAGAAGAGAGATCAGATAGCTGAGTTTTTCACTGTCTTTGAAACTCAAAAAGGAAGATAAAGATAAGAAAGAAGAGGATAGAAAGCAGAGATGAAGCACAGATTTGAAATGATAAGAAGATAAAGGATAAGCAGCAGCCAAGCACCGCATGTCGTGTAGGAACTAGGAGTTATCCAATCAGCTTTGAATTTGAAAAGAAAGGATAAAATTTGGAGAGAGCGCTGCTGGATAGAGCTGAGAAGGAAGAGATAAGAAAGAGATAAGGTACAGCAGAGAGGGTTGCAGCCTTAGGACTCTACAGGGTCTTTTGAAGAAGATAAAGGATAAGGAAGATAAGAGATAAAGCAAGGATTTGAAAAAGCTGCAGCTGAACCGATAGAAGTTGGAATTCGAATTTGAAAAAATAAAGCAGAAAGGAAAGAAAGAAGAGGGTTAGCCGATCCTTATATCCCGGCTGAGTTTAAATTTGAACGGGTCTCTTATCCCGGCTGAGTTTGAAGGACCCCTATCTTATCCCTTTTCTCCTATAAATTCAAGGCTTCGGGTCAGTTGAAGTTGAACCGGGCAAGACATTGAAGGCTGAAATTGGACGACGAAAGACAGGAGAAAAATAAATAATTTCTTGTAAGTTATTTTATTTTATTTTTATTTAAAGTCCAAAAGATTTGTAATTCATTTCCAATTTATTAATAAAAATTCATGGCAGTTGTTTAGATTTATGGTGATCCCAGTTATTAAAATATTTAATAATGATGATTTGTATTCTATTTTTGATTCTTTTTATGAACTTTATGTAAGAAAAAAAATATTTTTAGAAATTTTTTTCAAGGAAAGTAGAACCCCTATTAGGATCAGTGGGACTTGCCGTCTTTCCAATCTAAGGTTCTTATCAAGAACAGTTGTTTTAGATTTGGGGAAACACAAGTATAAAACCCGCTCAAGCCTAAGGCTTGAATTGGAAAAAAAATCTAATTTAAAGGATGACATAAAAATTCTAATTAGAACTTTAATAGAAAATAAATTTGAATTATATTTTATAACTCTAGAACATTTCATAGTCTAGGCCGTGATTTTATTATTTTTAAATTGGATAACATGGCACATCGATGTTTGACCGGATTCCATTGTAGATTATGTAAAAAAATTTGTTCTTGATTTATTTTTCTTTTTCTTAAAAATTCATCAAAACTATTCATTATTCTAAATTAAGATTATAACTAAATGTTTTAGAAAATTATTTCCTTAAATCACATCATTTTTAAATAGTGCGATTTTTTTATTTCGTACATATATTTTGTAGATTTCCCTTGGGTACGACCTCGCACTCATACTCTATACTATAAACCGGTTCGTACGCTTGCGAGTAATTTAAAATTCACACCAGTACATCCGAGAGATCATTAGGCTACATGGTATTCCCCGGTCTACTGTGTCTGACAGGGATGGTCAATTCACCAGCAGAGTATGGCAGGGCATGCAGTCGGCTATGGGGACCGACGTATTGACTAGCACTGCATTTCATCCACAGACTGATGGACAGTCAGAGAGGACTATACAGACACTGGAGGATATGCTGAGAGCATGCATGCCAGACTTCAAGGGCGGATGGGAAGATCATTTGCCACTGGTAGAGTTCTCTTACAATAACAGCTACCAGGCAAGCCTCCAAATGGCCCCGTTTGAGGCCTTGTATGGTAGGCCGTGTAGATTGCCAGTGTGCTGGACAGAGGCTGCTGAGCCTGCGTTGATTGGGCCGGATTTGGTTACGGAGATTACAATACAGATTAAGTTGATACGGGAACATCTACTCACTGCACAGAGCCGTCAGAAGAGCTATGCCGACAAGAGGAGAAGGTTTCCCGAGTTTGAGGTGGGAGACTTAGTGTTCTTAAAAGTCTCGCATAGAAAGGGCACATGAGGTTCGGAAAGAAAGGGAAACTGTCACCTAGATTTGTGGGGCCGTTTCCGATACTGAAGAGGGTGGGAGGGGTAGCTTATCAGTTAGCGCTCCCTCCAAAGCTATCATCTCTACATGATGTATTTCATGTGTCCATGTTAAGGAAGTACAACCCCGATCCTTCTCATGTATTAAATGTTCAAGACATCGATGTACAAAGTGATGTGACATATGTGGAGAAGCCGGTTAGAGTGATCGGGAGCGAACAAAGGGTACTGCGGAACCGCGCCATTCAGTTTGTCAAGGTGGTATGGGAACGACATGGCAGTGAAGAAACCACCTGGGAACTTGAGTTGGAGATGAAAACCGCTTATCTGGAGCTCTTCGCATGAGTTGTTTTGGACCCCTACTTCGCTCGAATTTTCAGGACGAAAATTTTAAAAGAGGATTCTATTGTAATAGCCCGAATTTTTGGATCAATATATAGGCATTTATTATTTTAAATTTGAAGTTTGATGTGATAAAATGCCAAATGGACCAAATTTTGGGACAATGGCCCAAATGTGGTCCAATGGGCCATGGATTTGATTTATTCATTTAAATGGGTCAATGAAGATAAATTTGGGTCAAGGGTGGTCAATTGGGTCAAATAGCCATATGGGACCCAATGGGCCAGGGTAGCTAACCCTAAGGTAAGTGGATAGGAGGGAATTTAATTGGGCCATGGACCCAATGGTAATCCAATAAGAAGGATAGATTTAATAGAACTCAAATCACCTAAATTGATGATGAATTGAACAAGGTAAAATGGCCAAATGGGGCCCACCTCCACCTCACCAAATTGAGGTGGCGGTGGACCCAAGGGTAGTGGGGCCAACCACCATGGTTGACTTAGTCAACCATGGGTGGATCTTAGAGAGAATTTAATGAGATTAAATTAAGTGGGAAGTAATTAATTAACTTAACCTAAGGATCAAATTGATCTAAGTTAATTAACCTAAATTAAAATGATCAAATGGTCAAAACCATCCAAACAAACACAAACCACTCTTAAAGAAACACAAAATTGAAAACCATGGGCTTAAGTGGTGGTTTTATCCCAACCACCACCGTTAATGCCATGTTGGTTGGTGGGAGGAGTTAATGTGGAGTGTGACCTAAGTTAACCAAAAGATGAGATTCTATCTCATTCTCTCCTAACCATTTCACTCATCTCCATCTCTTTCACTCACCAAAACCGTCCCTCACTTCCATAGAGAAGAAAGAAGAAAAAAAAAAAGAGAAGAAAAGAAAAGGAAAAGGCTAAGTGTTGACCCACCACCTCAAGGTAAACACTTGAGACACCTTTCTCATCACCTTCCCCTCTCCCTCTCTCAAGGAAACCCACTCAATCTTGGCCGATCCTAAGCTTGGAGAGCCTCACCATTTGACCAAACTCATCTTGACCGTACATCAAGGAGAAGAAGAGAAGAGAAGGCTAAGGAGAGCAAAGAGGAAAGAAGGACCGGAGGAGTCATCGGGTGGTAAGACTTTCTTAAAACAAGAATTTATGTTTTCTAGATAGGATATGGAATCCATTTCTTAGATTTAATATGGCCAAAAATGTTGTGGGCCATGGATCTAAGATCCATCAAATGGTAGGATAAGAAATGGATAAAATGGACGAATGGATTAAGAAATGGATGAAATGGAAGAATGGATTTTTTAATGGAATTTCAAGTCTTTATTAAGCATAGAGAATATGGATTTTTTAATGGATTGATGGGCTATAGTGTTCGGCCATGTAGCATGGCCGAACCCCATGGTAAATGATGGATGACTTTAATTAGGGTGTGAGGTCCAAAATTATGGAGAAGGGTTAATAATGTTGAGGTTTTAAGTGATTGAAAAGTTGGTAATTTTTAAGGAGTCTTAATGAGAAAACCATGAGGAATGTAAATAGGTATATTGGTTTTAAAGATGGCATGGATAAGATGGGCCATGAACCATGGCTTCGGCCATGGTGTGTGGCCGAACCCTATGGTGTTGAAAAGTGATTTTTTTTTTAAATGGCTTTAAAGGATGGAAATGATGGATTAATATGTTAATATTTTGGAAGCTTTTAAAGGGCCAAAATGAATGAAGGTTATTGATTTAAAAAAAAATGGATTGTTTTTGGACAAAACATTGGTCTTAAAAAGGGCACCCATGAAGGTGACGTTCGGCCATGGTGAATGGCCGAACCCTATGGTGACGATTTAGTGATTTTTAATGAAGGTGAAAAGAATGGAAAATGATGGAAAGAGATGATAAATTTAAATGGGGATTTAAATGAATGATTTAATTTCATTGGAGGTGGGATTAAAAAGGGATAAAATGAACCCAATAAAATGGAATTTAGGTATCATGGGTTCGGCCATGGTGTACGGCCGAAACCCATGACCCCTTTATGGGCCACATCTTAGGCCAAAAGTGGAATTAGGTATGGGATTAAATGTTTGCAAAATTAATTAAAATAGGTGGCTGAATTTATGTTGCTAGGTCATGATTAATGAATCACTAATGGATCTAAGTATGAATGAATTTTGGACTTAGAATGTACATAAATGAATGGATGATTAACCATAGAAGAGAGAGTGGCAAAATGGTAATTATTAGCCACCTGAGGAACCATCGGTTCGGCCATGGTACATGGCCGAACCCTATGTATGTTAGATATAAAAATTGGATACATTGCGAATGATTAAATGAAACGGATAGATGCTGCATTTTAGGCTCGCAAATCGGAATATTTAAAATGGCCAAAATTGGATTTATGGATGTGTTTTAAACCACGGAAAACGAGGCTAAGTTAGGGGCCGATTTTGGTAAACGGATAACGTAATTAGGAACCTAAGGTTGTAATAAGTTAAGGACTTAATCATGGATAACATATGGACTAATTCGGTAAATATGTAATAAGGTACCGGGACGTCGTAAACTGTAGGCGATCGGCGACCGGATTATCGAACGAAAACGTAACAGGACGCTAAGCGGTATTCGGTAGGATTCCTACCTTTTTGTAAGCCTTGGATATGTGATGGTTCTTTAATTTGATGATTATATGATTTATCTTGTGATGGAATTTCGAATTATGAATTATATGTTTAAGTACTATGGATTATGATTTAATGCTATGGATAATATTTTTTTTAAGACTATGGACTGTACTTAGATATTATGGATTTTATATATATTACATAGCATAATGCACTTACATCTCATGCATGGCATGGGCGGGAAAATAATGAAACCGGAGTCCATGCTCAGTCGGGGCGACCGAGAAGTAAACATGGGGATAGCCTGAGGGGCTATAACCGGAGTCCATGCTCCGTCGGGGCGACCGAGAATCAGACATGGGGATAGCTCTTATCCTATAACCGGAGTCCATGCTCCGTCGGGGCTACCGAGAAGCAAACATGGGGACACCTTGACGAGGCTTTGCCGTCAAGGGGGATACGATATTTTATGACGATACGGTGGATGGGTGGGACACATGACATAGGTACCCATGGCATGGCATTCATCATATATTTACTTTATTATTTTTTGGTATGCATATTATCACTAATCCATGCGATAGCCCTACTCGGAATCCTACTGGGCGCGTTGACTAACGCCCTACTTCTACCCTACATTCCGCAAGCTTACTTCCTACATGTGAACCGTTCTCGTGGACTTAGTTCCTCTCACGTGTACTGTTGGCCAGTTAAGGGCCGGGCTTTAGAAGCTCGGACTTAACTCGCATCGTGACGTCCGCACCCGTTGTCACTTCTTAATTCAAAAAAAAAAAAAAAAATAGACTCTGATTTCGGTGAAAATGAGGCGGGCGTTACACGGCCATGGTGTATGGCCGAACCCCATGAACCATGTTAGTGGATTATTTATTAGCCTAAGCATGTTTTAAATGAATAGAATGGACAGCTATAGATAAAACAATGGCAAGGATGTAATTAAGGGTGAAAATGATGGACCATGGGTTCGGCTATGGTGTATGGCCGAACCCCATGGGGAATATTTTTATGGACTTAGACCTAACGTTAAATCAAATGGAATATGGGATTGACTTGTTGATATGTAACAAGGTGACGGGACCTCATAAACGGTGCGCGATCGTGAGCGGTTGCCAGCTTAAGAAGCAAGGACACTTTAGTGATCGTTGGTAGGATTCTACCTCTTTGAAACCCATGGGTTTATGTATGATGGTTTTTATCTTATTTTGATGAATTTATGTTGTAAAAGATATGCTCCAAATGTGAGTTTTAATGCTATGTTTATAATATAAAATAGCATATGTTTCATTAGCATCTCATGCATGGCATGGGGTGAAGGATATGTAACCGGAGGGGCCACACTCCGTCGGGGCGTCTGAAAGACCACCGTGGGGAAACCATGATGATGAGAATCCCATCAAGAGGTTATATGTACTTGTGATGGGTGGGACTCATTGCATTTGACATCATGACATGGCATTGTTTTAGATGGTTTTGACATTATGTTATTATATATGATTTGTACTAACCATATGTAGACCCTAAGTGGAATACCTACTGCGCGCATTGTTCTAACGCCCTACTTCTACCCTAGTGGATGATACAGGAAAGGAAAGGGACGATGAACGTGATCGGAGCCAAGCATAGGAGCTTGGATATGTGATTGGATTATATTTTATTTATGTTACTCATGGACATGTAATTTGAGTAGCTAGACTTCGGGCATGTAATAACTTAGATAAGGTTGCTATGGTTTGAATGGTTTGTTGGATATTTAAGTTAAGTTTAATTATGGTTAAAGACTTGATGTACTTTGCTATCTAAAAATGAATAGATCTAGGTTCTATTATAATCCGCAGTTTATGATATAATCCGCATGTTTATATTATCACGTGCGAACCATTTTCATGGACTTAGTCCATGCACACGTAGGGTTGGCCAGTTAAGGGTCGGACTTTAGATGTTCGGACTTAACTCGCGTCGTGACGTCCCACTCTCTATCACTCTTTTATTTTTAAAAAAATATACTCTGATTTTTGAAAAGCGAGTGAAAAAGGGCGAGGCGTTACAACCTATCCCAACAACTTCAGGACGGTTGTACACCTTCGTCTCTCCTCCATAGACAGTGGATCACTCTGTGATCCAAGGTATGGCAGTTATTGGCAGTTCTTATGCAGTAACATATTTGATTCAGGAGCATCACACTCATTTTTATCTGCATCTTTAGTAGCTGCCACTGGTTTACTTTTACAACAATTATCAACCGCACTTAACATAGTATCACCATTCAGGGACACCTCACAAGGGTTAGTTTGCACCTCTGTGGACACTGAACTGGTCGACATCAAATTCCAGTTCGATTATTTTGTTATGGACATGACAAAATTTGATGTCATTTTTGGCATGGATTGGCTGACCACATTCCAGGCAGGTATTGATTGCTACTTTAGAAAGGTGACATTAGAGGGATGACAATTTATAGTTCATGCAAACAAACAGAAAACTCCAGTGTATGGAAGGTTACATGATGAAATGAACCAGATTTTGTTGAACAGTATCAGGTTGGAAAAGTCACCCGTATCCACATTACCAGCAATAGTGAGACTACGCAGAAGTATTTCTGACAGAACTCCCTGGTTTACCTCCAAAGCAGGAGATTGATTTTGAAATCAAGTTACTCCTTGGCACTGGACCGGTATCACCCCCACATTATCGAATGGCACCTGAAGAGATATCGGAGTTGAAGAAACAGATTGAGGAGTTACTCATATTTATCCGGCACAGTACTTTATCATGGGGAGTGCCGATTTTATTTGTCAAAAAGAAAGTTGCCTCCCTACGGATGTGCGTGGATTACAGAAAGCTGAACCAACTCAACATCAAGAATAAATATCCTCTACCCCAAATTGATGACTTGTTTGATCAGCTTAGAGGATCCAGTTATTTCTCTAAGATAGATCTCATGTCGGGCTATCATCAAATCAGAGTCAAGGATGAGTGTTAGTGCTCAGCTTGGCAAAGACCCTATGTTTGTCAATTCCATAACTCGGAAATAAGCACTTGCCAGAAGCTTGAAGATCCAAGATGATCAAGAGTAAAGATCATGCTCCACTGGATTGAAACTCATCGTTATGGCAATCATAAAACAGGTATTATGGCCATAGACGACTTTTGGTGGTAGTCACACCTTAGAAATGACTATCCCTAGGCTTAGAAAAACAAATAATTAAAATCATATCAAGCCTAGTGACTAGTGAGTAAAGTTGATAGTGAATTGGAACCCAACTTGGAAATATGTATTTGGTTTCACTGTCAGCTCAACCAGTCTTATCTCACCGACCCCTCAGTGTAGTCAGGATCGACACATCATGGTCAAAGACTGGTCAGCCCAAAAGACATTAGGTTCTGGAACATTAAACTGTCATTCTGGATTTGCCTCTGATCGAGAGTCTCATATGCATCGACCCTTCTGTGAAAAGCGGAAATGACCCTTTGTGGTCAACGGCTCGTCGATCAAGATCTTGAGTTCTGAAAACTTGAACTCATGTGGACTCTCAAAGAAATAGACATATCGGCAATCAAAGAACGATAGAGAGTGTAACACCCCGGATTTTCATTACTTAAAAATATATTGGATTGATCCATTTGAATTGCAAATTAATTGAATTTAAGATTAAATAGTTGAAATGGACCTTAGATAGGTAAGGAATTGGGCCAATTACCCAATTAAGACCCAATGGATCATGGGTGAGTTTAATTTTAAAGTAATTGGGTAAGGTTAAAGTAAATGGGTAATGTAATAGCCCGGATTTTCAAATCAATACATATGTTGGCTATTATTTGTTTTAATGGTTGAAATTAAGAATTTTGATGGAATGGATGTTAAATGGATCAAAATTTGGGCAATGGCCCAAGTAGGGTCCAATGGACCAAGGTTTGGATTAATTTCATTTAAATGGGTAATGATGGTTAATTGGGTCAAGGATGGTCAATTGGGTCAAATACCCATTTGGGACCCAATAGGTCAAGATGGTTGAGCATTAGGGTAAATGGGTAGGAGGTGAATTTAATTGGGCCATGGGCCCAATGGTGATCCAAGTAGATGGAATGGATTGAAGTGATTAAAAATTACCTAAGTTAAATTGGAATTATCCAAGTGTTATGGTCTAGTGGGGCCCAACTCCACATCATCAAGTGAGGTGGCGTGTGGGCCAAGACATTAATGGGGCCGGCCACCATGGTTGACTTGGTCAACCATGGGTGGATTCATGGAGAAGTCTAAGGAAACTAAATGGAATTAAAAAATGTAATTAAATGACCTAAGTTAAAAATCAAATTAGTTAAATAAATGGGGTGAGTTAAATGGGGTGAGTCACCTAGATAATGAGCGAGTCAAGTGGGTGGTTTCATCTCATGGAAACAACCCAAACCACCAAGCTTAGACCCACCAAAACCGTTGGCATGGATGGAGTGCCACATGGAGAGCATGCCTTGGCCAAAAATGAGGTGGTGGTGCCACCTCATCCAACAAGATCCATAGAATGGGGGCATGCTAGGGCATGCATTGGCCCATTGTGAGGTGGTGGTTCCACCTCACCCAAACCACCAAACCACTAAGCCCAAAACCATGTACAAGAGTGGTATGGCTAGACAAAGATCCATAAAATGGGGGCATGCTAGGGCATGCAATGGCCCATTGTGAGATGGTGGTTCCACCTCACCCAAACCACCAAACAACCAAGCCCAAAACCTTGTACAAGAGTGGTATGCTAGACAAGAGGCCTAAGATTAAGGGCATGCATGGACTATGATTGGGCAAAAGGGGAGGTGGAGGTGTCCAACCCAAGCAACCCAAAATGAGATGGAAAAATCTAGGGTTTCCATCTCATTCTCTCCCTCTCTCCCAGCCGACCCCCTCATCCAAAGAAAACACCAAGAAGAAAGAAGAGAAAAAGATTTAGAAAAAAAGAGGAAAATCTAAGCTTGGCCGACCACCACCCTAAGACCAAAGACTTAGGGTATTTTTCCATCCTCTCCTCCTCTCCCTCTCTCAAACCTACCTCCATCTTGGCCGAACCAGCCCTTGGAGATTTCATTGGATCAAGATCATATCTTGGCCGAAGATCAAGGAGAAAGAAGGAAGGAGAAAGGCTAAGGATCAAGAGGAGCAAGAGGAAACCGAAAGAGCCGCGGGATTGGTAAGTATCTTCAAACAAGATTTTATATTTTTTTTTAAGGATTAAAAAGGAGACCATGGAGTCTATCCTTATTGGATTAATTGGTGGCCAAAATATTATGGGCCATAGATCTAAAATCCATCCAAGAAAGGGGATGAGAAATGGACAAACCCTAAAGGGTAAGATAAGTTAAAAAAAATAAATGCTAAGGACACTATGTATATATTTGGGTTACATATGCATGCATGGCATGATGGGTCAAGGATCATGCAATGGCCAAACCCTAAACATTATGGATTCATGGAGAGGATGTAACGCCAGCCCCTTTTCACCGAAATCAGAGTCTATTTTTTTTTTTTTGAAATGAAGAGTGATAAAGGGCGCGGACATCATGACGCGAGTTAAGTCCGAGCTTCTAAAGCCAGGCCCTTAACTGGCCAACCCTACGTGTGCGTGGAACGAAGTCCATGAAGATGGTTTCCACGTAGAAGTAAGCTCGAGGAATATTAACTAAGTACGGAAAATTATAATAAAGACTATCCTACCAATTTTAGATAGCAAGGAAGATTACATCACTTAAATTACTAAATTACTTCAAAATAATAATGTCCAAAGTAAAATCCAAACCACAGTAAGTAATCTAAATTATTACATTTCGACGAGCTAAGCTATTCAAATTACATTTCCAAAATAAATTAAATAAACAAAGTAGTCCGCCTTCCCAAACTCCTAAGCTTAGCCTCCGTCTCGTCCTTCGTGTCCGCCATCTCATGCGTCATCAGCTAGGGTAGAAGTAGGGCGTTAGACAACGCGCCCAGTAGGACTCCAAGTAGGGCTAACACATGGATTAGTGATAATAGGTACAATAGGTAATAATATAATCAAAACCATAACAATGAATGCCATGCCATGGGTGTCCTATATCATGAGTTCCACCCATCATCCATACCATCATGGGCCATATCCCCCTTGACGGTAAAACCTCGTCAAGATATAAATAATCACAAATCATCCCCCTTGATGGCAAAAACCTTGTCAAGATATAATCAATCACAAATCATCCCCCTTGACGGCAAAAACCTCGTCAAGATATAATCAATCACAAATCATCCCCCTTGACGGCAAAAACCTCGTCAAGATATAATCAATCACAAATCATCCCCCTTGACGGCAAAACCTTGTCAAGATATAAACAATCACAAATTATCCCCCTTGACGGCAAAACCTCGTCAAGATATAAACAATCACAAATCATCCCCCTTGACGGTAAAACCTCGTCAAGATATAAACAGTCACAAATCATCCCCGTTGACGGCAAAACCTCGTCAAGGTGTCCCCATGTTTGCTTCTCGGTAGCCCTGACGGAGCATGGACTCCAGTTATAGCACATCGAGTTATCCCCATGTTTGTTTCTCGGTCACCCCGATGGAGCATGGACTCCGGTTTCATTTCATCCTTCCCATGCCACATCCCTCCCATGTCATGCATGAGATGTAGATGCCATATGCCATGTAATATATATGATAGCACAAACCATGGCATTTAAAGTCCCATCAATAAAACATATAACTTGATTATCAAAAATAGATCAAGTAAATTACACATCATAGCCTTAAAACCCATCTTAAAACAATCATATGCTTACCAAAATAAATCAAGGAAAAACCCATACATAACGCATAATCCATGGCTTACAAAAAGGTAGGAATCCTACCAAATACCGACTAACGTCCTTCCTTTCGTTTTCGTCCGATAGACCCGGTCGCCCATCGCGCACCGTTTGCGATGTCTAGTACCTTAATATACATTAATAATTAGTCCATGTTTTTAACCTTTTAAGTTCATTAATCAGACCTTAGCGGGGTTCGGCCATACATCTTGGCCGAACCTCACTAACTAGGTTTTGTGGGTCCCATTTAATCTATTAAACCTTTTAATCCCATAAGTCTTAAAAATCAACCACCCTAGGCTTTATTAATCACATACTTAAGGTTACCATAATTACACTTAAGTCCATGATCATTTCTCATGGAGTTCTTGAATTTGGCCATTATTTACGGTTTTGCCACTACCTCTTTTTCCATGGTTAATCATTCATGTAACCATGTACATCTTTATTCATAATTGATTCATACACTCAAGTCCATTAGTGACCCATTTAATCATGCCATAATATCATTAAAACAACCCTTTTTTCTTAACTTAATCTACATTAATTAATCACATACATAAACCCTTTCTTAGCCCATAAAAATGACTTATAATTGAATCATCATTCTTAGCCACATCTTGAGTCCATAATTGATCCATCAACCATATCACAAGACCACTTACCTCAACCATCTAATTAACCTAATTCCATTAATTTAAGCATATACATACACATTAATCTTAGACCAAAAATGATCTACAATTGGGTCATGGGTTCGGCCATACACCATGGCCGAACCCATGATGTCTCTTTCTCCATTTTTCTTGGGTCCATTTACATCATTTGACTCCATCACAAGTCCCTCCATTGAGAGAATCTAAACCATACATTTATTTCATCATTCCTTAATCATTATTTGATACATTTAGGGTCCATCAATCTTAGCCATAATTCCCTTTTCTTTTCAACATTAGGTTCATCAATTGGAGTTCATCAACATTACCAATCTTCCCCACCATTCTTCCATATTTTACCCCTATCATCCTAGGGTTCAAAATCATTCCATCCATAAAACCTCTCCATGGTTTTTCCTCATTTAAAAACCCCTTTAAAATTACCCACATTTAATCATTTAAAACCCTAAAATCATTAACCACCCTAATTGTCTTCCATTCTTATAAACCCTAATAATTAAATCAATCATCTACCATATGGCCGAACCCTATGGTCCATTAATCCCTTCAAAATCCACACATATCTATGCTTAATTAACTCAATTTCATAATATCCTTAATCCATTTTTTTTCCTTAACCCTAATTTACCCATTAGGGTTTTGTCCACTTTCCATCCTTCCATTGGATGGATTTGAGATCCAAGGCTTATGATCATTTGGCCACCATCAAATCTAATAAGAATGGATCCCAAATCTTAAACCCTAAAAATTCAAATCTCTTGTTTGGGAATTACTTACAATCCGACGTCCCCTCCGGCTTTTCTTTCTCCTCTTGATTTCCTTAGCCTCCTTTCTCCTTCTTCTTGATCTTTGGTCAGCCAAAATGCTTGATCAATGATAAAAACCTCCAAGCTTGGGTTCAGCCATCATGGGTGTGTTTTGAGAGAGGGAGAGGAGGAGAAGAGGATGGTGAGGAAGAAGATAGTATAGCTTGATCTTGGGATGATGGGCCAAAAATTTGCACTTCTTTCTTATCTTCTTCTCTTCTTCTCTTATTTTCTCCTTAGCTTTCTTCTTCTTCTCCCTTGGGTGTGGGACGGCAATGGGAGAGTGAAAGATGGGAAGAGTAAAATGAGAATGGAATAAGAGATGGGGAAAAGAGATAAGGCTTATCTCATTTGGTTGAGTAATTAATTCCTCCACCTACCATACATAAGATATTTTTCATGCTTTATGGTGGTGGTTGGGATAACCACCACCAAGCCAACGTTTTTCTTTTGAGCTTGGAATGAGGTGTTTTGGTCTTCCACCTTTTGACCCCTTTGACCACCATTTGTTTAGTTTATTTAATTAATTAACTAGATAATTAACTTAGGTTAATTATTTCCTACTTAACCTAATCCCATTATTCCACCCATGGTTGACAAATTCAACCATGGTGGCCGGCCCCACCAATCCTTGGTCCACACGCCACCTCATTGGGTGACGTGGAGGTGGGTCCCACTCGGCCATGTCACCTTAATCAATTCCATCACCAACTTAGGTGATTTAAATTTAACTAATTCCATTCCAACTAGTTGGATCACCATTGGGCCCATGGCCCAATTACATTCACCTCCTATCCATTTACCTTAGAGCTTACATCATTTTGATCCATTGGGTCCCAAATGGGTATTGGGCCCAATTTGACCATCCTTGGCCCAATTGACCATATTGACCCTTTAAATGATTTTAAATCCAATCCATGGTCCATTGGGCCATACTTGAGCCTTTGTCCATATTTTGATCCATTCACCATTTATTCCATCAAATTTCCAATTTCTATCATTAAAATAAATAATAACCACATTTTTATTGATTTAAAAATTCTGGGCTATTACAATACAATCCTTTTTAAAATTTTCGTCCCGAAAATTCGAGCAAAGTAAAGGTTCAAAACAACTCATATAAAGAGCTCCGGATGAGCGGCTCTCATCTCTGATTCAAGTTCCCAGGTGGTCTCCTCATTGCCATGTCGTTCCCATACCACCTTGACGAACTGAATGGCGCGGTTCCGTAGCACCCTTTATTCGCTCCCGATCACTCTGATCGGTTTCTCCACATACGTCACGTAGCTTTGTACATCGACATCTTACACGTTCAATACATGTGAAGGATCGGGGTTGTACTTCCTCAACATGGATACATGGAATACATCATGCAGAGAGGATAGCTGTGGAGGGAACGCCAACTGATAAGCTACCCCCCCCCCCCCCCACCCTTTTCAGGATCGGAAACGGCCCCACAAATCTAGGCGACAGTTTCCCCTTCTTTCCGAACCTCATGTGCCCCTTCCGTGGTGAGACTTTAAAAAACACCAAGTCTCTCACCTCAAACTCGAGGAACCTTCTCCTCTTGTCGGCGTAGCTCTGCTGACGGCTCTGCGCAACGAGTAGGTGTTGCCGTATCACCTTGATCTGCGCTGTAGTCTCCGTAACCAACTCTGGTCCAATCAGCGCAGGCTCACCGGCCTCTGTCCAACACACTGGCGATCTGCACAGCTTACCATATAAGGCCTCAAATGGAGCATCTGGAGGCTTGCCTGGTAACTGTTGTTGTAAGAGAACTCTACCAGTGGCAAATGGTCTTCCCATCTACCCTTGAAGTCTAGCATGCATGCTCTCAACGTATCCTCCAGTGTCCGTGTCGTCCTCTCTGACTGTCCATCAGTTTGGGGATGAAATTCTGTGCTAGTCAATATGTCGGTCCCCATAGCTGACTGCATGCCCTGCTATACTCTGCCGGTGAATCGGCCATCTATGTCGGACACAATGGTCGGGGGAATACCATGTAGTCTGATGATATCCCGGATGCACCGTCGACCCAAAGTCTCCGATGAATCTGTCATCTTGATGGGAAGGAAATGCGCAGACTTGGTCAACCGATCCACCACGACCCATATTGCATCGTTGCTTTTGGAAGACCTTGGTTGTAATAGCCCTAATTTTAAAATCAATATATATACATATGGCATTTATTATTTCAATAATGGAAAAAAATGGGAATTTTGATGTCATGGATGTTAAATGGATCAAAATTTGGACAAAGGCCCAAGTATGGTCCAATGGACCATGGATTGGATGGAATCCATCTAAGGGGTCAATAATGGTCAAAGTGGGCCCGATAACCATGTGGGACCCAATGGATCAAAATTGATTCAAACTCTAAGGTAAATGGTAGAAAATAATTTAATTGGGACATGGGCCAATGGTAACTCAATTAATTGGAATTAAAAACCCCCCTAAGTTAATGATGAGATGATTAAGCTAGCATAACCAAGTGGGGCCCACCTCTACTTCATGAAGTGAGGTGGCATGTGGACCAAGGAAAAGGTGGGGCCGACCATCATGGTTGACTTGGTCAACCATGGATGGGTCAAAGGGCATTAAGGAGGACCAAAGTAAATAAAGTTGATTTAATTAATATAAATCACCTAAGTTTAATCTTGATTAGGCCAAGGGGCATAATCGAATGGGACCCACCTCCACCTCATCAAGTGAGGTGGCGGTTGGCTAAGGAATTGGTGGGGCCGGCCACCATGGTTGACTTGGTCAACCATGGGTGGATTCATGAAGGAATTAAAGGGAAATAAATAGAGATAAAATTATGAAATTAAAGGGGGCTAAGATAAGTAACAAATTAAATAATTAAGTGAGTCAAGAGGGGAGTGAATCACATAGGAAAAAGGGTGAGTCAAGATGATTTTCATCTTATTTGACTCACCAAACTCGTTGGAATGGGTGGTGGTTCAACCCCATTCCAACCACCCCGACTAAGGGGACAATGGCCCTAAGATTGGGGGCATGCAAGGCCATACCCCCCTTCATGAGTGCTGATTGATGGAGTCAAGACCAATAGTACATGGGAGATGGCCTCCCATCTCATTTCTCTCATCACTCTCTATCTCTCCATCTCTTCCAAAACCATCCTCCCCTTTCTTGCAAAGAAAACACCAAAGAGAAAGAGACTTAGAATGAAAGAAGAGAATCCAAGCTTGGCCGACCATACTCCCAAGACCCAAGCTTGAGATATTTTCTCCATCCCCTCCTTCTCTCTCTCTCTCTCCCTCAAAATCTAACCCTACCATTAGCCGAACCAAAACCTTGGTGACCCTACCTTGATCAAGCTCACCGTTGGCCGAGTATCAAGAAGAAAGAAGAAGGAGAAAGGCTAAGAAACAAGAGGAGCAAGAGACAACAGGGAGAACCACGGAGTAGTAAGTATCTCCAAACAAGATGTTATGTTTGCTTTAAGGAAACCATGAAAGAAAGGTGTACAAAATGTGCAAGGGAAAAGAGGGACAAAATAGTCAGTCGACTGAATTGATAATGGACGAATCAGAAACGAGTTTCTGGGAGTTTCAGCCGACTGAATAAGGGATTCAGTCGACTGAGCTAATGGTGGCTGATAACAGAAATGAGTTTCTGGGAGTTTCAGTAGACTGAATAAGGGATTCAGTCGATTGAACTAATGGTGGCTGATAATAGAAGGAGTTTCTGGGAGTTTCAGCCGACTGAATCAGATGATTCAGTCGACTGAATGCAAACGTCTCGGACAAGAAAAAGGGTCCTAAAAGTTTCAGCCGACTGACTATATGATTCAGCCGACTGAAGAAATGCTTACTAAACACGTAAATGGATGATTGGTAGTTCAGCCAACTGAATCTATGATTCAGTCGACTGAAAATAAACTGACAGAACAAACAGATAACCTGATACAAAGTCAGCTGACTGAATCTGTGATTCAGTCGACTGAAAGGGGTACGAACCATATTTCAGTCGACTGAATGTGTATTTCAGTCGACTGAACTAAACTGGCAAGACAAACGGACAATCTGATTCAAAGTCAGCCGACTGAATTGAAATGTACAGTTTTGATTTTTTTTTGAGGTCACTGTTAATCCGGTAGGATAAATGGGGGTTATGTTAAATTAAAAGGACTGATTTTAATGATCCTACGACATGAATTGTAAGTCATTAATGGACCTAAGTGTATGGATCAGTATGGATTGAATTAGGTATGTGTTTTAATCAATGGAAAAGAGGCTAAGTTAAGGGCTGATTTATGATAATCTTGTAACGTGGTTAAAGATCATTAATGAACATAGGTTATGATCAGTTAGAGACTTAATCATGGATAAGATATAGACTAACCTGGAAAATGTATAATAAGGTATCGAGACATCGCAAACGGCACGCGATCGGCGACCGAAATTATCGGACGAAAATGGAAAGGGACGTTATCGGTATTCGGTAGGATTCCTACCTTTTTGTGAGCCGTGGATTATGTATATGTGACGTTTTCCGTATTTTATTTCGGCACTTATATGGTTTATTTTATGGATGATATTTTAAATGCTATGGATTATATTTAAATGCTATGGATGATATTTTAAAGGCTATGGTTGTATATTAAATGCCATGGCTTATATTTCCAATACTATAGACTATATGTATTAAAGATATGAAATATATATATATATATATATATATATATATATATATACACTACATAGCATAATGCACTTACATCTCATGCATGGCATGGGCGGGAAAATAAAGGAACCGGAGTCCATGCTCTGTCGGGGCGACCGAGAACAGACATTGGGATAGCCTGATAGGCTATAACCGGAGTCCATGCTCCGTCGGGGCGACCGAGAACAGACATGGGGATAGCCTGATAGGCTATAACCAGAGTCCATGCTCCGTCAAGGCGACCGAGAACAGACATGGGGATAGCCTGATAGGCTATAACTGGAGTCCATGCTCTGTCGAGGTGACCGAAAAGCAAACATGGGGATACATTGACGAGGTTTTACCGTTAAGGGGGATGTGACATTTTATGATGATATAGATGATGGGTGGGACACATACATAGACACCCATGGCATAGCATTCATCATATGGTTTTATTATATTGCTATCAGTAGGCTTGTTATCACTAATCCATGTGCTAGCCCTACCCGGAGTCCTACTGGGCACGTTGTCTAACGCCCTACTTCTACCCTAGCTGATGACGCAGGAGACGGAGGAAATGGTGGACGCGACGGGAGTCAAGCTTAGGAGCTTGGGAAAGAGGCTACTTTGTTCATCAAAGTTTTATTTTGGAAAAGTTGTAATTTAAGTAGTTTAGCTTGTCGAATTGTGATAATTTTGGATTTCTTACTATGGTCTGGATTATATTCTATACGTTATCATTTTGAGACATAATTATGAACATTGGTGTATCTTAGTAGTTTAATGATGTATCTTCCCTTCTATCTAAAATCGGTAGGATAGTATCTATTATAATGTTCTGCATGTAATCACATTCCTCGAGCTTACTTCCTACGCGTGAACCGTACTCGTGGACTTCGTTCCGCGAACGCGTGGGTTGGCCAGTTAAGGGCGGGGCTTTAGAAGCTCGGACTTAACTCGCGTCGTGACGTCCACGCCCGTTGTCACTTTTATTTAATTCAAAAAAAAAAAATAGACTCTGATTTCGGTGAAAATGGGGCGGGCGTTACAGTTGGTATCAGAGGAAGGTATAGCCGTGGACCTGGCTAAAGTAGCAGCAGTAAAGGAGTGGAAAACGCCGACGAATGTGACTGAGATCTGCAGTTTTTTGGGATTGGCCGGTTACTACCGAAAATTCATCATGGACTTTTCCAAGATTGCAGCTCCACTTACCCGACTCACTCAGAAAGGAGTCAAATTTCAGTGTTCAGATCTATGCAACCAGAGATTTGAGGAACTAAAGGAGAGGCTTACGACCGCTCCTATTCTGATCTTGCCGGAAAGAGGCAAAAATTATGAAGTGTACTGTGATGCCTCCGGTGAGGGACTGGGGTGTACACTCAGTCAAGGTAATCGTGCAGTGGCGTACGGATCAAGACAGTTGAAAATTCATGAACGCCATTATCCCACACATGATCTGGAGCTAGCAGCAGTGGTCTTCGCTCTCAAAACTGGAGACACTACCTCTATGGTGAAGAGTTTGAGGTGTTCTCGGATCACAAGAGTCTGAAATACTTATTTGATCAGAAAGAACTCAACATGAGACTGTAACGCCCCACCCTTTCTGAGAATTCAGAGTCTAATTTTTTTTTTAAAGTAATAATAAAACATCGAAAGAGAGCGGGCGGCGTCACGACGCGAGTTAAGTTCAGACTACCCAAGTCTGAACCTTAACTGGCCACCCATGTGTACATGGACTAGACCATGATAATGAATCACACATGGAACTACCATCAACATGCGGAATGACCTAGATTAATTGCGGAATAGAAAGACTAGATAGCAAGTAACAGTCTCAAACATTAATTAACATATATCATCCATCCAAAGTTATTAACCAAATCAAACCATATCAAGTAATGGCTTATTACATGTCCGACAAAATATAGTTCATATGACAGAAATATAAAGATGTCCAGTCCAACATTCAAGCGCTTAGGCTTGGCTCCCCTCCCGGTCATCGACCTTCTTTTTCCCTTTACTTGTACCTGCATTCTCCTCTGAGGATAGAATTAGGGCGTCAGATCAACGCGCCCAGTAGGTTCCTGAATCAGGGCTACCACATGTTAGCATATAAAACATGCATATATATCATATTACATGATTAGTAAAAACAGGTAAAACAATGCTATGAAGTATGCACATGCAATGAGCCTCCCCCATCATGTACATTCATAGCCATCACTTGACGTGCCTTGCACCGACAAGGTAAATTGCAACACACTTTCATCACTTCATCACTGACTGATTCATATCACGTATGAGTCCTCCTGGCGGGACTCTCATCGCCTAAGGAGACCATTATGACTATGATCATCATGTTACTCTTCCTGGCGTGACTTGCACCGCCGAAGGAGGACGTAACTCATAACTTGAAACACTGTAGAACCTCATTCATAATCCCATGTCTATGCATGAGATGCCAATGCCTGTATGCCATTTGCTAATGCATAAAATATCATTTGAAACACATATAATAAAACAAGAGTCTCATAAGAAAACTGGGGTAAAACTGTGGTTACAAGTAGGTAGGAAACCTACTGAAGAATCACTTCAGCGTTCGTTCTTTCTTAGGCTTTATCCGGTCACCGCTCGCAGTCGTGCACCGTCACAGAGATCCGTCACCTTATTCACATAAATCATGAACCAACTTTAATCCCTTACTTCATTTGATTCCCATTTTTGAGTCTAAGTCCACAAATACCAACTCATGGGGTTCGGCCATACACTAGGGCCGAACCTCATCATCTTGATTTGGTCCTACTTTCAAGTCCTTCCATTATTGCCCATATTTACAATTTTTTGCCATTGGCTCATCTTTTATAATAATTTATGTCCATAGAAATGTTACCCGAAACAAATGTTTATAGGTGGGGTTCGGCCATACACCTTGGCTGAACCTCACTTATTTCACTTAGGTCCATTTTTCATCTCATGATTGTGACCCTTATTTACAAACATGCCATTGCTACCAATACCACAACCTTAACATGGTTCAGTCATGTTTTGGCCGACCAAAACAGTAAACATAATTCCATCTTAAATCACATACGCATCCATAAAATGACCCATGAACAGTAAACGGTCCATGGGGTTCGGCCATGCTCATGGCCGAACCCTTATGGTTCTTTTGCTCAATAATGTCCATTATTTAAATACCAATTGGCTCTACCCCTTAGCCATGTTAAACACATAGTTTAGCCATCCTATGGCCAACCCAAAACAGCAATCTTACTTTCATTTAATTACATAAACACTCACCGCTATGGGTATGGTTTTTATCTCTCCAAAAACCATACCAAATATCAAATACTTTTATGGGGTTCGGCCATCCAATGTGGCCGACCCTATGCCCAAGTTTTGAACCCTTTTTCACTTACATTTCATGTCCATTGAATCATGTAAAAATCAGTATAATAATTACATGGTTTTTACCTTTCAATAACCATCCAAAAATCCAAACAATTTCATGGGGCTCGGCCATCCAAAGTGGCCGAACCCAAGGATTCCTTTTTGTCATTTTTAAACAACCACCAACCAAGGTTTAAACCCTTGATAACTTCAGCCCTTCATGATATCCAAGCCCATGTTTTAACCCTCTTTAAAACATGTATTTTAAATCTAATAAAACATGTAAAAACAGTCCTAACTTGCATGGTTTTAAATTTCAAAAACCATAAACATTAACCAATTTTTTCCATGGGGTTCGGCCACCCAAAGTGTAATAGCCCGAATTTTCGAATCAATATATTTCGCATTTAACTATTTTAATTTGGAATTTGATGTGATGAAATGCCAAATGGATCAACTTTGGGACAAGGGTCCAAGAATGGCCCAATTGGGCCATGGATTGGATGAAATCCATTTTGATGGGTCAATAAGAAGTAATTGGGTCAAAGATGGTCAATTTGGGTCAAAGGGCCATATGGGACCCAATGGGCCAAGGTAGCTAAGCCCAAAGGTAAATGGGTAAGACAAAAATTTAATTGGGCCATGGGCCCAATGGTGATCCAATAAGAGGGATACATTTAATAAAATTTAAATCACCTAAGTTAGGTGATAAATGGACCAGGTAACATGGCCAATGGGGCCCACCTCCACCTCACCCATTGAGGTGGCGTGTGGACCCAAGAGTAGTGGGGCCGACCACCATGGTTGACTTGGTCAACCATGGGTGGATCTTAGAGGGAATTTAATGAGATTAAATTAAGTGGAAAGTGATTAATTAAATTAACTTAGGGATCAAGTGATCTAAGTTAATTAACTTAATCTAAATTGGCCAAGTGGTCAAAACCATCCCAACAAACACAAACCACTTGAGAAAACACAAATTGAAACCATGGATTAAAGGTGGTGGTTTTATCCCAACCACCACCATTAATGCATGTTGGTTGGTGAAAAAAATTAATGTTTGAGTGAAGGCTACTCCAACCATCTCCATCTCTAATCCAAACAAGCCATTTCACTCTATCCCTCTCTCCACACACAAGAAACGTCCCCTACCTTTCAAGAGAGAAGAAAAAAAAAAACTTAGAAGAAAAACTTAGAAAGAAAGGAGAAGAAAAGAGAAGGAGAAGGCGAGCTTTGGGCCACCAAGACCCTTGAAGATTTCTCCCTCATCTCCATACTCTTTCCCTCTCAACCTAACCCTACCTTAGCCGATCCAAACCTTGAGGGCCTCACCATTTGATCAAGCACATCTAGCCGATCAAAGATCAAGAAGAAGGAAAGAAGAGGCTAAGGAAATCAAGAGGAGAAAGAAAGACCGGAGGAGACGTCGGATTGTAAGTATCTCTAGACAAGAGGTTAATCTTTCATGGTTTAAAAAAAAAAATTGATGATCCATTTCTTAAACTAAATATGGCCAAAAATGTTGTGGCCCATGGATCTAAGATCCATTCAACGGTAGGATTAAGAAATGGATAAATTTGGAGAGAGATAGATTAAAGAAAATGAATGGATTAAGGATGGTGTGGATTTAAATTTTTAAAGCATGGAGAAATGTAAATGGGAGTGAATGGATGACCATAGGGTTCGGCCATGTAGCATGGCCGAACCCCATGGTGAATGATGGGTAATTTATTTGAGATTATATGGTTTAAAATTATGGAGAAGGGTTGATGATATTGTGGTTTTAAATGATTAAAAAGTTGGTAATTTTAAGGAGTGTTAAATAAAGAAAAATCATGAGGTATGTAAATGAATTCAAGTAGCCTCAAAATGATGGAGGTATGATATTTTAAAGAAATCATGGACTATAGGGTTCGGCCATACAAGGTGGCCGAACCCCATGGTTAGTGATCTATGAGGGTTAGGACTCTTAAATGCTAAATGATTAATGGTTTCTAAGGTTTGAAAATTATGAGTATGGTATGTGATTTTTAAATGGGTATTAAAGGATGGAAAGGATGGATTAAATATTTTTGAATTATGGAGATAGTGAGGAAATGTTGGTGGTGTAAATGGACTTTAAATGTGATTAAAATGAGGGAAAGACATCATGGGTTCGGCCATGGTGTATGGCCGAACCCATGACCCATATTTTTTAGGTCATTTGTGGGCTAAATTATGGTTTATATATGTATTTAAACGAATGGAAATTAGGTTAACTTAGTGGTAAAATTTAAATGGATTTACAAGTGTATGATATGGATTTTAAAGGGCCAAAATGAATCAAGGTTATGGATTTTAAAACGGATTATTTTTGGGACAAAACATTGGTCTTAAAATAGCACCCCATGGTGGTGATTGGTGATTTTAAAATGATCGAGAAGAATAATAGGCGTTAATGGATTCTTATATGATATGTGATGTTTTAAAAGGATGAAAAATGGGGACTTAAATGGATAATTTAAATTCATTAGAGATAGGAATTAAAGGGGGGAAAATGAACCCAAGGAAATGAAATTTAGGTATCATGGGTTCGGCCATGGTGTATGGCCGATCCCTATGGCCGAACCCATGACCCATTATGTGGGCCACATCTTAGGCCAAATGTGGAATTAGGTAAGGGATTTAATGTTTACAAAATCAATTAAAATAGGTGATTGATGTTATGATGCTAGGTTATGATTAATTAATCACTAATGGATCTAAGTTAGGGATGAAGTTTGGACCTAGGATGTACATAAACGAATGGATGATTGAACCATGGGAGAGGAGTGGTAAAACGGTAAATAAGTGCCACATTGAAGAACCATGGGTTCGGCCATGCCCTATGGGGATTAGACATGGAATCAGATATTACGAATGACTAAATGAAACAGATAGATGCTGTGTTTTAGGCTCGCAAATCGGAATTTTTAAATTTGGCCAAAATCGGATTTATGTATGTGTTTTAAACCACGGAAAAATGAGGCTAAGTTAAGGGCCGACTTTCGATAAACTTATAATGTATTTACGGATCATTAAATGGATCTAGGGTTATGATCAGTTAGGAACTTAATCATGGATAAAGTATGGACTAATCCGGTGAGTGTGTAAATAAGGTATCGGGACGTCGCAAACGGTACGCGATCGGCGACCGGATTATCGAACGGAAACGTAACGGAACGCTACGCGGTATTCGGTAGGATTCCTACCTCTTTGTAAGCTATGGATATGTGATGTTTATTTTAATCTATTTTGATGATTATGGGACTTGTATTATGATGAGTTTTAATTTATGAATTATATGATGGTGTTATGGATTATATTTTAAACATTATGCATTATATGGCTATGTATGGTATATTAAATTTATGGTTTGTCTATATACTACATAGCATAATGCACTTACATCTCATGCATGGCATGGGCAGGAAAATAATGAAACCGGAGTCCATGCTCCTTCGGGGCGACCGAGAATCAGACATGGGGATAGCCTGAGGGCTATAACCGGAGTCCATGCTCCGTCGGGGCGACCGAGAATCAGACATGGGGATAGCCTGAGGGCTATAACCGGAGTCCATGCTCCGTCGGGGCGATTGAGAAGCAAACATGGGGACAATACATTGTATGATCATACGAATGATGGGTGGGACACATGAGATAGGCACCCATGGCATAGCATTCATTACATGCTTATTTTGTTATATTTTATTATATCGGTATGCGTGTTATCACTAATCCATGTGTTAGCCCCACTCGGAGTCCTACTGGGCGCGTTGACTAACGCCCTACTTCTATCCTAGCTGATGACGCAGGGGACGGTGGAAATGATGGACATGACAGGAGCCAAGCTTTGGAGCTTGGGAAGCGCATTCTTAGTTTATTTAAGTTTATATTTTGGAAATGTAATTTTGAGTAACTTAGCTCGTCGGACTGTATAATTTGCATTTCTTGCGATGGTTTGGACTTTACTTATGGACGATTATGTTTTATGATATAAATATGAACATAGGGGCATTTTGGTAATTCAATGTTGTATCTTCCCTTCTATCTAAAAATCGGTAGGATAGACTCTATTATCATGTTCCACAATAATTATAATCCACGAGCTTACTTCCTACGCGTGAACAGTTCTCGTGGACTTAGTTCCGCGCACGCGTGGGGTTGGCCAGTTAAGGGCCGGACTTTAGAAGCTCGGACTTAACTCGAGTCGTGACGTCCGCGCCCCCTCTTACTCTTCACTTCAAAAAAAAAAAAAATAGACTCTGATTTTCGAAAAGCGAGTGAAAAAAGGGCGGACGTTACAGTTGGTATCAGAGCGAAATCGGAAAAATGAATCTCTCGAAGTATGATTAAGACGGTTTCATGTCTCACTGACGGATAAGAATCCCAACTGACCGACTCTTCGGAGTCCGCCGCACGGGGGCCAGGTTAATCTACTTCGATTGACTCAGACGGAAACATTCAATCTGAGTGCCACATTTGACGTAAGAAAATGATAGTAAGGGAAGTACAATCATTATAACCTTGATGGATTAATCGAACGTACGAAAATTTCCCCGATTTTACTAAAAAATGGACAAACATAGCTAATTGGGAAGTTTTCCCCAAACCAAGTATGCATATTTGGCAATTTTCCCCAATATGAGAGACAATACGTAGTACTTAGGAATTATCCCCTCAAAAATTAAGTATGTCTATATTGGCAAATTTTCCCAAAATGAAAAACTAAATGTATATGAATGCGCCAACATTATGAAGGAACTAAGTCGGTAAATGTTTTTTTTATGACTTAGGAAAAAAATGCCGCCAAAAAGAGGAACCCGTCACAACCCACGAGTAGAGAAAGAGATAAACCCCCCTAGACAAGAAGAGGAGGTTTCGCCACCTCATCAAGAGGAAGTACACCCACCGCATCAAGAGGAGGTGCCACCACCTCATCAAGCCGAGGGACAAAATAGCATAAACATACACGGTGTACCTCCCGAGCTAAGAGACGTAGTTCAAGCGGCAGTCGCTTCCGCTCTTCAACAACACTCAAGCGGAAATGCGACCGCCAGCGACTCCAGTAAATGGAAGATGGTCAAGGACTTCCAACAACAGCACCCTCCCTACTTCAGGGGAACAGAAGGGGCCGTCGGAGCGGAACATTGGTTAAAAAGGATCAATCAGATCTTTAATCTGTTCCAAATTTCCAATCCTACTGATAAAATCTTGTTGGCCACTTCCCAATTGATCGAGGATGCCAGTAGTTGGTGAGAAATTGCAGAAAAGCAATAAGCACTGGTGCCAGAAGGGGAAAGGACCATCATGACATGGGAATGGTTCTCAGCCACCATCCTAGAACAATATTTTCCGAATGAAGAAAGAGAGAGCCAGACTGAAGCTTTCCTCTCATTGATACAAGGCAGCATGACGGTGGCAGAGTACCACAGAGAATTCCTTAAGCTGTCCGTCTATGCATTCTACATGGTGGATACTGAACACCGAAGGGCCCGCAAATTTGAACGTGGCCTTCGGCCAAGCATTAAGGCTAGAGTGACCATTTTCAAAGAGCCCACACTGGCAGGGGTGGTTAGCAGGGCCACCATCGCAGAACGAGAATTGAATGAGATAGTGCGGTTTGACAACCGCCGAGGGCAAGGCGGGCGAAGTACATTCCAACCCAACAAGAAGTTCCGCCCGAATCCTAGCAGGCCCTCACCCTCCACAGGATCTACCGGGGGCTTCCGCCCTAATCAGCCTTCTACATCAGCATCAGTCACACAGGTTCCCCGGGGTGGGAACACCTGTTATCAGTGTGGCCAACAGGGCCACTACAAGAGAGAGTGTCCACAGACTAGCCGACCCTCCAACTTCAGGGGCCCTTTTCGCCCTCCAACTAGACCAACACAGTCGCGGGGAGGCAGAACATACAAACAGGCAGGGCGGGCACCAAACCCTACGGGATCTGGACGACTCTTCACCATACCATCTCTAGTAGCAGTGGACCGTTCAGTGATGCAAGGTATGGCTGTAATTTGTAGTTCCTATGCTGTTAGTTTAGTTGGCTCTGGAGGATCACATTCATTTATATCTGCTGCATTCATATCTGCCACGGGTACACTAGTACAAAACCTATCCACATCACTCACCATTGTATCCCCCGTCGGAGACACATCATTAGGACTTATATGTACGGCATTGAACATGGAACTCGCGGGATTCAGATTCGAGTTCAATTATTTAGTAATCAATATGGCGGAGTATGATGTCATATTTGGCATGGACTGGTTGACTACGTAGCAGGCCCATATTGACTGCCATCTTCGTAGGGTAACATTTTGGCCACCCGAAGGAAAGCGGTACGTGGTACGCACTGACAGGCAGGGTATCCCTAGAAGGCTGCAGGAAGAACTGCACCATCTTGCTTTGAACAGCCTCACATTAGATAAGGCACCAACGGTTGAACTTCCAACGGTAGTGGCAGATTTTGCCGAGGTATTCCCAATAGAATTCCCTGGTTTACCACCCAAGAGGGAGATAGACTTCGAAATCAAGTTATACCCCGGCGCCGCTCCAGTATCATTACCTCATTATAGGATGGCACCAGCTGAGATGATTGAGTTGAAGAAGCAGATTGATGAATTGCTCAGACTGGGTTTTATTCGGAACAGCACATCCGCATGGGGAGCCCCAGTGTTATTTGTGAAGAAGAAAGACGGTACCCTGCGAATGTGTGTGGATTAGAGGAAATTAAACCAGTTGACTGTCAGGAACAAGTATCCCCTACCTCGGATTGATGATCTATTTGATCAACTTAGGGGTTCCTCTTATTTCTCCAAGATTGATCTGATGTCCGGATACCATCAAATTCGGGTTAGAGAGGAGGACATAGAAAAGACAGCTTTCAGGACACGGTATGGTCTATATGAGTATGTAGTCATGCCGTTTGGGCTTACTAATGCACCGGCAGTGTTCATGGACCTGATGAATAGGATATTCCGTCCTTACTTAGATCAGTTTGTGATCGTATTCATTGACGATATTCTGATCTACTCCAAAAGTCAGAAGGAACATGCCAAATACCTTCGGATAGTCCTAGACACCTTGAGAAAGAACCAATTGTGTGCCAAAGCCAGCAAGTGTGAATTTTGGCTATCTAAAGTCAACTTTTTTGGGCACATCATATCAAAGGAAGGTATAGCCGTGGACCCAGCTAAGGTAGCAGCAGTCAAGGAATGGAAAGCGCCGACAAATGTGACCGAGATCCGCAGTTTTCTGGGATTGGCCGGTTACTATCGGAAATTCATCATGGACTTCTCCAAGATTGCAGTTCCACTTACCCAACTCACTCAGAAATGAGTCAAGTTTGAGTGGTCCAATCTGTGCAATCAGAGATTTGAGAAGTTAAAGGAGAGGCTTACGACCGCTCCTATTCTGATCTTGCCGGAAAGAGGCAGAAATTATGAGGTGTACTGCGATGCCTCCGGTGAGGGACTGGGGTGTACACTCAGTCAAGGTAATCGTGCAGTGGCGTACGGATCAAGACAACTGAAAATTCATGAACGCCATTATCCCACACATGATCTAGAACTAGCAGCGGTGGTCTTCACTCTCAAAAGTTGGAGACACTACCTCTATGGTGAAAAGTTTGAGGTATTCTCGGATCACAAGAGTCTGAAGTATTTATTTCATCAGAAGGAACTCAACATGAGACAACGCAGATGGATGGAATATCTAGCGGATTATGAGTTCGCACTTCGATATCATCATGGCAAGGCAAACAAAGTGGCGGATGCCCTCAGCCGCTTGTCTCATACGACAGTAGCCAGCATGATCAGGACAGAATGGGAGGTACTGAATACCATCAGAGAGTTTAAACTCTCCCTCAATAATCATGGGACCATATATAATCTGATCATACGATCCCACATGGTCTCCGAGATTGAACGGGAGCAACGGACAGATCCAGAAGTGGAGGAGATTTGGGCTAAAATGTCTACCGGTGAGGTTGTACCAGAGTGGGAATTACGACCAGGACAGGGTCTTATGTTCCGAGGCAGGACATATGTGCCTAAGAATTGCAGAAGAGAGTTGCTGATTGAAGCACACCAAACCAAACTCTCTATTCACCCGGGCAGCACCAAGATGTGCCTTGATCTTAAGAGGCACTATTGGTGGCATGGACTTAAGAAAGACGTGGCAGAGTTTGTTACTCGTTGATTAACCTGTCAGCAGGTTAAGGCAGAACATCGGAAACCGTTGGGTTTACTCGCACCCTTACCGGTGCCAGAATGGAAATGGGAACACATATCCATGGACTTTGTTACAGGGTTGCCAAGGTCATCCAAGGGCAACAATGCAATATGGGTCATGGTGGACCGATTCACCAAGTCTGCACATTTCCTTCCCATCAAAATGATAGATTCATCAGAGACTTTGGGTCGACGGTACATCCAGGAGATCATCAGGTTACATGTCATTCCCCGGTCTATTATGTCCGACAGGGATGGCAGATTCACCGGCAGAGTATGGCAGGGCCTGCAGTCGGCTATGGGGACCGACATATTAACTAGCACAGCATTTCATCCACAAACTGATGGACAGTCAGAGAGGACGATACAGCCACTGGAAGATATGCTGAGAGCATGCAAGCTAGACTTCAAGGGCGGATGGGAGGATCATCTGCCACTGGTGGAGTTCTCTTACAATAACAGTTACCAAGCAGTTCTCCAGATGGCTCCGTTTGAGGCCTTGTATGGTAGACCGTGTAGATCGCCAGTGTGTTAGACAGGGGCCGGTGAGCCTGCGTTGATTGGGCGAGATTTTGTTGCAGAGACTACAGCACAAATTAAGCTGATACGGCAACATCTCCTCACTGCACAGAGCCGTCAGAAGAGCTATACCGACAAGAGGAGAAGGTTCCTCGAGTTTGAGGTGGGAGACTTAGTGTTCTTAAAAGTCTCGCCACGGAAAGGACACATGAGGTTCGGAAAGAAAGGGAAACTGTCGCCTAGATTTGTGGGGCCGTTTCCGATACTGAAGAGGGTGGGAGGGGTAGCTTATCAGTTAGCGCTCCCTCCACAGCTGTCATCTCTACATGATGTGTTTCATGTGTCCATGCTGAGAAAGTACAATCCTGATCCTTCTCATGTGATAAATGTTCAAGACATCGATGTACAAAGCGATGTGACATATGTGGAGAAGCCGGTCAGAGTTATTGGAATTGAACAAAAGGTGCTACGGAACAGCGCCATTCAGTTCGTCAAGGTGGTATGGGAACAACATGGCAATGAAGAAACCACCTGGGAACTTGAGTCGGAGATGAAAACCGCTTATTCGGAGCTCTTCGCATGAGTTGTTTTGGACCCCTACTTCGCTCGAATTTTCGGGACGAAAATTTCAAAAGAGGGTTCTATTGTAATATCCTGAATTTTCGAATCAATATATTTGGCATTTAATTATTTTAATTTGGAATTTGATGTGATGAAATGCCAAATGGATCAACATTGGGACAAGGGTCCAAGAGTGGCCTAATTGGGCCATCGATTGGATGAAATCCATTTGATGGGTCAATGAGAAGTAATTGGGTCAAAGATGGTCAATTTGGGTCAAAGGGCCATATGGGACCCAATGGGCCAAGGTAGCTAAGCCCAAAGGTAAATGGGTAAGACAAAAATTTAATTGGGCCATGGGCCCAATGGTGATCCAATAAGAGGGATACATTTAATAAAATTTAAATCACCTAAGTTAGGTGATAAATGGACCAGGTAACATGGCCAATGGGGCCCACCTCCACCTCACCCATTGAGGTGGCGTGTGGACCCAAGAGTAGTGGGGCCGACCACCATGGTTGACTTGTTCAACCATGGGTGGATCTTAGAGGGAATTTAATGAGATTAAATTAAGGGGAAAGTGATTAATTAAATTAACCTAGGGATCAAGTGATCTAAGTTAATTAACTTAATCTAAATTGGTCAAGTGGTCAAAACCATCCCAACAAACACAAACCACTTGAGAAAACACAAATTGAAACCATGGATTAAAGGTGGTGGTTTTATCCCAACCACCACCATTAATGCATGTTGGTTGGTGAAAAAAATTAATGTTTGAGTGAAGGCTACTCCAACCATCTCCATCTCTAATCCAAACAAGCCATTTCACTCTATCCCTCGCTCCACACACAAGAAACGTCCCCTACCTTGCAAGAGAGAAGAAAAAAAAAACTTAGAAGAAAAACTTAGAAAGAAAGGAGAAGAAAAGAGAAGGAGAAGGCGAGCTTTGGGCCACCAAGACCCTTGAAGATTTCTCCCTCATCTCCATACTCTTTCCCTCTCAACCTAATCCTGCCTTAGCCGATCCAAACCTTGAGGGCCTCACCATTTGATCAAGCACATCTAACCGATCAAAGATCAAGAAGAATGAGAGAAGAGGCTAAGGAAATCAAGAGGAGAAAGAAAGACCGGAGGAGAGGTCGGATTGTAAGTATCTCGAGACAAGAGGTTAATCTTTCATGGTTTAAAAAAAAAAATGATGATCCATTTCTTAAACTAAATATGGCCAAAAATGTTGTGGGCCATGGATCTAAGATCCATTCAACAGTAGGATTACGAAATGGATAAATTTGGAGAGAGATAGATTAAAGAAAATGAATGGATTAAGGATGTTGTGGATTTAAATTTTTAAAGCATGGAGAAATGTAAATGGGAGTGAATGGATGACCATAGGGTTCGGCCATGTAGCATGGCCGAACCCCATGGTGAATGATGGGTAATTTATTTGAGATTATATGGTTTAAAATTATGGAGAAGGGTTAATGATATTGTGGCCTTAAATGATTAAAAAGTTGGTAATTTTAAGGAGTGTTAAATAAAGAAAAATCATGAGGTATGTAAATGAATTCAAGTAGCCTCAAAATGATGGAGGTATGATATTTTAAAGAAATCATGGACTATAGGGTTCGGCCATACAAGGTGGCCGAACCCCATGGTTAGTGATCTATGAGGGTTAGGACTCTTAAATGCTAAATGATTAATGGTTTCTAAGGTTTGAAAATTATGAGTATGGTATGTGATTTTTAAATGGGTATTAAAGGATGGAAATGATGGATTAAATATTTTTGAATTATGGAGATAGTGAGGAAATGTTGGTGGTGTAAATGGACTTTAAATGTGATTAAAATGAGGGAAATACATCATGGGTTCGGCCATGGTGTATGGCCGAACCCATGACCCATATTTTTTAGGTCATTTGTGGGCTAAGTTATGGTTTATATATGTATTTAAACGAATGGAAATTAGGTTAAGTTAATGGTAAAATTTAAATGGATTTACATGTGTATGATATGGATTTTAAAGGGCCAAAATGAATCAAGGTTATGGATTTTAAAACGGATTATTTTTGGGACAAAACATTGGTCTTAAAATAGCACCCCATGGTGGTGATTGGTGATTTTAAAATGATGGAGAAGAATAATAGGCGTTAATGGATTCTTATATGATATGTGATGTTTTAAAAGGATGAAAAATGGGGACTTAAATGGATAATTTAAATTCATTAGAGATAGGAATTAAAGGGGGGAAAATGAACCCAATGAAATGAAATTTAGGTATCATGGGTTCGGCCATGGTGTATGGCCGATCCCTATGGCCGAACCCATGACCCATTATGTGGGCCACATCTTAGGCCAAATGTGGAATTAGGTAAGGGATTTAATGTTTACAAAATCAATTAAAATAGGTGATTGATGTTATGATGCTAGGTTATGATTAATGAATCACTAATGGATCTAAGTTAGGGATGAAGTTTGGACCTAGGATGTACATAAACGAATGGATGATTGAACCATGGGAGAGGAGTGGCAAAACGGTAAATAAGTGCAACATTGAAGAACCATGGGTTCGGCCATGCCCTATGGGGATTAGACATGGAATCGGATATTACGAATGACTAAACGAAACGGATAGATGCTGTGTTTTAGGCTCGCAAATCGGAATTTTTAAATTTGGCCAAAATCGGATTTATGTATGTGTTTTAAACCACGGAAAAATGAGGCTAAGTTAAGGGCCGACTTTCGATAAACTTATAATGTATTTACGGATCATAAAATGGATCTAGGGTTATGCTCAGTTAGGAACTTAATCATGGATAAAGTATGGACTAATCCGGTGAGTATGTAAATAAGGTATCGGGACGTCGCAAATGGTACGCGATCGGCGACCGGATTATCGAACGGAAACGTAACGGAATGCTACGCGGTATTCGGTAGGATTCCTACCTCTTTGTAAGCTATGGATATGTGCTGTTTATTTTAATCTATTTTGATGATTATGGGACTTGTATTATGATGAGTTTTAATTTATGAATTATATGATGGTGTTATGGATTATATTTTAAACATTATGCATTATATGGCTATGTATTGTATATTAAATTTATGGTTTATCTATATACTACATAGCATAATGCACGTACATCTCATGCACGGCATGGGCAGGAAAATAATGAAACCGGAGTCCATGCTTCGTCGGGGCGACCGAGAATCAGACATGGGGATAGCCTGAGGGCTATAACCGGATTCCATGCTCCGTCAGGGCGACCGAGAATCAGATATGGGGATAGCCTGAGGGCTATAACCGGAGTCCATGCTCCGTCGGGGGGACCGAGAAGTAAACATTGGGACATTACATTGTATGATCATACGGATGATGGGTGGGACACGTGACATAGGCACCCATGGCATAGCATTCATTACATGCTTATTTTGTTATATTTTATTGTATCGGTATGCGTGTTATCACTAATCCATGTGCTAGCCCCACTCGGAGTCCTACCGGGCGCATTGACTAACGCCCTACTTCTACCCTAGCTGATGACGCAGGGGACAGTGGAAACGGTGGACATGACAGGAGCCAAGCTTAGGAGCTTGGGAAGCGCATTCTTAGTTTATTTAAGTTTATATTTTGGAAATGTAATTTTGAGTAACTTAGCTCGTCGGACTCTATAATTTGCATTTCTTGCGATGGTTTGGACTTTACTTATGGACGATTATGTTTTATGATATAAATATGAACATAGGAGCATTTTGGTAATTCAATGTTGTATCTTCCCTTCTATCAAAAAACCGGTAGGATAGACTCTATTATCATGTTCCACAATAATTATAATCCACGAACTTACTTCCTACGCGTGAACAGTTCTCGTGGACTTAGTTCCGCGCACACGTGGGGTTGGCCAGTTAAGGGCCGGGCTTTAGAAGCTCAGACTTAACTCGCGTCGTGACGTCCACGCCCTCTCTTACTCTTCATTTCAAAAAAAAAAAAAATAGACTCTGATTTTCAAAAAGAGAGTGAAAAAGGGGCGGGCGTTACAGTTGGTATCAGAGCGAAATCAGAAGAATGAATCTCTTGAAGTATGATTAAGACAGTTTCACGTCTCACTGACGAATAAGAATCCCAACTGACCGACTCTTCGGAGTCCGCTGCACGGGGGCCGGGTTAATCTACTTCGATTGACTCAGACTAAAACATTCAATCTGAGCGCCACATTTGACGTAAGAAAATGATAGTAAGGGAAGTACAATCATTATAACCTTGATGGATTAATCGAATGTAGGAAAATTTCCCCGATTTTACCAAAAAATGGACAAACATAGCTAATTGGGAAGTTTTCCCCAAACCAAGTATGCATATTTGGCAATTTGCCCGAATATGAGAGACAATACGTAGTACTTAGGAATTATCCCCTCAAAAACTAAGTATGTTTATATTGGCAAATTTTCCCAAAACAAAAAACTAAATGTATATGAACGCGCCAACATTATGAAGGAACTAAGTCGGTAAATGTTTTTTTTATGACTTAGGAAAAAAATGCCGCCAAAAAGAAGAACCCGTCGCAACCCACGAGTAGAGAAAGAGATAACCCCCCTTGGACAAGAAGAGGAGGTACCGCCACCTCATCAAGAGGAAGTACACCCACCGCATCAAGAGGAGGTGCCACCACTCATCAAGCCGAGGGACAAAATAGCATAAACATACAAGGTGTACCTCCCGAGCTAAGAGACGTAGTTCAAGCGGCTGTCGCTTCCGCTCTTCAACAACACTCAAGCGAAAATGCGACCGCCAGCGACTCCAGTAAACGGAAGATGGTCAAGGACTTCCAACAACAACACCCTCCCTACTTCAGGGGAACAGAAGGGGCCGTCGGAGCGGAACATTGGTTAAAAAGGATCAATCAGATCTTTAATCTGTTCCAAATTTCCAATCCTGCTGATAAAATCTTGTTGGCCACTTCCCAACTGATCGAGGATGCCATTAGTTTGTGAGAAATTGCAGAAAGGACCATCATGACATGGGAATGGTTCTCAGCCACCTTCCTAGAACAATATTTTCCGGAGGAAGAAAAAGAGAGCCAGACTGAAGCTTTCCTCTCATTGATACAAGGCAGTATGACGATGGCAGAGTACCATAGAGAATTCCTTAAGTTGTTCGTCTATGCATTCTACATGGTGGATACTGAACACCGAAGGGCCCGCAAATTTGAACGTGGCCTTTGGCCAAGCATCAAGGCTAGAGTGACCATTTTCAAAGAGCCCACACTGGCAGGGGTGGTTAGCAGGGCCACCATCGCAGAACGAGAATTGAATGAGATAGTACGGTTTGACAAGCGCCGAGGGCAAGGCGGGCGAAGTACATTCCAACCCAACAAGAAGTTCCTCCCGAATCCTAGCAGGCCCTCACCCTTCACGGGATCTACCAGGGGCTTCCGCCCTAATCAGCCTTCTACATCAGCATCAGTCACACAGGTTCCCCGGGGTGGGAACACCTGTTATCAGTGTGGCCAACAGGGCCACTACAAGAGAGAGTGTCCACAGACTAGCCGACCCTCCAACTTCAGGGGCCCTTTTCGCCCTCCAACTAGACCAACACAGTTGCGGGGAGGCAGAACATACAAACAAGCGGGGCGGGCACCAAACCCTGCGGGATCTGGACGACTCTTCACCATACCATCGCCAGTAGCAGTGGACCGTTCAGTGATGCAAGGTATGGCTGTAATTGGAAGTTCCTATGCTGTTAGTTTATTTGACTCTGGAGGATCACATTCATTTATATCTGCTGCATTCATATCTGCCACGGGTACACTAGTACAAAACCTGTCCACATCACTCACCATTGTATCCCCCGTCGGAGACACATCATTAGGACTTATATGTACGGCATTGAACATGGAACTCGCGGGATTCAGATTCGAGTTCAATTATTTAGTAATCGATATGGCGGAATATGATGTCATATTTGGCATGGACTGGTTGACTACGTATCAGGCCCATATTGACTGCCATCTTCGTAGGGTAACATTTTAGCCACCCGAAGGAAAGCGGTACGTGGTACGCGCTGACAGGCAGGGTATCCTTAGAAGGCTGCAGGAAGAACTGAACCAATCTCGCCTTGAACAGCCTCAGATTAGATAAGGCACCAACGGTTGAACTTCCGGTGGTAGTGGCAGATTTTGCCGAGGTATTCCCAATAGAACTCCCTGGTTTACCACCCAAGAGGGAGATAGACTTCGAAATCAAGTTATACCCCGGCGCCGCTCCAGTATCATTACCTCATTATAGGATGGCACTAGCTGAGATGACTAAGTTGAAGAAGCAGATTGATGAACTGCTCAGACTGGGTTTTTTTCGGAACAGCACATCCGCATGGAGAGCCCCAGTGTTATTTGTGAAGAAGAAAGACAGTACCCTGCGAATGTGTGTGGATTATAGGAAATTAAACCAATTGACTGTCAGGAACAAGTATCCCCTACCCCGGATTGATGATCTATTTGATCAACTTAGGTGTTCCTCTCATTTCTCCAAGATTGATCTGATGTCCGGATACCATCAAATTCGGGTTAGAGAGGAGGACATAGAAAAGACAGCTTTCAGGACACGGTATGGTCTATATGAGTATGTAGTCATGCCGTTTGGGCTTACTAATGCACCGGCAGTGTTCATGGACCTGATGAATAGGATATTCCGTCCTTACTTAGATCAGTTTGTGATCGTATTCATTGACGATATTCTGATCTACTCCAAAAGTCAGAAGGAACATGCCAAATACCTTCGGATAGTCCTAGACACCTTGAGAAAGAACTAATTGTGTGCCAAAGCCAGCAAGTGTGAATTTTGGCTATCTAAAGTCAACTTTTTTGGGCACATCATATCAAAGGAATGGAAAGCACCGACAAATGTGACCGCGATCCGCAGTTTTCTGGGATTGGCCGGTTACTATCGAAAATTCATCATGGACTTCTCCAAGATTGTAGCTCCACTTACCCGACTCACTCAGAAAGGAGTCAAGTTTGAGTGGTCCAATCTGTACAATCAGAGATTTGAGGAGTTAAAGGATAGGCTTACGACTGCTCCTATTCTGATCTTGCCGGAAAGAGGCAGAAATTATGAGGTGTACTGCGATGCCTCCGGTGAGGGACTGGGGTGTACACTCAGTCAAGGTAATCGTACAGTGGCGTACGGATCAAGACAATTGAAAATTCATGAACGCCATTATCCCACACATGATCTAGAACTAGCAGCGGTGGTCTTCACTCTCAAAAGTTGGAGACACCACCTCTATGGTGAAAAGTTTGAGGTATTCTCGGATCACAAGAGTCTGAAGTATTTATTTGATCAGAAGGAACTCAACATGAGACAACGCAGATGGATGGAATATCTGGCAGATTATGAGTTCGCACTTCGATATCATCCTGGCAAGGCGAACAAAGTGGCGGATGCCCTCAGCCGCTTGTCTCATGCGATAGTAGCCAGCATGATCAGGACGGAATGGGAGGTACTGAATACCATCAGAGAGTTTAAACTCTCCCTCAATAATCATGGGACCAGATATAATCTGATCATATGATCCCACATGATCTCCGAGATTGAAGGGGAGCAACGGATAGATCCAGAAGTGGAGGAGATTTGGGCTAAAATGTCTACCGGTGAGGTTGTACCGGAGTGGGAATTACGACCAGGACAGGGTCTTATGTTCCGAGGCAGGACATATGTGCCTAAGAATTGCAGAAGAGAGTTGCTGATTGAAGCACACCAAACCAAACTCTCTATTCACCCGGGTAGCACCAAGATGTACCATGATTTTAAGAGGCACTATTGGTGGCCTGGACTTAAGAAAGACGTGGCAGAGTTTGTTGCTCGTTGATTAACCTAACACTAGGTTAAGGAAGAACATCAGAAACCACCGGGTTTACTCGCACCCTTACCGGTGCCAGAATGGAAATGGGAACACATATCCATGGACTTTGTAACAGGGTTGCCAAGGTCATCCAAGGGCAACGATGCAATATGGGTCATAGTGGACCGGTTCACCAAGTCTGCACATTTCCTTCCCATCAAGATGACAGATTCATCAGAGACTTTGGGTCGACGGTACATCCAGGAGATCATCAGGTTACATGGCATTCCCCGGTCTATTGTGTCTGACAGGGATGGCAGATTCACCGGCAGAGTATGGCAGGGCCTGCAGTCGGCTATGGGGACCGACGTATTAACTAGCACAACATTTCATCCACAAACTGATGGACAGTCAGAGAGGACGATACAGACACTGGAAGATATGCTGAGAGCATGCAAGCTAGACTTCAAGGGCGGATGGGAGGATCATCTGCCACTGGTGGAGTTCTCTTACAATAACAGTTACCAGGCAGGTCTCCAGATGGCTCCGTTTGAGGCCTTGTATGGTAGACCGTGTAGATCGCCAGTGTGTTGGACAGGGGCCAGTGAGCCTGCGTTGATTGGGCCAGATTTGGTTGAAGAGACTGCAGCACAAATTAAGCTGATACGGCAACATCTACTCACTGCACAGAGCCGTCAGAAGAGCTATACCGACAAGAGGAGAAGGTTCCTCGATTTTGAGGTGGGAGACTTAGTGTTCTTAAAAGTCTCGCCACGGAAAGGACACATGAGGTTCAGAAAGAAAGGGAAACTGTCGCCTAGATTTGTGGGGCCGTTTCCGATACTGAAGAGGGTGGGAGGGGTAGCTTATCAGTTAGCGCTCCCTCCACAGCTGTCATCTCTACATGATGTGTTTCATGTGTCCATGCTGAGAAAGTACAATCCTGATCCTTCTCATGTGATAAATGTTCAAGACATCGATGTACAAAGATTTGTGACATATGTGGAAAAGCCGATCAGAGTTATTGGAATTGAACAAAGGGTGCTGCGGAACCGCGCCATTCAGTTCGTCAAGGTGGTATGGGAACGACATGGCAATGAAGAAACCACCTGGGAACTTGAGTCGGAGATGAAAATCGCTTATCCGGAGCTCCTAGCATGAGTTGTTTTAGACCCCTACTTCGCTCGAATTTTCGGGACGAAAATTTCAAAAGAGGATTCTATTGTAATAGCCTGAATTTTTGAATCAATATATTTGGCATTTAATTATTTTAATTTGGAATTTGATGTGATGAAATGCCAAATGGATCAACTTTGGGACAAGGGTCCAAGAATGGCCCAATTGGGCCATAGATTGGATGGTCAATTTGGGTCAAAGGGCCATATGGGACCCAATGGGCCAAGGTAACTAAGCCCAAAGGTAAATGGGTAAGACAAAAATTTAATTGGGCCATGGGCCCAATGGTGATCCAATAAGAGGGATACATTTAATAAAATTTAAATCACCTAAGTTAGGTGATAAATGGACCAAGGTAACATGGCCAATGGGGCCCACCTCCACCTCACCCATTGAGGTGGCGTGTGGACCCAAGAGTAGTGGGGCCGACCACCATGGTTGACTTGGTCAACCATGGGTGGATCTTAGAGGGAATTTAATGAGATTAAATTAAGTGGAAAGTGATTAAGTAAATTAACCTAGGGATCAAGTGATCTAAGTTAATTAACTTAATCTAAATTGGTCAAGTGGTCAAAACCATCCCAACAAACACAAACCACTTAAGAAAACACAAATTGAAACCATGGATTAAAGGTGGTGGTTTTATCCCAACCACCACCATTAATGCATGTTGGTTGGTGAAAAAAATTAATGTTTGAGTGTAGGCTACTCCAACCATCTCCATCTCTAATACAAACAAGCCATTTCACTCTATCCCTCTCTCCACACACAAGAAACGTCCCCTACCTTGCAAGAGAGAAGAAAAGAAAAAACTTAGAAGAAAAACTTAGAAAGAAAGGAGAAGAAAAGAGAAGGAGAAGGCAAGCTTTGGGCCACCAAGACCCTTGAAGATTTCTCCCTCATCTCCATACTCTTTCCCTCTCAACCTAACCCTACCTTAGCCAATCCAAACCTTGAGGGCCTCACCATTTGATCAAGCACATCTAGCCGATCAAAGATCAAGAAGAAGGAGAGAAGAGGCTAAGGAAATCAAGAGGAGAAAGAAAGACCGAAGGAGACGTCAGATTGTAAGTATCTCCAGACAAGAGGTTAATCTTTCATCGTTTAAAAAAAAAAATGATGATCCATTTCTTAAACTAAATATGGCCAAAAATGTTGTGGCCCATGGATCTAAGATCCATTCAACGGTAGGATTAAGAAATGGATAAATTTGGAGAGAGATAGATTAAAGAAAATGAATGGATTAAGGATGGTGTGGATTTAAATTTTTAAAGCATGGAGAAATGTAAATGGGAGTGAATGGATGACCATAGGGTTCGGCCATGTAGCATGGCCGAACCCCATGGTGAATGATGGGTAATTTATTTGAGATTATATGGTTTAAAATTATGGAGAAGGGTTAATGATATTGTGGCTTTAAATGATTAAAAAGTTGGTAATTTTAAGGAGTGTTAAATAAAGAAAAATCATGAGGTATGTAAATGAATTCAAGTAGCCTCAAAATGATGGAGGTATGATATTTTAAAGAAATCATGGACTATATGGTTCGGCCATACAAGGTGGCCGAACCCCATGGTTAGTGATCTATGAGGGTTAGGACTCTTAAATGCTAAATGATTAATGGTTTCTAAGGTTTGAAAATTATGAGTATGGTATGTGATTTTTAAATGGTATTAAAGGATGGAAATGATGGATTAAATATTTTTGAATTATGGAGATAGTGAGGAAATGTTGGTGGTGTAAATGGACTTTAAATGTGATTAAAATGAGGGAAAGACATCATGGGTTCGGCCATGGTGTATGGCCGAACCCATGACCCATATTTTTTAGGTCATTTGTGGGCTAAGTTATGGTTTATATATGTATTTAAACGAATGGAAATTAGGTTAAGTTAATGGTAAAATTTAAATGGATTTACAAGTGTATGATATGGATTTTAAAGGGCCAAAATGAATCAAGGTTATGGATTTTAAAACGGATTATTTTTGGGACAAAACATTGATCTTAAAATAGCACCCCACGGTGGTGATTGGTGATTTTAAAATGATGGAGAAGAAATATAGACGTTAATGGATTCTTATATGATATGTGATGTTTTAAAAGGATGAAAAATGGGGACTTAAATGGATAATTTAAATTCATTAGAGATAGGAATTAAAGGGCGGAAAATGAACCCAAGGAAATGAAATTTAGGTATCATGGGTTCGGCCATGGTGTATGGCCGAACCCATGACCCATTATGTGGGTCACATCTTAGGCCAAATGTGGAATTAGGTAAGGGATTTAATGTTTACAAAATCAATTAAAATAGGTGATTGATGTTATGATGCTAGGTTATGATTAATGAATCACTAATGGATCTAAGTTAGGGATGAAGTTTGGACCTAGGATGTACATAAACGAATGGATGATTCAACCATGGGAGAGGAGTGGCAAAACGGTAAATAAGTGCCACATTGAAGAACCATGGGTTCGGCCATGCCCTATGGGGATTAGACATGGAATCGGATATTACGAATGACTAAATGAAACGGATAGATGCTGTGTTTTAGGCTAGCAAATCGGAATTTTTAAATTTGGTCAAAATCGGATTTATGTATGTGTTTTAAACCACGGAAAAATGAGGCTAAGTTAAGGGCCGATTTTCGATAAACTTATAATGTATTTACGGATCATTAAATGGATCTAGGGTTATGATCAGTTAGGAACTTAATCATGGATAAAGTATGGACTAATCCGGTGAGTGTGTAAATAAGGTATCGGGACGTTGTAAAAAGTACGCGATCGGCGACCGGATTATCGAACGGAAACGTAACGGAATGCTACGCGGTATTCGGTAGGATTTCTACCTCTTTGTAAGCTATGGATATGTGATGTTTATTTTAATCTATTTTGATGATTATGGGACTTGTATTATGATGAGTTTTAATTTATGAATTATATGATGGTGTTATGGATTATATTTTAAACATTATGCATTATATGGCTATGCATGGTATATTAAATTTATGGTTTATCTATATACTACATAGCATAATGCACGTACATCTCATGCATGGCATGGGCAGGAAAATAATGAAACCGGAGTCCATGCTCCGTCGAGGCGACCGAGAATCAGACATGGGGATAGCCTGAGGGCTATAACCGGAGGCCATGCTCCGTCGGGGCCACCGAGAATCAGACATGGGGATAGCCTGAGGGCTATAACCGGAGTCCATGCTCCGTCGGGGCGACCGAGAAGCAAACATGGGGACAATACATTGTATGATCATACGGATGATGGGTGGGACACATGACATATGCACCCATGGCATAGCATTCATTACATGCTTATTTTGTTATATTTTATTGTATCGGTATGCGTGTTATCACTAATCCATATGCTAGCCCTACTCGGAGTCCTACTGGGCACGTTGACTAACGCCCTACTTCTACCCTAGCTGATGGCGCAGGGGACAGTGGAAACGGTGGACATGACAGGAGCCAAGCTTAGGAGCTTGGGAAGTGCATTCTTAGTTTATTTAAGTTTATATTTTGGAAATGTAATTTTGAGTAACTTAGCTCGTCGGACTGTATAATTTGCATTTCTTGCGATGGTTTGGACTTTACTTATGGACGATTATGTTTTATGATATAAATATGAACATAGGGGCATTTTGGTAATTCAATGTTGTATCTTCCCTTCTATCTAAAAACCGGTAGGATAGACTCTATTATCATGTTCTACAATAATTATAATCCACGAGCTTACTTCCTACGCGTGAACCGTTCTCGTGGACTTAGTTCCGCGCACGCGTGGGGTTGGCCAGTTAAGGGCCGGCCTTTAGAAGCTCGGACTTAATTCGCGTCGTGACGTCCGCGCCCTCTCTTACTCTTCATTTCAAAAAAAAAAAAATAGACTCTGATTTTCGAAAAGCGAGTGAAAAAGGGGTGGGCGTTACACAAAGTGGCCAAACCCAATGGTCCATTTCCACTCCTATTTGACACCATCTTCCATGGTTGAGACCCTTGTCAAATTCGGCCATAGCATGGCCAAATTATGACATCCAAATCCATGCTTTCAATCTTTCCAAAGCATGCATCTTAAACATCCAAAATCAGTCCTATACTTGCATGGTTTAAATTTTACAAAACCATCAACATTAACCATAATATTTCATGGGGTTCGGCCATCCAAAGTGGCCGAGCCCTATGTCCATGTTTTCCATCTAATTGGACATAAAAAATCATACCTATGTCCATGTTTTCCATCTAATTGGACATAAAAAATCATACCTATGTCCATGTTTTCCATCTAATTGGACATAAAAAATCATACTTTAACCCTTTGATAGATTTGGCCATCACATGGCCGAATCATGTCTTATTTAGCCCATTTTATTAAACATAATTCAATGGAAATACTTACCAATTTCCTTTGCCTTTTGCTCCTTGCCTTTTCCCTCTTGTTTCCTTTCTTCTTCCTTAGTTCCTAGCCGGTTGTATGCTTGATTCAATGTTGAGAAACACCAAGTCCAATTCGGCCAAATGATGGTGTTCTTGAGAGGGAGGGAGAGATGGGAATTCCAAGATTTTGGCAATGCATATTCGGCCAAATGAGATGTGTTTTCCTTTTGTTAAAACAGCCCAAAGTACCTCATATTTCCTCATTAATCTTTTGATAAAACCAAGGGGTATTGGGTGCCATCCAAGGCACCCCTTGGTACCAACCGTTGCAACCTTTGGCAACCCCATGTATCCCATTTAATTCCCATGGGTTTACATTTAAGCTTAGTGTGGAAACTACCCCAACAAGTCCCCAACGTGTGGGACTTGTTTTGGGTGATTCATGACCGAGCCACCTCCTCATATTCTTACTCAACTCACTGATTTACAGTCCTTTAATTTCCATTTTGACTCACTTGAACTCAAGGTCATTTAGAGTTCCATCTCAACTCATCCAACTCACATACTTAATGCATTTCATTTAATGCACATGAGTTGACTCACCACTTGATTTAATTCCAACTCACTTCAGTCTCACTCAAACTGATTTAACTCATATTTTAGCTCCCTAGAGGGTCCACACGGTCAACCATAGTCAACTCGACCCGTTGGGTCCACTTTTAGCTCCTTGGCCCGTTTTTGACTCCATGACCAAATTATGGGTATTCTGGTCATTTTAAATGGTTTTTACATATGGATCAAGCCTACCCATTTTTGCTATTGCTGATTTCCTATCAGTTTAGCTTGACCTCATTTAATTTGAGCTTACACAATGGTCAAATCATCCAATTTGACCCATTGGGTCCGATTGAGCCATTTGACCCATTTAACCATTTTCGACCCAATTGATGTTCATTGCCCAACCAATCAAATTTGATATTTATAATGTGCTCATATGACCTTAATTTGAGCAATGGGCCCCACCATTTCCTTATTTGACATCACAAAATAATTAATTTAACACATCGGGGGCATTTTTGTAATTATCCACTTCATTGAGAAATTACCCATCCAATCAAACTTGACAATCATAATGTGCTCATATTATCTTAATTTGAGCAATGGGCCCAATTTGACCATCCTTGGCCCAATTGACCATCATTGACCCTTTAAATGATTTTAAATCCAATCCATGGTCCATTGGGCCATACTTGAGCCTTTGTCCATATTTTGATCCATTCACCATTTATTCCATCAAATTTCCAATTTCTATCATTAAAATAAATAATAACCACATTTTTATTGATTTAAAAATTCTGGGCTATTACAATACAATCCTTTTTTAAAATTTTCGTCCCGAAAATTCGAGCGAAGTAGAGGTTCAAAACAACTCATATAAAGAGCTCCGGATGAGTGGCTCTCATCTCTGATTCAAGTTCCCAGGTGGTCTCCTCATTGCCATGTCGTTCCCATACCACCTTAACGAACTGAATGGCGCGGTTCCGTAGCACCCTTTATTCGCTCCCGATCACTCTGATCGGCTTCTCCACATACGTCACGTCGCTTTGTACATTGACGTCTTACACGTTCAATACATGTGAAGGATCGGGGTTGTACTTCCTCAACATGGATACATGGAATACATCATGTAGAGAGGATAGCTGTGGAGGGAGCGCCAACTGATAAGCTACCCCCCCCCCCCCCCCCAACCCACTTCAGGATCGGAAACAGCCCCACAAATTTAGGCGACAGTTTCCCCTTCTTTCCGAACCTCATGTGCCCCTTCCGTGGTGAGATTTTCAAAAACACCAAGTCTCCCACCTCAAACTCGAGGAACCTTCTCCTCTTGTCGGCGTAGCTCTGCTGACGGCTCTACGCAATGAGTAGGTGTTGCCGTATCACCTTGATCTGCGCTGTAGTCTCCGCAACCAACTCTGGTCCAATCAGCGCAGGCTCACCGGCCTCTGTCCAACACACTGGCGATCTGTACGACTTACCATATAAGGCCTCAAATGGAGCATCTAGAGGCTTGCCTGGTAACTGTTGTTATAAGAGAACTCTACCAGTGGCAAATGGTCCTCCCATCCACCCTTGAAGTCTAGCATGCATGCTCTCAACGTATCCTCCAGTGTCTATATCGTCCTCTCTGACTGTCCATCAGTCTGGGGATGAAATTCTGTGCTAGTCAATATGTCGGTCCCCATAGCTGACTGCATGCCCTGCTATACTCTGCCGGTGAATCGACCATCTATGTCGGACATAATGGTCGGGGGAATACCATGTAGTCTGATGATATCCCGGATGCACCGTCAACCCAAAGTCTCCGATGAATCTGTCATCTTGATGGGAAGGAAATGCGCAGACTTGGTCAACCGATCCACTACGACCCATATTGCATCGTTGATTTTGGAAGACCTTGGCTGTAATAGCCCTAATTTTTAAATCAATATATATATATATGGCATTTATTATTTCAATAATGGAAAAAAATGGGAATTTTGATGTCATGGATGTTAAATGGATCAAAATTTGGATAAAGGCCCAAGTATGGTCCAATGGACCATGGATTGGATGGAATCCATCTAAGGGGTCAATAATGGTCAAAGTGGGCCTGATAACCATGTGGGACCCAATGGATCAAAATTGATTCAAACTCTAAGGTAAATGGTAGAAAATAATTTAATTGGGCCACGGGTCAATGGTAACTCAATTAATTGGAATTAAAAACCCCCCTAAGTTAATGATGAGATGATTAAGCTAGCATAACCAAGTGGGGCCCACCTCCACTTCATCAAGTGAGGTGGCATGTGGACCAAGGAAAAGGTGGGGCCGACCATCATGGTTGACTTGGTCAACCATGGATGGGTCAAAGGGCATTAAGGAGGACCAAAGTAAATAAAGTTCATTTAATTAATATAAATCACCTAAGTTTAATCTTGATTAGGCCAAGGGGCATAATCGAATGGGACCCACCTCCACCTCATCAAGTGAGGTAACGGTTGGCCAAGGAATTGGTGGGGCCGGCCACCATGGTTGACTTGGTCAACCATGGGTGGATTCATGAAGGAATTAAAGGGAAATAAATAGAGATAAAATTATGAAATTAAAGGGGGCTAAGATAAGTAACAAATTAAATAATTAAGTGAGTCAAGAGGGGAGTGAATCACATAGGAAAAAGGGTGAGTCAAGATGATTTTCATCTTATTTGACTCACCAAACTCGTTGGAATGGGTGGTGGTTCAACCCCATTCTAACCACCCCGACTAAGGGGACAATGGCCCTAAGATTGGGGGCATGCAAGGCCATACCCCCCTTCATGAGTGCTGATTGATGGAGTCAAGACCAATAGTACATGGGAGATGGCCTCCCATCTCATTTCTCTCATCACTCTCTATCTCTCCATCTCTTCCAAAACCATCCTCCCCTTTCTTGCAAAGAAAACACCAAAGAGAAAGAGACTTAGAATGAAAGAAGAGAATCCAAGCTTGGCCGACCATACTCCCAAGACCCAAGCTTGAGATATTTTCTCCATCCCCTCCTTCTCTCTCTCTCTCTCCCTCAAAATCTAACCCTACCATTAGCCGAACCAAAACCTTGGTGACCCTACCTTGATCAAGCTCACCGTTGGCCGAGTATCAAGAAGAAAGAAGAAGGAGAAAGGCTAAGAAACAAGAGGAGCAAGAGACAACCGGGAGAACCACGGAGTAGTAAGTATCTCCAAACAAGATGTTATGTTTGCTTTAAGGAAACCATGAAAGAAAGGTGTACAAAATGTGCAAGGGAAAAGACGGACAAAATAGTCAGTCGACTGAATTGATAATGGACGAATCAGAAACGAGTTTCTGGGAGTTTCAGCCAACTGAATAAGGGATTCAGTCGACTGAGCTAATGGTGGCTGATAACAGAAATGAGTTTCTGGGAGTTTCAGTAGACTGAATAAGGGATTTAGTCGATTGAACTAATGGTGGTTGATAATAGAAGGAGTTTCTGGGAGTTTCAGCCGACTGACTATATGATTCAGTCGACTGAAGAAATGCTTACTAAACACGTAAATGGATGATTGGTAGTTCAGCCGACTGAATCTATGATTCAGTCGACTGAAAATAAACTAACAGAACGAACAGATAACCTGATACAAAGTCAGCCGACTGAATCTGTGATTCAGTCGATTGAAAGGGGTACGAACCATATTTCAGTCGATTGAATGTGTATTTCAGTCGACTGAACTAAACTGGCAAGACAAACAGACAATCTGATTCAAAGTCAGCCGACTGAATCTGTGATTCAGTCGACTGAATTGAAATGTACAGTTTTGATTTTTTTTTTTTGAGGTCACTGTTAATCCGGTAGGATAAATGGGGGTTATGTTAAATTAAAAGGACTGATTTTAATGATCCTACGACATGAATGGTAAGTCATTAATGGACCTAAGTGTATGGATCAGTATGGATTGAATTAGGTATGTGTTTTAATCAATGGAAAAAAGGCTAAGTTAAGGGCTGATTTATGATAATCTTGTAACGTGGTTAAAGATCATTAATGAACATAGGTTATGATCAGTTAGAGACTTAATCATGGATAAAAGATAGACTAACTTGGAAAATGTATAAAAAGGTATCGAGACATCGTAAACGGTACGCGATCGGCGACCGAAATTATCGGACGAAAACGGAAAGGGACGTTATCGGTATTCGGTAGGATTCCTACCTTTTTGTAAGCCGTGGATTATGTATATGTGACGTTTTCCGTATTTTATTTAGGTACTTATATGGTTTATTTTATGGATGATATTTTAAATGCTATGGATTATATTTAAATGCTATGGATGATATTTTAAAGGCTATGGTTGTATATTAAATGCTTTGGCTTATATTTCCAATACTATGGACTATATGTATTAAAGATATGAAATATATATATATACTACATAGCATAATGCACTTACATCTCATGCATGGCATGGGCGGGAAAATAAAGGAACCGGAGTCCATGCTCCATCGGGGCGACCGATAACAGACATGGGGATAGCGTGATAGGCTATAACCGGAGTCCATGCTCCGTCGGGGCGACCGAGAACAGACATGGGGATAGCCTGATAGGCTATAACCGGAGTCCATGCTCCGTCGGGGCGACCGAGAACAGACATGGGGATAGCCTGATAGGCTATAACCGGAGTCCATGCTCCGTCGGGGCGACCGAGAATCAAACATGGGGACACATTGACGAGGTTTTGCCGTCAAGGGGGATGTGACATTTTATGATGATATAGATGATGGGTGAGACACATGACATAGACACCCATGGCATAGCATTCATCATATGGTTTTATTATATTGCTATCAGTAGGCTTGTTATCACTAATCCATGAGCTAGCCCTACCTAGAGTCCTACTGGGCGCGTTGTCTAACGCCCTACTTCTACCCTAGCTGATGACGCAGGAGACGGAGGAAATGGTGGACGTGACGGGAGTCAAGCTTAGGAGCTTGGGAAAGCGGCTACTTTGTTCATCAAAGTTTTATTTTGGAAAAGTTGTAATTTAAGTAGTTTAGCTTGTCGAATTGTAATAATTTTGGATTTCTTACTATGGTCTGGATTATATTTTGTATGTTATCATTTTGAGACATAATTATGAACATTGGGGTATCTTAGTAGTTTAATGATGTATCTTCCCTTCTATCTAAAATCAGTAGGATAGTATCTATTATAATGTTCCGCATGTAATCACATTCCGCGAGCTTACTTCCTACCCATGAACCGTACTTGTGGACTTCGTTCCGCGCACGCGTGGGGTTGACCAGTTAAGGGCCGGGCTTTAGAAGCTCGGACTTAACTCGCGTCGTGACGTCTGCGCCCGTTGTCACTTTTATTTAATTCAAAAAAAAAAAAAATAGACTCTGATTTCGGTGAAAATGGGGTGGGCGTTACATTGGCAACCCTGTCACAAAATCCATGGAGATGTGCTCCCATTTCCACTCCGGTACATGTAAAGGTTTGAGTAAACCCGGTGGCTTCTGATGTTCTGTCTTAACCTGCTGACAAGTTAGGCAACGGGCCACAAACTCCACTACATCTTTCTCGAGTCCACGCCACCAATAGTGCCTCTTAAGATCCTGGTACACCTTGGTGTTGCCCGGATGGGTAGAGAGCTTGGTTTGATGTGCCTCAACCAACAACTCCCTTCTGCAGTTCTCAGGCACATACGTCCTACCTCAAAATACAAGACCTTGTCCCGGTCGTAACTCTCATTCCAGCACAACCTCGCCTGTAGATATCTTGGTCCTTATCTCCTCCATTTCCGGATCTATCCGTTATTCTTGTTCAATCTTGTCAAGTACCATCTAATTATATCAAAGTCACTCATATCAACCTATGAGTTTTTATCCTCGTAAAATTTACTCTGTCTCATGTTATCTCTTTTTCTTGTGAACCCATTTACAATTCCTATGCAAATCAATATACTCTGTTTCACTTTACCTGTAACCAAAATATTTTCCACACATACTCGCTCAACACGTTCATTCGTCTACTCTCTGTGTGAGGGCCTGCCAATACGAGCCTACGCTCAAGTCTTTTCCCCATTCCATTTTAACTAGGTTTCTAGCTTCACTCTCCTGGAACTCCATCAGCTAACTACAGAGTCAGCTGGCCAGTCTAACTCGGCAGTCGCCCATAGCTTCCCATTCGAGTTTCACTAGACTCATAACTTTTCCCTTAAGTATATCTCCCAAAAGTAAGCATATCTTCCTTTATACATAAGTCACCATGTGACTATGGAATGATATTAAGTTGTCCTCCATGGGTTTAAAGGATGGAAACCATAGAATAATGGTTAATGATTTTAGGATTTTGAATGGTTAAATATTTGTAAATTTTAAAGGAGTTGTAATGAGGAAAGTCATGGAGGATGTTGATGATTTTTATGGCCTCAAAGGTTATAAGTGAGGATGAGCCATGGACCATGGGTTCGGCCATAGTGTATGGCCGAACCCCATGGGGGTGTATTGATGATTTTGGTGAGATTTCAAGGATGAATATCATAGGTGTGTTAAGGATTTTTTTTAAGGGTTTTTGAATGGATGCATGTTAAGGATTTAAGTGGGTCTTAGAATGTTGTACAAGATCCATGAAAAATGGGGAAAATAATATCATGGGTTCGGCCATATACCCATCTTATGAGCCATTTTATGGGCTAAGTTGGGTCCATGCATGTATTAAATCATCAATTATGGATCCATGTTTATGGATCAGTTATGGACCTAAGGATGTAAAAATAAAATGAGAGTTTAGCCATAGAAAAGAAGGATGGCAAAGAGGTAAATATGGCCAAAATGGAAGACCATGGGTTCGGCCATGGTATATGGCCGAACCCCATGGAGGATGGTTGTGGACTTAGGGACTTCTATGATAACCTTATGTGTTGGTTAATGAAGCATTGGGTTGCTGGTTTTTAGACTCATATAACTAAAATGATCTAAGGATTAAAATGGGACCAGAAATCAAGTGAGTGAGGTTTGACCATGGTGTATGGCTGAACCCCACTAAGGTATGAGCAATGGACTTAGGCATGGTTGAAACATGGGTTAATTTGTTGATGTGTAATAAGGTATCGGGATCTCGCAAGCGGTGCGCGACTGGTGACCCAATTCTTGGACAGAAATGCAAAGGAACACTAGTTGGTATTTGGTAGGATTCCTACCTCATTGTAAGCCATGGATTATGTGTATATGAATGCTTTACTTGACTTATTTTGGTATAAAATTATATGTATTGATGATGAGATTTTTTTAATGCCATGGTTTGTAATATTATATAGCATGTTAGCACTTGCATCTCATGCATGGCATGGGAGGGATGAAATGTAACCGGAGTCCATGCTCCGTCAGGGGCGACCGATAAACAAACATGGGGATACCTTGACGAGGCTTTTCCATCAAGGGGGATACTATGTGTTTATGATATCTTGATGAGGGTTTTTCCATCAAGAGGAACTTGTATAATGATGATATGGATGATGCGTGGGACTCATGACATATGACACCCATGGCATGGCATTAATTGCATGGTTTGCTATAGTATTACCTATGTGTTTTGTTATCATTAATCCATGTGTTGACCCTACTCGGGTACCTACTGGGCGCATTGTCTAACGCCCTACTTCCACCTTAGATGATGACACAGGAAATGGAGGAAATGAAGGATGTGATGGGAGCCAAGCGTAGGAGCTTGGAGGAGCGAGCTAGTTTATTTACTTAAGTTTTAATTTCGGAAATGTAATTTGAGTAACTTAGCTCGTTGGACTGTAATATTTTAGATTACTTGCTATGGTTTGGACTTTATCTTGGACATTCTAATTTTGAGGTATTTTAGTAATTTAAGTGATATAATTCCTTGCTATCTAAAATTGGTAGGATAGATTCTATTATAACTCCGCTTTAAGCTTATATTCCGCAAGCTTACTTTCTACGTGTGAACCGTTCTCGTGGACTTAGTTCCACGTACACGTAGGGTTGGCTAGTTAAAGGCCGGGCTTTGGAAGCTCGGGCTTAACTCGCGTCGTGACGTCCCGCGCTCTTTGTCACTCTTTATTTTAAAAAAAATAGACTCTGATTTTCGGCTAAGCATAGTGAAAAGGGGCGGGTCGTTATAGGTAAAAGGTAAATGGGTCATCTACCCAATTAAGACCCAATGTATTAAATCCACCTCATCAAGTGAGGTGGCATGTGAATGATGTGGCATGCATGTCATCACATGGAAGCCTAGTAGGCAAGGAGGCCACATCATCGAGTGACATGGCCAAGGTGGGACCCAAGTGTCATGTGGTGACCAAGTCACGACATGCATGGTTGGCCATGTCATGGTTGACTTGGTCAACCACTAATGAGCTCAAATGAGTTGAGGTATTATTTGAGTTGGGAAGATGGAAGGTTTCCATCTCAAAGTGTGTGAACCCAAAGGACTCGATGGAAGCTAAAGAATTTTCTTGGCTTAAGCCAAGGGTTTCCTTGGTTAAGCCAAGGGACACCTTGGTAAGACAAAACCTTAATGAGTGAGAGTGAAAATGTAATAGCCCAGATTTTCAATGCAATAATTATATTGGCTGTTATCTATTTTAATTGTTAAAAATTAAGATTTATAGATGGAATGGATGTTAGATGGATAAGAATTGGGGCACTGGCCCAAGTATGGTCCAATGGATCATGGATAGGGTTAATTCTAGTTAATTGGGTAAATGTGGTCAAATGGGTCAAATACCCAATTGGGACCCAATGGATCAAGAAGAATTGATTTAATCAGGTCATGTACCCAATTAGGACCGAAGACATGGGATCCACCTCATCAAGTGAGGTGGCAAGTGTAGGACTTGACATGGAAGTGGCATAGCCAAGTGGGACCCCAAGTCCACCTCATCAAGTGAGGTGGCGAGTGCTCTAAGGTAGCTTGTGGGGTCGGCTACCATGGTTGACTTGGTCAACCATGGGTGAGTTCATGGGTGAATTCAAGAGGGTCAAGTGAAGTGAGTTGAGTTAAATTATTTATTAAAATCACCTAAGTTAGATGGAAATGAATTCAAGTGCTTGAGTTAGGGGAATGAGTTTCATTTAAATGAAGTGAGTTGAATGGGTGGTGAGTCACATGGAAGATGAAAGGACTTAAGTGAGTCAAAGGGGAGGTGGAGGGTTTCCATCTCATGGAAACCCTAGACACAAAACCGTTGGGTAGAGGGAGAGTGCTAAATGTAAGCCATGTGCCATCTTGGTTGGCCAAGGGACACATGGGGAAGACCACACCTTGATGAGGGTGGTTGGGGAGATTAGGGTTAGTGCCAAAGGCTCACACCAAAACCCTAGGGCTAACTCTCCTTGAGACAAAGACAAGTTTCATCTCATTCACCCTTGGCCGATCCACCCTTTGGAGAAAAAGATAGAAAAATTCCCATCTCCTTCTCTCTCTCTCTGTCTCTCTCTCTCTCAAACCTTCACTTAGGTCGAATCTCGCTTAGGGTTTCACCTCAATCCCTCTCCCTCTCAAGCAACCTCTTTGGCCGAATAAATCAAGAAGGCTCTCAATCTCTCTTCCTCTCATTTCGGCACTAACTTGGAGAAACCGAAAACGGAGGAGGAAGAAGAAAGGACTAAGGAAGGAGAAGAACGAAGGAGCAAGACGGAACGAAAGAAAACGAAGGAGATGCGGAAAAGGTAAGGTTTATGTTTCATGTTACTAAAAATGTAAGAAACCATTTGTTCCATTTCGGATTGGAAAGTTAGGCCAAATGGTTACAAGGCCATGGATTTGAAATCCATCCAAGGAATAGTAATAAGATGAACATAAACAAAGTATTGTTCAAATCCGAAATGTGGTTTGTTTTGAGATTGAAAAATGGACAAAACCCTAAACTTATTGATGGCCAAGATGGGTTGAACAAATGAAGTAATGATGATGAAGATTAGGGTTACATATATGATTAATGGATGATGTTAAGAACTATGGGTATACATGATCTATGAATGACCCTATGTATGACCCTATGTTTGTTAAACATAAGGGGTAAATTTCATAAAAAGAATGATCAAGAACAAGGGTCGGCCTCTTGCATGGCCGAACCCTATTTTGATGTATAAGGACCACATGAGGACTCAAAAGAGATTGGATGAGGTTCGGCCATGTTGTATGGCCGAACCCCATCAATGAGCTAAACATGTGTATGTAATTGTTAAGAGAAACATGATGAACCATGGGTTCGGCCATGTTGTATGGCCGAACCCCATGGAGGAAGTTTTATGAATCTAGACATATTTATGATTAACTATGGATTACCTAGTTAAGGAATAAGAGGAAAAGGAATGATGATTAAAATGGAAAGAGGATGAAAAATGACAGACCATGGGTTCGGCCATGTTGTATGGCCGAACCCCATGGAGGAATATTTAGGGATCTAGAGATGTTTTAAATAATTTAACCATGGGCTATCAAGCTAGGAAAATGATGAAAAATGATGGACCATGGGTTCGGCCATGTTGTATGGCCGAACCCCATGGAGGGAATTTTATGGATCCATATCTATGTTAATGGACTATTAAGTTAAGAACTAAGATGACAAAAATGAAGCACCATGGGTTCGGCCATGTTGTATGGCCGAACCCCATGGATGACCTTTGTGGATCTAGGGATAATTGGATTAATAAATCAAAGAAGGAATGATGTTGGACCCGCATTGGTTAAAATAACAAGGACAAAAAGAGGGGTCAAAACCAAAAGAGTGAGGTTCGGCCATGTTGTATGGCCGAACCCCACTAATGAGTTTTTGTAGACTTAAACATGTTTCAGCCCTAATGTATGGCCAAAACCCCTTCGGGGACTTAACCGGCTTAAGACCTATGATCGTAAATGGAAAAGAATATGGAATGATGTATCAAATGGATCGTCGGTTTGATTTATTTACGTATTAAATGTAATAAGGTAACGGGATTTTACAAACGGGTGTATGATTGGTTTGATGCGATCGGCAATCGGTTTTGACGAAAACACAAGGATACGATATCTGGACGTTGGTAGGACTCATACCTTGTTGATACACTGGATTTATGTATATGGATGGTTTTTATTCCTATGTGTTATGATTTATTTTGGTATCAATATGCTATGTTTAAAGGAATGGAATTTCAATACTATATGTGTAATATGAAATGGCATGATGCACTCATATCTCATGCATGGCATGGGAATGAACTTATAAGGGGAGTCCACGCTCCATTCGGGTATCCGATAAGCAAACGTGGGGAGAGATCCGCACTGATTCCGGATATGATGTTTGAAATGAACGAGGAGTCCACGCTCCGTTCGGTGGGACCGATATGGCATACGTGGGGAGTCATGACAATACCTTGATGTGGCTTGTACATCAAGAGGATGACTTATGTGATTGTGATATGGTTGATGGGTGGGAATCATGGCATATGACACTCATGGCATGGCATTGACTTGCATGGTTTTGACATTATATATATATCTATGTGATTTTTATACTAATCCATGTGTTTGACCCTACTCGGAGTACCTACTGGGATCGTTGTCAAACGCCCTACTTCTACCTTAGATAATGACATAGGAAATGGACGGAACGAAGGACGTGAGCGGAGCCAAGCTTAGGAGCTTGGATGATCTAGATTTATTTTATTTAAGTTTTTATTTTGGACAATGTAATTTGAGTAATTAGCATTCTGGGACTGTAATAACTTAGAACTATCCTGCTATGGTTTGGTTTTAATTTTGGACACTTTTAAGATTAATTTATGTGATGGACTTCCTTGCTTAAAATTGGATAGGATAGTAACTCTATTATAATTCCGCAATTACGTTTATTCCGCAAGCTTAGCCTTAGTGCGTGTGAACCGTTTTTGTAACGCCCCGCCCTTTTTCAATCGACGAAAATTAGAGTCTATTTTTTTTTAAAATAGAAAAGTGAAAGAGAGCGGGACGCCACAACGCGAGCTAAGTCCGAACTCTAAAGTCCGACCCTTAACTGGCCAACCATACGTGTGCATGGACTAAGTCCACGAATACAGTTCACACGCAATAAATTATACATGCGGATTAGATCATAACTGCGGATTATAATAGAACCTAATTCTATTCCATTTAGATAGCAAAGTAGTCCATGTCTTAATCATAATTATATTAACTTAAATATCCAAAATAAACCATTCAAACCATAGCAAAATATCTAAGTTATTACATGCCCGAATTCTAGCTACTCAAATTACATAGTCCATGAGTAACTTAATCAAAATATAACTAAACACATCCAAACTCCTATGCTTGGATACGATCACGTTCATCATTCCCTTCGATTCCTATGTCATCCACTAGGATAGAAGTAGGGCGTTAGACAACGCGTCCAGTAGGTATTCCAAGTAGGGCTAACACATGGGTTAGTACCAAAATTCACATAGATACTATAATAACAAAACCATGTAAAACAATGGCATGCCATGGTGTCTTATGCAATGAGTCCCACCCATCACAAACACTTGTAACCTCTTGATGGAATTCTCCTCATCAAGGTATCCCCACAGTTGCCTTACGGACGCCCCGACGGAGTGTGTTCTCCGGTTACTTCTTGATGGATAATGCACATCAAGGTTTTCCCACGAATGCCTTACGGACGCCCCGACGGAGCGTGGCCTCCAGTTACATATCATTCCTCCCATGCCATGCATGAGATGTAAATGAACACATGCTATGTAATTATACAATCATAGCCTTAAAACCTCATATTTGAAAACATATCATTTATACAACATAAACCATCAAAATATGAATTGGAAATCATCATACATAACCCATTGTTTCAAAGAGGTAGAATCCTACCAAAGACCACTAAAGTGTCCTTGCGCTTTCGTTTGGAAACCGCTCACGATCGTACACCCCTTGTGAGGTCCCGTTACCTTATAACATGCCAACCAATCAATCCCATGTTCCATTTGATTTACAAATATGTCTAAGTCCATAAACACAACCTTGTGGGGTTCGGCCATACACCATGGCCGAACCTCATTCACTTAGTTTTAGTCCCTCCTTTGATTTATTACTCAATCATCACTTAGTTAATCACTTAACTCTTAGTCTACAAAATACACCTTAGTGGGGATCGGCCATGCAACATGGCCGAACCTCACTCACTTGATTTTGTTCCCTCTTTGTAGTTTTTTGATCATTTACATTAAATCCAAGATCAAGCGATCTTTGATTTATAACTCTAATCACTTATACAATAGTAATCTAATCTTGGTAACAACCTAAGTCCATAAAAACATTCCTCATGGGGTTCGGCCATACACCCATGGCCGAACCCATGATCTTTCATTTTACCCATATTTACTTCTTTGCCATTGTTTCCATCCCCTTATGTTTTAGGTCCAAAAAATATTCCTCATGGGGTTCGGCCATGGTCCTTTCATTCCATGAGTCAATCATACATTTTAGGCCACTTATACAAATCTATATCCAAGAACATAATCCATTCATCTAACATGATAGATCCATGAATGAACCATTTACATGGTTCATGGGGTTCGGCCAAACACCATGGCCGAACCTATGATGTCTTATTTTCCCCTTTTCTCCTTTAAATGGTTTACACTCTTAGGTCCATATTCAAAATCCCTCCATGGGGTTTAACCATACATTTAGGTTCATCCTTTTGGATCATCATTTACCATGTTTAAAATGAATAAAACTTATCACCTTTCCCCATCATTTCCATGATCTCCATAATTCTTTATGGGGTTCGGCCATACTCCATGGCTGAACCCATGGTCTAAGGTTCTTCACCAAAAACATCCATTTAAACCTTTTAACATCTTTAATACTCACCAATATCCTTTCCATGGGGTTCGGCCATACAACATGGCCAACCCTATGGTTCATTTCCCTTCATAAAATCATACATTTAAGATTGATCTTTTGATGGGGTTCGGCCATACGTCATGGCCGAACTTCATCCAACCTTTCCTTTGTCCTTAATGGTTTTTATACATAAAATCTTAGGGTTTGGCCATGCAAGGGCCAAACCATGATCCTTGATCATCTTTTCTTACTTAGTAAAAATCTAACAAGTACTTATCGTTTCTGTGACTCCTCCGATTTCTTTCACTCCTTATTCCTTTGATCTTCCTCTTCCTTAGCCTCTTCTTCCTCCTTGATCCTTGGCCGAGATTGACCTTGATAAAATCTCTTGGAGTGGTCTGGGCAAGAGGTATGGTTTGAGAGAGAGAGAGAAAGAGAGAAGATTTGAGATAATACACTAAGTGTTCCCCCTTTGTCAAAGAGAGGGGATCGGCCTTGAGTGAGAGCTTGAGATCAAAAACTACTCTAAGTCCTTTGTCTTGAGGTGAGGTTCAGCCAAGAAAGAGAGGGAGAGAGAGTGAATTGAAAACTAAAGTCTTTTTTGATCAATAAGGTTGGCCAAAGGTGGTGTCCTTTGGTGACACCCCTTTGTAACTCCCATGCCCATTTACCTCCCTCCTTAAAGTTCCATTTGGGCGTTTCATCCATGGGGTGAAACTCCCATGTCTCCAACGGTGTGCTATGGGTATGCCTTTGTGTAACCACCAAAACATTCACCTCCCTCATTAATGACCCATCTGGGGGTTTCATCCCTGAGATGAAACTCCCATCTCCAACGTGTAGCCTTGGTTTGAATTGTGTAACAACACAAAACCGTCCTCCTCCCATTAGTGATCCTTTGGAGTTTCATCCTATGAGATGAAACTCACACACGTCCAACGTGTAACAACAATAAAACTGTCCACCTCCCATTGATGTTCCATTTTGGAAATTTCATCCCATGAGATGAAACTCCCATTCCAACGTATATGCCTTGAGTTGGTTTTTGAAACAACAAAACACCTTCTTCTTCACACTCCACTCACTTAAGATGAAGGTCCCATTAACTTCCCATCCAACTCACCATAACTCAATTATTTTTCATTCTTTTAAACTCAACTTACTTAACTCACTTAAAATCAACTCAATTACATAATTCCATTTCCAACTTAATTCAGCCCCAATTAAGTAAGCTTTTACTCACTTGGTGGTCCACCAAATCAACCACGACCCATTGGATCCCAATTGGGCATTTTGACCCAATTAAATAAATCTCACCCATTTAATTTAATTGAACCATAACCATAATCCGTTGGGTCTTAATTGGGCAATTGACCCAACACCTTACCCATCTAAGGTCCATATCCATTAATTCACAAATTAAATGGGCAAATTTCATATATATTGATCACATGAAAAACCGGGGTGTTACAGTTTTAGTGGACTTAGTCCACGCGCACGTATGGTTGGCCAGTTAAGGGCCGAGCTTTGGAAGCTCGGACTTAGCTCGCGTCGTGACGTCCCGCTGTCTCTTACTCTTTTATTTCAAAAAAAAAAAAAATAGGCTCTGATTTTCGACGAGTGAAAAAGGGCAGGGCATTATAGAAAAGGCTTGGACTGTTACGTTAAAGACACCAACCAAGGGGCACTCCACACCCCTTGGCCGACTCCATCTCTTGCACACAAAGAGATTTCTCTCCTCTCCTCCCCCTCTCCCATTTCCATCTATATATATGGTGAATCTTTAAAGAGCAAAGGAAGAAGAAGGATTAAGGAAAGAAAGGACAGACCAAAACAAAAGAAGGAGACGGGAAAGAAGGTATGTTTAGAGGTTAAACAACATAGGAATAAGTCTAAGGAAAACTATAGGTTTGGCGATGGTGTGGCCGAACCTATGGGTCCACAATTGGTTGGAATGGATGGGCAAATTGCATTAGGGCCATGAAATTGGAAATCCATTCAAAGAATGGATATGTGTTGAAAACAAACAACCAAAGGATTGAATACACAACCATGTTGTAATGATACAAAGGTTGGATGGATTATGAACAAGACCCTAGTCTTGGCTAAGGGGTAGAGTAAATTCACTAAGAATTATATGGATGATGAAATCTATGTTTAAAAATGACAAGGAATGGATTTCATGAAGAAGGGCCTAACCATGCATGCAAGAAAGAGAACTGACAAAAAGTCAGTCGACTGAATCTCAAGATTCAGTCGACTGAAATGGTGCTGGCCGAAAATACATAAGGGGTTATCTGGGTGTTTCAGTCGTCTAAATCTTATGATTCAATTGACTGAACATGGAATAGATTAAAATATATGGGGTCTATTCGTGGTTCAGCCGACTGCATCTGTGATTCAGCCGACTGAACATAGGCGTACCAAACAAGGGATTTGATGTGTTTCAGCCGACTGAATCTATGATTCAGTCAACTGAATGTATACTGGCCGAACACACACATGACCTGATCCAAAGTTAGCCGACTGAATCTATGATTCAGTCGACTGAAAGGACATTGACCGAGAACACAGAGGATTTGACCCAAAGTCAGCCGACTGAATCCATGATTTAGTCGACTGAAAGGTTACGGGTCAAGTTTATAAAGTACTGAGTTGTGTTTCAGCCGACTGAATATCATTATTCAGTCGACTGAAAGTTTACGAGTAAGGCAAAGATTTTGACTGGGGGTGATTCAGTCGACTGAATTTGAATGTTTTATTTTTGGTTAATTTTCAAGATACCTCAGTTTATCCAGTGGGATGTAAAGAGTGATGAGAATTAAATGGATAATCAACTTGGTATATATGTGGTTGAATTTGTTAAGGTAACGTGGTTTGATTCATTTTCACGCGAGCGTTAGCGTTGCTCTTGCAATACAAAAAAATGACAGTAATCGGACGTTGATAGGATTCTTACCTTATTGAGACACTATGGATTTTATATGATACTGGTTTTATTCCAACTATGATGTTTATTTTGAGTATAACAAATGGTATATATTTATAAAATGAAATTCAATGATATTATGTAATTTGATAAGAAAGGGCATTCTTGCATTTATTATCTCATGCATCGCATAGGAGGGAATACATGGGACTAGCAAAACAAGTTATGAGCGGTCCGGACATAAAGGCTTGAAACTAGCTTGTATGAAGCTATGTGAACTATTGATATGTTGGCTTTGTCCGGGATTGCTAGGAATGGGTACGGTGTAATTTGGGCCAAAGAGCCCCTGGGTATATAGTCCTAAAACCCTACGGAGAGGAAGAAGTCCACACTCCATCGGTAATTCCGATCAACATATGTGGGGAGGTATAACAGTGACCTGGTGGTGCCGTCACAAAACACTGCGGACGTAAATGGCCAAGGGAACACCTTGATATGGTGATTTATCAAGGAAACTATCTATATATGATGTGATTGGCTATGGAATTGGCTGAGTGATCATTTGGCATTGACACCCATGACATGATGCATAAGTAAGCATGATTATGATATGGATATCATGCATTGTATTTACTGCTTATGAAATGTTTTACAAATATGATAAGATGTTTCTATTTTGATTTTATATTGATCCTATGTGTACCATAACCCTACTTGGAATTCCTACTGGGCATGTTGACTGATGCCCTAGTTCTACCCTATAGATGATGGAACATGGAATGATAAGGATATAAGTCATGAAGGGAGCCAAGCGTAGGAGCTTGGACAGATTTATGCTATATTATTTATGTTGATTTTGAAAGATGTATTGGGAGGACTGATGTTTTGGACTGTAATAACTTAGAATTATTTTGATATGGTTTGATGACATTTAAGTTTCAGTTAAGTTTATGGTGATTCGGTTTCTTGCCTTATAATGTCATGTATATGAATAGCATATTATTCGTATAAATAATTCCGCAATGTATTCAGAAAAGCGTGTGAAATGTTTTAGTGGATTTAGTCCACGCATATGTAAGGGTGGCAAGTTAAGGGTCTGGTTTTGGGAACTCAGACTTAACTCGCGTCGTCACGTTCCCACTCTCCCTCACTCATTTAAAAAAATATATATACTCTGATTTGTGGCGAGTGAAAAGGGGTGGGGCGTTAGAAAGAGTACCAAGACCGATCGAGAGTACCAGGACCGATCCCTCGGTAATGGGTGACAGGTCGTTCTGGGTAACAGATTTACAAGTTTGAAACTACTGTCAAGCATGTTTTGCAATAGAACGAGCCTCTCGTATGGACCGACCTCTTGGTACCATAAGTCGACACCCATCGGCGACAACGACATGTCGATCAAGAAAAAATATTACCATTGGGAGTGCACTTAATGCGCAACGGTAAAAAATGTAGTGGTAACATTTCTAGTCACCGACCTTTTGGTAGGATTAGTTAGACCCTCATGTTCACCAGTGAGCTTAAACAAGGGCCAACAGGAGGATCACTCTCTCTCTCGTGCATACACTAGGAGAATAAAAAACAATCAATCAAATGTATTGAGTTGTGAGTGTGAGAGGAAGGAAGAAAACTTGTAAACAACCAATCTGATGATTAAGTTTGAAAGTGAGGACGAGAGAACCATAAACTATGAAGCCTTTGGTAGAACCAGTTTCTTTGACACCTTGGACCGTGATTGCTAAACGACGGCTACGGGGTGGAGAGTCGGCATACATGGGTGGGATCTCGAAGAAGCACACATCAGAAGAAAGAGCTTCAAAGGCAAGTGCTTCTTGGTTTTAATTTCTTTTAAAACCTTTGTTCCAAAGTGTATTATGGGGAGGTACCCCGGAACCATTATAAGAAATTTTGGAGCAATGTCTCCAGCAAAAAGGTGGGTGGAACTCCACGCCAAATGGATAGGTGGAATTCCTATTCGACAGTGGTGGTAAATTCCCAACCGATTGAATGAGTAATTGTGAGGGTTTAAGTCCCCACTTAGTGGATTTTGGGGATAGCTCAAGGTTGAACGAGTCCTAACAGTGGATGTAGGTTGGCTCACCGAATCACTTTAAAATGGTCTTTGATCTATGTGTGTTTGTATTTAGTTTTGAAGTACTCTTTCTAACACACGTCACTTTGCATATTGATTATCTTACTCTAAACGTTGTGCACAAACATCGATAATAAAACTTAACATAAAGTGTCATTATCTTAGTATGATCGATCAATGAAATTATCACACTAAACAAATCTATTGATTAAACAATCCGCTGCACTTCAAATAATCAAGAAATTTATAAACACCATTAAAAATGGGATTGTCCTATTCACCCCCCCTCTAGGGTCAATCCGGTTGTTCTAGCACCCATGTAAAGGGTACTCTCAATTGGTATCAGAGCCTGGTACTCTTGAGAAAGGATTTAACCATCCAAGTTGATCCATTCTAGAACAATGGCTATAAGAGAAAGCCATGACATTTCTAAGTCTCTGTTTTTTATGAAAAATGGAATGAAGAACTATAAATATTTTCATCATAAAAGATAATTGGAAATAAGTGAATAGAAAGTGGTTTGTACCTTTGGAAGAGGTATTGGGTAAACCTTCAATTTACATGACCACTCAGCACAAAGACCAAAACTGCTTGGACTTGTGATGAATTAGCTATGCAAGTAAAACAAACATACGTAGCAATCATCAATGTTGTTTCATGATATGCAGTCAAAATATTTAAAAGACATGAAACAGCAAAAGAGGCTGAAAGAATCTACTAAAAAATACCTCTTCTAGCCCAATGGAGAACATCACCTATCAATAAATTTGTGAGCTGAAAATATAGGTGATTGGGTAATTTCATCCATTGAAAAAGTCCAAGCCATATCCTCTAAGAGAAGAAGAGGACCGAGGAAGGAACTTTAAGAATGTAGTAACCTCCAAGTGTCCTATAAAGCCATGTACCGAGATGTTTAGAGACCAACATCATGGTAAAAAATCTAGAATGTGGAACCATAGGATCAAATGGGAAGGCACCTGTTGACATTTTAAATTTTATAAAATCTCGCAAGCACACGAACCATTCATAGTATAGTGCTATGAGAGCGAGAACGAACCCAATGGAAAATCTCAAAGTATATGAATTTAAATTTATGTCCTCTAAAAATAAGAATTGTTTTTAAGAAATTGAATCATTATATGAGTCATGTATCTAACTTGGAAAATCAGCAAATAAAATGTGTGATTTCATATTCTCACATGGTGAATTAAATTATAACCTTAATCATGCTTAGAATTTCACGTTACAAAATTATTTAACACATCTTCGTAACTTTAATTGAATGAATTTTTGAGAGAGAGTGATTAAAGAGAAAATAAATAATTAAAAAATGAATCAAATAGTACACAACAAACATGAGATTTAATATAATTAAATGGCAGAGAATTAAATTACATGAAAATAAATGACTACAATTAAATGTGCAGTAACGTAAAAAATGGTTGTTTGGAATAGACCGTTTATCACTCAAGATGTGTAAACAAAGTAAAGGCATACATCTGAAATTCACATAAAGATCTAAAATGTAATTTATATTTACTAATAAAACAAGATTCACAACTTTGTAATTTAATTAATCAAACCTTAGTAATCATGATTCAAGTGTTACAATCAAGATCCTAACTATTACATATGCTAATGTTTAATCAAATAAATAAAAGTCGTGATCTTGAAATTAAAGTAAAATAATCATAAATGAATTTTAGAAATTGGATGTTCCAAGATTCTAAATGAATACTTCACTTTATTAAATGGATGAATTAAAGTACAAGGCTTTCGAAGAAATTACATACAAGCAATAAAATTAAAATGGAAAAAATAATTTCTCACTTGGAAATCGTGTGGTGCTCTGTCTTCTAGTCTTTTCTTCAGCCTCTAGTTCTCTTGAATTACAGGTATATTCGAATTTTGCCCTTGGGCTAATGGGATATTTATAGGTTTTGAAAAGAGATGGATGGCTTGGATTAAATCAAGTTTTAAGTTGGGAAATCAAAGGACTGGATTGGATCTAATTGGGAATGGATGATGGAGATTTAAGCTTGTATTTTAGGGTTGCACAAGGAGAGTCACACGAATTTGGTGTGGCTTTCTTTGGTGGCTAAGTCAAGGTAGAGGGAAGATAAGAGATTAGAAGAGAAACTAGGATTGGCAATATGAAATTCAAATTTGTTATGTAGTTTTAGGATTTGTGCAATGAGATGATGAATGAATGGATGAGATTAAGAGATGAGGTGAATGAATGGATGGATGATAAGAAAATGAAATGGAGGGTTGACTAGCTGTGAAATTCGAATGGATTGGATTGGGATTGAGAAAATCGTGTGAGGTGTTGTGATTGGGATGATGAGGTGTGTTAAGATCCTATAAATGTATCTAGATGTTTTTTAGTCTAAGTGCATGGAGAGGTTTTATGGTGCAAAAATCATGGGATGATGATGTGTAAAATATGCATGGAGACTAGCTTGAACTACAAGTTGTTCATTGCTTAGGGTTTATGAATGGAGGGCTTAGATTAGTGGGGTTTTGATCTAATGGCTCTATGGTATTTGGGTAAAATAAAAATATAAGAATGGGTAGATGGTTGATGGAGGGTTTAGATGCATAGGTGGATCTAAATGGATGATGATATGCATGACCTAAATCTAAGGTAATATGTGTATGTGACGGATGCATGTAGAGGCTCTAGGGTTTTTAAGAGATGAATGAGTGAATGAGATTAGATTACCTAATATCCAATGGCTAAGATGATCAATTCATGAAATGAATGCATGGATTAATAGGTGATGCATGAATGAACACTAATCTAAGGTTAAGATGATCATGATAATGTGATGATGATGGATGACCTTGATCTAATGATAGATGAATGGATGGGTTAGATTTGATGGTGGATCTAAGGTTTTTCCTAATTGGGTATGTGAGATGGAAATTGGACTTGGATGTGAAGTTGGCTTATGGGCTTTGGAGTTGGGTTAGACTTAGGTAAATTCAAACATAGTCCATGGAGTGCGTTGGACTTGGACTTGGACTTTGGATTTGGATCTAGACCTCAACTTAGGCCCATTTGAATTGGATTTGAGAACTTGGCCTTAGTTGGACTAAACTTGCACACTGGCATGGCCCAAATTGTGAAATGCGCATGGGCTAGCATGTGGCCAGGCCCATTTGAAGCTTTGTGGAGCATAGCTTGGCCCATTTGAACAGAGACTTGGCCCAATGACTTGAAATTCAGGCTTTGGCACTTGGATTGCAGCTTTTAACCTCTAGAATTAAATAATAATTCAGTCACTTTAAATCTAGAAATTATTAATTAATCATAGACTCTCATAACTGGATCCAAATTAATTAATTTACATGAAAATGTTAGAAAGTGACATAAAATAATTATAATAATTCTAGGTCTTCTCTTTAAAGCTCTAAACTTGCAATCTTCTGTTGTTTTAGCTTGATTTTCCTGAACTTTCCATTTTTTACTACAAAATTGACAAACTACATTAAATGCATCATTATATACAAATTTATTGATTAACTAGCCCAATAATTAGGGGTAAAAATGTAATATTTCCATGCTCAACAAATACCCCCAAACTCAGATTTTGCTAGTCCTCGGCCAAAACTAAAGCTAAAAATTCTAACGATACACAGAAATCTTAAATTAATCTTATTCTAGGCCAAATGAATAAATTGAAAATCATAAACTAAACCATTTTCGCTCGTACTCTCGATTGCATTAAGCGTATGCAGCAAGCCTTTAAACCCCTAGCTCACCACTAGTGGACGAGTTATAGTTTCGTTAGGGCTTAGAGTGATAATACCCACATGTTTAATAGGAACACAAGGATGAGAGGTCTAGGTACCATACAACTCTAAATTTCATGTTACAAGGCTTATACTTAGAGTATAGTGTGTGCTTAGCCAACATTAAGTTAGACCTTTTTCCCAAATAGACCAAAGTTTTGTTCACATCGTTGGAAAATGCGTTTTGACTGCAAACCTCACTGAATATATCTTTTAGAAAATTAACACTTTAAGGTTTGGGTTCATTTCCTCTCAAATATATGTGAGCAGAATTTATTTGTTCAAATTCAAAGTGTCTCACATATGGATTAACAAAGACGACTCAATTTAAAAATGAATGATCTCATGAATAGGTGCCACTTTCCTGAGAACGTTGAGTCAAATACCATCATTTGTTTCCTTTATTCTCCACTTGAAACATCCTATTTAGACCTAAGATCAATAAGTCTGTTTTTAGACTAAATGTGGCTTGAGGTTGGGCCAAATCAAAGAAGGATATAAGGCTCCAGAAATACTCTAAATAGAAATGGTTAAAGATCTTCATTGTTTTGAATGGGATATTTTTCCTCTATTTTTCTTTTCGGCACTTCTCTAAGTATTTTCTTTTTCATTATTTTTCTTTTCTTTTTCACATCCTTCTTTTGATATCTGGATGTTTCCTTTTTTGGATGCTATTTTTTTCCTATTTCGTTTTCTTTTCTTTCTTGTGCCCTTGTTTTTAGAGTACCATCCCTTAATTTTTTCATCTCTAATTTTTTCTAAGAATAGGTCATGGATATTTTTCAATTAGCTCATACTCCTGAACTGGAGTTGGATATGGTAAATATGGCTAGCTAAGAAAATAGGCTATATAAGGCTCAACAGGGGAACTATCAAGATAAGATGACCAAAAATAATTGACCAACAATGGCCTAAATCATATCCTAAGTTTCAACAAATGGTTTCCTTGTTTCGAAAAAATTTCAGATATAATAACTCAATTTTGATGGCGTTCTTATTAATATGACCAAGATGAAGAATAATGAGATCAACAACAACTTATTTGCGTTATCAAAGAAAATAGAATTGACTTATAACCCTCAGAAGAAAAGATTGGCTTTAAAGCTCACTCGGTTAAGTCTCCACGGGTATTCCTCTAGTGATTACTTGACTCGTAAATATTTTTCATTTTCAGACTAAACTTAATATGGCTATGTACAATGGTTTCCAAATATAAATCCTCTAAAAATCTTTCTGGAAAAATATGATATAAAGATCTCTAAGTATTAATGCTAAAATTGTGACTCTTTTTACGTCAAATTGTTAAGACGCGGGTAATCTTTTTCAAACTAAAATTGGCAGTTTTTAAGTTCTAGAAGTCAATCCTCACCTACTCATCTCTAAAATGATTCAGCCTATTTTTGTCTAAACAAGATTATGACTCGTTTAACTTTAATTGTCAAGACGTTTGTAAGCACTTAGTCGGGAATCAACAGTTCTCTGGAGTTCAAGTCGTCTCAGTCTTTCTAGACTTACTCTGGCCTTGCATGAGTTTATATAGATCTGTCGGTTTCCTGCAAGTCCACTTACAGCTGTTTCACATCGGACTCCATAATCTGATCTTATTCCATTACAATTCCAATGTCTGCATTTGTGATAGATATCTAGCCTCTTAGCTTTCTTCTTTGCAGCCAGAGTGCTTCGACCACAGAGTGGTCTAGGTTGCTCCTCTTGAATTTCCAGTTCCTCACCCTCATAGCTAAAGAAATGATTTTCTTACACAAGTCTGGGGGAACTTGTATTCTAGACAGATACAATGTAAAAACGAAAATTCGACTGTCTACATGCATGACTTTTATCCAGTTCCTTAACGTTTGTTGGTCACAAAGACAAAGATGGATGACGGATGCTGGAAAAAAAAAATTTAAGGGGTCTCACTTTTGAACTTACTCTCCCCTAAGAAATTTTTATGAAAATGAATGAATGATCTTAGTGCCACCAAACTCGAATTGAACATTTCCTCAATGTTCCCTAATTTACACTGGCCAAGTGTAAACGAAGAAATATCTTAGAAAACGAACAATCTAAATATGAGTTGTGTCGTGGGATGAAATGAATAACTTTAAGGCTAGATTGATTCTAAGAAAAACTAGACTCCAGAAAAAAAACAACTAGACATTGACGACTCTGATGAACTTACACCAACTCAGACATAGACAATTGGGCGGGTGGGTCTGGGTAAAGATGAGTGAGTAAGGGTAAATGGGCGCAAATCAATTTTGGTAAATTGGATCAATGAGAAGGATTTCCTCTATTCCTTCTGGAGTGTAGGGCTCTAAAATGGTTTCAAACGATGACCATTGACTTTGAAAGGATAAACATTTTTAGGATGCTTGATCTGTATCGCACCATGTGGAAATATGGTTGTGACGATGAATGGACCGGACCATTTGGATTTCAATTTTCCAGAAAAAAATGCAACGTAGAATTTTACAATAGGACCTTTTGACCAACAGTAAACACTTTTCGGAGAATGTGTTTGTCTTGAAAGATTTTCATTCGGTCTTTGTACTTTCTGGACGTATCATAAGCTTCATTTCGGATTTCTTCTAATTGAGCTAATTGAAGCTTTATGAGTTGTCCAACCGAGTCTAGAGCAAAACTGAAACGCTTGATTGCCCAATAGGCTTTGTGTTCTATTTCGACTGGAAGATGACAAACTTTTCCATACACTAAGCAATAGGGTGGATTCCTATGGATGTCTTGAACGCAGTTCGATAAGCCCATATAGCATCAGTGAGTCTGGAAGACTAGTCCTTCAGAGATGGATTGACTGTCTTCTCAAGGATATGTTCGATTTCTCTATTTGATATTTCCACTTGTCCACTTGTTTGAGGGTGATAGGGGGTAGCTACTTTGTGAATCACCTCATATGATTTCATCAATTTTTTGAATGGGCGATTAAAAAAATGCTTACCCCCATCACTAATGATAGTTCATGGAATACCAAATCTAGAGAAGATATTTTCTTTCAAGAAACGAGTGACAACCTTCTGATCATTGGTTTTGCATGCCACTCATTCTACCCACTTTGATACATAGTCAACTGCTACAAGGATATATAGATTGCCAAAAGACTTAGAAAAAAATTCCTATGAAATCAATACCCCAAACATCGAAAAGTTCAACAGTTAAGATTGGGTTTAAAGGCATCATGTTCTGGCGGAAAATAAGTAAGCTCTCCAACCATGCTCATTTCAAATTCTGATTTCATAAAATTAGAGAAACTAATAGCAGCTTGTTCATCAGTGGATCCAAACACAATATCATCCACATATATTTGAGATATCAATATAGTTTCATTAGATTTTCTCACAAATAGTGTTTTGTCTACGCTTCCCCTTTGAAAATCATTATCCAATAAAAACAATGTAAGTCTTTCATACTAGGCCAGTGGAGCTTGTTTAAGGCCATAAAGTGTCTTCCTTAATTTGTAGACATGATTAGAGTATTTTGGATCCAAGAACCCTTTAGGTTGTTTTACATAGACCTCTTCATTTAACAAACCATTCAAGAATGCACTCTTTACATCCATTTGAAAAAGCTTAAACTTTAAATAACAGGCAATAGACAATAGAATACGTATAGACTCAAGACGTGCAACTGGAGCAAAAGTCTCATCAAAATCGATTCCCTCAATTTGTGTATACCCTTGAGCAACAAGACGGGCTTTATTCCAAACTATTGTCCCATTTTCATCCATTTTATTTTTGTAAATCCGCTTGGTACCTATTACATTTGTATTTTTTGGTCTTGGTACCAAATCCCATACGTCATTTCTTCTAAATTGAATAAACTCTTCTTGCATTGCATTTACCCAATCTTCATATAGCAACGCTTCATCAATATTCTTGGGTTCTAATTGTGAGGTGAAGCAAAAACAACTAAAGATGTTTTCAAGTTGCTTCCTTGTTTTTACTCCCATCATGGGATCCTCAATGATGTTCGACATAGGATGTTTCTAATTTGGTTTAAGTTCAATGGATGTCGAAGAAGACAAAGGAGAATTGTCAATTTGATTTGAAGATAGATCCATCTCATCTACGGTTTCATGTACAAAAGAGGACTGGTCATCAATGGCTACATTAATGGATTCCATTATAGCACCAGTTCTAAGATTTTTAACTTTATAGGCTTGGCTGGTGTTAGAGTAGCCGAGAAAAATTCCTTCATCACTTTTCGCATCGAATTTTCCCTAAGAATGTGACATTTACTCCCGAAAACCCTAAGATACTTACAATTTGGCTTCCTACCAGTCCACAATTCGAACGTTGTTTTATCAAGGCCAACCCTTAGATAAACTCTATTTATGATGTAACAGGCGGCATTGACAGCCTTGGCCCACAGATTTTTTTGATAACTTCTTGTTATCTAGCATGAGTGTGGCAATGTATTGAAGAACCCGATTTTTCCTTTCGGCCACCCCAGTTTGATGGTATCTAGCATGAGTGCGGTCGAACCCTATGGTTCTCTTGATTCAAACCTTCTAATAATCATGCATGGTTTAATACCCAACATTTTAACCATAATCATAATATGGTTCAACCATGCCATAGCCAACCTAAACATTAATCTTAACTCCAATTAAAATATCTAAAAACCTCCATAACATTGCATGGTTTTTAACTCTCAAAAACCATCAAAATGACCAAATCATTTCATGGGGTTCGGCCATCCGAAGTGGCCGAACCCTATGATCCAGGTTTCTACCCTTTTAAACATCATCATCCATAATTTAAACCCTTCATAGACTCGGCCATACAATGGCCGGATCATGCTCCCTTAACCAATTTATTTAACCAAATTTCATGGAGTACTTACCAATCTTCTTAGCCTCTCTTCTTGCCTTTGATCTTTCCTTCCTCCCTTCTTGCTCCTTTGATCCTTTAACCTATTGTGAGCTTTGAACAATGATGAAATCACCAAGGGCTGGTTCGACCAAGGAGGTAGGTTTTGAGAGAGGGATAGAGATGAAACTAAATGCTTCTTGAGATGTAAAATTCGGCCAAATGATGTAGTGTGCCTCTTTTGTAGTATTTCTTTGAAATCAGCCCCAACTTCTTTCAATTCCATCCTTAATCCTTCTCCTTCCTTGATGCTTTACTGGTCCTCTAAAGGCAAAACGTGGGAGAGAGTGGAAGAGAGAAGAGAAGAGAATGAGATGGAAATTCCTCAATAGAGGGGTCGGCCAAGGGTTGTGAAGTGCCCCTTGGTTGTACCCCTTTTATAATTAGCCTAAGTCCTTTCCCTTTCCCCTCTTTACTTCTTGTTTTGTTCAAGGTGTCCCTTGGCTTAACCAAGGAGACCTTTGACACAAACCAAGGCATCCCTTGGCACTCCCAATGTGTACATCTTGGATTGTGCTTCTTGGGTTTCATTCCATGAGGTGGAAATCCTATCTCATTGTGGTTTGTGCACTCCCATCAATCAGCCCACCTTCATTGAAGTTTAAGCATGGGCTACCTCTCCAACGTGTATGCCATTACTTGTCCTTGAAACAAGTTCAACCCCTCGTGAATGTTGGTCTAACCAAGGAGTCCCATGGCTTAACTATGGGACACTTGGCTTAAGCTCATGCAATCCTTCCATCTCCCCAACATTGGGCCTTGGATTTCCATCATGAGATGGAAACCCTCCAAACTCCCAATGTAATCTTATCTCATTCCATTGAATTTTATGCATGGGATACCACTCCCAAGTAACCAACGTGTGGGACTTTGCTTGTGTCTTTGAAATCAACACAACTCCTCATCTTCTCACTTGACTCACTTGAATTAAAGGTCCCCATGGCTTCCAATCTAACTCATTCAACTCATTAGCTCAACTCACCCATTTAATTCACTTGAATCAACTCCATTGTTTGATTCATTTTCAACTCAATTCAGCCCCAACTCAACATAATTTAACTCAACCTTTGAACTCACTTGATGGTCAACATGGTCAACATGGTCAACATGGTCAAGCTCGACCCATTGGGTTCCAATTGAACCTCTTGACCCAAATAGGCGCCATGACCCATTTAAATGTCAATTACCCATTTAAATGTAGCTTACCCATTTAAATGTGGTTTATCCATTTACATATAGCTTATTCATTTACCCTCCATTGCACTCCCATTCAATTCAGCCTAACCCAATTAAACTTGAGCTCACCCAATGGTCAAACAAGTAAACCACGACCCATTGGGTCCCAATTGGGTCTTTTGACCCAAATAAGCATCATGACTCATTTAAATGTAACTTAACCATTTAAATGTAGCTTACCCATTTAAATGTAGCTTACCCATTTACATGTCACTTACCTATTTTAAGGTAGCTTACCCATTTACATGTAACTTACCCATTTAAATGTAGCTTCACCCATTTGATTCTCTTGAACCATATACAACATCCGTTGGGTCTTAATTGACCAATTGACCCAATTATCAAGCCTTACCCATTCACTTCTAACTAGCTCATATATGATCCATTGGGTCCCAATTGAACTTGTGACCCAATTGGCAATCTTGACCCAATTAAATAATTCTTACCCATTTATTTCCATTGATCCACATCTACAATCCATTGGGCAATTGACCCAACATTTACCCATCTAAGGTTCATATCTTTTTAATTCACCCTTTCGATGGCAATTTCCATATATATATCCTTAGCTTGAAAATGCGGGGTGTTACATACGCATTGGCTGACTGTTTGTGAGTGGGAAATTCGTTGATTTTATATAGATGGTCAGCCCTGTTGATTTCAACAAAAACATACAGTATGGCAACAAGATAAATGGAATGGGTGTTACCTTGTGAAGTGGTATAGTGTAAAGGATGTGCTTAATAGTTGCTGAAGCATATCACTCTTGAGAACAATGACAACGAGCATGTGACCAACAGTAGACACCCAAACGATCAAATTTGAGTAGAGAATGAGACAGGACAGATCCAGGATGAGAGAGGATGAGTCTAGGACGGTAAAACTGGGACTATTACAATTTTGTATTGCATAACAGGAATTGGGACGAAGTGAAGACAGCAGTATGACGAATTTGGGACAGGTTGGGCCTGCTTTTTTGCAAAACAATTGTTAATTATAGCAGCAACCAAATCTTTCATACAACTTCATGGACTCCTTTTTTGAGATGGGTTGTTCATAAAATAAGCAGAAAGGGGTTGTTGCAGAGACAACAATTCAACTTACAAACTGCCAGATACAAGAGGCAACCAGCTGAAGCAGGGCAGCACGTCAAACAGCAAACCAAGAAGCCAACAAATCAATAAATCAAACATTGTGAAGAGCATCAAGGTAATACTGAAATCTGTTGTGATATATGGCAGCAAACAAGTTTTTCATACAACAGCGGAAATTTGTAAGGAATGAGAGATTAGAAAGAAGAATGAAAATAAAAATAAAGAAGGAAAAGGAGGAACCGTGTACAAAGATTTGAGAAAGCCATCAACTGCTAAATGAGAATATCTGTAAGGAGCCAGAATCAGCAACAAAAATAGGGAGGAAATCCCATTCGCATGCACCATCCCAAGCTAATGGTTGACCCTCACACATGTGCATAATGAATTGGCCGACCCATGTATACGTGCCAGCTTCTTTCCTCATGTGGTCTAGCTTCTCATTTAGACAATTCAAAATCCACCCTCCACATGTCCCTTCCATAAACAGATCATGCAAGCTGAGCCTTTCACCTCTTGCCTCCGTTCCTCTAATACACAAAGACCATCCACGCCATTCACCTACCTTCCTTCCATGTACCACTTGATCTTATCCCTGGTTCTCCTTATCCAAACATTATAAATTGACCGTCTCCATACATGAAGACTTGAATTTGGACTTTGGTAAAAACAAGGCTTTGGCTTAGGCGTGGAATTGAAGAGCAGTAAAGAAGGAGAAAGTGTGAATTTCAAAAATCACAAGGGTTCTTTGAGGTTGGTGAGTTTGATTTTCTCATTATATTTTCTTGTTTTCTTTATTCAAATCACAAAGGTTCTTTGAGGGTAATGATTATTTGATTTTATTTTTATTCTTTAATTAAGTCTATGAATGGATTTAATTTAAGTGTTTCATATTAAATGTGATAAAAATTTAGATTGAGTATACTTCCTTCTTCGATCTAAGGATCATATTTTAAGAGTGAGATGAAATATTTTAGATTTGGAGAAAAAGTTTAAATTCTATTCATTCTAAGGTTTAATTTGATATCCTTAATTTAATGAAATCCATAGATCTATTTTTAGAATAATTACGAATGGATAGTTTGAGTACATGTTGGTGATTTACGAGAGCTCCATATTCTAGGACTTTATTTTATTTTTAAAATATGGAAAATAATGCCTCCTTGATTTTCTAATCCAATTCCATTGTAAATATGTATATATGTTGTTAACATTTTTTATTTTTGTGTTCTTTAGTTTATAAATTCAAATTCTTGAAATTGTGGAACTATGTTAGTAATTAATATAATTGCATCTTAATTTTGTGTTTTAAGTTAGATTAAGTTTATTTACAATTTTTAGATTAATTTTGTTAGTGCCCTGGCTTTGCTGAGTCCTTGTTTTTCAATTTCATGACTCAAGAAGAAGCACTTGCTAGAAGCTTGAAAACTCAAGGTGATCAAGATTGAATATCACACTCCACCGGATTGAAGCTCATCGTTATGGCAATCACAAAACAGGTATTTGGCCATAGATGACTTTAGGTGGCACCCACACCTTAGAGAGGACTATCTCTAGACTTAGTTGCATATGGTAATGGACATATCAAACTTAGATAGGAAGCTTGACAGTGAATTGGAAGTGAACTTGGAAATATGAATTAAAGTTCACTGTCAGCTCGACCAGTCATTCTCACTGATCCCTCAATAGAGACAGGATCAACCCAACGTGGTCAAAGACTGGTCTGCCAGATTGACAAAAGTTCTGGATCAAAGAACTGTCATTCTGGGTAAGCCTCTAATCGAGAGTCTCGTATGCATCGACCCCTCGGTGATGAACTGAACGACCCCTCATGGTCAACGACTCGTCAATGTAACACTTGTGAGTTCTAGACTTTGAACACAAGTGGGCTTTTGAGAAAACAGACATCTCGGTGATTCAAGACCGATCGAGAGTAGCAGGACTAACCCCTTCGTAAAGGGCGACATGTCATTCTCGACAGGACAAGTTTCTGGACATAAAACTATGTCTGCATGGTGTTACCCCAGATCGAGACACTCGTATGGACCGACCTCTTGGTGCCATGACTATCGACCCATCGGTGACATCGACCTATCTACCAGGAAGTAATCATACCGTTGGAAGTGCATAGTAATGTGCAACGGTCGGGTGGTTGAAATGTAACAAATATGAATTCTGACCCATCGGTGCCACCGACCTGTCAGTACTAGACAGTTTGAAAAACTGTTAAGACTCCTCTATCAATAAAAGTGTTTTGTGATCATTAATCATCTTCCTTGGATTGAGAAAATTCACACACTCAAAGGAACGATCATCTCTCTTGTGCCTACACTTGAGAATCATAAACAACCAATCTATTGATTGAGTTAGAGAGAGAAATAGAAAAGGAAGGAAAAAATACAAACTAGGAAAGATTTGGTAAAACCAGTTTCCTAGTCACCCTTGAATTGTGATTGATATACAACGCCTACAAGGAGGAGCGTCGGCACACATTGGGTGGATCTTTCAAAAGCACATCTTCGAGAAAGAGCTTCAAGGGAAGTGCTTCTTGGTTTTAATTTTAGTTTTTAAAACCTTTGTCCCGAAAGTGAATTAAGGAGGATTGGCTCCGGAACCACTATAAAAAACTATAGAATGTCGTCTCTGGTACATGTGGTGGATGGAATTCCTAGCCAATTGAGTAAGGTGGAATTCTTACTTTAATTGTGAGAGTGTAAGTCCCCACTTAGTGAATTTGGAGATAGCTCAATGTTGAGCTAGTCCTAACAGTGGATGTAGGTTGGCGAATCGAACCACTATATATCTTGTCTCCTTGTGCTTGTGGTGTTAGATCTAATTTCTTGTGTTGATTGCTTAATCACATTTGTTAACACACACACGCTTGATGGTTGTATCCGCTGCACTTAATTAATCAATCAAGAAAATTTTAAAAAGACCAACGAATTTGGATTGACCTATTCACCCCCCCCCCCCCTCTCTCTCTTTCTCCAGGGTCTACAGTGTTCTAGCACCCAAAGGGAACTCTCAATTGGTATCAGAGCCTAGTGCTCTTTAAAGGTTTTAACCATCCGAGTTGATCCAAGCTAGAATACCATGGGAGACAGTCATGCAATATCCAAACCCCCTTACTTCGATGGAACAAATTATGCCTCATGGAAGGCCAAAATGAGAAGTTTCTTTGTTTCCATAGATTCATCAATATGGGATATTGTAAAGACTAGATGGCAGAAACTCATGGAAGAGAAGATGATAGCATCCACCACAACCATGTCGATGACACCCAAACCTTTTGCCTCTTGGGCCCTTGTTGAAAAAACTGCTCAAACAGCTGATGACAAAGCCATGAATGCTCTTAACTATGCAGTATCAGATAGCGAATACAGGAGAATTATGACCTGTAAAACTACAAATGAGGGATGGGAAGTTCTTGAAAGAACTCATGAAGGCACCTCAATAGTTAAGAGGTCCAAACTTCAGATCCTCCAAAATCAATTTGATACAGTTAAAATGAGGGAGGGTGAAGTATTCATGAATTTCTATTCCAAGATAAGCGACATTGTGAATCAGATGTACGCTCTAGGTGAATGGATACCCGAGGACAAGGTATGTATCAAAATTATCCGGAATCTTGTAGAAAGATTCAAAGCTAAGGTGGTAGCTATGGAGGATAACGAAGATGTATCCTTAATGAATATCGATGATTTGGTTGGTTTATTACAAACCTATTAACTACATTTTGAACAACCAAATGATAAATCCGTTGACTTGAAATCTTCCTTAAAACAAAAGAAAACAAAATAAAAAAGGAGATTCTTCGGAAGATGAATTCTCAAGTGATGAAATGGTAATGTTTACCAAAAGGTTTTACAAAAAAATTGTAAAAAGAAACAACTTGAGAAGAATGGGTAAGGGTGAAACAAATAAAAAATACCCAAAAAGGCAAGAAGAAATCAGAGGAAAAGGGAAGGAGAGAGAAGTAGCCAAGGAGCAGACCTGTTTTAATTGTGGGGGGAGAGGACACTTCATGAATGAATGTCCCTCAGAAAGCTATGAATGTGGGTATGACCCATGTGGACACCTCTGAATCAGAGAGTGATTCCGACAAAGAGACCCAAAGAAAAGTTGATATATCAAAAAGTCTCATAGCCTCGATCATTTGTGATCAAGGAAATCTCATAATTATAATGGAAGATGATGAGAATGACGATGATGAAAATCATCAAGCCTCCGACAGTGCCTTGTTCCTTGAGAGTAAGAGATTGGCTAAAAAACTTAACAAGGTTAAAAATGAAAACTTGAACCTCTCTAATCAAGTGGAAGATTTAAAACATGAAAAATCTCTTCTGTCCTCTAAGCTGGAACTTTCTAGCAATGAAAACTCAAAACTAAAAGAGAGTAATAAAAACCTTCAAGAAGAGATAAGTATTCACTGCAAGGATGTTGAGAATATGTGGCATCACAATAAACTTCTTAAAAAGGATTTTAAAAAATTGTCTTTGGAATTAAAAGAATTAAGAATTCATAAAAAAAAATTCCAAGATAAGTTTACCCAATGAGATGAAAGACTTAGAAAACTCCTAGGTTCAGGTAAAAATATGGTGATAGGTCTGGTCTTGGTGCCTCATCCACCAAAGAACCTATGAATCATGGGGTGTTTGGAAAAACAAGTATCTCTCACCCTTCAACAGGAAAGTGTTATTTCTGTCACAAGATGGGGCATTTCAAAAGAATTTGCTACCATTGGAAAAGATACTTGGAAAGGCAAGCACAAGCTAAAAGGCAAAATTCATAAAAGACTATGCCTAAAAGATATCCACCAACACCTAACCTTAAAAGAAACTCAAGGAAGGTGGACACAAGGCAAGACTTTTTGTTAAGACAAATGAATCATGTCATAAAATAGTTGATTGATCCCAAGTTTAGTCATCAAAGGTACGATCATAGGGGTGTGTATGCAACACCAAATGCCACAATCTTTGTACCTAGGAGAAGACCACCATTCGTGTTTTGTTTTGGTTTAAGATTCACTTCCATATCTTAGTCCACTACAAATGGACTCACAAGAGATAATGTGAGTTCACATAGCAGAAAATGTTATGACATGAGGAGAGAAAAATTGGCTAACTACAAGTCTAGAATGTACTATTCTTGGACATAATAGATATTCTACTTGGAAAGCCATACATTCCATTTAAAGTATTTTGAATTTTATGTGTTTTGGAATGTGAATTTGATCTTGTGCATGTTTGAATGATTTGATGAAATATTGTTGGCATGTCTGTGTTATATCATATTGGAATAGATCTGTGTATGCCATGTTTAGAATAAGATTTCATCAAGTTGCACAAATTAAGGAAAATTGCTCTGCTGTCTAAGCCTCTCGGTATAGTCGACATGTCGGTGACTAGACTAGTAGGTGTGACAACATGTCGCTACTGTGCTAAATTGAGAACTATAAAAAAAGGGGAAAATTATCGAAAGGTTCAACCTGTCGGTAAGAAAGAATGTTTGAATTAAAAGGAATCCTTTCTGTAGAAAATGACAATTCATTCGAATTTGTTATCTCCCCTCCCGCGAAGGCCTAGTGGCCCCCCTTTCACCTCCCGTGTCCTAGAGCATTCGATAGGACCTCTTGACGTGATTTCTCGAGGGAAAACCATAGCGTTTTTGTTCCTCCCTTCTCTAGAAGCCTCAAAATCACAGTTTTTGTGATTCTCCTAGTTCGGGTTAGGCTCAGTCTTCACCTCATCCACCTACAAGGCACTGTTTGAGGATCTCCTCTTGGAAAAACCACGTCCAGAAAGATGGCAGCCCAGACACAACCTAAGACCTCTGTAGAATGAGGAGAAACCAGTCGTGCCAGTCGGTGGGCCAAATGAACCAAAAGGTCAGCTTCTCGGTCTTGCCCTGGCTCGAGCTTTGAAAATCCTGCATCTGTTCAAACTTACCAGAAAACCCAACCAAAAGTTGAGGAAGACCCATCATTGACAAAGGTGTCATCTTCGTCGAAGAACGATGTAGAGCATATGCAGAAGAGGAGAATAGTCTTAGAACTAGAAATGAAGACCATATTTCATTGCCTCCATTGTTGATGTACAAGAGGAAGCCTCAAGTGAAGAAGATGATCTTGATGAGGAAGATGACCTCCAAGAATCCTACAATGCCTTGTATTTAGAGAGTATGTGATTGGTTAAGGACCTTGATAAGGTGAAAATTGAGAATGCCAAACTCTCTACCCAACTTCAAAATGCAAATGTTGAAAATGATTCTCTTTCTTCAAATTTGAAAAATGTAAATGTTGAAATTGTGAATCTGAAAGAAAATCAAAAGTTGCTTCAAGAAAAATTAAAGGTTTATGAAAATGATATCTTGAAGCTAAAGGAAGTTGGAGATTGTCTTGAAGATAAAAACTTGGAAGAACCTATTTTGGATAAACCTCATTATGATTGGCATGGTCTTAGTCATTCTCAGTCAAACCTAAAGAGACCCATGAACCAATCCAAATTTGGTAACAGCCACGCCACACACACTTCAAATATAAAATGCTTTTATTGTGGATTAACCCGGCATTTCAAGCATGAGTGCAAGACAAGAAGAATGCAGGCTAAATCAAAGGTGACTAATGGTCTTCCTCAAAGAGCAAGGAAGAGAAAGAATGAGGTGATTGGAAATTCACACCATACCAAGAAAATAAGGTAAATCATTTTGTGAATGTTCCTATGAAACACATTACACCTCATTCCATGCATCATCCCTACATTGTAAAATCTATTAGGGATAAGTTAAGACCTCCTTGTACTATGAATTGGAACAACAAAAGGAGGGTCTTGTCTCAATTCAATGAATTTGGGCCAAATGTTCAAAATGGTAGAATAAAAAAGCCCAATGTTCAAGGATTTGAGAGGAAAGGTCCGGATCGAAATTTCATATGGATCCCTAAGGGATAGGACCTTACTCATGCCCTACTTTGATCTAAGACTGGAGCCAAACTGTTGTATCTCTAAACCAAGTGTAGTTGAACCTCATCTTTGTATAAGTGAGTTCAAACAATCAAGTGTTGTGGCATGGCACATTTGACTCTTTCAAGCCTTGGTTGTATTTTTCCTAGCTATAGTACATGTCATGCTTGATGAATCATACATTTGTGGACTTAGATTCCATGTCCTATGAATGGTAGCTCAGATGTGTTATGTTTTCAACATAGTTAACACATTTGAAATATGTTTGGAATCTTAGTGTGTATCTTGTTTTTAATCCATGTTCTCTGTTGGTATATGATTTGTGGATTGAATGTGAGCAAGATATTTTTGTGGCATAATTGTTCTTTATTATTGAGAATATAATATGTTCATGCCATGAGTTTTTAAAATCAAGAGGGTGATTTCAAAATTGAAATGTTTTTTAAAAAGGAAAGGTATGTGCTGTCAGGGCGACAGACCGCCATTTGACGATGGATCGGTGACGACCGATTGCCTTCGGCAATGTATCACCATTTGACGATGGATTGGTGACGACCGATTGCCTTCGGCAATGTATCGCCATTTGACGATGGATCGGTGACGACCGATTGCCTTCGGCAATGTATCGCCAGTGCACAAAAGGTTTTGGTTAAAAACCCCTCTTCTGAATTTGTGTTGCATTCCATGTTCATTAAACTAGTGTATATTTTATTGGACCATTTGTTTTCATGATGGCTTGCACCTTATGCTTTAGAATTGGAATATCTTGTTTCATCTCATTCCATATGTCTAGCAATTTGTGCATCTTTTGGGAATGAATGAACTTGTGCATTGTGTTATGTATTTCTCTTCTATGTGATTGCACTGTGATCAAGAGATCAAAAGTTTAAATTGGTAATCCATTCACATACCTTTCAAGAATTTAGTACTTAAATGGAGTATTCTTAAATGAATGGTAAATTTGGTGGAAGGAATGGGGAGCAAACTTTGGCAAACACTTGTATGCTTTACATGGAGATCATTTCTCCTTTGCACCTTCTCTTATTAGGTATATCTTGGTGCATTTGAAAGTATTTTTTAAGTGTTTGTTGGTTATGGCATCTAATGAGCTTTTAACATGGTTGTATACTTGTAAATGTCATATTTTTCTCATACTTCATGTCCAGGCATTTGATTGGTAAATATCATGTGGAATGATTGTATGATTTATGTGCTTTTGGTTTTCATTCATATTTTCAATATTGGTACAAGATATGAGGAATGATTTCGGTTAATAAGCACCAAGTTTTGCTAAACCTAAGAATCTCTTATCATATGACATCACACATGGGCAATGTTGATTAAATTGGTAAATTAAAATATGCCCAAGGTTATTGGATTGGATTGGATCAAAATTTTAGTTGGATTCAAATTGGTATATTGGTCCAAGATCCAAGTTTTTGTGCCTATGTTAGTGAAATGGTTTGAACCTTCAAATGGCACAAAATTGTGTGAATGTATTAGCTTACAATGGCATTCAAAGGTTGAGTTGCAAAACTTGTTGTCTTGTAGACCTTCGTGCATCAGAAGCACACACTCTCTCATCAATCAATTTGCAAATCTTATAGGGATGCATCATGTTATTTCCATTTGTTTTAATGCTCTATCTTGGAAATTCATTAGACATTGGAAATGTGTTTTGGAGAAATATTCAAATAAGGAAAATTTTCCTTCTCCAGAAGTGTTCGGTATGCATTCGATGTTTAAACCTTTAAATTCGTACATTTGTGAGACATAGTAACACAAGGTTTGTATGAAACCTATATGCACCTTAGAGGCATGGCTTTCAAGATCGTTCAAAGGTAAATCTTAATGCCCAAAATGAATGATATTGGCATGTGAAAGCAAACATGGTTGTGTAGTCCAAATTCTATGGACTTGGTGCATGTGCTCTCAAAATGTTGAGCAAGGAGAAGCAAACCTTGGAAAGTTTAAGGGAAAGAAATAATCATCCATCTTCCAAGTGCATAATGGATTTCCAAGGATAGGATGTTTGTTCATTCATTGTTCTTTATTGGTGAATGTTTTGATGAATGAACATATCTCTTATTTTGATGCAATTGTACTCATATTGGTAAATATATTTGCTCTCATCTTTCATGAACTATGTGCCTAATTGTGTGTATTTTTTTTTTTTTTAGTTCATGATGTCTTCACTTCATAAGCCCTTTACATGGAATATTTCTTTTATGAGTGATCTACACTTTGGCATGCATGGTTATTTTTTCAAAATTGGTATATTTTTCTTTAAATTGCATGTGCCCCTCCTTCTCCATCTCCAGTCCAACAATTGGGATTTGTTGAAGCACAAAACTTTGGTACATTAGTGCTTAGCACCCTTTGTCAATTTATGACAAAAAGGGAGAGAAAAATTAGAAGCTTGATGTAAGCTTTGGGGGAGAATTTAGAAGCTTGTTCTTAGCTTAGAAAGAGAAGCTAAAAGATCTTAAGGGAAGAAGATCTTTAAGGAAGATTGTCTATGATTAGGGAGGAGTTTAATCATTGACGAAAGGAGTATTTAGTTCACATATTTAGGGGGGGTAATATTGTTTATATTACTATTTATGTGACTAACATTTGACGGGGAGATCTATGCTTCCACCTAATTTGCATTGTTTGTCTGTACAGGTATTTTTTACAGGATCAAAATGGAGCTTGCAAGCTAAGCATTGAAAAAAGCATTTGATGCATAGAATCTAAGAATTTTGTCATTTGGATATGTACTTATTATTGTTGTATTATTTATATTCAAATGATGTATATTGGGTTGGATTAAGTCATCAAGTCTGTAATTCACTAGCTTCTAAGTTTTTGTCATATAAATTGAAAAGGGAGAGATTGTTAGTACATCGGCTTGCCAGGTCACCTATTTGTCAATTCCATGGCTTAAGTAAATCCTTGTCTCGGAAGATTGAAGAAAGAATAAAAGACTCAAGGTGTGATGAGGATTGAATCAAGCACTCAAAGATGGAAGATCAAGTTGAAGATTTATCATCACCAAGTGTATGGAAATCACACAAAGGTAAATTGGCCATAATGACATTAGGTGGAACCCAACACCATAGCATAACCATGCCTAGCCTTAGATCTCACATCTGGTAAACCTAAGAAAGCCTAGTGGTTGTTTGACAAATCAACAGACTATATGGAACCAAACTTGGAAATATGATGAATTGTAAAGACGACACATCGTGTTGGCGATCTATCGCCAGTGATAGGGACGATATATCTTGGTATAGCAATCGAATCGTCTGGATAAACAAGATTCTAGTTTGGAATGGTCTATCAAACACCAGTGGTCTCAGGACGATACAATCGTGCTCACTGATGTATCGCTAAGACAGGGCTGATTCAATCGGTTATACGATCGATCGCCTGGACTTAAATGATCTGAACAAAGGATCAAAGGAAGATCATGGACGATCAATCGGTCGCATGATCAATCATGTGGACAGGGCCGACACATCAAGCGCACGACCAATCGCCCTGGGTCTTGACAAAGCACTGTCAAAACAATATAGCCTCAGGCCAGCTACATTCGCCGACCTACAATCAATCGCCAATAATACGATCAATCGTGCGTGACCGTTTTCTATCCGTTGGAGAAAAAAATTAATGTGCAACGATCACATTATGACGGCACTATTTGAATACACGATCAATCGTGGTGCACAATCAATCACCCGTTGTAAGGTCGGATTTTCTCTATTTGTCTATTTAAACACCAAACCTTGTTGGGTTTTGGTTGGACACTCTTGTGAGCAAAAACCAAGGCATTTCCAGAGATCCCCTGCCACTCTAAGAAATTCACTAGGTGAATCATTTTAGAATCTAATCTTCTTGATTAAGATGAAGAGAGAGAGAGAGAGAAATCATCTAGGATTATAATAGGTATATCTTAAATCCTAGAACCCTGTTGTGTTTTAAATTTATACTCGCAAGCGTACGAACCATTTATATATAGCTTAGGAGTGGAAGGTCGAACCCATAGGAACTTAGGAAAATATATCCATGAAAAACACACCATTGAATTATATATTTTAAGAAACTTAGAAAATCATAGAAATAAATATTAAATATGGAATTATTTCTCTAGTCTGAGAAATTTAATTTTAATTTAGAAACATTCCACAAATAGAAAACAAGTCAACAAATAGGAACAACATTTAAAATTAGAAATTAACCATTCAAGAGATCTAATTTTCATGAAAAACATAAAGTTCATCTAATTTAAATTAAGATAGTGGAATTAATGTAAAATAAATAAATAATCTTAATCTAACTTAAAGCACAAAATTAAGATGCAATAAATTAATTTACCAACTGTTGAGTCTAAAAATCTTACATTTTTACCCTTTAATTATGATTAAGTTGGCCTTGATTTTGTATATAAAAGATACGTTTAATGGTATTTTCCCTAGTTTTGTAGATAAAAATATGGAAAAACATGATTCATGCATAAAACAATGGATAATTGTCGGAAGATAGCTTATAAATGGAAATTTTAGAATTTCATAATTAATTCAAGCCACTTTAGGAATTTTAATGTAAATTGGATAATCTGGATCCGTTTATGAGAGTCAAGATTTATTCAATATTTAGAATTATAGTGGTATTGATTAATTATTTAATTTTAAAATCAAAGTCTGCAATTAAAAGGCCAAGAGTCTGAGAAGAATATCCATGGGCCAGATAACCACTGCAATTGGGCCAAGCTTTGCTCCAAATGCCAGACAGTGGGCTAGGCCAAGCACTTCAAGCGCACTTCCCAATGTGGGCCAGGCCAGAGTGAATTCAAGCCCAGCAAGCTTAAGTCCAAGTCTCCAATTCAAGTCCAAGTCCAATTTAAAGATCCAACGCTCCAGGTTCAAATCCAAGTTTACCAACCGTAACCCCAATTCCATTTTAGGTCCAAAACCAAAAGCCCATGTCCATGACCCATCTTACCCAACCAATCTTAACCATCCAATTTTCAATCTCCCATCTACACCAACCATTAACCCAATCAACCAATCCCAACCATTCACTTCATGCATCTCATTTATCACATGCATTTCATATCATCAAACCCTAGATCCACTTAGTCAATCCAACCCGCTCATGCATCATGATTAGATTTAGGACATCCAAACCATTCATCATATAGATTAACCTTAGGATTAGGATCATCCATGCACCATCTGTCCATCCATCCACTTAGATCATCCATCATTCATCATAGCCATTAGATCTTAGGACATTTCATCACAACCATCCACATCATTTGGAAAACCCTAGAGCCTCTTCATGCATCCATCACATAAACACATTACATTAAATTTAGGTCATGCATTTCATTATCCATTTAAGATCCACCTATGCATCTAAACCCTCCATCAACCATCTACCCATTTTTATAATTATTTCACCGTAAATACCTTAGAGCCATTAGATCAAAACCCATTTAATCTAAGCCCTCCATTCATAAACCTTAAGCTATGAACAACTTGTAGTTCAAGCTAGCCCCCATGAGCATATCACACCTCATCATCCCATGATTTTTGCACCTAAAACCTCTCCATGTACTTAGACTAAAAACCAACTAGATACATTCCTAAGATCCAAACACACCTCACCACCCAATCCTCCATGATCCACACGATTTTTGCCTATTTCCTTCCTATCCCATTCAAATTTCACAGTCAACCCTCCACCACATCATCTCAACATCTCATCCATTCATTCATCCATACATTTAATCCTGTCCATTAATCCATCATTGCACAACCCAAAAACCCTAAACCAATTAGCCAAATTCGAAAATCACATAGCAAATTCCAATCCCAATTTTCTCTCATTCCTTACTTGCACTCCACTCCAACCAACCAATGCACAGTAAATTCGACCATAGCATTAGGAAGCCCTAGTTTTGTAGCTTTTAATCACAACCACCCATGTTAAGTTAGATCTAATCCCAACCTTTCATCCACCAACTTAAACCTAGATTTAATCTTAGTCATCTATCAAACCCCAAGTCCTATAAATACCCTATTACCCCAAGGGTAAAATTCGAATTTGACCTAGAATTCAAGAGGACTAAAGGCTAGAGCAAAGAAAGGAAGACAAGGAGCACAATGCAAATTTGCAAGTGAGAGTGTAAATTTTTATCTTTTATGTTGTTTTTTTTATATTTAAATTAGAAAAGCCTTGTACTTTAATTCTTCCATTTAATAAAGTAAAGCATTCATTTAGAACCCTGGAACATCCAATTTCTAAGATACTTTTATGATTACTTTATTTTTAATTTCAATAACACAACTTTTATTTATTTGATTGAACATGAGCGTATGCAATAGTTAGGATCTTGATTGTAAGACTTGAATCATGATTACTAAGGTTTTGATTAATTAAATTAAAAAGTTGTGAATCTTGTTTTATTAATAAATATGAATTGTATTTTAGATCTTTACGTGAATTTCAGATCTAGGCCTTTACTTTGTTTACACATCTTGGGTGATGAACGGTTTATTCCAAAATTTCTGCATTTATTTTCCTTGCCGATTTAATTTTTGTAACACCCCGCCCTTTTCACTCTAATTTTCAGAGTTTTTTTTTTTTAAATATAATAATCATGTGATCGGGGCGAAGTGTCACGACGCGAGTTAAGTTCGGATCTCTAAATCCGACCCTTAACTGGCCAAGCCCATGTGCGTATGAACTAAGTCCATAAAATTGATCCGCACATGGTATATATATATAACTTGCGGAATTAACTTAGTCTAAATCTAACTGAGGTTATAATAGAACCTATGACTAATCCAATTTTCCATTCTTAGATAGCAAAGTACATAACTTATTTTTCCAAAACTACTAATCAATCTTATCTAATCGTTTAATCAAAACATCCAACATAAAACAAACCATAGCATCTAATTAACTACATTATTACATGCCCACAACATCTAGCTAACAAATTACATTGTCCAAGTATATCCAATATCAAGTCCATAAAATAGTCCATTCATAATCCATTTCAATCATTCAAATCGCCCAAGTTTCCGAACTTGGTCCTCTTCTCGATCCACGTTCTTCCCTTTCCCTGCATCATCCACTAAGGATATAGATAGGGCGTTAGATCAACGCGCCCAGTAGTGTTTCCGAATAGGGCTACCACATGGTTAGTCAAAATCATGCAAATAATATAATAATAATACATGTGTGTCAAAATTCCATAAAACATGCTATGTATGAAATGAACATGTAATGAGTCCCACCCATCACCATTCAACATAGCCATCACTTGACGGGATTCTCATCGTCAAGGTAACCCACAGTGGTCTTTCGGACGCCCCGACGGAGTGTGGCCTCCGGATTCCTCCTGATGGGATTCTCATCATCAGGGTACCCCACAGTGGTCTCTCGGACGCCCCGACGGAGTGTGGCCTCCGGTTACAACACCATCATCCCATACCATGCATGAGATGTCTATGCAAACATGTCATTTTAAACATAACTTTACAGTCATATAAGATCTCAAAAGCAACATAAAACAGCATATTAAATAGTGGTTACAACAAAGGTAGGAAACCTACAATAGTTTACTTTGTTCGACCCTTCCTTTGGACCGTCTTCCAATCACGGCTTGTTCACCGTTCTAAAAATCCGATTACCCTATGTACATGGCAGCAAGTTAATCATTTATCCACCTAATTTCCAGCAAAGTTTAATGTTCCAAGAACCACCTAGTGGGGTTCGGCCAAAACCATAGCCGAACCTCATCCATTAAAACTTTGGTCATTCTTTTATTTAAATAAAAACCATCTAATTACCCAAACTTCTAAATGAACCTTGGTAGGGTTCGGCCATACATTATGGTTGAACCTTACCACTTTGGTTTTAGCCCATTTATCCAATCATATGATCATTTTATTTTTTATTATTTCAGCCATAATTACGATTGTGCCATTGAGACCAACCTTTGCTTTAAATTAGCTAACTTCCATCGCCTAACATAAAACCATCTTAGTGGGGTTCGGCCATACACATGGCTGAACCTCACCACTTAATTTGATCCTTCTTAAACCTTTCATATCTCCATATAAACTAACCACTATGTCCAACAATTACCATTAGTGGGGTTCGGCCATACACATGGCCGAACCTCACCAATGTGATTTTTATCCCCACTTTCCATCATTCATGTTGGCTGATTATTTACCCATACTAATTCCATAAGCAAACATATAATATTCTTAAATCAAAGCATATAAATATCACCTAATGTCCATCATAAACTTAACCCAATTATTCAACAAAACAGTCCATAGGTTTCATGGTTTCCATGTTTCACAACATGGAAACCAACATCCTTTTTACATGGGGTTCGGCCCTCTATGGTGGCCGAACCCAATGGTTATGTTTACTATTTTTAAACCCCAATTAATCATGTAATAACAGTATATTAAAATCAGGTTTTTACCTTTCAACCAACCATCCAAAATTTAGCCCAATTTCATAGGGTTCGGCCATGCTCATTGGCCGAACACCATGAAATTGGTTTTGAACATCTAACCCTTTATCTTGGGTCTGAAACCAACACCCAAATCCATGTTTTAACCTCCTAAAATATGCATTCCAAATCCAACAATAACATCTAATATCAGTCCCAAATCTTATGGTTTTAATTTCCAAAACTATCAAAAACAACCATTTGTTTTCATGGGATGGCCGAACCCAATGGTCCATTTCCATCTTTTAATTCACTGATTTTAGACCATACAAACTTCAGTCCCTAGGTCATTCAGATCCATGTTTTTAACCATTCCAAAACATGTAGTTACATCTTAAATCAAAACCCAAATCCATCCTCAAAACAGTCCATGGGGTTCGGCCATACACATGGCCGAACCCTATGGTTCTCTTAATGAAAATCCACCCATATTTATCTATGAAATTAATCAGCAAGTTAACATAAGATAAATATGGTTCAGTCATGCCATATCTACTCCAAAACAGTAAGCTTAATTCCATATAAAAATCTTTTAAAAGCCCCACTCCAAAATATGGATTTTTGACTTTCAAATACCATAGAATTCACCAATTTTCTCATGGGGTTCGGCCATCCAAAGGGCCGAACCCTATGTCCATATTTTTTTATCTCATTCATAAGCTTCCATCAAATATCCAACCCTTGTTAGATTCGGCCATCCAATGGCCGGATCATAATTCTTAATTAAAGATAGTTTATCGAAAACCTACCGTTTCCCGGACTCCTCCACTTGATCTTCACTCCCGCTTGTTCCTTCCCCTTTCTTAGCCTCTCCTTCTTCTTGATTCCTTGATGGTCAGGGACTGATTAAACAACCAGCTGCTGCTCTTGGTAGAAAACGGCAAAGAGAGAAAGAGATAGGACTTTTGACTTTGGATGGAACACCTTGATGCCAACTCTTTTGCTCAAAGCATGCTTTTGTCTTGGTGAAATAAATCAATCAAGGACTGATTTCATATCAATAACCAGCTGCTGTTCTTGATCTTAGAGAGATGATAACAGTCCAAGGGAGATAGAGAGATAGAGAGAGTAAAAATGAAAATCCTTTGCTTGACCAAAAACAGCCCAAGATTAATCCTTGTGTAACTCCCATTGCCTTAACCCTAAACCTTATGTTACTTGGGGGTTTCATCATGAGATGAAACCTCCCCATGCTCCCAACGTCCCTTGCTGGTTGGACTTGTGTAACCCCCCTTCTTAACTCCTTCTCTCATTACCATTGCATGTGAGAGTTTCATTTGAAAATGAAACTCTCCTAGGCTCCAACGGTTTTAGCCCTAGCTTAATTTGTATCACCTTCATCTTCCATTAGTGAACCGTTTGGGAGTTTCCATCCTTGAGATGAAACTCCATGTCCATTCATTTCTCATGCTTGATTTGAATATTTGAAATAAGTAACTCCTCACCCTTGATGCAGCCCATGTGTAACCGCCACCTCTTAATGCTCATCAACGTCCCATGTGATTCCATTTCATCTTTGAGATGAAACTCTTGCCCTACCTTCAACATGTAAACCAAGAGTTGAATTTGAAATGCCATTATCTCTTTGTGTAACTTCATAAACAGCAGCTCCAACTTTGGGAGTTACTTGCATGAAAATAATGATCCATACTACTCCAACGTGCATCACAATTTGAATTTGCAATGTACCCTCACCTTTGTAACTCCCATGTAACGCCACTCCCATTCATGTCTATCTTAAGAGTTACATACATGAAATCACCTTGCAGCTCACGTTTTTATTGAGTTAAAAATTTGCAACCAGCTCATACCTCCATCTTACACTCACCTAACTCATTAAAAATACATATTCATCCAACTCATTTATTCAACTCACCCAACCTAACTCATTCATTTAATTTAACTTAACTAATAAATTCAACTCAACTAAACCCAAGCAATTAATAAACTTAAATTAACTAAGCTTAAACTCAATCCATGGTTAATCATGCCATTCACGACCCATTGGGTCCCATCTAGCCATTTTGACCCATTTATCAAAATCTGACCCAAATATGATTCTTGACCCGTTTAAATTCATCTTATCCATTTATTTGTTTTGTAAACAAACTACCATCCTTTGGGTCTTCATTGAGCCATTGACCTATTTAAATTCAAATCAATTTATTACAATGGCAATTCCGTAATTATGAATAATTTCATATAAAATAATAACTTTGAAATTCTAGGGTGTTACAATTTTCATGTCTATTTCATTTCATTTGAGTGCTGTACATTAGTTTTTCTTTTTAATTCTTTAATTCTTTTAAAGTGTATTTATTTAACGTATTTAAAACCTCCCTAGCAACTTGATTAACTAGTTAGGATTAAATTTAATTAGATCTAGATTTTGTGAATTAGGATATGTGGTGAGATTGTTTATAAACTCTTAATTAAAAATTATTTTAATTACTTTTAATCAATGCTCTAAAATTGTAGATCTATTTATTTGAATAAAGACTTAATTAACTAGGAGATACACTTTTAAAGATTAAAATTGATTGTATATCCTAGGTTTAATTATGAATCTTAGTTTTCTAAGAAACATAAAAGTTGAGGCATGTGTATTTTGAATGTTTTCTTTGGGTTTGACCTCGCACTTAATAGCTATACTATAAATGGTTCGTGTGCTTGAGAGATTTACAAATTTAAAATTTGCACAACACTAACCTAGTTCCCAATTCCATGAATTTTGAATTTATAAACAAAAATAAAAATAAACACCTAAAATTACCCATATACATATTTACAATGGAACTGGATCGAAGAATCAAGAAGACCGAGCATCGGATTCTACCTCCATTAAATCCTTAATTTTATAATTATTTATTTATTAATTCCAAATTTTTAAAGATTCAAACATTTAAGTTCACTAATATGGTGTTCAAAAATTAGTTTTCATTTGCTTAAAAGTGTAAATTTTAAGCATTCAATGTATCCAATTTTAATACAATAGACAATGGATCAAAGAAATTAATCTAAGCATCCAATGTATCCGATCAAATTGAAAAACAATAAATCAAAGAAAATTACATTTTATCAATTAAAACACAAACCCGGGATTAATCAAATATTAATATTAACTACAACAAATACATGATATTAGTGGTGAAAATAATTCACATTTATTAATCTAATGAAGCCAAAATCATAAAATAATCAAACACACATATTTGGGAATTAAATAAATAATAGAACATTATTTCATTAATAGGGTTTCATCCTCAACCTTAATACATAATTTAGAGAGATATTATGAAAGAATTAAATCAAAAGAAAAGAGAAATAAGACTCAATTAATCGTCGGAATTTCCCGAGCACTTCACCCACGGACTCTCTCTACTTCAGCCCTTTTCATGCCTCTCCTCTACACTGTGTGATTCCATTGTTCTTCAATGCCTAGGTTCAATTTTTCTCACTTACAGGGGACCTCAATTTATAATGTTTGGGAGAGATATAATTGGCAAGCAGTGTCCGTCCCAATCCAATCAAGCCGAGTGTTTGTTGCTATTTTCCACTCTTTTTTTCAATCGGCCACACCTATTTTCAACCTTTGCACTTACACGACAACTTTCATCCTTTCTTTTCTATTCTTGTTCCAACGGCTCCTTCTGTTCTCCATCTTCTTCCCTCTACTCTTTCTCTTATTTGTTCATGGTTTGGGCAGCAGGAACCGCCCCCATCTCTCACTGCTGATTGTTTGTTAACTGTGGCTGCTACTGAAGTATGATTAGACACATGATCGAAGGAATACAACAACGATGGACTCATTTTTCTCTCTTCTTCTTATCTTCTAGTTGTTACACGCTCTTTGCTGCATTGACTTCTCTTGGACTGTGATGCATGATGGTTGATCACCTCTTTTGTTGTTCTCGTTAATACTTGTTTGATCATTTTTGCAGATAAGTACTACTGCAACTTTCTTATTGTTGTCCTCTGCTTCAGCTGAGACAATAGTTTACTGCTTTCTATTTTTTTTATATGGTCTCATGAATGGAGTGCTTTGAACCTAGCCTCGTTCTTTGTCTCTTCTTCAAAAAGACCTGACAAATCTAGGTCATTGGACATTGCTATCAGTTGAAAAGCATTGATGAAACTTGGGAACTTGGTTTTTTCTCTTTCTAGGGTCTTTCCTCTCATATTCGAAATTTGAGCTCTCACTCTTCAGACTTCATATGCTTGAATTCTTCATGGGTTTTATTTGGATTTGGACTCTGCATGAAATTTTTAACAATTATTTTACCATTGTACCTTGACTTCTAGACTGTACTGAGTTAATCCAAACTCTCATAAATGGATTTGGGTTAATCAGTTTACAATAAAACCCTAAAATTGTGACAATATAATCACTAACAATTCACATTTTCCAAAAACAATTTTTCTGCTAAAAAATTTACAATTTCTTTCATTATTCTACTCACTTATTTTGTTCTCCTGTAAAATCAATAAAACTTCCTTAATCACTTTCTAAGTTTCATATAGTTTTTTTTGCTTCAAATAAATTTTGGAAAAAAAACTGATGTAATAATCCAATTTTGATGTCATTCTTAGTAATTTGACTACAATCAAAGTGTCACACCCCGACCCGAAGGGTGGGCCCGGATCGCGACTGATTTTTTTTTTTGAAAGCTAAGACAACACTCAAGCATTCTAACTGGGCTGGATCAACAGTTGGGCCCAAAGGTCACACATGATCTTAACATGTGGACTCAAACATATACTATAAGTCTACCTAACAGATACAAACATCAAAATACATAATTCCAAACATCGAATTATCATTCAAATATCATCAGAGTAACTACGGATACATGGTAGTCTTAATACATCACATTTAAACAAACTAAGTACTACACTCGGTACTTTACAAAAACAAATGGTTCCAAGAACCAAAAGCAAAGACAAGGGTATTCCCCTCAATGGGAATCCCAAAGCAACGCTGCAGCTTATCCACCCTACACTTCAAACAGAGGGTTCTCCTCCTCGGGTTCATCTCCTGAAAGGTGAGTGTGGTGAACTAACTAGCCCAGTGAAGGAAATATAACAGTGCAGTTTAAGTAAACATCAAGTTAGTAAATAATCAACAGTTGCAATATAATATCTCATGCTTGATAACAAATTCTCAACATCAAGTATAATATCACCATCATTCCCATAATTCATCATCATTTCCATTACTGTTGTCATCCACCGTAACCCCTAAATACTATACTGACACCAATAGTATTAAGTCCCGACACGGTCAAAATACATCCTTACAAGTACATCTCCGGTATACACCTCAAAACCGGTACTGACACACCTTGTCAATCACTGTTGATCCACCTGGTCCAGTAGATGTAACCGACACACTCAACTCGGTGATGGTTCAATAGTAAAAGGCACGTGGAAGCAGTATTTCATATCTCATGTGATTAACATCATAAGCATTTATAACCATCATAAGCACTTCTTACAACAGTGCATTATGTGTAGGCACATGAGTGGGTTCGTCAACTTGAAACCACTCATTGCTCAAGATCCATCTCAAATAAAACCTATTTACACCTACTACAAAGTTAAGTTCCCTCACCGAAAATGTGTGGTATCGCGGTCTCTGTTCAACAAACAAACAAGTGCACAATCAATCATAAGTCACATACATAGCATCAAATGCATACATACAAGTAGTTTTTCCAAAACCATACTTGTTTTCCCGAAAATATCCAAGGTATATGGAATTGAGTCTCCTACTTGGTTTCTAACCATTGTAAGTTACAATTATCCACAATATATAATAATAAGGTGCTCAGTCCAAAATTCATATTGTCTTCTAGGTATGACCAGATTGACTTATTGAGTTAGGTCTAGATACTCAGGTCACTTCTCGGTTGTCTTTTGGATAGGATCAGATCTGACATATTGAGTAAGGGCCTCGAGGTCACTCTGTGCCCGATAAATATAGCGTCGACCTGGAAGTGAAATCACTCAGTGCCCGACCAATAGAGTCGGCCTGGAAGTGTATATAATAGTATATACACTATAGTAATAAAAGAAGAGAGCTAGTACATTTTAACTTATTAATGGGGTATAAACATTACAAACATCATCAAACAATCAAGAGTTTACACTTAAAACTGGGTCCCTCGGAACAAGCCTCCGAACCAGGTAATGTGGCTTCAGATCATCCGAACCACTGCCTAAACTAGTCACTAACCTGGGACCGTGGGTATGGCTTCGGATAGACCGAAGAACAGGTCTCGGACCATCCGAAGGTCCTTCCGAACCGAAAAATCTGAAAACTGGTCTCGGTGGGTCTATGAGTCTCCGAACATGCCGCGTGAGGCTCGGATCGTCCGAGTGGGGTTTGGTCCTTCCAAACTCGGCTTGGATCATCCGGGCGAGTTAAGCTTGCCTCTGACGTTCAGGCTTCGGGTGAAGCTCGGAACGTCCGAAGGGTTCCTTTCGGACCGTCCGAAGATCGATTCTCGGACCATCCGAGAGTCTTCTTCCTCCACTGTCTGCACCAGCAGACAATGACTGCAGACACTGTATGAAATACGAATCCGGAAACAGTGGGTTTCCAGGATTCGGTTTTCACATCTAGCAAGTCAGATGGACTCCTCTGTGAGTCCTCTTTCCATAGAGAGTGATTACATTCTTTAACACAGATTAGATCACCCTGATTTTAACACTGAAAACACACTGATACAATAAAAATTGGGTTTTTCCTTAAACTTCAAACTGGTTTTACACACTCAAAACTTGGCCAAATTTGGTTTTTCTTGATTCTAAACCGACTGGAATTGAAAGAGGAACACAGTGGTTACCTTCACTGGAGTTCCTGGGTTGAAAAATCTGATTTTTGAAAAAGCTTCCCTTCTAAGCTACGGTAACTGAAAATTGGGAAACAGAGACAAGGCAGGTAGCTCAACTGGTTGGTTTCACAGAGAGGGATTGAGAGAGAAGAGATAGAAATTACTGGGAAGGATTCAGCTAAGCTGTAGAAGGGTCATATATAGGGATTTTGCTCAATGCATGCAGGCCAGCCAGAGGATGCATGCAGATGTTGCATACGTCCCCAACAGTAACGGCACTGTTTGGGGATTGGTTGCAGATCAGTCCCTCTGAAAAAGGTCAATTTTGCAAATAAGTCCCTGAATGATAAAAACTGATTTTTTTTTACTCAAAACATGATTTTAAAAGCTCAAAAGTTTTAATCCAACCTGACAGATAAGTTGGGTTTTAAAAACTCTAGTTACCATAAAAATTTGGAGATTTAAAACTCATCAAAAACCATTGATTTAAATAAAAATCATAATTTAACACTATTTACTTAATTTAACTTGTGTTAAATAAAACAATTTAAAGTCCTCATTTTTTAAGTTTGAAAGAATAAACTAGACCATACTAAAATGGTCTAATATGATACACTTGTTTCAAAAATTATTTCATTTCAAAAACCATTTAAAAATATTTATTTCTCCCTTTCGGGTTTTGACGGGCTGTTTTAAATACTATTTTCTGAAAATAAAATTATTTTAAAATCAGAAATAGGAATCCTTGACTAAGGAGAAACATATCATCCAATAATAATCACATAATAACACAATTAAAAAAAAATAATAATAAACGATAAATTACCATTTTGCCCCTCTAGCTGGACGAGCTGGATCACTGAGCATTCGAGCTCGGATTGGACCACACTTGGGCTTTTCTCAAAGCCCTAACCGAAACCTTCGAGATTAATCGGTTTAAGAAAGATTTATTAAGTTAACTATGCCTAATTTGGGTTAGGGTATTAAACAAAGAATAAGGAGATCTTCAACAAAAATAATGCGCATATCAAAGAAAAAAAGAATTACTTATAACCATCAGAAAAATCGAATTGCTCAAAAGCTCACTAGGGTAGAAGTCTCCACTGGTATTCTTCCGTTGATTACTTAACTCATGAATATTTTTTTGTTTCCAGCTAAAATTAATATGGCTGTGTAAAATTTTCCAAGCATCTTACCCATTCGTTCAAAAAAATAATTCCAAGCATAAATTTCATAAAATTCAATTAGAAAAGTATGATATAAAGATTTTCTCCACATATTAATGCAAAATTCAAATTTTTTCAAGATTTTTCAATTTTTTTTTTCAAAATGACTCTAAAACTGAATACAAAACTGGCGATTTTTTTAATGGACTTAAAACAGACACAGTGTAACCCCCCAATACCCCTAAACTTAAATTGAACATTGTCTTCAATATTTCCTAATCTACCTGCGGATCAACAAATTAGAAGAAAATATCATAATAGAACAACTTGAGTCGAGAAATACATGAGATAGCTCCTTTATTCAAAACCTACAAAAAACACAGACACACCACAAAGATTATAGACGAACACAAGGACTGAATAAATGAAAATGGAAACCTAACCTAGAAACTGACAAACATTGAAGACACAAAACTCTAGGCAGACTTTGACTCAACCGAAATAAAAACTCCTAGACTAGACTAACACACAAACACAAAATCAACTGACACACGACTTAGAAACCACGACCCAACGAGGACCACACAATGTATAACCTAACTAAAAAAAAAACCCTAGGACTCTAGACAACTCCTAATCTCTTCTCCAAAAGATTTTCAATCTCCGATTGAAATTTAACCACAAGCACAGCCAGGTAAGTTCCTAGGCAAATGGGGGAAAACAAACAGAATCTACGTCCCAACTTATCCTAAGACATGCTCGACCTCACGTCTTGGTGACAGAACTAGCATAAACATTGTACTTGAAGCAAAACATTTCACTAGTGAACTAAAAATAAACTAAATTAGAGTGTCCTAATGAGCATGAACTACCCTAAACACTGGTTCTATACTGATTTTATGTTATAATGCATGAACCAATTTTACTAATTCTTTTGGATTTTCTAATTTTTGTGAATGCAAGTCTAAATTACCAGTGCAAGATTCAAACAAATATGCAGACAATAATCAAACAACTAAGTTAATGCATGAACTAGCAACCTAAATGTATGAGCAAATTAAATATGCAATTTTTTGTTTTTTTTTATGCAAAATAAATGCAAACAACCTAATAAAATCTATATGAATGCATGAAAATTGAAAATTAAAAAAATGAGATTAGACACTTACCTTGGCTTTTGCAGTGGTTTCTGTAATAAACTTTTAGAGTACTATTTAAAATCCCTGCAAAATTTAACACACCAAACTTATGTGAAGACTATAAATCTCATAAAAAAATGCATGATACTAATCTAATGCAATTGATTCTAATGTTATAACTAATGGAGGAAATTAAATAATTGGAACCTAATTAAGGATTCTAAATTAATTTAAGACCATAAAAATTTCTAGATTAAAATCCACCAAATTAATTAGAAATTAATGTTTAAGAATATTCAATTTAAAATCCAAAATTGTTCCATAATGTTTTTTTTAAATTAGACACTGTAATTGGAAACCTTCCAAATTTACATGAGGCTCTTAAATTAGAAATTTTTTAAGTTTAAAAATTGTCAAAAATTAGATGTTATCCAAAATTAGACACTGTCTAAAAATAAGACTTTCTAAAATTAGACAATTTTGGAAATTTCCATAGACAGAAATTTGAAAATTAAAACTTCCCTAAATTATATCTATTTTCTAAAAATAGAATGCATCGAAATTAGATTATATTTCTAAGACTTAAAAAACTCTAAACAGAGAAACTAGCTAATTTTAGTAATTGTCAAAAATAGAAGTTTCTAAAATAATAAGTTTCTAAATTTAGCAGTATTTCCAAATATAGATCATCTCCTGATTTTTTTTATTTCCAGAAATTTCTAATATAAGTAACCATCTAAAATTAGGCTTTTTAGAAAAAATAGAAACTTATAATTTTAAAGAGTTGGCAAAAATAGAAATTTCAAAATTAGCATTATTTCGAAAAATACATGATTCAATGGAAATTTCTCTAAGCTCCCCTACAACGGCGTCAAAAACTTGTTGCGTTTTAAATTTATACTCTCCAGCGCATGAACCATTTATAATATAGTTTAGGAGTGTAAGGTCGAACCCATCGGAACTTAGGAAAACATATCCATGAAAAATACACCATTGAATTATATATTTTAAGAGATATAGAAAATCATATAAATAAATTCGTAAATATAGAATAATTTCTCTAATCTAGGAAATTGAATTTTAATTTAGAAATATTCCAAAAATAGGAAAAAAAAAGGTCCACAAATAGAAACAACATCTAAAATTAGAAATTAACCATTAAAGAGATCTAATTTTCATGAAAAACATAAAGTTCATCTAATTCAATTAAGATGGTGGAATTAATCTAAAAATTATAAATAATCTTAATCTAACTTAGAACATAAAATTAAGATGTAATTAATTAATTTATCAACCTAGTTTCCAATTTCATGAATTTTGAATTTATAAACAAAAATAGAAATAAAAACACCTAAAATGATCCATATACATATTTACAATGGAACTGGATCGAAGAATCAAAGAGACCTATCATCGGATTCTACCTCCATTAAATCCATAATTGTCCAATTATTTATTTTTTAATTCCAAATTTTTAGAGATTCAAACATTTAAGTTTGCTAATATGGTGTTCAAAAATTGATTTTCCTTCGCTTAAAAAAAGTAAATTCTAAGGCATTCAATGTATCCAATTTTTATTCAAAAAACAATGGATCAAAGAAATTAATCTAAGCATCATTGATCAAATTGAAAAACAATTAATCAAAGAAAATTACCTTTTATCAATTAAAACACAAAGTTGGGATTAATCAATTATTAATATTAACTACCACAAATACATGATATTAGTGGTGAAAATAATTAACATTTATTAATCTAATGAAGCCAAAATCATAAAATAATCAAACACACTTATTCGGGAATTAAATAAATAATAGAACATTATTTCATTAATGGAGTTTCATCCTCAACCTTAATACATAATTTAGAGAGTCATTATGAAAGAATTAAATCAAAATAAAAGAGAAATAAAACCCGATTAATCATCGAAATTTCCCGAGAACTTCACCCACGGTCTCTCTTTACTTCAGGCCTCTCCATGCCTCTCCTCTGGACTGTGCAATTCCATTGTTCTTCAATGCCTAGGTTCAATTTTTCTCAATTATAGGGGACCTCAATTTATAATGATTGGGAAAAATGTAATTGGCAAGCAGTGTTGGTCCCAATCCAATCTAGCCAACTGTTTGTTGCTATTTTTTCAGTCAGCCACACCTATTTTCGACCTTTGCACATACACGGCAACTTCCATCATTTCTTTTCTATTATTGTTCCAGCCACTCCTTCTGTTCTCCATCTTCTTCCTTCTAATCTTTCTTTTCTCTGTTCATGGTTTGGGCAGCAGGAACCGCTCCCATCTCTTTTTGCTGATTGTTCGTTAACTGTAGTTGCGACAGAAGTATGATTGCACACATGATCGAAGGAATACAACAGCGATGGACTCCTTTTTTCTCTTTTCTTCTTATCTTCTGGCTGTTACATGCTCTTTGATGTAGTGACTTCTCTTGGACTGTAATGCATGATGGTTGATCACCTCTTTTGTTGTTCTCGTTAATGCTTGTTTGATCTATTTTGCAAACAGGTACTGCTGCAACTTTCTTATTGTTGTCCTCTACTTTAGCTGTAACAATAGTTTACTGCTGTATATTTTTTTCTATGGTCTCATGAATGGAGTGCTTTGAACCTAGCCTCGTTCTTTGTCTCTTCTTCAAAAGACCTGACAGATCTAGGTCATTAGACATTGCTATCAGTTGAAAAGCATTGATGAAATTGGGAACTTAACTTTTTCTCTTTCCTAGGGTATTTCCTCTCATATTTGACACCCATGACATGATGCATAAGTAAGCATGATTATGATTTGGATATCATGCATTGTATTTATTGATCATGAGATGTTTTACAAATATGATAAGATGTTTTTATCTTGATTTTTATATTGATCCTATGTGTACCATAATCTTACTTGGAATTCCTACTGGGCATGTTGACTGATACCCTACTTCTACCCTATAAATAATGGAACAGGGAATGAGAAGGAAACAGACATGAGACATGAAGGGAGTCAAGCGTAGGAGCTTGGAAATGAATGAAGTTAATTTACTTAGTTTTGATGTTTATGATGTATTGGGAGGATTGATGTTTTGGACTGTAATAGCTTAGAATTATTTTGCTATGGTTTGATGACATTTAAGTTTTAATTGGAATTGAATGATGATTGTTTTGCCTGCTTAATGATGATATGATTATGGATAGTATCTTATCCATTCATATATTATTCCGCAAGTATTTAGAAAGGGTGTGAAATGTTTTAGTGGACTTAATCCACGCACACGTAGAGGTGGCCAGTTAAGGGTCGGATTTTAGAAACTCGGACTTAACTCGCGTCGTGATGACCCGCTCTCTCTCACTCATTTTAAAAAAAAAGTTTAATTATACTATGATTTGTGGCGAGTGAAAAAGGGCGGGGCGTTACATCACAATCCTAGGCGATTGGGTGGAATTCTCAATCAATTGGATATGTCGAACTCATATTCTATTCGTGAAAGCGTAATTCCCCACATAGAGTATTTGGGATAGCCCTAGGTTGAGTGAGTCAAACAGTGGATGTAGGTTTGTTTAAACCGAACTACTATACATCTTGTATTGTGGCTGTTGTTCTTATTTTTGTATGATTGTTCTAGTATTGGTACACTCTCTTTTAACACAACACATATCTCTTGATTAATATTGTTAATCCACTGCATATCTATTAATTATTAAAAAAAATTGTGACGATTGGAAAAATTGGTTACTTTCTTATTCACCCCGCCATATTCACCCCCTTCTAGGGTCAATCTTGAGTCTCCTTCTAGCACACCGGGTACTTTCACTATTCATAACAAAATGGTGTTTTAGTAAAATAGCCATAACTTGAGCTCCCGACTTTGGAATTTAGTGTTCTAGGGCATTATGAAAGCTATTTCAATGCTCTATCCATCCATAATGAATTTACCACCTGATTAAATCATTTGATAGGTGGAAAGATCCCCTCATGGTCATGGTATCTAAGCCAACACAGGGGTAATGGATCGTACCTCGAGTCCACCTGTACTTGTGGGACCTCTTTCTTTGGGCTTGAGTGAGCTTGTTAGAAGCTCATGGAATTTTGATATGTGGATTTGAAATAGGTTTTAAAAAAATAGTCGCGTTCCGGGCCCACATTTGGATTCGGGGCCCATTCAATATACTCCTCATGACTACAATATACAAGAACCCATTCATGCTTCTATGTGAATTAGCTGTAGTGTCTCACTTGTATTCGGATACTTCTTGTACCTCAGTGATGGTCCCACCTGTATGTTGCTGGTGAATCTGAGGCATCTGCCCAATAAAAGGCAGTGGGGACCTGATGGTAGAATGGTAACATATGTGGTTGTGGGCCTAGTAATAAGTTGCGGGGACCTGGTTACCTATGAGTTACATTATGGTTGAGGGGACCTGGTGACAACCCGCTGTTGGGTTGGTTAAAAGTGGTGTTGTGTGGTGATGGACATCATGGCATTGCATGAGCATTGAGTATTGATCATATACATTTAGATCATAATGTGAAATTACTATGCTTCGGAATCTGTTATATGAAATGTAATGCGATGAGCTAGGATTTGATTACAGGAGATATGCTTATGAATTTTGTATATGATTTGTATGTGCTATTTTTTTCTTTACTGGGCTTGGAGCTCATACCCCTCACATTATAGGGAATCCAGTGGACTTAGGCATAAGTGAGCTGTAGGAGCAGACTTAAAAAACAAAGAGTGGCTTAGAAGCAAATTCGATTATTTGTTTAAGTAGAGACATGCACAATCTGATATTTCTTTAGATATGTGGTTACAAATTCATTAAGAGTTTATTATTTTTATTAGTTTGTAAGACTTGGATAATAAATTTGAGTTATTGAGAACCTTGAGAATTTAGTTTAGTTTATTGATGGGATTGTGAGATAACTTGTGAGTTTAGAATTATTCATGTGTTAGTTGTTGATTTTACAAGTTATGATTTGTCATTTGGTTTGATGATAGTGGGCACGAAAAGTTCGATGGCTTCGTAAAGTGTTCATGTTATTTTATTGAGAAAAAATTTTCTAGCCATGAATTTGCAATGTAAGACTCGTTTAGATGAATAGTTGATATTGGATTTCAATAGAAAATCACGCTCGTTTAAGTGTTGGAAGAGCAGGGTGTGACATTCTCATGCATTGGACTTTATCTTCTAGGCTCCACAAAGCCCTCGCTAAAGAGAAACTGATTTAGATAGAAGATGAAAGCTTTAAAATTTTGTTGTACGTAAATATTGATATAAGATTTCCAATAAAATATATTTTATCTATATTAATTTCTATAAAAATATTTTATATATTATACATTTAATAGTTAAAATAAATAACAATTTATATTTTAAAAATTCATTATAAAAATAGTTTTTATGTGATATGTTTGTACAATCATACTTATTTTGCAATTTATATTCCGACTGCTAGAGAGTTCAAACCAAATTGTCTAGCTAGAGCAGTTGAGTGCATTTTGTATTGGGGCTACTTGTTCAGGCTACTTGTTCGAACAAGTTGTGTTTGTGCAAGTTAGGTGCAATTTGCACCCAAGTTTAAGGTATCCTTAACATTGTTATGAAGAGTATTAATGACAATACACAAAATGTTAAGAAAGAGAGTTGTAAGTTTCAATTAACTTTTATTAAAAATATTAGTTATATATAAATTAATAGAAAGCATACATTTTGTATGAGTACATTAGTCAAAATTTTATAGAGAATAATTTTCTTTAGCTCACAAATTTTATATAAATCTTTTTATTTTTAGATATTAATATAAATGAATTTCGATTGTATTCTTTAAATTATCAAATTTAATCATAAAATCTTTTTTCTATTTTTATTCACAAATTCTCTTTAATTTTAGATGATAATATAATAAAATTGAATTAATTCTTTTCCACTCATAAAATCTCCATGTTTTTGATATTTTTTATAAATTTTGCATTTTTTATTTGTCAACACAAAATAACTTACAATATTTTAATGAGAAAAAAATCAAAATTTATTTGACAGATATATAAATTATTTTCTTATATATAAATAAAATAAAAAAAATTCAAAAAGTTGATTGAATACAGAGACATCAGGGTAATATGGCATTTTACTTTCATTTAATCATCTCTCACTGTCATGATCTTAATAGTTTTGATTTTTAAGTGATGATCGATTGATCTTTTAAAGCTGTTGATTAGATTAAAATAACTAAAAATGTGATAAAATTTTAATCATCTATTATATATTTTTGCCTATGTGAGGTGATCTAGTCGCTCAAATGTTTCAAAGCTATCCGTGCTCTTTCTAACCGGGACTGTTCTCCCCATTTGGATAACTCCGAGCCAAGTGGTCTGATTCCCGAACCTATAGCTTCGGTTCGCCAAAACCCAAAACGCCTGGAAAGGCTGTAAATAAAGAAAGGGACGTCGTCCTTCTCACTGAAGACTATCCCCCATTTTTTGCTACTCGTTTTCTACTTCTTTTGCTTCGGATCTACTGGTAATTTTTTTTTTTTTTTTAATTCGTTTCTTGATTTTTTTTATTTTTTTTCTTTTCTTTATATGTCTGACTGAAAATATCGTTTTTAAGAGCTCTATCATATCCAAATTGAGGGTGTTTTTTTTGTCACTTTTTGCTGATTTCATTTCTCTTCATTTGGATTTTTTTTGGTATTAGGTGAATGCTTTAATATGTAAGATATGAAATCGATCTTTGCAAAGGTCTGACACTGTAGATCTTCGTTTTGAAGATTAATTTCGATACATTTAGATCCAATGATTAGCAATGGGTTTTGACCCTGATTTTTGCTGGCTGAGTACTCTTTTATATTTTTCGGTATGGTGGGGAAGGGGGGTTACGTTGGTCCATCACATGCAACGTATCAGTAAAAAACATTTTGTTAAATAAGATAAAGATGTTAGAATGGGACTGCTCTTGTTTTCTGCAAATGTAGGGTTTATAAATTTATGCCACTTAGAAGCAAATAGAGGATATAGTATCTTTGGCCAAAGTTCTGTTTCTTAGAGTTGTGAAGGATTGATGAGCACTGGTCTAAGTTGGCTAGTTGCATTTTACCATTGATGACGGACTACTTCTCAATTGTTTTCATTTATGATAACCAGATAATTCATTCATTCTTGATTCTTGATGTCTTGATCTTTATGATCTCATTGAGGGGATTATGGTGGCAATAAATATTTGGATGTAAATGAAAAAGCCATAGGCAATCTATCAGATAGCTGGAATTGCCCATTTTGTTGTCTTCGTGTTTCTGGGCTATTGATGAAGACATAGGGTCGTACCTGTAGGAAAATTGCACAATTCCAAAGATCTTCAGCAGAATAATAGTTTTAGACCTGAATTCTACAATTTGAATCAAGGAATACAAAGTTAGAATCCCATTGACTTGTGTTAGGAGAAAACTCGAAGATGGATTGGATAACCGAAATTAAGTTTCACATCATGGAAAAATGATTAAGGCTCAAATTTCACTAGGTCAAATTGTCACCATGCAGTTGATCACCAGGATCACTTTGTGTTGGAGATTATACCCAACCCACATACACATTCAATCATAGATTCAAGCACAAGCACACACACAAGGAGAAGAACACATGGATTTACGTGGTTCGGTCCAACCTTGGCCTACATCTTCGGGAGAGTGTAGATTTTATCCGTAGAGAAAGAAGAATACAACATTCATCCCTATTCTTCTATACCCCTCTCTATCTTCCTCACTACACTCTCTCTCCTCTTAGCTCTCACCATTAGAGCTTCCTCTTGCTCTGTCCAAAGAAAACCCTAAGACACAAGAAGTTATATAGTGTTGCTTACAATAGACAGGCACTCGGCCTGAGCTTGGGCCCATCAGACAATTCAGGCCCAAAAGGCTTTGAGCCATAAATCAAACAAACTCCACCTTGGCGAAAAAGCCCCCGATACCATGAAGATTGTTGCCTTTAGTTTATGACACCTTCCACCTGCTGTGCAGCACCTCTAGTTCCTCATCTTCTTTAAGACGTTCATCCCCACGCCCTACGCCCTGGGATGATCCACCAGTCAAAGACTGATCAACCCAACCGGGCTCCACCTTGAGCATTGCCGCCCAAGCTTCCTGTGTTGCCTCTGCAACTTCGCACCAAATGGGCTGCACCTCGAACCATAGTCGTTGAGATCCCTGTGTTGCCTCTACAACTCTGCACCAAATGGGCTCCACCTCGAGCATTGTTGCCCGAGTCTCTTTTAACGCCGTTGACCACTCCCGACGACTCCAAATTTTCCTCTCATTTTCCAAATACTAACCAGTCACTGCGTTGATCTCTTCGCCACGATCTCACAGGCAAAGACGGATCTCAATTCCGAGTCCCGATGACTCTAGAAACTGCAAAAACAATTCTGACCGTTGATTTTTCCCCGCTGAAGGAGTATCAGAAACTATGGTTCTGCAGGGTCACCCGAAACTGTAGTCCTGTTGATCACCATGCAAGCAGTACTGTAGTCCTGCGGAGCTACCCCAATTATAGTCCCTCGGGTGCACATGAAATGGTGGTCCTCCATACCACCAAAAACTTATTTTTTTAATCCTTCTCCACTCGTTTTACCCAAAACGAGTGGAAAATCATGTTCCTGCCGCAACCTCCTGGCATGCCAGCCCTTCTCAGGCGCTCGCTGCCTCCGGCGTCGCTGCTGTTCGGCAGCAGCTTGGTGCTGCTTGCGCACCTGCCTGCCGTGTGTTCTCCTGAGATCCCCGATCTCAGATCTGCAACAGGCTTGGTAGATGATGGAATCTGCCCTCTACACCGATAGTCTGCTGTTCCTTGTGCTCCTCTGGTCGCTTTTCGAGTGCTGTGACTCTGCCAGTTGCTGCCTCGACTGATTTCTCGCCAGCGTCTGGCCATGCTTGGCTCACCATTAGCCACTCGCACTTTGCTGCCCTGAGAAGGGACAAATCTAGCAGAGATCTACTCCACCTTCTTCTCCTGCAATCGCTTCTGATCTGGGCATGGTTGCGAGATCTGCACCTTCACAAATCTCCTTTGTAAACCCTTTGCACACGGCTAACATGCTTTGTGCCTCCTCCTTCTTTGAAAACTCAGATTCGCACAAGCAAATCTCGAGGGCCAGTTGCTCACAGATGTGTGCACGAATGAGGGGTCTGTGCACGACTTCCTTGCCGTGCCTAGATCTTAAATTTGCTGGGCCTGCACCTTTTGTCACCATGCCAGATCTACCGATCTGCACTGTTGTCCATTTTTTTTCCTCGGCTTCCTTTGGCTTTTCTCTGAATCTGGCCGCCTGCGGTGCTCCTTCTTGCTCTGCAAAACCCTTTGCACGCTGACGCTACTCTAGCCAATACCACTGGAAACCCAGCGCCTCTTCTTTAGCCATTCTGTCTCAGATCTCTTACCACCAGATCTCCCGAGCCTCTCTCTCGTTCACACGACTCCTTAATCGCCGCACCCTTTTTGGGCGTATGCTGCTACCATGTACAACCAGCCCTTAGATCTGGCGATCTGCCCCTTGACTTGCAGACGGTTGCACATGTTGCCCTTTTGTGCCTTACTTGTAAACCCTGGAATGCCAGACTGAGAAACCCCAAATCTGGGTTTTGCTCTTGAATTCACGCCGTTGTGCGTGTTCCAGCGTCGCTCATATCTAGTCCTGCTCTAGCCACGCCTCTACTGGCCGGACTCGCCTTGGTGCTTGCAGACGTTGCTGGCGCCTCTGTATGCTGCCGAGCTCCACCTGCTTTCGGTGCTCCTCTCTTGCACCTGCTCGGCCCTCCACTCGCAGTCAGCACTTGCAACCTGCAGATTGATCTCCCACCGTTATGCTCCTCCTTTGATCTGAGATTCTTCTAGCCCGAATCCAAACCTTCGGCTTTGATACCAATTGTTGGAGATTATACCCAACCCACATACACATTCAATCACAGATTCAAGCACAAGCACACACACAAGGAAAAGAACACATGGATTTACGTGTTTCGGCCCAACCTTGGCCTACGTCCACGGGAGAGTGTAAATTTTATCCATAGAGAAAGAAGAATACAACATACATCCCTATTCTTCTATACCCCTCTCTATCTTCCTCACTACACCCTCTCTCATCTCAGCTCTCACCATTAGAGCTTCCTATTGGGATCCCCTCCTGGGATCCCCAATGGGAATGGCCTCCTCAGGCTCTGTCCAAAGAAAAGCCTGAGACAAAGAGAAGTTATATAGTGTTGCTTACAACAGACAGGGCACTGGGCCTGAGCCTGGGCCTGGGCCTGGGCCTATCAGACAACTCAGGCCCAAAAGGCTTTGAGCCATAAATCAAATACTTTGCATTGCAATTTTGTTACAATCCCTACTTCTTAGGATCGTATATGGCTGCTCTCCTCATGTACATGCTTACGTTGCTAGTTTTTTGCAAAAAAACCCTAACTGTAAGAATCATACATGGCCATGTATCCAAGTTTCCTACTTCCTCACATGCCAAAATCCTAGGTTTTCTCACAAACTTCCCACGCCAATGCAAATTGGAAGTCCTCCAAATTTGGTTGCAAGTTTGAAAAAAGGGTGACGTACGTTGGAAGCTTCCTTGGAGAGAGATCATTCTTAGCTTGGAGAATTTTAAGGAAAATGGATGACATGACAAGTGATGTGGATTCCATGCAAGCAATGACATGTCATTTTCGTCCAAATGGATATCTTGTAGCAAACATACTTTTTAAAGTGGGCTTTTAAGGTCCATAACATGTCATAACAGGCCTTGACCCATAGCACACTCATAGGGCTCTATATCAGGTGCAAGTGGGTCCGTTAGAAAGATTTTCGGGTCCTCTCTTGCCACTATCAATTCTTTGGTGCTATTGAAGTAGAAGGCCACCAATTATGTCAACATGGGTCCCACCATTCTCTAATGGATCTTCATGAATTTCATTGGGCTAGATTGAGTTTCTGATGGCCTCATCAACAATTCATGCGTTGGATCAGCTCATCTTATTTGTATTAAAAAGATCACTAAATGGATGGCAAGGGATTATTATAACGCCCCACCCTTTTTCACTCTACGCTTTCCGAAAATCCGAGTCTTTTTTTTTTTTTTTAATAAACAAAGAGTGATAGAGAGCGGGACGTCACGACGCGAGCTAAGTTCGAACTTCTAAAGTCCGACCCTTAACTGGCCAACCCTATGTGTGCATTGACTAAGTCAATGAAAACGGTTCACACATAATAATATAAACATGCGGATTAAAATCATAACTGTGGAATTATAATAGAACCTAGTTCTATTCTATTTTAGATAGCAAAGTACGTCAAGTCTTTATCCATAATTAACATAACATAATTATCCAAATAAACATCCAACCATAGCAAATATTATCTAAGTTATTATATTCCGAATTCTAAATACTCAAAATACAAGTCCATGAGTATCTTACTCAAAATATAAACTAAAAGCATCCAAGCTCCTATGCTTGGCCCTCCTCGAGTTCATCGTTCCCCTTGTTTCCTGTATCATCCAATAGGGCAGAAGTAGGGCGTTAGAACAACGCGCCCAGTAGGTATTCCAATTAGGGCTAACACATGGTTAGTACAAAACATATATAATAACATATAGGCAAAAAGCCATATAAACCATGCCATGTCATGATGTCAAATGCAATGAGTCCCACCCATCACAAGTACATATAATTACCTCCACATAGGTCTTTCGGACGCCCCGACGGAGTGTGGCCCCTCCGGTTTCTTCCTGATGGAAAAGCACATCAAGGTATCCCACATAGGTTTTTCGGACGCCCCGACGGAGTGTGGCCCCTCCGGTTACATGTCCTTCACCCCATGGCATGCATGAGATGCTAATGAAACACATGCTATTTTATAATGTAAACATAGCATTAAAACCTCACAATAAAAACATATCTTTTACAACGTAAATTCAACAAAGTAAGATAAAAACATTGTACATAAACCCATGGTTTCAAAGAGGTGGAATACTACCAAAGACCACTAACGTGTCCCTGCGCTTTCGTCCGGTAACCGCTCACGATCGTACACACCTTGTGAGGTCCGGTTATCTTATAATATAACAATCAATTAAAACCATGTCCCATTTGATTTACAATAATGTCCAAGTCCATAAACCCAACTTGTAGGGTTCGGCCATACACCATGGCTGAACCTCACTTACTAGGTTTTAGTCCCTCCTTTGAGTCCCTTGATCTTTTACTTAAATTCCAAGATCATACCCCCTTTTATTCATTAATCTAATCATAAACAAATTAATCATCTAACATAGCCATGGTCCATTAATTTTTACTTATTTACAATATTGCCATCCATGGCTATCATTCCATTATTCTAACCCTTCATACATTAAAACCATCTATCATTCCCCATGGGGTTCGGCCACACACTACAGCCGAACCCATGGTTTATCATTTTCACTCTTATTTACTTCCATGCCATTGCTTAATCTATGGTTGTCCATTTTACTCATTTACAATATGCTTAGGCTAATAAATAACCCACTAACAAGATTCATGGGGTTCGGCCATGGTCTTTCATTTTTTAGCTGATATTACAAAATTGCCATTACCTCCATCAACTTATGTTTAGGTTCCAAAACATAAGTCCATTCATTTATTTTCTCATATTAGATCCATAATATTGGTTCATGGGGTTCGGCCATACATAATGGCCGAACCCATGATATCATTGTTCCATCCTCCTTGTTAATTTATTTACAATAATAAATCCATAATTGACCATAGAATTGATTCATGGGGTTCGGCCAAACCATGGCCGAACCCTATGATGTATAACTTTCCATTTTATCCATTATATCAATTACCATCCTTGAATCCATGAATCAAGGTTCCTTCCTTTTTGATCCAAAAAGTCCATCATTAGATCTTTTCTAAATTAATAACCATCTTCCATGGGGTTCGGCCATACACCATGGCCGAACCCTATGGTTCATAATCCTCTCTTTAAAAATCATTCATCCAATATAAGTTCTTTAATAACTTTTCCATGGGGTTCGGCCATACAAATGGCCGAACCCTATGGTTCATCATTGATTCTTTTAGCCATAAAAATTAGGGTTCGGCCATACAATGACCGAACCATGTCCTTAACCATATATCCAATTTAAATCCTTTTAAACCTTTTAAAATCATAAGCATACATCTATAATTTCATGCGTTGAAACCCAATAAAATTATTGACCACTTCCATGGTTTTCATCCCTCAAAAACCATAAAAATTAGCCAATGTTCTTTCATGGGGTTCGGCCATGTATTATGGCCGAACCCTATGGTTCCTCCTTTCCATTTAAAATACTATAATCATCCCCCAATTTTCTTCCATGGGGTTCAGCCATACACCATGGCCGAACCCTATGGTCCCTTTCTTTAAACAAATTTATCAAAATACTTACTGGTTCCGCGACTTCTCCGGTTTTCCTTCGCTTGTTCTTGCTCTTCCAATCTTCTCCTTCTTTAGCCTTTTCCTCCTTCTTCTTGATCTTTCACACAGCCGAGAACACCTTCTTGTCAGAGCACACCAGCGTCAAGACCCTCCCTTAATTGTATATTGCCGTGCGCCCTTGTTGCCTCTCTTTTTATCAACCTTACAATTGGTCCTATATTGCTGAAATAGCAAGTGATGATTCCAGCCGTGTATAAGATTGCAATTTCTATTCCTCCTTTCCTTTGCTCGGCTGCCCTCTCCTTCTCTTGATATGCCGTGCGCCCCTTGTGTCTCTATTATAAAACTTTCAATCGGTCCTAATTAGAAGATGCCAAGATCCCTTCAAATTAGCAATTGCCTTGTGCCGTTCTTAATCAAGGAAATGACCTCTTTTTAAATGATCTTTTGCGCATCCTCATGGATGTGCAAATCCCACACACACGGCCAAACATCTTTTATTTAATGTTAGACATCTTCTAAAGATACACTAGCGCATAATCATGGATTGCATATCTCATACACGGCCATGCACAATATCCCATTCCTAATCCCTACAACCATATGCAATCTTCCAACTTCCCTTTATGCGCATGCCTCTTAATCTAGATCACTTATTTATAGATATTGCATTACTATTTTAATTAAGCCCCATTTAATTCTATTGAAACCATTTCCACAATTCGTTGGGTCTTAATTGGGCAATGACCCAACACTTTACCCATCTAAGGTCCATAACCGCTAATTCACAATTAAAATGGCAAATTGCATAAATATTGATCACATGGAATTCCGAAGTGTTACAATTATGGTTGCCCAAATGGTTTGCATGTGCTTTGACTGCTTTGTGGATCATTATTTGTTGGTCTAGGTGAATCATTTATGATGAATGAAGACATTATCCTCTAATACCTTGCAATTTTGGACAGAAGCAATGGAAACATTGAAACCCAATGGGGTTGGAGTGATGGCCAAGATCCCATCTCTTCAAGTTGGAGGTCTTGAGTTCAATTCCCACTCTCCCCAAAGGGCCATTCCCCGTAATTTTATCAGGTGTGTGTGGATAGGGAGGTTTACACATGCCCCAAGGATTAGTCAGGTGCTCTAAAAGGCCTGGACACCTTGGTCTTAAAAAAGAAGTAATGGAAACATTTGAAAAATTTTCAAGTTGATGTTTCATTCAATTAAACCAATACATTTATCCCATGCACCAAGACATGCAAATTGTCATTTACAAATTTCGTCCAAAAAACAAAATTTCAGCAAAAAATTATCAATCTGGGCCTGGGCCAAAATTGTAAAGTTGTTTTGGAAAAATCAGCTAAAACTCTCGTTGAAAATTGTTACACAGTGCATATCTGCCAACTGTACCCTATATTCTTGTTATTTTTCATTCCCAAGATATACCATATCTTCTTGTTGTTTCTTCATTGGCTACTGAGCTACATTTTATACAAATGCTCTTTTGATCAATGCAACACTTGATGACTAGACCTTAAGTTACTAGCTTGTCTCCACTTTGCTTGCCTTCTGCTAAATCCTACTTGCAACATCCAAATAAACCCTCTGTTTTATAGTGGCATCCGAGTATCAAATCTATGCATGTGTGTCATTCTCAATTCAAACAGCTCATCCTCTATACTTGCAAATCTATATTTTTCTCCCTTTTCTTGCTAGCATTTCAAGCATTTCCCTTTTCAAATTGATGTTACATTCAATTAAACCAATACATTTATCCCATGCACCAAGACATGCAAATTGTCATTTACAAATTCGTCCAAAATACAAAATTTCTGCAAAAAATTATCAATCTGGGCCTGGGCCAAAATTGTAAAGTTGTTTTGGAAATATCAGCTAAAACTCTCGCTGAAAATTGTTACACAGTGCATATCTGCCAACTGTACCCTATATTCTTATTATTTTTCATTCCCAAGATATACCATATCTTCTTGTTGTTTCTTCATTGGCTACTGAGCTACATTTTATACAAATGCTCTTTTGATCAATACAACACTTGATGACTAGACCTTAAGTTACTAGCTTGTCTCCACTTTGCTTGCCTTCTGCTAAATCCTACTTGCAACATCCAAATAAACCCTCTGTTTTATAGTGGGCATCCGAGTATCAAATCTATGCAGTGTGTGTCATTTTCAATTCAAACAGCTCATCCTCTATACTTGCAAATCTATATTTTTCTCCCTTTTCTTGCTAGCGTTTCAAGCATTTCCTATGAAGCCTTTCTTTCCAAGTCTGATGTATTTTTGGTTCATTTATTGTCTCCTGAATTAGTACTGCATCAACTGTAAATAAGATACCGGGGTACTACATCTTTGATTTTTGTTGAGGCCCATGGCTAAGTTCCTCTTTTCTTCTAAAGTGGATTGATGAACTGGGAACCTTGTTTTCTTTCTTGTTTCTATGTTATTGGCAGTTTCATGTATCTTTTCCTCCTATCCATAAGTAAAACATTCATGAAGGCTTACTCCAACTAAGAACTTAGTTGTGACTTGATAAGCAGTTTTTACCCTTGTTGCCTCTTCATGCATCACTTGTATAATCATGTCATTTCCGCTGTGAATGCATTTTTGTTAGAGGGAGCTTTGTTTTGTTTCTAGTTGCATTTGCTTTTATGTTGTTGGCAGTTTGGAATACTTTTTCCTCCTATCCACAAGTCAATAACCTTTCCAAAAATTAAATGATTAAAGAAGACTCAAAATAGTACATTCATAAAGCCTTACTCCAACTAAGAACTTAATTGTCTCTTGATAAACAGTTTTTGTACTTGTTGCCTCTTCATGATTCACTTGTATAATCATGTCATATCCATCTGCAATTCATTTTTTTTTCTGATGTTTGTCACATTAGTTCTTTTACTCCATCGGTTATCATAATGGGAGAAATGACTTATATTTACCATGTATAAGATTCAAACAGTGTTGGATGTGTGGCCAAAAGTCACATCTATTCTAAGAAGCACTGATACAGGTGCGCGTATCGGATACGACCGATACGGGAATATGACAAATTTTGAAAAACTAGGATACGGGTGTGGCAGGATACGCCGAATTATATATATATGCATCAACAAAATAAATTCAGACATTTACAAAAAAATCATAAATTCTACTATGAGATAAAAAGAGTCAACAAACATCAAGTACATGATACTAAGCTTTATATAATGTTTACAATGAATTATTTCCAATTTGCCCTTACATAAAAAATAATGACTAAAATAAAACACCTACACGTGTCGCGCAATGTTGTCAAACTCGACTCGGATCGTGAATCACTCTAGGGGTGTTGACTCGTTAATTGTAAATTGTAGAATCATAAGAGTTTTACCATTTTTGACTTTTTTTTGCTATAATTATTATTTATACTAAAATTACATATAAACTGACATAGAATAATAATATGCTTTGTTCAATTCCTCATAATATATAAATGTAATTATAAATTTAATTTCACTTGAAGAAATTGAATAAAATTGTCATTAAGATGATGATAATATGAGCTATAAAATAAATTTCTACATATCTTTTAAGATTTATAATATTAAAGTATTTACTATATATAATGTATACCAAAGTTGTCAAACTATTTTAAATATAATTATGTTAAATAGTTAAGTGTATTATTTAATATAATAATTATGTTAAAATAGTTAGTTTAATATTTTAAATAATAACCGTTTAATTGACACAAATCAATAAGATTTAAAATTTTAAATAATCTTTAAAAACATCTATCAATAAATTTTTTTAAAATAGACACAAAATACTAAAATAAAAAATAAAAAATAAAAAATAAAAATCTGTTTTAAAACATAAAAACGATAATAAAAAGTTAAAAAAATATAAAAGATGTTTTAATATTTCTTCGTAACAGTGTCGCAGCTCGGTATTACTGCGAAAATAACTTAGGAAAGGCATACATATCCACGTAACTTAGGGTAAAGCCTTACGGTGAGGGTAAAGTTGGGTGTTAGTGTGTTACGAATGAAAAACAGAAGAGACAGAGAAACCCAGCTGCGGCGGCGGAAAATGGAATGGGAGAAAAAAAAAAAAACTGAAAATCAAGTAGAGAACGACGGCGAAACATGTCCTTCAATGGTACAACATCTTCCATTTCGCATCTCCTTTCTTCCATTCGAATTAAAAGTCTTCCCTCTTTACTCATTTTTCTTCTTCCCTTTATTTACTGATTTTCCCCCCTCTTTTTTTTTTTCTATTTTTCCCTCTTTTTCTTTTTTCTTCCGCAATCGCACGATGGTGCGATTGACGATTTTGGAATCGCACGATCTGCGCTTTTCGCAAAACTTGACTGATCAATGGGTTTTTTCGATTGAACCAGCGAGTTGACTCGCTGGACCATCAGAGTCGAGTCGACTCGTCCGGGCGTGTCCCGCCGTGTCGCATGCTGTATCCTTGCACACCTACGCGTATCAGTGGTGTATCTGTATTTAAACAATATTGTAATTAATTGGGTGCATATTCGACACGTATTCGAGCCGTATTCGACTGTATCCATGTTGGATATCACCCGACACGGATACTCGAAGGGTTTTGAAGTATCTGTGCTTCATAGCATCTATTGCATTTGAACTATGGCTATGTAATGTATCTTGTTGTCCACTTAATTATTAATAGCAAAACAAATAGTTGGAATGTTCTAATTGTTGAGTGGTAGCAAATGACAATTTTGTTTGGATGTTCTGATTCATGCCTACTTTTAGTTGAACAAATAGAAAAAATGTTTTGATTAATGTAGCTAGACATGGTGGACCCAATTGTGTAGAATGTCTTTCCAATGAGATGTGTACTTGGATGCTTACAATGAAGTGGCAGTAATTTGTCGTTAGTGAGCATAATGTGGCTGATTGAATTGATATGAGTTCGTGGTGCTATGTCTCATGCAATGTTGCAATAATGGAAATTGGGTTGGTAAATTTTATATTGTTTAATTGCATATATTAATTGAGTGATTAATTTCTGCCCATTTTTGATTTAAAGAGCATTATTTTCATCCCCTTTTAATATTTAGGGAACCACATTAGGCATTTAGAGTTACCCTAACTCTTGTCCTGCATTAGTTTGTATCATTGACAGGTTGGGTTGTTTCCTTAAACACCTCACGGTCTTTTAGGCTGTATCATATTTTTTGTGAAAAAAAAATTGCAGTTTATTATTTTTTTTTTTTAAAAAAAACTTGTCATTCATTGCATATGGTATTAGAACACAACATAGACTTTTCTTGTAATGGTGAGTCAGACCATCTAGAGATATGCCAGGAGAACAACCCCCAGCTTGGTGGAATCAATTCCTCACCCAGTTACCTTCCCAGTTGACTGAACCTCGAGGTATTGATCATGGTGGGTTCCAACCTTATAAGCTTTAGGAATTTACCGAAAATGATGAACGTGTCTTGAATGCCGTTCCTGTCAAGGCCCGGGAGTTTGATGGACGTCTAGATCTTAAAGTTTTTCTCGGTTGGATATCGGATATGGAACACTACGTTGAGTGGCATGACATGTTGGAAGTCCGTAAGGTTCGTTTCGCCAAGATGAAGTTGGTGGGGACAAGCTAGGCTCTTCTGGACCACTGCAGAACAGAAGATGAGGAGGTTAGGAGATGACCCCTTAAACTTGTCGGAGATGAAAGAAGTGTTGAAGGAAAAATATGTTCTCCACAGGTATCGGGAAAGACTCCTTGATCAGTGGAACTCCTTGTGCCAAGGAAGTCATACTATTAGCGAGTATATCACTAAGTTTGACGAGTACTTCATGCGGTGCGAGATTGAGGAGGATCCTAGTCAGACCCTCTCCATGTTCAGATTAGGTCTTCGTCCCGAGTTCCAGCATAAGCTCATTTTGCGTCATGTTATTACCTTGGAAGAAGCGTATCAAGTTCTCCAAGAATTTGAGGACTACCTGAAACTGCATCCTCCTAGACAGTTAGACTTCCGTGGTGTCGATTTCGAACCCACTCCACCAGTAGCCCTACAAAATACAATGAGTCAACTGGGGAAAACCACCAGTGCTCCACCTAAGATCAAGAGTACAGATGCTAAGGGGGCTTTTGGTGCAAGCTCCTCTACAAGTGGCCTACAGTATTATCACTGTCAAGGCTTTGGGCAATTCGCTCGCGAATGTCCAACCAAAACTAGAAAACAGTAGAGAGCTCTTTTGTTAGGCGAACAATCCAAGGATGAGGTTGACCAGGAAATTGAGAATGAAGAAGTCTATGAAGGTGTAGACCCTCCCAGTGATGAAGAACCTGAGGAGATTGACGAAAAACCCCTTGCCATGGTTAGGTATGCTTTTGTTTTGTCCCAACCTATAGATCCCACCCCAGTGCAAGTGTCATCTAAGCCATCTGAGTTTGTACATGCATTTGCATTGCACAGTCATGATTTGTACGCTGAAATTAACGATCAAATTAATATAAGCGATGAAGAATATAAGTTTGCTGCAGATAATCATTGTGGATCCAAGGAATCTGATGTGGATGATCATGTGGAGGACCTCACACCTTGTCCAGGTCCAACACCTGCACTTCTAGACCCCACCCACACTAGCATTACCCTGTCTCACATATTGTCCTTCCCGACCATCCTATTGGCCTTCTGGACCCACCAGCAGCTACACCATCTAGCCCACTATCACAATCTAGCGCTCCCTTTTATCCAAATCATCACCTTGACCCTCCTACTGGCATACCTGATCCACTACATGACCCATGCTATGCACATGTTGATGCGGAGTACCACACGAGTTTCCATATTTAGCAAGTTCTTATATTTAGATTTAGGATTTCTAGCTTTTCATGATAGTATTTTTTCTTTCATTTATTTGTTTAGTCCAATAGTTGGTTTATTTTGGGGAAATTTAGTGATTTGACATGTAATTAGGGCTTTTTAATCATTGATGGTAGTTTGATATTTGTTTATTTGAGAATATTTTGGTATTTTTCATGTTTTTAAGTCATTATATATGTGATGTAACCCCTCCATATGGGATGGAGACTTGATGATGAATGAAATTGAAGTTTTCTTCCGTTGCTTGTGTGACGAAAATAATTTGGGAGTGATTCCTTTGGCGTGAGGCCCTTTTGGTGTGAAGCCTAGCGTGAGGCTACCGTCTCCTTCAGGTACTTCTGTTCTTCTTTTATCTGTCTTCTCTTTCTCCTTCCCTCTTGCTGCCAGAATTGTTCCTTAGGCCAAATCAGCCCAAATCTGATACCCTTGGTGTCGTTTTCCCCAAAATCTGTCCCAGTTCAGCGACAGATCTGTCCCAAAACAGCTCGAAGACCAGTCCCAGTTCTGTTCAAGATCTTTCCTAGACCTATCAGATCTGCTACTACATTTAGATCTGAATCTTAGACCTGTACAACCTTCTTCTTAACCCTTTTTACTGCTGTTCTACACATTTTCTTGTTGTTGTTATCAATTGATTAATAAATTTCAGCCCATACTAGTTTTAGGTGCATTAATTTCATCCCTCCTAATATTTAGGGAATCTAATTTAGGTATTTAGAGTTACCCTATTAGTTGTCCTGCATCACATGTCTAGCCCATTTAGCCTATACCTTCCTTATCTTCCTTGCCACCAAAGAGAGAAGATATAATTTATACTAGTCGAGGAAGTTATTTCCACACCTGCAGGAGGACATCACCTATATCCAGTGACATGGATGTCCATGCCCCTTACAGATATCACTTGGTGGTCCGAGTGTGAGCTACATCGACTTGCTCCGATTTTACTAGAGAGATTTGGGAGTCTTGTCTCATCGGAGGTGTATTCTACACAAATCTTGCTAATGCTACCATCCAGAGTTGTTGGTGACATCAGTGTCGGGTTTTAGAATATACCATTGATGGCGAAGGAGAGCTGATCCTACATTCTCCTTGTGCCTCGATTGATGCCCTGCTTGGTTGACATGTGAAAACCTCATGTAGGGCTACAACTCGGGTCGCGCTGGTCGGGTTCCTTAAAACCCAAGCCGACCTGAGTTGATATTTATGGAACCCGACCCGACACGTCCCGAATTCTTGACCCAAACCTCTCAACCCGACTCGAATTCTAACCCGAATCAACCCGAATTCTGACCCGACCCGCATTCTGAACCCATTTTAACCTAATTTTAGTCGGGTTGTGTCGGGTTAACTAGCAAAATCCTCAACCCGACCCGACCCGAATTCCATGCAGGTTTTTATCTTCTCAACCTGACCCGACCTGCTGACCCGTAATTCTTGACCCGACCCGAGTTGCACCCTAACCTCACGTACGTGTGATTACACATTGAAGGCCCCACATTGGGAAGACACGTGTGTGGGAAGATTGGTGTCTACTCTTCTGTTTGAACTCGAGGTCGAGTTCTTCTTAGACGGGGAGATTGATGTGGAGCACTATCAAAGGATTTATTTTATTCATTTTTCTTATTTGTTTTAGTTCTTTTGTTGATGTAATTTTGAGATATTTTGAGGGTATTTTAATCATTCTTGTAATTAGGGGGTATTTTGATCTTTGCTTGTTTTGAGTTATTATAAAAGCCATGTAATCCCTAACCCAAAGGAAGCTAATGATGAAATGAAAAGAATTTTCGTTGCCTCATGCGCACGGCCATGGTGAGAATCCACAAAAGTTGGTGAGAAATCAACGAATCTTTGGAGAGAATCCGAAGACGGAGAGAAGCCACGGCGAGAAGCCTTCTCTTGTTCTCTCTTTTTCCTTTTCTTTTCTTCTTCTTATTCTCCACTATCACAAGAAGAACCCATCTTGTGTTTTTGTTTCCTCCAAATACCCATCCATTTGGCTTCCGTTCTCCTCCATATCCCATCTCCAATTACTTCCCCCACCCCCAGGAATCCTCCTGTAGTCTTCTCCTCTTTGCCACCACCTCCAAGTTCCCCTTTGTTGCGGCCGTTACCTATCCTAAGTCCTATAGTTGTGTCGCCAACCCCAAAATACCTCTCCAAAACTACTGTTAGTCCAAAATTCTCTTTCTTGTTCACCGTAACTCATATAGACCCTTTTGCACACCCATCACCCCTTCCTTTTTGTCCGAGCCGACCATTATCTTACCCCTTTTCTTATTATTCCAAACCATATGCCTATTAAAACCCAATACATCCCACCTTTGATCATTGGGCCATTTAATTCATTTAATGCATTACTTTTGGACTCCATTACTCCCATTAAACACATTATATTCTTAGTATTTGCATGATTGTGTGTGGTAAATTTTATATTATTTAATTGCATATATTTGTTGAGTGATTAATTTCAGCCCATTTTAGATTTAGAGAGCATTATTTTCATCCCCTTTTAATCTTTAGAGAACTACATTAGGCATTTAGAGTTACCCTATCCCTTGTCCTGCACCAATATGCAACTAGGCAGGGATAGGATTGTCTGCAACGAAGGCAGAAAGAGAGTAACCTGTGCTCGAAGGTAAAGAGATAATCATATCTTGTTTATTTCATATTCGAAAAGAGGAATCCCTCTTGCTTACACCTATTGGTATTTATAAGAAAACTAAGACCTCAAAATAGAAGAGGACTCTAGACTATCTAGGAAAGCCACCTACCTGGCTTCTTTATTAAAATAAAAATAACAATTGGGTTTCCTAATTAATCTAGGACACCAACTTAGAAAAACGAAATTAACAAAATAAAATCTACTAAAAATAAATAAATAAAATAAAAATAGTGGTGCCCACATGAGGATCTCGGCAACGTGTCCTACATCACAACCTATATCCATGATTCACATAAGATGTTAGAGAGATTAAAAAAGAAGAATGACACATACATTTAAAAGCTCTGAAGGTTGTATTGCTGTCCTTTAAGGCAAAATTCCTCAAAATACTAATTAAATCATACCAAATCATGTCCTCGGTCTTCTAGAATTAAAATTAGTCACCCAAGGAATGAAATATGGCTATAGGGTCACCTAGGGTTTGCCTGAATTAGAGTTTGTTATTTTTTTCTATTCTTGGGCAAAACTAGGTCCCAAATAGGGTGAAACAATATGTTAGGGTCATATCTATGAGGATTGGATTTACGAGTCTAAGATAGGGATTTAGAGGTTGGGATGCGAAATAGGGCAAAACGGGCCCAAATTGGCATGTCCGTATGGACTAGTGGGTAGCGGCGGGTCTTTGGTGGCCGATGGTGGGTCCTGGTTTTGTTAGGGTTAGGGTTTGGATAAAAATGGGATAAAAGTAAGGTGTAGAAAGAGGAAAAAAGTGGAGAAAAAGAGGGAAGAAAAGAAAAAGAGATAGATAAGAAGAAACAAGATTTGTACCTTGAGTCACACAAGGTTCCTTGAGCTCATACCAAGGAGGCAGAAGGAGTCATACCATATCTGCAAATGGAAGAAATTTGAATTTCTTCTTTCATTCATTCTTCAAAAGTGCTTCTTACAACTATTTATAAGAAAAAAGGAGACTCTTAAAACTCTAGACACATGTGACTTAAGGCACACATGTGGATAATTTAAAATCATAAAAACAAATATAAGTCCATAACAATCTTGGAATCATTTAAACTAGAACAATATGACACTAATAAAAGATAACAAAAACAATGCCTGGATGGCTCTGGATCAACGGTCAAATCGGTCTAATTCATAAATGAATGACTCAGATGATGTAAATGGATGAGTGGAGGTAAATCTTCAAATCCCTGCTTAATCAACATACAATCTAGGCTATCCATGGCTAGATCTGTCTCTATCCATGGTTGGATATATTAGAAACATGCACAAAATCATCATCCAACTATGTTGAGGAAAAATCTAGATTTTGATGTATCTTTTTCAATGGCGTCCCACGATGTCCTCATCACTAGCCCAGCCAAACTAGGACCCAACTCCACCATCGGCCTCCAAAATCCCGTTGGGAATCACCAGGCCGTACGGATGTCTGTACGACCATATGGATAAGCCCGTTTTGGCCCAGTTTTACCCTATTTTGCACCCTAACCTCTAGATCCGTATCTTAGATCTGTAAATCTAACCCTAGCGTATTGTATGAACTAATTTGAGACCTTGTTTTGCTCTAAAAAAAAAAATTAACAAATCCTAATTCCTTTTGCAAACCCTAGGTGATCCCATAGCCCTATTTCATCTCTCAAGTGACTATTTTTTTAATGTAAAAGACCTAACAAGGTTAGGTATGATTTAATTAGTCTTTTGAGGGTTCTTGCTTTGAAGGCCAAAAATACAATGAGAGCTTTATGTATAGGTGTCATTCTTCTTTTTGAATCGTTTTGATTAATTGTGTATGTGAATTTGCATAGTTTTTGGTATATTCTTTGTTTAATATTAATTCTCTCTCTAACATCTTATGTGAATTATTGATATAGGTTGTATACCATTGTAGTATTCACCATACACATTTTGCATTCTCATATAGACATCCATCTATTATTTAGGTCTAGGGTTTTCAATATTTTAACTTGTCCTACGTCAAATTTGGTATTAGAGCTTGTCCTGCATTATATTTGGTATCATAGCTGAATTGATCAAACCATAGGTTGTAGTTATTTTTAAGTTTATCTTAGTTTGTACTCTATTGGAGTTATTTTTAAGTTTATCCCTTATGCGATTATTTCTAATCTTATTTTTTAGAATTAAGCCACTGATCCATTGTTCAACAAAGGTGGGAACCCAAGAAATAGAACTTTCTGGTCCCCAATCATTGAAAAAGTGGAAAGAAGGCTAGCTGGGCGGGGAAGAAAGTATCTCTCTCTTGGGGGACGAGTTACCCTCAAAATCAGTATTGATGAATTTGTCAATTTACTATTTCTCTTTTCGAAATGCCAAAAGGAGTTGTGAAGAGAATTAAGAGGCTTTTGAGAAATTTCTTGTGGGGAGACCAACAAAAAAGAACGTACATTCGGTTGCATGGTTGGAAATAATCAAACCTAAATCGAAAGGGGGTCTAGGATTAATCCCTCTAAGGTTAAGGAATCAAGCTCCTTTGTGCAAGTGGGCATGGAGATTTGGGAGGGAATGTGATGCCTTATGGGTCCAAATCTTGTCAGCCAAATATGGTTTGGAGGAGACTAATGGTTGGTTCCTAAGTGGCATGGTAGAAAAGAAAGGGTCAATGATGATTAGATCTTGGTGGAGGTTAGGACAAGGTGAAGAGGTGGCATGAAGTTTTTTAGGGACAACACTAGATTTTTGGTTGGAAAAGGGGGATAAAACTCTGTTCTGGAAAGATCTTTGGCTAGGAGAGTGGCCTTTAAAAGAAGTTTTCCCTAGACTTTATGGGATTTCAAGGAATAAGAGAACGTTAGTACAAGATTGCTACAAACTTGAGGGTCACCTAGTCTCCTAGCATCTGGATTTTAGAAGGGAGCTGGAGACTTTTGAAGAAGACAACAGAAGGGAACTCTTAGGTCAGTTGGAGAAGGTCCCCATCTCACCAAGAGAAAAAAGATGAACTGGGGATTCATCAGGAAATTTCTCAGGCAAGGCATTGGTAGAATCGGTTCTACAACGGCAGTCCAACGAGTTACCCACAACCAACGTGTCTTGGATATGCACTTGATAGAACTTGTGTTGGGTCTTTGGAAGTGTGGTTTACCTCAAGCCTTACTTCAAGGTTTAAACTTGCATGGACCACTATCCCAACAATCATATGTGGACAATTTGGAAAGAAAGGAACTCCTAGAATTTTTGAAGGAAAATCAATAGATTGGAGTGAACTTTTTCAAACAACAAAATGGAGACTTTGTGTGTGGCTTTTGTCTAGTAAAGAGTTTAGTGGCCTTAGATTTACGGACCTCTTATCATCTTAGGAGGAATGTATGAAGGGGTTTAGAAGGAAAGTGAAGCCCAAAGAACAATGGGGACCTCTATAACAGAATGTTATGAAGTTCAATGTGGATGGGGCAACAAGAGGAAAGGCAGGGCTTGCCAGGATAGATGGGGTGTTTAGAGACCAGGAGGGGACCACATCCATTCTCTTCAATGAGTCGGTGGGAACACGAGACAACAATGAGGCAGAAATCCTTAGCATTAGAAGAGCTTTGTACATCTGGAAAACATATGGGCACGGTAAACTAATTATTGAGGGATTCGACAAATGCTATCAAGTGTGCAAAGGGACAAAGGCGTCCGCCCTGGAAATTGATCACTTTGGTGAGGGAGATAGGGAGTTGGCTTCGGGGATGGATGTATCTTTTGTCTAGATCGGCCGAACAACGAATGGAGTAGCAAATTATTTTGCTAAACTTGGAGTCACTGGCATTTTTAGGCATTTTCCTTCTTTGAGTTTTGAAGAACTTTTGTTCTTGTTTTTTATATTTTCTGTTTTCTAGTCTTTTTTTCTTTCTTGTATTTTCTAGTTTGGGTCTAATCCCTTTAGACGTTTTCTTTCTCCTTGTATTTGTACTCTTTCATCTATTATATTTTCCTTTTTACTGCTAAAAAAAAAAGGGAAAAAAAAATTCTTTTGACACTGTAGGTCATTTGTCTATTTCCTCAATGAAAAATTATGTTAGGGTTTTATTCATATTATCCTACTATGAAATCTTTCCTCGAATCAAGTTGGGAAAGCCTGACGTTTTGATTGTTTGTGTTAAAATCTATATTTCATTGAAAATAACTGAAGCACTGTCTCGGTGAGGGGGGGAAAACCTCCATTTTTTCCTCATTAAGTTTTCCTATCTCACCCCTCCCATGGGCAATGGATTCCTTGAAAAGAGAGGAGAATGTTACATTTCATGTGTTCTTGGCAAAGAGCCCTCATTTCATGGAGGAAGAAAGAATGATCTCATTTTTCATGCTCTTTATTTTTTATAGCTAGAAAATGACAAACGATCCTTGATAGACCTGACATTTCTAGTAATTTAGGTACTTTTCTTAATTATTTTCGTGGTCTTGAAATGTTTTATCCAATAAAGCATTAGATATTAATGCAATATATTCTGTTTTAAGATAGTGAGGAAAATGTGTTAACAAGGTGCACTACTAGCACATCTGGAAAATAGTTATGAAAGAAATGCTAAAACACTATGCTACCCCCACACCCCACACCCCACATCCCTAACCCCCACACTGTACACATCGCACAAAAGGGAGGTGAAAGAGTAGACAATTTCATTTCATAAACGAAAGCAAACCACACAATATAAGAAACAGATAAGAACTCAAAATACACACACACATATATACAAGAAAATTCTTTTGCAACCATCAAATTATTTTTATCCACGACTTGTTTCTTAATGAATCTGCATCCTATATCTGTCTGTGCCCACCTGTTTAATAGATACCTCAATTAGATCCTTAACATTTCTGATTCATAAAGATATTGGAATTGGTCTCCATGGTCTCTTTTTCCTTTGGATGACCAACCTTTTTGCTGGTTGTTGTCATCTTTGTGATAATTTTTATTTTTATTTTTTGAAAGATCATCTTTGATGATGATGTGTCATTAAAAGATTCTTCGAAAAATTCTAACAGCTTTTTTAATGGCCAGCAAGGCGACTTTTTTTTTTTTTTTTCCACTCTTTAAATCCAACAGACCTTGAGAAAACTTTTAATAGCTTATCCTCATGGTTTAACAGGAAGGTTTGCTAGACATAGTTTAGATCTCACTGCCCCATTGATATTGAACTTGAATCATCCAACAAGTTGAGGTTTTGAAGATTCTCTTCTTTTATTTCTTGCATTGATGATAGCTTTTCAGTTTCCAAAGGTGTCCATAAAAGTACGTCCTTTAAGTTCTGTCCTAACAAAGTGCCAAAAGATGATTTTTTTTTTTTAATAACCGAGGGAACCCCAAGCAACACCTTCGGCATAAGCCCTCCTAAATGCCTCGGGGGGACACCCCACACCTACACAAGGACGCTCCCTGTTTACGCCGCTGGGACTCGAACTAGCGATCTCTTGCTTCCTGAAGCGGGAGGTAACCAGTTGAGCTACCCAACGTTGGGTGCCAAAAGATGATTTTTACCTTGCATACTTTGAATGCTTTCTCTTTTCTTGATTATTTTGTTTCAGAGATTCTATTATATCTTATCTTCCAAATATACCATAGGATTATCATTGGTGTCGTTTTGCTGCATTGATCTTCCTTCTCTTCCAACATGATATAATAATCCACATTGCCAAGAAAGCTTGTCAAATGATGTTGGGAACATGAAGTGGAAGTCTAATTCTTGGTGAAAGGAAGTCCAAATCTAGTGTAAAATATGCAAAGATAAAAGTATGAATTATAATCTCATTTCTATCTCCCATAGAGTACACAAAACTGAAGCTGTTGAATTATGATGCGTTAATATCTCAGATTGGTTTGTCATCACTTTTTTCTAGTTATTAGTATCAGCTAGCAAAATGATGCTCCCTATGGAGGAGCAAGACCTTTCCAAGCTCTAGAACAAAAAAAGGAACCTCTTGACAAGAGAGTGAGAGAAAGATGGAAAGATTTGAAGGAAAATGAACATTTGGTACTAGCGTCCAATGATATTGACTTACACTTCACCCAAATGAACGCAAGAGAAGGTCCTTCAATTTGTCTTGAGAAATCTGGTGCTTCCTTTCCTTTGAAACACACCAATTATTTTCATTCAAACCCCCTCCAAAGTGTTGCTTCAATTACATTGTAACACCATGTAAAGAAAAGGATGACAACTTATCAAAATGCTCATGGTTGGAACCATAAATATAAAGGGTTGAAGTTATGTCACCATTAAAGACACACACACAAAGAAAGAAAGAAACATGTGAAAAAAGTTAGATATGAATGCGTAAAGAAACCTTCAGGAGAACCATTAACCAAAATAGACATAAATGCTAAGGAAATACATTTTCCATTCCCTTCACTTCCTCCAAAACCCTATCTTTACCAAGAAAAAAAATCTATGAATAACGACTGTACGTTGTCATAAGCCTTTTGGAAATCAAGCTTGCAAACCAACCCCAATTGCCTAGATTTGTATTACGAGTCCAAGCTCTTGTGAGTAATAACCACCAAATCTAGGATTTGTTTAGCTTTGAGAAAAGCCATGCCGTCTATTTGATATATTTATCTTTCTATGAAAATAGAAGCCCTTCCATCCCTAGGGTTCCATTGCACTCCACCAATCTACAATTTTATCGTCAAAATAATCTCTTTAAGCCAAATTAATTCAAATCTACATGATGGAGGCCCCAAGACTCAATCTGGTCTATGTTATGATTGGGCTATGATTAGGAATTTGGTATGGATGCACCTTTGGGGTCCTGTCACTGATTTGAGACCATATAGTCCTAAGATCATAGGAATGGACCCATTCTAGAAGTGGTATTTTTTTTGGAATGATATCTGGTGATTGTTGGTGGTCAAAACATTTATATGTTGCACCAGATAATGGAAGATCCAACAAAAATTTGATTTTCAATCTAGTAGTAGTTGTTATTGTTGTTTTTTATTTTATTTGTTGAATATCATGGGTAATCCCACCCACATTGTAGGTGAGATTAATCCCATGAATACATGAAACCATCCACAAGCATCATGTGTCGGGTAACTTCACAGAGAGTTGAACTTGAGACCTCTATTCCTAGAAGCTCAAGCCAACTGAGCTACACCTTGAAACCTTGGATATATGTTGTGACCTTCCTACAACATATTTTCTTATAGGTTGTGTAGTGCCCCACTTTTCCCCTCCTTTTATCTCTCCTCCACTTTTTTGTTTCCTCCACTCGGGATTTTGAGTCTAGTCTGAGTTTCAAGCTTTCAAATATTGTATAAATATTGTAAAATTAATTGTTGATTAAAATTCTTTTTTAGAACTATAAGTTTTATGATTTTACATAAACTATTTATTTTCTAATTCATATAACAAAAACTTGAAAATTGATATAGAGCTAAGTTTTTTTTTTTAATTTTTTAATTAAAGGATTCAAAAGTTTGGTTTTATTTAACATTTTGAAGACCAAGGTGTCTAGGCCTCTTAGAACACCTGACTAATCCTTGGATCATGTGCAAACCTCTCTATCCACATACATCGGGTAAAACTATGGGGAGTGACCCTTTTGTGTTGAGAGTGGCTTGAATCCAAGACCGCATTTCAGGCAGGTTCTTGACCGCCAAGCCAACCCTCACGGGTTGTTTGGTTTTATTTAACATGGTAAGTGAGTTTAACAAATACTTATATTTATTTGTAAATTATTTTGAATGATTGTTGGGGAAGATGTGTAAGAGAAGTTATTGGAGATTAGAATATATTTTTTTCCCATAGGGAGGGTAGCTATTTTTTATTCGATGGATGTTATTAAATAATTATGTTTGTGTCTAAATATAAAATTTGATTATTTTTATTGTATGGGCTCATTAAATATTACCAATTGACAGTAAATTAAACTTCTCCTACTCATATTTACCAAATAAGTTTTTTTCCCACTTAAAATATTATTTTCTCCTACCTTTTCCCCTGTAATTACCGAATAGATACAGGAGAATCCCTCAGCAAGAGAAACCCCAAGGGAATCCATTGCAGCATAGGGGAAACCCCTACAAAACTTTCCCCTCATCCAAACACAACCCTAAATGAACCCTCACTACGTCAAAATCACCACTCACATACCATGTGATGTTTTTGAGATTTATAGTATTTGACCACTCCTCCCAACAACTATCTTTATTATAATTGTCTGCAACTTGATATTTTAAGCTCCCTCTTCTATTCTTTGAGTTTAGTCTCTCCAATTTCCTTTGCCTTTCTGGCTTCATTAGCTACCCATTTAGCTGCTACTTATTTACTGAATTCTTTCTTTTCCTAATTTTGCACTTGGAATTTCAAAACATCCCTTTCTTCTTTCTTCTTTCATGTCTGTAAGTCCGGACTAGACTAGTGCATGTTCCTAAGAGAGAGAGAGAGAGAGAGGAAGGAGGAGGGAGGGGTGGTGGTGGTTGGTGGTTTGAATAGGACATTTTCAGATTTTGATTACCTTTTTAAAATTTATTTAACCAATGTAAATTAATTGATCAAACTAAGTGCTGGCGGAATAATAGAAAGTGCAAATAACCAAGCAACAAAACAAACTATAAACAACCACACATGTACAATGATTTATAGTGGTTCGGTTCACTTTGAACCTACATCTACTCTTGGACTCACCCAACCTTAGGCTATTCGGAACACACTATGAAAGGGTAAACTACCTTATCAATGCACACCTAATTTTGAAAGGTTCGATCCACCGAGGTCTACTCCTTGACACCTATTTTTTATAGTGGTTCGAGCACAGAGGTCTACTCCACTGTATAAGAATAAAATAGAAATAAAAAAGAACACTTGCTTAAGATTTCTTCAACAATCTTGAGTTATGTTCTCTAAAGGATGACTCGATGCTTTGATCTTCAATACTTGAGATGCTCCAGTATTTGCAACCAAAGAAGAGGCCGGATCTAAGTTTAAGTGCTACATGAATTTCTAGGATTAACTCTTAATCACATCTACAAGAAGCTTAACACAACTTTGGATTTATCACCAACATTAGGAGATTCCATTAGAGAGATTGGAAGAGGTTCTTTAAGGTTTAACAATGGGTGGAACCTCTGTAGAGAGCCTTGGAGAGATTAGGGTTAATTCCCACTTAATTTCCTTAATCCTCATTAAGAGAACGAACCTTGTGTTTATAATTTACTATTCAAACGGCTAATTCTTGATGGCTCAGGGAGCCTGTCTCAAGGGCTCAAAGTTTTTTTTTTTTTGAACTGGTTCATATATTAATAGATAAAGAGGCATCAGGATGCAAAAACAAAAAAGATAAAATAGAAAAAAGCTACAATTATAAAAAACTGGAAAAAAGCCAAAACTCTTAAGCAAAATCAACACATTCTTTCCAGGCCCGCAAAATGTCTGACATAAATACGTTCCTGAATTCCTGTAAAGAAGCAGCCCACGAGGTACAATGGATACACCTCGAGGCCTCGGGGAACCTTCTTGAGGGCTCGAGACATCCTCGAGGCCTCGAGCCTAGGAGCTAACATTTTTTTTTTTTTTTTACAGAAAATTCATCTTTGCTCTCTGCTAGAATTTTCGAGGGCTCGAGAGGACTTTGAGACCATGAGCTCGAGGGTTCGGGCCTGAGAGCAGAGGGACTTTACATATAACATTTGCTCTCTGAAATCCCTCCCGTGGGCTCGGGACAAACCCTCGGGGGCTCGAGACTAAGAATCCGTGAACATTTACAGGTTTTAGTTCCTTCACCAAATTTTCAAAGTCTCCTAGCCTGAGGTTGTTTGTGTTCAACCTAGAGTCCACCATGAACCCCAAGGGGTTGGCCTAGTGGTTGAGACACAAGACTTTAGGATTGAGGTCTTGGGTTAAATCCCTAGTGACTCCAATGAAGGCCCACTCTAGTGGGATATGTACAGATTAAGGTCCCACCGTTTAAATCTGGCATGTGTGTGTAGGGAGGTGTGCACATGCCCTAAAGGACTAGTCGGGCGAGACACCTGGACACCTTCGGTCATAAAAAAAAACACTTAAAGAGTCCACCATGATCTATTTTACCTGGTTGGTTGCTAAACACCTGGAGAATCATTTGGAGCTTGCCTTTGGTCTTTCGATCAACTTGATTCTTCAAACTTCATTATTCTACGGCAAGGTTCGACTTGGTCATGGAATTAACCTAGAGACTCGGTCAAACCGAGACACTAACACTTACTTCAGGCCCATACTGAGCCAAGTAACCTTCAAGGTCTTCCCATTATATTGTCCTCCATCCAATGGCTTAATGGCTTTCACCTTCTTTCTCAGTCTTGTAGCTGACAAATGCAGACCCCTTCTGCCTCCCTGAAACTTTATCCATCAGCATAGAGAAATCATACTCCAGCCTAGCAGCTCTGATCTCCAACACCGTCTTACTTTGGCTCCATTCTGGAGCATTCTCCACGAAGAGTGAAATGTTCTCCATCTATCAGGTTCTCATGATTGTGTTTCTAGTGAATTAAACTCCATTTTATCTAGTAGATTAATTATTTATTCTGGTAATTTATAAATTAATTCAACGTCACAGAATAACTGATTACACGGTAAACATCTCATACTTGATAATCACAGCTGATAGTATACCCTTAGCTTACTATCCTGTTGGTTCTGTTACTCCCAATTCTTGCTTACTGATTGTGGATTCATCACGATTTTAATTGGCGGTAAACAATTTTGGGAGATTGGTAGCAGTCAGAGAGTGGCTGCACTATGTGATTAGGTTTTTTTTCTTTCACAAAGTGGGTGCACTTTCTGTCGCTCCAATTCTTGATGATGTGTTAGCATCTACTTTTAAATTGTTGGTTACCTCTGTCATACTTGGTAAAGTCAATTCTACTGATATGGACACTCGAAAAGGTCTGAGTTATGTAATGCATGTCCTCCATCCAATAAAGCAATTCAGTTACAAACTAAAGTCTGTTAATTTGATTCATTCTTGCATATTGGTCCTATAATTTGAAGACGATGTTTAATGTGATCTTCATTGATTTTTTTACAGGTTTGACTTACATTTACTTAAACCTTTCCAAAAGGAAACAGAAAGAAAAAAAATGAAAGAAACAATGAAAGATTTAATTTCAATTCTTATTAGGTACATGTGCTCAAATCTAACTCAACCAATGCTCAGCTTTTGTGTGACTTCAGTGATTTAGAAGTCATTACTTTCGTCCTACTTTAAGATCTAGCTCTTAATCATGTTTTAGATATTCGGTGTCTTTTTAATGCTGTCAACAGCATGGTTGAATTCTGCTCAAATATTTTTAACAACTAGTTATGGACTGACCTGTTCAACATCTTGAGCTTTAGACTACTTGAGTTTGTGATTTGGACTTAACCATGGTATCTGTTTTTCCTTTCTTGTGTTTCAAGTAACTCAACTGTAAATCCAGTTTTGGGTAGCTCAACTGGTTACTTCCCACCTCAGGAAGCAGGAGGCCACTAGTTCGAGTCCCAGTGGCATTAACTGGGGGTGTCCTGTGTGGGTGTGGGGCGTCTCCCCTAGGGGTTTTATGAGAGCTAGGCGTAAGCGTACCCTGACAACTTGACAACAAACCGCTGGGGTGGGCTCAGGGTTTCCCCTAGGTTATCAAAAAAAAAAAAGGTAACTCAACTGTAATTGCTGATTATTGGCTGTCTATTACATTGCAGTAACAACACTCAGTGGCACAATTGTGATTTGTCTTGATCGAGCATAACTTCTGGAACTAATGCTGGTAAAACAATACCGATGTATCCACTCCTCAACTTGTATGTGCATGAAAGGTCATATAAGTGAGGATGCAATCTTCCTAGTGTTCCAACAAATGAAATGGAACCCGAGGTTGATTGCAACTCTTTCTTGTGTCTGCAAATGGTTTGATGATATTGCTAAGCGCATCTTATGGAAAGAGTTCTGCCGAACCCGAGCTCCAAAGATGATGGTTGATCTGCAATCTAGTGGAAGTCACAGTGTGGATGGTAACTGGAAGGCACTAGGGAAGCTGCTCATTTATTGTTCAGGGTGCAGCAGAGGTGGTCTCTTCAACGGCATCCAAATTCCTGGTCATTTTGTTCACAGAACGCGATTTTCAAGGACATCGGGGAAGAGTTTTCTTATACCTCAATGCAGATCAGATGTGTTATATGTATCAGACCCTTGTGAGCATCTTGATCAAGGGGAGGATGGTGACTTGGGTTTCTTCCGTGGAGTTTTCAAGTCATTTTCTGTGTCCAGGGTTCGGAAGATGTTGATCGACCGTGAGGCGAAGTTCCACCCCTCAGAGGTATGCCCATATTGTAAGGCAAAGCTATGGAGCATGCTACAGGCAAAAATGATACCAAGGAGTGCCTGGACCAGGTTAGGATCTTATGATGATTGTATCGAGTATTATGTTTGTCTCAATGGACATATGCTTGGCATTTGCACTCTCTTACCCCTCTCTGATTCGGAGGATGCATCTGATCTAGAGTGATGCTTGGAATCAGATTCAGGTACAGTCTAGTCTGTCTTCCTTTTCCTTTTTCTTGGGACTGACCAGTATAGGACACAATTCTGAGACGTTGGGTGTTTATCCTATACATATGGATGTGATTGGTGCACTCATTTGCCACTGATGGACCTATGCCCTATTATGTGGAAGTTCAGTTGATCTTACGAAAGAGAAAACCATTGAGTTGATATTCAGTGGACACAAATCTTACTATCAGCAACTTGGATCAGCCAATTGTTGTGAACTGGGGCATAGGATACACAAGCATATATTGACAATTACAGAGAATCAATTAATTGACATTCGGTGGACATAAATATCAGAGTCATCAACTAGCATCATCCAAGCATTGTGCTCTGTGGGGATGAAAACTCCACATTAGGGTGATTGTTGGGCATTCTGAATCTTGTACGATTATTTCCACAGCATTTGTCAACCATGGAAATTCTAACATCATGACACATGTTCAGATTTGGCAATAGTAAATTTTAGAAATTGTTAATGTAAAGGGGAATCGATAAGGACAGCAGTGCTTTTGATAACTAGGGACACCGAGTTTGTCCTTTTGTCCACTTGTCATCATTTAAGTGGTGAAAAGGTACACCGGTGTCCGTTATTTAAAAAACACCAATGTCCCTATCAATTCCCAAAATGATTAGAATATTTTCTAAAGGATTATTTTTAGAGCATTTAGTACAGTTGATAAATACTCGTTGCATCCACAAAGGCTGCAGGTTCGAGTCATGTCACTATTTTAAAAAGAGATATTCTTCATTTCTTCAACAAATTTGTATTTTACGATCAGGGAAAGAGGGATCCTATGATCATGTGTTCCTTAGCATCTATATTTGGGCTTCAATAATTTCCGGTGTAAATGTCATACATTGGAATAGCATCTCGTATAAGATTCATTGCTACTTTTCTTTTAGTATCAAATTGTTATGTGAGATTTTAGGGCATTTCTGTCTGTTTTGGGGAAATTTCTCATCTATCAGATTCAACACGAGACAATGCTGTTAGGATCACCTCAAATTTATCTGTATTAATATTATACCTTAATTATTTTCTGCAATATGTTGTTAACTTTTGCCCCCTCTTCTTAACACAGGTCATTGAATTGTAAGTTAAAAAAAATTGCTGTTTCACGATCTTGGGTGAGAGGGAACTTCATGGGATGTTGCTCATCTTCTCTTTTATCGAGGTATGGATATCCAGATTTAATTTTCCATGCTAGGTTAATACAGGGATCTTTTCCATGAAAGCTTTTAGTGAGTTATTCTTCAATCTTCCCTCATTGTACTGATATTTTTTGAACATGGATCAAGTATTTATACAGCATACAGTTGTAAGTATATGTACATTATAGTGTTTGTGTGTTTATGTAGTCAAATATTTGTCATCTGCATTAATCCTGAACTAGTTCTTGTTTCTAGTTTCTAGTTTCTTGTCAGTTTAGATTCAGTCTGTCATGTGTATGAGCATTATGTCCTTTCTTCATACAGTTTCATTCACAAGTATTCTTTAATGGTCCTACTTACTGTTGCATCATGGTTTGTAATGTATACATTGTATATATGTGTGCGTCTTTGTACAGAATAATGTTCCTGAATTGGATCTGTCTGTAATTTAAGATGCTTGGATTTTGTCAGGAATAGTGAAGGAATTATTTCCATTACATTATCAGGTTACAGTATAATGGAACTTCGTCTTCAATATCAGAAGCAGTAGCATGTGACTGGAGTCTTCCCTGTTGATCTGATAATTTTTGCCTTTTCCTTTATCTTAAGCTCATCATTTTTCTTCCTATCCTCTGCAATCGCCCTTGCTCCACCAGCAATCTTATTAATCCTTGCCATTTGATTTCGGAATTCCTGTGTGGCCCGTGCTCTTTTCGACTCCAATGCCCTCTGCCATTGAAGAAAATACTTTGGTTATGGCAATATATTCTATTCATCTCAAGGAAATACATATATTTGGTTATATATGTTTGGAAGTCTGATGAGTCTAATTCAAACCTCTTTTTTCTCCATCCGGCGTCTTGCGTGTGTCTGCTTCTTATTCTCCCAAGTTAGAATTTCTGATTTCTGCCTTTCATACCTGGAAGATTTAGATTGTTAGTAGAAGCAGCAGCAGCCCTGTTGCCAAATTGATGCATGACTCCTTGCATTTGAAGCACTATATACTTGTTACGTGATATCAAACTTGGACCCTTTCAAATTAGGCTAACTCAGAAACAAAGTTAAGTGCTAGATCATGATTGAGCATCTTTATCTTCTAATTAGTGATTTCATTCACTTGCTGGACTTTCTCCCCCAAAAGGACAGCCTGACAACAACTTACAGCATCACAACCTGATGATAAGTTAACATGGGATACATGGCTTGCTAGTGGGGTTGACTTGATCCCATCAGATAGAAGTTCTGTGTGTGGATTATGGACATTGAAGAAACAATACCATTTTGCTACCTATATAATGTTAGCATTAAGTGTTTTATTATTTGACTGTCCATTATACTTAAACAATGAGATTGAACTTTGTTAGTAGCATAATTCACAAAATCGCACCACATTTCACGTTTGAAACAGTTGTGGGTTTTCAAGCCCAAGTGTTCAAATTCTAGCAGGACCTTGTTTGCAAATGCATGGTTGTTGAGGTTGCAGGAGGGGAAGCTTGATCCAAGTCTTGATAAGCAAGTCATTCAGTTCTAAAATAGTTGATTATTTTAGGATACTGGTCACAGAGCTAACTATTGAATGGGACTGTGTACTTCTATGATTAATTTGAATTACCGCTTTGCTATCTGTGCCATCTTTTCTTTCTCCCAAGCATCTGCTATCCTGTTTTTGTCTGCTGAACTTCCTTCTTGAGTCCTGTAGTTGTTTGTTGGAGCTGTAGGTTTATGATTGAATGAAACACTACGTTTTGGCGTGGTACCTTTTACAGTTTCAGATTTCACGATGCTCTTATCACTTGGTTGCGTCTCAGAGAGGGTTGAAGTTCTTTTTATACTTGGAACTTTACCCGTTGCCTTCTCTGGCATCTTTTGACTGGTGGCAGCATTTTCTGGAGTCTTTTTTTGGGTCACTTCTGGCTTCTTCACTGATGGTTCACCTGATATGTGAGAGATTATTCTTTCTTTGTTATCACTAAAAGAAAAAAAAACTAAAAAATTGTTATTCTTCTCAAGTATTCCATTTAGCAGAAAAGTTTTGACCCAAATTACGAAGATAAACTTCCCAGCCCCACCCATTCCCAACAACAGCAATGATAAAAGACAAACCCCTCCTTGAGATGTAGAACTGCCTGCAGAGAGTTTTTTTTTTTAACTTACGGGTAAGACTTCTGGAAATCTTTCCAGAGTCTGATGTCCCAGCCAAGTTTTCTTCTTTTCTACTTTTCATCTTGGTCAGAGGGGTTTCTGGTGATCTTTTCTGTGTGATGGAGTCCGTCTTCAACCGAGGTGATGGCAAATGCAGATGCTGCAATCACAGTCTCAAACTCACCGTCATCACTGGTATCACTGTCACTACTTTGACCAGAAAGCTGCCTCTGAAACCAGTTCTTCACCTTTCCTTTCCCTGAAAGAAATAAGTTTGTTAATTCTCGTTTGGGGTTGTATTTTATGCTCTCTCTGCATCTGATCATCCTTTCAAAACTCCAAATCCCTAAGCTCTCTTTTTTTGTTAAGTGCCTGTTAGGATTTTAAGTGGGGCAAACATCTTTGGTTCGCCTATATAGATAATAAATCGATAATATTTGATCTCATCTAATTGTTCATTTTGGATCTTGAAAATTTAGCTTTCATAAGTTGTTTTATCATATTTGAATGGTGGACTTTATTTTAAAATCCTCCTACATAAGTCCTCTGTCCATCTCATCCAGGCCTGCACTGATGGTAAATGGTCCTCATGAGCTATTAAGAAAAGTAAGTGTCATGGTGGTGAACGGTCATAGAGCAGAATTGAAAACATTATATCATTCTTGACCTGACATTACACGGTGGCTTTGTGCCGATTATACTTGGTCAGAACCTTTTAGTTTTTCTGTTTTTAAATCCAAATATTAGATGTCAGGAGTTCTTATAAGTGAGTTTTGATTCCAATAACATATATCATTCAATTAGGTACATTAATCTTGTCAAGTTAAACTTCAGATTAAATCCATATATTATCTTTAGAAAATGAAGATACTTAAATTATATTTTTCTATAATACAACATGAGAGTTGATAAACACTAAGATGGTTGAATAGTTTTGAATTTTACACTGTAATATGTGTATCATATATTCATGTGAAAGATACGTGTGTATAAAATTGTGTTTAGAAAAATGTTCGGGACATCTAATGCAAATTTAAGGAAAAGTCTTAGTGAGAACTTCAATTTTCATGGAGGAAGAGGAGCCCCACACCTTTAACGAGCATATAAGTGTGTTCAAAAATGAAATCAATGGAATTATGTTAGTCATTAATTTTTAAAATTAAAATCAACTATTGAATAATCCAACAGTTGAGGATGCATCAAATGGAAATCATGTAAGATTGAATCTAAATTTTGAAAAGAAAAAACAATGATTCTAAGGAACTGAATTCAAAAAGAAAGGGGGCTTCATATGAGGCTTTTGTTTGTGGATGCCAAAAATGCCTGTGTGATTCAAAGAATTCGATTGTGTGTATAAAGCCTGGAACACAAGTGCTTATATGGGCTCTTTAAGCAATTCCCGTAGAGTCGTATCTTAGGCAAAATCAAATTCGCGGTTATTGTTCCAAAATTGCTTGTAGAAGTTTTAAAACCTTGGTTTCCGTTCCGATGGGAACGTTCTAAATCTTAACGTTCAATGGAACGGATTGGCATATAGATCCGTATTAGCGTAGCCTTTGTTCCGGAATGTTAAAACCGTGGTTTCCAACGGGTCTGGTGGAATTCATTTTAACCGTAGATAAGATCGGGCGTCTTTAAATTAGGGAACGCAAGAGGACACCTGCACACCGGTCTGTAGGTGATAGTTTCCTGATAGTGAGTTTGCACTAAATTTAGTGCAAATGGCCAATGGATGCCACCTTAGCTCATATGGATGGGAGATCTCACAAGGTTTTGGCTTGTAAGTGGTGTGTAAAATTTCATCTTGGTTAGGTATTTTTTGGTTTGGTAGGTATTTATCTAGCGGTGAAAATTCACTAAGTTTGGTGAATAAACTTTAAAAGTCAAATTTGCATTAAATTGAGTAGGGTGTAATTCATGGAGGAGGTTAGGTAGGTGTAATAGGAAAATTGAATCCATTAAATTTTATGTAGGCTTCACAAATCAAACTTTGTATGAAAGTTTAATGACAACAGTTATTAGATAGATAGATAGATGGATATATAAGCCTTACAGATCAAGGTTTGCATGAAAGGCTTGGTGCAGACTACTAATGGGCACTACTTGAGCTCATATGGATGGATGCGTTTAAAGACCTAGTTGTATATATTGTCTATAAAATTTCATCTTAATTAGATAAGACAAATCATGTTTTTTTTTTAACGTCTTTAAAGTTTTACATTTATCTAATAATAGAAATTCCCTTGAAGTAGATTGATGAATTTTAAAGCTCAAATTGAATATGGTACAATTGATGGAGATGAGTGTGAAGAGAAAATTGGATATAGCAAACCTATTGTGAGCTTCAAAAACTAAAGTTTTCATAAAAGTGTAATGAATCCAAGATGTTAAAATTATTATTTTTTCTTTTAAATTTTGATCTTACCTTTATAATGTTTATTTGATACATCTTTAATGCTGGATTGATCAAAGATAGGTAAAAGATTTTATCCACTGATTTATTTTCAATCTTAAGAAATCAAGGCTAGGATGATTCAATAATTCCATTTTTTTACACTTCATAGCTCTGACGGTAATTTAAATGGCCATTTAATTATTATTTTTATTATAGTGCGAGCCCTATCCTCTAAGACATAGGGTAAGACTATTGGCGATATGGTTATTTTGCCTCCGTAGCACCCGCCAATATCGGCAATACAGTTTTTTACCCCTATTTTGTGTCTGCCGAACCTTTCCATGCAAAGTCATCTTATTTGCATTGGATAATATTTTGTCAGTGTTCACTTGATTACCCCACTATTGTCATGATGTTCTATACATTGGTAAAATTAGATATTTTCAAATTTTTGGGGTTTCAGCGGGAAATTAACGGGAAAACTCTCAGAAAATATAATTTTTAAAAATAATAAAATATAATAAATAAAAATATTTATAAAATAAATTAAAATAAAAATTTACTAGTAACTTACCTTAAATTTATCCGGATATTATCACAATATTACTATTTATATTATTTTTAATGAGATTTTTTTAGAAATTTACTGCAGTGTTGATAAATATGCAATATTAACACACTAGTGGTATTTTGCTAATAAAAACATAATAAATTTGAAAATATTACTGATATTTTTGATATTGGTTCTGAGTCAATGTGGTAGCTTTCGCAAATTATAATATTGACTAATTATTTGAAACAAATAATAAGCTAAAATTCGATTTTGGCTGATAATGAAATATCAAAGACTGGTAAAAAATGGAATTCTTTGTATTATTTAAGGAAGAACAAAACATATGTTTGATATGTGGGGCCGAATATAAAGTGAGCCTACAACAATCTTCTTGATTCACAAATTATGCATAAATTTATAAGAGAACAAAACTTAAACGGTATTTCGTCATCATTGGATGGGCCCTGTATAAGGCTCGGGTTTCTATGATGATAAAAGACGTAGATGGTTAGATAGTTAATCTTAGGGATCATCAAAGTTAAAAAAATGAATCACATTAAATCATCATAGTTTTTAATTTTTAAAAATAAAATTTAATAATTTAATAATTTTTTTGTTTTCTCATTCAATGGTGAGGATACATCAAAATCCAAATGCACATTAAATCAGATTGGGTGTGAATTTAGAAGAGAAATTGGCCATTTGAATGGCCTAGAATCGTAATTAGATGGGCTTACATAAGTCCTGGGTGGGACCCAACCTATGATGATAAAAGAGGGTACATTGGTTAAGTATAGACAAACAAATTAGTTCAAAAGGGGATTCATCAAATCATTTTAATCTTAGTTTATTACATTAAATTTGATAAATATTTTGCCGTTAATACTCAATCTAACAGTGAGATTGTAACAAATAAAATTAATAATTAATAATAGTAATAATAGGAGCAAGGCAACAACTCCACAGCTTAGTGATAAAGAAAAGGAAGTAAGACATTATTACCTGTTTTGAAGGACTGTGTCTTTTGTGGTGGTATTCTCTTCTCCCTGTTAACGTTGGGTTCGCTATCCTCTTCCAAACCAGAAAATCTCACCCTAATTAAGTGCAGTAATTGGTTAAAAATCTCATTTTTGTATGCAAGATTGTACACAGCCACTTCTTGAAATGGGCTTTATTGGGACGATTTTCAATGAAATTATGAAAATTTTTGCCTCTCAAAATCACATAAAACACTTCTTCATCAGTTCACTTGTTTCCAACAAAATCAAAGAAAAAAGTGGTGCGGCTCCTCTTTTTATATATATATAAAACCATAGGTTGGTTGAAATTGATTTTCTTAGGATGATAATAAACAGGGAAGTACAATTATATTTTCTTTAGAGAAATTGCTGCAAACAGACGAACCCGTAAAATTCAGAATTCAAGATTTGATTTAATGCAGTGGCAATTAGCCCGAATTATGAAAGAGAGGGTGGTGGATTAGTGGTACCTTATCTGCTTAAGCAAGTTGTCCATTCTTCAGGATGGCTAAGATGGTGGTTGGAAGGTTTGAGGACGTGTATGCCTTGAATGTGTTGTTTGAGTTTGTGGAAAGAGAGCCATTGGAAGTTTATTTGAAGAAAGGGAAGATTTGTGAAAATTGTTTAGAGATTAGCTGGATTATAGTGGAAGGAGGAGAAGTGGGGCAAGCAAGATCACTTGATGCTTGCACCCAAGACTTGGTTTTGGATCAAAGCAGCAAGTGAAAGAAGAAAAGGATCTATAACAAATGATACCTTTTCTTTTTCTTGGTTGGTTGGGTTTTCTTCCTTTCACCTGTTTCGCCTATCTTTTCCCATTTCCTTTATGAGTATGCCCTTCTAAAGTTAATATCATTTGCCTTTTTCAATTATCCTCATGGAAGTGTGCTTTTTCCTTACGCTGATATATTCTCTCTGAAACCTTCAAGTTGTTTTGTCGGCACACTATGAAGATGAGGTTTAGATCAAAGTTATAAATATCGGTAATGAATTTAAATTTATCACGTTTTTATTAGTAAATAATGTGAAAGTTCTATTTCTATTTTTCAATGTGCTAAAAGATGATTGACCCTGGAGGAGGAGGAGGAGGAGGAGGAGGAGGAGGAGGAGGGGGGGGGGGGGGGGGGGGAGGAATAGGCTAATTCAATTTTTCATGGTGTTTACAAATTTCTTAATTATTTAAAGTGCAGCGGAATATTCATGAAGAGATTTGTTTAGTGTGATAATTTCATTTAGCGATCACACTGAGATTACGACCCTTTATATGGTTTGATTATCGATGCTTGTGCACAATGGTAGGATAAGATAATCACTATGCAAAGTGATGAGTGTTAAGAAGATTAGTTAAATACTAAATACAAATACACATAGATTAAACACCATAAGACCATTTTAAAGTGGTTCGGTAGCCAACCTACATCCACTGTTAGGACTCGCTCTACCTTGAGCTATCTCCAAAATCCAATAAGTGGGGACTTGCATTCTCACAATTAGAGTAGAAATATCACCTCACTCAATCGGCTGAGAATTTCACCCACCACTGTCGAATAAGAATTCTACTTATCCATTTGGTTGGAAATTCCACCCACCACTATGTCGGAGACGACGCCCCAAATTTTTTATAGTGGTTGTAACACCTCGATTTCTCAAAGATATTGATATTTACAAAAATGCCATTGGAATGGTAAATTAGAAGGTTATGATCGTAGATAAGAAAATGGTGGGGCCCATTGTTCAAATTAAGGCCTACTTGTACATATTATAAGGATCAAATTAGATTAAATGGTTATTGTACATCTATTTGGGTCAAGATGGTTATTTGGATCAAAGGACCCAATTGGGACCCAATGGGTCATAATGGACTTGTTTGACCATTGGGTGAGCCCAAATTTAATGGGGTTAAGCTAAAATGATTGGAAACTAAATGGAGCATAAATGGGTAGGCTTGAGGCACATATGAAAATCACATGCAAATGGCTAAAACAACCCATAAATGGGTCATGGCGACAATTGGGTCAATGAGCCAAATGGGGACCAAATGGGTCGTGTTGACCATGTGGACCATGGTTGATCGTGTGGACCTTCAAGTGAGCTCAAATATGAATTAAATTAGGTTGAGTTGGGACTGAAGTGAGTTGGAATTAAATCAAGTAATGAGTTGACTCAAGTGCATTAAATGATATGCATTAAGTGTAGTGAGTTGGGTGTGTTGAGCTGAAATCAAAGGGACCTTGAGTTCAAGTGAGTCAAATGGAATTTGAAGGGTTGTCTTGATCTCAAACATCAACAAGAGTGGTAAGTGGAGCATCAAAACCAAAAAGGGGTGAGGTTCGGCCATGGGGTATGGCCGAACCCCACCAAGTGATTTGAATAGCATTTGAATGTGATTAGAATGGATTAAGAGATCCAAATGGGATTAGTGAGGTTCGGCCATATTATATAGCCGAACCCCACTAAGGTGATTTTTATGGATCTTGTTTTTCTAAACAAGATTAAATATGGTTAGGTCAATGGCAAAACCGTAAATACAAGTCAAAGTGTAAAGGATTGATCAAAGAACTTGAAAAGAGGGGTCCAAAACCAAAGTGGTATGGTTCGGCCATGTTGTATGGCCGAACCCTACCAAGATATGTTTGAAGGGTAAAGTGTTTAAGGGTTGATCAAATGAAAAGGAAGATTAAATCCTAAGTTGGTGAAGTTCGGGCATGAGTATGGCCGAACCCCACAAGATGATTTATGGGGTTTTGGACTTTGTTAGAAATCAGATGGTATGTTGTATTGACTGATTGACATGAAATAAGGTAACGGAAGTTGAACGGCGTGCGAGTCGTGATCGGGTGAAGCTCAAAAAGAACGGACACTTAAGCAAAGTTTCCGTAGGTTTCCTACCTACTTGTAACCACTTTTATAATTGGTTTTATCGTGGTTTTTATGAGTTATATTGTTATTGTTTTATATTTCAAATGGGTTTTGTATGATGAGATATATTTACAAATGACATGTATACATTGAAATCTCATGCATGGCATGGGGTAATGATTATAGAACAACTTAATGATGAGAGTCCTATCCAGAGGAAATGAGGAGTACTCTGAATTACCTCGACGTGAAAGTCCCAATGAAAGAACACTGTGAAATAACTCAATGATGAGAGTCCTATCCACAGGAAATGAGGAGTACTGTGGATTACCTTGACGTGAAAGTCCCAATGAAAGAACACTTTGAAATAACTCAATGATGAGAGTTCTATCCATAGGAAATGAAGAGTACTGTGGATTACCTTGACATGAAAGTCCCAAAGAAAGTGAAATAACTTGATAGCTATGTATACTTGTGACGGGTGGGACTTATTACATGTGCACTTACATACATAGCATTGATTTTATATGTTTTTGATGATCATATATTATGATATATGCATATTTTTATATACTAAACTTGTGGTAGCCCTGATCGAAAACCTACTGGGCGCGTTGATCTAACGCCCTAATTCTATTCTTAGAGGATAACGTAGGAACAGGGAAAGGGAAAGAGAAAGTCATGGACCAAGAGAGGAGCCAAGCTTAAGTGCTTGGGTGTTGGATTGGATTTCTTAATTATTGTTATTTGGATAAACTCCATGGATATGTATTAATGTAGATAACTGCTATGGTTTGATTTAAGTTTGAATGAAGGTTTAGTTTTAAGTAAATATGACTTGTACTTTGCTATCTGAGAATGGAGCAGTCTGAGGAGTGATTATAATTCCGCATATTTGATTTATTCCGCAATCAGTTATGTTTATTCCGCATGATTTATTTAGTTCCATGTGTGGATCGATTTTCATGGTCTTAGTCCATGTACACATGGGTAGCTAGTTAAGGATCGGACTTTGGAAGTCCGAACTTAACTCGAGTCGTGACGTCGCCCATCCTCTTCGGTGCTATTCTATTATTATTAAAAAAAAAAAATTAGACTCTGAGTCTCGGAGAGGGTGGGGCGTTACAGTGGTCTCGAAACCAAGCTTCCTTAATCCACTTTCGGAACAAAAGTTTTAAAGAAAATTAAAACCAAGAAGTACTTACCTTTGAAGTTCTTTCTTCTTATGTGTGCTTCTTCAAGATCCCACCCAATGTGTGCTGATGCTGACGCTCCACCTTTTAGCTGTCATATAGCAATCACAATACAGGGTGTCAAGGAAAATGATTTTACTAAAGGTTTCCTAGATATGATCCTTTCATAAATCTCTCTTTCACAAACTCAATCCATATGATTGGTTGTATTAGATTCTCCAAGTGTAGGCATGAGAGATAGAGTGATCCTTCTGTTGACCCTTATTTAAGTTCACTGATAAAGATGACGGTCCAACTGATCCTGCAGAAGGATACGAACTGGTTGTATAAAGATTGGTTTATATAGAGAAAGCAACCAGTTGTAGTAATGGTAATGTACCAACAGGTCGGTTGCACCAAAGGGTCAGTGACTAGAAATGTTACCGTTACAAACCCGACCGTTATGCATTAAGTGCACTCCCAAGGATAATATTATTTTTTGGCCAACATGTTGTTGTCACCGATGGGTCAACACTTATGGTACCGAGAGGTCGGTCCATATGAGAGGCTCGATCTGGGGCAAAACATACATGATAGTAGTTTTATCTCTAGAAACTTGCTATCCAGAACGACCTGTCGCCCATTATCGAGGGGTCAGTCCTGGTACTCTCTATCGGTCTTTGAATTGCCGATATGTCTATTTCTTTGAGAGTTCACACGTGTTCAATAGTTCTAGAACTCAAGATCTTAATCGAGGAGTCGTTGACACGATGGGTCATTTTAGCCTTTCACTGAGGGGTCGGATGAGAGGCTTTCCCATAATGACAGTTCTACAATCCAGAACATATGTCAATCTGGCCAACCAGTCCTTGACCACGATTGGTCGATCCTGTCTCTACCCAGGGTTGGTGAGAACGACTGGTCGAGGTGACAGCGAAACCAAATACATATTTCCAAGTTGGGTTCCAATTCACTGTCAAGCTTCCTCTCTAGGTTTTTTATGATTTAACCATTTATTTTTCTAAGCCTAGGGATAGTCCTCTCTAATGTGTGGGTAGCACCTAAAGTCATCTATGACCATAATACCTGTTTTGTAATAGCCATAACGATGAGATTCAATCCAGTGGAGCATGATCTCTACTTTTCTTCAAGCTTCCAGCAAGTGTTTCTTTCCGAGTCATAGAATTGATAAACTTAGGGACTTGGCCAAGGCGAGACATTAACAATCTCCCCATTTGTCAATTTAATGACAAAACCTAAAAGTTAACCCAATTACAAACCCACCCTTATTACAACACATTTGAATAAAAAATATTAAATTGATTAAATGTACATATTCAAATGGAAAAACAAGACTATGGTCTTCGTATATTCTGTAAGGACCCGGAATTTTTAAAATTAATATAAATGGGAATATTATTTATTTTAAGGATGTAAATTAGAAAATTGTTGGAGTAAATGGTAAATGGGCCAAAATTGGATAAAGGCCCAAGTGTGGCCCAATAGACTATGGTTTGGATTTAAATTTATTTAAATGGGTCAAGAATGGTCAAATTGGGTCGAATACCCATTTGGGACCCAATGGGTCAAGATGGTTAAGCTCTAAGGTAAATGGGCTAGTGGGAAATGTAATTGGGCCATGGGCCCAATGGTGATCCATTTAGAGTGGGCTTAATGAAATTTAATCACCCTAAGTAATTTGGAATTAAACAATGGTGGTGTGGCCAAGCGGGACCCACCTCCACCTCATCAAGTGAGGTGGCGAGTGGACCAATGATTGGTGGGGCCGGCCACCATGGTTGACTTGGTCAACCATGGGTGGAGTAATGAACTTAGGCTAAGCATCAATGGATTAGCCTAAGGTAAATATCTAATTAAATTATTTAAATATGGTAGTCAAGAGTGGTCAAGGTGGGGCCATGAGGTGAAGATTCACCTCATCTCAAACTCAAAAAAAATTCACATACACGTTGGACTTGGTGGTGGTTTAGATAACCACCACCATAAAGCAAATAAAATATCTTAAAATATCTTTGGTTGGTGAAAAATTAATGTAAAGTGTAAATGAGGTCATCAAATGGGGATAAGTTTGATTTTTTCTTTCTCATATTCATTTTCACTAACTCCATCCCTCCCACTCCTCCATTGCCGTCCCATGTCCAAGTGAAGGAGAGAAAAAAAAAAAGAAAAGAAGGAGCTCAAGGAGAGAAAAAAAAAATGGAATTTGGAGGGAGTTCACTCTAAGATTAAGGTCATCATCTTCCTCTCATCATCTTTTCCTCTTTTCATCTCTCAAATTCAAACCTAACATGGCTGATTTTAAGGTTGGGAGTTGCCACCATTGATCAAGCCTCTTGACCTATTAAAGATAAATGGGAATATTATTTATTTTAAGGATGTAAATTAGAAAATTGTTGGAGTAAATGGTAAATGGGCCAAAATTGGATAAAGGCCCAAGTGTGGCCCAATAGACTATGGTTTGGATTTAAATTTATTTAAATGGGTCAAGAATGGTCAAATTGGGTCGAATACCCATTTGGGACCCAATGGGTCAAGATGGTTAAGCTCTAAGGTAAATGGGCTAGTGGGAAATGTAATTGGGCCATGGGCCCAATGGTGATCCATTTAGAGTGGGCTTAATGAAATTTAATCACCCTAAGTAATTTGGAATTAAACAATGGTGGTGTGGCCAAGCGGGACCCACCTCCACCTCATCAAGTGAGGTGGCGAGTGGACCAATGATTGGTGGGGCCGGCCACCATGGTTGACTTGGTCAACCATGGGTGGAGTAATGAACTTAGGCTAAGCATCAATGGATTAGCCTAAGGTAAATATCTAATTAAATTATTTAAATATGGTAGTCAAGAGTGGTCAAGGTGGGGCCATGAGGTGAAGATTCACCTCATCTCAAACTCAAAAAAAATTCACATACACGTTGGACTTGGTGGTGGTTTAGATAACCACCACCATAAAGCAAATAAAATATCTTAAAATATCTTTGGTTGGTGAAAAATTAATGTAAAGTGTAAATGAGGTCATCAAATGGGGATAAGTTTGATTTTTTCTTTCTCATATTCATTTTCACTAACTCCATCCCTCCCACTCCTCCATTGCCGTCCCATGTCCAAGTGAAGGAGAGAAAAAAAAAAAGAAAAGAAGGAGCTCAAGGAGAAAAAAAAAATGGAATTTGGAGGGAGTTCACTCTAAGATTAAGGTCATCATCTTCCTCTCATCATCTTTTCCTCTTTTCATCTCTCAAATTCAAACCTAACATGGCTGATTTTAAGGTTGGGAGTTGCCACCATTGATCAAGCCTCTTGACCTATTAAAGATAAATGGGAATATTATTTATTTTAAGGATGTAAATTAGAAAATTGTTGGAGTAAATGGTAAATGGGCCAAAATTGGATAAAGGCCCAAGTGTGGCCCAATAGACTATGGTTTGGATTTAAATTTATTTAAATGGGTCAAGAATGGTCAAATTGGGTCGAATACCCATTTGGGACCCAATGGGTCAAGATGGTTAAGCTCTAAGGTAAATGGGCTAGTGGGAAATGTAATTGGGCCATGGGCCCAATGGTGATCCATTTAGAGTGGGCTTAATGAAATTTAATCACCCTAAGTAATTTGGAATTAAACAATGGTGGTGTGGCCAAGCGGGACCCACCTCCACCTCATCAAGTGAGGTGGCGAGTGGACCAATGATTGGTGGGGCCGGCCACCATGGTTGACTTGGTCAACCATGGGTGGAGTAATGAACTTAGGCTAAGCATCAATGGATTAGCCTAAGGTAAATATCTAATTAAATTATTTAAATATGGTAGTCAAGAGTGGTCAAGGTGGGGCCATGAGGTGAAGATTCACCTCATCTCAAACTCAAAAAAAATTCACATACACGTTGGACTTGGTGGTGGTTTAGATAACCACCACCATAAAGCAAATAAAATATCTTAAAATATCTTTGGTTGGTGAAAAATTAATGTAAAGTGTAAATGAGGTCATCAAATGGGGATAAGTTTGATTTTTTCTTTCTCATATTCATTTTCACTAACTCCATCCCTCCCACTCCTCCATTGCCGTCCCATGTCCAAGTGAAGGAGAGAAAAAAAAAAAGAAAAGAAGGAGCTCAAGGAGAGAAAAAAAAAATGGAATTTGGAGGGAGTTCACTCTAAGATTAAGGTCATCATCTTCCTCTCATCATCTTTTCCTCTTTTCATCTCTCAAATTCAAACCTAACATGGCTGATTTTAAGGTTGGGAGTTGCCACCATTGATCAAGCCTCTTGACCTATTAAAGATAAATGGGAATATTATTTATTTTAAGGATGTAAATTAGAAAATTGTTGGAGTAAATGGTAAATGGGCCAAAATTGGATAAAGGCCCAAGTGTGGCCCAATAGACTATGGTTTGGATTTAAATTTATTTAAATGGGTCAAGAATGGTCAAATTGGGTCGAATACCCATTTGGGACCCAATGGGTCAAGATGGTTAAGCTCTAAGGTAAATGGGCTAGTGGGAAATGTAATTGGGCCATGGGCCCAATGGTGATCCATTTAGAGTGGGCTTAATGAAATTTAATCACCCTAAGTAATTTGGAATTAAACAATGGTGGTGTGGCCAAGCGGGACCCACCTCCACCTCATCAAGTGAGGTGGCGAGTGGACCAATGATTGGTGGGGCCGGCCACCATGGTTGACTTGGTCAACCATGGGTGGAGTAATGAACTTAGGCTAAGCATCAATGGATTAGCCTAAGGTAAATATCTAATTAAATTATTTAAATATGGTAGTCAAGAGTGGTCAAGGTGGGGCCATGAGGTGAAGATTCACCTCATCTCAAACTCAAAAAAAATTCACATACACGTTGGACTTGGTGGTGGTTTAGATAACCACCACCATAAAGCAAATAAAATATCTTAAAATATCTTTGGTTGGTGAAAAATTAATGTAAAGTGTAAATGAGGTCATCAAATGGGGATAAGTTTGATTTTTTCTTTCTCATATTCATTTTCACTAACTCCATCCCTCCCACTCCTCCATTGCCGTCCCATGTCCAAGTGAAGGAGAGAAAAAAAAAAAGAAAAGAAGGAGCTCAAGGAGAAAAAAAAAAAATGGAATTTGGAGGGAGTTCACTCTAAGATTAAGGTCATCATCTTCCTCTCATCATCTTTTCCTCTTTTCATCTCTCAAATTCAAACCTAACATGGCTGATTTTAAGGTTGGGAGTTGCCACCATTGATCAAGCCTCTTGACCTATTAAAGATCAAGAGGAAGGAGAGAGGAGGCTAAGGAGACCGACGGGAGCGGCGGAAATCGGAGGAGACGTCGGATTGTGAGTATTTCTTAAACAAGAAATTTTGGATTTTAGGGTTTAAGAATTGGAATTTATTTTGTATTAATGTAATGGTGGATCATTTTTAGGTCTAAGGTTAATGTGTATGTATGTGATTAAGTAATGGGAATTGGATTAATTAGATGACAAGTTTTAATAGTTTGGTGGGTCATAAATGAACCTAAGTTAGGGATCTAAGTTTAAAAATCAATTTTGGACTTAATCATGCATGCATAAATGGGTGATTAACCATGGAAAATGAGGTAGTGGCAAAACCGTAATTAAATGCCAAGTTCAAGAATTCCATGGAGATTGATCATGGAATGAGGGGATCTAATGTGATAACCTTATAAGTGGTTAATAAAGCCTAGGGTAGCTGATTTTAGACATATGTACTTAAAAATATATAATGGATTAGGTGGGACCCACAAAACCTAAATGGTGACCGGTTTTTCATAAGGGCTTATAAATGGTTGAAACATGGACTAATGATTAGTGTGTAACAAGGTACTGGACATCGCAGGCGGTGCGCGATCGGCGACCGGGTTTGTCGAGCGGAAAAATGTAAAAGGACGCAAGTCGGTATTAGGTAGGATTCCTACATTTTTGTAAGCCATGGATTGGGTGATGTTTTCTTTAATTTATTTTGGAAAGCATGTGGTTGCCTTTAAGATGAGTTTTGGATTATGTATCTTGTGATGTTTTCCTTTAAATTATTTTGGAAATCATGTGAATGTCTTAAGATGCATTTTGGATTAAATATTATGGGATGTTTTTCCCTTTGATTTATTTGATAATCAAGTAATTGTTTTAAGATGGGTTTTAGTGTTACTATTGAACTACATATATTTACATGGCACATGGCATCTACATCTCATGCTGGCATGGGAGGGATATGACAGGGAAATGATGAAATGAAACCGGAGTCCATGCTCCGTCGGGGCGACCGATAAACAACATGGGGACATTTCACATATGTATTATGATACCTTGATGATGCTTTTCCATCAAGGGGGATGTTGTATTTATTATTGTACCTTGATGATGGTTCTTCCATCAAGGGGGGGATGCCTAGTGTGGATCGCATCTTGATGAGGCTTTTGCATCAAGAGGGTCATGGTACGATGATGGTATGGATTCTATTTGGAATACTATGGATGGTTGGAAAAAGGGACATTCTAGAGTTGAGGATGAGATTGATGGGTGGGATTCATGACATAAAACACCATTGCATTACATTGTACCAAATGGCATAATTTTGAGATAATATCTTCTATATGCTTTGTTATTACTAATCCATGTGCTAGCCCTACTCGGAGTCCTACTGGGCGCGTGGTCTAACGCCCTACTTCTACCCTAGCCGACGATGCAGGAGATGGCGGCACAGAAGGACAGGACGGGAGTCAAGCTCAGGAGCTTGGGAAGGCGGATTCATTATGTTGTTTAAGTTATGTTGGAAAAATGTAATTTGAGTAGCTTAGCTTGTCGGAATGTAATAAATTAGATTACTGGCTATGTTTTGGGATTTTATTATGGACATTATGGTTTAGAGGTATTATAGAAATTTAAATGAATGTTATCTTCCTTGCTATCTCAAATCTATAGGATAGTCTTTGTTGTTAATTCCGCACTGAGAAGTAATATTCCTTGAGCTTACATCTACGCGTGAACCGTACTCGTGGACTTGGCTCCACGCACGCGTAGGGTTGGCCAGTTAAGGGCCGGGCTTTAGAAGCTCGGACTTAACTCGCGTCGTGACGTCCGCGCCCTTTGTCACTTTTATGGAAAAAAAAAAAAAATAGACTCTGATTTTCGGTGAAAAAGGGGCGGGCGTTACATATTCTTGTTTAGCTTGCTTCAATTTATTTTTCCTATTCAAGTACATAAGCAAGCAAACACTAGAAAATCATTAGAGGGGTTAGTCCCAAAACATAAATATTCATTCTTTAACGCCCCATCCTATTACGGGCGCGTATATCCGAAATATCTTAAAACATCACAAAAGAACAACAATCATAGACTATTCGAACACAGTTACACATCATTTGAAAACAAACAACGTACAAAAAGGGGGTCATATAAAACAAGGTCTCTCGACTAAGAGCAACATGATTATAAAATGTCTAGCCACTACTCCTCTACGGGCGCCTGCTCAAGGGGCCCCTTCTGGTACCTCTACAATCGGGTTACTTGAGAGGTAAGAGGGAGCTAACTAGTCCAGTGAAGTGATAATACATATCACATATCAACAATATAAGTAGATATCATATGCATGAAAACAAAAATATCGTAAACAAAAGGATGCTCATATGCATGAGATCCAACTGCACTACCAACTAATAATCCACCGACTAGTCCGCGACGTCATCTTAGTGGCCCAAATCGGGTCCTCCAACAAACTCTTGAAGGGTAAGAGTTAAGCTAACTAGTCTAGTAAAGGGAATAACTATGTCATACGTCAGCAACATGTATAGGAAAATAATGGACATCATAATAGAATGAATGTCTAAGTACAAGAATACTAAACTACACAATTAACCAATGGTCCCACCGACCAATCCGAGACATCATCTCCATGGCTCACAATGGTACTCCAATAATCCCGATCTCCCTACCAATATAAACGGGAGACTGCATGATACTCGCATCCCTTATGAGGATCTCGACCACCGGAGCATAATAGGGAAGGCAATCTCAAGGGTAGGCACCTCAACCGCCGGAATGCAATGGGAAAACCCTCATCTCCTATGGGTGTCTCGACCGCCAAAGCGTAACGGGGAAGTCTTCCCAACAATCAAACTCATCACATCATCATAAACATATATTGATGTAAACAACCTCCCCAGAACATGCAACACATGATATCATGATCATAAACAACAGTAAGACTATGTTCTGATGCAACTAACTCAAAATCAGCAACATATTTCATCATGCGAGTCAAAAGCTTATAATAGGTTATTCAGTCACACATATCTATGTTCCACATGATTCCGATAACATCTAGCGAATAGACGCTCAATGTATCACTAGCAATTTTTCAAGTATCATATTCAATTCGAATTGTCCAATTAAAGTTCTCTACAAAGCATATAGTTCACAGCAGCACCCTCGAGCAGACCCTCTTCCACATATTTATTACAACAGTTTTCTCTTACTGAGTGACTACATAAATAGAGGGTTATACTCGGTCACTCCATGTCCAAAGATGATAGTTTAATATAAGCAAGTGCATGCTGAAACAGTGATAAGTCCACTCACAGTGTGTGGAGTCCAAAATCCGAAGCGAGTAAACTGCTTGATGAGTTGAAAGGATCTCAATCTGTTCAATCAAAGAAGGGTGAATAAGTAAATAAAGTAAAATAGGCTAAAAGGAGAATGGATTGAAAACGGGCCGAAAACTGGGCTGGGTCCAAAGTGGGCCAAACTGGGTCGGGGCTGAAAACTGGCCCTAAAAGGGTCGGGCCTGAAAATTGGCTCTAAAAAATGGGTCGGGTGTGAAATGGGGTGGGCCAAGTTTGGTTGGACCAGACCAAGGTCTAGGCCTAACAATCGGGTCAGAAACTAGGCCTGAGGGTTGGGCCTACCTGAACTGGATTGGACCAGGTCCAAGACTGGGCTGGATCGAGTCTAGGCCTGGCCTGACTGGGCCAGATCCGAACCAATCAGTTGGGTTGGGTCTGGGCCAGTGGGCCTGACCGCAGGGCCAGTCACAACCCGAGCCCACAAGCTAGGTTAAACTCAGAAGTCCAACTGAGTCGACTTCGAAACTCGACCGAGCCGACTCAATTATTTGGCTGAGGCGAAAAGGGGAAAGAGAGAAGCGAAAAAGAGGAAAATTGGAGGAAAAACCAGGAAAACTGAGGAAAGTCCAGGAAAATCGGGGAAAACAAAGGAAAAATGGAGGGAAAATTAAAGGGAAACGAACGGGAAAAGCTTAGTAAAAATCGGAGGAAACCAGAGAGGGAGGAGGAGGAAGAAAAGGGAAAAACAGGGACCTAGGACCGATGGGGGCTGAAATCCGATGGCTAGAGGCGGAAGTCAAACATTTGGAGATGGAAATACAGCAAAAAAAATCAGCTGCTACGGTCGGGCTCAATTGGAGAGCCAGAAGGAGAATAAAGAGGAGAAGAAGAGCAGCAAGAGAGATATCCCATAGAAGAGAGGGAGGAGACGAGAGAGGCAGTGGCGCACTGTAGCTGGAAACGCTAAAGTGCGGCTCAAGGAGATATAAGGGGGGAGGGTTTTGGGGAATTAGGATTTTAGGGTTTAAAACTCTTTTTTTTTGAAAACTCAAAAGAAATTCAGAACCCACCATTTTATTTTATATGATTTAAATAATAACATATTTTATTATCTTTCTTTATTTATTTATCTTTTGAAAAGGGAAAACAAAAAACAAAAACCTCGAAAAATGTGATCTTCAAATTTTCTAGTGTTTTTATGACAATATACCTATTAATTACAAAATTATCAAAATGTCCTTTCGAGTTCTCGAGCTCAAAGTTAGGCAAACCAGGGCCCACCGTGAAACCACTCTCTACACTGCCGCCAAAACACCAAAAACAATTCGAATATCCACAAAACTATCTAAGTTCCCGAAATATCGGGTCGGGTCATTACAACACTACCCCCTTTAAGGAATTTCGTCCTTGAAATTTAAACTGAACTCATACCTCTAATCTCAAGCAAAGCTAGAAACTGCCTCCACACCGTTGCCAAACTGCTAACACCAAGCGGATCGTCTTGCCACAAAACCTCCGCACCCTCAAATCCTAAATAGACACTGGTCCCTCCTTAGGGGCAACGTCTTCACTAAGTTCAAGTGCTCTTAGTCATTCACATGAGATGCATCATCATGGTACCTCCAAAGCATTGAAATGTGAAAGGGGAGACACAAGTCTGTAGACAACTTCTCTGATCCTCTCTAGTACCTCAAACATTCCAATAAGCCAAGGTGACAACTTTCTTCTGTGCCCAAACCTTTGAATCTCATGACGGAGGGAAATTCAAAGGAAAACATGATCCCCGACTGTAAACTCTAGTGTCCTCCGACGGTCAACATAACTCTCCTGCTTGCTCTAAGCAGTCAACAACCCCTATCTAATCAACCTCACCTGTTTAATGGTCTCATTGACCATACCCGATCCTGACATCATTGTATCACTGATCTCTGCCCAACATAGGGTGATCTGCATGATCTATTATATAATGCCTCATGCGATGTCATCTTGATACTAAACTGTTAGTTGTTGTTGTAAACGAACTCAACCGAATGTAAGTGGCTCTCCCAACTATCGCCTTGGTCCAACACAAGCTCAGAGCATATCCTCGAAGATCTGAATAGTCCGCTTCGACTGACCATCTGTCTGCGGATGGAAGGCTATATCGAGACATTACCGTGTGCTCAACTCTTTCTGCAAGCTTTTCCAGGTACACCATGTACTCTGACTACCTCTGCCAAGTACAATCAACTCAAAGTCTAAAAAGAATCTGTCGTCTTCATGATAATAAAACAAGCTGATTTAGTCAATCGATCCGTTATGACCCACATTGCATCATGTCTTAGAGGAGACTTCGGTAAACCAGTCACGAAATCCATCGAGATGTGATCCCACTTCCACTCGGTGATCGGAAGAGGCTACAGCTTACTTTCGAGTCTCAAATGCTTTATCTCAACCTGTTAATAAGTTAAACGGTAGATCACAAACTCGGCTACTGCTCTCTTTATACTCCTCTACTAGAACTGTCGATGCAAGTTATGATACATCTTTGTACGTCCCGGATGCTCAACGAACCTGGAGTGATGAAAGTGCCGTAATACCTCCTCACGGTACTGCCCGGACATGGGTATAAATAGTCTGCCCTAAAGGGCCAAACCACCATCTCATCTCACAATCCCTCCAAACAGTCCATTGCCATTGGCCACAACACCTCTCTACGTGATCTACCTCTCATCTGCCTGTTGAGCTCTCAAAACTCTATCATAGGTCTTCGACTGAACAACCCAGCTGTAAGGTCTGGATGCTCCATATCCTCTGATCAAACTCGACAGGGGTACCCTCGCTTTGCGACTCAAGGCGTCTACAACCTCGTTTGCCTTACTGAGGTGGTAGGACAACATGAAGTTGTAGTCACCAAGGCACTCCATCCACCGTCTCTGTCTCATATTCATCTCCCTCTGAGTGAACAGATACTTTAGGCCATGGTGATCTCAGAAAACCTCGAACCCCCTCACCATATAAGTAATGTGTCCAGACTTCAAGTGCGAAAACCATAACTGTTAACTCCAAGTCATGAATAAGAAGACTTGCCCATGGGTCTTAAGTTCTTTCGAACCATAAGCCATCACTCTCCCATCCTGTATCAGTGTACAACCTAAACCATCACCGGAAGCATCACAGTAGACCGCATAGCCACAACCTCTCTAGCACTATCAACAATGGAGCGAAAGTCAAACTCTCCTTCAGTCTTTGGAAGACTATCTCACAAGCTTCGTCCCAGATAAACCGCACATCCTTGCGAGTCAATATTGTCATGGGTGTGGTGATCTGGGAGAAATCCTTGATAAGCCGTCTATAATAACTAGCAAGACCCAAAAGTTGTGGATTTCAGTCACGCTCCGTGGTCGCTCCCAACTCAAAACAGTCTAAATCCTAGCCAAATCCATGGACACACCGTCAACTGACACCACATGTCCAAGAAACTGAACCTCCGGCAGCCAAAAGTTGCGGATTTCAATCACGCTCTGTGGTCGCTCCCAGCTCAGAACAATCTCAACCCTAGCTAGATCCAAGGACACACCTTCAGCTGACACCACATGTCTAAGAAATTGAACCTCCCGCAGCCAAAATTCACATTAGTTGTACTTCACATAAGGCTGATGATCCCCCAAGACTTGAAGTAAAGTTCTCAGATGTTGTTCATGCTCCTCTTCTGACGCTGACTATATCAAGATGCCATCGATGAACACCACTATAAAGCGGTGCAGGTACAACCTGAATGTCCTGTTTATTAGGGCAATGAATGTCACTGGGGCATTAATCACCCCAAATGGCATCAGTACAAACTCAAAAAGTCTAAAACGAGTGCGGAATGTGGTCTTCTCAATATCACACTCCCACACCCTCACCTGATGGTAACCCGAACAAAGTCTATCTTGGAGAAGCACTTAGATCCTCTCAACTGGTCAAACAGATTGTCAATCCTTGGTAATGGTTACTTGTTCTCCACAGTAACTTTGTTCAACTGCCTATAGTTGATGCACAGTCTCATGGAGCTATCTTTCTTCTCAGCAAATAACGCCGGTGCACCCCAAGATGAGGTGCTAGGCCGAATGAAGCCAAGAGTTTCTAACTCCCTAAGCTGTTTCTTTAACTCCAAAGTATCCGCAGGTAATCAAAGTACAAACTCATAGAGTCATCCCTCTTCTTGGTCAACAAAGCCGATGCGCTCTAAGGAGGGCGCTGGGTCAATTGTAATCAAAAGGCTCCAATTTCCTTAGTTGACTCTCCAGCTCCAACACCTCTGTTCACGCCACCCGAATGAGTAATCGAGACAAGCGCCGCACCGTGGAGCAGATCCACTACAAACCCTACTTCCCGACGTGATGACAATCCAAGGAGCGTCTCCAAAAGGAGCTCTAGGAGTTCTCGGACCACGTTGGACACCTCAACATCCACTAGCTCCGAACTCTCCTCCAACTCAAGGTAGCCACCAAACTGTACAACTCCTCCACGTTCGGACTATAAACTGTAAACCGCTTGATAAATGCACCTCAGTGAGGAACTAACCCATCACCCACCTACGGTAATAGTCTGAGGTAACCTGATTAGAGGACAACCAATCCATCCCCTAGATGACGACAAATTCTGGCATCTCCAAAACTTGTAAATCAACCTCCAACGCTAAGACCCAAAGGTCAAAATACACGACCCATAGATCTAGTCCACCACCAGTAAAACTCAAGGCAATGAAAAAGAGTGAGACGCACTGGAATCAGACACTATACGGATCTAGGACCAAGAAGTACCCAAGTGCCCTGCTCAAAGCACCGACTTCCCAACTCACTCATTGTCAAAATTGGCCTACACACTGGGCCCACTAGAGTCTAAATGGTCAACCCTACTAGTTTGACCTATACAAGCTCCTAACAAGTCCACAACTGTCTCTAACCACAACCTTGGACACGCGGGAGTCCAAGAGCCCGACATAAACCACTAGCTCGACCTCCTTACACTCCTCGCAGTCCAAAGTCCAAAACGGACGTAACCAACAACCCACACAAACCAAGCCCATCAACCTCTCATGAAATTCCATCGGCCATCTACAGAGTTAGCCGACCGGACTCACTTGGTAGACGCCTATAAATTTCCAATGATTCTATCAACAAACTAAAGAGCCACAAGTGAGGCCCACAACACAACCTTCTCCTCTCAACACTGGACCCTCGAACAATCTCACCTCAATCACACGTCACAAAAATAGTGACGCGAGTTGTAAGACATCACTATGCCCCCGCGTACTAAAACACCCACAATCTCTCTGCCAATTCCAAGACGACCTCAAGGGCTCCTGCGTGCTTTGCAGCTAGAATGTAACAATGACAACACTCAAACACAGTTTAAAGACCTCATGACTCCACCACGCTCAAGTCACTCTGAAAACACCACTGACACGCCTCCAAGGTGAGGACCTCCCCGTAATATGGGTCCCACCGAGAAACACCTTTAATTACCGTAGGGAGTAGGACCAATCTGAGTCAAAACCTAGAGATTCGCATCTCACAATTCCTTGCTACCGATTAACCGGTGAATCAAATGCCAGTTAACCTTAAATCGAGTGAGAATCCACCACTAGATACGACTCAAGCAAATTAACTGAAAAAAGCACACCACATGAACTTAGGTTGTCTACACACTACCCTAGAACATGGTTCAATGTACCTTATCACACAGGAGATGAACCTAATCTCTAGTTATCATCATTCCATCTTTGCCCCATGCACAGTCCGAGAGTTGAACCGTGCTCTGATACCAACTGTAACGGCCCGTTCCACTATGAGTGCGTATCTCCGAAATATCTCAAAACATCACAAAAGAACATATATCGGGTATATTTGTTTTTTTAAATGAGGAAACTACCTCCCGCTCAACAACTGACAATAAGTTTAAACAAATCAATAAAGCATGAAGCAATCATAGACTATTAGAACACAGTTACACATTATCCGAAAACAAACAACGTACAAAAAGGGGGTCATATAAAACAAGGTCCTCGACTAAGAACAACATGATTATAAAATGTCTAACCACTGCTCCTCTACGGGCGATTGCTCAAGGGACCCTGTCTGGTGCCTCCGCAATCGGGGTACCTGAGAGGTAAAAGGTGAGCTAACCAGTTTAGTGAAGAGATAATACATATAACATGTTAGCAATATAAGTAGATATCATATGCATAAAAGCAATAATATCGTAAAAAAAAAAAAGATGCTCATATGCATGAGATCCAACTGCACCACCAACCAATAATCCACCGACTAGTCCGCAACGTTATCTTGGTGGCCCACATCAGGTCCTTCAACAAGCTCCTGAAGGGTAAGAGGTAAGCTAATTAGTCCAGTAAAGGGAATAACTATATCATACGTCAGCAACATGAATACATACATCACATGTATAGGAAAATAATAGACATCATAATAAAATGAATGTCTAAGTACAAGAGTACTCAACTACACAATTAACCAATGGTCGCACCGACGAATCCGAGACATCATCTCCATGGCTCACAACGGTACTCCAACAATCCCGATCTCCTTACTAGTATAAACGGGAGATTGCATGATACCCGCATCGCTTATGAGGGGCTCGACCACGGGAGCATAACTGGGAAGCCAATCTCAAGGGCACGCACCTCAACTGCTGGAATGCAACAGGGAAACCCGCATCTCCTATGGGGGTCTCGACCGCCAGAGCGTAACGGGGAAGTCCTCCTAACAATCAAACTCATCACATCATCATAAACATATATTGATGTAAACAACCTCCCCAACATATGCAGCACATGATATCATGATCATAAACAATAGTAAGACTATGTTTTGATGCAAGTAACTCAAAATCAGCGACATATTTCATCATGCGAGTCAAAAGCTTATAATGGGTTATTCAGTCACACATGTCTATGTTCCACATGATTCGATAACATCTAGCGAATAAACACTCAAATTATCACCAACAATTTTCTAAGTATCATATTCAATTCCAATTGTCTAATTAAAGTTCTCTACAAAGAATACAGTTCATAGGAGCACCCCCGAGTAGACATTTTGCCACATATTTATTACAATAATTTTTCCTTACCAAGTGACTAAATAAATAGAGGGTTATACCCGGTCACTCCATGTCCAGAGATGACATTTTAATATATGCAAGTGCATGCTAAAACAATGATAAGTCCACTCACCGTGTGTGGAGTCGAAAATCCGAAGCGAGCAAGCGACTTGATGGTTTGAAAGGATCTCAATCTGTTCAAACAAGGAAGGGCAAATAACTAAATAAAGTAAAACAGGCTAAAACAAGAACGGACTGAAAACGGGCCTAAAACTGAGCTGGGTCCGAAATGGGCTGAACTGGGTTGGGCCTAAAAACGGGCCCTAAAAAGGGTCAGACCTGAAAATGGGCTCTAAAAAATGGGCCGGACCTAAAATGGGCCGGGGCAAGTCTAGCTGGCCCAGACCAACTGTAATGGCCCGAAATTTTTAAATCAATAAATATGTGAATATTATTTATTTTAATGATGAAAATTGGAAATTGGTGGGATAAATGGTAAATGGGCCAAAATTTGGACAAAGGCCCAAATATGGCCCAATAGACCATGGATTGCATTTTAAAGTCATTTAAGTGGTCAATGATGGCCAATTGGGCCATGGGTGGACAAATTGAGTCAAATACCCATTTGGGATCCAATGGGTCAAGATGGTTAAGCTCTAAGGTAAATGGGTAAGATGGAAATGTAATTGGGCCATGGGCCCAAATGGTGATCCATTTAGAATGAATTCAATGGAATTTAAATCACCTAAGTTAAATTAAAATTTAACCACGGTGATGTGGCCAAGTGGGACCCACCTCCACCTCATCAAGTGAGGTGGTGTGTGGGCCAAGGTTTGGTGGGGCCGGCCACCATGGTTGATTTGGTCAACCATGGGTGGAGTAATGGAGTTAGGTTAAGTACAAATGGATTAACCTAACGTAATTATATAATTAATTAAATAATTAAAGTATTTAAAGTGGTGGTTGAAAGTGGTCAAAGTGGGGCCAAGAGGTGAAAACCCACCTCATTCCCACCTCAAGTATGAAACACGTTGGACTTGGTGGTGGTTATCTAAACCACCACCATAAAGCAAATAAAAGATCTTTTAAATATCTTAGGGTTGGTGGGGTCTTTAATGTAAAGAAAAATGGGGATAAGTCATGAATTTTTTTCCCATTTTTTAATCCTCTCTTCATTTTCACTCCATTCTCATTCTCCATTGCCGTCCCATGTCCAAGTGAAGGAGAGAAATAAAGAAAAGAGAGGAGCTCAAGGAGAGAAGAAAGAAGTGGAATTTGGAGGGAGATCACTCTAAGATTAAGGTTATCACCTCCCCTCTCATCATCTCTCCCTTTCCCTCTCTTAATTTAAGCTCTACTTTGGCCGATCCTAAGGTTGGGGGTTGCCACCATTGATTAAAGATCTTGACCTATCAAAGATTAAGAGGAAGGAGAGAGGAGGCTAAGGAAACCGATAGGAGCGGCGGAAGTGGGAGGAGATGACGGATGGTGAGTAGTTTCTTAAACAAGAAATTTTGGATTTTTAGGGTTTAAGAATTGGAATTTATTTTTGTGAATTTAATGGTGGTTAGATAATTCTATGCTATGGAATGTAAATCCATCAAATGGAAGGGTGGAAGATGGAGAAAACGCTAAATGGGTGAATTAGGGTTAGGGAAAAGAAATAAGTAAAAGTATTAAATGTATGGTGTAAATTATTAAATTGAGCATGGAAGTAGGTAATTGGAATAAAATCATGGGCCATAGGGTTCGGCCATTTAGTATAGCCGAACCCCATGGTGGGTGATTTGGTATTGGATTTAATTGGTTAGGGTTTTAAGGGATGGAAGATAATGAAGGTAGCTAATGAATTTTTATGGTTGTGAATTATGGAGAAATAAATGGGGAAATGTTGGTAGTGTTGATGGACCAATGTGAGCCTAATGTTGATTAAGATGGGCTGATTTTAATGATCCTATAACATGAAGTGGTAGGGCATTAAGGGATCTAAGATGGGGATAAAAAATATGGGAAAAGATTCAAGAGGAATAAGGAAATTAACATCATGGGTTCGGCCATGGTGTATGGCCGAACCCATGACCCAATTATATGAACCACTTAATGTGGCTAAGTTAATGGTCTAAAATGGCATAAAGAAATATTGGACCATGAACCATGGGTTCGGCCATGGTGAATGGCCGAACCTTATGGTGATGAAATGGTGATCAAATGATGGGTTTAAAGGATAATGTGTTGATGAATTTAGGGTTTTTAAATGAACAAGAGTAATGATTCAAATGGAGTTAAGAATATGATTTAGATGCATGATTTAAAACCCTCAAGGAAGGATTATTGGTGGATCTAAAATGTAACAATGGACCCAAGAAGAAAAAGTGGAGAAAGGAACATCATGGGTTCGGCCATGGTGTATGGCCGAACCCATGCCCCAAATTGTAAATCAATTTGGGTTTAAGGTCAATGGGTATATATGTGATTAAGTATGGGGGTTAAATGAGTAATGGTTAGATTAATTACATGACAAATTTTAATGTTTTGGTAAGTCAATAATGGACTTAAGTTAAGGACCTAAGTTGTGGATTAAATTTTGGGCTTAAGTAGGCATGAATTAATGAAAAATTGTTTATGTGAAGGGCAGTGGCAAAAATGGTAAATATGGGCTAAAATGAAGAAACCCACTAAGTTATGAGTTATGGGCTTGGAAATGATTAAAACTTGGATTGATTTGGTAATTTAATAAGGTACTGGATATCGCAGGCGGTGCGCGATTGGCGACCGGGTTTATCAAACGGAAAACGTAAAAGGACGCGGGTCGGTATTCGGTAGGATTCTAACCTTTTTGTAAGCCATGGATTGAGTGATGGTTTCCTTGAATTATTTCGAAAATTATATGGTATGTTTTAAGATTGGTTTTGAATTATGTATTATGTAGGGGTTTTTACTTGATTCATTCCGGTAAGCATATGATTGGTTTAAAATGGGTTTTAATGCTATGATGTGATTATGGAGGCTCTGCTTGATCTATTTTGGGTAATCAAGTTATATGTTTTATTGATGGGATTTTCTGTAAATGTCATGGTTTGTTATTATATTCATTACATGGCATATGGCATCTACATCTCATGCATGGCATGGGAGGGATATGACAGGGGAAGGATGAAATGAAATCGGAGTCCATGCTCCGTCGGGGCGACCGATAAACAGACATGGAGATATTTTGATGTGTTTGATGTATCAGGGATGTTGTATGTAATTATGATACCTTGATGATGGTTCTTCCATCAAGGGGAGGATTTGTGATCGTTTTATATCTAGACGAGGTTTTGCGGTCCAGGGGAATGATTTGTGATTGTTTTATATCTGGACGAGGTTTTGCCGTCCAAGGGGATGATTTGTGATTGTTTGTATCTTGACGAGGTTTGGCCGTCAAGGGGGATATGCCAGCATGATGGTATGGATGATGGGTGGGATTCATAACATAGACACCCATGGCATAGCATTCATTTTATGGTCTTCGTTATGTATTATCTATATGCTTTGTTATCACTAATCCATGTGTTAGCCCTACTCGGAGTCCTATTGGGCGCGTGGTCTAACGCCCTACTTCTACCCTAGTTGACAATGCAGGAGATGGCGGACCGGAAGGGCGAGACGGAAGCCAAGCTTAGGAGCTTGGGAAGGCGGACTAGTTATTTTGCTTAAGTTGAATTATTTCATTTTGGAAATGTAAATTGAGTAAACTAGCTTGTCGGAATGTAATAACTTAGATGGCTTGCTATGTTTAGATTTTATTTTTGGACAATACAGTTTAATGGCATTTTAGTAATTATACGGATGTTTCTTCCCTGCTATCTGAAAATTGGTAGGATAGTCTCTATTATCATTCCGCATGTACTTTTATATTCCGCGAGCTTACTTTCTACGCGTGAACCGTACTCATGGACTTAGTTCCACGCACGCGTAGGGTTGGCCAGTTAAGGGCCAGGCTTTAGAAGCTCGGAACTTAACTCGCATCGTGACGTCCGTGCCCTTTGTCACTTTTACGTTAAAAAAAAATAATTAGACTCTGATTATGGTGAAAAGGGGCGGGCGTTACACCAACGACTGGGTCCAAGGCTGGGCCTAAGAATCGGGTTAGAAACTAGGCCTGAGGGTTGGGCCTACCTGAACTCGACTGGGCCAGGTCCAAGACTGGGATGGATAGAGCTTGGGCCTGGCCTGACTGGGCCAGATCCGAACCAATCAGTTGGGTCAGGTTTGGGCCATTGGGCCTGACCGCAGGACAAGTCACAGCCTACAAGTTGGGTTAAACTCAGAAGTCCAACTGAGTCGACTTCGAAACTCGACCGAGCCGACTCAGTTGTTCGGCTAAGTCGAAAGGGGGAAAGAGAGAAGGGAAAAAGAGGAAAAACAAGGAAAACTGAGGAAAGTCCAAGAAAATCGAGGAAAACAAAGGAAAAACTGAGGAAAATTAAAGGGAAACGAACAAGGAAAACTTAGTGAAAATGGGAGGAAACCAGAGAGGGAGGAGGAGGAGGAAGAAAGGGGAAAACACGCACCTGGGACCGATGGGGGTGGAAATCCGATGGCTAGAGGCGGAAGTTAAACATTTGGAGATGGAAACACAACCGAAAAAATCAGTTGCTAAGGTCGGGCTCGACCGGAGAGCGAGAAGGAGAAAAAAGAGGAGAAGAAGAGCTGCAAGAGAGAGATCCCATAGAAGAGAGGGAGAAGATTTAGGGTTTAAAACTATTTTTTTTCTTGAAAACTCAGAAGAAATTCAAAACCCACCATTTTATTTTATATTATTTAAATAATAACATATTTTATTATCTTTATGTATTTATTTATCTTTTGAAAAGGGAAAAAAATAAAAACCTCGAAAAGCATGATCTTCAAATTTCAAAATTGACACTGTTATTATTAATCTATATATATATTTTAAAATTAATCAAGAACTCGAAAATGAAATGAAAGTCGAACCTCGAAGGAGAAAACGTGTGATTTTCAAGTGTTTTTCATGACAATATATCTATTAATTACAAAATTACCAAAACATCCCTTCGAGTTCTCGAACTCGAAATCAGGCAAACCGGGGCCCACCGTGGAGCCACACTTTCTACATTGTAGCCAAAACACCAAAAACAATTCGAATATCCATAAAACTCTCTAAGTTACCGAAATATAGGGTCGGGTCATTTCACATTCAGGGACTAACAAGATTTGTTTTCAAGCTTCCCATACTCCCTAATTTCTTAGTGACCAACACTACCCACAGCTTATCGAAGCTATCAGTATTGAGAAGATTTCTCCCCTAATCTTCTTTGAGTTTGATCTCCTAAACTCCAAGCATAGGCAATCTCCTTATCTCCATTGGTTTCTTCTTCTTTCACCAATTACTCCCTATAATTGGTTATGATGTCTTTTAGCTTCTACTAATTTTTCCTCCATTTTATCATCCAATTGACAAAGATTTGTAGGCCAACATCGAGTTTTAAGCACTCCCCTATGCTTCTTGCATTTAGTGCTTCCATGAGTTTTTCTTCTAACTCATTTTATTCTTCCTTACAGTCCAATGCATATCTCATGCATTACTGTTTTTTTCCTTCCTTCCCGTGGGGTCAAGCCATTTTTCTCAGCTTCCATTTTTTGAGTTTTTCTCCCCTATTCTCCAAGCTACCTTATTTAGCTTTTGCTGCTCAGCTCCTCCATAAACCCAGCTGCCTCTAAGATTATTTTCCATCAAGCTTCCTTTCAGGGTTGCATCATCTGTCCTCCTTACACTTTCATGACCAATGATAGTAGCTAATTAGCACATATTTTGTGCTCCCCCAAACTCCAAGTATGTGTGCATTGTCATAGTTCGATCCTTATTTTCCTTACATGCCAATATGAAACCAACTCATCATATCCTGCATGTTAGTCTATTTGACAATAGTCATAATAGACAGAAAATAGAAGACATTCACACATCATACTAATTTAAACCATATCAATTCATCGATACACAAATTAATACATATGGTTTAAGAGAGGGATAATAATGATGCTTACTTTTAATACTAAAACATAGTTTTTCCAAAATATGAAACATAAGTCATGAAAAACTATCCTAAGCAGAGCCATCCGGAGGAGAAGATGCTAGAGGGGAAGGGTCAATACGTCGGGAAAGATTGACGATTGATTGACGCAATGCAGAGACTTCTTCTTGGGCACTATGAGTGAATCTATCCATGAAGTCATCTATGTAACACCCCGCCCTTTTCACTCTAATTTTCAGAGTTTATTTTTTTTTTAAATATAATAATCATGTGATCGGGGCGGAGTGTCACGACGCGAGTTAAGTTCGGATCTCTAAATCCGACCCTTAACTGGCCAAGCCCATGTGCGTATGAATTAAGTCCATAAAATGAACCACACATGGTACAAATACAACTTGCGGAAATATACTTAGTCTTAGTCTAACTGAGGAATAGATCCTAAGACTAATCCATTTTAAAACTTAAGATAGCAAAGTACAAGGTTTATTCTCCAAAATTATCAAATAGCCTTAGTCTACCATTCAATCCAACCATCCAAAATAAATCAATCCACAACATCTACTTATCTACTTATTACAAGCCAATCATAACTAATTACCAAATTATAGTGTTCGAATAAATCAAATGACAAGTCCATAAATAGTCCATTCAAAGTTCATTCCAAATCATTCAAAACGCCCAAGTTTCCTTGCTTGGTCCTCTTCTCGATCCATGTTCTTCCCTTTCCCTGCGTCATCCACTAAGGATATAGATAGGGCATTAGATCAACGCGCCCAGTAGTGTTTCCGAATAGGGCTACCACATGGTTAGTCAAAATCATGCAAATAGTATAATAATACGTGTGACAAAATTCCATAAAAACATGCTATGTATGAAATGAACATGTAATGAGTCCCACCCATCACCATTTTACATAGCCTCCTCTTGACGGGATTCTCATCGTCAAGGTACCCCACAGTGGTCTTTCGGACGCCCCGACGGAGTGTGGCCTCCGGATTCCTCTTGATGGGATTCTCATCATCAAGGTACCCCACAGTGGTCTTTCGGACGCCCCGACGGAGTGTGGCCTCCGGTTACAACACCATCTTCCCATGCCATGCATGAGATGTCTACGCAAATATGCCATTTGTAAATATAACATTTCATTCAAATAACTTATCAAAATAAACATAAAACAGCAAATAGCATATGTGGTTACAAAAAGGTAGGAAACCTACAGAAGATTCACTTCAGTACTTGATCTTTCTTTCGCGTCACCCGGTCACGACTCGCACGTCGTTCAACTTCCGGTACCTTATCCATATAACAATCAATAAATCATACCATCACTTACTTGTTCATTCATATCTAAGACCCAACTACATCATGTGAGTCCTTTGATCAATCCCTTCGTTTGACTTGTATTCACAGATTTGCCATTGGTATAACTAATGTCTAATCTTGCTCATAATCAAAGTTCATAAAAGTAAGCTACCTTAGTGGTTGGTTATTTACTTATCACTAAGTCCAAAGATAAATCCACATGTTTACTTAATCCAACTCATACAACCAAGTCATAATCTCCAACAAAACAATCTATGGGGTTCGGCCATTCATATGGCCGAACCCTATGATCCTCCTACACAATGATCCCATCATTTGTTTACAAGTTAGGCTCTACCATTTAGCCATATTAACTATAAGGTTCAGCCATCCCATGGCCAACCCAAAATCAGTAATCTTATCACATAAAAATCTCCCAAAAACAGTCCACAAAGGTCTATGGTTTACCAAATCATCTCTTTTCATGGGGTTCGGCCCTTCATGGTGGCCGAACCCAATGGTCATCTTAATCATTTCTAAACCTCCATTAATCAAGGTTAATTATTGGTGTATTCGGCCATGATCATGGCCCAATCCACACCCTATTTGTTCCATGTTTTTCAACAAAACTCAATGAAATACTTACCAATTTTCCCAAGCAAGAGATATTACGTGATACATAGGAAAACTCCCCAAAACAAGAAATACAAGATGATGATCAGGGAATTTCTCAAGTATGTGAACATAGATTCTGATGTGAAACTAAGTCGATCAATGGGTCGATGACAACAATTGGTGGGTATATCGACCCCACGAAAGATACAGTAGTTCCATGGTAAAAGTGACGAGGTCACTTGTTTACATTGAGACGTGGTATGGGTGCGTCCCTCACATGATGTTAATATTATTGATGAGATAAGAATATAGACTTTATGAGTATGGCTTAGAGTAGCTATGCGACTGTGGAAACTTAATATGAAATACGGAGACTTGGTCCCGTAGGACTACCGTTGAGGAGTGGGTCCCTCGCATGCTACGCGCTGGAGGGCGCTCTCACGGCTGTTTGGCACACTAGATGTGCTGGAATGCGTAGAGTTAGGTACTATTTTACCTGGTGGGGGTGGTACTAGTTTCGTCAGACACGGAGCGACCGCCTTAGAGCTTGACTGAATCACCTATGAGGTGAAGGGATGCAGGGCGAGGTAGTCCCGATCACGTTGGACGTGAGTCTTCTGCTTGGTAAGTCATAAGCCCTAAGTCTTGCAAGAGGTCGGGATATATTTGTGCTTTGATATGGTTACCATAGTCTTATAGTGATTTATTTGAATGATTGTTCCTACAGATATTAATCATGGATATATGATACTCATGAATAGAGTGATACCAAGGATGGATGGTTTCCATGAATGGATTATACCCATAGGTGGGTTATTTCATGGATAGTTATTAATCATACATAAATGATACTCATGGACAGAGTGATACCAAGGATGGATGGTTTCCATGAATGGATTATACCCATAGGTGGGTTATTTCATGGATAGTTATTAATCATACATAAATGATACTCATGGACAAAGTGATACCAAGGATGGATGGTTTCCATGAATGGATTATACCCATAGGTGGGTTATTTCATGGATAGTTATTAATCATACATAAATGATACTCATGGACAGAGTGATACCAAGGATGGATGGTTTCCATGAATGAATTATACCCATAGGTGGGTTATATTCATGGATGGTTAGTAATGTGTTTAGATGATGCTCCTGGACAGAGTAATACCAAGGATGGATTGTTACCATGAATGGATTATACCCATAGGGGTTATATTCATGGATGATTATAAAACAGGGATAGATGATATTTACTGAAAGCGAAACACAAGGGATGGATGTAGTTAACCATGGGTGATTATTCCCATGGTGGTTTGGATTGATGCCGGGAATTGGTATCGTGGAAGTTGGAACAAAAGTTGTTAGTCACATAGAGACTTATGTGCAAAGAAAGATGTGTTTAAATTTGGAGATATACTCAACGGAAAAGATAAGTGTCTGGTGAAACTTGAATGGAAAACTATGGACGACTGCCGAGTTAGACTGATCACCTGGCTCTGTAGTTAACCGATGAAGTTCCAGGAGAGTGCAACTAGAAACCTAGTTGAAATGGAATAAAAAAAAGCTCTGAGCATAGGCTCGCATTGGCAGGCTACCTCACACAGAGAGTAGATAAAAGAACATATTGAGCCGGTACGTATGGAAAATACTATGAGAGCAGGTAAAGTGAAACAGAGTAGATTGATCTATGTGAGATCACAAATGGCTCACGAGAAAAAGATATAACATGAGACAGAACAAAAGGTGTTACGGAACCAAGCGATTCAATTTGTCAAAGTGGTGTGGATTGACATGGTAATGAAAAAGTCACTTGGGAAATTGAAATCGGAAATAAAAATAGCACACTCTGAGATATTTATGGAATCGTTTAGAACCCTACTTCACTCGATTTTCGGGACGAAAATTTTAAAAAGAGGGTTATATTGTAACACCCCGATTTCTCAATAAGATGAATATTTACGAAAATGCCCCTAGATTGGTGAATTCAATAAATATGATTGTAAATAAGGAAATGGTGGGGCCCATTGCTCAAATTAAGGTCATATGAGCACATTATAAATGTCAAGTTTGATTGGTTGGGTAATTTCTCAATAAAGTGGATAATTACGAAAATGCCCTGATGTGTTAAATTAATTATTTTGTGATGTTAAGTAAGGAAATAGTGGGGCCCATTGCTCAAAATAAAATCATATGAGCACATTATGAATGTTAAGTTTGATTGGTTGGGTAATTTTCATCATTTGGGTCAAAAATGGCTAAATGGGTCAAAGGGCCCAAATGGGGCCCATCGGGTCTTGCTGGGTTATTTGACCGTTTTGTGATTTTAAATTAAAAGGGGTTAAGCCTATTTGATTGGAAATCAAGTGGAGGAAAAATGGGTAGGCTTGATCCATATGTAAAAACCAATTAGAAATGACCAAAATACCATAAATGGGTCATGTTGTCAAAATGGGTCAAGGAGCTAAAAGTGGACCCAACGGGTCGAGTTGACTATTGTTGACCGTGTGAACCCTCAAGGGAGCTCAAACACGATTCAAATCAGTTGAGTGGGATTGAGGTGAGTTGGAATTAAATCAAAAGGTGAGTTAACTCATGTGCATTGAATGAAATGAATTAATTATGGTGAGTTGGACATTGAGTTGAGTGAGTCAAAAATGGAAGTTAAATGGGCTGAAAATTCAGTGAGTTAAGTGGAATACGAGGAGGTGTGGTGATCTCAAACAAACCAAAACAAGTCCCACATGTTGGGGACATGTTATGGTAAGTTTCATGCAAAACATTAAATGGGAATATGGGGGGTTTCTATTCCATTTGGAAACCCCAAGCCTTCAATGTTGGAATGCCAATGGGTGCATTTGTTGGCAGCAAGTGTCCCATTGGTTTAGGCAAGAATTGATGAGGGAGTGGAGGGGTTATGATGGCTGATATACAAAAGCAATGAACACCAAGGTTAGCCAACTTTTGTCATTGCAAACCCAAGTTTTTCCATCTCTTTCTCCCTCTCTCCAATTGGTGTTCTTGGCTGGAACAGCAGAGGCTTTTGGTACCAAATATTCAAGCTTAAACCAGCAAGGAATTAAGGAAGAAAGGAAGAAATAAAAGATAGGAAGCAAGGATCAAAAGTCAAGAAGAAAGGCTTGGGAAAATTGGTAAGTATTTCATTGAGTTTTGTTGAAAAACATGGAACAAATAGGGTGTGGATTGGGCCATGATCATGGCCGAATACACCAATAATTAACCTTGATTAATGGAGGTTTAGAAATGATTAAGATGACCATTGGGTTCGGCCACCATGAAGGGCCGAACCCCATGAAAAGAGATGATTTGGTAAACCATAGACCTTTGTGGACTGTTTTTGGGAGATTTTTATGTGATAAGATTACTGATTTTGGGTTGGCCATGGGATGGCTGAACCTTATAGTTAATATGGCTAAATGGTAGAGCCTAACTTGTAAACAAATGATGGGATCATTGTGTAGGAGGATCATAGGGTTCGGCCATATGAATGGCCGAACCCCATAGATTGTTTTGTTGGAGATTATGACTTGGTTGTATGAGTTGGATTAAGTAAACATGTGGATTTATCTTTGGACTTAGTGATAAGTAAATAACCAACCACTAAGGTAGCTTACTTTTATGAACTTTGATTATGAGCAAGATTAGACATTAGTTATACCAATGGCAAATCTGTGAATACAAGTCAAACGAAGGGATTGATCAAAGGACTCACATGATGTAGTTGGGTCTTAGATATGAATGAACAAGTAAGTGATGGTATGATTTATTGATTGTTATATGGATAAGGTACCGGAAGTTGAACGACGTGCGAGTCGTGACCGGGTGACGCGAAAGAAAGATCAAGTACTGAAGTGAATCTTCTGTAGGTTTCCTACCTTTTTGTAACCACATATGCTATTTGCTGTTTTATGTTTATTTTGATAAGTTATTTGAATGAAATGTTATATTTACAAATGGCATATTTGCGTAGACATCTCATGCATGGCATGGGAAGATGGTGTTGTAACCGGAGGCCACACTCCGTCGGGGCGTCCGAAAGACCACTGTGGGGTACCTTGATGATGAGAATCCCATCAAGAGGAATCCGGAGGCCACACTCCGTCGGGGCGTCCGAAAGACCACTGTGGGGTACCTTGACGATGAGAATCCCGTCAAGAGGAGGCTATGTAAAATGGTGATGGGTGGGACTCATTACATGTTCATTTCATACATAGCATGTTTTTATGGAATTTTGTCACACGTATTATTATACTATTTGCATGATTTTGACTAACCATGTGGTAGCCCTATTCGGAAACACTACTGGGCGCGTTGATCTAATGCCCTATCTATATCCTTAGTGGATGACGCAGGGAAAGGGAAGAACATGGATCGAGAAGAGGACCAAGCAAGGAAACTTGGGCGTTTTGAATGATTTGGAATGAACTTTGAATGGACTATTTATGGACTTGTCATTTGATTTATTCGAACACTATAATTTGGTAATTAGTTATGATTGGCTTGTAATAAGTAGATAAGTAGATGTTGTGGATTGATTTATTTTGGATGGTTGGATTGAATGGTAGACTAAGGCTATTTGATAATTTTGGAGAATAAACCTTGTACTTTGCTATCTTAAGTTTTAAAATGGATTAGTCTTAGGATCTATTCCTCAGTTAGACTAAGACTAAGTATATTTCCGCAAGTTGTATTTGTACCATGTGTGGTTCATTTTATGGACTTAATTCATACGCACATGGGCTTGGCCAGTTAAGGGTCGGATTTAGAGATCCGAACTTAACTCGCGTCGTGACACTCCGCCCCGATCACATGATTATTATATTTAAAAAAAAAATAAACTCTGAAAATTAGAGTGAAAAGGGCGGTGTGTTACAATCTAGCCCACCCAGATGCGTCTCTATTTGAGAGACACGCCCTTCGATTTTGCAGATAAATTGAATCAGGGGTTGTGGCTCAGGGGTGTCTGCATTTTCGACATTCACTTCCCCTTTTTCATCAGAGTTGTCCAGCAAGGAGATCACTTCTGATTCGGTTCTCAGCTTTTGTCCAGATTGAGACCTGAGAATGTACCGATAGCTGGATCCTGTTTTTGATACTCTTTGGAACAGAACCGGCAACGCTAGATTCGGGAACATCCTGTACAAACCTAGGAGATCTCCTGAGAGGCAAGGAGCTAGACTCAGGGATTTTTCCGGTGGTCGAAGACCGAGATTTAGTTGTCTCCTTTTTCTACATGGTTGCTTGGGAAGAGTTAACCAAGGCTTAACTGAGTACTAAATCTCACAAACACCATAATACCCTTGCTTCTAGAAGTGAGAGAACAAAAACCCTATGGTTTTCCGACGAGATTCTACTCCGGGAGATCCTATTGGCTGATTTAGGGCAGGGGACAGGATGAAGAAATCGCCAGGGCTTAGAGGGAGAAGAAACTATTATTTTGAACTAATCTATCATTTTCCCGGATCATGGATTACAAATCTCTTTTCCCGGATCCAAATCAATCCAAGATTTTTGGACACATTTAATTTACCAATTCAAGTATATTACCCAAGTGTGGATGTCATGAAATGCATCATTTCCAAGCTTTAGCAAAGACAATGTGTCTATGAACATGAATCATTCCACAAAACATATAAACTAATGAACATTGGAATGAAACTTAAGATGCACTAATCATACATTCATTTCCTAATTTGAGTACATGATTAAGCTTGAGGGATAATTTAGAATGAAACGACACTATGTATGTATATTAACTGTAAGCACATACACACCCCATACATAAGGTAATGCACACACTATATTCATTTCCTAAAGATGCACAAATCACATGGCATGTGAGATGAATTGAGATAAGTATATTCCAATACAAGAGTGCATACCAACATGTACAATACTTATCTTACAATAGATCGACCCAATAATCAAACAAGAACATGGATTGAATGTAAGATGCTAATTCTGAAAACATGTTTCAAATGTGACACCAACAGTGGTATCCCTTCACACATTTGAACATAACATTGTGAGACTTGGAATATATGTCCACAATCCATTGATGGCCTTATACTAAATCTGGTTTAATCTTGGGTGCCTTTCCATTTAATCATATGTATCAAAAACTCCAGATTTTGTATCATGATGTTCATCTCAACATCAAACATCTTGGTACATGGCCATGTAGGACACTTGGAGAGCACTACCTTCATCAAGTTCCTTTACTCCATCCTCTTTTTCTCTTAGAGGTTTTAGCTTGGACTTTTTCAATGAATGAAGTTAGTTAATCACCTATTCTTTCAGCACACAAATTTGTCATTATAGGTGATGTCATCCATTAGGCTAGAAGAGACAGTTTTTCATGGATTATTTCAGCCTTTTTTGTTGTTTCATGTCTTTAAAATATTTTGATAGTATATCATAAAACAACACTGCTGAATGCTACATGTGCTTATTTTTTGTGCGTAGCTAATTCATCACAAGTCCAAGCATATTTGGTCTTTGGGCAAAGTGGTGATGGAAGTTGAAGGTTTATCCAATGCTTCTTCTATAGGCACTGATCACTTTTATTCACCTATTTTCAACCATATTTAATGATGAAAACATTTTATAGTTATTCATTCCATTTTTCGTCACAAAGAAGGTCTGGAAGTAATATGACTTTCTTTCATAGCCATTGTTCTAGCACGGATCAACTCGGATGGTTAAATCCTTTCGTAAGAGCACGAGGCTCTGATACCAATTGAAAGTCCCCCTTTTCAATGTGCTAGAACAACATGATTGACCCTGAAGAGAGAGCGCGCGCGCACCGGCGGGGGGGGGGGGACCTTGACCCGGCCCAAACAATCTAGTCCACTAAGAGCCAGGCCTAAGTGAAAAGAGTGGGTGGGAGTGTGTTTGTGTGCTTGAGGGTGGAAAATAAAGTTTCACATCTAAAGTTGAGGAGTTTGAGAGGGGGTTTATCAGTAGTCTTGCCCTCCTCTTCTAGCAAGACGCATTTTGGACCCGAACTTGGCCGGGTCCGATCCAAAAACAGTGCGGGTTCGCGCGTGTGCACGTGTGGGCCCAAAGTGGATAGTATCTTGTTGGGCTGAGCCCCAAGCCATTTTTATAGGCCGGGCTATTACAAATAGTATCAGAGCCGAGTTTAGCACTCGGATTGTGTGGGCCTACTGCCTTCCATTGGATTCATTGGGTCGAGCCGGGGATGGCTCTGGGCTTAGGGGGGTGGATTGTGAGACCCTGACCCGGCCCAGACGATCGAGTCCACTAAGGGCCAGGTCCAAGTGAAGAGAGTGGAGTGAGAGTGTGTTTGTGTGCTTGAAGGTGGAAAATAAGGTCCCACATTGGAAGTTGAGGAGTTTGAGAGAGGGTTTATAAGTAGTTATGCCCTCCTCTTCCAGCAACACGTGTTTTGGACCGGGACTTGGGCCAGGTCAGATCCAAAAACCTGTGCGGGCTCGGCATGTGGGCCCAAAGCGGATAGGATATTGCTGGGCCGAGCCCCAAGCCCTTTTTATGGGTCGGGCTATTACAAGGGGAGGGATGGGGGTGAATAGGTTAATCCCATTTTTCATGGTGTTTACAAATTTCTTGATTATTTAAAGTTGCAGCGAAATATTCATCAAGAGATTTGTTTAGTGTGAGAATTTTATTAAGCGATCACACTAAGATGAAGACCCTTTACATATGGTTTGATTATCGATGCTTGTGCACAATGTGCAAGATAAGATAATCTATATGTAAAATGATGAGTGTTGAGAAGAGCACTTAAATACTAAATACAAATATACATAGATCAAACACCATAAGATCATGTTAAAGTGGTTCGGTTAGCCAACCTACATCCACTGTTAGGACTCGTTCAACCTTGAGCTATCCCCAAAATCCACTAAATAGGGACTTACACCCTCACAATTAGTGTAGGAATTCCACCTCACTCAATTAGCTGGGAATTTCACCCACCACTTTTGAGTATGAATTCCATCTATCCATTTCGTTGGGAATTCCACCCACCACTGTGCCGGAGACGACGCTCCAGATTTTTTAAAATAGTTCTGAAACCAGGCTTCCTTAATCCACTTTCGGAACAAAGGTTTTAAAGAAAATTAAAACCAAGAAGCACTTGCCTTTGAAGCTTTTTTTCCTTATGTGTGTTTCTTCAAGATCCCACCCAATGTGTGCCCGTGACGACGCTCCACCTTGTACCTGTCATATAGTAATCACAATCCAAGGTGTCAAGGAAACTAGTTTTACCAAAGGTTTCCTAGATATGATCCTTTCTTACATCTCTTTTTCACAAACTCAATCCATATGATTGGTTGTATTAGATTCCCCAAGTGTAGGCATAAGAGAGAGTGTGATCCTTCTGTTGGCTCTTGTTTAAGCTCACTGATAAAGATGAAGGTCCAATTGATCCTGCCGAAAGATACCAACTGGTTGCATAAAGATTGATTTAGAAAAGGAAGCCAATTGCAATAACGGTAATGTACCAATAGGTCAGTCGTATTGAGGGGTCGGTGACTAGAAATGTTACCATTACAAACCCGACCGTTGTGCATTAAGTACATTCCAAACGGTAATATTCTTTTCTGGCCGACATATCGCTGTTGCTAATGGGTCGACATTTATGGTACCGAGATGTCGGTCCATACGAGAGGCTTGATCTGAGGCAAGACATGCTTGACAGTAGTTTCTTCTCTAGAAACCTGTTACCCAGAACAACATGTCGCCCATTACCGAGGGGTCGGTCTTCATACTCTCGATCGGTCTTTGAATTGCCGATATGTCTATTTCTTCAAGAGTCCACATGAGTTCAATAGTTCCAGAACTCAAGATCTTGATCGAGGAGTCGTTGACCACTATGGGTCGTTTTAGCCTTTCACCGAGGGGTCAGATCAGAGGCTTTCCTAGAATGACAGTTCTACAATCCAGAACCTATGTCAATTTGGCCAACCAGTCCTTGACCACGATGGGTCGATCCTGCCTCTATCGAGGAGTCGGTGAGAACGACTGGTCAAGCTAATAGTGAAACCAAATACATATTTCGAAGTTGGGTTCCAATTCATTGTCAAGCTTTTTCTCTAGGTTTTTTAAAATTTAACCATTTGTTTTTCTAAGCGTAGGGATAGTCCTCTCTAAAGTGTGGGTAGTACCTAAAGTCATTTATGGCCATAATACCAGTTTTGTGATAGCCATAATGATGAGCTTCTATCTAGTAGAGCATGATCTTTACTATTGATCATCTTGGGTCTTCAAGCTTCCAGCGGTGCTTCTTTCCGAGTCATGGAATTGACAAACTTAGAGACTTGGCCAAGCCAAGGCACTAACATAATGCATATTTATCGAATATGCAGTAAATTCTCGATAAAATCGTGTTAAAATGCGATAGATGGTAATATCATGATAATATCCTAATAACTTCCTTATTTTATTATATTTTCTACAAGATTTTTCCATTAATTTTTTGATAAAACTCGAGAATTTAAAAATATTCCCTATATTACCGATTGTCGTTAATATTTTGAATATAGCATTTGTGACAATGGTCTTAAATGGTTTGGAAGATCTGAACTTATTTAGAAAGTTTATAAAAATTAATTGAAAAATATTTCAAAGTATAATTTTAAAGGCTAATTGTCCATGTGATGGGACCTTAACTCAGTGATAACTAATGAGTTCATCTCATAATGGTTCAAATTGAGCATAGATTTAAATGCATAGGATGGTTTTAGACACGAGGAGGAGAATAAATGTCGTAAATATGGACTTCCATCTAAAAACTAATTACCCATCTGACAATGAGAGCCGATTTTCAAGAAAGATTTGTTTTGCTTTTAATGATTCTTATCTAGCACGTTTGCGTTGGATTTTTATACTTTAGATGCCCCACTAAATCAAACATGATGACCCTAAATTATGCCACTTGGTTGGCCATCTAGGTCATGTTTGCATACTGTTTGACAACTTGATCCATGCTTGAAAAACTTCATCCACACATTGGTTGCTTTGCCCAACCAGTCTAGTATCTAACACAGCCTTGTGTAGGGCCAAATTCTTGTATCAGTCTTTGGGACGTTATCCATTTCACATATAATCATCGTAATGTTTCAAAATCAACAAATTCAAATTAACTTGCACTAGAATCAAATGTAGTTTCTAACTTGGGCAAGCTCCTAATTCAATATATTATTGAGTGGAGTCAACTCATAGAATCAAGCTGAGTTAACTCACTCTAGTCAAGTTGAGTCTGAACCTGTTCTTGAACTCTGATTACTATCACCATTCTGTGTAACTTCAAACCTAGCCCAACAAATCTTCCCAACGGCCTGCTCCAATCTTCAAGTCTAATATTTCACTCGATTTCTATAGAAACTCATCCAAACCGCCATCCATAATGTATAGATTAGTATTTAGGCATTCGGGAGTAGAGCAGAGGTCACATATGACCCCATTCAAGATTGCAAGAATTCTACTTCATCTGACATGCAGACATGTATACCAGCGCAAGCATGTGATGTCGATCTCAAAACCGGTTTCAAGGAGCACTCGACTAATGTTTCGAGCATGTGCAAGTCTCTTTATCTACACATTAGATAACTGTTATTTATATGCGAGTTTTTGATTATCACTCCAACCCTTTTGAGGTGGATGCAGTCTTAGAATATCTCAAAACCTATTATATGTCCGACTAAAGCACAAGAACAGCAGAGCTAGAGGATTGATCAAAATCAAGCAAAGATCTATTGGATTGAGTTTCTATTCTAGCAGAATACTAAAGGAAACACAATTTCGTATAGTTTCGTACATTGACTTGTGAAGATTATAAATACCATCATTTGATTGCACAAAGGGGCAGCCGGAAATTGACAGAAGAAACTGCAAAGACGCCAGAGTTGTATAGTCATTGAGTAATGTGATTTCTTTGCGCTGTGAGAAGAGATTTTCTAATTGTAGTGAGATTTCATCTTTTTTTTTTTTTTTCTTTTTTCAGTCGTTCTTTGGTTCCAGGTATTCATTTTCTGATCAATTATAAATACAAGAGGTTTCAAATTCATAATACTTGATATTAATCAATTGGTTTAATCTTATTTTATGTATTTATTTGTCTTTTATCTTCGGTTGCATATTCATGTCTCCGACAATCCTATTATTGGTTCTGCTGCAACTGTTGAATAGCACAACGCATTTTTAAGAATATACATGTATTTCTCAATTTAAACTTTTGTAAATATTAAAACTATAAATAAGATATAAATACCTTTTTAACTCAATATTAAATTAAATACAATAAAAAATTTAAAATTTAAACTAATTTTATAAGAGTATGAAAACAGAGAGGTTGAAATGGACTTTGGATTAAATAAAAGATAACTAAAACTATATCAAAATAGATAAAATAAACTAGAGAAAAGAGTGAAATCTGTTGGTATGTAATAATTTTTTTGGTATATAATATAGAATCTCTCTTGAATTCAAGCTTGTTTCTGTGACTATCTTTGATTCTCTCACTTTTTAATTCATAATTACTCTTTTTTAAATTTATTATTAAACTAAAGGTCTTGATTTGACTCTTTCGTCTTTCTTTCAAATTGAGAGGAGTGTTCTAACAAAGAATGGGAGGACGACTCGTTGAAATCTTCACTCTCTCTCTCTCTAATTCTTCTCTAACTACTCCTCATGTTCTTTGAACTTTTTTTTTTTTCTATTTTACCCCTCTATTTCTGTTGGTCCTCTGTTTCTCCCCCCTCTTCCTTTTGTTGGGTCCTCTTCAGGATGCCATGGGTAAGCAACAGAAGAAATCTAAGCAGAAAGAGGTCTTCCTGGATCCAGAAAATGATCCAAAATACTTAGCTGAATCCTTTGAAAGAACCTTACTCTCTGACTTTTGGAGTGAGAGTATTAAGGTGAATGCTACTCCTTCTGCAATCAATGTCACATATTGTTTAAGATATTAACGGCAACTGTTAATAATGGTATATTTTCAAATTCTTAAATTTTTATCAAGAATTTAACTGGAAAATCTACTGAAAATATGAATATTAAAAAAAAAATAATAAGTAAATAATTGTCATTTAACATTTCTTGAGAAAAAAAAATATCATACAATTCTACATAGTTCAGTGTCCAAACATGGTGAATTGCATCATGCTTAGTTAATTAGTATTTCACACATATTTGCACACTTACATATATATATTTTGCAATTTATTTACTGTTACCATAAACTAAATGACAACTATGAGGATTATTTAAATAGATATTTCAATCTTTTAATAAAATTAGAATATATAAAGTATATCTAAAAGTACCATTTGACAAAACATTGAAATCCACCTTAAATACTAAAAAATATATTACAATAAAAATTCAACAAAATAATCTGATCTAATGAATGATCTCAAACTAAATTCAAGTTACATGAAGTTTATAATATCTAAATTTAAAATCATAAATCCATAATAAATTAGTAAAAAGAAATTATATAATGTTCAGTGTATATTTTATACTCTTAAATCAGATAAATAAAAAATTCAAATGACCTCAACTAATTAAAAATATTTAAGAAATATTTTATTTTCTTTAATTCAATCTATGTACTCAAATAAAAGGACACATCATTGACTAGAAAAAATAAACACAAATAATCACTCCTAGATAATCATAAAAATGTGAATGCAATAGTACAAGTAGGGGTCCAAATATCGGCCTATACGCCGATATCTCGGCCATATCATATCGGCCGTTTTTGTAACAAAAAAAAGTGGAGAGAGAAAAATATCGACTGCTATATCGGTTGATATATTGTACTCAGGTAGGCACTAGCATCACATTAGAGGTGGCATGGCACTACCCATCCACAAGATAAAGTAAAGGGTTAATGGAGTTATAACTGTTCATAGGCCTTAGGGAGTGTTTACTCCCAGAAGTCCCACATCGTTAAATACGGAAGATGTAAGTACGGTAACGACTTTAAAATAGGGAGGTGAGAACAGAGAACACGGGATATCATACTCAAATATGTGTTTTACCGTTAAAATGCACTTTTAGTGTGTTATTATCAGCTTACGCTATAAAATCATGTTTTTAACGTTAATTTCTTGTTGAAAATGGTATTTGTGATATAATCGCATTTTTAATGTGAGAACGAGAAAATACCATTAAATTCGTGGTATTTTCCATTTTCTTAGTGATATTTGTTACAATGTTTGCAATATTGAAAGGCATTGTGTTGCCTTTGGCTACTTCTAAAGACTAAGGAGAAATCTTGACAAAGAAGGTTGAGTCTTTCAAAAGGAAGTTTCTAAAATGATCCAGGGAAAAAGAAAAAATCCAACGGGCTGCCAGTTTTATATGTAGCTGGGATTAGGATGCCATTCCTAATAACATTCCTGCGGACATTCATGCCTAGGGCTTAGCGATGGCAACTCTCTATTAGAAATATTGTAATGCCCCGTCCGCGTTTTCTCCTGAACATCTCAAGACACTACCAAAAAATGGATATCTGACATTTTTTTTTAAACGGGTCACTACCTCTTGCTTAACAACCGAGAGAAACAAAATCCATTATACTAATAAACATAATGAACAATCATAGCATGTTCGAATACAATTATACAGTTATCCAGACAATAACACGCGATAGTATGTCCATACGGAACAAAAGTCTCTCAAACTAAGGCATGAACATAAATATGAAATATCCAACTAATACTACTACGACTCGGGCGTCTGCTCAAGGGGTCCCACCTGGTCCCTCTGCAATTGGGGTACCTGAAAGGTAAGGGGTGAGCTAACCAGCCCAGTGAAGGGATAAAGCATATCACATGTCAGCAACATATATATCATATTCATGAGTACAAGAACATCATGAAAAATCCAACCACATCACCACTCATGATCCATCGACCAAATCCGAGACATCATCTTGGTAGCCCACATCGGATCCTCTAGCAAACTCTGGTCTCCCTACCAATGCCATCGGGAGATTACACAACACAAATGCCTTAATCACACCCAGATAAGGCAAACTTTAGGGTAGGCACCTCAACCGCCGGAACACAACGGAGAAACCTGCATCTCCTATGGGGGTCTCAACTGCAGGAACGTAACGGGGAAATCCTCCCAACATCCAACATCATCACATCATCATAAACATATACACATATAAATAGATTCTTCCATCTCAACACCCAACGACACGCTGTCCGCTGCGGGTTACCTCCCATGTATGTATGTACATGGTATCATGATCATGTATAATGTAACACCCTGGATTTTCAAGATATCAATATACATGAAATTTGCCCATTTAATTTATGAACTAATGGATATGGACCTTAGATGGGTAAGGTGTTGGGTCAATGGCCCAATTAAGACCCAACGGTTATGGAATAAGTGTTCAATTTAAAGTAAATGGGTAAGATACATTTAATTGGGTCAAGGTTGCTATTTGGGGCAAAATGCCCAATTGGGACCCAATGTGTCATGGTTGACTTGGTTGACCACCAAGTGAGTTCAAGCCTAACTTAATTGGGGCTAAATTAATTTTGAATGCAATCAAGCGATTGAGTTGATTTTAAAGTGATGAGTTAAGTGACTTAAATAGATTTGAATTAAATTATATGAGTTAAGTTAAAGAGGTGAGTTGGATGAAAAGGTTTTGGGGGTTACACAATTCAAACCCATAGTACACGTTGGCATGGGAGTTTCATCTCATGGATAAAATCCCCACTTCGATCATTAATTGGAGGTGAGGAGTTTTGGTTATTTCAAAATTCAAACCAAAGATACATGTTGGAGGGAGAGTTTCATCTTATGGATGAAACCCCCAAATGGGGAATTAATAAGGAGGGGGACGGTTTCATGTGTTACACAAGCCAAAACAAAGCCACACCGTTGGATCCTTGGAGTTTCATCTCATGGATGAAACCCCCAAGTGGAGCATTAAGGAGGGTGGTTAATGAAAATGGGAGTTACATAAAGGACTTTACCAAAGGCATCACCCTTGGCCGACGACCTCATTGGAACAAAACAAATTGGATTTTCATCTCACTCTCTCCCTCTCCTCTTGGCTGTTTTCTCTCCTTCAAACCATCTCTTGTCCAACCACTCCCCAAGACAAAAAGACTTAGAGCTTCATCTCAAGGTTCTCTCCCTACCACTCAAGGTCGAACTCTTTCTCTTTCTCTCTCTCTCAAGCTCTCACTCTCGGCCAAAGGATTAAGAAGGAAGGAGGAAGAGGCTAAGGAAGGAAAGGATCGGAAGAACAAGTTGGAGCAAAGGAAAACCGGAGGAGTCGCGGAACCGGTAGGTATTTTAATGGATTTTGTTTAAATAAGGAACCATGGGGTTCGGCCATGGTGTATGGCCGAACCCCATGGAAGGACATTGTTAATATTTTTAATGGATTTCAAAGATGGAAATCATAGAAGTATGCTTGTGATTTTAAAAGGTTGTAAAGGACTTAAATGGAGGTATGTATGAGAACCATAAAGAATTGAAAATAAGGGCACAAAACCAAAGGGTCAACATGGCCGAACCCCACCAAGGAATATTTATGGACTTAGGGTTTTCTTAGATATTGAATGTATGTGGATTGTTTAATAATTTTAATGGGTTTCAAAGCATGGAAATTGTAGATGCATGTTAAGGATTTTAAAAGGGCTTTAAAGGAAGGAATACTAATCATTTTAAATGGTGTTAAAATGATAATTGGTGAAAGAACCATGGACCATGGGTTCGGCCATAGTGTATGGCCGAACCCCATGGAAGGTTATCAATGATTTTTGAAGGGATTAAAGGGAAAAATATTGTTGGACTAAGGTGATTTTAGATCATGGAAATGATGGGGGAATTGTGGTAAGTTTAATTGATTTTAAACATGGTAGATGATGATAAAAAGGAATGAATCTAAATATATGGTTAAACCCCATGGAGGGACCTTGGTATATGGACCTAAGGAGGGTAAATAATTCAATGGATAAAATGGATTTAGACATCATAGGGTTCGGCTATGGTGTGTGGCCGAACCCCATGAACCATTTTGTGGATCAAAATATGGACTTAATTATGCTTTAATGAATGAAATGTTAGCCATGGATAGATTAATGGCAATGTTGTAAATAAATAAAAATAATGGACCATGGGTTCGGCCATACACCATGGCTGAACCCCATGAGGAATGATTTGTGGACTTAGGGTTTAGATGATTACCTTAGTGGTGTTTGATTAACAAATCAAAAGAGGGGACTAAAACCAAATACGGTGAGGTTCGGCCATAGCGTGTGGCCGAACCCCACAAAGTGTGTTTTTGGACTTAGACATTATTGCAAATCAAATGGGTTATTGGTTTGACTCATGGATATGTTATAAGGTAATGAGACTTCACAAGGGGTGCACGATCGTGAACGGTTGCCGGATTAAAGCTCAAGGACACTTTAGTTGTCTTTGGTAGGATTCTACCTCTTTGAAACCATGAGTTATGTATTATGGTTTAATCTCTTTTTCTGATGGTTTATGTTGTAAAACTATATGTTTCAAATATGTGGTTTTAATGCTATGGTTATTCTATTACATAGCATGTGGACATATACATCTCATGCATGGCATGGGAGGGATGTTTGTAACCGGAGGCTACGCTCCGTCGGGACATCCGTAAGGCATTCATAGGAAGACCTTGATGTGCATATCCATCAAGAAGAATCCGAGAATACACTCCGTCGGGGCGTCCGTAAGGCAACTGTGGGCATACCTTGATGATGAGAATCCCATCAAGAGGATACATGTGTTTGTGATGGGTGGGACTCATTGCATACATGGCATGGCATAGTTTTTATATGGTTTTGTGTTATGTTATCTACATGATTTATGTACTAACCATGTGTTAGCCCTACTTGGAATACCTACTGGGCGCGTTAGTCTAACGCCCTACTTCTACCCTAGTTAATGACACAAGAAATGAAGGGAACGATGAGCGTGAACGGAGCCAAGCATAGGAGCTTGAATATGCTTGATTTATATTTTGATTAAGTTGTTTATGGACTTGTAATTTGAGTAGCTAGAATTTGGGCATGTAATAATTTAGATATTTTGCTATGGTTTGGATGGTTTGTTTGGATATTTAAGTTATGATAATTATGGTTAAGTGACAAACTACTTTGCTATCTAAAATGGAATAGAATTAGGTTCTATTATAATCCGCAGTTTATGTTTTATTCCTCATGTTTATGTTAGTACGTGTGAACCGTATCCGTGGACTTAGTCTATGCACACGTATGGTTGGCCAGTTAAGGGTCAGGCTTTAGAAGCTCGGACTTAGTTCGCGTCGTGATGTCCCGCTCTCTATCACTCTTTGTTTATTTAAAAAAAAATACTTTAATTTTCGGAAAGCGAGTGAAAAAGGGCGGGGCATTACATAAAACAACATAAGCATATAACAAGATCTTAAAACTCAAAATCCCCATACTCATCATGATCTCATTCACATATTATAAGTAGACAAGCCAACATGTTATCTACAAGTTCCAAGCATCATATCCAATATCTAGACGCATATCTTACTCTTAGCATAAATTCATTCACATGTTATAAATAAACACACAACATGTTATCATTAAGTCTCAAGCATCATATTCGACATCTAACACACAACATGTTTCTCAACGAACACATCACTCACGAGTGTACGACCTATCAACTGCCTATGATAATAGTCCAAGGTAACCTGATGGGAAGACAACCAGTCCATCCCCAAAATGACGTAAAATCATGGCATCTCCAAAACCCACAGATCAAACTCCGACACCATACCTCCAATGGTCAAGACACACGACCGACAAATCCTAGTCTACGACCTCCGTTATCTCCAACGGTGTACTGACCAAGATCGAGGTCCTTGCCAGCTCTATTTTCAACCAGAAATAACAACAAAACTTAAGGCAATAAAGGAGTGTGAAGAACCAGAATCAAATAAAACTCTACACCACGCTCCATGAAGAACATACCCTGCATCACTGTTGGTGGCATGTACTCCTCTGGCTACTAGATGATGGTGTAAGCTCTGCGGTGGGTCACTAGTTTGGGTCTGCCACGAACCCTGCCTCTTTAGGGAGGTATTGCACCCTGATCTATAGGAGCGTCGGGTGCCACCTGCGCATGGGTCGGGGCTGCATGATCACTCGCTGGGGTGCCACCGCCATGACCTGACCTCGACCCTAAGGACAATCTCTGGTGAAATGCCCTGCCCCACAACGAATGTAGCACTGAAGACACTGAGCATGTCCTTGAAGTTGAGAACAGTCCCACCTGGTGTGGCCTGCCTACTGACAGTGGAAAGCACACATACTGCCTAGGTTGACCACCTAACATTAGCACAGTCTGAATCTACTGCTGTGGGCCCAAAGGTAACCTTGGATTCGGGTAGATGGGTGGCCTCTTTCTCTTCTTATCAAAAACCTTTGCTCTACCCTGGGGTACAAATTGTTGTCGGCTGATAAACCATCCCGCTTCTCCAGAGGGCAATGCCCTTTGGTAAAATCGCCCTCTGCACCACCTCAGCATAGGTAGTGCTTCTCGCAGTGACCACTACATGAGCGATCACTGGATGTAGCCCCTATTCAAAATGGCGTGCTTTCAACAAGTCAGTAGCAATCATCTCCGGCGCGAAGCGACACAAATCGGAGAACTTGGCCTCATACTGAATAGCTATGTATTACCCTGTACTAGGTTGGTGAACTCAATGGTCTTGGCTTCTTTGATTACTGATGGGAAATACTTAGCCAGAAACACTTGGTGAAAAGTGTCCCAATCTCTCAAGGTTGTGGCTTAGAGGGGCTCATGGGCCCACCAACGGGCTGCCTCTTCTGTGAGATGGTGTGCTGCCAAAGTCACTCGCAGGTGTACGTCTAGAAGCTGAAGTCTCTGCAGAACTCTCTGGTCCGTCCTAAACCACCGGTCCCTCTCCTACTGGAGGAACCCTCGCTGCATCTGCATTGTCTTTGCCACAGTCCTCCCCCATTCAAACGGGCGTTATACCTCGACATCGCCTGTTTCATAAAGATACCAATGGTCAGACGCTATAATAGGCGAAAATCCAAAATAATACATATCTCAAGCATACTAACTAGAAAGGTAGCGCACTAGGTATATCGCACGACCTAGGGTGTCTGCGCACTACCCAGGAACTCGGTTCCATCTACACAATTGTTGAGCATTAAAATATTACATTTTTTCCCCTGATTATTGGACTACTTAGCCTATGATTTTGTATATATCACATGCGTTTAATGTCATTTTCCAGTTTTGTGGAAAAAAAATGAAAAGTTCAGGAAAATCATCTCAATTCAGTGGATAACTGAAAGAGAGCTTAACAGTGAAGACCTAGAATTTTAATAATTTAATTCATGCCACTTTTAGGGTTTTTCATATAAATTAGTTAATCTAAACCCAATTATGAGAGTCTAAGATAAATTAATTATTTTTAGAATTTAAATGTTGAATTAATTATTAAATTATGGAAGAGAGATCATGCAATTCAAGTACCAAAGCCTGATATTCAAGATAAATGGGCCAATATTCACTTCAACTAGGCCAAGCTAAGATCCGCAATCCAGCATTGGGCCAGGCCACAAACAATGTAATATCCTGACCCTAATTAGGCTTAATTAATATAATTTATTTTAATAAATCATGATTTTGACTTGTTGATCATGAAGACTACAGTGAAGGCTTTGTGAGAAGTCCAATACTGGCCCAATCGGAGTTCGATAGCTAGATGATCCAACTCATATAAATTGAAAAGGGCAAAATGGTAATTTACCATTGACAATGTTATTGTATTATTTAATTAATTGTTTGATCATTGTTTGGGTGATATTGATTTCCTTATTAGGGATTTGAATTCATAAATTTATAAATATGTTTATTATATTTTAACTTCAGAAGATATTATTAAAAGCCTACCCGAAAAGATCCTGAAAGCTAAGAAATAATTATTTTAGGCAATTTTAGAAATGAGAAAATTCTAAGAAAATATGTGTTATTAAATCATGTTTCAATTCATTGATTTATGTTTTCGGGTTTTGAAAATAAAGGCTTTAAGCCCTTTAAATAAATACAAATTGAATTAAGGGAATAGTAAATAAATGTAATTTTTGTTTTAATCAATTAATTTTGATGAAATATAAATCTCCAAAATTTTATGGTATTTAGAGTGTTTAAAACTCAACATTTTGTGTAAAATGGATTAAATTAAATAAATCATTTAATAGATAAATATTAAAAAATAAAAGAAACCGGATTTAATTGCAAATAAGCTAAAGAGGACCAAAATGCAAAATTTCAAAATTTGAAATTACCTGCGTAGTAGGTGATGCAGCGAAGCAGCTGCATATGGATTGACTCATGCAAGCTACCATCGTAGCTTGCAAAGTGATGTGGTCACTCCATGGCCCTGCATGGAGGCCTACCACCCTACCTCACATTGCCTACAAATTCAGGTTATTTCCAAAGGAATTGTTCACTGAATTTTAAAGAGAAAACCATTGCTTTATCCTGTTTGTTTTTCAGCATTAGCTTAAGTAGAAGATTTTTCCAGCTGCTGAATTTTCAACCCAAGAACAGAAGCGAAGGTAAACATTGTGTTTATTTTCAAATTCTAGTCAGTTTAGGGATCAAACAGAAGTCAATTTGGTTGAGTTTTGACTTCTAAAATCAGATTTAAAGTTTAATGAAAAACTTGAGTTTTCAGTTTGTTTCACTGATTTTCCTGTTAAAATATGATGTTTTCAGTTAATATTAACTGTTCAATTCATTCCTAAAGTAAAGAGGACTCATTGAAGAGTCCATCTGACCAGAAGGGTGTGGAAAACGAATGCAGAAAACTCACTGCTTCTAGATTCATATTTTACATAGTCCCTCCCGTCACTGCTTTATTGCTGGTGACAGAGGAAGAAGATGACTCTCGAAAGTTCCGAGAATCGGCCTTCGGAGGATCCGAAGGTAACACTTCGGAAGTTCCGAACTTCAGTTCAGGGTTCCGAAGGAGCAAAGGCTAACTGTTGAACTCTCTGCCTCAACGGGTCAGACAGGACGTTTCGAGACTCTTTTGGACGCTCCAAACCACTCAGAAGTTCTGAGAAGAACTCGGTATGTTCCAAGGCAGACCAAGACTCATGATTTTTGGATTTTTCTATTTTCTGTTCGGAAGCAGGATTGGAAGTTCCGAGACCTGAACTTCAGATGTTCCGAATGACAGAACCCAAGTTCTGTATGTTCTATAAAGACCCAGATTTTAGGCAGTGGCTAAGAAGTTTCGAAGCCACAGTACCTGGTTCTGAGGAACCCAGAACAGGTTTTTGAATCTTAGGCTAAGGTAGGATTCCATGTTAAATTTAGACCCTAGGTTTTGATGTGATGTTTATGCTAATTTAATAATTAAAGTGATACTAACCCCTTTCATTGGTATTATTATGTAAACCTATATTATGTATTCACTTCCAGCCGATACTCTATATTTGTGGCATAGTGGAAACGCAACCCGATAGCTATCAGTAACTCTGCGATTAACTTCGCCACTTGGTAGAAAATAAGGGTTCGCTCACTAAGTGATCTCTAGGCCTAACTCGTTATACGAGTAGTGGCCTGAGCATCCTATATCTCTAGGCCTAACTAAATATATGAGTAGTGGCCTGAGCATCTTATATCTCTAGACCTAACTCAATATATCTCCATGGTCATTTCTAGAAGACAATATATGTAGTGGCCTGAGCACCTTATTATATTGCTGATTATTGTAATTTAAAATTGATAGTAACCCATTTAGGAGACTCATATCTATTTTCCTTGGAGTTTTTTTGGAAAATAGGACAAAAGGATTCTAACGATGTATTATTTATACATCTGTGTATTTTGTTTGACTGTATGATTCATTGTATTTCTGTGTTGTGTTTGACAGATACATCGATACCCTACATTTTCAGCGAGGGATACTTAACATTGCAGTACGAGTAAATCAGGCTAAGAGAGTCTAGTGCAATAAGTGGTTTCAAGGATCAAACTTAATGAACCCACTTATATGCCTAGACATGATGCACTATTTTGAAAAATGCTTATTGATTCTAACGATGTTTATCATATATCGTGATTATGATGATGAAATGCTTATGAGGTATGATGATATTGATACTGCTTCCACGTATCTTCAACTAATGAACTATTATCTGCCCTGGTGTGTCGATTATCGGCCCAGGTGTGTCGGTTTGCGTCTACTGGCCCAAGTGTGTCAATTGCTAGCCTAGGTGTGTCAGTATCGGCCCAAGTGTGTCGGAGATGTACTTGTAAGATTCTCCATTTTGACCGTGTCGGGACTTAATGCTTACAGTAATGTAGTGTCTAGGTCTTACGTTGGATGTCAGTAGTAATAGAGATGATTTGATATATTGGCATGATAAACAAATTATGATGATGATGTTGATTTGTCAAACCTGATATTTATTCCACTGCAGTTTTTATTTTTTTCACTAGGCTTGTTATCTCACACCACTCACATTTCAGGAGATGTACCTGAGGAGGAGGAATCTCCATTTCAAGCTTAGGATGGATAACCTATTGCGGTTACTTTGGATTCCCACGGACAGGGATTTCATTTTATTTTGACTATTGGTTCCGTTGAACCATGTTTTGTTTAAAGTACCTCATATGGTACTTATTATATTGTAATTATGTATGAACCACCATGCTACTGTTAGTAACTCTGATGTGAATGAGAATATCTTTCTGTAATGGAAATATTTGTTTGTATGATATGTACTTATAAAAGGGTAGACATATGGTACATGTTTGAGTCCACATGTAAAGAGCATGTGTGACATATATTTCTGGGCTTAACTTTTGATCCAGCCCAGTTAGAAGTTATTAAGGATTAAAAAAAAAAAAATTAGTAGCGCTTCCGGACCCACCTCCCGGTTGGGGAGCTACAACTTGGTATCAAAGCGTTGGCTCTGTAATAGCCCGAAATTTTTAAATCAATATATATGTGGCTATTATTTATTTTAATGATGGAAATTGGGAATTTTGATGGAATAAATATTAAGTGGATCAAAATTTGGGCAAAGGCCCAAGTATGGTCCAATGGACCATGGGTTGGATGAAATTCATTTAATTGGTCAATAATGATTAATTGGGTCAAGAATGGTCAAATTGGGTCAAATACCCATTTGGACCCAATGGGTCAAGATGGTTAAGCTTTAAGGTAAATGGGTAGGAAATAAATTTAATTGGGCCATGGGCCCAACGGTGACCCAATTGGTTTGAATGGATTGAATTGGAATTAAACCACCTAAGTTAGTGATGAAATGATCAAGATGGCATAACCAAGTGGGGCCCACCTCCACCTCATCAAGTGAGGTGGCGTGTGGACCAAGGCATAGGTGGGGCCGACCATCATGGTTGACTTGGTCAACCATGGATAAGTCAAAGGGAATTAAAGAGGATCAAAGTGAATTAATGTGATTTAATTAATGTGAATCACCTAAGTTAATTTTGATTAAGCCTAGGTGACATGGTCGAATGGGGCCCACCTCCACCTCACCAAGTGAGGTGGCGGGTAGGCTAGGAGTTAGTGGGACCGGCCATCATGGTTGACTTGGTCAACCATGGGTGGATTAATGGAGAAGAATCAAGGAGATGAAAGGGGTTAATTGAGAATTAATTAACCTAAGTTAAAGATCCAATTAATTAATTAATTCAGTTAGTCAAATGGGTCAATGGGGAGTCAAAGGAATAAGCCAAAGGGTGGTTTCATCTCATTGAAACCACCCAAACCACTTAAAGAAACACAAAATAAAACCATGGACTAAGGGTGGTGGTTTCATCTCAACCACCACCACCCAAAGCATGGGGACCCATACCCTCCATGATGATGGTCAAATGGTCAAGATGGAAGATCAAACCACCCCATCTCAAGGCACCAAAACCATTGGCTTGGTGGTGGTTTTGTCCCAACCACCACCACTAAGGCATGTGAGCCCATGCGTGGTTGGTGAATGGAGATGATGGTGGAGTGTAGCTTACTCAACCAAATGAGATGGGCTTTCATCTCATCCCATTCTCATCTCACTCTCTCCATCCCTCCCTCTCCAAAAGCCGTCCCTCACTCTTACAAGGAGAAAGAAGAAGAAAAACTTAAAAAAAAGAGAAGAAAAATTCAAGCATTGGCCAACCACCTCAAGACCAAACCTTGGGATAGTTTTTCCCATCCTCTCCTCCTTTCCCTCTCTCAAATCCACTCCATCATTGGCTGACCCAAACCTTGATGATCTCATTTTGATCAAGCACATCTTGGCAAAAGATCAAGGAAAAGAAGAAAGGAGAAAGACTAAGGATCCAAAGGGAGAAAAAGAAGTCGGAGGAGCCGTCGGATTGGTAAGTAATTCTTAAACAAGATTTTACATTTGTTAAGGGTTAAAAAGAAAATCATGGAATCCATTTCTTAGATTAAATGGTGGCCAAAAATGTTATGGGCCATAGATCTAAGATCCATCCAAGGAAGGGATGAGAAATGGACAAAATGGATAAGATAGGTTAAGAAAAGAAAAATAAAGGAATGATAAGGACACTAGGTAATTAAGGTTTTCTTAAGCATGGAAAATGGATTTTTAAAGGAATTATGGACCATAGGGTTCGGCCATGTAGTATGGCCGAACCCCATGGTAGGTGATTAAGTAAATGTTAATGGGGTTTTTAAGGATAGAAGCCATGGAAGATGGTTAATGATTTTTGAGGATTTTAATGATTAAAGGTTAGTGATTTTTATAAGGATTTTAAATAAGGAAAATCATGGGACATGTAAATGGTTTTTATGGCCTCAAAAGGCATGGATAAAGATGAACCATGAACCATGGGTTCGGCCACATGGCTGAACCCTATGGTGATGCATTTGTAAATTTAATGGGTGTAAAAATATGGAAATTAATGGAGAAGGTTGATAGTTTTTAAGTGGATTTTTAAGCATTATAAATAATGTTTTAAAAATAAAAACATGGACCATGGGTTCGGCCATGGTGTATGGCCGAACCCCATGGAGAGATTTTGGTGAACTTGGGTATTTTGGAACCATGAAATGAATGGAGAATATAGTTAAGTTAATGGACTCAAGATGTGGTTAAGAATGATGATTTAATGCATGACGTAAACCCCCTCATGGGAGGACTTATTGTGGATCTAAATGTGGTGAAATGGGTCCATGGAAAAGTAAGAAAAAGACATCATGGGTTTGGCCATGGTGTATGGTCGAACCCATGACCCACTTGTAGGTCATTTTATGGGCTAAATTTGGAATTATGCATGTGGTTAGATGAATGGAAATTAGGCTAAGTAAAGGGCTGTTGTTAATAATCTTGTAACATGATTAAATGAGGCACTAATGGATCTAAGTTTAATGATCAATTATGGACTTAAGTGTGCATGGATAGAAGAGGTAATTTAACCATGGAAGAGGAGTGGCATAAATCTTAAATATTGGCCAAAATGAAGAACCATGGGTTCAGCCATGGTACATGGCCGAACGCCATGGGGGATGATCATGGACTTAAGTGCAGTTAAGATGACCTTAGATGTGGATCATTGAAGCCTAGGGTTGCTGGATTTTAAACTTACATAATTAAAGGATTAATGGACTAAATGGGACCCACAAACCTAGATAGTGAGGTTCGGCCATGGGGTATGGCCGAACCCACTAAGGCTTGGATAATGGACTTGGACAAGATAAAAACATGGGCTGATTATTGATACTGTAATAAGGTACCGGACATCACAAGCGGTGCGTGATTGGCGACCGGATTTGTGGACGGAAAACGTAAAGGAACGTTAGTCGGTATTCGGTAGGATTCCTACCTTTTTGTAAGCAATGGATTATGTGTTATGTGATGGTTCCTTTGATTTATTTTGGTAATTATATGATTTGTTTTATGATGGGTTTTAAGACTATGATTTATATATATTATATGGCATATGACATTTACATCTCATGCATGGCATGGGTGGCAAAATAAAGGAACCGGAGTCCATGCTCAGTTGGGGCGACCGAGAAGCAAGCATGGGGATATCTTGATGTGTTTCATCCATCAAGAGGGGTACTATAAGGTACAACCGGAGTCTATGCTCCGTCGGGGCGACCGAGAAGCAAGCATGGGGATTCCTTGATGAGGCTTTGCCATCAAGGGGATGATGCCTAGTGTTGATCATATCTTGATGAGGCTTTTCCAACATGAGGGACATGGCACAATGATGGTATGGATGATGGGTGGGACTCATGACATAAGATACCCATGGCATGGCATTCATTTTATGGTTTTTATTATATTATTACCTATGTGCTTGTTATCACTAATCCATGTGTTGGCCCTACTCGGAGTCCTACTGGACGCGTTGTCTAACGCCTTACTTCTACCTTAGCTGATGACGCAAGGGATGGTGGAAACGAAGGACGCAACGGGAGCCAAGCGTAGGAGCTTGGGGAAGCAGGGCTAGATAGTTTACTTTAATTTATTTTGGAAATGTAATTTGAATAACTTAGCTCGTCGAACTGTATAATTTATATTTCTTGCTATGGTTTGGACTTTACTTTTGGATGTCATAATTTTGAGGTAATTTAGTAATTTAAATGATGTAACTTCCTTGCCAGCTAAAAATTGGTAGGATAGACTCTATTATAATTCCGCAATTAGTTAAATATTCCGCGAGCTTACTTTCTTCGTGTGAACCGTTCTCGTGGACTTAGTTTCCACGCACACGTAGGATTGGCCAATTAAGGGCCGAGCTTTAGAAGTTCAGACTTAATTCGCGTCTTGACGTCCCGTGCCCTTTGTCACTTTTATTTCAAAATAAAAAAATAAAAATAGACTCTGATTTTTGGTCATTTAAGCATAGTGAAAAGGGGTGGGCGTTACAGGCTAAAACTCTAGGACTGTGATGGATAATACATGATTAAAACCTATTTTTGGATTAAAACTGTATATGTTATTGACATTATCTAAAAATATTGATTAAATTGTGTTATACAGATATGTCAAGTAACAAGGAATATATGGAGATCTGGGACAAGGGAACCTCTAGTTGGCTAATAATACTAGATTCATCCACCGGCAACTCCAGTGTCCAAAATGAAAATGTTGGAGTATTCCCAGCTATAAAGTCATCATCATCGGTAGGGCAAATAGGCTCGCCCGAATATACACCATCCACTTCCAATGCTGACGATATGATGGCATATGTTTGCGGGCTGTCCAATCAGGAGGGCACTATGACCCCTACTGTCCATATCCCATTAATGTAATATGCATAGTATGTGGATTTTGTTGGCATGGAAGGGAAATGACCAACTTTCCTTACATTGGAGGTCCAGGCATAATCCCATGCCTAACCTGTGGAGTGTTGGGACATATGTCAGCCGCATGTCCTGACAACATCTTGTTCAATTATGATGCTGATATGGAGTCCTCTATAGATGATTATTAGGGGAATGTAGGGGAAGGGATAGGAGAAACAATTGTACAAATATCTATATGTATATATGTGTGTGCTGTAGTAAGGGTTTTACAAACCTTACTGACTCATGTACATAAATAAAACCTTAGTTATGTTTATTTGTGTGTTGGATGCATGTTTATGATTTACACAACTCATATGGTCTATTTTGACAATTTTTTTGAATTATTAGTGATATTTACGAATGTGAATGACATGAAGATGTCAGTACAATTAGGAAATACTAGAGGCCAAGGAAAGAGGACAGGTCCTCAACCCCGTGTCAATCAAGATGTACCCTATGAGGTTGTGCGTATAGCAATGGAGGCTTTCTAGAGGATTTCTGAGGATATGTGACATCCTCCTATTAGGACCCCAGAAGAGAGAGCCACTATGGCTCTAAAGGAATTCAAACGGTTAGAACCCGAAGAGATTTTCGAGAATTGAAGACCCGAGTGCAACAAAGAACTAGGATCATCCAGATTGGCCGGATCCTCAATACCCTGGCCATTGCAGACGATCTGTGAGTAACGTTGGCAGCTTATCAACTGGAGGGAAATTCCTACGAATGGTGGGAGACAAAGATTCTGGTTCGTAATTACTGAGACAATGACTTGGGAAGAGTTTTCAGTTGCTTTCCTCGATCGTTATTACCCTAAAACGGCGCAGGAAACAAAGAAGAGGCAATTTCAACATCCAATAGGGGTTTGATACTGTGACACAATACGCCATAAGGTTTATTGAACTAATGCAGTATGTGCCTTGGATAATGGCATATGAAGCGGAGAAGATCCAACACCTTTGAAAATGGACTTCGACCGTTCTTACAACGGCAAGTGGCTGGTTTGACTTTCAACACCTTGGAGGAGATCATCAAATGGGTTTCGAAGGTGGAAGCCATAGACTCCACCAATAGGAGTACCGAAAGTTTTCAGAAACCCTCCTCCAATAAGAAGGCCAAGTTCACCAAGAAGAGGCCATTATTTAAGAAAAACCAACCTGCGGTAGGACAGACAAACCAACCTGACACACGACATCTGGTGTACTATTTTTACAACCAGACAGACAGACAACTAGGACTTGCCCAACAGGAAATGAGGGGACGTGTTATCACTGCAAACAGACAGGACACAGACTTAGAGATTGTCCCTATCTTGGCAGATCTGTATCTTCACAAAATACGGGACCAGCTCAATCTGTTGCACAATCATCTTTTGGCAGAGGTTCTCAACAAACTTCCAGAGGCTCGGTGGCACCTAGGAATGGACCACCACTGGAGCGTACAAGGAAGAGGACAGGGACGTCTTTAGACCACTCAGGGGAGAGTCTACACAATCGGGACTCAGATGGAAGAGCCAATGGAGAATACGGTGACGGAATGTACACTAACCCTTTTCAGTTATTTGGCACGAATACTTTTTGATATCGGTGCTTCATATTCCTTTATTTCTAGATCTTGTTGTGATAAATTGAATTTGTAACCGGTACCAGCAAGTAACCCATTGATGATAGTATCACCTTTGGATAAAAATGTATAAGTAAATAAAAAATGCAAGTCATGCATTTTAAGAATTTGCGGTGCAGATTTGTTCTATGATTTTCTGATCTTAGAAATGACGGACTTTGAGATCATCTTAGGCATGGATTGATTGACAGTTTATCAAATTTTGGTTAATTGTTCTGAAAGGAGAATTTTTGGAGTTTTTTCAACCGATGAAGGGTTCAGAGAGAAGTTAATTCCCTATGAGAGGATGAGAAGTAAATTTTCTGGCCTTAGGGCGTATCCTGGTAGTGTGGTGGCTAGCATGGGGTGGGAAGATGTAGGTAGCATAAAGTCTGATGTAACTTGGGTGGTGTGTGAGTTTGTGGATGTGTTTCCTGACCAGTTAGCTAGGCTACCTCCACCCCGAGAGATAGAATTTTTTATTGATTACAGCCAAGAACATCTCCTATTTTCATGGCACCTTACAGGATGGCGCCAGCTGAACAAAGAGAGCTAGCTACACAGGTAGATGACCTTCTCATCCTTGGTTTTATTCTATAAAGTAATTTGCCTTGGGGCGCACCCGCTCTATTTGTGAAAAAAAAAGATGGATCGATGAGAATGTGTATAGATTATCGACGACTCAATCAGGTAACTATAAAGAACAAGTATCCATTGCTTAGGATATATGATCTCTTTGATCTATTGAGAGGATCAAAATGTTTCTCTAAAGTCGATTTGAGGTGGGATATCATCAGTTGCGGATTCGGAAAGAAGACATTCCTAAGACTGCTTTCAGAATGCAGTATGGTTTATATGAGTTTTTGGTGATGCCATTTGGGTTAATGCACCAGTCATGTTTATGGATCTGATGAATCGTGTCTTCCAACCATATCTGAGGGAATTGGTGATAGTTTTTATAGATGATATTTTGATATATTCATCATCTGAGGAAAAACATGAGCGTCATCTATGCATTGTTCTTCAGACCCTTAGAGATCACCAGTTGTTCGCTAAACTGAGCAAGTGTGAGTTCTGGTTAACTCAAGTACAATTTAATGGACACGTAGTGTCTACAGAAGGAATCTCGGTAGATCTAGAAAAGTTAAAAACAGTGAAGAATTGGGAAAACCCTAATAATGTGTTTAAAATCCGAAGCATTTTGAGATTAGCCGGATATTATAAGAAATTTATCCCACACTTTTCCTAGATTGCGGTGCCAATAACCTGATTGACAAGGAAAAACGTCAAGTTTGAATGGAGTGATACTTGTGAAAAGGCATTTCAGGATTTGAAGGAGAAATTGACCACCTCTCTAGTGCTGATAGTACCTGAACAAGGATGAGGTTATGATGTATTTTGCGGTACTTCTAAGTTTGGATTAGGTTGTGTTTTAATGTAGGAAGGAAAGGTAGTAGCTTACGGTTTCAGACAACTGAAGGGACATGAGCAAAATTATCTAACTCATGATCTAGAACTGACAGCTGTTGTCTTCTCATTAAAACTTTGGAGGCATTACTTGTATGGTGAGAAATTTAATGTATTTTCTGATCACCATAATCTCAAATATTTGTTTACTCAGAAGGATTTGAGTATGAGACAACGGAGATGGATGGAATATCTAGTAGATTACGATTTCAGTCTATCCTACCATTTAGGAAAGGCTAATGTGATGGCAGACGCTTTAAGCAGAAAGTCACATGGCAACATAGCATGTATGACATCCCTGCAATGGAAGATGTTGGAAATCTTATCTGACTATGATCTGGAGCTGATCGAAAAAACGGGCCAACAAGAATTCAAAAATTGGTTCTGCAGCCCAAAATAGTCAATTAGTAATGGAAGGATAACAAAATGATCCAGAAGCAAAAGAGTTGATGACTTAACTTTCAAGAGGAGCTACTTCGGAAGAATGGAAGATCAGGACTGAAGGAGGTCTGACTTTCAAGGACAAACTATTTGTACCAAAATCAAATGAATGCAGAGAAATAGTACTTGATCACTTTTATCGTTCTTGATTTGTAGTACACCTTGGTGGTACAAAAATGTATCATGATCTACGACGACTATTCTGGTGGAAAGGTATGAAATGGGAAGTGGTAGATTTTGTATCTAAATGTCAGACCTGTCAACATGTTAAGGCAGAACATCAACGACCTAGTGGAAAGACGCGACCTCTTCAGGTGACTAAATGGAAATTGGAGCATATCACTATCGACTTGGTGACTCGTTTCCCCAAGTCTTCTAAGAAAAACGATGCTATTTGGGTAATAGTTGATCGACTAATAAAATCAGCACATTTCTTGCCATTAAAAAGAATGATTCTTTGACTACCCTGAGTAGAATGTATCTAAAGGATATAATTAGATTAAATGAGGTACCTGTTTCTACTGTATCTGATAGAGACCCTAGATTTGTGTCTAGATTTTGACAAGGATTACAGGAACAAATGTGAACTAAGCTATGTTTTAGCATCACTTTTTGCCCCATAGACTGATGGTCAATCAGAAAGAACCATCCAAACTTTGGAAGATATGATAAGGGCATGTGTCATGGATATGCAGGAAAGTTGGGAAGACCATTTATCATTGATTGAATTTGTGTACAACAACAGTTATCACTCTAGTATACAAATGGCGCCCTATGAAGTCCTGTATGGTAGGCCCTGCAGGTCACCTCTATGTTGGACAAAAGTAGGGGATAAAACACTGTTGGGTCCAGACTTGGTACGTGAGACGTCTGAACAAGTTGAAGTGATAAAACAACGTCTCAAGATAGCCCAAAGCAAATAGAAGAGTTATGTTGACAAAAGGTAGAGACCTTTGGAGTTTGCAGTCAGTGACCGGGTATTCCTACGTGTGGCACTACGTCATGGAGTGCAAAAGTTTGGTCGCAAGGGAAAACTATCACCTCCATATGTTGTACTTTGAAATTTTGAAAAGAATAGGAGAAGTAGCCTATCAACTAGATCTCCCTCAGACTATGGCAAGAGTACATGATACATTCCATGTATCTATGTTGAAAAAGTACAAGCCTGATCCGTCCCATGTGTTGAATTACGAAGACATTGAGTCTCAGAAGATCTGACATTTGAAGAACTACCAATTGAGATACAAGGATCTCAGGACTCAAGTACTCAGAAGGAAGTCCATACCACTAGTGCAAGTGTTGTGGCAATATTGTGACGTACAACATGTGACGTAGGAACTGGAGTCAACAATATGGAGGATGTACCCTAGTCTATTCATAGAATAAAAAGGTACGGGACTTATTTTAAATTTCGGGATGAAATTTCTTTCATGAGGGTAGGATGTAATACCCTGACCCGAATTAGGCTTAATTAATATGATTTATTTTAATAAATCATGATTTGACTGGTTAATCATGAAGATTATAGTGAGGGCTTTGTGAAAAGTCCAGGACATGCCCAATTGGAGCTCAAGAGCTCGATGATCCAACTTATTTAAATTGGAAGGGTAAAATGGTAATTTACCATTGACAGTGTTATTCTAGTATTTAAATAATTGTTTGATTATTGTTTGAGTGATATTGATTTCCTTATTCGGGATTTGAATTCTGAGATTTATAAGTATGTTTGTTATATTTTAATTTCAAAAAATATTATTAAAAATAATTATTTTAGGCAATTTTGGAAGTGAGAAAATTCTAAGAAAATATGTGTTTTTAAATCATGTTTCAATTCATTGATTTATGTTTTCATATTTTGAAAATAAAGGTTTTAAGTCCTTTAAATAAATACAAATTGAATTAAAGGAATAGTAAATAAATGTAATTTTGTTTTAATCAATTAATTTTGATGAAATATAAATCTCCAAAATTTTATGGTATTTAGAGTTTTTAAAACCCAACATTTTGTGTAAGACGGACTTAATTAAATAAATCATTTAATGTATAAATATTAAAAAATATAAGAAATTGGATTTAATTGCAAATAAGCTAAAGAGGATCAAAATGCAAAATTTCAAAATTTGAAATCACCTGCGTAGCAGGTGATGCGGCGAAGCGGTTGCATATGGATCGACTCATGAGAACCAATGCTTTATCTTGTTTGGTTTTCATCGTTAGCTTAAGTGAATATTTTCCAATTGCTGATTTGCAACCCAAGAACAGAAACGAAGGTAACCATTGTGTTTATTTTCAAATTCTAGTCAGTTTAAGATCAAACAGAAGTCAATTTGGTTGAGTTTTGACTCTTAAAATCATATTTGAAGTTTAGTGAAAAACTTGAATTTTCACTGTGTTTCACTAATTTTCCTATTAAAATCTGATGTTTTCAATCAATATTAACTGTCCAATTCATTCCTAAAGTAAAGAGGACTCATTGAAGAGTCCATCTGACTAGAAAGGTTGTAACACCCCAATTTTTCAATGAAATGGATAATTACGAAAATGCCCTGGTTTGTTAAATTAAATGTTTGTGATGTTAAATAAGGAAATGGTGGGGCCCATTGCTCAAATTAAGATCATATGAGCACATTATAAATGTCAAATTTGATTAGATGGGTAATGTACATCAATTGGGTCGAAAATGGCTAAATGGGTCAAAGGGCCCAATTGCACCCAATGGGTCATAAGGGACTTATTAGACCATTGGGTGAGCCCAAATTTAATGGGGATAAGCAGAATTGATTGGAAATCAAGTGGAACAAAAATGGGTAGGCTTGATGCACAAGTGTAAACCATTTAAAAATGGCAAAATCAGCCATTAATGGGTCATGTTGTCAAAACGGGTCAAGGGGCTGATTGGGGATCCCAATGGGTCGGGTTGACCAAGATGACCACGGATGACCGTGTGGGCCCTCAATTGAACTCAAGTGTGAGCTAGTTCAGCTTGAGTTGGACTGATTTGGAGTGAGTTTTAATTAAGAATAGAGTTGACTCAAATATAGTGCATTAAATGTGTTGAGTTGGATGAGTTGAGCTGGAATAAAAAGATCATGAGTCAAGTGAGTCAAGAGGAAGTGGAAAGGAGTTCTAATCTCACACAACTCTTAATCAAACAAATCCTAGCCGTTGGATGAAGAGGTGCCTTGGCCAAAGCCAAGGGACACCAAAGTTGGGCGGCATCATCTCATTTAATGAGATGCATTGGCTGATTTCAATGGATGCAACGTTTGGGTGAAGGGGTGTCTTGGATGGCACCCAATATCACATCGTTTTTGCCAAGAAATAATGAGGGAAATGAATGGAGGTTGTGGTTGAAATACAAAAGGAATAGACCATCTCATATGGCCGTTTTTCACACAAGAAAATTCTAAGGAAATCCTCATCTCTCTCCCTCTCTCCAAACTCTTTTCTTGGCTGAACCAGCAGTGGTGTTTGCACCAATTGATCAAGCATAAACCAGCAAAGGATTAAGGAAGAAAGAAGGAAACAAGAGGGGAGAAGGCAAGGATCAAAGGCAAAGGAAGTTTGGTAACTGTTTATGTGTTATTTTGGTTTAATAACATGGAACAAATGGAGCATGTATTGGACCATGGGTTTGGCCGAATGCATCAAGGTTTAAACCTTGAGTAATAGAGGTTTTAAAAGTTGTAAAAGGGATCATTGGGTTCGGCCACCTTGGAGGGCTGAACCCCATGTAAATAATTGGTTGGTTTTGATGTCTTTGAAACATAGAAACCATGCAATTTGTGGACTGTTTTAGATGTTTCTTTAAGACTTAAAATGCATCTTTTAAAGAGGGTTAAAACATGGACTTCAATGTCATGAAGGACTGAAGGTATCATGGGTCTAAACCATGGATATAAATTGATAGAATGGACCATTGGGCTCGTCCATCTTGGATGGCCGAACCCCATGAAGTGTTATGGTCATTTGGATTGAGTTGTTATAAAGTGAAAACCATGCAAAGTGATGGACTGATTTGGAGGGTTTTGAGAGGTAAAAATCCGGTAATATTATACTAATTATTACATGTTTAAATGAGACCTAAAACATGTTTATGAGGACCAAGACATGGACATAGGGTTCGGCCACCTTGGATGGCCGAACCCCATGAAAGTATTTGATGATTGGTAGGGCTTTCAAGAGATGGAAATCATATCAATTGTGGAGAGGTTTACGTGTTTTAAATAAAGCTAATTATTTGACAAAAGGGGTCTAAATCACAGGCCATGAGGTTCGGCCAATTGGGATGGCCGAACCCCATGAAATGGTATGACAGTTTTATGAAAGTATTTGATGACTTTGTGAGATAAAAACCATATAAGATTATGGTGTTTATATGGGAATTAAATGAATATATGTTTACTATTTTTGGTTGGTCAATATATGGCTGAACCATGTATTGTTCATGGTTGAATTAGCATGTTAAAACCATGAGTAATCATGGCGAATATTGAACCAAGTGAACCATAGGGTTCGGCCATGGGTATGGCCGAACCCCATGGACCATGGTATGGGTTAAATGGACTAAGTTTATGGGTAGTATTTGTTATTGCTTCCATGACTTTATAAAGGGTTTAAAATATCCCAATGGAGAACCATTTGGTGATGGATAAAAGGGATTATAAGGTTCGGCCATGTATAGGACCGAACCCTATAGAAATGACAATGGTTTTGATATGGCTTAGCCTAGTGGCAAAGCTATAAATGCAGGGTGATAATGTAAATATGGATAGAGAAAGTTTAAAAGGACATGAAAGAAGGGTTAAACCAAGGTGGTATGGTTCGGTCATGGTGTATGGCCGAACCCTACCAAGACATGTTTAAAGGGTTAAGTATTTAAGAATTGATTAAATGAAAAAGGAGGTTAAATCCTAAGTTGGTGATGTTCGGCCATGGGCATGGCCGAACCCCACAAGATGTTTTTGGGTCTTAAATGTGAATGAACATTTAAATGATCGTATGATTTATTTACTGTTACATCACAAGGTGACGGAAGTGAACGGCGGGCAAGTCGTGAGCAAGTGACGCTAAAGAAAGATCAAACACTGAAGTGAATCTTCAGTAGGTTTCCTACCTACTTGTAACCACAAATATGATTTGGTTTTATCATGTTTTATGAGATATGTTGTATTTGTTATTATGTTTCAAATGTGGTTTTGAATGATGAGCTATGTATTTATAAGTGATATACAATGCATTGACATCTCATGCATGGCATGGGGTGATTGGAATGAAACAACATAATGATAAATATCCTATCCAGAGGAAATGTGGATTACTCTGGATTAACTTGACATAAGCACCATACCCAGAGGAAATGTAGATTACTCTGGCTTACCCATCCGGAGGAAATGAGGACTACTCCGGAATATCTTGACGCAAGAGTTTCTTGAGATAATGGCTATGTAGACTTGTGATGGGTAGGATTCATTACATGTGCATATACATAGCATTCGTTTTCAGATGTTTTATTGATTATCATGTACTATGATACATATGCATGTTTTATAAGCTAACCATGTGGTAACCCTGATCGGGAACCTATTGGGCGCGTTGATCTAACGCCCTAATTCTATCCTCAGAGGAGAATGTAGGTACACGGAAAGGGAAAGAGAAAGTCGATGACCAGGCGGGGAGCCAAGCCTAAGCACTTGATTGTTGATTGGGATTTCTTTATTACTGTCTTTTAGTTATATTTTGTGGACATGTAATAATTTGATACCTTGCTATGGTTTGTCTAGGATATTAACAATGGATGGTTGGTTTATGTTACTTATTAATTGAGACTGGTACTTGCTATCTATTCAAGCTTTTTCTGCAGTTAGTCTAGTTTATTCCGCAAGTCATTGTATAGTTCCATGTGTGGTTTGTTATCATGGGTTTAGTTCACACACACATGGTGGCCAGTTAAGGGTCGGACTTGGGTAGTCCGAACTTAGCTCGCGTCGTGACGCCGTCCGCTCTCTGCCGTTGTTATTTTATTATTAATTTAAAAAAAATTAGACTCTGATTTCTCGGAGAGGGCGGGGCGTTACGAGGGTGGGGAAAACGAATGCAGAAAACTCACTGTTTCTGGATTCGTATTTTACACAGCCCCTCTCGCCACTGCTCTGTTGCAGGTGACAGAGGAAGAAGACCACTCTTGGAAGTTCCGAGAATAGACCTTCGGAAGATCCGAAGGTAACACTTAGGAAGTTCCGAATCTATAGTTCGAGGTTCTGAAGAAGCAGAGGTTAACTGTTGAACTCTCTACCTCAATGGGTCAGACAGGACGTTCCGAGGCCCTTTCGGACGTTCCGAACTACTCGGAAGTTCCGAGAAGACCTCTATAGGTTCCGAGGCAGACCAAGACTCATGATTTTTGGATTTTTCTATTTTCTGTTCGGAAGCAGGCTCGAAAGTTCCTAGACCTGAATTTCGGAAGTTCCGAAGGACAGAACCCAAGTTCCGGAGGTTCTGTAAAGACCCAGATCTTAGGCAGTGGCTAGGAAGTTTCGAAGCCACAGTATCTGGTTCCGAGGAACCCAGAACAGGTTTTTGAAACTTAGTCTAAGTTATAATTCCTTGCTAAATTTAGGCCCTAGGTTTTGATGTGATGTTTATGCCAATTTAATAATGAAAAGTGATACTAACCCCTTTCATTGTTATTATTATGTAAACCTATATATGTATTCTATCTGTTGCGCAGTTGAAACGCAGCCCGGTAGCTATCAGTAACTGTGCGATTAACTTCACTGCTCGATAGAAAAGAATGGTTCAGGCACTGAGTGATCTCTAGGCCTAACTCGTTATACGAGTAGTGGCTTGAGCATCCTATATCTCTAGGCCTAACTAAATATATGAGTATTGGCCTGAGCATCTAATATCTCTAGGCCTAACTCAATATGTCTTCATGGTCATTTCCAGAAAATAATATGTGTAGTGGCCTGAGCACCTTATTATATTGCTAATTATTATAATTAAAAATGGATAGTAACCCATTTAGGAGACTCAGATCCATTTCCCGTTGGAATTTTTCTAAAAATAGGACAGAAGGATTTGAAATACTATGAATGTATGATGTATTATTTATATATATGTGTATTTTGTTTAACTGTATGATTCATTGTATTTCTATGTTATGTTTGACAGATATTTTGATACCCCACATTTTCGGTGAGGAGACTTAATATTGAAGTAGGAGCAAATCAGGTTAAGATGATCTAGTGCAATGAGTGGTTTCAAGGATCAGACTTAATGAACCTACTTATATGCTTAGACATGATGCACTATTATGAAAATTGCTTATTGATACTGACGATGCTTATCATATATTGTGATTATGATGATGAAATGCTTATGAGCTATGATGATATTGATACTACTTCCTTGTACCCTTAATTACTGAACTATTATCGGCCCAGGTGTGTCGGTTTGAGTCTACTGGTCCAGGTGTATCAGTTACTCGCCTAGGTGTGTCAGTATCGGCCCAACTGTACCGGAGATGTACTTGCAAGATTCTGCATTTTGACCATGTCGGGACTTAATACTTATAGACAATGTACTTTTTAGGTGTTACGTTAGGATGTCAGCAGTAATAGAGATGATTTGATATATTGGCTTTGTTAGTACCTCAGCTTGGCCAAGACTATATGTTTGTCAATTCCATGACTCGGAAAGAAGCACTTGCCGGAAGCTTGAAGACCAAAGGTGATCAAGAGTGAAAATCATGCTCCATCGGATTAAAGTTCATCGTTATGACACTCACAAAATAGGTATTATGCCCAAAGATAACTTTAGGTGGTACCCACTGTAAGTGCCCCGGTTCGTCCTGACTCACCCTTATTATCAATTACGTGACTCAATTGGACTTGCCTTGGAAGTATGTGAAGATCTACTATGCAATTGAAGAATCTACACCGAATATGATATTGGCACACAGGTAAGTGAACCTTAAGAGACCTTAGGATAAATCAAATAGCTTAGAAGTCAATTGTTTATAAACTGGAAAATAAGAATATAATTGACTTTCAGCCTCGAGGCCTCATGCAGTCTGTTGAGGCTTCGCAACTATTCTTGTGCTGAGTTGTATTTTGGACAACTGTAACTCAGTTGACTTTGTGTCTTGTTGATCGAGTCTTTTATCGGTTTAGGAAATTCAATCTGTATCCTTAAATTGGGAGTTTATTATGGAAATAATGTATATCCACATGTTGAAACTCCAACTGCCACCGCACATGATTTGAATACATAACCATTGGGGAGCTAGCTGTTTTTGACAAAAATGGAAAGGCTCCTCCATGAGATTTAATATGACTTACAATCGTCAATCTCATCCTTGATTCATGACTGAGATAAATTAATTGTCATCACGGTGGCATCTTAATTGGTTGGACATTCACTATTTGAAAGACGGAATAACTTATGCAGATTTCTGAGCTGTCCTTACCATATATCGCCACGATGCCTCATTGGAATCCTCGAGGCCTCGTGGGCGTGATTGCCTGCAAAGAACAGATAGTCTTAAATATTTCAGTGAGCTGAATGAAATATGTACCGATACACACAGAGAATTTTGGGAAAAATATAACAGTGTGACCAGAGAGATTAGCCTTCTCTCCTTTCATCCTTTTTCATCATCTTCTTACATAGATGTTTGGGTAATCAATACCCCAGTTCTGATGAAGCTTAAGGTGTTCACATAGGACCTTAAAACCAGTCATATTTATGTCCTATACTACTGTGCCGATAATCACTCTGATGGAGCTAATTTGATGGAAAGAGCACACATATCGAGTAAAGAAGAAAGCACTTAAAGGAGATCGGATAAGGCCCAAGGCAAGTGTTTATTCTTTCCTTTATTTTAATCATTGTAAAGTGGATTAGAACAGTGTATTTGAACCACTAAAAAAAATAGGTGTATAGGATTAGACTGATTGGGTTGAACCTCTATAAAAAACTAGGTTGTACTATTTGGGTGTGAGACCCATACATAGTATATTTGGGACGACCCTAGAGTTGGGAAGTCTGACAGTGGACATAGGTTTGTTGAAATAGAACCACTATAAAATATGTGTTTATATGTGGCTGATGCTTTGAATTGATTGCTTGGATTGAATACTGGTTCACATACACACAAATATATTGATCGGTCAGTTTTATAAAACAGTTGTTTATTTTACGTGAAAGGATCTCATTGAATAATTCATACACTTAAGTATAATTCGATTGAGAAAATTTAAAAGGGAATTAAAATTGAAAACCAACCTATTCACCCCCTCTAGGTCGTGCATTACGCTAGTAACAGACTTTCACCCACTACCTTAGAGAGGACTATCTCCAGGCTTACAAAAATAAATGATTAAAATCATATGAAGTGCTAGTGGTTAAAGTTGACAGTGAATTGGAACCCAACATATGTATTTGGTTTAACTATCAGCTCTACCAATCTTATTTCACCGATCCCTCGGTGCACTCAGGATCGACCCATCGTGGTCAAAGACTGGTCGGCCAGAATGACATTAGGTTCTGGAACATTAAACTGTCATTCTGGGTTTGCCTGTGATCGAGAGTCTCGTATGCATCGATCCCTTGGTGAAAGGCAGAAATGACTCCTCGTGGTCAACAACTCGTCGATCAAGATCTTGAGTTCTAAAACCTTGAACTCATATGGTCTCTCAAATAAACAGACATATCAGCAATCAAAGGCCGATCGAGAATACCAGGATCGACCCCTCGGTAATGGACGACAGGTTGTTCTGGGTAACAGGTTTCCAAAGTGGAAACTACTATCAAACATGTTTTGCACCAGAACGAACCTCTCGTTATGATAAGTGTCGACCCATCGGCGACAACTACTTGAGGAACATAAAAAACTAAACGAACTCGAAACACTGGACGAACTGGAAAAATTGGACCTACTAGACAAGCTGGACCAACTGGACAAACTGAACAAACTGGACGAATGGACCAACTAGAGGAATTGGACGAATTGGAAATAATGGACGAACAGGAAGAACAAGACCAACTGGACCAACTGGACAAAGGAGACATACTGGGCGAGCAGGAAAAAATGGACAAACAGGAGAAACTGAACGAAGTGGGAAATCTGGACGAATTGGAAGAACTGGACCTACTGGAGGAACATAACAAAGTAAACGAAGTGGGTGAACTCGAGAAACTGGACCAACTGGACAAATTGGACGAACTGGACAAACTTGAGGAACAGAATAAACTAAACAAATTTGACAAACTGGACGAATTGGACCAACTAGAGGAATTGTACAAATTGGACATAATGGACGAACATGAAGAACTGGATGAACTAGACCAACTGGACGAAGGAGACATACTAGGGCGAGCTGGAAATAATGGACAAACAGGACAAACTAAACGAATTGGAAAATCTGGACCAATTAGGACAAACTGGACGACTTGGAGGAACATAACAAAGTAAATGCATTGGCCGAATTCAAAAAACTGGACCAACTGCACCAACTGGACAAATTGGACGAACTGGACAAACTCGACGAACTTGACGAACTAGACAAACTAAACAAATTGGACAAACTGGACGAATTCACCCAACTAGAGGAATTGGACGAATTGGACATAATGGATGAACATGACAAAGTCGACGAGCTAGAAAAAATGGACAAACAAGACAAATTGGAAAAACTGGACGAATTGAACAAACAGGACAAACTAGACAAACTGGATAAACTGAACGAATTGAAAAAACTAGACGAATTGGATAAATTGGATGAACTGGACAAACTGGACGAATTGGAGGAACATAACAAAACTAAACGAACTGGACGAACTCGAAAAACTATACGCCCACCAAAAAGAGATGAGTCCACTGGCTCTGATACCAAATTCTGCAGGATCGAATTATTTGATAGGAATCATCTCAAATCACATCTTCTTTTTCATTAATTCTTTTGCTTTAGCAGAATTTTTTCGGAATAATTCAGCTAACCGAGATTCCTTTTCGACTTCTTTTTCTTTTCCTTTGTCTTTTGCTGAAGAGTACCAAAACTTTCCACCACGAAGATATTCTGTAACTGAGCCATCAGGATTAACATGAGAGTCAGGGTCCCATCGAGGATGGAGATCTTCAAGAGGCACAACTTCATCTTCAAGATTTTCTTCTGGATCATGATTACTATCCCAATCATGATCACCAACTTTTTTCTTTGGGAGATACTCTTCTAAGATTTGTTTAATCTTTTCTTCAAAATTGACGGAGTCAACAGACATGTCCATTGGCTCAGGGGATATTTCTTGAGCAATTTCTTTGGCGATCTTTTTGGCTAAGAGATCCGCCATGACCATTTCATTCTCAAAAGGCTTTTCTTCAGGAAGATGAATTTCTTCTTTAACAGGAGGAGAGATTTGATTCAGAATTCTCTCATAAGTATCATTTTCAATCTTAGACCACCACTTTTGATAAAAAGTCTGATAAAGAGATGGTAAACCATATAAGTCCTTTTTTACTTCAAACTTCCATTGGAAAATATAAGGGATATGAAATTTAGCAAAGAAGCGAAGCATATTGATGGCTTCACAAGGAACCTTTTCTTCAACCTGAGAGAACTTAATAAACAAATAACGAAAATTATCAGGAAGGATTTTCTGAGAAGCACCATAATATGACCACTAGGTGAAGAGAAACCAGGATGGGAAATTACGATGAATAGGAGTGACATCAGGACTTTCTTCTTTGAATCTGATGAACCAGGAGTGATTATACTGGCGATTTTGCCACATCAAAGCAAATTTCCAAGCATCAATATAATCCCAATAATTAAAGAACTCAGTCGAATTGTATAATTGGACTGATTTTGTCATGTACAAGGGACCATCCCAATCTTCCTCAGTAAGGATTTTGAGAATAGTGAACTTTGAATAAGTGATGATACCATTTGCATTCTTATTGTGGAAGATGAGGACACTTTTCGTCTGATGTAAAATATTGAGATACCAATCTCTGGTTTTCCTTTTATCAGGGGAATGATAATGAAGCCCCTTTCCAAAGAGAAAATAAACATTATCTTCTACAGATCTTTCTTCCATAAGACAATCTGAAGTAACAAGAATTCTGTTACCGGTGTAAAGATATAATTCTGATTGACTTGGGTCTTTTGTTGGAGTAAAACCCTTTTGGCTTTCTTCTTGATCTGCCAATTTCTCATTCCCTTTTTTCTTCATGAACGGGGAAGAGCTACTTGCCATTTTGTCGTCCCTGAAGAAATTCTCTAGTAAGAAAGTCAGGGAGAGAGTTAGCATTTCCATTAATAAATTCAATTTTAAATTCAAAAACTGATAAAATGGCTTGCCATCTAGCAAATATTTGCTTAGAGACAAGATTTTTGACATCTTTTTCCAGAATTTCTTTTGCTGCTTTAGCATCAACCATGATCAGAAATTCTTTGTTCAATAAATCATGTTGGAATTTCGTCACACAAATTACTATAGCAAGAACTTCCTTTTTGATGGTTGAATATTTCTTTTGTGCTTCATTCCATAATCTAGAATTAAATCTTATTAATTCTTCTTTTGAGTCTTTTTGTTGTAAAAGGATTTCACCATATCCGACATCAGAGGCATCAGTTTGAACTATTTTGAAAGCTTCTGGGTCAGATAAACATCTACAAGGAAGATTTTTAACTCTTTCTTAATCTTTTTTACTGCATTAGTGTGTTGGATAGACCATTCCTGAGGATTTTTCTTTAATCTTTCTTGGAGAAGTTTTCTATCTTTTGCCAAATCTTGATAGAAAAATCCAACATAATTTAAACATCCAAGAAATCTTTGTAGCATATTTTTATCCTTAATTTCATCTGGAAATTTATCAGCAAATTGAATAACTCTATTAGTAGGAGTTATTTTTCTGTCTTGGATTTCAAATCCTAAGAACCTGATTTTCTGCTGAAAGAGATTCATTTTTCTTTTGGATAAAGCCAATCCATTTTCTTTTATGACTCTTTTGAAAATACCCAAGTGTTTCCAATGTTGTAACACAGATTCTGAAAAGATAAGAATATCATCAATGTAAACAATGGCAAACTGGGTGTAAGATGAGAAAATATTATTCATAATATTCTGAAATTCAGACGGAGCATTTTTCAATCCAAAAGGCATAACATTCCATTCATAATGCCCCATTGGAACAGTGAATGCAGTTTTATATCTATCTTCTTCTTTTATCTGAATCTGCCAAAATCCTGATTTTAGATCAAATTTTGAGAATATTTTGGCATTGTTTAATCTGTTTAGCAAATCCTGAGTATTAGGCAAAGGATACCTAATAGATTGTAAGACTTTGTTCAAAGGTTTATAATTGATTACCAATCTTGGAACTCCTCTTTCGATTTCAGCGGCCTTTTCAACATAAAATGCCGTACAGCTCCAAGGGGATTTGCTTTTTCTAATTAATCCTTTCTTCAGCAGATCATTGATTTCTTCTTGGCAAAGTTTCAAATGGGCAGCATCCATTTGAGATGGACGACTTTTAGTAGGAATATCCTTTTCATTAAAATCTTTTACATATGGTAATCCTACTATGTGTCTTTTTCTATTCCAAAAGGCTGATGGTAATTCAGAACAGCATTCTTCTTCAATCTGTTTGGTGAATTCTTCTAATTTTGTTTTAAATTCTTTTTTCTCTAATTCTTTTGTCATTTGGACACATTTAATTTCATTTTTTAATCCATTTATGTAATTTTCTCTTGTGGCAATAACCTGATTTATTCTTTGGATTTTCGTCTCACAAGGATCATCTATAAAATCAAGATTTACTTCAATCCCTTTGATATGTGTAGAAATTCCTTTTGTTGTTACAGAAAAGGGTTGGATTTGAAGAATAAATGGAGATCCAAGGAGTACATCATTAACAATATCTTCTGAAATAATAAAGGGTGAAGTAACACAGACTCCTTTCATGCAAACATGAACATTTGGGATTTTTCTTTCTATGGAAATAGTCGTTCCATTAGCAGCAGACACAAACTGTTTTGATTCACTAGTAAATTCAATAGGAACAATTCCAAGTCTGATAACATTTAAGTCAGCACTAGTGTCAATTATGGCATTGACAATCTTCTCGAAGTTTTTTATTTTTATTTTTACCTGAACTCTCCACTGTTGGTAAATACATTTTGTAGGAATTACACCAGTAGAGATTTTGCTAATTTCTCCTTTAATTCTTTGGACAAATTTTTCTTCATCATATTTTTCAATAGCACCATCATTTTCTAACCATGTTAACCTTTCATCAAGCTCATTTTGTTTTTTGGTTAACTTTATTTTTAATTCTCGAAGTTCTCTCTTTTGATCATTTAACTCTCTTTGTAAATCTGAGAGAGTTAAGGGTTTATTTATAGTATGAATTTTTTCTGCTCTATTCATAAGGTCAATCATGGTATAGGTTGGTGTATGAAATGTTTCTTTCTGAAATGTTTCTTTCTCCTTTATCCTTTTTGGATAATATGGTGTTTATTATCATTTTCATTTTCTTCCAAGGAATTTTTTTGTTGTGAACTTTCTCCTTCTTCTCCTCCCCCCAATTTTGAAATCTGATTTAAAAATTGAACTTTTTTCTCTGGATCAGGTATGTTATCAACCATTTCTAGAAGTAATTTTTGAGGGGCAGTGAGGACACGAATGTGGATACCAAGATCTTCATCAGATGGTATCGACCATTCTCCTTCAGATTCTTCATCATCTGAATGACATGTACATGATTGGAATTGTTTGATGAGCTGAACCTGAGGACTATTTTCTTCAATTTCAGTTGATGAATCAGATTCATATTCTTCTTCTTCTTCTTCTGAAGCAACTTGAATCAGATTGTTCTTTTTCAGTATTTTCGTCATCATTTTTGGTATTGATTTTTCTAAGTTTCTTTTTAGAAGGATTTTCTTTTTTAAAACATTTACTTGTATAATGACCCTTTTTTCCGCAAGTATAACAAGTCGGAACATTTTCTTTTATATATTTCTTTTTGAAATATTTTTTAGATTTTCTTTTGAATGGGATGAGATCATCGGATTTTCTTCATTTTTTATATCTTCCGGGTTTATACTTTCTTATCATTTTGTTTCTTCTATCCGGAGTAAATCTAGAACGCGAAGGTTTTTTCTTTGATTCAGGTGTTTGATCTAAACCAAACTGGAAACAAAAATCTCCTAATTCTTTATCTCCATAATATTTTCTCATTTTTTCAGCTTGTTTACTGATCTTTAAATCAGTACAAAGATTCATGCCAACTTTGTTAATTCTTTGTATAATTCCTCCCGAAAGTCAGTAAAGTATAATTAATAGTACCATGCATTTCTTCTCTCAAGGAATTACGCACCTTTTCAGCAAATAAGGGTGGTAATCCTGAAATAAATCTTTCTTTCCAAATATCTGAATTACAATCATTCAGTTGGTAGACTTTTGACAAGAATACATCTCTATACCAACGAAATTCTCCTAAATTTCTACATCTCAAGCGATGTAATTGCTGTCTATTTTTCTCCTTAATTAGAGCAATTCCTCCAGTGAATTCATTGAGGATGCATAGAAGCAAGACACTAACACAATCAGATTGAGTTTCCCAATTATCAGGGACTTGACTAGTACCTGCTTCAAGCTTAACATTTGGATCAACTAAATTTCCTGTGGTTTTGTCTCTATAAAGGATTCTTCCAAATTCATCCATTTTGACAGCACTCTCAATTTCAAGTCTTTGAGCTCCAGTTAATCCATAATTCCACCATCCTCTTAATATTCCATTGAAAGAGGTGGTTATCATCAGAAAGATATTCCTTGGAGTATTTCCTCTGACTTCACATGCATTAAAATCTGGACCAATTGGACAAACTGGACGACTTGGAGGAACATAACAAAGTAAATGCATTGGCCGAATTCAAAAAATGGACCAACTGCACCAACTGGACAAATTGGACGAACTGGACAAACTCGACGAACTTGACGAACTAGACAAACTAAACAAATTGGACAAACTGGACGAATTCACCCAACTAGAGGAGTTGGACGAATTGGACATAATGGATGAACATGACAAAGTGGACGAGCTAGAAAAAATGGACAAACAAGACAAATTGAACAAATTGGAAAAACTAGACGAATTGAACAAACAGGACGAACTAGACAAACTGGATAAACTGAACGAATTGAAAAAACTAGGACGAATTGGATAAATTGGATGAACTGGACAAACTGGACGAACTGGAGGAACATAACAAAACTAAACGAACTGGACGAACTTCGAAAAACTAGACCAACTGGACCAACTAGAAAAATTGAACGAACTAGAGGAATTGGACGAATTGGACATAATGGACGAACAAGACAAACTAGGCGAGCTGGAAAAAATGGACAAACAGAACGAATTGGAAAATCTGGAGGAATTGGACAAACTGGATAAACTGGAACGAACAAGAGAAACTGGACGAACTGGAGGAACATAACGAGCTCGAAAATCTGGACTAACTAGACAAACATGACAAATAGGATGAACTAGAGAAACTAAACAAATTGGACAAACTTCACGAATTGGACCAACTAGAGGAATTGGACGAATTGGATAGAACTGGACGAATTGGACCAAATGGACGAACGAGACATACTGGGCGAGTTGGAAAACTGGACAAACTGAACGAATTGGAAAAACTGGACGAATTGGAGGAACATAAGAAACTAAATGAACTGGACGAACTCGAAAAACTCGACCAACTGGACAAATTGGAAGAACTTGACAAACTTGACGAACTAGACAAATTGGAAGAATTGTGTTACGCCCCACCCTTTTTCACTAGCCGAAAATCAGAGTCTATTTTTTTTTTTTTGCAATTAAAGAGTGAGAGGGAGCGGGACGTCACGACGTGAGTTAAGTCCGAGCTTCCGAAAGCCCGGCCCTTAACTGGCCAACCATACGTGTGCATGGACTAAGTCCACTAAAATGGTTCACAAGCGATAAGGCTATACTTGCGGAATAAATCGTAATGTGCAATTATAATAGAGTTATTATCCTATCCAATTTTAAGCAAAGAAGTCCATCACTTAAATTAATCTTAAAAGTGTCCAAAATTAAAACCAAACCATAGTAGGATAGTTCTAAGTTATTACAGTCCCAAAACGCTAATACTCAAATTACATTGTCCAAAATAAATACTTAAATAAAATAAATCTAGATCACCCAAGCTCCTAAGCTTGGCTCCGCTCATGTCCTTCGTTCCATCCATTTCTTGTGTCATCATCTAAGGTAGAAGTAGGGCGTTACTCAACGCGCTCAGTAGGTATTCCGAGTAGGGTCAAGCACATGGATTAGTATAAAAATCACATAGATTTTTAATGTCAAAATCATGCAAGTCAATGCCATGCCATGGGTGTCATATGCCACGAATCCCACCCATCAACCATATCACAATGACATAAGTATTCCTCTTGATGTACAATCCATATCAAGGTAAACGTTGTCATGATTCCCCACGTATGCCTTATCGGTCCCACCGAACGGGGTGTGGACTCCTCTTTCAATTCAAACATCATAATCGAATCAGTGCGGATCCCTCCCCACGTTTGTTTATTGAATAACCGAATGGAGCGTGGACTCCCCTCATTTGATCCCTCCCATGTCATGTATGAGATATGAGTGCATCATGCCATTTCATTTTACACATATAGTATTGAAATTCCATTCCTTTAAACATAGCCTATTGATACCAAAAATAAATCATAACACATAGGAATAAAAACCATCCATATACATAAATCCAAGTGTATCAGTAAGGTAGGAATCCTACCAACGTCCAAATATTGTATCCTTGCATTTTCGTTAAAATCGATCACCGATCGCTGTCAAAGCCGATCTACACCCGATTGTGAAATCCCATTACCTTATTACATGTAACACATATATAAATCAAATCGATGATCCATTTGATTCCCATCATCCCCTACATTATCCTATGTTCATTTCCATTTACAATCATAGTCTTTTATCCAGTTAAGTCCCCCAAGGGTGTTTGACCATTCAACATGGCTGAAAAGTGTTTAAGTCCACCAAAAACTCATTAGTGGGGTTCGGCCATACAACATGGCCGAACCTTACTCCCTTGGTTTTGACCACCTTCTTTTAACCCTTGCTTATTTTACACCAAGCTGGTCAACCATTATTCATTCTTTTATTTTTTAATCAAATATTCCATAGTTAATCATTTACTTTGATAAAACAACCTAGGTCCATAAAAATATCATCCATGGGGTTCGGCCATACAACATGGCCGAACCCATGGTTCTCTCTTTTCATCATTTAGCCATCATTTTCTTAGCTAGACTAATCCAATGATGATCATTTAAACATGACTAGATCCATAACATGGCCGAACCCATGATTCCTCATTTCCATCTTCTCCTTTCTTATCTTGATAGTCCATAATTAAATTATTTAAAACATATTAGGTCCATAAAAACTCCTCAATGGGGTTCGGCCATACAACATGGCTAAACCCATGGTCCATCAATTTCCATCCCCTCTTCATTTTAAATTATCATTTCTTTCCTTTTATTCCTTAACTAGGTAATCCATAAAAATCACCCATGGTTCATCATTTAATACATTTTTAAATCCATCAACATTCTTCCATGGGGTTCTGCCATACAACATGGCCGAACCCATGGTTCATCATTTTTCCTCCTCTTTCCATTTTAATCATCTTTTCTTTTCCATTTCATATCACCATGAGGATAGGTTCTCTTTAAAATCACATACAACATGCTTGGATCATTTGATGGGGTTCGGCCATCAACATTCTTTGGCAATCTTTTTGGCCAAGAGATCAACCATGACCATTTTATTCTCTAAAGATTTTTCTTCAGGAAGAGGAATTTCTTCTTTAACAGGAGGAGAGATTTGATTCAGAATTCTCTCATAAGTATAATTTTCAATCTTAGGCCACCACTTTTGATAAAAAGTTTGATAAAGAGACGGTAATCCATATAAGTCCATTTTTTACTTCAAACTTCCATTGGGAAATATAAGGGATATGAAATTTAGCAAAGAAGTGAAGCATATTGATGGCTTCACATGGAACCTTTTATTCAACTTGAGAGAACTTAATAAACAAATAACAAAAATTATCAGGAAGGATTTTCTGAGAAGCACCAAAATATGACCACCAAGTGAAGAGAAACCAGGATGGGAAATTATGATGAATAGAAGTGACATCAGGGACTTTCTTCTTTGAATCTAATGAACCAGTAATGATTATACTGGCGATTTTGCCACGTCAAAGCAAATTTCCTAAGCATCAATATAATCCCAATAATTAAAGAACTCAGTCGAATTAGTATAATTGGACTGATTTTGACATGTACAAGGACCATCCCAATCTTCATCAGTAAGGATTTTGAGAATAGTGAACTTTGAATAAGTGATGATATCATTTGCATTCTTATTGTGGAAGATGAGGACACTTTTCGTCTGATGTAAAATATTGAGATACCAATCTCTAGTTTTCCTTTTATCAAGGGAATAATAATGAAGCCCCTTCCCAAAGAGAAAATAAACATTATCTTCTATAGATCTTTCTTCCATAAGACAATCTGAAGTAACAGCAATTCTGTAACCGGTGTAAAGATATAATTCTGATTGACTTGGGTCTTTTGTTGGAGTAAAACCCTTTTGGCTTTCTTCTTGATCTGCCAATTTCTCTTTCCCTTTTTTTCTGCATGAATGGAGAAGAGCTACTTGCCATTTTGTCGTCCATGAAGAAATTCTCTAGTAAGAAAGTCAGGGAGAGAGTTAGAATTTCCATTAATAAATTCAATTTTAAATTCAAAAACTGATAAAATGGCTTGTCCATCTATCAAATATTTGCTTAGAGACAAGATTTTTGACATCTTTTTCCAGAATTTCTTTTGCTGCTTTAGCATCAACTCTGATGAGAAATTCTTTGTTCAATAAATCATGTTGGAATTTCGTCACACAAATAACTATGGCAAGAACTTCCTTTTTGATGGTTGAATATTTCTTTTGTGCTTCATTCCATAATCCAAATTAAGTCTTATTAATTCTTCTTTTGAGTCTTTTTGTTGTAAGAGAATTCCACCATATCCGACATCAGAGGCATCAGTTTGAACTATTTTGAAAGCTTCTGGGTCAGATAAACATCTACAAGGAAGATTTTTAACTTTTTCTTTAATCCTTTTTATTTCATTAGTGTGATGGATAGACCATTCCTGAGGATTTTTCTTTAACCTTTCTTGGAGAAGTTTTCTATCTTTTGCCAAATCTTGATAGAAAAATCCAACATAATTTAGACATCCAAGAAATCTTTGTAGCATATTTTTATCCTTAATTTCATCTGGAAATTTATCAGCAAATTGAATAACTTTATTAGTTGGAGTTATTTTTCTATCTTGGATCTCAAATCCTAAGAACCTAATTTTTTGCTAAAAGAGATTCATTTTTCCTTTAGATAAAGCCAATCCATTTTCTTTTATGACTCTTTTGAAAATACCCAAGTGTTTCCAATGTTGTATCACAGATTCTGAAAAGATAAGAATATCATATATGTAAACAATGGCTAACTGGGTGTAAGAAGAGAAAATATTATTCATAATATTCTGAAACTCAGACGGAGCATTTTTCAATCCGAAAGGCATAACATTCTATTCATAATGCCCCATTGGAACAGTGAATGCAGTTTTATATCTATCTTCTTCTTTTATCTGGATCTGCCAAAATCCTGATTTTAAATCAAATTTTGAGAATATTTTGGCATTTTTAACCTGTTTAGCAAATCCTGAGTATTAGGCAAAGGATACCTAATAGATTGTAAGACTTTGTTTAAAGGTTTATAGTTGATTACCAATCTTGGAATTTCTCTTTCGATTTCAGCGGCCTTTTCAACATAAAATGTCGTACAACTCCAAGGGGATTTGTTTTTTCTAATTAATCCTTTTTTGAGAAGATCATTGATTTCTTCTTGGCAAAGCTTTAAATGAGCAGCATCCATTTGACTTGGACGAGCTTTAGTAGGAATATCTTTTTCATTAAAATCTTTTACATATGGTAATCCTACTATGTGTCTTTTTCTATTCCAAAAGGCTGATGGTAATTCAGAACATCATTCTTCTTCAATCTATTTGGTGAATTCTTCTAATTTTGTTTTAAATTATTTTTTCTCTAATTCTTTTATCATTTGGACAGATTTAATTTCATTTTTTAGTCCATTTATGTAATTTTCTCTAGTGGCGATAACTTGATTTATCTTTTGGATTTTCGTTTCACAAGGATCATCTATAAAATCAAGATTTACTTCAATCACTTTGATATCTGTAGAAATTCCTTTTGTTGTTACAGAAAAGGGTTGAATTTGAAGAATAAATGGAGATCCAAGGAGTACATCATTAACAATATCTTCTGAAATAATAAAGGGTAAAGTAACACAGACTCCTTTCATGCAAACATGAACATTTGAGATTTTTCTTTCTATGGAAATAGTCGTTCCATTAGCAGCAGACACAAACTGTTTTGATTCACTAGTAAATTCAATAGGAACAATTCCAAGTCTGATAACATTTAAGTCAGCACCAGTGTCAATTATGGCATTGACAATCTTCTCGAAGTTTTTTATTTTTATTTTTACCTGAACTCTCCACTGTTGGTAAATACATTTTGTAGGAATTACGCCAGTAGAGATTTTGCTAATTTCTCCTTTAATTCTTTGGACAAATTTTTCTTCATCATATTTTTGAATAGCACCATCATTTTCTAACCAAGTTAACCTTTCATCAAGCTCATTTTGTTTTTTGGTTAACTCAATCCTTAATTCACGGAGTTCTCTCTTCTGATCATTCAATTCTCTTTGTAAGTCTGAGAGAGTTAAGGGTTTATTTATAGTATGAATTTTTTCTGCTCTATTCATAAGGTCAATCATGGAATAGGTTGGTGTGTGAAATGGTTCTTTCTCTTTTATTCTTTTTTGGATAATATGGTGTTTTATTACCATTTTCATCTTCTTCAAAGGAAATTTTTGGTTGTGAACTTTCTCCTTCTTCTCCTCCCCCAATTTTGAAATTTGTTTTAAAAATTGAACTTTTTTCTCTGGATCAGGTATGTTATCAACCATTTCTAGAAGTAATTTTTGAGGGGACTGTGAGGACACGAATGTGGATACCAAGATCTTCATCAGATGGTATCGACCATTCTCCATCAGATTCTTCATCATCTGAATGACATGTACATGATTGGAATTGTTTGATGAGCTGAACCTGGGGACTATTTTCTTCAATGTCAGTTGATGAATCAGATTCATATTCTTCTTCTTCTTCTAAGGAACTTGAATCAGATTGTTCTTTTTCAGTATTTTCCTCGTCATTTTTGGTATTGATTTTTCTAAGTTTCTTTTTAGAGGAATTTTCTTTTTTAAAGCATTTATTTGAATAATGACCTTTTTTCCCTGTTCGTCCAGTTTAACTAGTTTTTCCGAGTTTCTCCACTCTGTGCAGTTGGTCCAGTTTTTCTTGTTCGTCCAATTTGAGTAGTTTTTCCAGTTTGTCCACTTTGTCCAATTTGACGATTTGTCCACTTTTTCCAAATTCATTATGTTGTCCACTTTGTCCTGTTCCTCTTGTTTGTCCAGTTTGTCCACTTTCTACAGTTTGTCAAGTTTGTCTTGTTTGGCCAATTTTTCAAATTTGTTCAGTTCGTCCTGTTTGTCCAATTCGTCCTATTCGTCTAGTTTGTCCAGTTATTCCACTTTTTCCACTTTGCCCACTTTCATCCACTTTATCATGTTTGTCTACTTTTTCCAATTCGACCAGTTTGTCCACTTTGCTCACTTTGTCCATTTTGTCTAATTTGACAAGTTTGTCTTGATGGTTCAGTTTGTCCAATTTGTCCAGTTTGACCAGTTGATTTAATTTATCCAATTCGTCTACTTTGTCCAGTTGGTCCATTTTGTCCAATTTGTCCAGTTGGTCCATTTTGTCCAATTTATCCATTTTGTCCAGTTTATCTAATTTGTCCAGTCCAGTTTAGTGCACTTTGTTCAGTTGGTCATGTTCGTCCAGTTTGACTAGTTTTTCCAGTTTGTCCACTTTGTCCTGTTCGTCCAGTTTGTCCACTTTGTTCACTTTGTCCCGTTTGTCTAGTTTGTCAAGTTTGTCCAGTTTGTTTAATTTGGCCTGTTTGTCCAGTTTATTTTATTTGTCCAGTTCGTCCTGTTCGTCCAGTTTGTCCAATTCGTCTTGTTCGTCCAGTTAGTCCACTTTATCTAGTTTGCCCGCTTTGTACTGTTCGTCAACTTTGTCATGTTAGTCGTCCAATTTGCCCACTTTGTACAATTCGTCAACATTGTCATGTTTGTCCAATCTTTCCAATTTGTCCAGTCTGTACGAAATTCCAACATGATTTATTAAACAAAGAATTTCTCATCAGAGTGGATGCTAAAGCAGCAAAAGAAATTCTAGAAAAAGAAGTCAAAAATCTTGTCTCTAAGCAAATATTTGCTAGATGGCAAGTCATTTTATTAGTTTTTGAATTCAAAATTGAATTTATTAATGGAAATTCTAACTCTCTCCATGACTTTCTTACTAGAGAATTTCTTCAGGGACGACAAAATGGCAAGTAGCTCTTCCCCATTCATGCAGAAAAAAGGGAAAGAGAAATTGGCAGATCAAGAAGAAAGCCAAAAGGGTTTTACTTCAAAAAAAGACCCAAGTCAATCAGAATTATATCTTTACACTGTTAACAAAATTCTTGTTACTTCAGATTGTCTTATGGAAGAAAGATCTGTAGAAGATAATGTTTATTTTCTCTTTGGCAAGGGGCTTCATTATTATTCCCCTGAATCACAATTGATGCTCATGATGATGATGTTCTCGATTGTGCAATCATTGGATTTCAAAGTAAAGGATTAAAGATGAGTCCAAGAAGTGAAACTTTTGCTATAGTTTATCATGTGCTCTACAAATCTATGATCTCTATCTTTCCCATGATAGCCTACAGAGATAAGGTTGATAAAGAAAAAACTATAGTTCTCATGGAAACAAACTTTAACAATAATGTGTTTATCCCAAAAGTCATCAGTTGGGAAAAAGTTGTTCTCCCAGGAAATTGGCAAATAGAAGATGTCACCCCAAAAATAAATGAAATAACAGATAATTTACAAAGTATAGTCAAATTACCAAATGGAAATGTTGAAATCAATTTTAGGAGAAAAATGGAAAAAGCTAGGAGAAGTTTTGCCGGTTATACGGAAGGAAGAAAAAGTTTTAAATTAGAAGAAATAGATAATGACCAAAGGAGTAGTGAAAATGAAGAAATGGATCACAAAGTTTTTAGAGACAAAGAAAGTGGAATCGAACACCCTGTGTATAAAAGAACTTCATCACAAAAAACCTATAACCCTAGTGAGAGTGATTTTCTCCAATGAGCCATAAGAATGGTTAGCATTCAAAAGCCAGAAGAAATACCTGTAAAAAAATTTGAAATTGATAAACCATATCTTAGAGAAAATTTAAAAAATCATCCTTTAAACGGTTTAACACAGAAGAAAAAGATAAAATGAGAGAATTATGGTATTTCCAAATGGAGGAAGAAGAAAGAAATATACCTTTTTTTGACTGGTTCATGGAATATTTTAAAAAAGGGAAAATCAAAGAAAAAGAAACTCAAAGCCTAGAACAAATAAGAGTTATAGGAAGGACGACAAGAACCTAGAAAGACATTGAAGGAAAAGAAGTTGATAAATCTCACCCATTTTGGAAGAAACTTGATATTTCTGTCCCTAATACAGAAACCAAGAATTATGCCATGCCTGTAAAAAATGCATCTATTTATGAATCAAAATCAGACCCAAATGCTAGAGACATAGGTATAGGTATTGGAGATATAATTGAACAAAATAACTACACCAATCTATGTCTATTAACCATTGGAGAACAAACAGATCGAATAGAAAGAACAATCAAATCAAAACCCGAATTTAATAAAGATAAAGAAGAAAAATTAGAAGAAAGCTCTGCCAATGTAGTATATGTTCCCAGACAATTACCTAAAGGGATTATTTTGCAAGATGGACTATTCACAATGACAGACGAAATGCAAAAAGAATTATCCAATAGGATGGAAAGCCTCAATATAGGAGGAAAAGGATTCAGCATCCTAAGAGTCTCTGCTTCAGAGGATTTATTACTAAATCGTCTAAATAAATGGAATCCCTAGATAAAATTGCCAGAGACAAAGAATTATTATCCCAGACCAACCCCTGTTGATCTACAACTCGAAGAAGCTCCATACACTTACACCTCAGAATTAACCTATTCAGGAAATTCTTTATATGAGTCGAACTTAGATGGATTAACAGAATATCAAATCGTTCCAAATGGTTCACAGTATGTTAATATACTGTAATGCCTGTGAAGTCAGAGGAAATACTCCAAGAAATATCTTTCTCTTGATAACCACCTCTTTCAATGGAATATTAAGAGGATGGTGGAATTATGGATTAACTGGAGCCCAAAGACTTGAAATAGAGAGTGCTGTCAAAATGGATGAATTTGGAAGAATCCTTTATAGAGACAAAACCACAGGAAACTTAGTTGACCCCAATGTTAAGCTTGAAGCAGGTACTAGTCAAATCCCTGATAATTGGGAAACGCAATCTGATTGTGTTAGTGTCTTGCTCCTATGCATTCTCAATGAATTCACTGGAGGAATTGCTCTAATTAAGGAGAAAAATAGATAACAATTACATCGCTTGAGATGTAGAAATTTAGGAGAATTTCGTTGGTATAGAGATGTATTCTTATCAAAAGTCTACCAACTAAATGATTGTAATTCTGATATTTGGAAAGAAAGATTTATTTCAAGATTACCACCCTTATTTGTTGAAAAGGTGCGTAACTCCTTGAGAGAAGAAATGCATGGTACTATTAATTACAGTTTACTGACGTTCGGAGGAATTATACAAAGAATTAACAAAGTTGGCATGAATCTTTGCATTGATTTAAAGATCAGTAAACAAACTGAAAAAATGAGAAAATATTCTGGAGATAAAGAATTAAGAGATTTTGTTTCCAGTTTGGTTTAGATCAAACTCCTGAATCAAAGAGAAAACCCTCGCAGTTCTAGATTTACTCCGGATAGAATGAACAAAATGGTAAGAAAATATAAACCCGGAAGATATAAAAAACAGAGAAAATCCGATGACCTCATCCCATTCAAAAGAAAATCTAGAAAATATTTCAAAAATAAATATATAAAAGAAAATGTTCTAACTTGTTATATTTACGGGAAAAAGGGTCATTATTCAAATAAATGCTTTAAAAAAGAAAATCTCTCTAAAAAGAAACTTAGAAAAATCAATACCAAAAACGAAGAGGAAAATACTGAAAAATAACAATCTGATTCAAGTTCCTTAGAAGAAGAAGAAGAATATGAATCTGATTCATCAACTGACATTGAAGAAAATAGCCATCAGGTTCAGCTCATCAAACAATTCCAATCATGTACATGTCGTTCAGATGATGAAGAATCTGATAGAGAATGGTCGATACCATCTGATGAAGATCTTGGTATCCACATTCGTGTCCTCACAGCCCCTCAAAAATTACTTCTAGAAATGGTTGATAACATACCTGATCTAGAGAAAAAAAGTTCAATCTTTAAAACAAATTTCAAAATTGGGGGGAGGAGAAGAAGGAGAAAGTTCACAACCAAAAATTTCCTTTGAAGAAGATGAAAATGGTAATAAAACACCATATTATCCAAAAAGGATAAAAGAGAAAGAAACATTTCACACAACAACCTATTCCATGATTGACCTTATGAATAGAGCAGAAAAAATTCATACTATAAATAAACCCTTAACTCTCTCAGACTTGTAACGCTCGCCCCTTTTTCACCCGCTTTCCGAAAATCAGAGTCTATTTTTTTTTTTTTTTTGAAATAGAAGAGTGAGAGAGGGCGCGGACGCCACGACGCGAGTTAAGTCCGAGCTTCTAAAGCCCGACCCTTAACTAGGCCAACCCCATGCAGTGCGCGGAACTAAGTCCACGAGAATGGTTCACGTGTAGGAAGTAAGCTTGCGGATTATAATCATTGCGGAACATGATAATAGAGTCTATTCTACCGGTTTTTAGATAGAAGGGAAGATACAACATTAAATTACCAAAATGCCCCTATGATCATATTTATATCACCAAATATAATTGTCCATAAGTAACGTCCAAACCATTGCAAGAAATGTAAATTTATACAACTTGACAAGCTAAGTTACTTTAAAATTATATCTCCAAAATGTAAACGTAAATAAACTAAGACTGCGCTTCCCAAGCTCCTAAACTAGCTCCTGTCATGTCCACCGCTTCCGCCATCCCCTGCGTCATCAGCTAGGGTAGAAATAGGGCGTTAGTCAACGCGCCCAGTAGGACTCCGAGTAGGGCTAGCACATGGATTAGTGATAACACGCATATCGATACAATAAAATATAACAAAATAAGCATGCAATGAATGTTATGCCATGGGTGCCTATGTCATGTGTCCCACCCATCATCCGTATGATCATACAATGTATTGTCCCCATGTTTGCTTCTCGGTGGCCCCGACGGAGCATGGACTCCGGTTATAGCCCTCAGGCTATCCCCATGTCTGATTCTTGGTCGCCCCGACGGAGCATAGACTCCAGTTATCGCCCTCAGGCTATCTCCATGTCTGATTCTCGGCCGCCCCGACGGAGCATGGACTCCGGTTTGTTTATTTTTTTCCGCCCATGCCATGCATGAGATGTAGTGCATTATGCTATGTAGTATATAGATAAAACCATAATTTTGATATACCATACATAGCCATATAATGCATAATGTTAAAATATAATCCATATGATTCATAACTTAAAACTCATCATAAGATAAATCATAATCATAAATCCACCATGAGCCAAATCAAAATAATCTAAAATACCATCACATATCCATCGCTTACAAAAAGGTAGGAATCCTACCGAATACCACGTAGCGTTCCGTTACGCTTTCCGTTTGATAATCCGGTCGCCGATCGGGTACCGTTTGCGACGTCTCGATACCTTATTACATTTACCGAATTAGTCCATACGTTATCCATGATTAAGTTCCTAACTGATCATAACCCTAGATCCATTCAATGATCCTTAAGTATATTATAAGTTTATCAAAAATCGGTCCTTAACTTAGCCCATTATCCATAGGTTAAAACACATACATAAATCCAATTTCTTTGGCCATTTAAATACTCTAATTTGCGAACCTAAACGCAGCAACTATCCGTTCCAATTAATCATTCATAATGCATTCGATTTCATGTCTAATCCACATAGGGTTCGGCCATGTACCATGGCTGACCCCATGGTTTTTCAAAGTGGCTAATAATTACCATTTTGCCACTCTCTCCTCTATGATTAATCATTCACCCACTTATGTCTATTTTAAGTCTAAATTTCATCCATAACTTAGACCCATTTATAATTCCATAACATATCCAAAATCAGCCACCTATTGTTTAATTTTGAAAAACATTTAATCCCCATATGTCCTTTCACATTTGGCCCTAAAGGTGGCCCACAAAGGGATCATGGGTTCGGCCATACACCATGGCCGAACCCGTGGTACCCTATCTCCCTTCTTTTGGGTCCATTTTGTCTCATTTAATCCTATCACCAATGAATTTAATTTATTCATTTAAGTCCTCATTCTCATCCCATTTAAAACCTGACATATCATTTTCATAAATCCATTAAAATCTAGCATTCTTCTACATCATTTTCCATTTATTAAAACCACTAATCACCACCCTAGGGTTCACCTTTATGGATGCCATTTTCAAAGACTAATGTTTTGTCCCAAAAAATAATCCATTTTAAAATCACTTACCATACTCATAATTTTCAAACTTTAGAAAACATTAACCATTGAGCATCTAAGAGCCCTAACCTTCATAGATCACTAACCATGGGGTTCGGCCACCTTGTATGGCCGAACCCTATAGTTCATGATTTCTTTAAAACATCATACCCCCATTTGAATTAAATCATCTATTTACATCACCATTTTCATCCCATTTAAACATCACATTCTATACTCAATAAATCCATTTAAATCTATCATTTTTCTCCATTATCTTTAAACCTTATAATCTTAATAAATTACCCATTATTTACCATGGCATGGCCGAACCCTATGGTCATCCATTCATTCCATTCTATGCCTTTAAACCCTATTTAAAATCACCTATTTTAAATCACTTGAAAACTAATTATCATAAATCATTCTCCAACATTTTAAACCTTCTAACCTTAATAAAATCATCAATTACTTTGCATTTAGGAAACCTAACCTTTTCTCCATACTTTTCCATACTTCCATCATCCATCATTTAATTTGCCACCATGGGGTTCGGCCATGCTACATGGCCGAACCCTATGGCCCAAAGTTTCCTCACAAATCCATAACAATTATTTTAAATACTTAACATCCCTAATCCATCACTTAATCCATTCCTCCATTTTATCCATTCCTTATCCTACCATTGGATGGATTTTTAAATTGAAAGTCTATGATGGTTTGGCCACCATCCAATCCAAGGAAATGGATTCCAAAACTTAAAACCCTAAAAAAATTAAATTTCTTGTTTAGAACATACTTACGATCCGACGACTCCTCCGGTCTTTGTCGCTCCCGTCGACTTCCTTGGCCTCCTTTCTTCTTCCTCTCCTTGTTTGATCGGCTAGATGTGCTTGATCAATGGTGAAATATGCTTGGATTGGCTATGGTAGATGGGGTTAGATTGAGAGAGGGAGAGGGGAAGGTGATGGAAAACAAGATCTTAGCCTTTGATCTTGAAGGGGTGGACCAAGGCTTGCTCTCTCCTTCTCTTTTCTTCTCTTCTTCTTCTAAGTTTTCTTCTCTTTTTCTCTCCTCCAATGCATGGGACGGTTTTTGAGAGTGGGAGAGAGAGATAGAGTGAAAAATGTTTGTTTGAAATGAGATGGAGATGGTTGGAGTAGCCTTCACTCAAACATTAACTTCCTCACCAACCAAGCATGGGCTAGCTTGACTTTGGTGGTGGTGGTTGAGACCCAACCACCAAGCATGGCTCCCTTGTCCTCTTTGACTTGTCTATGTTAACCCTAATTAATCAACCTAATTAGTTAAGTTAAGTCCTCACTTAGGTTAATTAATTTCCATCCAATTTAATTCAATTAAATTATCTATCTAATAAATCCACCCATGGTTGACCAAGTCAACCATGGTGGACGGCCCCCACCTATACCTATCCCACCCGCCACCTCACTTGATGAGGTGGAGGTGGGCCCCACTTGGCCATGTTATGTTTAATTCCATTGATTTTAACTTAGATAATTTTACAATAATTTTAATCAATTTAATTTACCTTAATCCACCTTAGTCTTCTTAAATTTATCCATGGTTGACCAAGTCAACCTATGATGGTCGGCCCCACTTTTTCCTTGGTCCACATGCCACCTCAGTGGGTGAGGTGGAGGTGGGCCCCATTTGGCCATATTACTTAATCTTGATACATCTTAACTTAGATAGTTTTATAATTATCTAATCTATTTAATTTATCTTAATTGGATCACCATTGGGTCCATGGCCCAATTATATTTTGTCTTTCCCATTTATTTTAGGGCTTACCTACTTTGGCTCAAATTGACTATCTTGACCCAATTACTTACCATTGACCCATTAAATGGATTTCATCCAATTCATGGCCCATTGGACCATTCTTGGACCCTTGTCCCAACTTTTGATCCATTTGATATTCCATCATGTCAAAATTCAAATTAAAATCAATAAATGCCAAATATATATTGATTCGAAAATTCGGGCTATTACAAGACTCACAAAGAGAATTGAATGATCAGAAGAGAGAACTCCGTGAATTAAGGATTGAGTTAACCAAAAAACAAAATGAGCTTGATGAAATGTTAACTTGGTTAGAAAATGATGGTGCTATTGAAAAATATGATGAAGAAAAATTTGTACCAAAGAATTAAAGGAGAAATTGGCAAAATCTCTACTGGTGTAATTCCTACAAAATGTATTTACCAACAGTGGAGAGTTCAGGTAAAAATAAAAATAAAAACTTTGAGAAGATTGTTAATGCCAAAATTGACACTGGTGCAGACTTAAATGTTATCAGACTTGGAATCGTTCCTATTGATTTTACAAGTCAATCAAAACAGTTTGTTTCTGCTGCTAATGGAATGACTATTTCCATAGAAAGAAAAATCCCAAATATTCATGTTTGCATGAAAGGAGTCTGTGTTACTTCACCCTTTATTATTTCAGAAGATATTGTTAATGATGTACTCCTTGGATCCCCATTTATTCTTCAAATCCAACCCTTTTCTGTAACAACAAAAGGAATTTCTACAAATATCAAAGGAATTGAAGTAAATCTTGATTTTATAGATGATCCTTGTGAAACGAAAATCCAAAGGATAAATCAAGTTATCGCCACAAGAGAAAATTATATAAATGGACTAAAAAATGAAATTAAATCTATCCAAATAACAAAAGAATTAGAGAAAAAAGAATTTAAAAAAAAAATTAGAAGAATTCACCAAACAGATTGAAGAAGAATGCTGTTCTGAATTGCCATCAGCCTTTTGGAATAGAAAAAGACACACAGTAGGATTACCATATGTAAAAGATTTCAATGAAAAAGATATTCCTACTAAAGCTCGTCCATCCCAAATGGATGCTACTCATTTAAAGCTTTGCCAAGAAGAAATCAATGATCTTCTGAAGAAAGGATTAATCAGAAAAAACAAATTCCCTTGGAGCTGTACGGCATTTTATGTTGAAAAGGCCGCTGAAATCGAAAGAGGAATTCCAAGATTAGTAATCAATTATAAACCATTAAACAAAGTTCTTCAATCTATTAGGTATCCTTTGCCTAATACTCAAGATTTGCTAAACAGATTAAACAATGCCAAAATAGTCTCAAAATTTGATTTAAAATCAGGATTTTAGCAGATCCAGATAAAAGAAGAAGATAGATATAAAACTGCATTCACTGTTCCAATGGGGCATTATGAATGGAATGTTATGCCTTTCGGATTGAAAAATGCTCCAGTCTGAATTTCAGAATATTATGAATAATATTTTCTCGTCTTACACCCAGTTTGCCATTGTTTACATTGATGATATTCTTATCTTCTCAGAATCTGTGATACAATATTGGAAACACTTGGGTATTTTCAAAAGAGTTATAAAAGGAAATGGATTGGCTTTATCTAAAAGAAAAATGAATCACTTTCAGTAAAAAATCAGATTCTTAGGATTTGAGATCCAAGACAGAAAAATAACTCCAACTAATAGAGTTATTCAATTTGCTGATAAATTTCCAGATGAAATTAAGGATAAAAATATGCTACAAAGATTTCTTGGATGTCTAAATTATGTTGGATTTTTCTATCAAGATTTGGCGAAAGATAGAAAACTTTTCCAAGAAAGGTTAAAGAAAAATCCTCAGGAATGGTCTATCCATCACACTAATGCAGTAAAAAAGATTAAAGAAAGAGTTAAAAATCTTCCTTGTAGATGTCTATCTGACCCAGAAGCTTTTAAAATAGTTCAAACTGATGCTTCTGATATTGGATATGGTGGAATCCTCTTACAACAAAAAGACTCAACAGAAGAATTAATAAGATTTAATTCTGGATTATGGAATGAAGCACAAAAGATATATTCAACCATCAAAAAGGAAGTTCTTGCCATAATTATTTGTGTGACGAAATTCCAACATGATTTATTAAACAAAGAATTTCTCATCAGAGTGGATGCTAAAGCAACAAAAGAAATTCTGGAAAAAGATGTCAAAAATCTTGTCTCTAAGCAAATATTTACTAGATGGCAAGTCATTTTATTAGTTTTTGAATTCAAAATTGAATTATTAATGGAAATTCTAACTCTCTCCCTGACTTTCTTACTAGAGAATTTCTTCAAGGACGACAAAATGGCAAGTAGCTCTTCCCCGTTCATAAAGAAAAAAGGGCAATTGAAATTGGCAGATCAAGAAGAAAACCAAAAGGCTTTTACTCCAACAAAAGACCCAAGTCAATCAGAATTATATCTTTACACCGGTAACAGAATTGTTGTTACTTCAGATTGTCTTATGGAAGAAAGATCTGTAGAAGATAATGTTTAGTTTCTCTTTGGCAAGGGGCTTCATTATTATTCCCTTGATAAAAGGAAAACCAGAGATTGGTATCTCAATATTTTACATCAGACGAAAAGTGTCCTCATCTTCCACAATAAGAATGCAAATGGTATCATCACTTACTCAAAGTTCACTATTCTCAAAATCCTTACTGAGGAAGGTTGGGATGGTCCCTTGTACATGACAAAATCAGTCTAATTATACAATTCGACTGAGTTATTTAATTATTGGGATTATATTGATGTCTGGAAATTTGCCTTGATGTGGCAAAATCGCCAGTATAATCATTCCTGGTTCATCAGATTCAAAGAAGAAAGCCCTGATGTCACTCCTATGCATCGTAATTTTCAATCTTGGTTCCTCTTCACTTGGTGGTCATATTTTGGTGCTTCTCAGAAAATCTTTCCTGATAATTTTCGTTATTGTTTATTAAGTTTTCTCAAGTTGAAGAAAAGGTTCCATGTGAAGCCATCAATATGCTTCGCTTCTTTGCTAAATTTCATATCCCTTATATTTTCCAATGGAAGTTTGAAGTAAAAAAGAACTTATATGGTTTACCATCTCTTTATCAGACTTTTTATCAAAAGTGATGGCCTAAGATTGAAAATGATACTTATGAGAGAATTCTGAATCAAATCTCTCCTGCTGTTAAAGAAGAAATTCCTCTTCCTGAAGAAAAGCCTTTTGAGAATGAAATGGTCATGACTGATCTCTTGGCCAAAAAGTTTGCCAAAGAAATTGCTCGAGAAAAATCTCTTGAGCCAATGGACATGTCTGTTGACTCAGTCAATTTTGAAGAAAAGATTAAAGAAATTTTAGAAGAGTATTTCCCAAAGAAAAAGTTGGTGATCATGATTGGGATAGTAATCATGATCCAGAAGAAAATCTTGATGATGAAGATTGTGCCCCTTGAAGATCTTCATCCTCGATGGGACCCTAACTCTCATGTTAATCCTGATGGCTCAGTTACAGATTATCTTCGTGGTGGAAAGTTTTGGTATTCTTCAGCAAAAGACAAAGGAAAAGAAAAAGAAGTCGAAAAGCAATCTCGGTTAGCCAAATTATTTCGTAAAAATTCTGCTAAAGCAAAAGAATTAATGAAAAAGAAGCTTTGAGATTTGAGATGATTCTTGTCATTATAGATCCTGCTGTTGTTGGTATCAGAGCCAGTGGAATCATCTTTTTTGGTGGGGTATAGCTAGATGTTATGCTGAGAAGAAAAGGTCTTCATTCAAAGAAGAAAAGATGCTAGTTGGTGAGAAGAAAAAGTTGTTGCTAGATGTTGATGACTATCCCATCAATTCATTTGATGGTGTTGGTTGTTATCATTGCTATGAAGAAAAGTTGGCATCCAATTTAGTCAAAAGTTATATTCTTAGATCTTGTCCGGTGAGCAAAAGTTATATTGCCATGGAGTTGTTCTTCTTAGGTGGGGGCTGCCTCCTGTTATGAAAAAGATATTGTTAAGCTGCCATATGTCATCTTCCTATCAAAAGTAGATAAAGTTATTTTGTACCTTTGGTGGAGGTATGTTAAACTTGTTTCTTGTGCATTTCATGTGGCAAAAAGATGCTCTACCTAATGTACCTTAGCCCAAAGAAGAAATCTCCTTTTGAAAAGTTTGTTTGGAGGCTTGTGACTGTAGCCATCCCTTTTTCTGTTTCATTTGGTTTGAAGTCCTCTCATGGTCGGAGGAGAGTGTGCTCTTTTGTATGCTCCATCTATATAAGAGCTGGTGTTTCCATTTGTGATCATCGATCAAAAATTTATATAAAAAAAAATATGTAGTCCAGAGTCTAAGTGTGAGTGTAAGTTTGAAGTTTGAGTATGCTAAAGTTTTGAAGTCCTGTACAATCTTCTGTAAGTAATTAAGTTTTTATAAGTTTGATATTATATGCTTGTTGTTATCTAATCATGTTGTTTCTTTTGCTAGAATATGTCTATTCGTCTTGCTCTGCTTAGGAGGTACTATGATGATGTTCGAATATTAAGAAAAATTGAATTCTTGTTAGACAATATAAGAAGACATTTGCAAACCTGCACCCATAGAAATAATCCTCGCCATCATGAGTTTGAAAGAAGAAGGATTGTTTTAATGCGTTCTTATGCTGTCTTCCAACTAGATAAATTCCGAACTGAATCAAAACTACAAGCTATGGCCTTCTGAGATGCCTCCTCGTTCTTTTAGGAGAGAAGAATTATTACGTGATCTAAGATGACGTGAAAACCAGCTTAGAGGATTAGAAAATGCTATCAGACAAATTGATGAAAATATAGTTGTTGGAGGATATCTTGTTATCCGCATTCATACTATTAGAAGATCTATGCTAGTACGCTTGTGTAATCAAATAAGAGAATATTGTAATAGACTGAATGAAGAATTAGAATTATTATCTCGTATTTAAATCTGTGTTTAAAAAAAAAAAGGGATTTAGATGAATTAAATCTATTATCCAGGATCTGAAGCTTTTTAGCCAAGTTGATCTATCCAATTCTCTTTAGAGTTTTTATTTTCCTTCTTATTCTCCACTTCTGTACCTCATTTATCTTCTTAAGAGTGTGGTCGCGTTGTAAGTCCCGCTTCTGGCCGTGATCAGGCATTAAGGGCTGTAAATCGTTGACAGAACTCTTCTTGTTTCTTACGAGCTACAGAGATGGAAAATTCTAAGGGAAAAACAAAACTTTTTAAGAATTGGTTTAAATCATTTCAGTATCCTTCTAATAGATCTAATTCATCTTCTTCATCCTACTAGTCTGCTTTAGCCAGTTTTACCTGTAATAGCTTAGAAAAAGAAAATTCAGAAAAACAAAAAATTCAAAAGAAATGATATATGAAAACTTTGATCAAGCAATATCCAACTGGAAGTTGCCAGCCTTGCCTGTAACAGAAATATATAGTAATGGCACATTTGAAGAACAAAATGATTACCACATTAAAACTGTTGAAAAAATTGTTTCTCTCTCTGGAGGAAAACAGACAATTAAAGTTCTTGATAGAAGAATTATTGAACAAATCAGAACCAAATACAACTACCTGCATATAGGATTAATTCAGGTAGGAATCAAACCACTGTTTCGATTAGGATTAAATGTTTCAGTGTGTGCTTATGTGCGAGATCAGAGACATGACGAGTTTGATGATTCTCTTTATGCTATGATCGAATCAAGTCTCTGTCATGGACCTGTTTATTTTAACTGCTTTTCTAATATCATAATTGATGCTCATGATGATGATGTTCTCGATTTTGCAACCATTGGACTTCAAAGTAAAGGATTAAAGATGAGTCTAAGAAGTAAACGTTTTACTATAGTTTATCGTGTGTTCTACATATCTATGATCTCTGTCTTTCCCATGATAGCCTATAGAGATAAGGTTGATAAAGAAAAAACTACAGTTCTCATGGAAACAAACTTTAACAATAATGTGTTTATCCCAAAAGTTATCAGTTAGGAACAAGTTGTTCTCCCAGGAAATTGGCAAATAGAAGATGTCACCCCTAAAAATAAATGAAATAACAGATGATTTACAAAGTATAGTCAAATTACCAAATGGAAATGTTGAAATCAATTTTAGGAGAAAAATGGAAAAAGCTAGGAGAAGTTTTGCCGGTTATACGGAAGGAAGAAAAAGTTTTAAGTTAGAAGAAATAGATGATGACCAAAGGAGTATTGAAAAGGAAGAAATGGATCAAAAAGTTTTTAGAAACAAAGAAAGTGGAATCGAACATCCTGTGTATAAAAGAACTTCATCACAAAAAACCTATAACCCTAGTGAGAGTGATTTTCTCCAAGGAGCCATAAGAATGGTTAGCATTCAAAAGTCAGAAGAAATACCTGTAAAAAAATTTGAAATTGATAAACCATATCTTAGAGAAAATGTAAAAAATCATCCTTTAAAAGATTGGTTCTTTAAAAGGTTTAACACAGAAGAAAAAGATAAAATGAGAGAATTATGGTATTTCCAAATGGAGGAAGAAGAAAGAAATATACCTTTCTTTTCCTTCAGTGTCTTTCCAGGTTCTTGTTGTTAACAAAACTAAACGAAATGGATGAACTTGAAAAACTAGACCAACTAGACAAATTGAACGAACTAGAGGAATTGGATGAATTGGACGTAATGGACGAACGGAACAAACTGGGCGAGTTGGAAAAAATGGACAAACAGAATGAATTTGAAAATCTAGAGGAATTGGTGAAACTGGACGAACTGGAGGAACGTAACGAACTCAAAAAACTGGACTAACTAGACAAACAGGACAAATTGGACGAACTAGACAAACTAAACAAATTGGACAAACTTCACGAATTGGACCAACTAGAGGAATTGGACATATTGGACGAACAAGAAGAAATGGACGAACTAGACCAAATGGACGAACGAGACATACTGGGCGAGCTGGAAAACTGGACAAACAGGTCAAATTGAACGAATTGGAAAAACTGGACGAGTTGGAGGAACATAAGAAACTAAACTGAACTGCACGAACTCGAAAAACTGGACAACCTGGATAAATTGGACGAACTTGACAAACTTGACGAACTGGACAAACTGAACAAACTGGAAAAATTGGACGTATTGGACCAATTAGAGGAATTGGACAAATTAGGACATAATGGACAAACAGGAAATAAAGGAAATCCGTCTTAAGAGTGAAATTAAAGGGTGATTAATTTATTAAGATGAGTCAAGGTAAATGGGTTTGGAATGTAATTGAGTAGAGGATAAATTTAATTGGGTCAATGGCCCAATTAGGATCCAATAGATAGTGGATACGGTTATAATATATTTAATTGGATCAATTAAGACCCGACGGGTCATGGATAGAGTTTGAATGAAGATAAGAGATAAGTGTGATTTAATTGGGTCAAATACCCAATTGGGACCCAATGGGTCAAGATGAATTGATGATTAGGGTTTGGTTTGAAAACAATTGGTAAATGTACTTAAATGGGCCAATTGCTAATTTGGGACCCAATGGGTCATTTATGAGCTGATTTTAAATAAATGGGTAGACTTAAGTTAATTGGGTCAATTACCCAATTAAGACCCAAATCCACCTCTTCAAGTGAGGTGGCAAATGATTAAATACAAATGAGGGCATGGTTGACTAAGCCATGATTGACTTGGTCAATCATGGGTGAACCCAAGTATTGAGTTGGAAATGAATCCAAATTGAATTAAATTGAGTTGATTTTAAGTGATAAATAGAGTTGAATTAAAGAGATGAGTTGAATAAGGAGATGGAGGGTCCCATCTCAAGGGACACGTTGGAGGTGAATGTGTAACACCCCTGGATTTCCAGGTTATCAAATATATATGAATTTTCCATTTAATTTGTGAATTTAAATGATATGGACCTTAGACGGGTAAGGTGTTGGGTCAATTGCCCAATTAAGACCCAATGGGTTATGGTATAAGGTTCAATTTAAAGTAAATGGGTAAGATGCATTCAATTGGGTCAAGGTTGCTATTTGGGTCAAAATGCCCAATTGGGACCCAATGGGTCATGTTGACTTGGTTGACCACCAAATGAGTTCTAGCCTAACTTAATTGGGGCTGAATTGAAATGGCATGTGTTTCATTAGCATCTCATGCATGGCATGGGGTGAAGGATTGGTAATCGGAGGCCACACTCCGTCGGGGCGTCCGAAAGGACTACTGTGGGGATACCTTGATGTGCATTTCCCATCAAGAGGTAACCGGAGGGGCCACACTCTGTCGGGGCGTCCGAAAGACCACTGTGGGGGTACCTTGATGATGAGAATCCCATCAAGAGGTTATATGTACTTGTGATGGGTGGGACTCATTGCGTTTGACATCATGACATGGCATTGTTTTATATGGTTTTGACATTATGTTATTATATTATGATTTGTACTAACCATGTGTAGACCCTAAACGGAATACCTACTGGGCGCGTTGTTCTAACGCCCTACTTCTACCCTAGTGGATGATACAGGAAACGAAGGGAACGATGAGCGTGATCGGTGTCAAGCATAGAAGCTTGAATGGGTTTAATTTTATATTTGATTAAGTTACTTATGGACTTGTAATTTGAGTAACTAGATTTTGGGCATATAATAACTTAGATATTTTACTATGGTTTGGATGGTTTAGTTTGGATATTTAAGTTAAGTTTAATTATGGTTAAAGACTTGAAGTACTTTGCTATCTAAAAATGAATAGATTTAGGTTCTATTATAATCCGCAGTTTATGAATTAATTCCGCAAGTATCTTATTACGTGTGAACCGTTTTCATGGACTTAGTCCATGCACACATAGGGTTGGCCAGTTAAGGGTCGGACTTTAGAAGTTCGTGGCGTCCCGCTCTTTATCTCACTCTTTATTATAAAAAAAAATAGACTCTGATTTTCGGAAAAAGCGAATGAAAAAGGGCGGGGCGTTACAGTTGGTATCAGAGTGAAACGGGAAGGTTGAATCTTTCGAAGTAAGATTAAGACGGTTTCATGTCTCACTGACAGATAAGCATCCCAACTGACCGACTCTTCGGAGTCCGCTGCACGGGGGCTGCATTAATTTACTTCGTTAGACTCAGACTGAACATTCAATCTGAGAACAACAATTAATGATAGCAAAGGAAGTACAGTCAAAATAATTGGATAGATACATAGAAAATTTCCCCAAAAACCAAGACAATACAAAGAGTGCTTATTTGGCAATTCCCCATATTATGAAAATAGAACTTTACGAAGGAGCTAAGTCAATGATGTTTCCAATGACTTAGGAAAAATGCCTCTAAAGAGAAGGACCAAGAGAAGGACCTGACAAAACCCAAATGGGGATGAAGAGGAGGTAGAACAACCTCAAAATGAGGAGGAACAAGAAAATAGCGTGAATATACCAGTGGTACCACCCGAACTCCAAAACTTGGTTCAAGCGGTGGTCACTTCGGTTCTTCAACAACACCTGAATGGAAATGGAACGACCAGCGAGACTAACGACAGGAGCATGGTCAGGGATTTCTAGCAACAGTGCCCTCCTTACTTCAAAGGGAAAGAAGGGGCTGTCGGAGCAGAAAATTGGCTGAAGAAGATCACTCAGATCCTGACCCTAGTCAAGATTTCGAGTCATACTGACAAGATTTTATTGGCCACGTCACAACTGGTTGATGATGCCGGTAAATGGTGGGAGGTGGTAGAGAAGTAGCGAGCACTCTTTTCGGAAGGAGAGAGGACTGCAATGACTTGGGATCAGTTCTCAGCTACTTTCTTGGAACATTATTTCCCTGAGGAGGAGAAGGAGCGCCATACTCAAGCTTTTCTATCTTTGGTAGAAGGTAACATGACGGTGGCAGAGTACCACCAGGAGTTTTCTCAGTTTGTCTTGCTATGCATTCTATATGGTGGATACAGAGTATCGAATGGCACGCAAGTTTGAGAGGGGCCTTCAGCCAAGCATTAGGGCCAAAGTAACCATATTCAAGGTAGCTACATTGGCAGAGGTGGTCAGCAGGGCTACTATAGCAGAGCAAGAGATGGCTGAGTTAGTGCGTTTTGACAACCGCTGAGTTCAGAGTAGGAGGGCACATTTCAGCCCAACAAGAAGTTCCGACTGAACTTTAGCAGATCCTCACCATCCACTAGGTCAACAGGGGGCTTTCGTCCCAATCATCCCTCCCCATCATCATCAGTCACTCAGGTTCCCCGAAGGGTGAACAACTGCTTTCATTGTGACCAGCTGTGTAACGCCCTGCCCTTTTTCACTTGCTTTCCAAAAATCAGAGTTTATTTTTTTATTTTTAAAAAAGTGATAGAGAGCGGGACGTCACGACGTGAGCTAAGTCCGGACTTCTAAAGTACGACCCTTAACTGGCCAACCCAATGTGTGTATGGACTAATCCATGAAAACGGTTCACACATAGTAACTTATAATCTTTGCGGAATATAACATAAACTAAATGCGGATTATAATAGAACCTAAGGCTCCTCAATTTTAGATAGCAAGGTACTTAGTCATTAACCAAATTAACTTAGATTAAATATCTTTACCAAACCATAGCAAATATCTAATTATTACATGCCGAAGTCTAACTACTCAAATTACATGTCCTTGAGTACTTAATAAAATAACAATAAAACATTCCAAAGTTCTTATGCTTGGCTCCGTTCACGATCATCATTTCCTTCATTTCCTGTTTCATTCACCAGGGTAGAAGTAGGGCGTTAGAACAACGCGCCCAGTAGGAATTCTAAGTATGGCTAATACATGGTTAGTATAAGACATGCATATAATTAATATAACATCAAAACCTTGTAAAATCATGCTATGTCATGTATGCAATGAGTCCCACCCATCACAATCAAATATATACTCTTCATGGGATTCTCATAATCAAGGTACCCCCCACATAGGTTATTCGGACACCCCGACGGCCCCTCCGGTTATCTCTTGATGGGATTCTCACCATCAAGGTACCCCCACATAGGTTTTTAAGACTCCCCGACGGAGTGTGGCCCCTCCGGTCACTTAACCTTCACCCCGTGCCATGCATGAGATGTTAATGAATTCCATGTTATTTTATATGATAAATCTTGCATTAAATCATCATATTTACAACATATTATTTTAAAACATAACTCATTAAAATAAGATAAAACCAACATACATAACCATGGTTTCAAAGAAGGTAGAATCCTACCCAAGACAACTAATGTGTCCTTGAGCTTAAATCCGGCAACCGATCACGATCGTGCCCCCTTTCGTGTAGTACCGTTACCTTATAACATATCCATGAATTAAACCAACAACCCATTTGATTTGTAATGGTATCTAAGTCCAAAAACACAACTTGTGGGGCTCGGCCATACACCATGGCCAAGCCTCACTTACTTTGATTTTTAACCCTTAGTCCACCAAAATCCAACTTTGTGGGGTTCGGCCATACCACATGGCCGAACCTCACCATCTTGATTTTTGGTCCCTCTTTCAAAATCTCTTGATCCTTTTAATTAAATCCAATCACCAATCCATTAATCTAATTATCCACACATTAACCTTTTAACACATATAACATCGTAAGTCCATAAACTTCATTAGTGGGGTTCGGCCATACACCATGGCCGAACCTCACTCCCTTGATTTTATGCTCATCTTTCAATCCTTTGATCTTCAAGTTAGATACAAGATCATGACCTTCACATCTAATCACTTGTACCACAAATGTTTATAATTGATCACCATTTAAATCCACCAAATATTTTCCATGGGGTTCGGCCATACATGGTTCATCCTTTTCACCCTTAATTACATTCTATGCCACTAATCATCCATGGTTGATTAATTGGTTTATTTACTTATAACCAAGTCCCAAAATTGATCCACCAAATGGTTCATAGGGTTCGGCCATACACCATGGCCGAACCCTATGATATCTAAATCCATAAATAGCACTTGGTGTGGTTCGGCCAAACACCATGGCCGAACCTCACCCTTGGGTTTTGGTGCTCCTCTTTTCCATTTTTGATCCAATCAACCCAACACCTTTCTAAATTATTAATCACCTTCAAAATTAATTAAACATGACCACACTATCCATCATTGTCTCTCCATGGGGTTCGGCCATATACATAGCCGAACCCTATGGTTCCTTATTACCATTAAAGCCTATTATACATCTATAATTGGTTCTCATACCTCCATCTATTTAAATCCTCTTAAAACTTTAATAAAATCAAACACAGACACTTATGATTTCCCTCCTTCAAATCTAACCAATATCTTTTCATGGGGTTCGGCCATACCAAATGGTCGAACCCTATGGTCCATGTTCTTCCCTTTAAAAATCATTTTAAACCCATAAGACTTCATTGACTCTTTCCATGGGGTTCGGCCATGCTATGGTTCATCTTTGGTTCTTTCATCCATCATAAAATTTAGGGTTCGGCCATGTCCTTAACCATTTTCTTATTTAAAAAGAGTTTATTGAGCACTTACTGATTCCGTGACTCCTCCCGTTCTTTCCCTCCTACTTGTTCTTGATCCTTTGGCCGAGTGTGAGCTTGATCAATATAACACCTCCAAAAGTGGTTCGGCCAAGAGGGGTATAGGTTTGAGAGAGAGATAGAATTCAGCCCTGCATATAGTTTGAGATCAAACACTTTTCGAAGTCTTTTTGTCTTGATGAGTGATCGGCTTTGTGTGAGAGAGGGAGAGAATGAGATGAGAAAAACACCAAGTGTTTCTTGTCTTTGAGAGGTGGGAACGGCCTAGAGGGAGAGGAAGAGTGTGACTTTAAGATAAAACCCTTCTCTTGGTTAATGAGGGTTGCCAAAGGTGGTCGAATTGGGTCAATAGGGTTAATTGGGTCAAAGGATCTAGTTGGGACCAATGGGTCATAATGGACTTGTTTGACCATTGGTTGAGCCCAAATTAAATGGGGTTAAGCTGAATTGATTGGAAATTATGTGGAGCATAAATGGGTAGGCTTGATGCACACATGAAAACCACACCTAAGATGGCTAAACCACCCATAATTGGGTCATGGCGCCAATTGGGTCAACGGGCTAAGTTGGGACCCAATGGGTCGAGTTGACTATGGTTGACTGTGTGGACCCTCAAGGGAGCTAAAATATGAGTTAAATCAGTTTGAGTGGGACTGAAGTGAGTTGGAATTCAATCAAGTAATGAGTTGACTCAAGTGCATTAAATGAAATGCATTCAGTGTGGTGAGTTGGGCTTGTGAATTGGGTGAGTCAAAATGGAAACCAAAGGGGCTGTAAATTCAGTGAGTTAAAGGGGAAAGAGAAGGTTGATGACCAGGAGGGGAGCCAAGCTTAAGAGCTTGAATGACATATGGTATTTTTATATTACTGTCTTTTTGAGTTACATTTTTATGGACATGTAATAAGTTGATACCTTTGCTATGGTTTGTTTATGATATTGACAATGGATGGTTAGATAAGTTATTTTAATAATTGAGACTTGTACTTGCTATCTAATCAGTTTATTTCCGCAATTGGTTTAGTTTATTCTGCATGACATTGTTTAGTTCTATGTGTGGTTTGTCTTTCATGGGTTTAGTCCATGCACACATGGGTGGCCAGTTAAGGGTTGGACTTGGGTAGTCCGGACTTACCTGGCGTCATGACGCCGCCCGCCCTTGTTCGTTCTATGTTTCTTTTTAAAAAAAAATTTCAGACTCTGATTTTAAAGCGGGTGGAAAGGGCGGGGCGTTACAGTTGGTATCAGAGCGAAACGGGAAGTTGAATTATCGAAGAAGATTAAGACGGTTTCATGTCTCACTGACAGATAAGAATCCCAACTGACCGACTCTTCGGAGTCCGCTGGCTAGGGGCCGGATTAATTTACTTCGAGTGACTCAGACAAAACAATCAATCTGAGAGCGACAATGAAAGATAGCAAAGCAAGTATAGTCATCAAATTTGGATTTATCAAACATAGCAAAATAGGATATACTTCCCCAATATCCCCAAATTGAGAAGTAACACATGATACTTATGTAACACCCCAATTTTTCAATAAAATGGAAAATTACGAAAATGCCCCTGAGTTGTGAAATTAATTATTTTGTGATGTCAAAATAAGAAATGGTGGGGCCCATTGCTCAATTTAAGGTCATATGAGCTCATTATAAATATCAAATTTGATTGGATGGGTAATGAACATCAATTGGGTTGGAAATGGCTAAATGGGTCAAAGGGCCCAATTGGACCCAATGGGTCAAATTGGATGATTTGACCATTGTGTAAGCTTAAATTAAATAGGGTTAAGCCTATTTGATTGGAAATCAAGTAGAGAAGAAATGGGTAGGCTTGATCCATATGAGAAAACCACTTACAAATGACCAAAATACCATAATTGGGTCATAGAGTCAAAAACGGGTCAAGGAGCTAAAGGGGGGACCCAACGGGTCGGGTTGACCAGTTTGACCACGGATGACCGTGTGGGCCCTCAATTGAACTCAAGTGTGAGTTAATTCAGATTGCGTTGGGTTGATTTGAAATGAGTTGGATTTAAGAAATGAGTTGACTCAAACTTAGTGCATTAAAAGTGATGAGTTGGATGAGTTGGTTTAGAATAAAAATATTCCGAGTTAGGTGAGTCAAGAGGAGATGGAAATGAGTTGTAATCTCACACAACAATTAATCAGAATCAATCTCAGCCGTTGGTATGAAAGGGTGCTTTGGCAAAGGCAAAAGACACCAAGGTTGGGTGGCACCTTTTCATGAAGGGTTGCATTGGTTCATTTTCCCATGTGATACAATGTTTGGCACCAAGGGGTGCAACGTTTGGCACCAAGAGGTGTCTTGGTTAACACCCTTTGCCCCATCGTTTTTAACAACATTAATGAGGGAGGATGAATGGGAGTTGGGGGGCTGAAACTATAAAAGAAAAACCTTACCATACATGGCCGTTTTTCACACCAAGGAATCCAAGAATTCCCATCTCTCTCTCCCTCTCTCCAATTCGTTTTCTTGGCTGAACAGCAGAGGTTTTTGGCATCAGTTAGTCAAGTATAAACCAGCAAGAAATTAAGGAAAGAAAGAAGAAATAAAAGGGAGAAACCAAGGATCAAAGTCAAGAAGAAAGGCTTGGGAAAATTGGTAAGTTTTTCATTGAGTTTTGTTGAAAAACATGGAACAAGTAGGGTGCGGATTGGGCCATGATGATGGCCGATTACACCAATGATTAACCTTGATTAAATGGAGGATTTAAAATGGTAAAAATAACCATTGGGTTCGGCCACCATGGAGGGCCGAACCCCATGTAAAAGATGGGTGATTTTTCATGTTTTGAAACATGGAAACCATGGAATTTTATGGACTGTTTTTAGATGATTAAAGGTGTATGTTTTACAAAGGTTAAATCACAAATAAGGAGTTTGATTTAGACCTAGTTGAATGATAAAGAAATGCAAAACCATAGGTCACAGGGTTCGGCCACCATGGAGGGCCGAACCCCATGCAAATGATGGTTGGTTTTAAGGTGTTTGAAACATGGAAACCATAGAGCTTTGGTGGACTGTTTTTGGGTTTTTATTTAAGAATCAAATACATGTTATAGAAGGGATGATAAACATGGATCTGAATGACAAGAAGACTGAAGTTAATATGGGTTTAAACAGTAGATTTAAATTGATATTATGGACCATTTGGATCGGCCATCTTGGATGGCCGAATCCCATGAAATGTTGTGGTCATTCGGACAAAGTGATTAACTTATTTCTATGGTTTTGAGAGGTAAAAATGCAGTAGTAATATACTGATTAATACTTGTCTAAATGAGGATTTAAAACACATACATAAGGACCAAGACATGGACATAGGGTTCGGCCACTTTGGATGGCCGAACCCCATGTTAGTTTTGATGATGTTGGTGAGTTTTAAACCATATAAAATATGGTGTTTGATGTGATTTATGGAAGTTTAACTTGCTGTTATTGGTTGGCCAACATAGGGCTGAACCATGTCATTTTTTTTAGGGTTAAGTTATGGATTAAAATCAGGGGTAAATCATGGACTAGTTGAACCAAGAGAACCCCACTAAGGGTCTTTGGTAACCCTATTGTGTAGCCGACTTTGTGATTGAAATTATGGGAAAGAGTGATTATTGATCAAAGGTAGAATAATCATGTGTATGGTTGTATGGACCTTAGCAAGACATGTTTAAAAGGGTTAAGTGTTTAAGAGTTGATTAAATAAAGTAGGAAGTTAAATCCTAAGTTGGTGATGTTCGGCCATGGGCATGGCCGAATCCCACATGATGTGGATGGGTCGTAGATGTGATTGAATAAGTAAATGATGTTATGACTTGCTGATTGATGTATGGATAAGGTACCGGAAGTCGAACGACGTACGAGTCGTGACCGGGTGACGCGAAAGAAAGATCAGTCACTGAAGTGATTCTTCAGTAGGTTTCCTACCTACTTGTAACCACGGTTTTTACCCAGTTTGTCTTATGATACTCTTGTTTTAATATATGTGTTTCAAATGATATATTATGCATTAACAAATGGCATACATGCATTGGCATCTCATGCATAGTCATGGGATAATGAATGAAGTTCTACAGTGATGGCTACAAATGTACATGATGGGGGTTGCTCATTGCATGTACATAGAAGAGATGAAAGTGTATTGTAATTTACCTTGTCGGTGCAAGGCACGTCAAGTGATGGCTACAAATGTACATGATGGGGGTTGCTCATTGCATGTACATAGAAGAGATGAAGTGTGTTGTAATTTACCTTGTCGGTGCAAGGCACGTCAAGTGATGGCTATGAAAGTACATAATGGGGGATGCCCATTGCATGTGCATATTTCATAGCATTGTTTTAACTGTTTTTAATGATCATGTATTATGATATATATATATATATATATATATATATATATATATATATATATATATATATATATATATATATGTTTTATATGCTGACATGTTGTAACCCTGATTCGGGAACCTACTGGGCGCGTTGATCTAACGCCTTAATTCTATCCTCAGAGGAGATTGCAGGTACAAGCAAAGGGAAAGGAAAGGTCATTAACCGGGAGGGGAGCTGAGCCTAAGTGCTTTAATGATGGATTTGGATTACGTTATATTACTGTCACTTGAATATTTTGTTGGACATGTAATAATTCGTTACTTGTTATGGTTTGATTAGGATAATAACCTTTGGATGGTTGATCTATGTTATTCAATGTTTAAGACTGTTACTTGCTATCTGGTCTTTCTATTCCGCAATTAATCTAGGTTATTCCGCATGTTGATGTTAGTTCCATGTGTGATTCGTAATCATGGTCTATTCCATGTACACATGGGTGGCCAGTTAAGGTTCAGACTTGGGTAGTCTGAACTTAACTCGCGTCGTGACGCCGCCCGCTCTCTTTCGATGTTATATTATAACTTAAAAAAAAAAATTAGACTCTGAAACTCTCGGAGAGGGCGGGGCATTACAACTTAGGGGGGTTTTTCCCCGAGAACAGGAGAACATCAAGATTTCCCCAAATTGAGAAATGATAAATGATACTTAGGAAGTTTCCTAAAAAACAAAGAAATACAAAGTGTGCTGATTTGGTAATTTCCCCAAATTATGAAGAACACAAAACTTTACTTAGAACTAAGTCAACTGATGTTTCCATGACTTAAGAAAAATGTCTCCAAAGGAAGAAGAACATAACGGAGAGGGTCAGAATGGTGCAAACATTCCTGAAGTACCTCCGGAATTACAGAACCTAGTACAGGTGGTGGTCACTTCCATTCTACAACAACTCGTGAGCGGAAATGGAGACACAAACCCGAATAAAACACAGGACCAAAAAGGTCGAGGTGGGGGAAATAACTTTTGCCCTCGCAAAAGACTCAGACCCTACTTGTGGAGATCTTCAGCCTTTACTGGTTCCACTGGAAGTTCCTGTTTCCAATGTGGTCAGCAGGGCCATTACAAAAGAGATTGTCCACAGGATGGTAGATCTCCTAGTACCTGTTTCCAATGTGATCAGCCAGGTCATTTCAAAAGAGTGTGCCCATAGAATGGTGAATCTCCCTATTCCTGTTTTCGATGTGGTCAGAAGGGCCATTTCAAAATAGAGTGCCTACAGAACAAAAGATCTCCTGACTTCAGGGGTTCTCTCTGCCGTCCGACTCAACTAACTCAGTTACAAGGATCTGGACGAATGAATACTTCAATTTCTCCTCCAAAGACGGCGGATCATTCGGTAATTCAAGGTATGGCAGTAATTTGTAGTTCATATGCTTATGGGTTATTTGATCTACTGCCTTCACATCTGTTACTAGCATCGAAGTACAACAAATGCCCACTACACTTACTATTGTATTCCTTATTGATAAACGATGATGACTATTGGAGAATATGTAGATTCAACAATAGATACAGTGCCCCATAGTGAATGTGATGGTTTCCATGAATGGATTATACCCATAGTAGGGTTATATTCATGGACGGATATTAATCATGAATAAATGATACTCATGGACATAGTGATACGAAGGATGATTGTTTCCATGAATGGATTATATCCATAGGTGGGTTATATTCATGGATGGTTATTAACTGAGGATACATGATACTCATGGTCAGAGTGATGCTCAAGGATGAATTATTTCAATGAATGGATTATACCCATGGGAGGGTTATATTCATGAGTGATTGTTAAACAGAGATAGATGATATTTATTGAAAGAGAGATACCTAAGATGGATGTATTTAACCAAGGGTGATTATTCCCATGGTGGTTTGGATTGATGCCGGGTATCGGTATCGTAGAAGTTGGAACAAAAGTTGTTAATCACATAGTGACATACGTGCAAATGAAGATATACAAAATTTTGGAGATGTATTTAACGGAAAAGATAAGAGTCTGGTGAAACTTGAATGGGAAGCTATGGGCGACTGCCGAGTTAGACTGATCACCTGACTCTGTAGTTAACCAATGGAATTCCAGGAGGTTGAAGCTGGAAATCTAGTTAAAATAGAATCAGAAAAAGTTTTGAGCATAGGCTCGCATCGGCAGGCTACCTCACACAGAGACTAGATAAAAGAACGTATTGAGTAGGTACGTATGGAAAATACTATGAGAGCAGGTAAAGTGAAATAGAGTAGATTGATCTATGTGAGATCACAAATGGCTCACTAGAAAAAGATATAACATGAGACAGAACAAAAGGTGTTACGGAACCGAGCGATTCAATTTGTCAAAGTGGTGTGGACCGACATGGTAATGAAAAAGTCACTTGGGAACTTGAAATCGGAAATAAGAATAGCACACTATGAGATATTTATGTAATCGTTTAGAACCCTACTTCGTTCGATTTTCAGGGACGAAAATTTTAAAAAGAGGGTTATATTGTAACACCCCAATTTCTCAATAATATGAATATTTACGAACATGCCACTGGATTGGTGAATTTAATAAATGTGCTTGTAAATGAGAAAAGGGTGGGGCCCATTGTTCAAATTATGATCTTATGAACATAGTATAAGGGTCAATTTATCATGAATGGGTAATGAACATCGAATTGGGTCATAGGGTTAATTGGGGCCAATGGGTCATAATGGACTTGTTTGACCATTGGTTGAGCCCAAATTAAATGGGGTTAAGCTGAATTGATTGGAAATTATGTGGAGCATAAATGGGTAGGCTTGATGCATACATGAAAACCACACCTAAGATGGCTAAACCACCCATAATTGGGTCATGGCTCCAACTGGGTCAACGGGCTAAGTTGGGACCCAATGGTCGAGTTGACTATGGTTGACTGTGTGGACCCTCAAGGGAGCTAAAATATGAGTTAAATCAATTTTAGTGGGACTGAAGTGAGTTGCAATTAAATCAAGTAATGAGTTGACTCAAGTGCATTGAATGAAATGCATTAAGTGTGGTGAGTTGGGCTTGTGAATTGGGTGAGTCAAAATGGAAACCAAAGGGGCTGTAAATTTAGTGAGTTAAAGGGGAAAGAGAAGGTTGATGACCAGGAGGGGAGCCAAGCTTAAGAGCTTGAATGACATATGGGATTTTATATTACTGACTTTTTGAGTTACAGTTTTATGGACATGTAATAAGTTGATACCTTTGCTATGGTTTGTTTATGATATTGACAATGGATGGTTGGATAAGTTATTTTAATAATTGAGACTTGTACTTGCTATCTGATCAGTTTATTTCCGCAATTGGTTTAGTTTATTCCGCATGACATTGTTTAGTTCCATGTGTAGTTTGTCTTTCATGGGTTTAGTCCATGCACACATGGGTGGCCAGTTAAGGGTCGGATTTCGGTAGTCCGGACTTAGCTCGCGTAGTGACGCCGCCCGCCCTTGTTCACTCTATGTTTCTTTTAAAAAAAAAAATTCAGACTCTGATTTTAAAGCTGGTGGAAAGGGCGGGGCGTTACAAGAGTTTGGTCTGATGTGCGTCGATCAACAACTCTTTTCTGTAGCTTTTAGGCACATGAATCCTACCCCGAAATACAAAACCCTATCCTGGTCGTAATTCCCATTCTGGTAGGACCTCATTGGTAGACATCTTAGCCCATATCTCCTCCACTTCCAGATCTGCTCGCTGCTCTTGTTCAATCTTGGTAACCATGTTGGACCGTATGATCAAGTTGTACATACTCCCATGGTCATTGATATATAAATTGAACTCTCGAATGGTATTTAGCATCTCCCATTCTGTCCTGATCGAACATGCCACTGATGCATGTGATATGCGGCTGAGGGGGTCTGCCACCTTGTTCGCCTTGCCAGGATGATATCGAAGCTTGAACTCATAATCCTGCAAATATTCCATCCATCTGCGTTGCCTCAGATTGAGCTCTTTCTAATCAAACAAGTATTGCAAGCTCTTATGATCAGAAACACTTCAAACTTCTCGCCATATGAATAGTGTCTCCAGCTTTTTGAGAGCGAAGACCACTGCAGCAGTTCCAAATCATGAGTGGGATAAAGGCGTTCATGGATTTTTAACTGTCTTGATCCATAAGTCACCACACAATGAGTTTGACTGAGGACACACCCGAGTCCTTCCCCTGAAGCATCGCATTATACTTCATAACCCTTGCCTCTTTCTGGCAAAATTAAGATATAAGCAGTTGTAAGTCTGTCTTTCAGCTCCTCAAATCTCTGGTTGCACAGATCTGACCACTCATATTTGACTCCTTTCTGAGTGAGTCGAGTCAATGGAGATGCAATTTTGGAAAAGTCCATGATAAACTTCCTGTAATAACCAGTCAGTCCCAATAAGCTGCGGATCTCGGTCTCATTCTTTGGTGCTTTCCATTCACTTACTGCCGTCATCTTAGCCGGATCCACGGCTATACCTTCTGATGATATAACATGCCCCAAGAAGTTAACCTTGGGTAGCTAGAATTCACACTTGCTGGCTTTAGTATATAGCTTGTTCTTTCTTAAGGTGTCCAGGACTGTCCGTAGATGCTCAACATATTCCTCCTGACTTTTAGAATAGATCAGGATATCATCAATAAATGCAATCACGAACTGGTCTAGGTAAGGACGGAAGATCTTGTTCATTAGATCCATGAGCACAGCCGGTGCATTGTTGAGTCTAAACGGCATGACTACAAAGCTCATATAGTCCATACCGCGTTCTGAAGCTGTCTTCTCTATGTTTTCCTTCCTAACCCGGATTTGATGGTGTCCAGACATCAGATCAATCTTCGAAAAGTGGCTGGAACCCCTCAGCTGATCGAATAGATCATCAATCCTAGGTAGGGGATATTTGTTCCTGATCGTTAGCTGGTTTAGTTTCCGGTAATCCACACACATTTGGAGTGAACCATCTATCTTCTCACAAACAACACCGGAGCTCCCCAAGACGATGTGCTGTTCCGGATGCAACCCAGTCTAAGCAGTTCATCAATCTACTTCTTTAGCTCGGACATCTCTGCTGGTGCCATCCGATAGTGGGGTAATGACACTGGTGAAGTGCCAGGGTACAACTTGATTTCAAAATTGATCTCCCTTAGGGGCAGCAAGCTTGGGAGTTCTTTTGGGAAAACGTCCTCATATTCTTTCACTATTGCCGGAAGTTCAGCCACCGGTGCCTTGTTGATTCTGATACTGTAGTATGCTTTGTTTGTCAGTGCGCACCACATGTTGTTTTCCCTCGGGTGACCAAAATGTCACCATGTGGCGATAACAGTCAATGTTGGCCTGAAAACTAGCCAACCAGTCCATGCCGAAGATAATATCTTACTCGGTCATTGCGAGTACCAAATAATTGAACTCAAATCTGAGTCCAGCAAGTTCAGTATTCACTGCCGTGCATATAAGTTCCCAATGACGTGTCTCCGACAGGAGATACAATTGTGAGTGATGTGGACAGTTTTTGAGCTAATGTACCAGTAGTAGTTATGAATGCAGCAGATATAAAGGAGTGTGAAGCTCCAGAATCAAATAGTGCAAAGGCGTAGGAACTACTGACTACGGCCATACCTTGAATCACAGAATGATCCACATCCGCTGGAGGAGCTAGAGTAAACAACCTGTCCAGATCCAGTAGGCTTAGGCGCCTGTCCCGCCTGATTATAAGCCCTGCCTCCTCGTGAGTTAGCGGGCCTAGCTGGTGGGCGAAATGAACCTCTGGAATAAGAGGGTTTGCTAAGCTGTGGGCATTCCCTTTTGTAGTGACCCAGCTGGTCACAATGAAAGCAGTTGTTCACCCCTCTGGGAGCCTGAGTAATTGATGCAGATGGGGAGGGTTGATTGGGACGAAAGGCCCCCATTGGTGAGGGTCTGCTGAAGTTCGGTCGTAACTTCTTGTTGGGACTGAAATATGCCCCTCCCACTCTGAGCTCGGCGGTTGTCAAAATGCACGAACTCAGCCATCTCCTGTTCTGCTATTGTGGCCATGCTGACCACCTCTGCCTGTGTGGCTGCCTTGAATATGGTTATTTTGGCCCTAATGTTTGGCCGTAAGCCCCGCTCAAACTTACGAACCCTTCGGTACTCCGTATCCACCATGTAAAATGCATAACAAGACAGACTGAGGAATTCTCAGTGATACTCTGCTACCGACATGGTGCCTTGTACCAAGGATAAAAAGGCTTGAGTCTGGCGCTCCTTCTCCTCCTCAGGGAAATAGTGATCCAGAAATGTAGCTGAGAATTGCTCCTAGGTCATTGCAATCCTTTCCCTTTCCGGCACAAGTGCTTGCTGTTTTTCTATAACCTCCCACCATTTACCGGCATCATCGATCAATAGTGATGTAGCCAGTAAAATCCTTTCAGCATGACTTGAGATCTTGAGTAGGGTCAAGATCTGGGTGATCTTCTTCAGCCAGTGTTCTGCTCCGACAATCCCTTTCTTTCCTGAAATCCCTGACCATGTTCCGGTCATTGGCGTCACTAGTGCTTCCATTTCCATTCAGAGGCTGTTGGAGAACATAAGTAACTAATGCTTGAACCGAGCTTTGTAGTTCAGGAGGCACAACTGGTATACTCACGCTGCTTTGCCCCTCTTTCTCTTGGTGGAATGATTGCTCATCATGTTGAGAGTGTTGCTCTTCTTCTTCATGCCATGAGTTTCGTTCCTCCTCTTCATGTTGTGATTTTCCTGATTCCTTTTCATGTTGAGATACCTCCTTCTCATGTTGAGAGATTTGTATCACTTTTTCCTTCCCTTTCTGGTTCTGTTGGGTCTTTCTCTTTGGAGCCATTTTTCCTAAGTCATGAAAACATCATTGACTTAGTTTCCTCGTATAGTTTGTATTTTCACAATTTTGGGGAAATTTCCAAAGAAGCACTCTTGGTTTTTGTTTGTTTTCGGCGAAATTTCCTAAGTATCTATTGTTTGTTTCTCAATTTGGGAATATCGGGGAAATATATCATAATTTGCTATGTTTGGTATATCCAATTATTTTGACTGTACTTCATTTGCTATCATTCATTGTTGTTCTCAAATTGAATGTTCAGTCTGAGTCTCACGAAATAAATTAATCCGGCCCCCGTGCAGCGGACTCCGAAGAGTCGGTCAGTTGGGATTCTTATCTGTCAGTGAGACATGAAACCGTCTTAATCTTACTTCGAAAGATTCAATCTTCCCGTTTCGCTCTGATACCAACTGTAATACCTCGCCCTTTTTCACTTGCTTTCTGAAAATCAGAGTCCAATTTTTTTTTTTAAATTGATAGAGAGCGGGACGTCACAACGCGAAGCTAAGTCCTGGACTTCTAAAGTCCGACCCTTAACTGGCCAACCCTATGTGTGCATGGACTAAGTCAATGAAAACGGTTCACACATACTAACTTATTATCTTTGCGGAATATAACATAAACTGAATGCGGATTATAATAGAACCTAAGACTACTCCATTTTAGATAGCAAAGTATTTAGTCATTAACCAAATTAACTTAGATTAAATATCCTTACCAAACCATTCACAAACCATAGCAAATATCTAATTATTACATGCCGAAGTCTAACTACTCAAATTACATGTCCTTGAGTACTTAATAAAATAACAATAAAACATTCCAAAGTTCTTATGCTTGGCTCCGTTCACGATCATCATTTCTTTCATTTCCTGTTTCATTCACTAAGGTAGAAGTAGGGCGTTAGAATAATGCGCTCAGTAGGAATTCTAAGTATGGTTAACACATGGTTAGTATAAGACATGCATATAATTAATATAACATCAAAACCTTGTAAAATCATGCCATGTCATGTATGCAATGAGTCCCACCCATCACAATCAAATATATACTCTTCATGGGATTCTCATAATCAAGGTACCCCCCACATAGGTTATTCGGACACCCCGACGGAGTGTGGCCCCTCCGTTATCTCTTGATGGGATTCTCACCATCAAGGTACCCCCACATAGGTTTTTCGGATGCCCCGACGGAGTGTGTCCCCTCTGGTCACTTAACCTTCACCCCATGCCATGCATGAGATGCTAATGAATTCCATGCTATTTTATATGATAAATCTAGCATTAAATCCTCATATTTACAACATATTATTTTAAAACATAACTCATTAAAATAAGATAAAACCAACATACATAACCATGGTTTCAAAGAAGGTAGAATCCTACCCAAGACAACTAAGGTGTCCTTGAGCTTTAATCCTGCAACCGATCACGATCATGCCCCCTTTCGTGTAGTCCTGTTACCTTATAACATATTTATGAATTAAACCAACAACCCATTTGATTTGTAATGGTATCTAAGTCCAAAAACACAACTTGTGGGGCTCGGCCATACACCATGGCCGAGCCTCACTTACTTTGATTTTTAACCCTTAGTCCACCAAAATCCAACTTTGTGGGGTTCGGCCATACAACATGGCCGAACCTCACCATCTTGATTTTTGGTCCCTCTTTCAAAATCACTTGATCCTTTTAATTAAATCCAATCACCAATCTAATAATCTAATTATCCACACATTAACCTTTTAACACATATAACATCATAAGTCCATAAAATTCATTAGTGGGGTTCGGCCATACACCATGGCCGAACCTCACTCCCTTGATTTATGCTCATCTTTCAATCCTTTGATCTTCAAGTTAGATACAAGATCATGACCTCCACATCTAATCACTTGTACCACAAATGTTTATAATTGATCACCATTTAAATCCACCAAATATTTGCCATGGGGTTCGGCCATACACAATGGTCGTACCCATGGTTCATCCTTTTCACCCTTAATTACATTCTATGCCATTAATCATCCATGGCTGATTAATTGGTTTATTTATTTATAACCAAGTCCCAAAATTGATCCACCAAATGGTTTATGGGGTTCGGCTCACCCTTGGGTTTTGGTGCTCCTCTTTTCCATTTTTGATCCAATCAACCCAACACCTTTCTAAATTATTAATCACCTTCAAAATTAATTAAACATGACCACACTATCCATCAAAATTAATTAAACATGACCACACTATCCATCATTGTCTCTCCATGGGGTTCGGCCATATACATAGCCGAACTCTATGGTTCCTTATTTCCATTAAAACCTAATTATACATCTATAATTGGTTCTCATACCTCCATCCATTTAAATCCTTTTAAAACTTTAACAAAATCAAACATATACACTTATGATTTCTCTCCTTCAAATCTAACCAATATCTTTTCATGGGGTTCGGCCATACCAAATGGCCAAACCCTATGGTCCATGTTCTTCCCTTTAAAAATCATTTTAAACCCATAAGACGTCCTTGACTGTTCCATAGGGTTCGGGCATGCTATGGTTCATCTTTGGTTCTTTCATCCATCAAAACATTTAGGGTTCGGCCATGTCCTTAACCATTTTATTATTTAAAAAGAGTTTATTGAGCACTTACTAATTCTGCGACTCCTCCCGTTCTTTCCCTCCTACTTGTTCTTGATCCTTTGGCCGAGTGTGAGCTTGATCAATATAACACCTCCAAAAGTGGTTCGGCCAAGAGGGGTATAGGTTTGAGAGAGAGAGAGAATTCAACCTTGCATATAGTTTGAGATCAAACACTTTTCTAAGTCTTTTTGTCTTGATGATTGATCGATCGGCTTTGTGTGAGAGAGGGAGAGAATGAGATGAGAAAAACGCCAAGTGTTTCTTGTCTTTGAGAGGTGGGAACGGCCAAGAGGGAGAGGAAGAGTGTGACTTTAAGATAAAACCCTTCTCTTGGTTAATGAGGGTTGCCAAAGGTGGTGTCCTTTGGTGACACCCCTTGGTAACTCTCATGTCCTTTCACCTCCCTCCTTAAGTTTCTTTTGGAGGTTTCATCCTTGAGATGAAACACTCCCAACGTGTGGCTCTTGGGTTTCCATCTTGAGATGGAAACCCTCCAAGCTTCCCAACGTGAGCTAGCTTGATGTGGTTTGTGTAACCCCCACCAAACGGCCTACCTCCCATTGATTCCCATTTGAAGTTTAATGCATGAGATAAAATTCCCATGCATCCAATGTGTGTGCCTTTACTTGAGTCTTTGAAACAACTACAACCCCTCATCTTCCCACTCCACTCACTTGAGATGAAGGTCTCCATAACTTCCAATCCAACTCATTCAACTTAATCTTATTTTTTTAGCTCAACTCACTCATTTAATTCACTTGAACCAACTCAATTATTTGATTCCATTTCCAACTCAATTCAGCCTCAACCTAATCAAACTTGAGCTCACTTGGTGGTCAACCTAGTCAACCACGACCCATTGGGTCCCAATTGGGCCTTTAGACCCAAATAGTCACCATGACCCAAATAAATGTAACTTACCCATTTACTCTACATTGAACACTCATTCCATAACCTTTGGGTCTTAATTGGGTCATTACCCAACACCTTACCCACCTAAGGTCCATTTCTATTAATTCATAATTTAAATGGACAAAATTCATGTAAATTGATATCTTGAAAATTCGGGGTGTTACAATATAATCTTCTTTTTAAAATTTTCGTCCTGAAAATCGAGCGAAGTAGGGTTCCAAACAATTTATGTAAATAACTCAGGGTGAGCTATTCTCATTTTCCACTCAAGCTCCCAAGTAGCCTCAATACCATGTCTATCCCATACCACCTTGACGAGCTGATTCGCTCGGTTTCGTAATACCCTTTGCTCAGTCTCCACTATTCTGACGGGCTTCTCGATGTAAGTCACATCACTTTGTACCTCTATATCTTGTATATTCAATACATGAGAAGGATCGGGATTGTACTTCCTCAACATCGATATATGAAACACATCGTGTAGAGATGCCAATAGTGAAGGAAGTGTCAATTGATAAGCTACATCCCCATCCTTCTTATGATGGAAAACGGTCCCACATATCTTGGCGACAATTTCCCCTTCTTTCCAAACCTCATGTGTTCCTTCCGTGGTGAGACTTTTAAGAACACCATGTCCTGTAACACCCTGATTTCTCAAAGATATGAATATTTATGAAAATGCCATTGGATTGGTGAATTTAATAAATGTGATTGTAAATGAGAAAATGGTGGGGCCCATTGTTCAAATTATGACCTTATGAACATAGTATAAGGGTCAATTTATCATGAATGGGTAATGAACATCAAATTGGGTCAATATGGTTACTTGGGTTAAAGGACACAATTGGGACCCAATGGGTCATAATGGACTTGTTTGACCATTGGGTGAGCCCAAATTTAATGGGGTTAAGCTGAAATGATTGGAAACTAAATGGAACATAAATGGGTAGGCTTGAGGCACATATGAAAATCACATGCAAATGGCTAAAACAACCCATAAATGGGTCATGGCGTCAAATTGGATCCATGGGTTAAATGGGGACCCAATGGGTCAAGTTGACCATATTGACCATGGTTGACCGTGTGGACCATCAAGTGAGCTCAAATATGAGTTAAATCAGGTGGTGTTGGGACTGAAGTGAGTTGGAATTAAATCAAGTAATGAGTTGACTCAAGTACATTAAATGAAATGCATTAAGTGTAGTGAGTTGGGTGAGCTGAGTTGGAAATCAAAGGGACCTTGAACTCAAGTGAGTCAAATGGGATGTGAAGAGTTGCTTTGATCTCAAATAGCACCAAGAGAACAAGTCCCACACGTTGGAAGTGAAGTGGTGCCTTGGCCAAGCCAAGGGTCACCATGGTTGGGGCGGCATTAATGAGGTAAGATGGAGGGGTCTTTCCATCTCAAAGGATGCATAGGTTGGTGCCAAGGGATGCATTGGTTGGTGCCAAGGGATGCAATGGTTGGCAGTAAGTGTCTCCTTGGTTTAATCAAAATTTGATGAGGAGTAAATGAATAGTTTTTGGGGCTGCTATATTTAAAGGAGATAAACCATATGCTTGGTCGATTGTCACTCAATGAAACCATAGAATTCATCTCTCTCCCCCTCTCTCAAGAACACACCCTCTTGGCCTGATTATCCTTGGGTGTTTTTCACCATTGATCAAGCGTATAATCAGCAAAGGAAGGGAGGCTAAGAAAGCTAGGAAGCAAGGATCAAAAGCAAGGAGAAAGGCTTAGAGAATTGGTAAGTAATTCCATGGAATTTTGTTTAATACAATGTGTTAAATGGAACATAATTTGGCCATGGGATGGCCGAATCTACCAAGGGTTTGGAGTATGTTTATTGATGTTTAAAAGATAGAAAACATGGACCATAGGTTTCTGCCACTTTGGATGGCCGAACCCCATGAAATATTATGGTTATGATTGATGGTTTTTGTAAGTTAAAACCATGCAAAATGATGGACTGTTTTTGGATGTTTTAATTAGACCTAAGATGCAAGTTGAAAGGTTTTTTTAAATCATGGATTTGGATGTCATGATTTGGCCATGGAATGGCCGAATGCATCATGGGTTCAAACCTTGGATAAAGTTGGTTTAAATAATAATAATCCATTCCAACACCCAAGCTCCTATGCTTGACTTCCTTCGCGATCCTCAACTTTCTCTTTCCCTTTCCCTGTTCCTACGTTATCCTCTAAGGATAGAATTAGGGCGTTAGATCAACGCGCCCAGTAGGTTTTCCAATCAGGGCTACCACAAGGTTAGAATATAAAAAACATGCATATATCATAATATTTGATCATCAAAAACATATAAAATCAATGCTATGTATGTAAGTGCAAATGTAATGAGTCCCACCCACCACAAGCATTCATAGCCATCAAGTTATTTCACAGTGTTCTTTCTTTGGGACTCTCACGACAAGGTAATCCACAGTACTCATTTCCTGTGGATAGGATTCTCATCATTGAGTTATCTCACAGTGTTCTTTCTATGGGACTCTCACGACAAGGTAATCCACAGTACTCCTCATTTCCTGTGGATAGGACTCTCATCATTGAGTTATTTTACAGTGTTCTTTCATTGGGACTCTCATGACAAGGTAATCCACAGTACTCCTCATTTCCTATGGATAGGACTCCCATCATTAAGTTATTTCACAGTGTTCTTTCATTGGGACTCTCACGACAAGGTAATCCACAGTACTCCTCATTTCCTATGGATAGGACTCTCATCATTGAGTTATATCACAATGTTCTCTCATTGGGACTCTCACGTCAAGGTAATCCATAATCATCACCCCATGCCATGCATGAGATGTCAATGAATATGTCATTTATAAATATGTCTCATCATTCAAAACCCATTTGAAACATAAAATAATAACAACATAACTTATAAAAACCATGATACAACCAATATAACAGTGGTTACAAGTAGGTAGGAAACCTACAGAAACTTCGCTTAAGTGTCCGTTCTTTTTGAGCTTCACCCGATCACGACTCGCACGCCGTTCAAGTTCCGTTACCTTATTTCATGTCAGTAAGTCAATACAATATACCATATGATTTCTAACTAAGTCCAAAACCCCATAAACCATCTTGTGGGGTTCGGCGATACCCATGGCCGAACATCACCCACTTTAATTTGATCTCTCCTTTATTTAATCCTCATTAACCATTACATATGTAATGATCCGACCCGATATTTCGGAGTTTTCGGGTCTTGGTAGCAGTGGGGAAAGCGTGGACCCCGTGTTGGGTCTTGGTTTGCCCGATTTTGAGTTCAGACACTCGAAGGGCACTTTGGTAATTTTGAATCATTAAATATTTTATCATGTAAAAAGTTTGAAAATCACACGTTTTTCCCGACGTTTGTCATTTGATTTCTTCGGGCTTTTCTTTAAAAAAATATTTTGAAAATTGGTAGCTTTTATTTATTATTTAAAAGGAAAAAAAAAAACCCCTAAACCTAACCCCTATTAACCTCTCTTCGGCAGCACTGTAGCTATGCGCTATAGTGCCGCCGCCCTAGCTCTCTCTCTCTCATTCTTTCTCCCTTTCTCCTTCACTTTCTCTCTTCCCTTCCTCTCTTCCCTGTCCAGAAACCCTAATCCCGCCGCCGCCGTCGCCTGCTTTCCTCCCCTTTTTTTCATCTTCTTCCCTCCCCTTGGAAACCCCTCTTTGGCCGTCCTTCCCATTTTCTCTCTTTCCCTCTTTTCTTCCCTCTTTCCCCAGCCGCCGTACCCATGGTCTTCATCTCCACTCCGATTCGCCTGCTCCGACCGTCGGACCTCCTCTGGTGCTATCAGGTACTCAAGTTCCTTCCCCTCTCTTCTCATTGACCTTCTTCTTTCTCTCTCTTTTTCTGTTTTTCCCTCCTCTTCCCTTATTTTCTTCTCATTTCCTTCTGTTTCCTGGATTCTCAGCTGAGTGCCGAGCCAACTCAGCCAAGTCACTGAGTTGACTCGGGTGGGTTCGGTTTTGGGCTTGGCAACCCAGGCCCAATCAGGCCCAAGCTTGGTCTGGCCCAGTTCGGCCAAGCCCGGTTCGCCGGATTTAACCCAGCCCAGTCCGGCCCGATCCGACCCAGTCAGGTCCGATCCTGATCCAGCTCGACCCAGTCAGGCCCGATTCGAACCCAACCCATTCTTGGGCCCATTTGCATTTTAGCCCAGCTTGACCCGTTTCATCCCAATTTCTTACCCTCTTATTCTTGTTTCCGCAGATTGAGCCCCTTCAACTATCGGACTCGTTTCCTCGCATTGGATTTCAAGGACACACACAGGTGAGGGAACCCATCACCGTTTTTAGCATGCATCTATGCATATTACTACTATATCGGATGTGCGGATACGGAATGCGGCGAATGTGGGTCCCCGGTATTACGAGCCACTCGGCAAGGGAACTGTTGATACTATTATGTGGCGAGTCCCCATCCAGATGTATTCCTATCCGTTGCCCGCAGAGGCATATATGAATTGATTATTTAAGGTCATAACTGATTGATTGTGTGGTGACATGGTTGGAATTTAATTTGGTTGATAATATGTGATATGTGGTGATATATGTTTGATCATGGTGTGATGTAATCTGGTGATAAAATGCCATATGACTATATGATGATTAGTTTGGACTGGTAGACATTGTAACATGCTTGGATGTTAACATGCCAACTCGTGATAGATAATGATATATATGCATCTTATTATTATAGAATGAACTATGTTAATAGTATGTGTAGCGGTATTTGTGCATGCAAATAGCTAACATATGTGGGATGCTGGTGGGGCATGGGTACTAGGCCACATAAGGATCTAGAGACTCCCCCTAGCTTGTCGGGTAGTTAGGGTGCGGATGTTATGTGGGATTGCACAGTGGACGCGTGGTTGGGATTCAGACTCCCTTGTAGTTAGAAATGGATAGTCGTAACCCCTTGCATGGATCAAATGGTCGGTCCGTCTTGTATTCCCGGACGTACCTATGAGAGAGAAGTAATCTGATTTAGAAAACAAGGTGCCTTGGAGTCCTAGATGAGGGCTAATTGGGAAGTAATTATGTTGACCCTAGATAGGCCGTCAGGCTGAATGTTGGTTCACCCAAGATAACCTTAGAAGTCCCTTGCGGTTTCGATACGCGAATGTGTGACAGGTGAGGTGATCCCTAGATGACCGAGTAGGCTGAGGAGGTGCTCGCCTAGGTCGAGGGATGGTGTGGTGAGGAACAGCTCCCGCCAGTATGCCTTGTGGTCCTTGGATGATCGAGTAGGCTGAGGAGGTGCTCGCCTAGGTCGAGGGACGATGCGGTGAGGGACAGTTCCCGCTGGTATGGTTTGTGATTCCCTAGATGACCGAGTAGGCTGAAGAGGTGCTCGCCTAGGTCGAGGGACGATGCGGTGAGGGACAGCTCCCGCTGGTATGGTTTGTGATTCCATGGATGACCGAGTAGGCTGAGGAGGTGCTCGCCTAGGTCGAGGGACGATGCGGTGAGGGACGGCTCCCGCTGGTATGGTTTGTGATTCCCTGGATGACCGAATAGGCTGAGGAGGTGCTCGCCTAGGTCGAGGGACGGCTCCCGCTGGTATGGTTTGTGATTCCCTGGATGATCGAGTAGGCTGAAGGAGGTGCTCGCCTAGGTCGAGGGACGATGCGGTGAGGGACAGCTCCCGCTGGTATGGTTTATGATTCCCTGGATGACCGAGTAGGCTGAGGAGGTGCTCGCCTAGGTCGAGGGACGATGCGGTGAGGGACAGCTCCCGCTCGTATGGTTTGTGATTCCTGAATGACCGAGTAGGCTGAGGAGGTGTTCGCCTAGGTCGAGGGACGATGCGGTGAGGGACAGCTCCCGCTGGTATGGTTTGTGAGTCCCCGGATGACTGAGTAGGCTGAGGATGTGCTCGCCCGCTCATCGATCGAGGGTTGGTGCGGTGCGATGTGATGTGATGAGATATTCCAGGCTAGGACACCTGTATGGTGGGGACAACCTGTGGTGCGATGTGGTAGTGTGTTTACCCGCGGTTATGGTAATGGGGTTCATTGTTGAGACTTGTGTTGTGGGTGTTGACTCACCAGGAGTTCATGGGTACTTAACGAGTGAGTTCGGCCGACTCACTCTGTAGAAGACCTATAGAATTCTGTGAGAGGTGGGTACATCAGTCGTGTGGAGACCAGCACATAGGGTCCAAGATTATAGGTTTGATTATTGAGGCTCTGGTGCTTGGTTGATGAGACCATAGACGAGTTTGGTTGGCAGTTCATTGAGGATTGGTGAAGTGGTTACTCCCGTGTGGTAATCAGTTTGGGACTCTAGTGAGTCCGATTCTTGAGTTGGTCGTGGTATGTGCGCAGGTTGTCATGAGAGGGTCATAGGTCTAGTTGAGGACTAGAGACCCCGATCTGACTGAGGACCAGTCTGCGTAACCGTGGATGGGTGGACTGTTGCGGTTGGGCACATAAGGGAGTTGCATTCGGTTGGCTAGAGGATGTCTTAAAGGCCCGGCTGACGTGGGCCTATGTGCTAGGGGTAGGGCACACGTTTGTATGGCTATGCATGTAGACATCGTAGACATTGATATGTCCGTATGATTATGTACAGTGTATGCTTGATGACTTATGATGCATGTGTTACCCTCATTGGGCATGTAGAGCTCACCCCCTTGCCTCACAGGTACTTCATAGAGGGAAGGTTGGCGGGACCCTCAGTTGGACGTTGGGCATAGAGTTGCAGTTTCCTAATTTGTAAGGGTCCCATATTGTAATTTAGGACTTTCTGATGTATTTGAATTATGTGTACATTTCATTAAGTGGGATGAATGTAATAATGGATGATGCTATAATTTGTAATCATAATTGATGCTCACGGTCTTTGATTTACTAGTGGATTGCTATGGTTAGTATCTGAAATTGTATTGGAGTGTTTTTAGGAGTTTGGATCAGTTTTAACGTGTCCGTAGCGGGACGGGTCGTTACAACATATTACAAACATACCTTGGTAGGGTTCGGCCATACAACATTGCCGAACCATACCACTTTAGTTTGGCCCTTCTTCTAAGTCCTTTAATCCTTCTCTATTCATTTTTAGTCATTTGACTAGTATTTACAGTTTTGCCATTGACCTAACCATATTTAATCTTGCTTAGAAAAACAAGATCCATAAAAACCACCTTAGTGGGGTTCGGCCATACCCCATGGCCGAACCTCACCCCTTTTTGGTTTTGATGCTCCACTTACCACTCTTGTTGATGAACCAATGAGCATCTAAGTCTATGATTCTTTCATCTATGTCAACCTTCTAAAATATCATAGCAACACTTAACAATTCATACTCATGAACTTAAATCCAAACACCCTTACTAGGGTCCATTTATCCCAAAAATGGTCCATGGAGTTCGGCCATACCCATGGCCGAACCCAATGGTTCCTCTTGGATCAATAATTCCATCATTTGTACATAACTTAGGCTCAAAAATTTTAGCCATAAGAACCACATGGTTCAGCCAACCCATGGCCGACCCAAGGTAATAAACTTATCTTCATTCAACACATTTAAACACCCTTCATAACTTGTATGATTTTATCTTTCAAAACCATTAAAATTAACCATAAGTCTATTAAATCCTTTCATGGGGTTCGGCCATCCCTAATGGCCGAACGCTATGGCCTATGATTTGAACTTCTTTATCAAATACTTGACCTCATTAAAACATGTAAACATCACCATAGTATTGTATGGTTTTTACCCTTCAAAACCATCCAGATGCCCATATAACTTCATGGGGTTCGGCCATTCCAAAGTGGCCGAACCCAATGATCCATTTTTATCATTTAAACCAACTTTATCCAAGGTTTGAACCCATGATGCATTCGGCCATTCCATGGCCAAATCATGACATCCAAATCCATGATTTAAAAAACCTTTCAACTTGCATCTTAGGTTTAATTAAAACATCCAAAAACAGTCCATCATTTTGCATGGTTTTAACTTACAAAAACCATCAATCATAACCATAATATTTCATGGGGTTCGGCCATCCAAAGTGGCAGAAACCTATGGTCCATGTTTTCTATCTTTTAAACATCAATAAACATACTCCAAACCCTTGGTAGATTCAGCCATCCAATGGCCAAATTATGTCCCACTTAACACATTGTATTAAACAAAATTCCATCGAATTACTTACCAATTCTCTAAGCCTTTCTCCTTGCTTTTGATCCTTGCTTCCTAGCTTTCTTAGCCTCCCTTCCTTTGCTGATTATACGCTTGATCAATGGTGAAAAATACCCGAAGGATAATTCGGCCAAGAGGGTGTGTTCTTGAGAGAGGGGGAGAGAGATGAATTCTATGGTTTCATTGAGTGACAATCGACCAAGCATATGGTTTATCTCCTTTATATAACAGCCCCAAAAACCATTCATTTACTCCTCATCAAATTTTGATTAAACCAAGGAGACACTTGTTGCCAACCATTGCATCCCTTGGCACCAACCAATGCATCCCTTGGCACCAACCTATGCATCCTTTGAGATGGAAAGACCCCTCCATCTTACCTCATTAATGCCGCCCCAACCATGGTGACCCTTGGCTTGGCCAAGGCACCACTTCACTTCCAACGTGTGGGACTTGTTCTCTTGGTGCTATCTGAGATCAAAGCAACTCTTCACATCCCATTTGACTCACTTGAGTTCAAGGTCCCTTTGATTTCCAACTCAACTCACCCAGCTCACTACACTTAATGCATTTCATTTAATGTACTTGAGTCAACTCATTACTTGATTTAATTCCAACTCACTTCAGTCCCAACACCACCTGATTTAACTCATATTTGAGCTCACTTGATGGTCCACACGGTCAACCATGGTCAACATGGTCAACTTGACCCATTGGGTCCCCATTTAACCCATGGATCCAATTTGACGCCATGACCCATTTATGGGTTGTTTTAGCCATTTGCATGTGATTCTCATATGTGCCTCAAGCCTACCCATTTATGCTCCATTTAGTTTCCAGTCATTTCAGCTTAACCCCATGAAATTTGGGCGCACCCAATGGTCAAACAAGTCCATTATGACCCATTGGGTCCCAATTGGGTCCTTTGACCCAAGTAACCATATTGACCCAATTTGATGTTCATTACTAATTCATGATAAATTGACCCTTATACTATGTTCATAAGGTCATAATTTGAACAATGGGCCCCACCATTTTCTCATTTACAATCACATTTATTAAATTCACCTAATCCAATGACATTTTCATAAATATTCATATCTTTGAGAAATCGGGGTGTTACATGTCCCCCATCCTCGAATTGAAGGAACCTCCTCCTCTTGTCAGCATAGCTCTTCTGACGATTCTGTACAGTTAATAGGTGCTGTCGTATTAATTGAATCTGCGCTGTGGTGTCTGCAGCCAACTCGGGTCCAATCAATGTAGGCTCACCGGCTTCTGTCCAGCACACTGGTGACCTACATGGTCTACCATATAAAGCCTCGAATGGAGCCATCTGAAGGCTTGCCTGATAACTGTTGTTATATGAGAACTTTACTAGCGGCAAGTGATCCTCCCAACCACCCTTGAAATCTTACATGCATGCTCTCAGCATATCCTCCAATGTTTGTATCGTCCTCTCCGACTGTCCATCAGTCTGTGGATGGAATGCTTTACTAGTCAGTAAATCTGTTCCCATGGCCGACTGCATACTCTGCCATACTCTGTCGGTGAAACGACCATCTCTATCGGACACTATAGTCCGGGGAATACCATGTAATTTGTAGATATCCTTGATATACCGCCGACCCAAAGTCTCAGAAGAGTCTGTCATCTTCATTGGAAGGAAATGCGCAGACTTGGTCAGTCGGTCTACCACAACCCATATCGCATCGTTGCCCTTTGAAGACCTTGGCAACCTCGTCACAAAATCCATGGAAATATCTCCCATTTCCATTCTGGCACTGGTAAGGGTTTGAGTAACCCTGGTGGCTTCTGATGTTCCGTCTTAACCTTGCTGACAAGTTAAGCAATGAGCAACAAATTCGGCCTCAGTCTCTTTTGAGTCCGTGCTACCAGTAATGTCTCTTCAGGTCGTGATACATCTTGGTGCTGCCCAGATGTATGGAGAGTTTGGTCTGATGTGCCTCGATCAACAACTCTTTTCTGTAGCTTTTAGGCACATAAATCCTACCCCGAAATACAAGACCCTGTCCTGGTCGTAATTCCCATTCCGGTAGGACCTCATCGGTAGACATCTTAGCCCATATCTCCTCCACTTCCGGATCTGCTCCCTGCTCCTGTTCAATCTTGGTAACCATGTTGGACCGTATGATCAAGTTGTACATACTCCCATGGTTATTGATATATAAATTGAACTCTCGAATGGTATTCAACATCTCCCATTCTGTCCTGATCAAACATACCAATAATGCATTTGATATACGGCTGAGGGCGTCTGCCACCTTGTTCGCCTTGCCAGGATGATATCGAAGCGCGAACTCATAATCCTGCAAATATTCCATCCATCTGCGTTGCCTACAGATTAAGCTCTTTCTGATCAAACAAGTATTTCAAGCTCTTATGATAAGAAAACACTTCAAACTTCTCGCCATATAAATAGTGTCTCCAGCTTTTGAGAGCTGAAGACCATTGCAGCCAGTTCCAGATCATGAGTGGGATAAAGGCGTTCATGGATTTTTAACTGTCTTGATCCATAAGCCACCACACGATGAGTTTGACTGAGGACACACCCCAGTCCTTCCCCTTAAGCATCGAATTGTACTTCATAACCCTTACCTCTTTTCTGGCAAAATTAAGATAGAAGTAACTGTAAGTCTGTTTTTCAGCTCCTCAAATCTCTGGTTGCATAGATCTAACCACTCATATTTGACTCCTTTCTGAGTGAGTCGAGTTAATGGAGATGCAATTTTGGAAAAGTCCATGATAAACTTCTTGTAATAACCAGCCAGTCCCAAGAAGCTACGGATCTCGGTTACATTCTTCGGTGCATTCCATTCACTTACTGCCTGTCACCTTAACCGGATCCACGGCTATACCTTTTGATGATATAACATGCCCCAAGAAGTTAACCTTTGGGTAGCCAGAATTCACACTTGCTGGCTTTGGCATATAGCTTGTTCTTTCTCAAGGTGTCTAGGACTATCCGTAGATGCTCAGCATGTTCCTCCTGACTTTTAGAATAGATCAGGATATCATCAATAAATACAATCACGGAAGATCCTGTTCATTAGATCCATGAACATAGCCTGTGCATTGGTGAGTCCAAACTGGCATGACTACAAACTCATATAGTCCATACCGCGTTCTGAAGGTTGTCTTCTCTATGTCATCCTCCCTAACCCGGATTTGATGGTATCCAGACATTAGATCAATCTTCGAAAAGTGGCTGGAACCCTTAGTTGATCGAATAGATCATCAATCCTGTGTAGGGATATTTGTTCCTGACCGTTAGTTGGTTCAGTTTCCGATAATCCACACACATTCGGAGTGAACAGTCTTTCTTCTTCACGAACAACAGCGGAGCTCCCCAAGACTGATGTGCTGTTCCGGATGCAACCCAGTCTAAGCAGTTCATCAATCTGCTTCTTTAGCTCAGGACATCTCTACTGGTTCCATCCGATAGTGGGGTAATGACACTGGTGAAGTGCCAGGGTACAGCTTGATTTCAAAATTGATCTCCTTTAGGGGCTGGCAAGCTAGGGAGTTCTTTTGGGAAAACGTCCGCATATTCTTTCACTATTGCCAGAAGTTCAGCCACCGGTGCCTTGTTAATTCTGATACTGTTCAATACCAGATGATTCAACCCTTCATGCAGTATACTTTGTTTGTCAGTTCGCACCACATGTTGTTTTCCCTCGGGTGACCAAAATGCTCACCCTACGGTGATAACAGTCAATGTTGGCCTGAAAACTAGCCAACTAGTCCATGCCGAAGATAATATCGTACTCGGTCATTGCGAGTACCAAATAATTGAACTCAAATGCTGAGTCCAGCAAGTTCAGTATTCACTGTCGTGCATATAAGTCCCAATGACGTGTCTCCGACAGGAGATACAATTGTGAGTGATGTGGACAGTTTTTGAACTAATGTACAAGTAGTAGTTATGAATGCAGCAGATATGAAGGAGTGTGAAGCTCCATAATCAAGTAGTGCAAAGGCATAGGAACTACTAACTACGGCCATACCTAGAATCACAGAATGATCCACATCTGCTGGAGGAGCTAGAGTAAACAACTGTCCAGATCCAGGCTTAGGCACCTGTCCAGCCTGATCATAAGTCCTGCCTCCTCGTGAGTTAGCGGGCCTAGCTGGTGGGAGAAATGAACGTCTGGAATAAGAGGGTTTGCTGAGCTGTGGGCATTCCCTTTTGTAGTGAACCGACTGGTCACAATGAAAGCAGTTGTTCACCCCTCCGGGAGCCTGAGTGACTGATACAGATGGGGAGGGATGATTGGGACGAAAGCCGCCCGTTGACCCAGTGGATGGTGAGGGTCTGCTGAAGTTCGGTCGGAATTTCTTGTTGGGCTGAAATGTGCCCCTCCCACTCTGAGCTCTGCGGTTGTCAAAACGTACGAACTCAGCCATCTCTTGCTCTGCTATTGTGGCCCTGCTGACCACCTCTGCCTGTGTGGCGGCCTTAAATATGGTTATTTTGGCCCTAATGTTTGGCCGTAAGCCCCGCTCAAACTTACGAACCCTTCGGTACTCCGTATCCACCATGTAAAATGCATAACAAGACAGACTGAGGAATTCTCGGTGATACTCTGCTACCGACATGGTGCCTTGTACCAAGGATAAAAAGGCTTGAGTCTGGCGCTCCTTCTCCTCCTCAGGGAAATAGTGATCCAGAAATGTAGCTGAGAATTGCTCCTAGGTCATTGCAATCCTTTCCCTTTCTGGCACAAGTGCTTGCTGTTTTTCTATAACCTCCTACCATTTACCGGCATCATCGATCAATAGTGATGTAGCCAGTAAAATCCTTTCAGCATGACTTGAGATCTTGAGTAGGGTCAAGATCTGGGTGATCTTCTTCAGCCAGTGTTCTGCTCCGACAATCCCTTCTTTCCTTTGAAGTATGGAGGACGTTGTTGCTGGAAATCCCTGACCATGTTCCGGTCATTAGCGTCACTAGTGCTTCCATTTCCATTCAGATGCTGTTGGAGAACATAAGTAACTACTGCTTGAACCGAACTTTGTAGTTCAGGAGGCACAACTGGTATACTCACGCTGCTTTGCCCCTCTTTCTCTTGGTGGAATGATTGTTCATCATGTTGAGAGTGTTGCTCTTCTTCTTCATGCCGTGAGTGTCGTTCCTCCTCTTCATGTTGTGATTTTCCTGATTCCTTTTCATGTTGAGATACCTCCTTCTCATGTTGAGAGATTTGTATCACTTTTTCCTTCCCTTTTTGGTTTTGTTGGGTCTTTCTCTTTGGAGTCCATTTTTCCTAAGTCATGAGAACATCATTGACTTAGTTTCCTTGTATAGTTTGTATTTTCACAATTTTGGGGAAATTTCCAAAGAAGTACTCTTGGTTTTTGTTTGTTTTCGGCGAAATTTCCTAAGTATCTATTGTTTGTTTCTCAATTTGTGAATATCGGGGAAATATATCCAAATTTGCTATGTTTGGTATATCCAATTATTTTGACTGTACTTCATTTGCTATCATTCATTGTTGTTCTCAAATTGAATGTTCAGTCTGAGTCTCACGAAGTAAATTAATTCGGCCACCGTGCAGCGGACTCCGAAGAGTCGGTCATATGAGATTCTTATCTGTCAGTGAGACATGAAACCGTCTTAATCTTATTTCGAAAGATTCAATCTTCCCATTTCGCTCTGATACCAATTGTAAGGCCCTGCCCTTTTTCACTTGCTTTCCGAAAATCAGAGTCTAATTTTTGTTTTTTTTAAAGTGATAGAGAGCAGGACGTCAAAACGCGAGCTAAGTCCGGACTTCTAAAGTCCGACCCTTAACAGGGTCAACCCTATGTGTGCATGGACTAAGTCATGAAAATGGTTCACACATACTAACTTATAATCTTTGCGGAATATAACATAAACTGAATGTGGATTATAATAGAACCTAAGACTACTCCATTTTAGCTAGCAAAGTACTCAGTCATTAACCAAATTAACTTAGATTAAATATCCTTACCAAACCATTCACAAACCATAGCAAATATCTAATTATTACATGCCGAAGTCTAACTACTCAAATTACATGTCCTTGAGTACTTAATAAAATAACAATAAAACATTCCAAAGTTCTTATGCTTGGCTCCGTTCACGATCATTATTTCTTTCATTTCCTGTTTTATTCACTAGGGTAGAAGTAGGGCGTTAGAACAACGCGCCCAGTAGAAATTCTAAGTATGGCTAACACATGGTTAGTATAAGACATGCATATAATTAATATAACATCAAAACCTCGTAAAATCATGCCATGTCATGTATGCAATGAGTCCCACCCATCACAATCAAATATATACTCTTGATGGGATTCTCATAATCAAGGTATCCCCACATAGGTTATTCGGACACCCCGACTGGAAGTGTGGCCCCTCCAGTTATCTCTTGATGGGATTCTGACCATCAAGGTACCCCCACATAGGTTTTTCGGACTGCCCCGACGGAGTGTGGCCCCTCTGGTCACTTAACCTTCACCTCATGCCATGCATGAGATGCTAATGAATTCCATGATATTTTATATGATAAATCTAGCATTAAATCCTCATATTTACAACATATTATTTTGAAACATAACCCATTAAAATAAGATAAAACCAACATACATAACCATGGTTTCAAAGAAGGTAGAATCCTACCCAAGACAACTAAGGTGTCCTTGACCTTCAATCCGGCAACCGATCACGATCGTGCCCCCTTTCGTGTAGTCCCATTACCTTATAACATATCCATGAATTAAACCAACAACCCATTTGATTTGTAATGGTATCTAAGTCCAAAAACACAACTTGTGGGGCTCGGCCATACACCATGGCCGAACCTCACTTACTTTGACTTTTAACCCTTAGTCCACCGAAAATGCAACTTTGTGGGGTTCGGCCATACAACATGGCCGAACCTCACCATCTTGATTTTTGGTCGCTCTTTCAAAATCACTTGATCCTTTTAATTAAATCCAATCACCAATCCATTAATCTAATTATCCACACATTAACCTTTTAACACATATAACATCATAAGTCCATAAAATTCATTAGTGGGGTTCAGCCATGGTGACTCCCTTGATTTTATGCTCATCTTTCAACCCTCTGATCTTCAAGTTAGATACAAGATCATGACCTCCACATCTAATCACTTGTACCACAAATGTTTATAATTGATCACCATTTAAATCCTTAAATATTTTCCAACGGGGTTCTACCATACATAATGGCCGAACCCATGGTTCATCCATTTCACCCTTAATTATATTCTATGTCATTAATCATCCATGGCTAATTAATTAGTTTATTTACTTATAACCAAGTCCCAAAATTGATCCACCAAATGGTTCATGGGGTTCGGCCATACACCATGGCCGAACCTCACCCTTGGGTTTTGGTGCTCCTCTTGTCCATTTTTGATCCAATCAACCCAACACCTTTCTAAATTATTAATCACCTTCAAAATTAATTAAATATGACCACACTATCCATCATTGTCTCTCCATGGGGTTCGGCCATATACATAGCCGAACCCTACGGTTCTTATTTCCATTAAAACCTATTATACATCTATAATTGGTTCTCATACCTCCATCCATTTAAATCCTTTTAAAACTTTAACAAAATCAAACACATACACTTATGATTTCCCTCCTTCAAATCTAACCAATATCTTTTCATGGGGTTCCGCCAAACCAAATGGCCGAACCCTATGGTCCATGTTCTTCCCTTTAAAAATCATTTTAAACCCATAAGGCTTCATTGACGCTTTCCATGGGGTTCGGCCATGCTATGGTTCATCTTTGGTTCTTTCATCCATCATAAAATTTAGGGTTCAGCCATGTCCTTAACCATTTTCTTATTTAAAAAGAGTTTATTTAGCACTTACTAATTCCGCGACTCCTCCCGTTCTTTCCCTCCAACTTGTTCTTGATCCTTTGGCCGAGTGTGAGCTTGATCAATATAACACCTCCAAATGTGGTTTGGCCAAGAGGGGTATAGGTTTGAGAGAGAGATAGAATTCAGCCTTGCGTATAGTTTGAGATCAAACACTTTTCTAAGTCTTTTTTCTCTAGATGAGTGATTGGCTTTGTGTGAGAGAGGGAGAGAATGAGATGAGAAAAACACCAAGTGTTTCTTGTCTTTGAGAGGTGGGAACGGCCAAGAGGGAGAGGAAGAGTATGACTTTAAGATAAAACCCATCTCTTGGTTAATGAGGGTTGCCAAAAGTGGTGTCCTTTGGTGACACCCCTTGGTAACTCTCATGTCCTTTCACCTCCCTCCTTTAAGTTTCTTTTGGAGGTTTCATCCTTGAGATGAAACACTCCCAACTTGTGGCCCTTGGGTTTCCATCTTGAGTTGGAAACCCTCCAAGCTTCCCAACGTGAGCTAGCTTGATGTGGTTTGTGTAACCCCCACCAAACGGCCTACCTCCCATTGATTCCCATTTGAAGTTTCATGCATGAGATAAAATTCCCATGCATCCAACGTGTGTGCCTTTACTTGAGTCTTTGAAACAACTGCAACCCCTCATCTTCTCACTCCACTCGCTTGAGATTAAGGGTCTCCATAACTTCCAATCCAACTCATTCCACTCAACTTATTGTTTTAGCTCAACTTACTTATTTAATTCTACTCATTTAATTCACTTGAATCAATTCAATTATTTGATTCCATTTCCAGCTCAATTCAGCCCCAACCTAATCAAACTTTAGCTCACTTGGTGGTCAATCTAGTCAACCACTGACCCATTGGGTCCCAATTGGGCCCTTAGACCCAAATAGTCACCATGACCCAAATAAATGTAACTTACCCATTTACTCTACATTGAACACTCATTCCATAACCTTTGGGTCTTAATTGGGTCATTACCCAACACTTTACCCACCTAAGGTCCATTTCTATTAATTCATAATTTAAATGGACAAAATTCATGTAAATTGATATCTTGAAAATCCGGGGTGTTACAAGCCGGGTCACTTCAAGAGGGAATGCCCGCAGCTCAGCAAACCCTCTTATTCTAGAGGTTCATTTCATCCACCATCTAGGCCAGCTAATTCACGAGGAGACAGGACATTTAACCAGGCGGGACGAGCGCCTACAGGATCTAGACGGTTGTTTACCTTAGCTCCTCCAGCAGCGGTGGATCACTCTTAGATTCAAGGTATGGCTGTAGTCAGTAGTTCCTACGCCTTTGCACTATTTGATTATGGAGCATCTCACTCTTTCATATTTGCTGCATTCATATCCGCAACTGGAACATTAGTACAAAAACTGTCCACATCACACACTATTGTATCCCCCATCGGAGACACGTCATTGGGGCTTATATGCACAGCAGTGAATACTGTACTCGCTGGACTCAGATTTGAGTTCGATTATTTGGTATTCGATATGACCGAGTACGATATTATCTTCGGCATGGACTGGTTGGCTAGCTTTCAGGCCAACATTGATTGTTATCGCCGCAGGGTGACATTTTGGTCACCCGAGGGAAAGCAATATGTGGTGCGTACTAACAAACAAAATAGATTGCATGAAGGGTTAAACCACCTGGTATTAAACAGTATCAGAATCAACAAGGCACCGGTGGCTGAACTTCAGGCGATAGTAAAGGACTGTGCGGATGTATTTCCAAAAGAACTCCCTAGCTTACCACCCATGAGGGAGATTAATTTTGAAATCAAGTTGTACCCTGGCACTTCACCAGTGTCATTACCACATTACCGGATGGCACTAGCAGAGATTTCTGAGCTAAAGAAGAAGATTGATGAACTGCTCAGACTGGATTGCATCCGGAACATCACATCGTCTTGGGGAGCTCCGGTGTTGTTTGTAAAGAAGAAGGACGTTACACTCCGAACGTGTGTGGATTACCGAAAACTGAACCAGCTGACTGTTAGAAACAAGTATCCTCTACCCAGGATCGATGATCTATTTGATCAACTTAAAGGTTCCAGCCATTTCTCTAAGATTGATTTGATGTCCGGATACCACCAAATCCGGGTTAGGGAGGAAGACATAGAGAAGACAACCTTCAGAACGCGGTATGGACTATATGAGTTTGTAGTCATGCCGTTTGGACTCACCAATGCAGCAGTTGCGTTCATGGATCTAATGAATAGGATTTTCCGTCCTTACATGGATCAATTTGCCATTGTATTTATTGATGACATTTTAATTTATTCCAAAATCAGGAAGAACATGCTGAGAACCTGAGGATAGTTCTGGACACTTTGGGGAAGAACAAGTTATATGCCAAAGCCAGCAAGTGTGAATTCTAGGCTACCCAAGGTTAACTTCTTGGGGCATGTTATATCAGCAGAAGGTATAGCCGTGGACCCGGCTAAAGTGGCGGCAGTGAAAGAATGGAAAGCGCCAAAGAATGTAACCGAGATCCGTAGCTTCTTGGGACTGGCTGGTTACTACTAGAAGTTTATCATAGACTTCTCCAAATAGCATCTCCACTTACCCGACTCACTCAGAAAGGAGTCAAATTTGAGTGGTCAGATGTGTGCAACTAGAGATTTAAGGATCTGAAAGATAGACTCACAACAGCTCCTATTTTGATTTTGCCAGAAAGAGGCAAGGATTATGAGGTACAATGCGACGCTTCGGAGAGGGACTTGGGTGTATCCTCAGTCAAATTCATCAGTGTGGTGGCTTATGGTTCAAGACAATTGAAAATACATGAACGCCTCTATCCTATGCATCATCTTGAACTAGCCGCAGTGGTCTTCGCTCTCAAAAGTTGGAGACACTATTTATATGGCGAGAAATTTGAAGTGTTTTCAGATCATAAGAGCTTGAAGTATTTATTTGATCAGAAAGAGCTCAACCTGAGGCAGTGCAGATGGATGGAATATCTGCAGGATTATGAGTCGGCACTTGGTTATCACTCTGGCAAGGCTGAACAAGGTGGCAAATGCCCTCAGCCGCATATCACATCCATCAGTGGCATGTTTGATCAGGACAGAATGGGAGATGCTGAATACCATACGAGAGTTCAATTTATATATCAATAACCATGGGAGTATGTACAATTTGATTATACTGGTCCAACATGGTTACCAATATTGAACAGGAACAGCAGATAAACTCGGAAGTGGAGGAGATATGGGCCAAGATGTCTACTGGTGAAGTCATACCGGAATGGGAGTTACGACCAGGACAGGGTCTTGTACTTCGAGGAAGGATATATGTGCCTAAGAGCTGCAGAAGAGAGTTACGGATTGAGGCACATTCAGACCAAACTCTCTATTCATCTGGGCAACACCAAGATGTATCACGACCTGAAGAGACATTACTGGTGGTACGAACTCAAAAGAGATGTGGCAGAATTCGTGGCTCATTGTTTAACTTGTCAGCAGATTAAGACGGAACATCAGAAGCCACCAGGGTTACTCAAACCCTTACCAGTGCTAGAATGGAAATAGGAGCACATCTCCATGGATTTTGTGACAGGGTTGCCAAGGTCATCAAAGGGCAATGATGCAATATGGGTCGTGGTAGACCGACTGACCAAGTCTACACATTTTCTTCCCATTAAGATGACAGACTCATCTGAGACTTTGGGTCGGCGGTATATCAAGGATATCATCCGATTACATGGTATTCCCAGGACTGCTGTGTCAGATAGAGATGGCTGTTTACCTGCAGAGTATGGCACACTATGTAGTCGGCCATGGGGACAGATCTACTGACTAACACAGCATTCCATCCACAAACTGATGGGCAGTCTGAGAGGACAATACAACATTGGAGGATATACTGAGAGCATGTATGCTAGACTTCAAAGGTGGATGGGAGGATCACTTGCCGTTGGTAGAATTCTCATACAATAACAGTTATCAGGCAAGCCTCCAGATGACTCCATTTGATGTTTTATATGGTAGACCATGTAGATCACCCGTGTGCTGGATAGAGGCTGGTCAGTCTGCAGTGATTGGACCTAAGTTGGTTGTAGAGACTACAACGCAGATACAGGTGATACGGCATCATCTATTGGCTGTACAGAGTCGTCAAAAGAGCTACGCTGACAAGAGAAGAAGGTTCCTTGAATTTGAGGTGGGGGACATGGTGTTCTTGAAAGTCTCGCCACAGAAGGGACACATGAGATTTGGAAAGAAGGGGAAACTGTCACCTAGAAACGTGGGACAGTTTTCAATCATGAGGGGGATGGGGAATGTGGCTTATCAATTGGCACTTCCTTCACAATTGGCATTCTTTGCACGATGTGTTCCATACATCGATGTTGAGGAAGTACAATCATGATCCCTCTCATGTACTGAACATGCAAGACATAGATATCCAAAGCGACGTGACGTACGTCGAAAAAGCCTGTCCGAGTGGTAGACACAGAACAAAGGGTATTGCGGAACCTTGCGATCCAGTTTGTCAAGGTGGTATGGGATCGATATGCATTGAGGAAGCCACTTGGGAGCTCGAGCCGGAAATGAGAACAACTCATCCTGACCTCGGAATTTCATATTATCAATATTTACGGAATTTGTCATTTTAATTGTGAATTAACTGATATGAACCTTAGGTGGGTAAGGTGTTGGGTCAATGGCCCAATTAGGACCCAACGGTTATGGTAGAAGGTTCAATTTAAAATAAATGGGTAAGACACATTTAAATTGGGTCAATGTTGCTATTTGGGTCAAAATGCTCAATTCGGACCCAATGGGTCATGGTTAACTTGGTTGACCACCAAGTGGGTTCAAGCCTAATTAAATGGGGCTGAATTAAAATGTTAATATAATATCTATAAACAAGGGACACACACATACAAAAATCAAGGAGGTTAGTCGACCAAGGTTTGTCCAAAATGGGCACCACGCCTAGATGAGTTGGATTAGGCAATGACATCCAATTGCCTAATCCAAATAAAGAAGATGTCTAAAATTAAATAAAGATTGCTTAGGCCGTGTGGGAGATTTGTACAATCATGATGATGCACTAGAATCTCTTTAAAAATGGGTCTTTTCCTTGGTTAAGAGTGAAACTAGGGGATTGCTAAATAAAGAAGGTTGCTTGGCCTGCACATGAGATATTCGCTATGATGTGCTAGAATCTCTTTAAAATGAGTCCTTTCCTTGTTAGGAGCAATACTAGGGAAATTGCTAAATTAAAGGACTCCGCAAAGTGGGAAGCCTATGCACTGGCAATTGCTATTTCAGTAAGATAGGACCGAAGTGAAAGAAATTATAAAAGAGAGGTAGCAAGGGGCGCACGGCATACACACTCCAGGCCGAACTCTCCCTTTCTCTCTCAAGTCTCATTCTCGGCCAAAGAAGTAAGAAGAAAGGAGGAAGAGGCTAAGGAAGGAAAGGATAGGAAGAACAAATCGGAGCGAAGGAAAACCGGAGGAGTCGCGGAACCGGTAAGTAATTTTGATAATTTTGTTTAAAGAAAGGAACCATAGGGTTCGGCCATGGTGTATGACCGTGGAAGAAAATAGGGGGATAAATATAGTAATTTAAGGGAAGATGATGAACCATAGGGTTCGGCCATGTTGTATGGCCGAACCCCATGGAAGGACATTGGTTGTGTTTAATGGATTTTTAAAAGGATTGAAATGGATATATGTATGAGAATCACCAAAGGGCTTCATGTTGGTGGTATGATATTTTTAAGAAAAATAAGGAACCATAGGGTTCAGCCATAGTGTATGGCCGAACCCCATGGAAAGAAATTAAGGACTTTAAAGGGATCAAAATGATACAAAAGATGGAGGACCATGGACCTTGGGTTCGGCCAAGGTGAATGGCCGAACCCCATGAGGTCTTTTATGGACTTAAGTTGTTAAGGAATTTATATGGGTCTAATGATTTTTAAAGAGAAGATTATGAACCATAGGGTTCGGCCATGGTGTATGGCCGAACCCCATGGAAGATGGTTATTAATTTAGAAAGGTTTTAATGATGGACTTTTGGATCAAAAAGGAAGGAACCTTGATTTATGGATTCAAGGATAGTAATTGATATAATTGGAATTTAGACATCACATGACCGAACCCCATGAAACAATCTTATAGATATTATGTCGATGTATATTTTAAATGAATGGTTCACCAAACCAAGGGATGAAGGGAATGATTAGGGTTTTATTTTATGAATTATGAATCAATCATGAATTTATGTAATGGATCAATTTTGGACCTAAACAATGAGGTGTTGGAAACAATGGCAAGGATGTAAATAAGTGTGAAAATGATAGACCATGGGTTCAGCCATGGTGCGTGGCCGAACCCCATGGGGAATGATTTATGGTTTTAATGTATGAAGGGTTAGAATAATGGAATGATAGCCATGGATGGTAATATGGTAATTAAGTAGAAATAATGGACCATGGGTTCGGCCATGGTGTATGGCCGAACCCCATGGGGATTGTTTTGGGGACTTTGTTGTTATCAAGGTTAAGTAATTGTTGTAGGGGTGATTGATTAATAAGTCAAAGGAGGAACTAAAACTTAGTAAGTGAGGTTCGGCCATGGTGTATGGCCGAACCCTACAAGTTTGGTTTATGGACTTAGACATTATGGTAAATCAAATGGGACATGGTTTTTAATTGATTGATATATTATAAGGTAATGGGACCTCACAAGGTGTGTACGATCGTGACCGGTTACCGGACGAGAGTACAATGACACATTAGTGGTCTTTGGTAGGATTCCACCTCTTTGAGACCATGGGTATATGTACTATGTTTTTATCTTATTTTGATGAATTTATGTTGTAAAGTTTATGTTTCAATTGTGAAGTTTTAATGCTATGTTTACAATATAAAATAGCATATGTTTCACTAGCATCTCATGCATGGCATGGGGTGAAGGATATGTAACTGGAGGGGCCACACTCCGTCGGGGCGTCCGAAAAACTATGTGGGATACCTTGAAGTGCTTTTCCATCAAGAAGAAACCGGAGGGGCCACACTCCGTCAGGGTGTCCGAAAGACCTATGTGGGGGCACTTATATGTACTTGTGATGGGTGAGACTCATTGCATTTGACATCATGACATGGCATGGTTTATATGGTTTTTGACATTATGATATTATTATATATGTTTTGTACTAACCATGTGTTAGCCCTAAATGGAATACCTACTGGGCGCGTTGTTCTAACGCCCTACTGCTACCCTAGTGGATGATATAGGAAACGAGGGAAACGATGAAAGCGAAAAGGGCCAACCGTAGGAGCTTGGATGCTTTTAGTTTTTATTTTGATTAAGTTACTCATGAATTTGTAATTTGAGTAACTAGACTTCGAGCATGTAATAATTTAGATAATTTGCTATGGTTAGATGTTTAGTTGGATAATTATGTTATGTTAATTATTGATTAAAGACTTGAAGTATTTTGTTATCTAAAATGGAATAGAATTAGGTTCTATTATAATTCCGCAGTTATGATTTTAATCCGCATGTTTATATCGTTATGTGTGAACCGTTTTCATGGACTTAGTCCATACACTCATAGGGTTGGCCAGTTAAGGGTCGGACTTTAGAAGTTCAGACTTAGCTCGCGTCGTGACGTCCTGCTCTTGCTCACTCTTTATATTTTTTGTTCTTTTTTAAAAAAATAGGCTCTGATTTTCGCAAAGCAAAGTGAAAAGGGTGAGGCGTTACACTTGCTAAGTAAATGTTGTAATCCGATGTTATTTTCGCAATGGGTAATCTGCAAGTCGTAGTATCGCGTGTGAAATATTTTGTGGACTTGTCCACGCACACACATGGTTGGCCAGTTAAGGGTCGGGTTTTGGAAGCTCGGACTTAGCTCGCTTCACGACGTTCTCGCTCTCTTTCACTCTTTATTTTTTCAAAAAAAATATACTCTAATTTTCGGCGAGTGAAAAAGGGCAGGGCATTATAGAAACTGGACGAACTGGAGGAACATAACAAAGTAAATGAACTGGGCGAACTCGAAAAACTGGAGCAACTGGCCAAATTGGACAAACTGGAGAAAATAGACAAACTTGGCGAACTGGACAAACTAAACAAATTGGACAAACTGGAATAATTGGACAAACTTGAGGAATTAAACGAATTGGACATAATGGATGAACGGGAAGATCTAGACGAACTGGACCAACTTGACGACCGAGACATACTGGGCGAGCTCGAAAAACTGGACAAGCAGGACAAACTAAACGAATTGAAAAATCTGGATGAATTAGACGAATTGACGAACATAATAAACTAAACGAACTGGACAAACTCGAAAAACTAGACCAACTGGACAAATTGGACGAACTAGACAAACTTGACGAACTCGACCAATTGGACCAACTAGAGGAACTGGACGAATTGGACATAATCGACGAATAGGAAGAACTGGATTAAGTGGAGCAAAGAGACATACTGGGCGAGCTGGAAAAACTGGACAAATAGGACAAACTGAACGAATTGTAAAAACTGGACGAACTAGACAAACAGGTTGAACTAGACGAACTGGACAAACTAAATGAATTGGGAAAACTGGACGAATTGGACAAGCTGGACGAACTGGAGGAACATAACAAACTAAACGAACTGGACGAACTCAAAAAACTGGACCAACTGGACAAATTAGGATGGACTGGATAAATTGGACAAGCTTGACTGAACTGGATAAACTGAACAAACTGGACGAATTGGACCAACTAGAGGAATTGGAGGAATTGTAAATAATGGACAAACAAGAAGAACAACACCAACTGGATGAAGGAGACATACTGGGCGAGCAGGAAAAATGGATAAATAGGAGAAACTGAACGAATTGGAAAATCTGGCCGAATTGGAAGAACTGGACGAACTGGACAAACTAGACCAACTGGAGGAACATAACAAAGTAAACGAAGTGGGCGAACTCGTGAAACTGGACCAACTGGACAAATTGGACGAATTGGACAAACTTGACGAATAGAATAAACTAAACAAATTTGACTAAACTAGACGAATTGGACCAACTAGAGGAATTGCACAAATTGGACATAATGGACGAACAAGAAGAACTGGATGAACTAGACCAACTGGACGAAGGAGACGAACTAGGTGAGTTGGAAACAATGGTGAAACAGGACAAACTAAACGAATTGGACAAACTGGAGAAACTGGACGACTTGGAGGAACATAACAAAGTAAACGCACTGGACGAATTCGAAAAGCTGGACGAATTGGACCAATTGGACAAATTGGACAAACTTGATGAACAAGACAAACTAAACAAATTGGACAAACTGGACGAATTGAACCAACTAGAGGAATTGGACGAATTGGACAGAATGGACGAACATGACAAAGTGGGTGAGCTAGAAAAAATGGACAAACAAGACAAACTGAACGAATTGGAAAAACTGGTCGAATTGAACAAATAGGACGAACTGGAAAAACTGGATAAACTAAACTTGGAAAAACTAGACGAATTGGACAGACTAAACGAATTGGAGGAACATAACAAAACTAAACGAACTGGACGAACTCGAAAAACTAGACCAACTGGACCAACTAGACAAATTGAACGAACTAGAGGAATTGGACGAATTGGACATAATGGACGAACATCACAAACTGGGCGAGCTAGAAGAAATGGACAAGCGAAATGAATTGGAAAATGTTGAGGAATTGGACAAACTGGACGAACTGAGAAACTGGAAGAACTGGAGCAACATAACAAACTCGAAAAACTGGACTAACTAGACAAACAGGACAAATCGGATGAACTAGACAAACTAAACGAATTGGACAAACTTCATGAATTGGACCAACTAAAGGAATTGGATGAATTGGATATATTGGACGAATAGGAAGAACTAGCCGAACTGGACCAAATGGACAAACGAGACATACTAGGCAAGCTGGAAGACTGGACAAACTGAACGAATTGGAAAAACTGGACAAATTAAAGGAACATAAGAAAGTAAACGAACTGGACGAACTTGAAAAACTGGACCAACTGGGCAAATTGGACAAACTTGACAAACTTGACGAACTGGATAAACTAAACAAACTGGAAAAACTAGACGAATTGGACCAACTAGAGGAATTGGACAAATTGAACATAATGGACAAACAGGAAGAACATGACGAAGGAGACATACTGGGTGAGCTGGAAAAAATGGACAAACAAGACAAACTGAACGAATTGGAAAATCTGGACGAATTGGACAAACTGGACGAAGTGGAGAAACTAGATGAACTGGAGGAACATAACAAAGTAAATGAAATGGACGAACTCGAAAAACTGGACCAACTGGCCAAATTGGACGAACAGGACAAACTGGATGAATTGGACAAACTAAACAAATTCGACAAACTGGACGAATTGGACAAACTAGATGAATTAAACGAATTGCACATAATGGACGAACAGGAAGAACTAGATGAACTGGACCAACTTGACGAGCGAGACATACTGGGCGAGCTCGAAAACCTGGACAAACAGGATAAACTGAACAAATTGGAAAAACTTGGATGAATTAGACAAATTGGTGAAACATAACAAACTAAACGAACTGGACAAACTCAAAAAACTGGACCAACTGGACAAATTGGACGAACTAGACAAACTTGACAAACTGGACCAATTGGACAAACTAGAGGAATTGGACGAATTGGACATATTGGACGAACAATAAGAATTGGATGAAGTGGAGCAACAAGACATACTGGGCGAGTTGGAAAAACTGGACAAATAGGACAAACTGAACGAATTGGAAAAATGGGACGAACTAGACAAACAGGTTGAACTGGACAAACTGAACGAATTGGAAAAACTAGACGAATTGGACAAACTGGACGAACTCGATAAACTGGACGACCTGGAGGAACATAACAAACTAAACGAATTGGACGAACACGAAAAATGGACCAACTGGACAAATTGGACGAATTGGACCAACTAGAGGAATTGGACGAATTGGAAATAATGGAGGAACAGGAAGAACAGGACCAGCTGGACAACTGGACGGAGAAGACATACTGGGCGAGCAGGGAAAAATGGACAAACAGGAGAAACTGAACGAATTGGAAAATCTGGACGAATTGGAAGAACTGGACGAACTGGACAAACTGGACCAACTGGAGGAACATAACAAAGTAAACGAAGTGGGCGAACTCGGGAAAGTGGACCAACTGGAAAAATTGGATGAACTGGACAAACTTGACGAACAGAATAATAAACTAAACAAATTCGACAAACTGGACGAATTGGACCAACTAGAGGAATTGTACAAATTGGACATAATGAACGAACATGAAGAACTGGACGAACTAGACCAACTGGACAAAGGAGACATACTGGGCGAGTTGGAAATAATGGACAAAAAGGACAAACTAAACGAATTGGAAAATCTGGATGAATTGGACAAAGTGGAAAAATTGAACGACCTGGAGGAACATAACAAAGTAAACACACTTGACGAATTCAAAAAATTGGACCAGCTGGACAAATTGGAAAAATCGGACAAACTAAACAAATTGGACAAACTGGACGAATTGAACCAACTAGAGGAATTGGACGAATTGGACATAATGGACGAACAGGACAAAGTGGGCAAGCTAGAAAAAATGGAAAAACAAGACAAACTGAACGAATTGGAAATGTAATAGCCTGGATTTTCAATGCAATAATTATATTGGCTACTATCTATTTTAATTGTTAAAAATTAAGATTTATAGATGGAGTGGATATTAGATGGATAAGAATCGAGGCAATGGCCCAAGTATGGTCCAATGGATTATGGATAGGGTTAATTCTATTTAATTGGGTAAATGTTGTTAATTGGGTCAAATGCCCAATTGGGACCCGTTGGGTCAAGATGAATTGATGATTAGGATAAATGGGTAAGGAATGAATTTAATCGGGTCGTGTACCCAATTAAGATCTAAGGCATGGGGTCCACCTCATCAAGTGAGGTGGCAACTATAAGAGTTGACATCAAAGTGGCATAGCCAAGTGGGACCCAAGTCCACCTCATCAAGTGAGGTGGCGTGTGGTCTAAGGTAACTTGTGGGGCCGGCATCATGGTTGACTTGGTCAACCATGGGTGAGTTCATAGGTGAGTTCAAGAAGGTTGAGTGAAGTGATTGGAGTTAGGGAATTAATTAAGGAAGAATGAATTCAAGTGCTTGAGTTAGGGGAATGAGTTTCATTTAAGTGGGGTAAGTTGAATGGGTGGTGAGTAACTTGGAAGTTGAAATGGCTAGGTGAGTCAAAGGGAGGTGGAGGGTTTCCATCTCAATGGAAGCCCTAGATACAAAAACTTTGGAAAGGGAGTGTTGGCCAAGTGTAAGCCATGTGCCCTCTTGGTTAGCCAAGGGACACATGGGAAATACCCCATCTTGATGAGGGTGGTTGGGGAGATTAGGGTTAGCAACAACCAAAACCCTACGGCTAACTCTTCATCTCATTCACTCTCTCCCTCTCTCAAGCCCTCCTTGGCCGACCCTTTATAAGACAAGAAAAGAGTTAGGATTTTTTCGTCTCAACTCCTCTCCCTCTACCAAAACCCTAAGGCAAGATAGAAAGGGCTTACACAAGAACAAGCCTCCCTTGGCCGATCCACCCATTGGAGAAAAAGATAAAAAAATTCCCATCTCCTTCTCTCTCTCTCTCCCTCTCTCAATCTTCAAACCCTAGGCCGAACCCTCCCTTAGGGTTTCACCTCAAACCCTCTCCCTCTCAAAACTCTTTGGCCGAAGATCAAGGAGGAAGAAGAATAGACTAAGGAAGGAGAAGAACGGAGGAACAAGACGGAACGAAAGAAAGCGAAGGAGACGCGGAAAAGGTAAGGTTAATGTTTTATGTTACTAAAAATATAAGGAATCAAGGGAACCATGGTTTCGGCTATGGAATGGCAGAAACCATGGTGTTCCATATGGGATTGAAAAAAAAGGGTTGGCCAAAATGTTAGAGGCCATGGATTTAAGATCCATTCAAGGAAAGACAAAATGAGGTTTGGCCATATTGTATGGCTGAACCACATCAAGTGATAAACATGTCGGATGCAAATACCTATGAGATGGGTTGAACAAATGAATGGTGATGAATATTGTAACACCCCGGATTTTCAAGTTATAAATATTTACGGTAGTTGCCATTTAATTTGTGAATTAGCGGATATTGACCTTAGATGGGCAAGGTGTTGCGTCAATTGTCCAATTAAGACTCAACGGTTACGGAATAAGTGTTCAATTTAAAGTAAATGCGTAAGATGCATTCAATTGGGTCAAGGTTGCTATTTGGGTCAAAATGCCCAATTGGGACCCAATGGGTCATGGTTGACTTGGTTGACCACCAAGTGAGTTCAAGCTTGACTTAATTGGGGCTGAATTAAGTTAGAATGGAATCAAGTGATTGAATTGATTTGTAAGTGAGTTAAATAAGTTGGATTAAAGAGGTGAGTTGAGTTAAAAGACTTGAATTAAAGAAGTGAGTTGAGTTAAAAGGTTGAGTTGAATGGAAACTAATGGAACTTTAATTTCAAGTGTGTGGAGTGGGAAGGTCGAGAGATGCACCTCAAGAGACCAAGTCAAGGTCACAAGTTGGAGGGGGGAGTTTCATCTCATGCATGAAACTCCAAATGAATCATTAATGGGGAGATGAAAGGTTTTTGGAGGTTACACAAGGCTTAACCTTAGTACACGTTGGAAACATGGGAGTCTCATTTCATAGAATGAAACTCCAAATTGTATCACTAATGGGAGGTGGACTGTTTTGTGGTTGTTACACAATCCAAGTTAAGCATACACGTTGGAATGGGAGTTTCATCTCATGGGATGAAACTCCAAAATGGAACATTAATGGGAGGTGAAGGGCTGTGGAGGTTACACAAACTTACACCAAGGCTTGCACGTTGGAAGCATGGGAGTTTCCATCTCAAGATGAAAACCCAAGAGCCAAACCATTGGGAGTGTTTCATCTCAAGAATGAAACATTCAAGTGGAGCACTAAGGAAGGAGATAAATGAAAATGGGAGTTACACAATCCTTACCCAAGCTTACACCGTTGGGACATGGGAGTTTCATCTCAAGGATGAAACCCCCCAATGAATCATCAATGGAGATGGACGGTTTGGTGTTGTTACACAATTCAAACCAAGGCTACGTGATGGGAGATGGGAGTTTCATCTCATGGATGAAAACCCCAAATGGGTCATGAATGGAGGGGACGGTTTTGTTGTTACACCAGGTAACCAAGGGGGAAAACGGTTGGGAGTTTCATCTCAAGGATGAAACCCCCAATGTAAGTATCAATGAGTAGGTGATGAATTATGGGAGTAACTAAAGGGCTTTATCAAAAGGCACCACCCTTGGCCGATCACCTTCACTGAGCAAAACAAGATTGGTTGTCATCTCACTCTAAAGCTCTCTCTTGGCCGACCACCCTCATTTGGAACAAAACAAGTGTTGATCTGCATCTCACTCTCTCCCTCTCTCAAGGCCGATCACTCTCTTGGACAAAGGAGAAAAGACTTAAGAGTTTTCTGTCTCAAGGCCGAACACTCTCTCTCTCTCTCTCTCTCAAGTTCTCACTCTCGGCCAAAGGATTAAGAAGAAAAGGAGGAAGAGGCTAAGGAAGGAGGAAGAGGCTAAGGAAGGAAAGGATCGGAAGAACAAGTCGGAGCAAAGGAAAGACTGGAGGAGTCGCAGAATCGGTAGGTATTTTAATGGATTTTGTTAAAATAAGGAACCATAGGATTCGGCCATGGTGTATGGTCGAACCCCATGGAAGAAAGATTAAGGGATGAAAGATGAGGTTTAATGAAAAGGATGAACCATAGGGTTAGGCCATGATGTATGGCCGAACCCCATGGAAGGACATGGTTAATATTTTTAATGGAGTTGAAAGATGGAAATCATAGAATTACGTTTATGATTTTTTAAAAGGTTTTAAGGGTTCAAATGGATGTATATATAGGAACTCCATCAAAGGATTATAATCTTGGATGAATGGTTTAAAAGAGAAGATTATGAACCATAGGGTTCGGCCATGGTGTATGGCCGAACCCCATGGAAGATTATTAATAATTTTAGAAAGGTCTTTCCATGGAAAAGTATTGATGATTGTAAAGGATTTGAATGAGGTCATGTTGAGGGATTTAATTATAGATACCTTGGTTCATGAACTTAAAGATGGAAAATAGACATCATAGGGTTTATGGCCGAACCCCATGAATCAATTTTTATGGGTCATTCATGGACCAATCATGTTAGATGAATAATTATGTTAGGAGATGGAAGGATTGGATTACGGATTTTGTTTATGCTGATGAATTATTTAGTGATGAACATATGTTTTTGGACCTAAAAATAAGGAAATGGAAATAATGACAATATTGTAAATATAGGTTAAAATGAAAGATCATGGGTTCGGCTATGGTGTATGGCCGAACCCCATGAACCATGTTAGTGGGTTATTTATTAGCCTAAGCTTGTTTTAAATGAATGAAATGGACAGCCATAGATAAAACAATGGCAAGGATGTAATTAAGGGTGAAAATGATGGACCATGGGTTCGGCCATACAGCATGGCCGAACCCCATGGGGAATGTTTTATGGATTTAAGGTGTTGATAAGGTTAGATGATTAATTTATAAGTGTTTTGTTTTATGAATCAAGGATGGCATGGTTTTGGAATTATTTGAAAAGATTAAAGGATTACAAAGAGGGACCAAATCAAGTGAGTGAGGTTAGGCCATGTTGTGTGGCTGAACCCCACAAAGGTTGGTTTATGGATTTAAGTTAAGGGTTTAAAAAATTAACTTAGGGCTGATGGATTAATTAATCAAAGGAGGGACTAAAACCAAGTGAGTGAGGTTCGGCCATGTTGTGTGGCTGAACCCCACAAAGGTTGGTTTATGGATTTAGGTTATGGGTTTAAATGATTAATAAATCAAATGAGGGACTAAAACCAAGTGAGTGTGGTTCGGCCATGGTGTAGGGCCGAACCCCACAAGGATGGTTTATGGACTTAAACATAATAGGAAAGCAAATGGAACATGGATTTTGATTTATGTATATGTTATAAGGTAACGGGACTTCACAAGGTGTGTACGATCGTGAATGGTTTCCGGACAAAAGCGCAAGGACATTTTAGTGGTCTTTGGTAGGATTCTACCTCTTTGAAACCATGGTTATATAATATGGTTTAACTTCTTTTTTTGATGGTTTATGTTGTAAAAATGTTATATTTCAAATATGAAATTTTAAATGCTATGATTTGCATAATTGCATAGCATGTGGACATTTGCATCTCATGCATGACATGGGAGGGATGATATGTAACCGGAGATCCGCACTCCGTCGGGGTGTCCGTAATACAATTGTGGGGGATACCTTGATGAGGAGTTTTCCATCAAGAGGTAACTGGAGATCCACACTCCATCGGGGCGACCGTAAGACAATCGTGGGGGATACCTTGATGAGGAGTTTTCCATCAAGAGGTAACCGGAGATCCATACTCCGTCGGGGCGACCGTAAGACAATCGTGGGGGATACCTTGATGAGGAGTTTTCCATCAAGAGGTTACTATGTGTTTGTGATGGGTGGGACTCATTGCATATGATAGCATGGCATGGCATTGAATCGGCATGATTATGATCTTTATTATCATGCAAGATTTCTGGTTTTTATCTGTATGATTGGATCGTTATTATCATACATGATTTTGGATACGATGTTTTATAAGTATGTTATGATTTATTATGTCTGGATTTGATATGTATTATATCTAGATTTTTTATACTAACCCATGTGTTAGCCTTACTTGGAATACCTACTGGGCGCGTTGTCTAATGCCCTATTTCTACCCTAGTTGATGACACAGGGAATGAATGGAACGAGGAACGAGATAGGAGACAAGCTTAGGAGCTTGGATGATTAAGTTATATTTTGTTTAAGTTATTCATGGACTATGTATTTGAATAACTAGCATTCGGAATTGTAATATCGTAGATATATTTTCTATGGATTGGATGGTTAATAATTGGATATTTAAGTTATGATAATTATGGTTAAGTGTTGGACTACTTTGCTATCTACATTGGAATAGGATTGTTATCCTATTGTTATTCTGCATCTATGTTTCATTCCGCATGTTAACTTGAGTACGTGTGAACCATTTTAATGGACTTGGTCCACGCACACGTATGGTTTGCCAGTTAAGGGTCGGGCTTTGGAAGCTTGGACTTAGCTCGCGTTGTGGCGTCCCGCTCTCTCTCGCTCTTGTATTGAAAAGGAAAAAATAGACTCTGCTTTTCAGCATAGTGAGAAAGGGCGGGGCGTTACAGTTGGTATCAGAGCCAAACGAGAAGGTTGAATCTTTCGAAGTAAGATTAAGACGAATAAGAATCCCAACTGACCGACTCTTCGGAGTCCGCTGCACGGGGGCCGGATTAATTAACTTCGTTAGACTCAGACTGAAACAATCAATCTGAGAACAACAAGGAATGATAGGAAAGGAAGTACAGTCACCATAATTGGATTTATCAAACATAACAAATTAGGAGATACTTCTCCGATATCCCCAAATTGAGAAACAAACACTTGATACTTGGGAGTTTTCCCCAAAAACAAAGGAAATACAAAGAGTGCTGATTTGGCAATTTTCCCAAGGACAAGAAAGACAAGTTGTTTATTTGGCAATTTCCCCAAACTATGAAGAACACAAAACTTTACATAGAAGCTAAGTCAATTGATGTTTCCATAACTTAGGAAAATGCCTCCAAAAGGAAGACATTCACAACAGAACCAACAAAAGGAAGAAGAACATAACGGAGAAGTTCAGGACAGTGCAAACATTCCTGAAGTACCTCCTGAACTACGGAATCTAGTACAAGCGGTAGTCACTTCCGTTCTACAGTAACTCGTGAGCGGAAATGGAGACACAACCCCAATAAAACACAGGACCAAAAAGGTCGTGCTAGGGGAAATACTTTTTGCCCTCACAAAAGATTCAAATCCTACTTTTGGAGATCTTCAGCCTCTACTAGTTCCACTGGAAGTTCCTGTTTCGGGTGTGGTCAGCAGGGCCATTTCAAAAGAGAGTGTCCACAGAATGGTAGATCTCCTCATTCCTGTATCCGATGTGGTCAGCAGGGCCATTTCAAAAGAGATTGTCCACAAAACAAAAGATCTCCTCACTTCAGGGGTTCTCTCCGTCGTTCGGTTCGACTAGCTCAATCACAAGGATTTGGATGACTGAATACTTCGATTTCTTCTCCAGAGACAGTGGATCATTCGGTAATTCAAGGTATGGTAGTGATTTGTAGTCCATATGCTTATGCGTTATTTGATCTATTGCCTTCGCATCTGTTACTAGCACCGTAGTACTACAGATGCCCATTGCACTTACTATAGTATTCCCTATTGATAGACGATGACGACAATTGGTGGATATATCTATCCCACAATAGATACAGTGGCCCCATGGTAAATGTGATGGATCTATGGATGGATATCATCTTCCCATGGATGAGAGTTTCGATGGTGGTTTGGATTGGTGCCGGATATTGGCATTCGGGTATACGTATTGGTAACATGAAGGACATTTTGGTCCCCTAAGTTAACATATTGGTCGTATGTTAGACCGTTAGTCCTATGATAGATATATTAGCCCTACGAAAGTATTAGTCATGCCCATGAGTGGATTATACTCAAATGGGGGGGTCATATTCATGGATGTGTATAACCGTGGATGATGATTTCCATGGTGGTCTGGATTGATGACGAGTATACTCGATATCTGTAACACCTCCGAATTTCATATTATCAATATTTACAGAATTTGCCATTGTAATTGTGAATTAAAGGATATGAACCTTAGATGGGTAAGGTGTTGGGTCAATGGCCCAATTAAGACCCAACGGTTATGGTATAAGGTTCAATTTAAATTAAATGGGGACGAATTAAATTAGTAATGCAATATAAACAAGCGACACAAGCATACACAAAATCAAGGAGTGATATTCGCACAAGGTTTGTTAAAAAAAAATGGCTTACACGCATGGATAGGTTGGGATTTGGCAATGATATCTAATTGCCTAATCCAAATAAAGAAGATGTCTAAGATTAAATAAAAGATCTTTGACCGTGCACAGGAGATATGCGCATGTGCTAGAGTATCTTTAGAAAGGGGTATTTTCCTTAGTTAAGAGTGAAAGGAGGCGATTTCTAAATAAAGAAGATGTCCAAATAAAGATGGGATTGCCTTGCCGTGTAGGAGTTGTGCGCAATCCATGAGATGCGCTAAAATGAGTCCTTCCTTGGTTGAAAAACGGCACTAGGGGAATTGCTAAACAAAAGGGTGCACGACATCTTCTAATATTGGACTAATTGGAAGTTTTATAAAGGAAAGACACAAGGGGCGCAAGGCAAATCAAGAGAAGGAGAGGGCAGCCAGCAAGTGTAAAAGATCAATAAGAAAGAGGAAAAGGCTAAAGAAGGAGAACATTGGAAGAGCAAGAACCAGCGAAGGAAAACCGGAGGAGTCGCGAAACCGATAAGTAATTTTGATAATTTTGTTTAAAAAAAGGAACCATAGGGTTCGACGATGGTGTATGGCCGAACCCCATCGAAGAAAATTGGATGATGATAAATATGTTGGAATAATGTTAGGAGGGAGTTTCATGAAGAAAGGACGTACAAAGTATGCAATGGAGAAGATTGACAAAACAGTCAGTCGACTGAATCTTTGATTCAGCCGACTGAACTGGTATTGGACGAATCAGAAATGAGTTTTTGGGAGTTTCAGCCGACTAAATATGGGATTCAATCTACTGAACTAATGGTGGCTAAAAATAGAAAATTGTTTCTGGAAGTTTCAACCGACTGAATCTAGTGATTTAGTCGACTGAACACAGACGTAACGGATAAGAAAATGTTTCTAGCGTTTTTAAGGCGACTGAATCATAGATTCAGTCGACTGAAAGATTGCTTATAAAAAACGAAAGTTGTTAGTTGGGGATTCAGCCGACTAAATCATGGTTTCAGCCGACTGAATTTATACTGACCGAACATACAGTCAATCTGATCCAAAGTCAGCCGACTGAATCAAAGATTCAGTCGACTAAAAGAGGATTGACTAAGGATACGAAGGGTTTGACTCAGATTCAGTCGACTGAAGGTCTGTGAGTAAGGCAGAGGACTGTATCCAGGATGATTCAGTCGACCGAATTTAAAAGTTGATGTTTATTTATCTTAGATTAAATGAATGAGAAATGAAAGATCATGGGTTCGGCCATGGCGTATGGCCGAACTCCATGAACCATCTTAGTGGGTTATTATTAGGCTAAGCATGTTTTAAAGAATGAAATGGACAACCATAGATAGAGCACTGACAATGATGTAAATAAGTGAAAATAATGAACCATGGGTTCGGCCATGGTGTATGGCCGAACCCCATGGGGATTGTTTTGTGGACTTTGTTGTTATCAAGGTTAAGTGATTATTGTAAAGGTGATTAGATTTGTGAATCAAAGATGGCATGATCTTGGATTTAATTTAAAGATCAAAAGACTAAAAGGAAGGCACCAAATTAAGGAAGTGAGGTTCGGCCATGTTGTATGGCCGAACCCCATAAAGTTGTATATTATGGACTTAGGTATAAATAGGAATCAAATTGAGCATGGTATAATTAATTGTTGTGTATTAAGGTAACGGACCTCACAAACGGTGCACGATCGTGAGCGGTTGCCGGATTAAGAAGCAAGGACACTTAGTGATTTTTGGTAGGATTCCACCTCTTTGAAACCATGGGTTTATGTACAATGCTTTTATCTTATTTTGATGAATTTATGTTATAAAGGATATGTTTCAAATGTGAGTTTTAATGTTATGTTTACAATATAAAATAGCATGTGTTTCATTAGCATCTCATGCATGGCATGGGGTGAAGGATATGTAACCGGAGGGGCCACACTCCGTCAGGGCATCCGAAAAACCTATGTGGGATACCTCGATGTGCTTTTCCATCAAGAAGAAACCGGAGGGGCCACACTCCGTCGGGGTGTCCGAAAAACCCATGTGGGATACCTTGATGCGCTTTTCCATCAAGAAGAAACCGGAGGGTCCACACTCCGTCGGGGCGTCCGAAAGACCTATGTGGGGGTACTTATATGTACTTGTGATGGGTGGGACTCATTGCATTTGACATCATGACATGGCATGGTTTATATGGTTTTTCACATTATGATATTATTATATATGTTTTGTACTAACCATGTGTTAGCCCTAAATGGAATAGCTACTGGGCGCGTTGTTCTAACGCCCTACTTCTACCCTAATGGATGATACATGAAACGAGGGAAACGATGAACGCGAAAAGGGCCAAGCATAGGAGCTTGGATGTTTTTAGTTTATGTTTTGATTAAGTTACTTATGGATTTGTAATTTGAGTAACTAGACTTCTGGCATGTAATAATTTAGATAATTTGCTATGGTTGGATGTTTATTTGGATAATTATGTTATGTTAATTATGATTAAAGACTTGATGCACTTTGCTATCTAAAATGGAATAGAATTAAGTTCTATTATAATTCCGCAGTTATGATTTAATTCGCATGTTTATATTGTTATGTGTGAACTGTTTTCATGGACTTAGTCCATGCACACATAGGGTTGGCCAGTTAAAGGTCGGACTTTAGAAGTTCGGACTTAGCTCGCGTCGTGACGTCCCGCTCTCTATCACTCTTTGTTTAAAAATAAAATAAAAAATAAACTCTGATTTTCGGAAAGCGTAGAGTGAAAAAGGGCGGGGCGTTACAGTTGGTATCAGAGCGAACTAGAAAGATTGAATCTTTCGGAGTAAATTAATCCAGCCCCCGTGCATTAATTTACTTCGTTAGACTCAGACAGAATATTCAATCTGAGAACAACAATGGATGATAGCAAAGGAAGTATAGTCAAAATAATTGGATTTATCAAACATAGCAAAATAGGATATATTTCCCCAGAAACAAAGAAAAATCAAGAGTGCTTATTTGGAAATTTCCCAAAAAGTAGGAAAATACAAACTTTATGATGAAAAGTAAGTCATGACATTTTCCAATGGCTTAGGGAAATGCCGCCAAACAGAAATACCCGACAAAACCAGAAAGGGAAGGAAAAGGAGGTAGAAAAATCTCAACATGAAGAGGAGGAAAGACAATCTCGACATGAAGAGGAAGAACAACCATCCCACCACGAGGAGGAAGAACAAAGCAGAGTGAATACCGGTGGTGCCTCATGAACTACAAAACTTGGTTCAACAACAGTTGAACGGGAGTGGAACCACCAATGAGACTAATGACAGAGCATGGTCAGGGACTTCCAGCAACAGCGTCCTCCTTACTTCAAAGGGAGAGAAGGGGTTATCGGAGCAAAAAATTGGCTGAAGAAGATCACTCAGATCCTGACCCTACTCAAGATCACTAGTCATGCCGACAAGATTTTACTGGCCACGTCACAACTGATCGACGATGCCGGTAAATGGTGGGAGGTAATAGAGAAGTAGCAAGCACTCCTTTCGGAATGAGAGAGGGTGCAATGACTTGGGAGCAGTTCTCAGCTACCTTCCTAGATCATTATTTCCCTGAGGAGGAGAAGGAGCGCCAGACTCAGGCTTTTCTATCTTTGGTACAAGGTACCATGACAGTGGCAGAGTACCACCAGGAGTTTCTTAGTTTGTCTTGCTATGCATTCTATATGGTGGATATAGAGTATCGAAGGGCACGCAAGTTTGAGCGGGGCTACGGCTAAGCATAAGGGCCAAGGTAACCATATTCAAGGCAGCTACATTGGCAGAGGTGGTCAGTAGGGCCACTATAGCAGAGCAAGAGATGGCTGAATTAGTGCATTTTGACAACCGCCGAGCTCAGAGTGGGAGGGGTACATTTCAGCCCAACAAGAAGTTCCCACCGAACTTTAGCAGATCCTCACCATCCACTGGGTCAACGGGGGGCTTTCGTCCCAATCATCCCTTCCCATCAGCATCAGTCACTCAGGCTCCCAGAGGGGTGAATAACTGCTTCCATTGTGATCAGCCGAGCCATTTTAAGAGGGAATGCCCACAACTCAACAAACCCTTTTATTCCAGAGGTTCATCTCGTCCACCAATTAGGCAGCTAACTCACGAGGAGGCAGAACATTTAATTAGGCAGGACGGGCACCTACAGGATATGGACGGTTATTCACCTTAGCTCCTCCAGTAGTAGTGGATCACTCTGTGATTCAAGGTATGGCTGTAGTCAGTAGTTCCTATGCCTTTGCTTTATTTGATTCGGGAGCATCCCACTCTTTCATATCTGCTGTATTCATATCTGCAACTGGAACTTTAGTACAAAAACTGTCCACATCACTCATCATTGTATCCCCCGTCGGAGACACATCATTGGGGCTTATATGCACAGCAGTGAATACTGAACTCGCTGGACTCAGATTTGAGTTCAACTATTTGGTATTTGATATGACAGAGTACGATATTATTTTAGGCATGGACTGGTTGGCTAGTTTTCAGGCCAACATTGATTGCTATCGCCGCAGGGTGACATTTTGGTCACCTGAGGGAAAACAACATGTGGTGCGTACAGACAAATAAAGCAGATTGCATGAAGGGTTGAGTCACCTGGTATTGAACAGTATCAGAATCAACAAGGCACCGGCGGCTGAACTTCCGGCAATTGTAAAGGATTATGCTGATGTATTCCCAACAGAACTCCCTAGCTTGCCTCCCATAAGGGAGATTAATTTTGAAATCAAGTTGTACCCTGGCACTGCACCAGTGTCATTACCACACTACCGGATGGCACCAGCAGAGATGTCCGAGCTAAAGAAGCAGATTGATTAACTGCTCAGACTGGGTTGCATCCGGAACAGTACATCGGCTTGGGGAGCTCCGGTTTTATTTGTGAAGAAAAAGGATGGTTCACTCCTTATGTGTGTGGATTACCGAAAACTGAACCAGTTGACGGTCAGAAACAAGTACCCTCTACCTAGGATCGATGATCTATTTGATCAACTCAGAGGTTCCAGTCATTTCTCTAAGATTGACCTGATGTCCGGATACCATCAAATCCGGGCTAGGGAGGAGGACATAGAAAAGACAGCCTTCAGAACGAGGTATGGACTATATGAGTTTGTAGTCATGCCATTTGGACTCACCAATGCACCGGTTGTGTTCATAGATCTAATGAACAAGATTTTCCATCCTTACTTAGACCAATTTGTCATTGTATTTATTGATGACATTTTGATTTATTCCAAAACTCAGGAAGAACATGTTGAGCACCTGAGGATAGTTCTGGATACTTTGAGGAAGAACGAGTTATATGCCAAAGCCAGTAAGTGTGAATTCTGGCTACCCAATGTTAACTTCTTGGGACATGTCATATCAGCAGAAGGTATAGCCGTGGACCAGGCTAAAGTGGCCGCAATGGGAGAATGGAAAGCGTCAAAGAATGTAACCGAGATCCGTAGCTTCTTGGGATTGGTTGGTTACTATAGGAAGTTCATCCACCTTACCCGACTCACTCTGAAAGGAGTCAAATTTGAGTGATCAGACGTGTACACCGGAGATTTGAAGAGCTGGAGAATAGACTTACAGCTGCACCTATCTTAATTTTGCCGGAAAGAGGCAAGGGTTATGAAGTACAATGTGACGCTTCAGGAGAGGGACTTGGGTGGGTCCTCAGTCAGACTCATCATGTGGTGGCTTATGGTTTAAGACAATTGAAAATACATGAACGCCTCTATCCTACACACAATCTTGAACTAGCCGCAGTGGTCTTCGCTCTCAAAAGTTGGAGACATTATCTATATGGCGAGAAATTTGAAGTGTTTTCAGATCACAAGAGCTTGAAGTATTTGTTTGATCAGAAAGAGTTCAACCTGATACAGCGCAGATGGATGAAATATCTGCAGGATTATGAGTTCGCTCTTCGTTATCACCCTGGCAAGGCGAACAAGGTGGCAGATGCCCTCAACCGCATATCACATGTATCAGTGGCATATTTGATCTGGACAGAATGGGAAATGTTGAATACCATAGAGAGTTCAATTTATATATCAATAACCATGGGAGTATGTACAATTTGATCATACGGTCCAACATGGTTACCAAGATTGAACAGGAACAGCGGATAGACTCGGAAGTGGAGGAGATATGGGCCAAGATGTCTACTGGTGAAGTCATACCGGAATGGGAGCTACGACTAGGACAGGGTCTTGTATTCCGAGGAAAGATATAAGTGCCTAAGAGCTGTAGAAAAGAGTTACTGATTGAGGCACATCAGACCAAACTCTCTATTCATCCTGGTAGCACCAAGATGTATCATGACCTGAAGAGACATTACTTGTGGCACGGACTCAAGTGGGATGTGGCAGATTTTGTAGCTCTTTGCTTAACGTGTCAGCAGGTTAAGGCGGAACATCAAAAGCCACTAGGGTTACTCAAACCCTTACCAATGCCAGAATGGAAATGGGAGCACATCTCCATGGATTTTGTGACAGGGTTGCAAAGGTCTTCAAAGGGCAACGATACGATATGGGTCGTGGTAGACTGACTGACCAAGTCTGTACATTTCATTCCCATTAAGATGACAAACTCATCTGAGACTTTGGGTCGGCGGTATATCAAGGATATCTCAAATTGCATGGTATTCCTCGCATTATTGTGTCCGACAGAGATGGTCGATTCACCGGCAGAGTATGGCAGAGCATGCAGTCAGCCATGGGAACAGACCTACTGACTAGCACGGCATTCCGTCCACAGACGGATGGGCAGTCTGAGAGGACAATACAGACATTGGAGGATATACTGAGAGCATGCATGCTAGATTTCAAGGGTGGATGGGAGGATCACTTGCCGTTGGTAGAATTCTCATACAACAACAGTTACCAAGCAAGCCTCCAGATGGCTCCATTTGAGGCATTACATGGTAGACCATGTAGATCACCTGTGTGCTGGACAGACGCCGGTGAGCCAGCACTGATTGGACCTGAGTTGGTTGTAGAGACTACAGCGCAGATACAGTTGATATGGATGCATCTATTGACTGCGCAGAGTCGTCAGAAGAGTTATGCTGACAAGAGGAGGAGGTTCCTTGAATTTGAAGTGGGGGACATGGTGTTCTTGAAAGTCTCGCCACAAAAAGAACACATGAATTTGGAAAGAAGGGGAAATTGTCGCCAAGATATGTGGGACCGTTTTCAATCATAGGAAGGATGGGGGACGTGGCATATCAATTGGTACTCCCTTCACAGTTGGCATCTTTGCACGATGTGTTCCATATATCGATGTTGAGGAAGTATTATCCTGATCCCTCACATGTACTGAATATACAAGACATAGATGTCCAAAGCGACATGACATATGTCGAAAAGCCTGTCCGAGTGGTGGACACAGAACAAAGGGTACTGCGGAACTGAGCGATCCAGTTTGTCAAGGTGGTATGGGATCGACATGGCATTGAGGAAACCACTTGGGAACTCGAGTCGGAAATGAGAATAGCTCATCCTGAACTATTTATGTAAATGTTTGAAACCGTACTACAGTCGATTTTCGGGACGAAAATTTTAAAAAGAGAGTTGTATTATAACACCTTCGGAATTTCATATTATCAATATTTATGGAATTTTCCATTTTAATTGTGAATTAACGGATATGGACCTTAGATCGGTAAGGTGTTGGGTCAATGGCCCAATTAGGACCCAACAGTTATGGTATAAGGTTCAGTTTAAATTAAATGGGGATAAATTAAATTAGTAATGCAATATAAACAAGGGACACACGCAAACGCAAAATCAAGGAGTAATATTCACACAAGATTTGTTAAAAAAAAATGGGTTACACGCATGGATGGGTTGGGATTAGGCAATGACATTTAATTGCCTAATCCAAATAAAGAAGATGTCTAAGATTAAATAAAAGATCTTCGGCCATGCATAGGAGATATGCGCATGTGCTAAAGTATCTTTAGAAAGGGTCTTTTCCTTGGTTAAGAGTGAAAGTAGGGGATTTCTAAATAAAGAAGATGTCCAAATAAAGATGGGATTGCCTTACCGTGTAGGAGTTGTGCGCAATCCATGAGATGCGCTGAAAAGAGTCATTCCTTGGTTGAAAAACGGCACTAGGGGAATTGCTAAACAAAAGGGCACAGGCATCTTCTAATATTGGACTGGTTGGAAGTTTTATAAAGGAGAGACACAAGGGGCGCACGGCAAATCAAGAGAAGGAGAGGGCAGCCAGCAAGTGTGAAAGATCAATAAGAAAGAGGGAAAGGCTAAAGAAGGAGAAGATTGGAAGAGCAAGAACAAGTGAAGGAAAACTGGAGGAGTCGCAGAACCGGTAAGTAATTTTGATAATTTTGTTTAAAGAAAGGAACCATAGGGTTCGGTGATGGTGTATGGCCGAACCCCATGAAAGAAAATTGGATGATGTTAAATATGTTGGAATAATGTTAGGAGGGAGTTTCATGTAGAAAGGACGTACAAAGTATGCAATGGAGAAAACTGACACGACAGTCAATCGACTGAATCAAAGATTCAGTCGACTGAACTGGTATTGGACGAATCAAAAATGAGTTTCTAGGAGTTTCAGCCGACTGAATATGGGATTTAGTCGATTGAACTAATCGTGGCTAAAAATAGAAAATTGTTTTTGGATGTGTTCGCCGACTGAATTGGGTGATTCAGTCGACTGAACACAGGCGTAACGGATAAGAAAATGTTTCTGGCGTGTTTAAGCCGACTGAATCTATGATTTAGTCGACTGAAAGATTGCTTATCAAACACAAAAGTTGTTAGTTGGGGATTCGGCCGACTGAATTTATACTGGCCGAACATACAGTCAATCTGATCCAAAGTCAGCCGATACTGAAAGAGGATTGACTATGGATACGAAGGGTTTCACTCAGATTCAGTCGACTTAAGGTCTGCGGGTAAGGCAGAGGAATGTATCTGGGATGATTCAATCGACTGAATTGAAAAAGTTGATGTTTATGAATGTTAGATTAAATGAATGAGAAATGAAAGATCATGGGTTCAGCCATGGCGTATAGCCGAACTCCATGAACCATGTTAGTGGGTTATTATTAGTCTAAGCATGTTTTAAAGAATGAAATGGACCGCCATAGATAGAACAATGGCAATGATGTAAATAAGTGAAAATAATGAACCATGGGTTCGGCCATGGTGTATGGCCGAACCCCATGGGGATTGTTTTGTGGACTTTGTTGTTATCAAGGTTAAGTGATTATTGTAAAGGTGATTAGATTTATGAATCAAAGATGGCATGATCTTGGATTTAATTTAAAGATCAAAAGACTAAAAGGAAGGCAACCAATTAAGGAAGTGAGGTTCAGCCATGTTGTATGGCCGAACCCCACAAAGTTGTATCTTATGGACTTAGATATAAATAGAAATCAAATTGAGCATGGTGTAATTAATTGTTGTGTATTAAGGTAACGGACCTCACAAATGGTGAACGATCGTGAGCGGTTGCCGGATTAAGAAGCAAGGACACTTAGTGATTTTTGATAGGATTCCACCTCTTTGAAACCATAGGTTTATGTACAATGTTTTTATCTTATTTTAATGAATTTATGTTATAAAGGATATGTCTCAAATGTGAGTTTTAATGCTATGTTTGCAATATAAAATAGCATGTGTTTCATTAGCATCTCATGCATGGCATGGGGTGAAGGATATGTAACCGGAGGGGCCACACTCAGTCGGGGCGTCCATAAACCTATGTGGGATACCTTGATGTGCTTTTCCATCAAGAAGAAATTGGAGGGGCCACACTCCGTCGGGGCGTCCGAAAAACCTATGTGGGATACCTTGATTTACTTTTCCATCAAGAAGAAACCGGAGGGGCCACACTCCGTCGGGGCATCCGAAAGACCTATGTAGGGGTACTTATATGTACTTGTGATGGGTGGGACTCATTGCATTTGGCATCATGACAGGCATGGTTTATATGATTTTTGACATTATGATATTATTATATTGTTTTCTACTAACCATGTGTTAGCCCTAAATGGAATAACTACTGGGCGCGTTGTTCTAACGCCCTACTTCTACCCTAGTGGATGATACAGGAAACGAGGGAAACGATGAACGTGAAAAGGGCCAAGCATAGGAGCTTGGATGCTTTTAGTTTATATTTTGATTAAGTTACTGATGGACTTGTAATTTGAGTAACTAGACTTCGGGCATTTAATAATTTAGATAACTTGCTATGGTTGGATGTTTATTTGGATAATTATGTTATGTTAATTATGATTAAAGACTTGACGTACTTTGCTATCTAAAATGGAATAGAATTAAGTTTTATTATAATTCCGCAATTATGATTTAATCCGCATGTTTAGATTGTTATGTGCGAACCATTTTCATGGACTTAGTCCATGCACACATAGGGTTGGCCAGTTAAGGGTAGGAATTTAGAAGTTCGGACTTAACTCGTGTCGTGACGTCCCTCTTTCTATCACTCTTTGTTTAAAAAAAAAAATAGACTCTGATTTTCGGAAAGCGTAGAGTGAAAACGGCAGGGCGTTACAGTATCGTGGAAGTTGGAACAAAAGGTGTTAGTAACATAGTGACTTATGTGCAAATGAAGATATGCTTAATTTTGGAGATGTACTTAGTGGAAAAGATAAGAGTCTTGTGAAACTCGAATGGGAAGCTATGGGCGACTGCCGAGTTAGACTAGCTAGCTTGAAAATTCGTTACTAGAAGTATGCATGACTTAGAGGGTGAATAGGTCGATTTTCAATTTTAGTTCCCTTTTAAATAATTTATCAAATTTAAGAATATATGCAGCGGAATAAACGTGTGTGCAAGTGATAAACAAATGAATCAAACCATTAATGCAAGCCCCACATGCACAACGATATATAGTGGTTCGGTTCACCTGAACGTACATCCACTATTCGACTCACCTTCTTTAGGCCTATCCCAAATATACTATGTAAGGGTCTCACACCCAAATAGTACGACTTAGTTTTTTTTAGAGGTTTAACCCAATTGGTCTAATCCTCTACACGTATTTTTTAGAGTGGTTCGAACACACTGTTCTAATCCACTTTACAATGTTTAAGATAAAACAAGAAAAAAACTTGCCTTTGGCCTTAACCGTTTTCCTTTAAGCTCTTTCTTCTTTACTGAACCTGTGTGCTCCTTTCCATCAAATCAGCAACATCAACGTATTTATCGGCACAGCAGTAGGACTTGGGTATGATTGGTTTTATAGTCCTATATGAACACCTTACTCTTCATCAGGATTGGGGTATGGATTACCCAAACATTTACTAAGGAAGATGATGAAGAAGGTGTAAAGAGGGAAGGCTGACTGATCACACACTGTAATCTTGTTCCTGGTTTTTCTGTGTGTATTTTTGGTGTCTTAAACAAAAGCCTTACTGTTATTTTATAAACAGATTAAGATCTGCAGTAAGTCACGCCTGCGAGGGCCTCGCTGCTTCTGATGAGGCCTCGCCAGGGGTAATTTCTGGTAAGACAGCACATATGTGTTGCTTAATCTGTCAGACAAAATCCATCTAGATACCCGCCAGCTCATGTCCACCGTGCATGATTTGTAACATTTATCTTAGCCATCAATCAAAGATTAGATGGAAGATTTGCAAGATGGATTATAGCTCATGGAGGAACCTTTCCATACTTGTCATGGACAGCTCCTCAAGGGTATTCAAATTCAAATTTTAAGAGAGGTGGCAACAACTCACCATATGGATAAATTTATTTACCATAATGAGCTTCCAATCAATTTACCATAATTACCCATCTCACCATGTGGATAAATTTATTTACCATAATAAGCTTCCAATAAATTTACCATAATTTCCTCTCAATTAAATAGACACAGATTTTAACTTTCTACATCTGTAAGAGACTGAATCAGCTCGACACAAGGTCAGCTCGACTCAGCTCAGCGTAACTGGCTGCGAGGCCTCGATAGATTGCATGAGGCCTCGAGGCTGAAAGTCACTTATTATCTTATTTTTCCAGTTGACTTCTAAGCTATTTGATTTAGTTAAGGTCTCATACAGTTCACTTACCTATGTGCCAATACCGTGTTCGGTGTAGACGCTTCAACTTCATAGTAGATCTTCTTATACATCCAAGGCAGGTCCAACTGAGTCACGTCATTGACAATAAGGGTGACTCGGACGAACAGGCGCACTTACATAGCTGACTTTGTAGTTAGCCGATGGAGTTCCAGGAGAGTGCAGCTAGAAACCTAATTAAAATGGAATCAACAAAAGCCTAGAGCATAGGTTTGCATTGACAAGCTACTTCACTAACAAATTTCAATGAGGGGCAAGGTCATCACTAACCGCACACAGAGAGTAGACAAATGAACGTATTGAGCGAGTACGTATGGAAAATATCTTGTTAGCAAGTAAAGTGAAACAAAGTGCATTGATCTACATAAGGTCACAAATGGGCACACGAGGAAAAGATATGACATGAGACAAAACAAAGGGGTTACGGAACCGAGTGATTCAGTTCATCCAGGAAGTACGGAATAGACATGGTAATGAGGAAGTCATTTGGGAACTTGAATCGGAAATGACAACAGCTCACCCTGAGCTATTTGTGTAACTTGTTTTGGAACCCTATTTCGCTCGATTTTCGGGACGAAAATTTTAAAAAGAGGATTGTATTGTAACACCCAGGATTTTCAAGTTATAAATATTTACGGTAGCTGCCATTTAATTTGTGAATTAACGGATATGGACCTTAGATGGGTAAAGCATTGGGTCAATTGCCCAATTAAGACTCAACGGTATTGGAATAAGTGTTCAATTTAAAGTAAATGGGTAAGATGCATTCTGTAATGGCCCGAAATTTTTAAATCAATAAATATGTGAATATTATTTATTTTAATGATAAAAATTGGAAATTGGTGGAGTAAATGGTAAATGGGCCAAAATTTGGACAAAGGCCCAAATATGGCCCAATAGACCATGGATTACATTTTAAATTCATTTAAGTGGTCAATGATGGCCAATTGGGTCATGGGTGGTCAAATTGGGTCAAATACCATTTGGGACCCAATGAGTCAAGATGGTTAAGCTCTAAGGTAAATGGATACGATGGAAATGTAATTGGGCCATGGGCCCAATGATGATCCAATTGGTTGTAGTGGGCTTAATAAAATTTAAATCACCTAAGTTATTTGGAATTAAACCAAGGTGATGTGGCCAAGTGGGACCCACCTCCACCTCATCAAGTGAGGTGGCGTGTGGACCAAGGTTTGGTGGGACCGGCCACCATGGTTGATTTGGTCAACCATGGGTGGAGTAATGGAGTTAGGTTAAGTACAAATGGATTAACCTAAGGTAATTATCTAATTAATTAAATAATTAAATTATTTAAAATGGTGGTTAAAAGTGGTCAAAGTGGGGCCAAGAGGTGAAGGCCCACCTCATTCCAACCTCAAATATGAAACACGTTGGGCTTGGTGGTGGTTTAGATAACCACCACCATAAAGCAATTTAAATATCTCAAAAATATCTTAAGGTTGGTGAATGTAATTAATGTAAAGTAAAAGAATGGGGATAAGCCTCATCTTTTCCTTTCTTTCACTCTTTTCATTCTCATCCTTCACTCTCTTATGGCCGTCCCACACTAGGAAGGAGAAGAGAAGAAGGAAATTAAGGAAAGGAAGCTAAGAAGAGAAGGAGAGAAGAAAGAAGTAGAATTTTAAGGAAAATCACCCTAAGATCAAGGTGATCATGTCCCCTCTCATCATCTCTCCCTCTCCCTCTCTCAATTTAAACCCTACCTTGGCCGATCCTAAGGTTGGGGGTTGCCACCATGGATCAAGAATCTTGACCTACCAAAGATCAAGAGGAAGGAGAGAGGAGGCTAAGGAAACCGACGGGAGTGCCGGAAGTCGGAGGAGACGACGGATTGTAAGTATTCCTTAAACAAGAAAATTTGGATTTTTAGGGTTTAAGAATTGGAATTTATTTTTGTGAATTTAACGGTGGTTACATAAGTTTATGCCATGGATTTTAAATCCATCAAATGGAAGGAATGGAAAGTGGGCAAAAACCCTAATGGAGAAAAATTAGGATTGAGAAAAATAAAAAGGGATTATGGACATTATATGATTAATGTGATTAAACATAGAGGTACATGCATTTTTTTGGAGTTAAGAGCCATAGGGTTCGGCCATGTAGCATGGCCGAACCCCATGGTAAGTAATGTATGTTTTTTTTAGGGTTTTGAGAAAATGGAAGATGGAGAAAACCCTAAATGGGTGAATTAGGAGTAGGGAAAAGAAATAAACAAGTGATTATGTGCATTGGGTAATTTATGAATTAAGTATGGAAGTGGATGATTGGAAGAAAAATCATGGGCCATAGGGTTCGGCCATGTCCCTTTTTAATGACTCAATTGTAGATCATTATGGCCTAAGGTTAATGTGTTTGTACATGTTTAAAGTAATGGACTTTAGGTGAAATTAAGTGGCTGACTTTATTGATTTTAAGATATGGGTGATGGGTCATTGATGGATCCAAATCTATGCATCATCTATGGACTTAATCATGCATGGATGAATGAGTGATTAACCATGGAGAAGAGGTAGTGGTAAAACCGTAAATAATGGTTAAAATGAAGAACTCCATGGAAGATGATCATGGGTTTAGGGATTCTAAGTAATAGCATTATGTAGGGTAAAATGAAGCCTGGGAGGCTGATTTGACACTCATGTAATTAAAATGTGGACTGATTAATGTGTAATAAGGTACTGGACATCGCAAGCGGTACGCGTGTCAGTAGGTGGACTGTCGGACGGAAACGAAAGAAAGAACGCTAGTCGGTATTTGGTAGGATTCTAACCTTTTTGTAAGCCATGGATGGAGTGATGGTTTCTTTGAATTACTTTGAAAATTATATGGTTTGGTTAAGATTGGTTTTGAATTATGTATTATGTAGGGGCTTTCATTTGATTTATTCTGGTAAGTATATGATTGGTTTATAAATGGGTTTTAAAGCTATGATGTGATTATTGAGGCTTTTCTTGATCTCTTTTTGATAATCAAGTTATATGTTTTATGGATGGGATTTTTAAATGTCATGGTTTGTTATTATATTCATTACATGGCATATGACATCTACATCTCATGCATGGCATGGGAGGGATATGACAGGGGAATGATGAAATGAACCCGGAGTCCATGCTCCGTCGGGGCGACCGATAAACAGACATGGAGATATTTTAATGTATTTGATTTATCAGGGATGTTGTATGTAATTATGATACCTTAATGATGGTTCTTCCATCAAGGGGGATGATTTGTGATTGGTTATATTGGGACAAGGTTTTGCCGTCCAGGGGGATAATTTGTGATTGGTTATATCTGGACGAGGTTTTGCCGTCCAGGGGGATGATTTGGGATTGTATATATTTTGATGAGGCCGTGCCGTCAAGAGGGATATGATATTATATGGTTTGGATGATGGGTGGGATGCATAACATAGACACCCATGACATGGCATTTACTTTATAGTTTCATTACATGATGGTTTATTAGCTTGCATTGGGTTATTATCTGTATGCTGTTATTACTAATCCATGTGCTAGCCCTACTTGGAGTCCTACTGGGCGCGTTGTCTAACGCCCTACTTCTACCCTAGCTGATGACACAGGAGGTGGCGAAGCGGAAGGAAGAGACGGGAGCCAAGCTAAGGAGCTTGGAAAGGCGTGCTAGATAGTTACTAATGTTTATTTCGGATAATGTAATTTGCAATAGTTTAGCTTATCGGAAATGTAATAAATTAGATTACTTGCTATGTTTTGGGATTATATTATGGACATTATGATTTTGAGGTATTGTATGGATGTTATCTTCCCTGCGATCTCAAATTTGTAGGATAGTCCTTATTGTTAATTCCGCATATAGTTGTATTATTCCTTGATGCTTGCTGTCTACGTGTGAACTGTTCTCCGTGGACTTCGTTCCACGTACACGTAGGGTTGGCCAGTTAAGGGCCGGGCTTTAGAAGATCGGACTTAACTTGCGTCGTGACGTCCGCGCCCTTTGTCACTCTTTATTAAAAAAAAAAAAAAATAAACTCTGATTTTAGGTGAAAAGGGGTGGGCGTTACACATTCAATTGGCTCAAGGTTGCTATTTGGGTCAAAATGCCCAATTGGGACCCAATGGGTCATGGTTGACTTGGTTGACCACCAAGTGAGTTCAAGCCTAACTTAATTGGGGTTGAATTAAGTTAGAATGGAATCAAGTGATTGAATTGATTTGTAAGCGAGTTAAATAAGTTGGATTAAAGAGGTGAGTTGAGTTAAAAGAGTTGAATTAAAGAAGTGAGTTGAGTTAAAAGGTTGAGTTGAATGGAAGCTAATGGAACTTTAATTTCGAGTGTGTGGAGTGGGAAGGTGGAGAGATGCACCTCATGAGACCAAGTCAAAATCACACATTGGAGGGGGGAGTTTCATCTCATGCATGAAACTCCAAATGAATCATTAATGTGGAGATGAAAGGTTTTTGGAGGTTACACAAGGCTCAACCTTAGTACACATTAGAAACATGGGAGTCTCATTTCATAGAATGAAACTCCAAATTGTATCACTAATGGGAGGTGGACTATTTTGTGGTTGTTACACAATCCAAGTTAAGCATACACGTTGGAATGGGAGTTTCATCTCATGGGATGAAACTCCAAAATGGATCATTAATGGGAGGTGAAAGGTTGTGGAGGTTACACAAACTTACACCAAGGCTTGCACATTGGAAGCATGGGAGTTTTCATCTCAAGATGAAAACCCAAGAGCCAAACCATTGGGAGTGTTTCATCTCAAGAATGAAACCTTCAAGTGGAGCACTAAGGAAGGAGATAAATGAAAATGGGAGTTACACAATCCTTACCCAAGCCTACACCGTTGGGACATGGGAGTTTCATCTCAAGGATGAAACCCCCCAATGAATCATCAATGGAGATGGACAGTTTGGTGTTGTTACACAATTCAAACCAAGGCTACATGATGGGAGATGGGAGTTTCATCTCATGGATGAAACCCCCAAATGGTCATGAATGGAGGGGACGGTTTTGTTGTTACACAAGGTAACCAAGGGGCAAAACGGTTGGGAGTTTCATCTCAAGGATGAAACCCCCAATGTAAGTATCAATGAGTAGGTGATGAATTATGGGAGTTACAGAAGGGCTTTATCAAAAGGCACCACCCTTGGCCGATCACCTTCATTGAGCAAAACAAGATTGGTTGTCATCTCATTCTCAAGCTCTCTCTTGGCCGACACCCTCATTTGGAACAAAACAAGTGTTGATCTTCATCTCACTCTCTCCCTTTCTCAAGGTCGATCACTCTCTTGGACAAAGGAGAAAAGACTTAAGAGTTTTCTATCTCAAGACCGAACACTCTCTCTCTCTCTCTCTCTCTCTCTCTCTCTCTCTCTCTCTCTCTCAAGTTCTCACTCTCGGCCAAAGGATTAAGAAGAAAGGAGGAAGAGGCTAAGGAAGGAAAGGATCGGAAGAACAAGTCGGAGCAAAGGAAAAACCAGAGGAGTCACGGAACCGGTAGGTATTTTAATGGATCTTGTAAAATAAGGAACCATAGGATTCGGCCAAGGTGTATGGCCGAACGCCATGGAAGAAAGATTAAGGGATGAAAGATGAGGTTTAATGAAAAGGATGAACCATAGGGTTCGGCCATGATGTATGGCCGAACTTCATGGAAGGACATGGTTAATATTTTTAATGGAGTTGAAAGATGGAAATCATAGAATTATGTTTATGATTTTTTAAAAGATTTTAAGTGTTCAAATGGATGTATGTATAGGAACTCCCTCAAAGGATTATAATCTTGGATGAATGGTTTTAAAGAGAAGATTATGAACCATAGGGTTCGGCCATAGTGTATGTGTAACGACCCGTCCCGCTACGGACACGTTAAAACTGATCCAAACTCCTAAAAACAATCCAATACAATTTCGGATACTAACCATAGCAATCCGCCAGTAAATAAAAAACCGCAAGCATCAATCATGATTACAAATTATAGCATCATCCCATTATTACATTCATCCCACTTAATGAAATGTACACAAAATTTAAATACATCAGAAAGTCCTCTATTACAAGATGGAACCCTCACAAATTAGAAAACCGCAACTCTATGCCCAACGTCCAACTAAGGGTCCCGCCAACCTTCCCTCTATGAAGCACCTGTGAGGCAAGGGGGTGAGTTCTACATGCCCAGTGAGGGTAACACATACATCATAAGTCATCAAGCATACACTGCACATAATCATATGGACATATCAATGTCTACGATGTCTACATGCATAGCCATACAAATGTGTGCCCTACCCCTAGCACATAGGCCCACGTCAGCCGGGCCTCTAGGACATCCTCTAACCAACCGAATGCAACTCCCTTATGTGCCCAACCGTAACAGTCCACCCATCCACGGTTACGCAGACTGATCCTCAGTCAGATCGGGGTCTCCAGTCCTCAACTAGACCTATGACCCTCTCATGACCACCCGCACACATACCACGACCAACTCGAGAATCAGACTCACTAAAGTCCCAAACTGATTACCACACGGGAGTAACCACCTCACCAATCCTCAACGAACTGCCAACCAAACTCATCTATGGTCTCATCAACAAGCACCAGAGTCTCGATAGTCAAACTCATAACCTTGGACCCCATATACTGGTTTCCACATGACTGGTGTATCCACCTCTCACAGAATTCTGTGGGTCTTCTACCGAGTGAGCCGACCGAACTCACTCGTTAGGTGCCCATAAATTCCTGGTGAGTCAACACCCACAACACAAATCTCAACAATGAACCTCAACACCATAACCGCGGGTAAACACTCTATCACCTCGCACCACAGGCTGTCCCCCCACCATACAGGTGTCCTAGCCTGGAATATCTCATCACATCACATCGCACCAACCCTCGATCAATGAGCGGGCGAGCACATCCTCAGCCTACTCGGTCACCCGGGGAATCACAAACCATACCAGCGGGAGCTGTCCCTCACCGCATCGTCCCTCGACCTAGGCGAGCACCTCCTCAGCCTATTCGGTCATCCAGGGAATCACAAACCATACCAGCGGGAGCTGTCCCTCACCGTATCGTCCCTTGACCTAGGCGAGCACCTCCTCAGCCTATTCGGTCATCCAGGGAATCACAAACCATACCAGCGGGAGCCGTCCCTCACCGCATCGTCCCTCGACCTAGGCAAGCACCTCCTCAGCCTACTCGGTCATCCAGGGAATCACAAACCATACCAGCGGGAGCCGTCCCTCACTGCATTGTCCCTCAACCTAGGCGAGCACCTCCTCAGCCTACTCGGTCATCCACGGAATCACAAACCATACCAACGGGAGCTGTCCCTCACCGCATCGTCCCTGGACCTAGGCGAGCACCTCCTCAGCCTATTCGATCATCCAGGGATCACCTCACCCGTCACACATTCGGGTATCGGAACTGCAAAGGACTTCTAAGATTACCTTGGGTGAACCAACATTCAGCCTGATGGCCTATCTAGGGTTAACATAATTACTTCCCAATTAGTCCTTAGCTGGGACTCCAAGACACCTTGTTTTCTAAATCAGATTACGCCTCTCTCATAGGTACGTCCGGGAAATATAAGAGGGACCGACCATTTGATCTATGCAAGGGGTTACGACTACCCATTTCTAATCACAAGGGAGTCTGAATCCCAACCACGCGTCCACTGTGCAGTCCCACATAACATCTGCACCCTAACTACACGACAAGCTAGGGGGAGTCTCTAGATCCTGATGTGGCCTAGTACCCATGTCCCACCGGCATCCCACATACATTAGCTATATGCATGCACAAATACCGCTACACATACTATTAACATAGTTCATTGTGTAATAATCAGATGCATATATATCATTATCTATCACGAGTTGGCATGTTAACATCCAAGCATGTTACGATGTCTACCAGTCCAAACTAATCATCATATAGTCATATGGCATTTTATCACCAGATTACATCACACCATAATCAAACATATACCATCACATATCACATATTCACATGCTGACATCTTAGCATATTATCAACCAAAATAAACTCTGATCATGTTGCCACACAATCAATCAATTATGACATCAATAAATCAATTCATATATGCCTCTGCGGGCATCGGATACGAATACACCCGGATGGGGGCCCGCCACATAATGGTATCAACAGTTCCCTTGCCGAGTGGCTCATAACACCGATGACCCCCATTCGCCGTATTCCGTACCCGCACATTTGATAGAGAAGTAAGATGCATAGATGCACGCTAAAAGCGATGATGAGTTCCCTCACCTGTGTGTCTTTGAAATTCAATGCGAGAAAACGAGTCTGCTGGGTTGAAGAAAGTTCGATCTGTTGAAACGAGAGCACAAGGATAAGCAATCAGGCAAAACGAGTCAAACTAAGTCTGGACTACAAACGGGCCCGAAAACGAGTCGAGTCCAAACCGAACTGAAGTGGGCCCGAAACTGAAATCTGGGTCCAGAATTGGTCCGGGCTCGAAACTGAGCCAAAAACTGGAAACTGGGTTTGAAATTGGATCGGGCCCTAAACTGGGTCGAAACGGGCCGGGCCGAACTGGGCCGAGCCCGAAATCGAGCTGAGCCAATTGGGTCTGGGCCTGATTAGCCGAGTCGGGCCTAGGGCTGGGTTGCCAAGATTGAACCCAGCTAAGTCAACTCAGTATCGGCTGAGTTGACTCAGCAGCCTAATAAGGAAAAAAGGGGGAAAAGAATGGAAAAAGAGGGAAATCAAGGGAAAATGAAGGAATAAGGAAAATGAAAGAAGAAAGGAGAGAAGGGAAAGGAGATCGAAGGAGATACCTGACGGAGAACTCAGATCTGGCTGCGGCGAAAGGGCAGGAGGGGCAAATCCGAGCGGGCTAGGTGGTTGCAGCTCGGGTTGATCTCAAATCAAGGTCGGAGAGAAGAGAAGGAGAGGGACGGGAGAGATGAAGAAGAAAGGGCCGAGAGGTGGAGAGAGAAAGAGACATGGGGCGGCGGCGGCTAGGGTTAGAGATTTTTGGGGTTTTAGTAAGAAGGAAAGGGAAGAAGAAAGGAGAGGAGAGGGGGGAAGAGGAAGAGAGGAATGAGAGAGAGAGAAGCAGCTGCGGCGGCACTGTAGCTATGAGCTACAGTTTTGCCGAAAACGAAATTTTAAGGAAAGGGGGTTAGGTTTAGGGTTTGGAGTCCTTTTCTCTTTTTTTTTTTTTAATATAAAAATCTTAAATTTTCCAAAATTAAATAAATAAATTAAAACTCATTAAAAATCAAACGTCAAACATCGAGGAAGATAACGTTTGATTTTCAAACTTTTTATATGATAAAATATTCAATGATTCGAAATTACCAAAGTACCCTTCGAGTGTCCGAACTCAAAATCGGGCAAACTAGGACCCAACACGGGGCCCACACTTTCCCCACTGCTACAAGACCCCAAAACTCCGAAATATCGGGTCGGGTCATTACAGTATGGCCGAACCCCATGGAAGATTATTAATAATTTTAAAAAGGTCTTTCCATGGAAAAGTCTTGATGATTGTAAAGGATTTGAATGAGGTCATGTTGAGGGATTTAATTATAGATACCTTGGTTCATGAACTTAAAGATGGAATATAGACATCATAGGGTTCAGCCATGGTGTATGGCTGAACCCCATGAATCAATTTTTATGGATCATTCATGGACCAATCATGTTAGATGAATAATTATGTTAGGAGATGGAAGGATTTGATTATGGATTTTGTTTATGTTGATGAATTATTTAGTAATGAACATATGTTTTTGGACCTAAAAATAAGGAGATGGAAATAATGGCAATATCGTAAATATAGGTTAAAATGAAAGATCATGGGTTCGGCCATGGTGTATGGTCAAACCCCATGAACCATGTTAGTGGGTTATTTATTAGCCTAAGCTTGTTTTAAATGAATGAAATGGACAACCATAGATAAAACAATGGCAAGGACGTAATTAAAGGTGAAAATGATGGACCATGGGTTCGGCCATGGTGTATGGCCGAACCCCATGGGGAATGTGTTATGGATTTAAGGTGTTGATAAGGTTAGATGATTAATTTATAAGTGTTTTGTTTTATGAATCAAGGATGGCATGGTTTTGGAATTGATTGAAAAAATCAAAGGATTACAAAGAGGGACCAAATCAAGTGAGTGAGGTTCGGCCATGTTGTATGGCCGAACCCCACAAAGGTTGGTTTATGGATTTAGGTTAAGGGTTTAAATGATTAACTTAGGGCTGATGGATTAATAAATCAAAGGAGGGACTAAAACCAAGTGAGTGAGGTTCGGCCATGGTGTAGGGCCGAACCCCACAAGGATGTTTATGGACTTAAACATAATAGGAAAGCAAATGGAACATGGATTTTGATTTATGGATATGTTATAAGGTAACGGGACTTCACAAAGGGTGTACAATCATTAACGGTTTCTGGACAAAAGCGCAAGGAGACTTTAGTGGTCTTTGGTAGGATTGTACCTCTTTGAAACCATGGTTATGTAATATGGTTTAACTTCTTATTCTGATGGTTTATGTTGTAAAAATGTTATGTTTCAAATATGAGATTTTAAATGCTATGATTTATATAATTGCATAGCATGTGGACATTTGCATTTCATGCAGGGCATAAGAGGGATGATATGTAACCGGAGATCCACACTTCGGCGGGGCGTCCATAATACAATCGTGGGGGATACCTTGATGAGGAGTTTTCCATCAAGAGGTAATCGGAGATCCACACTCCGTCGGGCCGACCATAATACAAATGTGGGGGATACCTTGATGAGGAGTTTTCCATCAAGAGGTAACCGGAGATCCACAATCCGTCGGGGCGTCCGTAATACAATCGTGGGGGATACCTTGATGAGGAGCTTTCCATCAAGAGGTTACTATGTGTTTGTGATGGGTGGGACTCATTGCATATGATAGTATGGCATGGCATTGAATCGGCATGATTATGATCTTTATTATCATGCAAGGTTTTTGGTTTTTATTTGTATGATTGGATCTCTATTATCATACATGATTTTAGATACGATGTTTTATAAGTATGGTATGATTTATTATATCTGGATTTGATATGTATTATATCTGGATTTTTTATACTAACCCATGTGTTAGCCTTACTTGGAATACCTACTGGGTGCGTTGTCTAACGCCCTACTTGTACCCTAGTTGATGACACAAGGAATGAATGGAACAAGGAACGAGATCGGAGCCAAGCTTAGAAGCTTGGATGATTAAGTTATATTTTGTTTAAGTTATTCATGGACTATGTATTTGAATAACTAGCATTCGGAATTGTAATATCGTAGATATATTTTCTATGGATTGGATGGTTAATAATTGGATATTTAAGTTATGATAATTATGGTTACGTGTTGGACTACTTTGCTATCTAAATTGGAATAGGATTGTTATCCTATTGTTAGTCCGCATATATGTTTTATTCTGCATGTTAACTTTAGTACGTGTGAACCATTTTAGTGGACTTGGCCCACGCACACGTATGGTTGGCCAGTTAAGCGTCGGGAGTTGGAAGCTCGGACTCAGCTCGTGTCGTGGCGTCCCGCTCTCTCTCACTCTTATATTCAAAAGAAAAAAATAGACTCTAATTTTCATCATAGTGAGAAAGGGCGGGGTGTTACAAATATTGGGGTTACATATATGATTAATGGATAATGTTAAGAACTATGGCTATACATGATTTATGGGGAACTTATGCATGTTCAGTATAAGGGATAAAATTTCATAGGAAAATGATCAAAGATCATGCTTTGGACCTTGCATGGCCGAACCCTAAATTTTACGTATAAGGACCATATGAGGACAAAAAGGGATTGGATGAGGTTCGGCCATGTTGTATGGCCGAACCCCATCAAATGACCTAATCATGTGTATGTAATTTTTAAGAGAAAGTGATGAACCATGGGTTCGGCCATGTTGTATGGCCGAACACCATGGAGGAATGCTTATGGATCTAATTATGTTTTAAATAAGTAACTTTGGACTATCATGTTGAGAAATGAGAAGATGGAAATAAGGAACCATGAACTATCATGTTGTGGCAGAGTTTGTTGCTCACTGCCTGACTTGTCATCAAGTTAAGACTGAACATTAGAAGCCACCAGGTTCACTCAAACCCTTACCAGTGCTGGAGTGGAAATGGGAACATATTTCTATGGATTTTGTAACAGGGTTGCCAAGGTTATCAAAGGACAACAATGTAATATGGGTCGTGGTAGATCGATTGACCAAGTCTGCACACTTTCTTTCTATCAAGATGACAGATTCATCTGAGACTTTGGGTCGACAGTACATCAAAGATATCATCAGACTACATGGTATTCCCAGGACTATTGTGTCCAACAAAGATAGCCGATTCACCGGCAGGGTGTGGCAGAGCATGCAGTCAGCTATGGGGACAAACTTATTGATTATCGCAGCGTTTCGTCCACAGACTGATGGAGAATCAGTGAGGACAATACAAACATTGGAGGATATGCTGAGAGCATCGATGTTAGACTTTAAGGGTGGATGGGAGGATCACTTACCGTTGGTTGAGTTCTCTTACAACAACAATTACCAGGCAAGCCTTTAGATGGCTCCATTCGAGGCGTTGTATGGTAGACCATGTAGATCACTAGTGTGTTGGACAGAGGCATGTGAACCTGCACTTATCGGTCCCGAGCTAGTTGTAGAGACCACGGAGCAGATTAAGTTGATACGAGAGCATTTACTTACTGCACTGAGTCGTCAGAAAAGCTACACTGATATGAGAAGGAGGTTCCTTGAGTTTGAAGTGGGAGACTTAGTGTTCTTGAAAGTCTCGCCACGAAAGGGACACAATAGCTCGGGTCCGTTTCCAATCCTAAATTGGGAAGAAAGGGAAACTGTTGCCTAGATTTGTGGGGCCGTTTCCTATCCTAAAGAGGGTAGGGGAGGTGGCTTATCAATTGGCACTTCCTCCATAGTTGTCATCTTTGCACGATGTATTCCATATGTCTATGTTGAGGAAATACAATCCTGATCATTCACACGTGTTGAACGTGCAAGATGTTGATGTGCAAAGTGACGTAACTTATGTGGAGAAACCGGTCAGAGTGATCGGGAAAGAATAGAGGGTACTACGGAACTGAGCCATTCAGTTCGTCAAGGTGGTATGGGATCGACATGGTAATGAGGAAGCCACCTGGGAACTTGAATCAGAAATGAAAGCAGCTCATCCTGAACTTTTTGTATAAGTTGTTTGAAACCCTACTTCGCTCGATTTTCGGGACAAAAATTTCAAAAGAGGGTAATATTGTAATAGCCCAGATTTTCAATGCAATAATTATATTGGCTATTATCTATTTTAATTGTTAAAAATTAAGATTTATAGATGGAGTGGATGCTAGATGGATAATAATTGAGGCAATGGCCCAAGTATGGTCCAATGGATCATGGATAGGGTTAATTCTAGTTAATTGGGTAAATGTGGTTAATTAGGTCAAATGCCCAATTGGGACCCGATGGGTCAAGATGAATTGATGATTAGGGTAAATGGGTAAGGAATGGATTTAATCGGGTCGTGTACCCGATTAAGATCTAAGGCATGGGGTCCACCTCATCAAGTGAGGTGGCGTGTGGTCTAAGCTAACTTGTGGGGCCGGCCACCGTGGTTGACTTGGTCAACCATGGGTGAGTTCATAGGTGAGTTCAAGAAGGTTAAGTGAAGTGAATGGAGTTAGGGAATTAATTAATTAAGAATGAATTCAAGTGGAGTTAGGGGAATGAGTTTCATTTAAGTGGGGTGAGTTGAATGGGTGGTGAGTCACTTAGAAGTTGAAAAGGCTAGGTGAGTCAAAGAGGAGGTGGAGGGTTTCCATCACAATGGAAACCCTAGACACAAAAACGTTGGAAAGGGAGTGTTGGCCAAGTGTAAGCCATGTACCCTCTTGGTTAGCCAAGGGACACATGGGAAGGACCCCATCTTGATGAGGGTGGTTGGGGAGATTAGGGTTAGCTATAACCAAAACCCTAGGGCTAACTCTTCATCTCATTCACTCTCTCCCTCTTCAAGCCCTCATTGGCCGGCCCTCTATAAGACAAGAAAAGAGTTAGGGTTTTTCCATCTCAACTCCTCTCCCTCTCACCAAAACCCTAGGGCAAGATAGAAAGGGCTTACACAAGAACAAGCCTCCCTTGGCCGATCCACCCTGTGGAGAAAAAGATAGAAAAATTCCCATCTCCTTCTCTCCCTCTCTCAATCTTCAAGCCCTAGGCCGAGCCCTCCCATAGGGTTTCACCTCAAACCCTCTCCCTCTCAATACTCTTTGGCCGAAGATCAAGGAGGAAGAAAAAAAGACTAAGGAAGGAGAAGAACGGAGGAGCAAGACGGAACGAAAGAAGACGAAGGAGACGCGGAAAAGGTAAGGTTTATGTTTTATGTTACTAAAAATATAAGAAATCAAGGGAACCATGGTTTCGGGGCTACGAAATGGCCGAAACCATGGGGTTCCATATGGGATTGAAAAAAAAGGGTTGGCCAAAATGTTGCCATGGATTTAAGATCCATTCAAGGAAAGACAAAATGAGGTTCGACCATGTTGTATGTTCGAACCCCATCAAGTGATAAACACGTCGGATGTAAATACCTATGAGATGGGTTGAAGAAATGAATGGTGATGAAGATTAGGGTTACATATATGATTAATGGATAATGTTAAGAACTATGGCTATACATGATTTATGGAGGACATTATGCATGTTCAGTATAAGGGATAAAATTTCATAGGAAAATGATTAAAGATCACGGTTTGGCCCTTGCATGGCCGAACCCTAAATTTTATGTATAAGGACCATATGAGGACAAAAAGGGATTGGATGAGGTTTGGCCATGTTTTATGGCCGAACCCCATCAAATGACCTAATCATGTGTATGTAATTTTTAAGAGAAAGTGATGAACCATAGGTTCGGCCATGTTGTATTGCCGAACCCCATGGAGGAATGCTTATAGATCTAATTATGTTTTAAATAAGTAACTTTGGACTATCATGTTGAGAAATGAGAAGATGGAAATAAGGAACCATGGGTTCGGCCATACAATATGGCCGAACCCCATGGTTCATTTTTATGGACCTAAGTATGTGTACATGAATTTGGTGATTAACCATGAAAAGAGATGATGGCTAAGATGGAAAGAAAATTATGAAAATGAAGAACATGGGTTCGACCATGATGTATGGCCGAACCCCATGGAGAGAATTTTATGGATCCACATCTATGTTAATGGACTATTAAGTTAAGAACTAAGAGGACAAAAATGAAGCACCATGGGTTCGGCCATGTTGTATGGCCGAACCCCATGGATGACCTTTGTGGATCTAGGGATGGTTGGATTAATAAATCAAAGATGGAATGATGTTGGACCCGCATTGGTTAAAATAACAAGGACTAAAAGAGGAGTCAAAACCAAAAGAGTAAGGTTCGGCCATGTTGTATGGCCGAACCCCACTAATAAGTTTTTATGGAGTTAAAACATTTTCAGCCCTAAGGTATGGCCGAAACCCCTTGGGGGTCTTAACCGGGCTAAGGACTATAATTGTAGGTGGAAATGAACATGGAATGATGGAAATCAAATGGGACATCAATTTAATTTATTTATGTGTAATAAGGTAACGGGATTTCACAAATGGGTGTACGATCGGCTTGACACGATCGGTGATCGATTTTTGGACAAAAACGCAAGGACACGATATTAGGACGTTGGTAGGATTCCTACCTTGTTGATACACTAGATTTATGTATATGGATGGTTTTTATTCCTATGTGTTACGATTTATTTTTGGTATCTATATGCTATGTTTAAAGGAATGGAATTTCAATACTATATGTGTAATATGAAATGGCATGATGCACTCATATCTCATGCATGGCATGGGAGGGAACAAATGAGGGGAGACCACGCTCCATTCGGGTTTCCGATAAACAATCGTGGGGAGGAATCCACACTAATTCCAATGGAAATACGGGAAGAGATGTATGATTGAATTGTAAAAGGAGTCCGCGCTCCATTCGGTGGGATCGATAAGGCATACGTGGGGAGTCATGACAATACCTTGATGTGGCTTGTACATCTAGAGGAATACTACGTGATTGTGATATGGTTGATGGGTGAGATTCATAGCATATGACACCCATGACATGGCATTGACTTGCATGGTTTTTGACATTATATATACTTATGTGATTTTTTTTATACTAATCCATGTGTTTGACCTACTCGGAGTACCTACTGAGCGCGTTGTCTAACGCCCTACTTTTATCTTAGATGATGATGCAGGAAATGGACGGAACGAAGGACGTGAACGGAGCCAAGCTTAGGAGCTTGGATGATTTAGATTTATTTTATTTAAGTTCTTATTTGGACATGTAATTTGAGTAACTAACATTTTTGGGACTGTAATAACTTAGAAATATTTGTTATGGTTACTTTTATTTTGGACATTGAAACTTAAATTATTTAATGTGATGGATTTCTTTGTTATTTGAAATTGGATAGGATAGTAACTCTATTATAATTCCGCATTACGTTATTCCGCAAGCTTAGCCTTAATGCGTGTGAACCATTTTAGTGGACTTAGTCCATGCACACGTATGGTTGGCTAGTTAAGGGCCGGGCTGTGGAAGCTCGGACTTATCTCATGTCGTGACGTCCCGCTCTCTCTCACTCTTTATTTTCAAAAAAAAAAATAGACTCTGATTTTCGACGAGTGAAAAAAGGGCAGGACGTTACAGTTGGTATCAGAGTGAAACCGGAAGTATGAATCTTTCGAAGTAAGATTAAGACGGTATCATGTCTCACTGACAAGATAAGAACCCCAACTGACCGACTCTTCGGAGTCCGCTGCAAGGGGGCCGGATTAATTTACTTTGTTAGACTCAGACTGAAGCATTCAATCTGAAAGCAACACTTGATGAAAAAAGAATGATAGCAAGGGAAGGACAGTCACTATAAATTGGATTTATCAATCATAGCAAATAGGAGATATTTCTCTGAAACAAGAAAACAACAGGATCTCCCCAAATTGAGAAACAGTGATGGATTTATCAAACATAACAAAATAGGAGATATTTCCCTGAAACAAGAAAACAACACGATTTCCCTAAATTGAGAAACAGTGATGAATTTATCAAACATAGCAAAATAGGAGATATTCTCCGAAACAAGAAAACATTAGGATTACCCCAAAATTGAGAAACAACACTTGATGCTTAGGAAGTTTCCCCAAAGAACAAGAAATACAAAGATGCTTATTTGGCAATTTCCCAAAATATATAAACACAAAACTTTACGAGAAAGGTAAGTCAAATGATGTTTCAATGACTTAGGAAAATGCCTCCGAGAAGAAGACATACACAACAGAACCAACAACATGAAGAAGAACATAATGGAGAGGGTCAGGACAGTGTAAACATTCCTGAAGTACCTCCTGAACTACAAAACCTAGTACAAGCAGTAGTCACTTCCGTTCTATAGCAACTCTTGAGCGGAAATGGAGACACAACCTCCAATAAAACACAGGACCAAAAAAGTCAGGGTGGGGGAAATACTTTTCGCCCTCACAAGAGATTTAGACCTAACTTTGGGAGACCTTCAGTCTCTACTAGTTCCACTGGTAGCTTTCGTTCCAATCATCCCTCCGCATCAGGATCTGTTTCTCAGATTTTTTGAGGGGTGAACACCTGTTTCCAATGTGGTCAGCAGGGCCATTTCAAATGAGAGTGTCCACCGAACGATAGATTTCCTCACTTCAAGGGTTCTTTCCGTCGTCCGGCTTGACTAGCTCAGTCACAAGGATCTAGAGCACATGACCAGACAGGACGAGCACCTATTCCGATAGGATCTAGACAATTGAATGCTTCGACTTCTTCTCCATAGACAGTGGATCATTCGGTGATTCAAGGCATGACAGTAGTTTGTAGTTCATATGCTTATGCGTTATTTGATTTGGGAGCATCCCACTCGATTGTATTTACTGCATGCACATCTGTTACTAGCACTTTAGTACAACAAATGTCCACTGCACTTACTATAGTATTCTCTATTGGTAGACGATGACGACAATTGGTGGGTATATCGATCCCACGACAGATACAGTGGTCCCATGGTAAATGTGAGGTTCGATGGATAGATAGCATCTTCCCATGGATGAAGGTTTCCATGGTGGTTTCGGTTGATGCCGGATATTGGTATTATGATACGTATTGGTAGTGTGAGGGACAATTTGGTCCCATCAGTTGACATATTAGTCCTATGATAGACATATTAGTCCTATGAAGGTATTAGTTATGCCCATGAATGGATTATACCAATTGGGGGGGTGGGGGGCTATATTCATGGATCTGATGAACAAAATCTTTCGTCCTTATTTGGACAAGTTTGTAGTCGTTTTCATTAACGATATCCTGATTTATTCCAACCATTGGGAGGAGCATGCAGAACATCTAAGGATAGCCTTGGACACCCTGAAGAAAAAACAATATGCCAGAGCAAACAAGTGCGAGTTCTGGCTATCTGAGGCCAATTTCTTAGGACATGTCCCATCAACGGAACAAATAGCCGTGGACACGGCTAAAGTGGCAACAGTAAGAGACTGGAAAGCTCCAAGGAATGTGACCGAAACCCGCAGCCTTCTGGGATTGGCCGTTATTATAGGAAATTTATCATGGACTTCTACAAGATTGCATCTTCACTTACCTGACTCACTCAGAAAGGAATCAAATTTGAATGGTCTGATGTATGCAACCGGAGATTCGAGGAACTGAGGGAGAGGCTTACGACTGCTCCTATTCTGATTTTGCCAGAAAGAGGTAAGGGCTATGAAGTATATTGTGATGCTTCAGAAGAGGGACTTGGGTGTTCTCTAACTCAAAGTCAACGTGTGGTGGCTTATGGTTCAAGACAGTTGAAAATTCATGAACGCCACTATCCCACACATGATCTGGAATTAGCCGCAGTGGTCTTTGCTCTCAAAAGCTGGAGACACTACCCTTATGACGAGAAGTTTGAAGTATTTTCAAATCATAAAAGCCTGAAATATTTGTTTGATCAGATGGAACTCAACATGAGGCAACGCAGATGGATGGAATATCTGCAAGATTATGAGTTTACGCTTCGATATCATCCTGGCAAGGCGAAAGTGGCGGATGCCCTCAGTCGTATGTTACATGCAACAGTGGCCAGTTTGATCAGTAAGGAATGAAAAATGCTGAATACAATTCGAGAGTTCAATTTGTACATCAAGAACCATGGGAGTATGTATAACCTGATCCTACGGTCCAACATGGTTTCCAAGACTGAACAGGAACAATGGACAGATCCGGAAGTGGAAGAGATATGGGATAAACTGTCTACCGGTGAGGTTATACCGGAATGGGAGTTACGACCGGGACATGGTCTGTTATTCCGAGGCAGGACATATGTGCCCCAGAGCTGTAGAAGAGAGTTATTGATCGAGGTACACCAAACCAAACTCTCTATTCATCCGGACAGCACCAAGATGTATCATGATCTGAAGAGACACTATTGGTGGCATGGACTCAAAAGAGATGTGGCAGAGTTTGTTGCTCACTGCCTGACTTCTCAGCAAGTTAAGACTAAGCATCAGAAGCCACCAAGTTTACTTAAACCTTACCAGTGTCGGAGTGGAAATGGGAACATATTTGCATTGATTTTGTAATAGGGTTGCCAAGGTCATCAAAGGGCAACGATGCAATATGGGTCGTAGTAAATCGAATGACCAAGTCAGCACACTTTCTTCCTACCAGGATGACAGATTCATCTGAGACTTTGGGTCGATGGTACATCAAAGATATCATCAGACTACATGGTATTCCCAAGACTATTGTGTCCAACAAAGATGGCCGATTCACCAGCAGGATGTGGCAGAGCATGCAGTCGGCTATGGGGACAGATTTATTGATTAGCACAGCTTTCGTCCACAGACTGACGGACAATCAGAGAGAACAATACAGACATTGGAGGATATGCTTAGAGCATGTATGTTAGACTTCAAGGGTGGATGGGAGGATCACTTACTGCTGGTTGAGTTCTCTTACAACAACAGTTACCAGGCAAACCTCTAGATGGCTCCATTCGAGGCGTTGTGTGGTAGACCATGTAGATCACCAATGTGTTGGGCAGAGGCCGGTGAACCTGCACTTATCAGACCCGAGCTAGTTGCAGAGACCACTGAGCAGATTAAGTTGATACGACAACATCAAGTTACTGCACTGAGTCGTCCGAAGAGCTACGCTGACAAGAGAAGGAGGTTCCTTGAGTTTGACGTGGGAGACTTAGTATTCTTGAAGGTCTTGCCATGAAAGAAACACATGCGATTTGGGAAGAAAGGGAAACTGTCGTCCAGATTTGTCGGGCCGTTTCCAATCCTAAAGAAGGTGGGGGAGGTGGTTTATTAATTGGCACTTCCTCCATAGTTGTCATCTTTCTACGATGTATTCCATGTGTCTATGTTGAGGAAATACAATCTCGATCCTTCACACGTGTTGAACGTGTAAGAAGTTGATGTGCAAAGCGACGTAACTTATGTGGAGAAGCCGGTCAGAGTGATCGGGAAAGAACAGAGGGTACTATGGAACTAAGCCATTAAGTTCATCAAGGTGGTATGGGATCGACATGGTAATGAGGAAGGCACTTGGGAACTTGAATCAGAAATGAAAGTAGTTCATCTTAAGCTTTTTGTATAAGTTGTTTGAAACCTTACTTCGCTCGATTTTCGGGACGAAAATTTCATAAAAGGGTAATATTGTAATAGCTCAGATTTTCAATGCAATAATTATACTGGCTATTATCTATTTGAATTGTTAAAAATTAAGATTTATAGATGGAGTAGATGCTAGATGGATAAGAATTGAGGCAATGGCCCAAGTATGGTCCAATGGATCATGGATAGGGTTAATTTTATTTAATTGGGTAAACGTGGTTAATTGGATCTGTAATACCTTGACCTAGATTAAGCGTAGTTTAGCTTAATAATCTTGCTTAAGCCGGTTAATCTTGAAGATTACAGTTAGGGCTTTGAGAAAAGCCTAGGTGTGGCCCAATCCGAGTTCGAAAGCTCAGTGATCCAGCTCGTTTAGTTGAAGGGGAAAATGGTAATTTACCGCTTATTGTTATTATTTTATAATTTGTGTTATTATGTGATATTATTGGATGGTATTATTCTCCTTAGTCAAGGATTTCTATTTCTGATTTTAAGATAATTTTATTTTCAAAAAATAGTATTTAAAACTGCCCATCAAAACCCTGAAATGGAGAAATAAATATTTTTAAATGGTTTTTGAAATGAGATAATTTTAGATACAGGTGTAGTATATTAGACCATTTTAGTATGGTCTAGTTTATTCTTTCAAAACCCAAAAAATGAGGTTTTTAAATCATTTTATTTAACACAAGTTAAAACATGTAAATAGTGTTAAATTATGATTTTTATTTAAACCTTTGGTTTTTAGTGAGTTTTAAATCTCCAATTTTTTATGGTAACTAGAATTTTTAAAACCCAACTCATCGGTCAGGTTGGATTAAAATTTTCATGCTTTAAAGATGTTTTTTTTAATAAAAATCAGAATTTTTATATTTTGGGGGCCTCTTTGCAAAACTGAAAATATGGGAGGACTTGTATACATCTGGAACTACCGAACAGTGGTTAAACTATTCGGGACGTCGGCAGTAGCTGCATGCTATGGCATGCAGTGGCCACCCTTTGATCAGATCTTCTATAAATTGAGCCCCTTCTCTGCAGATCAAAATCCCACACTTTCATTTTCTCCCTCTCAGCCTCTCCGTTTTCGAAACTTTGGTTAACCGTAGCTTTAAAGGAAAGATTTTTAAAAGACCGGATTTTCAACCCAGGAACTCCAGTGAACGTAACCACTATGTTCCTCTTTCAATTCCAGTCGGTTTAGAAGCAAGAAAAACCGATTTTGATTAAGTTTTGAGTGTGTAAAACCAGTTTGAAGTTTAAGAAAAACCATAGGATTTCTTGTACCAGTGAGGTTTTCGTTTTAAAATTCGCTGGCCTAATGAGTTTCAAAGTTTAAAATCACTTCCTATGGGAAGAGGACTCACTGTGGAGTCCATCTGACCGGTTGGATGTGAAAATCGAATCTGGAAAACCCACTTTTTACGGATTCGTATTTCATACAGTGTCTGCCCGTCACTGTCTGCTGTTGTAGACAGTGGAGGAAGACGGCTCTCGGACGGTCCGAGAGTCGAGCTTCGGACAGTCCTAGGGTAGCACCCTTCGGACGATCTAAAGTCAGCCCTTCGGACGTTCCGAGCTTTACCCGAAGCCCGAAGCGTCCGAGGCAGGTTTTACTCGCCCGGATGTTCCGAGCTGAGTTTGGAAGGACCGAACTCTACTCAGACTATTCAAGCCACACTCGGCATGTTCCGAGACACCAGACCCACCGAGACCCTTTTTTGGATTTTATCGATTCGGAAGGACCTTCGGATGCTCCGAGACCTGTTCTTCAGACGATCCGAAGTCAGACCCAAGGTCCGAAGTCAGTGACTAGTTTAGGCAGTGGTTCGGTTGATTCGAAGCCACAATACCTGGTTCCGAGGTATGTTCCGAGGGACCCAGTTTTTTAGTGTCTAATCTTGTTTGATTATTGACGCATGTGATGTGATGTTAGTACCCATTTAAAATAAAATGTACTAACCCTCTTCTCTTATTACTATAGTGTATATACTAGTGTATTCACTTCCAGACCAACTCTATTGGTCGGGCACTTAGTGACTTCACTTCCAGGCCGGCGCTATTTTTGTCGGGCACTGAGTGACCACGAGGCTTTACTCAACATGTCAAATTTGGTCCTATCCAGAAGACAACCGAGAAGTGACCTGAGTATCTAGACCTAACTCAATAAGTCAATCTAGTCATGCCTAGAAGACAATATGAGTTTTGGACTGAGCACCTTATTATTACTCTATTGTGGATTATTGTAACTTAAAATGGTTAGAAAACCAAATAGGAGACTCAATTCCATTTACCTTGGGTTTTTTTGGAAAACAAGTATGGCTTTGAAAAACTACTTGTATGTATACGTGTAAATGTATGTTGACCTGTTAATGATCGTGCACTTGTTTGCTTATTGAACAGAGACCGCGATACCGTACATATACGGTGAGGGAACTTAACTTTACAGTAGGTATAAACAGGTTATATGAGATGGATCTTGAGCAATGAGTGGTTTCAAGTTTGATGAACCCACTCATGTGCCTAGACATGATGCATTATTGTAAAAAGTGCTTATGGTAATGGTGAATGCTATGATGTTAATCATATGAAATGTGTAATACTGCTTCCACGTGGCCTTAACTATTGAACCAATATCGGCCATGTGTGTGAGATGGTTTACATCTACTGGACCATGGGTGTCGACAGTTGCTGACTTGAGGAGTGTCAGTATCTGCTATGTGAGAGCCAGAGATGTACTTGCGAGGATGTATTTTGACCGTGTCGGGACTTAATACGATGGTCTCAGCGTAGTATATAGGCGTTACGTTGGATGACAGCAGTATTGGAAGAGATGATGAATTATGGGAATGATGATGATATTATACTTGATGTTGAGATTTTGTTATCAAGCATGAGATATTATATTGCAACTGTTGATTATTTGCTAACTCGATGTTTACTTAAACTGCACAGTTATATTTCCTTCACTGGGCTAGTTAGCTCACCACACTCACCTTTCAGGAGATGAACTCGAGGAGGAGAACCCTCTGTTTGAAGCTTAGGGTGAATAAGCTGCGGCGTTAATTTGGGATTCCCACTGAGGGGAATACCCTTGTCTTTGCTTTCTGGTTCTTGGAACCATTTGTTTTTGTAAAGTACCTATTGTGGTACTTAATTTGTTTAAACGTGATGTATTAAGACTACCATGTATCCGTAGCTACTCTAATGGTGTTTTCAATGATAATTCGATGTTTGGAATTATGTGTGTTGATGTTTGTCTCTTGGGTTAGACTTATGGTATATGTTTGAGTCCACATGTTGGGATCATGTGTGACCTCTGGGGCGTGACTGCTTGGTATCAGAGCTTCGGCTCAAACTCTAGGACTGTGATGGGTTACAACTTAGTTAGACTTGTTGTTGACTTAGAACTGCAATTGTTTTTGACATTTTCCTGTTTTGTGATACAGATATATCAAGCAATGTAGAGTACACTGACTTGTGGGACAGAGGGACCCCTAGCTATCCGATAGACCTAGTTTCTTCAGATGATTCCAGCATTCCAAACTTTGTCAATGAAGTTGCACCTAATGAGGAAGTGGAAGTAGCATCATCCGAGTACCATGTTGGGGTTGTTCCAGAAGAGGAAGTGGGAGATGTCCCAAATCTAGAAAAGTCTGTAGGGGAGATAGGCTCGCCTGAGTATACTCCAGCTACTCCAACTTCGGATGAGTGGACAGATTATATGTGTGAATTGTGCAATCAGGAGGGGCACAACTGTACTTATTGCCCCTACCCTATTGATGTCATCTTCCCTGTTTGCAGACTTCGCGGGCATGGGAGCGCAAGGACTAATTGTCCCTATGTTGGGGGACCAAGGATCATACCCTGTTTGACTTGTGGAGTGTTTGGGCATAAGTCGGCGACTTGTTCGGACAACTTCTTTTACTTTGGTGATGATGCAGGATCTTCTTCGGAAGATTAGATTAGAGTGTGTCGGGGAGATTGTTTTGTAAGGGTTGAGTTTTGTTTTGTTGTTTTGAAGGGTTTTCAAACCCTACTAACCCTTGCAATTGTAATGCAATTTGAATGATTTCTAATGAATTTTACAACTTGTGTGAATTGCTTTAACAAGTTTCTTAAAATGGTTAAGTAATATTTACAAGTGTAAATAACAAATGTCAGGACCCAACACTAACGGAAACAACTGACGTGGGAGGAGGACTGGTCTTCAACCCCTTGACCTACCCAATGAGGCCATTCGGGTAGCGATGGAAGCATTGTAGCAAATGGCTGAAAATATGCGACGCCCTCCTATCCGTACGCTAGAAGAGAGAGCCACATCGACTCTCAAGGACAGAGGACACTAGTGCCGCGAGGAACTGGCTGACTCAGATTAGCCAGATCCTGAACACCCTAGCCATTGCCGATGACTTGAAAGTAACTTTGGCGGGTACCAGTTGGAAGGAAACGCTTACGAGTGGTGGGAAGTGAAGAACTTGGTCATGAGCCAATGACGTGGGAAGAGTTCTCAGTAGCCTTTCTGGCCCATTCCTCAACATCCAGTAGGGTTCTGATTCAGTGGCACAGTATGACATATGTTTCATCGACTTGATACAGTTCGTACCTTGGATAGTGGCGAAAGAAGAGGAGAAGGTCTAGCATTTTGAGAATGAACTCCGACCATTTCTGTAGAGGCAAGTGGCCGGCTTAATCTTTGACACCTTGGAGGAGATTATTGATCGGGCTTCGAAGGTGGAAGCGGTGGATATTATCAACCGGATCACCGAAAAATTTCAGAAACCTTCTTCTAACAACAAAGCCAAACTCAACCAGAAGAGGCCATTCTTTAAGAAGAGCCAGCTTAGCAAAAGACAGTCGAGTCGTTCTGACTCCCGACAATTCGTGTGCTATACCTGCAACTACCCTGGGTATACTTCTAAGTTCTGCCCATCAGGAAGGAAGGCTTGCTACCACTGCAAGCAGACCGGGCACCTGTTTAAGGATGGCCCCTATCTCAGTAAAGCTGCACCTTCGCAAGGCGCAGGAGCTTCTTTTTCTGTGGCGCAACCATCTGTTGGTCGAGGTTCTCAGCAGACCTCCAGAGGCTCGGTGGTACCAAGGAATAGACCACCACATAATAGCTAGGGGAGAGGACAAGGACGTCCTTTGGGGAGAATCTACATGATTGGGACTCAGAAGGAAGAGCCGACGGAGAATACGGTGATAAAAGGTACCCTTAACCTTTTCAGTCTTTTGGCTCGAGTATTTTTTGATACCAGTGCTTCACATTCCTTTATTTCTAGAGCTTGTTGTGATAGATTGGGTTTGAAACCAGTAGAAGTAGCTAACCCGCTAATGGTAGGATCACTCTTGGGTAAGAAAGCTATGGTAAACCAAATGTGTAGATCTTGTATTTTGAGGATTAGCGGTGTAGAGTTGTCCTATGATTTTCTTGGGTTGGAAATGATGGACTTTGACATCATCTTTGGTATGGATTGGTTGTCAGTTTTTGAGGTTCTGATCGACTGTTCTCAGAGGAGAATTTGTGGGGTCTCCTCAACCAATGAGAGGTTTATGGAGAAGTTGGTACCCTACGAGAAGATGAGAGTCACTTTCTCTGGCCTTAGGGCGTATCCTGGTAGTGTGGTGGCGAGCATAGGTTGGGAAGATATAGTTGGTGTAGGGTCTGTTGCTCCTCGGGTGGTGTGTGAGTTTATGGATGTGTTTCCTGACCAGTTAGTTGGGTTGCCTTCACGCCAAGAGCTAGAGTTTGTTATAGACCTACAACCATGAACATCTCCAATTTCCATGGCACCTTATCGGATGGCGCTGGCTGAATAGAGAGAGTTAGCTACGCAAGTAGATGAGCTTCTTAGTCTTGGTCTTATCCGTCGAGCAACTCGCCGTGGGGCGCACCTGTTCTCTTTGTGAAAAAGAAGGATGGATCAATGAGGATGTGTATAGATTACCGGCGGCTTAACTAGGTAACTATTAAGAATAAGTATCCGTTGCCTAGAATAGACGACCTCTTTGATCTTTTGAGAGGATCGAGATGCTTTTTGAAAATCGATCTGAGGTCGGGTTACCATCAATTGCGGATTCGAGAGGAAGACATTCCTAAGACTGCTTTCCGGACGCAGTATGACTTGTATGAGTTTGTGGTGATACCTTTCGGTTTGACCAACTCACCAGCCATGTTTATAGATTTGATGAACCGCGTGTTCCAACCGTACCTGTGAGAGTTCGTGGTAGTCTTCATAGACGATATCTTGATCTTTTCATCGTCAGAGGAGGAGCACGAGCGTCATCTGTGCATTGTTCTTCAGACTCTTCGAGAGCATCAGCTGTTCACTAAGCTAAGCAAGTGCGAGTTTTGGTTGACTCAAATGCAGTTTCTTGGACATGTGGTGTCTCTAGAAGGGATTTCGGTAGATCCAGCGAAGGTCGAAACAGTGAAGACTTGGGAAAGTCCCAAGAGCGTGTTCGTGATCAGAAGCCTTCTGGGATTAGCAGGATATTAAGTGCGAGTGGAGCGAAGTTGTGAAAAAGCATTCCAGGAGTTGAAGGAGAAGTTGACTACGTCTCCAATTTTGATAATACCCGAGCAAGGATGAGGTTACGATGTATATTTCGACGTGTCCAAGTTTGGTTTGGGCTGTGTGCTGATACAAGAGGGGAAGGTGGTAGCTTATAGTTCCAGGCAATTGAAGGGACATGAGTAGAACTACCCGACTCATGATTTGGAGTTGGCAGCCGTTGTATTCTCGTTAAAATTGTGGAGACATTACTTGTATGGTGAGAAGTTCAATGTGTTTTCTGATCACCATAATCTCAAGTATATCTTCACTCAGAAAGACCTGAATATGAGGCAGCGAAGATGGATGGAGTACCTGGGAGATTACGACTTTAGTCTCTCTTATCACCGAGGGAAAGTCAACATAGTGGACTATGCCTTGAGCAAGAAGTCTCATAGCAACGTGGCAAGGATGGCATCCTTGTAGTGGAAGATGTTGGAGGTTCTATCAGAGTATGATCTGGAGCTGATCGAAGGAAGCAGGTCAGCAAGAATCCATAGTTTGGTTCTGCAACCCAAGGTAACTAGATTGGTAATGGAAGGACAACAGAATGATCCAAAAGCAAAGGAGTTGGCGACTCAGCTTTTAGGAGGAGCGACTCTGGAAGATTGGAAGATCAAGGCGGATGGAGGTCTGACGTTCAAAGATAGACTTTTTGTATCAAAGACGGACGAGTGCAGGAGAAAGATGTTTGGCCACTTTCATCGTTCTCGCTTTGCAGTGCATCCTGTTGGTACAAAGGTGTATCACGACTTGCGGCGACTATTCTGGTGGAAAGGTATGAAGCGAGAGGTAGCAGATTTTGTGTCGAAGTGATTAACTTGTCAACAAGTGAAAGCAGAACATCAACGACCAGGTGGGAAAATCCAACTTTTAGAAGTGGCTGAATGGAAATGGGAGCATATCACGATGGACTTCGTAACCGGATTCCCGAAGTCTCCTAAGAAGAACGTCGCTATTTGGGTAATAGTCGATCGATTGATGAAGTCAGCTCACTTTCTGTAGATCAAGAAGACGGATTCTTTGGCTACTCTGAGTAGATTGTATTTAAAAGAGGTAGTCAGATTGCATAGAGTGCATGTATCCATTATATCTGATAGAGATCCGAGGTTTGTATCAAGATTTTGGCAAGGATTACAAGAGGAGTTGGGGACTAAGTTGTGCTTCAGCACTGCTTTTCACCCTCAGATGGATGGTTAGTGAGAGAGAACCATTCAAACCTTAAAGGATATGCCAAGAGCTTGTGTGATGGATATGTAGGGAAGTTGGGAAGATCACTTGCCTTTGATCGAGTTTGTTTACAACAACAGTTATCACTCCAGTGTACAGATGGCATCCTACAAGGCTCTGTATGGCAGACCTTGCAGGTCACCTCTTTGTTGGACAGAGGTAGGAGACAAAGTGCTGCTAGGACCTGATCTAGTGCGTGAGACGTCGGAGCAAGTTGAAGTGATCAGACAACGTCTCAAGATAGCCTAGAGCAGACAAAAGAGTTATGCTGACAAAAGGCGACAACCTTTAGTGTTTACAGTTGGCGACTGAGTTTTCTTACGTGTGGCACCACATCATGGAGTGCAAAGGTTCGGGCGCAAGGAAAAACTATCACCTAGATATGTTGGACCCTTTGATATCTTGAAGAGGATAAGGGAAGTGGCCTATTAGTTGGACCTTCCTCAAGCTTTGGAGAGAGTGCATAGTACGTTCCACGTGTCTATGTTAAGGAAGTCTCAGAGGACCTGACTTTTAAAGAAGTGCCAGTAAAGATTCAAGGACATCGGACTCAAGAACTCAGGAGGAAGTCTATTCTTCTGGTGCAAGTGTTGTGGCAACATCGCGACGTGCAACATGAGACGTGGGAACTTGAATCGACGATGCGGAGGTTGTACCCTGGCTTGTTCACAGGCCAAAAAGGTATAAGTTTGTTTTAAATTTCGGGACGAAATTTCTTTTAAGGGGTAGGATGTAATACCCTGACCCAGATTAGACGTAGTTTAGCTTAATAATCTTGCTTAGACAGGTTAATCTTGAAGATTATGGTTAGGGCTTTGAGAAAAGCCCAGGTATGGCCCAATCCGAGGTCGAAAGCTCAGTGATCCAACTCGTTCAGCTGGAGGGGCAAAATGGTAATTTACCGCTTATTGTTATTATTTTATAATTTATGTTATTATGTGATATTATTGGGTGGTATTATTCTCCTTAGTCAAGGATTTCTATTTCTGATTTTAAAATAAATTTATTTTCAGAAAATAGTATTTAAAACCGCCCATCAAAACCCCGAAAGGGAGAAATAAATATTTTTAAATGGTTTTTGAAATGAGATAATTTTGGAAACAAGTGTAGTATATTAGACCATTTTAGTATGGTCTAGTTTATTCTTTCAAAACCCAAAAAATGAGGTTTTTAAATCGTTTTATTTAACAACGTTAAAACATGTAAATAGTGTTAAATTATGATTTTTATTTTAACCTTTGGTTTTTAGTGAGTTTTAAATCTCCAATTTTTTATGGTAACTAGAATTTTTAAAACCCAACTCATCGGTCAGGTTCGATTAAAATTTTCATGCCTTAAAGATGTTTTTTCTAGTAAAAATCAGAATTTTTATATTTTGGGGGCCTCTTTGCAAAACTGAAAATATGGGAGGACTTGTATGCAACCGGAACTGTAACACCTCAATTTCTCAACGAAGTAGATAATTACGAAAATGCCCCTGATGTGTTAAATTAATTATTTTGTGATGTCAAATAAGGAAATGGTGGGGCCCATTGCTCAAATTAAGATCATATGAGCACATTATAAATGTCAAGTTTGATTGGATGGGTAATGAACATCAATTGGGTCGAAAATGGCTAAATGGGTCAAAGGGCCCAATTGGGCCCAATGGGTCATAATGGATGATTTGACCATTGTGTAAGCTCAAATTAAATGGGGTCAAGCTGAACTGATTGGAAATCAAGTATAGCAAAAATGGGTAGGCTTGAAGCACAAGTGAAAACCAATTAAAAATGGCAAAATCAGCCCATGAATGGGTCATGTTGTCAAAATGGGTCAAGGGGCTGATTGGGGACCCAATGGGTCGGGTTGACCAAGTTGACCACGGATGACCGTGTGGGGCCTCAGATGAACTCCAGTGTGAGTTAGTTCAGCTTGAGTTGGATTGATTTGGAGTGAGTTTGATTTAAGAAAAGAGTTGACTCAAACTTGGTGCATTAAATGTGATGAGTTGGATGAGTTGAGTTGGAATAGAAATACCATGAATCAAATGAGTCAAGAGGATATGGAAAGGTGTTTTAATCTCACTCAACACTTAATCAAACCCATCCCAGCCGTTGAGAGTGAAGAGGTGCCTTGGCAAAGCCAAGGGATACCAAGGTGGGGCGGCAACATGCATCTCATGAGATGCATGTGTTGTGAATGAAGGGTTGCAACGTTTGGGTGAAGGGGTGTCTTGAATGATACCCAATATCCCATCGGTTTTGGGAAGATTAAATGAGGGAAAATGAATGGAAGATGGGACTGAAATTACAAAAGGAAAAGGTTACCATTCTTGGCCAATTTTCACATTGAAAATCCAAGAAATTCCCATGTCTCTCTCCCTTACTCCAAATTCATTTCTTGGCTAATCAGCAGAGGTGTTGGCACCAATTAATCAAACATAAACAAGCAAAGGATTAAGGAAGAAAGGAAGAAAAAGAGGGGAGAAGGCAAGGATCATAAGGCGAAGGAAATTTGGTAAGATTTCTTAAGTGTTCAAGTTAAACAAGTTGTAAGAAAAGGGTGTATATTGGGCCATGGTTATGGCCGAATGCACCAAGGTTTTAACCTTGAATAATAGAGGTTTTGAATGGTAAAAATGATCATAGGGTTCGGCCACCATGGAGGGCCGAATCCCATGTAAATGATTGGTTGGTTTTGATGTGTTTGAAACATAGAAACCATGAAGTTTTGTGGACTGTTTTGATGTTTCTTTAAGACTCAAATGCGTGTTTTAAAGAGGGTTAAAAACATGGACTTGAATGACATCAAGGACTGAAGGTATCATGGGTCTAAATCATGGATTAAAATTGATGAAATGGACCATTGGGCTAGGCCATCTTGGATGGCCGAATCCGATGAAGTGTTATGGTCATTTGGACAAAGTGATGAACTTAATTGGATGGTTTTGAGAGGTAAAAATGCAGTAATGTTATACTGATTATTACTTGTCTAAATGAGACCTAAAAGATATTCATAAGGACCAAGACATAGACATAGGGTTTGGCCACTTTGGATGGCCGAACCCCATGAAAGTATTTGATGATTTTGGTGAGTTAAAGCCCATATAAATTATGGTGTTTTATGTGATTTGATGAAGATTAGCTTGCTGTTATTGGTTGGGCAATATAGGGCTGAACCATGTCAATGTTAGGGTTAAGTTACTGATTCAAATCATGGGTAGATGATGGACCAATTAAATCAAGAGAACCATTGGGTTCGGCCAAGTTTATGTGTTGTGTTTGTTATTGTTTCCTTGATTTTATAAAGGGTTTAAAGTATTTCAATGGAGAACCATTTGGTGATGGATAAGTGGAAATACATGGTTCCGCCAGGTATAGGGCCGAACCCCATAAAATGACAATTGTTTTGATATGGTTTAGCCTAGTGATAAAGCTGTAAATAAGGATGATAATGGATAGAGAAAGGTCATGAAAGAAGGTTAAACCAAGGAGGTATGGTTCGGCCATGACATATGGCCGAACCCTACCAAGACATGTTTAAAGGGGTAAGTATTTAAGAATTGGTTAAATGGAAAAAGAGATTAAATCCTAAGTTGATGATGTTCGGCCATGGGCATGGCCGAACCCCACATGATGTGGTTGGGTCTTAGATGTGAATGAATAAGTAAATGATAGTATGATTTACTGATTGTTATATGGACAATGTACCGGAAGTTGAACGACGTATGAGTCGTGACCGGTGACGCTAAAGAAAGTTCAAATACTGAAGTCAATCTTTAGTAGGTTTCCTACCTACTTGTAACCACAGTTTTATCCTAGTTTTTATGAGACTCTTTTTTATTTTATGTGGTTTCAAATGATATATTATGTGTTTACAAATGACATACAATGCATTGACATCTCATGCATGGCATGGGATGAAGATTGTGGAACCCGGAGCCCACTCTCCGGTGATATGCTGTGATGCAACTCTGAACCTCCTTAGGCGACGCAGTTCCCGCCAGGAGTAGAATTATGATGATGATAGGACATTGGTCTCCTTAGGCGATGCAGGTCCCGCTAAGAGAAATCTCATGATACTGAGAAATACATTGGTCTCCTTAGGCGATGCAGGTCCCTCCAGGAGGAATGTTATTGTGATTTACCTTGACGGTGCGAGTCACGTCAAGTGATGGCTATGATTGTGCATGTTGGGAGAGACTCATTGCATGTGCATATTTCATAGCATTGTTTTACCTGTTTTTGATAATCAAATATTTGACATATGCATGTTTTACAAGCTAACCTTGTGGTAGCCCTGATTCGGGAACCTACTGGGCTTTTTGATCTAACGCCCTAATTCTATCATCAGAGGAGAATGCAGGTACAAGGAAAGGGAAAGAGAAGGTCGATGACCGGGAGGGGAGCCAAGCCTAAGCGCTTGATCGTTAAACTAGACTTCTTTATTACTGTCATTTGAATTATAGTTTGTGGACATATAATAAGTTATTACTTTGCTATGGTTTGATTAGGTTATTAGCTATGGATGGTTGTTTAGGTTAATTAATATTTGAGACTGTTATTTGCTATCTATTCATTCTATTTCCGTAGTTAGTCTAGTTTTATTCTGCAAGTTATTGTTTGGTTCCGTGTGTGATTTGTTGTCATGGTCTAGCCCATGTACACATGGGTGGCCAGTTAAGGTTCAGACTTGAGTAGTCAGAACTTAACTCGCGTCGTGACGCCGCCCGCTCTCTTCCGGTGTTTATGTTTTAAAAAAAAAAATAGACTCTGATTATTTGTCTCAGAAAGGACGGGGTGTTACAGTTGGTATCAGAGCGAAACGGGAAGTTGAATCATCGAAGTAAGATTAAGGCGGTTTCATGTCTCACTGACGGATAAGAATCCCAACTGACCGACTCTCCGGAGTCCGCTGACTGGGGGCCGGATTAATTTACTTCGAGTGACTTAGACTGAACAATCAATCTGAGAACGACAATGAAAGATAGCAAAGTAAAGTACAATCATCATAACTGGATATGTCAAACATAGCAAAATAGGATGTACTCCCCTGATATTCCCCATTGAGAAACAAACAACAGGAATTTAGAGATTTCCCCAGAAACGAAAGAAACAAAGAGTGATGATTTGGTAATCTTCCCAAACAAAGTACATGATATTATGCATGATCAAATTCCCCTGAAAACCAAGAGTGGTTTATTTAGAATTGTTGTTGAATATTCCTGTGTTTTAAATGTTGTGGCACAGATATGTCAAGCAACGAGGAAACATAGAGTTATGGGATAAAGGGACACCTAGTTGTCCAGTAGATTTGGTATCGACTTCCAACAGTATCAGCATGGAAGTCAATGTGGACCTTCAAGAGGGGCCTCCCGAGGAGGAGGAATGGAACTTGGCACCATTGGAGGAGGTGAACCTAGCACCATTACCGGAGTATCTTATGGAAGATATTCCTTGGTTAATGGAACCTTTTGAGGAAGAAGAAGAGGATCTAGCACCTTTTTTGGAGGATCCTATTGCGGATGTTCCTATAATATTGGAATCACTTGGGGAGATAGATCCCTATGATACGTGTGAGTTGTGAAACCAGGACAGGCACAACTGTATGTATTGTCCTCACCCGCTAGGCATTGTCTGTTCGTTTTGTGGACTACATGGGCATAGGGAGGCGAGGACTAATTGTCCATATATTGGAGGACCTGGATTAATACCCTGCACGACTTGTGAAGTATTGGGGCACACGGCGATGACGTGTCCTGATAACTGTTTCATGTTCGCTGATGATGCGGAATCTTCTACGGAAGACTAGGCTAGGAATTAATATGAAGGGGTATCAAAAAGAGGGTTATATTGTAAGGGTACATATTTTTTTTTTATATATAGGGTTTTGTTGCACCCTACCCACCTTTGTACAAAGATGAAGTATGAATTTATATAAAGTATCCGATTTTATGATTTTAATGAGGATTTATGGTATTTAATGCATATTTTTTCTGGAAATTAAGTCTATGATGTTTCCATGAATAGGAAGAAATGGCGCCCCAGAAAAAGATTGTAAAGAATCAAAAGGGAAAAGAAAAAGTTTTGCAAATCGGAATAGGTGAAGGGGCATCAAAGTGAAGGACGTGACAAGACGGTAAAAAGAAAGAGGAGGTGTTAATAATCACGCCACAAGGGAAAGTGATACCTCAACGTGAGAGGGTTGTACATAAAAAGGTGCAATCGGTACATGACAAGGAACAGTCAGTTCATGACGAGGAGAGATCAGTCCACGAAAGATCACGTGATGAGGAAGAATCACATCATTCTCAGCGAGAGGAGGAGGATAGTGACCCTACGTATCGACGGTATGAAGAGGAAGGGAATGACTCTTCATATCGACAGGAAGAAGAAGGAAACAATAACAGCGACGTGACTATACCACATGTACTGCATGAACTACAGAGCTTGGTACAGGCAGTAGTCACTTCTGTCCTCCAACAACATATGAATGGAGCTGGAAGCACGAGTGAAAATAATGACTGTAATATGGTCAGAGATTTTCAACAACAGCGCCCACCTTACTTCAAGGGCAGAGAAAGGCTTGTCGGGGCGGAGAAGTGGTTGGAAAAGATCTACCACATACTGACTCTTTTGAATATCAAGAGTCATGCTCACAAAATCGTATTGGCCACGTCACAGCTGATTGATGATGCTGCTAAATGGTGGAAAGTAGTGGAGAAACAGCAGACACTTGTGCCAGAAGGAGAAAGAATTGCTATGACCTGGGAGCAATTCTCAGCGACATTCTTAGAGAGATATTTGCAGGAGGAAGAGAGGGAACGTCAGATTCAGGCCTTTATGACATTTGTTCAAGGCTTAATGATGGTGGCTGAGTATCACCAAGAATTTCTCAACCTATCAATTTATGCATTTTATGTTGTGGACACGGAATATCGGAGGGGTCGCAAGTTCGAGCGTGGGTTACGGCCAAACATTCGGGCCAGGGTAACCGTGTTCAAAGCAGCCACGCTGGCGGAAGTGGTCTGCAGGGCTACCATTGTGGAATAAGAATTGGCGGAATTTACAAGAGTGGACAACCGCCGAGCGCCGAGTGGAAGGGGTACGTACCAACCCAACAAGAAGTTCAGATCGAACTTCAGCAGACCCTTGCCGTCTATTGGATCAACTGGGGGCTTTCGTCCCAATCAGCCCTCCCAATCTGTAGCAGTCACTCAAGCTTCTAGAGGAGTGAACACCTGCTATCACTGTGATCAACCAGGTCACTACAAAAAGGACTGCCCAAAACTCAACAGGCAGTCATACTCCAGAGGATCATTTCGTCCGCCAGCTAGACCGGTAAACTCCAGAGGAGGTAGAATGCAAAGTCGGGGAGGTCGAGGGTCTAACCCTGCTAGAGTGGGACGATTATTTACTCTAACTTCTCTAGAAGAAGAGGACCATGCGGTGATACAAGGTATGGCGGTAGTGAGTAGTTCTTATGCATATGCACTATTTGATTCTGGAGCATGACGCTCCTTCATAGCTGCATCATTTATTACTGCTACCGGTACATTAGTTCAAAGATTAGCCACAGCACTTACAATTGTGTCCCCTGTCGAAGACTCGGCATTGGGACTTATATGTACGGCGGTTAACACTGAATTAGCTGGACTCAAATTTGAGTTCAATTATCTGGTGCTTGACATGTCTGAGTATGATATAATATTTGGCATAGAATGGTTGGCTAAGTTTCATGCCAACATCGACTGTTATAACCGAATAGTGACATTTTGGTCACCCGAGGGCAAGCAATACGTAGTTCGTGCAGATAAACAGAGTGGACTGCAGGAAGGGTTAAACCACGTGGTATTGAATAATATCACCATAAATAAAGCTCCAGTTACTAAACTTCCGGCAATTGTACAAGAATTTGTGGATGTATTTCCAAAGGAACTCCCTGGTTTACCGCCTATGAGGGAGATCAACTTTGAGATCAAGTTGTACCCTGGCACAACACCAGTGTCGTTACCACACTATCTGATGGCACCAGCAGAGATGTCGGAGCTAAAGAAGACCGCTTTCCGGGCGCGGTATGGACTATACGAGTTTGTAGTCATGCCATTTGGACTCACAAATGCGCCAGCAGTGTTCATGGATTTAATGAACAGAATCTTCTGTCCGTACCTAGACCAGTTTGTAATCGTATTCATTGACGATATTCTGATATATTCCAAGAGTCAGGAAGAACATGCAGAGCAATTACGGATAGTTTTGGATACTTTGAGGCAGAATAAACTGTATGCCAAAGCCAGTAAATGTGAGTTCTGGCTATCCCAAGTAAACTTCTTGGGACATGTTATATCTGAGGGAGGTATAGCCGTGGATCCGGCTAAGGTGGCAGCAGTGAAAGATTGGAAAGCGCCCAAGAATGTAACTGAAATCCGTAGCTTCTTGGGATTGGCTGGTTGTTATAGAATATTTATCGTGGATTTTACAAAAATAGCATCTCCATTGACTCGACTCACACAGAAAGGAGTCAAGTATGAGTGGGCATATCTTTGTAACCAAAGGTTTGAAGAACTGAAGACAAGACTTACCACTGCCCCTATTTTAGTTTTGAGGGTAAGTGGCAAGTGTCACAGGGTATATTGCGATGCCTCGGGAGAGGGACTGGGTTGTACATTCAGTCAGAGTAATTGTGTGGTGGTGTATGGTTCAAGGCAGCTAAAAATACATGAACGTCTTTACCCCACACATGATTTGGAATTAGCTGCAGTGGTTTTCGCTCTCAAGAGTTGGAGACACTGCCTCTACGGCGAGAAATTTGAGGTATTTTCTGATCATAAGAGTTTAAAATATTTATTTGATCAGAAGGAGCTCAACCTCAGGCAGCGAAGATGGATGGAGTATCTGGCGGATTATGAGTTTGCGCTTCAATACCATCTAGGCTTGGCAAACAAAGTAGCGGATGCTCTCAGCCGTATATCACATGCATCCGTAGCATGTTTGATCAGATCGGAATGGGAAATGTTGAATACCATCCGAGAGTTTAAACTCTATTACAACAACCGTGGGACCATATAAAATCTGGTTATACAATCCAACATAGTCACCAAGATTGAACAAGAACAACGTATGGATCCGGAAGTGGAGGACATATGGGCCAAGATGTCTATTGGCACAGTTGTGCCGGAATGGGAATTAAGACCAGGACAGGGTCTTTTATTCCGGGAAAGAACATATGTGCCAAAGAGTTGCAGGAAAGAGCTACTGATTGAAGCACATCAGTCCAAGCTCTCTATCCACCCGGGCAGCACCTAAATGTACCATGATTTAAAGAGGCATTATTGGTGGCATGGACTAAAAAGGGATGTGGCGGAATTCGTGGCACATTGTTTAACTTGTCAACAAGTTAAGACTGAACACCAAAAACCACCAGGGTTACTCAAACACTTAGCAGTGCCAGAATGGAAATGGGAACACATTTCCATGGACTTTGTATCGGGGTTGCCGAGGTCTTCAAAGGGCAATGATGCCATATGGGTCATAGTCGACCGGCTGACCAAGTCCGCACATTTCATTCCTATCAAGATGATGGATTCATCTGAGACGTTGGGTCGGCGGTATATTAAAGAGATCATTCGGCTACATGGCATTCCCCAAACGATAGTATCGGACAGAGATGGCCGTTTTACCGGCAGAGTATGGCAAAGCAAGCAGTCAGCCATGGGGATAGACTTATTGACTAGCACCGCTTTCCATCCACAGACTAATGGACAGTCCGAGAGAACGATACAAACCTTGGAAGACATGCTGAGAGCATGCATGCTAGATTTCAAGGGTGGATGGGAGGACCACATACCACTGGTGGAGTTCTCGTATAACAACAGCTATCAGGCAAGCCGTCAGATGGCTCCATACGAGGCATTATGTGGTAGATCGTGTAGGTCACCGGTATGTTGGAAAAAGGCTGGAGAGCTTGCATTGATTGGACTGGAACTAGTCGCACAGACTACCGCACAAATTAAGTTGATACGTCAACACTTATTGACTGCACAGAGTCAGCAGAAGAGTTATGCTGACAAAAGAAGAAGATTTCTTGAGTTTGAAGTGGGGGACATGGTATTTTTAAAGGTCTCGCCACGGAAGGGACATTTGAGGTTCAGAAAGAAGGGGAAGCTGTCGCCAAGATATGTGGGACCGTTTTCCATCATAAGAAGGATGGGGGATGTAGCTTACCAGTTAGCACTTCCTTCGTAGTTAGCAGCTCTACATGATGTATTGCATGTGTCAATGCTATGAAAGTATAATCCGGATCCGTCCCATGTTTTGAATGTTCAGGATATTGAAGTGCAAAGCAACGTGACGTACGTCGAGAAGCCGGTCAGGATAGTGGACACTGAACAAAGGGTGCTGCGAAATAGAGCGATTCAGTTCGTAAAAGTGGTATGGGACCGACGTGGTGATGAAGAGGCCACATGGGAACTTGAATTGGAGATGAGAACAGCTCACCCCGAATTATTTATGTAATTTAATTTGAGAACCCTACTTCATTCGATTTTCGGGACGCAAATTTTAAAAAGAGGGTTATATTGTAACACCTCAATTTCTCAACGAAGTGGATAATTACGAAAATGTCCCTGATGTGTTAAATTAATTATTTTGTGATGTCAAATAAGGAAATGGTGGGGCCCATTGCTCAAATTAAGATCATATGAGCACATTATAAATGTCAAGTTTGATTGGATGGGTAATGAACATCAATTGGGTCGAAAATGGCTAAATGGGTCAAAGGGCCCAATTGGACCGAATGGGTCATGATGGATTATTTGACCATTGTGTAAGCTCAAATTAAATGGGGTCAAGCTGAACTGATTGGAAATCAAGTATAGCAAAAATGGGTAGGCTTGAAACACAAGTGAAAACCAATTAGAAATGGCAAAATCAGCCCATGAATGGGTCATGTTGTCAAAACGGGTCAAGGGGCTGATTGGGGACCCAATGAGTCGGGTTGACCAAGTTGACCATGGATGACCATGTGGGGCCTCAGATGAACTCAAGTGTGAGTTAGTTCAGCTTGAGTTGGATTGATTTGGAGTGAGTTTGATTTACGAAAAGTGTTGACTCAAACTTGGTGCATTAAATGTGATGAGTTGGATGAGTTGAGTTGGAATAAAAATACCATGAATCAAGTGAGTCAAGGGGATATGGAAAGGTGTTTTAATCTCACTCAACACTTAATCAAACCCATCCCAGCCGTTGAGAGTGAAGAGGTGCCTTGGCAAAACCAAGGGACACCAAGGTGGGGCGGCAACATGCATCTCATGAGATGCATGTGTTGTGAATGAAGGGTTGCAACGTTTGGGTGAAGGGGTGTCTTGAATGACACCCAATATCCCATCGGTTTTGGGAAGATTAAATGAGGGAAAATGAATGGAAGATGGGACTGAAATTACAAAAGGAAAAGGTTACCATTCTTGGCCGACTTTCACATTGAAAATCCAAGAAATTCCCATCTTTCTCTCCCTCTCTCCAAATTCGTTTCTTGGCTAAACAGTAGAGGTGTTGGCACCAATTAAACAAACATAAACCAGCAAAGAATTAAGGAAGAAAGGAAGAAAAATAGGGGAGAAGGCAAGGATCATAAGGTAAAGGAAATTTGGTAAGATTTCTTAAGTGTTCAAGTTAAACAAGTTGTAAGAAAAGGGTGTTTATTGGGCCATGGTTATGGCCGAATGCACCAAGGTTTTAACCTTGAATAATAGAGGTTTTGAATGGTAAAAATGATCATAGGGTTCGGCCACCATGGAGGGCCGAATCCCATGTAAATGATTGGTTGGTTTTGATGTGTTTGAAACATAGAAACCATGAAGTTTTGTGGACTGTTTTTGATGTTTCTTTAAGACTCAAATGCATGTTTTAAAGAGGGTTAAAAACATGGACTTGAATGACATCAAGGAGTGAAGGTATCATGGGTCTAAATCATGGATTAAAATTGATGAAATGGACCATTGGGCTCGGCCATCTTGGATGGCCGAATCCGATGAAGTGTTATGGTCATTTGGACAAAGTGATGAACTTAATTGGATGGTTTTGAGAGGTAAAAATGCAGTAATGTTATACTGATTATTACTTGTCTAAATGAGACCTAAAAGATATTCATAAGGACCAAGACATAGACATAGGGTTTGGCCACTTTGGATGGCCGAACCCCATGAAAGTATTTGATGATTTTGGTGAGTTAAAGCCCATATAAATTATGGTGTTTTAGGTGATTTGATGAAGATTAGCTTGCTGTTATTGGTTGGGCAATATAGGGCTGAACCATGTCAATGTTAGGGTTAAGTTACTGATTCAAATCATGGGTAGATGATGGACCAATTAAATCAAGAGAACCATTGGGTTCGGCCATGTACATGGCCGAACCCCATGGGCTGTTTTTGGGATAAATGGACTAAGTTTATGTGTTGTGTTTGTTATTGTTTCCATGATTTTATAAAGGGTGTAAAGTATTTCAATGGAGAACCATTTGGTGATGGATAAGTGGGAATACAAGGGTCGGCCAGGTATAGGGCTGAACCCCATAAAATGACAATTGTTTTGATATGGTTTAGCCTAGTGGCAAAGCTGTAAATAAGGATGATAATGGATAGAGAAAGGTCATGAAAGAAGGTTAAACCAAAGAGGTATGGTTCGGCCACGATGTATGGCCGAACCCTACCAAGACATGTTTAAAGGGGTAAGTATTTAAGAATTGGTTAAATGGAAAAAGAGATTAAATCCTAAGTTGATGATGTTCGGCCATGGGCATGGCCGAACCCCACATGATGTGGTTGGGTCTTAGATGGGAATGAATAAGTAAATGATAGTATGATTTATTGATTGTTATATGGACAAGGTACGTAAGTTGAACGACGTGCGAGTCGTGACCGGGTGACGCCAAAGAAAGATCAAATACTGAAGTAAATCTTCAGTAGGTTTCCTACCTACATGTAACCACAGTTTTATTATAGTTTTTATGAGACTCTTGTTTATTTTATGTGGTTTCAAATGATATATTATGTGTTTACAAGTGACATACAATGCATTGACATCTCATGCATGGCATGGGATGAAGATTGTGGAAACCGGAGCCCACTCTCCGGGGATATGCTGTGATGCAACTCTGAACCTCCTTAGGCGATGCAGTTCCCGCCAGGAGTAGAATTATGATGATGATAGGACATTGGTCTCCTTAGGCGATGCAGGTCCCGCTAGGAGAAATGTCATGATACTGAGAAATACATTGGTCTCCTTAGGCGATGCAGGTCCATCCAGGAGGAATGTTATTGTGATTTACCTTGACGGTGCGAGTCACGTCAAGTGATGGCTATGAATGTGCATGTTGGGAGAGACTCATTGCTGTGCATATCTCATGGCATTGTTTTACCTGTTTTTGATAATCATATATTTGACATATGCATGTTTTACAAGCTAACCTTGTGGTAGCCCTAATTCGGGAACCTACTGGGCGCGTTGATCTAATGCCCTAATTCTATCCTCAGATGAGAATGCAGGTACAAGGAAAGGGAAAGAGAAGATCGATGACCGGGAGGGGAGCCAAGCCTAAGCGCTTGATTGTTGAACTGGACTTCTTTATTACTGTCATTTGAATTATAGTTTGTGGACATGTAATAAGTTATTACTTTGCTATGGTTTGATTAGGTTATTCGCTACGGATGGTTGTTTAGGTTAATTAATATTTGAGACTGTTATTTGCTATCTATTCATTCTATTTCCGCAGTTAGTCTAGTTTATTCCGCAAGTTATTGTTTTGTTCCATGTCTAATTTGTTGTCATGGTCTAGTCCATGTACACATGGGTGGCCAGTTAAGGTTCAGACTTGAGTAGTCTGAACTTAAATCGCATCGTGACGCTGCCCGCTCTCTTCCGGTGTTTATGTTTTAAAAAAAAAAATAGACTCTGATTATTTGTCTCGGAAAGGGCAGGGTGTTACAGTTGGTATCAGAGCGAAACGGGAAGTTGAATCATCGAAGTAAGATTAAGGCAGTTTCATGTCTCACTGACGGATAAGAATCCCAACTGACCGACTCTCCGGAGTCCGCTGACTGGGGGCCGGATTAATTTACTTCGAGTGACTTAGACTGAACAATCAATCTGAGAACGACAATGAAAGATAGCAAAGTAAAGTACAGTCATCATAACTGGATATGTCAAACATAGCAAAGTAGGATGTACTCCCCTGATATTCCCCATTGAGAAACAAACAACAGGAATTTAGAGATTTCCCTAGAAACAAAAGAAACAAAGAGTGATGATTTGGTAATCTTCCCAAACAAAGTACATGATATTACGCATGATCAAATTCCCCTGAAAACCAAGAGTGGTTTATTTAGAATTGCTGTTGAATATTCTTGTGTTTTAAATGTTGTGGCACAGATATGTCAAGCAACGAGGAATACATAGAGTTATGGGATAAAGGGACACCTAGTTATCCAGTAGATTTGGTATCGACTTCCAATAGTATCAGCATGGAAGTCAATGTGGACCTTCAAGAGGGGCCTCCCGAGGAGGAGGAATGGAACTTGGCACCATTGGAGGAGGTGAACCTATCACCATTACCGGAGTATCCTATGGAAGATATTCCTTGGTTAATGGAACCTTTTGAGGAAGAAGAAGAGAATCTAGCACCTTTTCTGGAGGATCCTATTGCGGATGTTCCTATAATATTGGAATCGCTTGGGGAGATAGATCCCTATGATACGTGTTAGTTGTGCAACCAGGACAGGCACAACTGTATGTATTGTCCTCACTCGCTAGGCATTGTCTGTTCGTTTTGTGGACTACATGGGCATAGGGAGGCGAGGACTAATTGTCCATATATTGGAGGACCTGGATTAATACCCTGCACGACTTGTGAAGTATTGGGGCACACAGCGATGACGTGTTCTGATAATTGTTTCAAGTTCGCTGATGATGCGGAATCTTCTACAGAAGACTAGGCTAGGAAGTAATATGAAGGGCTATCAAAAAGAGGGTTATATTGTAAGGGTACATATTTTTTTTTTATATATAGGGTTTTGTTGCACCCTACCCACCTTTGTACAAAGATGAAGTATGAATTTATATAAAGTATCCGATTTTATGATTTTAATGAGGATTTATGGTATTTAATGCATATTTTTTATGGAAATTAAGTCTATGATGTTTCCATGAATAGGAAGAAATGGCGGCCCAGAAAAAGATTGTAAAGAATCAAAAGGGAAAAGAAAAAGTTTTACAAATCGGAATAGGTGAAGGGGCATCAAGTGGAGGACGCGACAAGGTAGTAAAAAGAAAGAGGAGGTGTTAATAATCACGCCGGAAGGGAAAGTGATACCTCAACGTGAGAGGGTTGTACATAAGAAGGTGCAATCGGTACATGACAAGGAACAGTCAGTTCATGACGAGGAGAGATCAGTCCACGAAAGATCACGTGATGAGGAAGAATCACATCATTCTCAGCGAGAGGAGGAGGATAGTGACCCTACGTAGCGACGGTATGAAGAGGAAGGTAATGACTCTTCATATCGACGGGAAGAAAAAGGAAACAGCAACAGCGACGTGACTATACCACATGTACTGCATGAACTACAGAGCTTGGTACAGGCAGTAGTCACTTCTGTCCTCCAACAATATATGAATGGAGGTGGAAACACGAGTGAAACTAATGACTGTAACATGGATAGAGATTTTCAATAACAGCGTCCACCTTATTTCAAGGGCAGAGAAGGGCCTGTTGGGGCGGAGAACTGGTTGGAAAAGTTCTCCCACATACTGACTCTTTTGAATATCAAGAGTCATGCTCACAAAATCGTACTGGCCACGTCACAGCTGATTGATGACGCTGCTAAATGGTGGAAAGTAGTGGAGAAACAGCAGACACTTGTGCCAGAAGGAGAAAGAATTGCTATGACCTGGGAGCAATTCTCAGCGACATTCTTAGAGAGCTACTTGCAGGAGGAAGAGAGGGAACGTCAGATTCAGGCCTTTATGACATTTGTTCAAGGCTCGATGATGGTGGCTGAGTATCACCAAGAATTTCTCAACCTATCAATTTATGCATTTTATGTTGTGGACACGGAATATCGAAGGGGTCGCAAGTTCGAGCGTGGGTTACGGCCAAACATTCGGGCCAGGGTAACCGTGTTCAAAGCAGCCACGCTGGCGGAAGTGGTCTGCAGGGCTACCATTGTGGAATAAGAATTGGCGGAATTTACAAGAGTGGACAACCGCCGAGCGCCGAGTGGAAGGGGTACGTACCAACCCAACAAGAAGTTCAGATCGAACTTCAGCAGACCCTCGCCGTCTGTTGGATCAACTAGGGGCTTTCGTCCCAATCAGCCCTCCTAATCTGTAGCAGTCAATCAAGCTTCTAGAGGAGTGAACACCTGCTATCACTGTGATCAACCAGGTCACTACAAAAAGGACTGCCCAAAACTCAACAGGCTGTTATACTCCAGAGGATCATTTCGTCCGCCAGCTAGACCGGTAAACTCCAGAGGAGGCATAATGCAGAGTCGGGGAGGTCGAGGGTCTAACCCTGCTGGAGTGGGAGGATTATTTACTCTAACTTCACCAGAAGAAGAGGACCATGTGGTGATACAAGGTATGGCGGTAGTGAGTAGTTCTTATGCATATGCACTATTTGATTCTGGAGCATGACACTCCTTCATAGCTGCATCATTTATTACTGCTACCAGTACATTAGTTCAAAGATTAGCCACAACACTTACAATTGTGTCCCCTGTCGAAGACTCGGCGTTGGGACTTATATGTACGGTGGTTAACACTGAATTAGCTGGTCTCAGATTTGAGTTCACTTATCTGGTGCTTGACATGTCTGAGTATGATATAATATTCGGCATGGATTGGTTGGCTAAGTTTCATGCCAACATCGACTGTTATCGCCGAAGAGTGACATTTTGGTCACCCAAGGGCAAGCAATACGTAGTTCGTGCAGATAAACAGAGTGGACTGCAGGAAGGGTTAAACCACATGGTATTGAATAATATCACCATAAATAAATCTCCAGTTACTGAACTTCCGGCAATTGTACAAGAATCTGCGGATGTATTTCCAAAGGAACTCCCTGGTTTACCGGCTATGAGGGAGATCAACTTTGAGATCAAGTTGTACCCTGGCACAGCACCAGTGTCGTTACCACACTATCGGATGGCACCAGCAGAGATGTCGGAGTTAAAGAAGCAGATTGATGAACTGCTTAGGCTGGGTTGCATCCGGAACAGTACATCATCATGGGGAGCACCAGTGCTGTTTGTGAAGAAGAAGGACGGTTCACTTCGGATGTGCGTGGACTACCAGAAGCTGAATCAGCTAACAGTCCGGAATAAGTACCCTCTACCCAGAATAAATGATTTATTCGATCAATTGAGGGGTTCTAGCCATTTTTCAAAGATTGATTTGATGTTTGGTTATCATCAAATACGGGTTAGGGAGGAAGATATAGAGAAGACCGCTTTCCGGACGCGGTATGGACTATACTAGTTTGTAGTCATGCCATTTGGACTCACAAATGCACCAGCAGTGTTCATGGATTTAATGAACAGAATCTTCCGTCCGTATCTAGACCAGTTTGTAATCGTATTCATTGACGATATTCTGATATATTCCAAGAGTCAGGAAGAACATGCAGAGCACTTATGGATAGTTTTGGATACTTTGAGGCAGAATAAACTGTATGCCAAAGCCAGTAAATGTGAGTTCTGGCTATCCCAAGTAAACTTCTTGGGACATGTTATATCTGAGGGAGGTATAGCCGTGGATCCGGCTAAGGTGGCAGCAGTAAAAGATTGGAAAGCGCCCAAGAATGTAACTGAAATCCGTAGCTTCTTGGGATTGGTTGGTTATTATAGAATATTTATCGTGGATTTTACAAAAATAGCATCTCCATTGACTCGACTCACACAGAAAGGAGTCAAGTACGAGTGGACATATCTTTGTAATCAAAGGTTTGAAGAGCTGAAGACAAGACTTACCACTGCCCCTATTTTAGTTTTGTCGGTAAATGGCAAGTGTTACGAGGTATATTACGATGCCTCGGCAGAGGGACTGGGTTGTATACTTAGTCAGAGTAATTGTGTGGTGGTATATGGTTCAAGGCAGCTAAAAATATATGAACGTCTTTACCCCACACATGATTTGGAATTAGCTGCAGTGGTTTTCACTCTCAAGAGTTGGAGACACTGCCTCTACGGCGAGAAATTTGAGGTATTTTCTGATCATAAGAGCTTAAAATATTTATTTGATCAGAAGGAGCTCAACCTCAGGCAGTGAAGATGGATGGAGTATCTGGCGGATTATGAGTTTGCGCTTCAATACCATCCAGGCATGGCAAACAAAGTAGCGGATGCTCTCAGCCGTATATCACATGCATCCGTGGCATGTTTGATCAGATCGGAATGGGAAATGTTGAATACCATCCGAGAGTTTAAACTTTATTACAACAACCGTGGGACCATATAAAATCTAGTTATACAATCCAACATAGTCACCAAGATTGAACAAGAACAACGTATGGATCCGGAAGTGGAGGACATATGGGCCAAGATGTCTATTGGCACAGTTGTGCCGGAATGGGAATTAAGACCAGGACAGGGTCTTTTATTCCGGGAAAGAACATATGTGCCAAAGAGTTGCAGGAAAGAGCTACTGATTGAAGCACATCAGTCCAAGCTCTCTATCCACCCGGGCAGCACCTAAATGTACCATGATCTAAAGAGGCATTATTGGTGGCATGGACTAAAAAGGGATGTGGCGGAATTCGTGGCACATTGTTTAACTTGTCAACAAGTTAAGACTGAACACCAAAAACCACCAGGGTTACTCAAACACTTAGCAGTGCCAGAATGGAAATGGGAACACATTTCCATGGACTTTGTATCGGGGTTGCCGACGTCTTCAAAGGGCAATGATGCCATATGGGTCGTAGTCGACCGGCTGACCAAGTCCGCACATTTCATTCCTATCAAGATGACGGATTCATCTGAGACGTTGGGTCGGCGGTATATTAAAGAGATCATTCGGCTACATGGCATTCCCCAAACGATAGTATCGGACAGAGATGGCCGTTTTACCGGCAGAGTATGGCAAAGCATACAGTCAGCCATGGGGATAGACTTATTGACTAGCACCGTTTTCCATCCATAGACTGATGGATAGTCCGAGAGAACGATACAAACCTTGGAAGACATGCTGAGAGCATGCATGTTAGATTTCAAGGGTGGATGGGAGGACCACATACCACTGGTGGAGTTCTCGTATAACAACAGCTATCAGGCAAGCCTTCAGATGGCTCCGTACGAAGCTTTATATGGTAGACTGTGTAGGTCACCGGTATGTTGGACAGAGGCTGGAGAGCCTGCATTGATTGGAGCGAAACTAGTCGCAGAGACTGCCGCACAAATTAAGTTGATACGTCAACACTTATTGACTGCACAGAGTCGGCAGAAGAGTTATGCTGACAAAAGAAGAAGATTTCTTGAGTTTGAAGTTGGGGACATGGTATTTTTAAAGGTCTCGCCACGGAAGGGACATATGAGGTTCGGAAAGAAGGGGAAGTTGTCGCCAAGATATGTGGGACCGTTTTCCATCATAAGAAGGATGGGGGATGTAGCTTACCAGTTAGCACTTCCTTCGCAGTTAGCAGCTCTACATGATGTATTTCATGTGTCAATGCTAAGAAAGTATAATCCGGATCCGTCCCATGTTTTGAATGTTCAGGATATTGAAGTGCAAACCGACGTGACGTACGTCGAGAAGCCCGTCAGGATAGTGGAGACTGAACAAAAGGTGTTGCGAAATAGAGCGATTCAGTTCGTAAAAGTGGTATGGGACCGACGTGGTGATGAAGAGGCCACATGGGAACTTGAATCGGAGATAAGAACAGCTCACCCCGAATTATTTATGTAATTTAATTTGAGAACCCTACTTCACTCGATTTTCGGGACGTAAATTTTAAAAAGAGGGTTATATTGTAACACCTCAATTTCTCAACGAAGTGGATAATTACGAAAATGTCCCTGATGTGTTAAATTAATTATTTTGTGATGTCAAATAAGGAAATGGTGGGGCCCATTGCTCAAATTAAGATCATATGAGCACATTATAAATGTCAAGTTTGATTGGATGGGTAATGAACATCAATTGGGTCGAAAATGGCTAAATGGGTCAAAGGTCCCAATTAGACCCAATGGGTCATAATGGATGATTTCACCATTGTGTAAGCTCAAATTAAATGGGGTCAAGCTGAACTAATTGGAAATCAAGTATAGCAAAAATGGGTAGGCATGAAACACAAGTGAAAACCAATTAAAAATGGCAAAATCAGCCCATGAATGGGTCATGTTGTCAAAACAGGTCAAGGGGCTGATTGGGGACCTAATGGGTCGGGTTGACCAAGTTGACCATGGATGATTGTGTGGGGCCTCAGATGAACTCAAGTGTGAGTTAGTTCAGCTTGAGTTGGATTGATTTGGAGTGAGTTTGATTTACGAAAAGTGTTGACTCAAACTTGGTGCATTAAATGTGATGAGTTGGATGAGTTTTGTTGGAATAAAAATACCATGAATCAAGTGAGTCAAGGGGATATGGAAAGGTGTTTTAATCTCACTCAACACTTAATCAAACCCATCCCAGCCGTTGAGAGTGAAGAGGTGCCTTGGCAAAACCAAGGGACACCAAGGTGGGGCGGCAACATGCATCTCATGAGATGCATGTGTTGTGAATGAAGGGTTGCAACGTTTGGGTGAAGGGGTGTCTTGAATGACACCCAATATCCCATCGGTTTTGGGAAGATTAAATGAGGGAAAATGAATGGAAGATGGGACTGAAATTACAAAAGGAAAAGGTTACCATTCTTGGCCGACTTTCACATTGAAAATCCAAGAAATTCCCATCTTTCTCTCCCTCTCTCCAAATTCGTTTCTTGGCTAAACAGTAGAGGTGTTGGCACCAATTAATCAAACATAAACCAGCAAAGAATTAAGGAAGAAAGGAAGAAAAATAGGGGAGAAGGCAAGGATCATAAGGTAAAGGAAATTTGGTAAGATTTCTTAAGTGTTCAAGTTAAACAAGTTGTAAGAAAAGGGTGTATATTGGGCCATGGTTATGGCCGAATGCACCAAGGTTTTAACCTTGAATAATAGAGGTTTTGAATGGTAAAAATGATCATAGGGTTCGGCCACCATGGAGGGCCGAACCCCATGTAAATGATTGGTTGGTTTTGATGTGTTTGAAACATAGAAACCATGAAGTTTTGTGGACTGTTTTTGATGTTTCTTTAAGACTCAAATGCATGTTTTAAAGAGGGTTAAAAACATGGACTTGAATGACATCAAGGAGTGAAGGTATCATGGGTCTAAATCATGGATTAAAATTGATGAAATGGACCATTGGGCTCGGCCATCTTGGATGGCCGAATCCGATGAAGTGTTATGGTCATTTGGACAAAGTGATGAACTTAATTGGATGTTTTTGAGAGGTAAAAATGCAGTAATGTTATACTGATTATTACTTGTCTAAATGAGACCTAAAACATATTCATAAGGACCAAGACATAGACATAGGGTTTGGCCACTTTGGATGGCCGAACCCCATGAAAGTATTTGATGATTTTGGTGAGTTAAAAACCATATAAATTATGGTGTTTTATGTGATTTGAAGAAGATTAACTTGCTGTTATTGGTTGGCCAATATAGGGCTGAACCATGTCAATGTTAGGGTTAAGTTACTGATTCAAATCATGGGTAGATGATGGACCAATTAAATCAAGAGAACCATTGGGTTCGGCCAAGTTTATGGGTTGTGTTTGTTATTGTTTCCATTATTTTATAAAGGGTTTAAAGTATTTCAATGGAGAACCATTTGGTGATGGATAAGTGGAAATACATGGTTCCGCCAGGTATAGGGCCGAACCCCATAAAATGACAATTGTTTTGATATGGTTTAGCATAGTGATAAAGCTGTAAATAAGGATGATAATGGATAGAGAAAGGTCATGAAAGAAGGTTAAACCAAGGAGGTATGGTTCGGCCATGATGTATGGCCGAACCCTACCAAGACATGTTTAAAGGGGTAAGTATTTAAGAATTGGTTAAATGAAAAATGGGATTAAATCCTAAGTTGATGATGTTCGGCCATGGGCATGGCCGAACCCCACATGATGTGGTTGGGTCTTAGATGTGAATGAATAAGTAAATGATAGTATGATTTACTGATTGTTATATGGACAAGGTACCGGAAGTTGAACGACGTGCGAGTCGTGACCGGGTGACGCTAAAGGAAGATCAAATATTGAAGTCAATCTTCAGTAGGTTTCCTACCTACTTGTAACCATAGTTTTATCCGAGTTTTTATGAGGCTTTTGTTTATTTTATGTGGTTTCAAATGATATATTATGTGTTTACAAATGACATACAATGCATTGACATCTCATGCATGGCATGGGATGAAGATTGTGGAACCCGGAGCCCACTCTCCGATGATATGCTGTGATGCAACTCTGAACCTCCTTAGGCGATGCAGTTCCCGCCAGGAGTAGAATTATGATGATGATAGGACATTGGTCTCCTTAGGCGATGCAGGTCCCGCCAGGGGAAATGTCATGATACTGAGAAATACATTGGTCTCCTTAGGCGATGCAGGTCTCGCCAGGAGGAATGTTATTGTGATTAACCTTGACGGTGCGAGTCACGTCAAGTGATGCATGTTGGGAGAGACTCATTGCATGTGCATATTTCATAGCATTGTTTTACCTGTTTTTGATAACCATATATTTGACATATGCATGTTTTACAAGCTAACCTTGTGGTAGCCCTAATTCGGGAACCTACTGGGCGCGTTGATCTAACGCCCTAATTCTATCCTCGGAGGAGAATGCAGGTACAAGGAAAGGGAATGAGAAGGTCGATGACCGGGAGGAGAACCAAGCCTAAGCGCTTGATTGTTGAACTGGACTTCTTTATTACTGTTATTTGAATTATAGTTTATGGACATGTAATAAGTTATTACTTTGCTATGGTTTGATTAGGTTATTAGCTATGGATGGTTGTTTAGGTTAATTAATGTTTGAGACTGTTATTTGCTATCTATTCATTTTATTTCCGCAGTTAGTCTAGTTTATTCCGCAAGTTTTTGTTTGGTTCCATATGTGATTTGTTATCATGGTATAGTCCATGTACACATGGGTGGCTAGTTAAGGTTCAGACTTGAGTAGTCTGAACTTAACTCGCGTCGTGACGCCGTCCGCTCTCTTCCGGTGTTTATGTTTTAAAAAAAAAAAATAGACTCTGATTATTTGTCTCGGAAAGGGCCGGTGTTACAGGAAATACCTAACAGTGGTTACACTGTTCGGGACGTTGGCAGCAGCTGCATGTAGCGGCATGCAGTGGCCACCCCTTGATCAGATCTTCTATAAATTGAGCCTCTTCTTTCCAGATCAAACTCCAACACTTTCATCTCTTCCCTCTCAGCCTCTCTGTTTTCCAAACGTTGGTTAACCGTAGCTTTAAAGGAAAGATTTTCAAAAGGCTGGATTTTCAACCCAGGAACTCCAGTGAAGGTAACCACTGTGTTCCTCTTTTAATTCCAGTCAGTTTAGAAGCAAGAAAAACAGATTTTTATTAAGTTTTAAGTTTGTAAAACCAGTTTGAAGTTTAAGAAAAACCATGGGATTTCTTGTACCAGTGAGGTTTTGGTTTTAAAATCCGTTGGCTTAATAAGTTTCCAAGTTTAAAATCACTCCCTATGGGAAGAGGACTCATTGTGGAGTCCATCTGACCGGTAGAATGTGAAAACCGAATCCGGGAAACCCACTGTTTCCAAATTCGTATTTCATACAGTGTCTGCCCATCACTATCTGTTGTTGCAGACAGTGGAGGAAGACGGCTCTCGGACGATCCGAGAGTCGGGCTTCGGACGGTCCAAGGGTGGCACCCTTCTGACGTTCCGAGCTACACTCGAAGCCCGAAGCGTCCGAGGCAGGTTTTACTCGCCCATTACTCGGATGATCCGAACCACACTTAGCATGTTCCGAGACATTAGACCCACCAAGACCCTTTTTCGGATTTTATCGGTTCGGAAGGACCTTCGGATGATCCGAGGCCTGTTCTTCGGATGATCCAAAGTCAGACCCAAGGTCCGAAGTCAGTGACTAGTTTAGGCAGTGGTTCGGTTGATCCAAAGCCACAGTACCTGGTTCCGAGGGACCCAGTTTTTGAGTGTCTAATCTTGTTTGATTATTGATGCATGTGATGTGATGTTAGTACTCATTTAAAATAAAAATGTACTAACCCTCTTCTGTTATGACTATAGTGTATATACTATTGTATTCACTTCCAGGCCAACTCTATTGGTTGGGCACTGAGTGACTTCACTTCCAGGCCGACGCTATATTTGTCGGGCACTGAGTGACCTCAAGGCCTTACTCAACATGTCAAATCTGGTCTTATCCAAAAGACAACAGAGAAGTGACCTGCGTATTTAGACCTAACTCAATAAGTCAATCTGGTCATGCCCAAAAGACAATATGAGTTTTGGACTGAGCACCTTATTATTACTTAGATGCATGCCCAGGCTGACAATAGGTATAACACACTAGCTGTCGTGTGTCAGACCGACTTAACTGTCCTGCAGCAAGTTGGCTCCTCTCGATGGTCGGCTTCTGCTGGTTAAACTTGGCCTTCTTGTTGGAAGAAGATTTCTAAAAGTTGTCGGCGCTCTGGTTGATGGTATCCACCGCTGCCACCTTCGAAGCCCTATCAATAATCTCCTCCAAAGTGTCGAAAGTTAGCCCGCACTTACCGCTGCAGAAATAGTCGGAGTCCATTCTCAAAATGCTGGACCTTCTCCTTTTCGTTCGCCGCTATCCAAGGCACGAACTGCATCAGGTCAATGGAACGCATGGCATACTGTGCCACTGAATCGGAACCTTGCTGGATGTTGAGGAATTCTCTCTTCCTCGCTTCTTGGACAGTCTTCGAAAAGTAATGGGCCAGAAAGGCTGTAGAAAACTCTTCCGACGTCATTGGCTCGTGGTTACGAACCAAGTTCTTCGCTTCCCACCACTCGTAACGTTTCCTTCTAGCTGGTACGCCACCAAGGTTACTCTCAAGTCATCGGCAATAGCTAAGGTGTTAAGGATCAAGCTAATCTGGGTTAGCCAGTTCCTTGCTGCACTAGGGTCCTCTGTCCCCGAGAAACTCATCGGGTTTAGTCGCTTGAACTCTTTAAGAGCCGAGGTGGCTCTCTCCTCTAGCATACGGATAGGAGGGCGTCGCATATTTTCAGCTATTTACTGAAATGCTTCCATCGCTGCGCGAATGGCCTCATCTGGTATCAGAGTACGCAGCTCATAAGACATAGCATGATATTGTCCTCTCTGGGGTCCACCCCCTCAAGGTTTTGTTTCCACTACCCACACAGGGCTGGAAGGCCTCATTGGGTAAGTCACGGGGTGGAAGACCAGTCCTCCTCCCACGGCAGTTGTTTCCATTAGCATTGGGTCCTGACTTCTGTTATTTATACTTGTAAATATCACTTAACCATTTTAAGAAACTTATTAAGGCAAATCACATAAGTCGCAAAAATTCATTAGAAATCATTCAAATGCATTACAATTAAAAGGGTTAGTAGGGTCTGAAAACCCTTCAAAACAACAAAACAATACTAAACCCTTACAAAACCCTTGCAAAAACAATCTTTCCGATCCCCCGACACATTCTAATATATTCTTCCGAAGAAGATCCTGCATCATCATCAAAGTAAAAGAAGTTCTCCGAACAAGTCGCCGACTTGTGCCCGAACACTCCACAGGTCAAACAGGGTATGATCCCTGGTCCCCCAACATAAGGACAGTTAGTCCTTGCTCTCCCATGCCCGCGAAGTCCGCAAACAGGGCAGATGACATCAATAGGGTTGGGGCAATAAGTACAGTTGTGCCCCTCCTGATGGCACAATTCACACATATAGTCTGACCACTCATCCAAAGGCGGAGTAGCCGGAGTATACTCAGGCGAGCCTATCTCCCCTACAGACTCCTCTAGGTTTGGGAGATCTCCCACTTCCTCTTCAAGAACGGCCCCAACATGGTACTCAGGCGAAGCTACTTCCATTTCCTCATTAGGTGCGATTTCATTGACGAAATTTGGAACACTGGAATCGTCTGAAGAAATTAGGTCGATCGGGCAGCTATGAGTCCCCTTGTCCCACAACTCGGTGTACTCTCTACATTGCTTGACATGTCTGTATCACAAAAACAGGAAAATGTCAAGAACAATTGCAGTTCTAAGTCAAAAACAAGTCTAATTAGGTTGTAACCCATCACAGTCCTAGAGTTTGAGCCGAAGCTCTGATACCAAGCGGTCACGTCCCGACCCGAAAGGTGGGCCCCAGAACGCGACTGATTTTTTTTTTAAAGCTAAGATGACACTCAAGAAGTCTAACTGGGCCGAATCAATAGTTAGGCCGTCCCAAAGGTCACACATGATCTCATCATGTGGACTCAAATATATACTATAAGCCTGCCAACACAATCAATAATACAACATGCACACATCATTCCAACACTGAATTATCATTAAATTATCATTAGAGTAACTACGGATACATGGTAGTTTTTAATACATCACATGAAAACAGACTAAGTACCACACTCGGTACTTTACAAAAACAAATGGTTCCAAGAACCAGAAAGCAAAGACAACGGTATTCCCCTCAGTGGGAATCCCAAAGTAACGTCGCAGCTTATCCACTCTAAGCTTCAAACAGAGGGTTCTCCTCCTCAGGTTCATCTCCTGAAAGGTGAGGTGAGCTAACTATCCCAGTGAAGGAAATATAACAGTGCAGTTTAAGTAAACATCAGGTTAGTAAATAATCAATAGTTGTAATATAATATCTCATGCCTGATAACAATTTCTCAACATCAAGTATAATATCTCCATCATTCCCATAATTCATCATCATTTCCATTACTGTTGTCATCCACCATAACCCCTAAATATTATACTGATACCAATAGTATTAAGTCCTGACACGGTCAAAATACATCCTTGCAAGTACATCTCTGGTATACACCTCAAAACCGGTATTGACACACCTTGTCAGTCACTATCAACCCACCTAGTCCAGTAAATGTAACTGACACACTCAGCTCGGTGACGATTCAATAGTAAAAGGTACGTGGAAGCAGTATTTCACATATCATATGATTAACATCACAGCATTCACCATTACCATAAGCACTTCTTATAACAGTGCATCATGTCTAGACACATGAGTGGGTTCATCAAACTTGAAACTACTCATTGCTCAAGATCCATCTCATATAACCTGTTTACACCTACTGCAAAGTTAAGTTCCCTCACCGTAAATGTGTGGTATCGTGGTCTCTGTTCAACAAGAAAATAAGTGCACAATCAATCATAAGTCAACATACATTTACATGTATACATACAAGTAGTATTTCGAAAACATACTTGTTTTCCCAAAAATATCCAAGGTATATGGAATTGAGTCTCCTACTTGGTTTCTAACCATTTTAAGTTATAATAATCCATAATATATAAATAATAAAGTGCTCAGTCCAAAAACTCATATTGTCTTCTGGACATAACCAGATTGACTTATTGAGTTAGGTCTAGATACTCAGGTCACTTCTCGATTGTCTTCTGGATACGACCAAATCTGACATTTTGACTAAGGCCTCGAGGTCACTCAGTGCCCGACAAATATAGCGTCAGCCTGGAAGTAAAATCACTCAGTGTCCGACCAATAGAGTTGGCCTGGAAGTGAATACAATAGTAGATACACTATAGTAATAAGAGAAGAGGGTTAGTACATTTTTAATTTGCCAAGGGGTATAATATTACATGCATTATCAATAAACAAACAAAATTTCATACTTAAAAACTAGGTTCCTCGGAACAAGCCTCGGAACCAAGTACTGTGGCTTCGGATCATCCAAACCACTGCCTAAACTAGTCATTGACCTCGGATCGTGGGTCTGCCTTCGGATCGTCGAAAGATCGGGTCTCGGATCATCCAAAGGTCTTTCCGAACTGATAAAATCCGAAAAATAGGTCTCGGTGGGTTTGGTGTCTCGGAACATGCCGAGTGAGGCTCGGATCATCCGAGTAGGGTTCGGTCCTTCCGAACTCGGCTCGGAACATCTGGGCGAGTCTGGTTAGCCTCGGACGCTTTGGGTGAAGCTCGAAACGTCCGAGGGGTCCTCTCGGACCGTCCGAAGGGTGTGACCCTCGGACCGTTCGAAGATCAACTCTCGAACCGTCTGAGAGTCATCTTCCTCCACTGTCTGCAACAACATACAGTGACGGGCAGTCCCTGTGTGAAATACGAATCTAGAAATAGTGGATTTCTCGGACTCGATTTTCACATCTAGCCGGTCAGATGGACTCCTCTGTGAGTCCACTTTCCATAGGGAGTGATTTTAAACTTTGAAACTCATTAAGCCAAAGGATTTTAAAACCAAAACCTCACTGGTACAAGAAATCCCATGGCTTTTCTTAAACTTCACACTGGTTTTACTCACTCAAAACTTATCCAAAATCTGTTTTTCTTGATTCTAAACCGAACGAAATTCAAAGAGGAACACAATAATTACCTTCACTCAAGTTCCTGGGCTGAAAATCCAACTTTTGAAAATCTTTCCTTTTAAGGCTTATAGTAACTGAAAACTGGGAAGAAAAACAATGAAGGGTGGTTGGCTGGGTTTAGTTTCAGCTGAGTGATAGAGAGAAGAGAAGATAGTGTGGGAGTTTAAACCAGTAGAGGAGAGGGCAATTTATAGCAAAATCGAGCAAGGGGTGGCCACTGCAGGCCGCTGCATGCAGTTGCTACCGACGTCCCGAACAGTGTAACCACTGTTCGATAGTTGGTTGCAAATCAGCCCCTTCAGAGTTCCAATTTTGCAAATAAGTCCTTAATTTGACAAAAATCCGATTTTTAACTAAAACATCATTTTAAATGTTCAAAAATTTTAATCCAACTTTACAGATAAGTTGGGTTTTAAAAAATCTAATCACCATAAAAATTCGAAGATTTAAAACTCATTAGAAAACATAGATTTAAATAAAAATCACAATTTAGCACTAATTACTAAATTTAACTAATGTTAAACAAAACAATTTAAAGTCCTCATTTTTGGGGTTTGAATGAATAAAATAGACCATACTAAAATGGTCTAACCTACTATACTTGTTTCAAAATTTATTTTATTTCCAAAATCATTTAAAAATATTTATTTCTCCTTTCGAGATTTTGACTTACGGTTTTAGAATACTATTTTCTGAAAATAAAATTATTTTAAAATCATAAATAAGGATCCTTGATTAAGGAGAATAATATCATCCAATAATAATCACATAATAACACAATTTATAAAATAATAACAATAAGCGGTATATTACCATTTTGCCCCTCCAGTTGGACGAGCTGGATCACTGAGCATTCGAGCTCGGATTGGGCCACACTTGGGCTTTTCTCAAAGTCCTAACTGTAATCTTCGAGATTAACCGGTCTAAGCAAGATTCTTAAGCTAAACTACGCCTAATCTAGGTCAGGGTATTACAACAGTTGCTGACTTGAGGAGTGTCAGTATCGGCTATGTGAGAGCCGGAGATGTACTTGTAAGGATGTATTTTGACCATGTCGGGACTTAATACAATGGTCTCAGCGTAGTATGTAGGCGTTATGTTGATGACAACAGTATTAGAAGAGATGATGAATTATGGGAATGATGATGATATTATACTTGATGTTGAGATTTTGTTATCAAGCATGAGATATTATATTGCAACTGTTGATTATTTGCTAACCCGATGTTTACTTAAACTGCACTGTTATACTTCTTTCACTGAGCTAGTTAGCCCACCCCACTCACCTTTTAGGAGATGAACCCGAGGAGGAGAACCCTCTGTTTGAAGCTTAGGGTGGATAAGCTGCGGCGTTGGTTTTGAATTCCCACTGAGGGGAATACCCTTATCTTTGCTTTCCGGTTCTTGGAACCATTTGTTTTTGTAAAGTACCGAGTGTGGTACTTAATTTGTTTAAATGTGATGTATTAAGACTACCATGTATCTGTAGTTACTCTAATGGTGTTTTCAATGATAATTCGATGTTTGGAATTATGTGTGTTGATGTTTGTCTCTTGGGTTAGACTTATGGTATATGTTTGAGTCCACATGTTGGGATCATGTGTGACCTTTGGGCCTAACTGTTGATCTGGCCCAGTTAGAAGGCTTGAGTTAGTTTAGTCTTTCAGAAAAAAAAATCAATCGTGTTCCGGGCCCACCTTTCGGGTCGGGGCGTGACAGGGTCAAATGCTCAATTGGAACCCAATGGGTCAAGATGAATTGATGATTATGGTAAATGGGTAAGGAATGGATTTAATCAGGACGTGTACCCAATTAAGATCTAAGGCATGGGGTCCACCTCATCAAGTGAGGTGGCAAGTGTACGAGTTGACGTCAAAGTGGCTTAGCCAAGTGGGACCCAAGTCCACCTCATCAAGTGAGGCGGCGTGTGGTCTAAGTTAACTTGTGGGGCCGGCCACCATGGTTGAGTTGGTCAACCATGGGTGAGTTCATAGGTGAGTTCAAGAAGGTTACGTGAAGTGAATGGAGTTAGGGAATTAATTAATTTAGAATAAATTGAAGTGCTTGAGTTAGGGGAATGAGTTTCATTTAAGTGGGGTGAGTTGAATGGGTGGTGAGTCACTTGGAAGTTGAAAAGGCTAGGTGTGTCACAGGGGAGGTGGAGGGTTTCCATCTCAATGGAAAACCTAGACACAAAAACATTGGAAAGGGAGTGTTGGCCAAGTGTAAGCCACGTGCCCTCTTGGTTAGCCAAGGGACACATGGGAAAGACCCAATCTTGATGAGGGTGGTAGAGGAGATTAGGGTTAGCAACAACCAAAACCCTAGGGCTAACTCTTCATCTCATTCACTCTCTCCCTCTCTCAAGCCCTCCTTGGCCGACCCTCTCTAAGACAAGAAAAGAGTTAGGGTTTTTCCATCTCAACTCCTCTCCCTCTCACCAAAACCCTAGGGCAAGATAGAAAGGGCTTACACAAGAACCAGCCTCCCTTGGCCGATCCACCCTTTGGAGAAAAATATAGAAAAATTCTCATCTCCTTCTCTCTCTCTCTCCCTCTCTCAATCTTAAAACCTAGGCCGAACCCTCCCTTAGGGTTTCACCTCAAACCCTCTCCCTCTCAATACTCTTTGGCGGAAGATCAAGGAGGAAGAAGAAAAAATTAAGGAAGGAGAAAAACAGAGGAGCAAGACGGAATGAAAGAAAACGAAGGAGACGCAGAAAATGTAAGGTTTATGTTTTATGTTACTAAAAATATAAGAAATCAAGGGAACCATGGTTTCGGCTACTGAATGGCCGAAACCATGGGGTTCCATATGGGATTGAAAAAAAAAAGGTTGGCCAAAATGTTAGAGGCCAGGGATTTAAGATTCATTCAAGGAAAGACAAAATGAGGTTTGGCCATGTTGTATGGCTGAACCCCATCAAGTGATAAACATGTCGGATGTAAATACCTACGAGATAGGTTGAACAAATGAATGGTGATGAAGATTAGGGTTACATATATGATTAATGGATAATGTTAAGAACTATGGCTATACATGATTTATGGAGGACCTTATGCATGTTCAGTATAAAGGATAAAATTTCATATGAGAATAATCAAAGATCATGGTTTGGCCCTTGCGTGGCCGGACCCTAAATTTTATGTATAAGGACCATATGAGGACAAAAAGGGATTGGATGAGGTTCGGCCATGTTGTATGGCCGAACCCCATCAAATGACCTAATCATGTGTATGTAATTTTTAAGAGAAGGTGATGAACCATGGTTTCAACCATGTTGTATGGTCGAACCCCATGGAGGAATGCTTATAGATATAATTATGTTTTAAATAAGTAACTTTGGACTATCATGTTGAGAAATGAGAAGATGGAAATAAGGAACCATGGGTTCGGCCATGTTGTATGGCCGAACCCCATGGATCATTTTTATGGACCTAAGTAAGTGTAAATAAATTTGGTGATTAACCATGAAAAGAGATGATGGCTAAGATGGAAAGAAAATGATGAAAATGAAGCACCATGGGTTCGGCCATGTTGAATGGTCGAACCACATGGATGACCTTTGTGGATCTAGGTATGGTTGGATTAATAAATCGAAGATGGAATGATGTTGGACCCGCATTGGTTAAAATAACAAAGACTAAAAGAGGGGTCAAAACCAAAAGAGTGAGGTTCGGCCATGTTGTATGGCCGAACCCCACTAATAAGTTTTTATGGACTTAAAACATTTTCAGCCCTAAGGTATGGCCATAACCCCTTGGGGGTCTTAACCAGGATAAGGACTATAATCGTAGGTGGAAATGAACATGGAATGATGGAAATCAAATGGGACATCGATTCAATTTATTTATGTGTAGTCACAAACGGGTGTATGATCGACTTGACACGATCGGCGATCAGTTTTTGGACGAAAATGCAAGGACAAGATATTTGGACGTTGGTAGGATTCCTACCTTGTTGATACACTGGATTTATGTATATGGATGGTTTTTATTCCTATATGTTATGATTAATTTTATGTATCAATATGCTACGTTTAAAGGAATGGAATTTCAATAGTATATGTGTAATATGAAATGGCATGATGCACTCATATCTCATGCGTGGCACGGGAGGGAACAAGTGAGGGGAGTCCACGCTCCATTCGGGTTTCTGACAAATAACCATGGGGAGGAATCCACACTAATTCCAACGGAAATATGGGAAGAGATGTATGGTTGAATTGTAAGAGGAGTCCACGCTCCATTCGGTTGGACTGATAAGGCATACGTGGGGAGAGATATACTGTATTTGAAATGTAAAAGGAGTCCACGCTCCATTCGTGGGACCGAGAAGGCATACGTGGGGAGTCATGACAATACCTTGATGTGGCTTGTATATCAAGAGGAATACTATGTGATTGTGATATGGTTGATGGGTGGGATTCATGGCATGTGACACGCATGACATGGTATTGACTTGCATGGTTTTTGACATTATATATATCTATGTGATTTTTTTTATAATAATTCATGTGTTTGACCCTACTCGGAGTACCTACTGGGCGCGTTGTCTAACGCCCTACTTCTACCTTAGATGATGACGTAGGAAATGGACTGAACGAAGGATGTGAACGGAGCAAAGCTTAGGAGCTTGGATGATTTAGATTTATTTTATTTAAGTTTTTATTTGGACAAGTAATTTGAGTAATTAGCATTTTTGGGACTGTAATAACTTAGAACTATTTACTATGGTTTGTATTATTTTGGACATTGAAGCTTAAGTTATTTAATATGATGGACTTCCTCGCTATTTCAAATTGGATAGGATAGTAACTCTATTATAATTCCGCATGACGTTATTCCGCAAGCTTAGCCTTAATGCGTGTAAACCGTTTTAGTGGACTTAGTCCACGTACACGTATGGTTGGCTAGTTAAGGGCCGGGCTTTGGAAGCTAGGACTTAGCTCGCGTCGTGACGTTCCGCTCTCTCTCACTCTTTATTTTCAAAAAAAAAAAAATAGATTTTGATTTTCGGCGAGTGAAAAAGGGCGGGGTGTTTCACTTGGTATCATAGCGAAATCGGAAGTATGAATCTTTCGATGTAAGATTAAGACAGTATCATTTCTCACTGACAACCCAACTGACCGACTCTTCGGAGTCCGCTACACGGGGGCCGGATTAATTTACTTTGTTAGACTCAGGCTGAAGCATTCAATCTGAGAGGAACACTTGACGAAAAGGGAATGATAGCAAGGGAAGGACAATCACTATAAATTGGATTTATCAAACATAGCAAATAGGAGATATTTTCCCGAAACAAGAAAACAACAGGATTTCCCCAAATTGAGAAACTGTGATGGATTTATCAAACACAGCAAAATAGGAGATATTTTCCCGAGACAAGAAAACAACAGGATTTCCCCAAATTGAGAAACAGTGATGGATTTATCAAACATAGCAACATAGGAGATATTTCCCCGAAGCAAGAAAACATCAGGATTTCCCCCAAATTGAGAAACAACACTTAATACTTGGGAAGTTTCCTCAAAGAACAAGAAACACAAAGATGCTTATTTGGCAATTTCCCGAAAATATGTAAACACAAAACGTTACAAGAAAGCTAAGACAAACGATGTTTCAATGACTTAGGAAAATCCCTCCAAGAAGAAGACATACACAACAGAACCAACAACAGGAAGAAGAACATAACGGAGAGAGCCAGGACAGTGCAAACAATCCTGAAGTACCTCCTGAACTACAAAACCTAGTACAAGCAGTACTCACTTCTGTTCTACAGCAACTCTTGAGCAGAACTGGAGACTCAACCTCCAATGAAACACAGGACCGAAAAAGTCAGGGTGGGGGAAATATTTTTCTCCCTCACAAGAGATTTAAACCTAACTTTGGGAGACCTTTAGTCTCTACTAGTTCCACTGGAAGCTTTCGTTCCAATCATCCCTCCGCATCAGGATTCGTTTCTCAAATTGCTCGAGGGGTGAACACCTGTTTCCAGTGTGGTCAGCAGGGCCATTACAAAAGAAAGTGTCCACAAAACGATAGAACTCCTCACTTAAGGGGTTCTTTCAGTCGTCCGACTCGACCAGCTCAATCACAAGGATCTAGAGCACATGACCAGACAAGACGGGCACCTATTCCGATAAGATCTGGATGACTGAATACTTCAATTTCTTCTCCAGAGATAGTGGATCATTCGGTGATTCAAGGTATGGCAGTAGTTTGTCATTCATATGCTTATGCATTATTTGATTTGGGAGCATCCCACTCTCTTGTATCTACTGCCTTCACATCTGTTACTAGCACTTTAGTACAACAAATGTCCACTGCACTTACTATAGTATCCCCTATTGGTAGACGATGATGACAATTAGTGGGTAAATCAATCCCACGATAGATACAGTGGTCCCATGGTAAATGTGACTGTTCTATGGGTAGATATCATCTTCCCATGGATGAGGGTTTCCATGGTGGTTTTGGTTGATGGCGGATATTGGCATTATGGTAGACGTATTTTAGTGTGAGGGACATTTTGGTCCCATCAATTGACATATTAGTCCTAAGAAGGTATTAGTTATGCCCATGAATGGATTATACCCATGTGTTTTTTTTTTTTTTTTGGGTGGGGGGGGGGGGGGGGGGGGGGGGGGGGGCTGGTTATTTTCATGGATCTGATGAACAAAATATTTTGTCCTTATTTGGACAAGTTTGTAATCGTTTTCATTAATAATATCCTGATTTATTCCAACCATCGAGAGGAGCATGTAGAACACCTAAGGATAGCCTTGGACACCCTAAAGAAAAATCAATCTGCCAAAGCAAAAAAGTGCGAGTTCTGGCTATCTTAGGACATGTCACATCAATGGAAGGAATAGCCGTGGACCTGGCTAAAGTGGCAGCAGTTAGAGACTGGAAAGCTCCAAGGAATGTGAGTGAAATCCGCAGCCTTCTGGGATTGGCCGGTTATTATAGGAAGTTTATCATGGACTTCTCCAAGATACATCTCCACTTACTCGACTCACTCAGAAAGGAGTCAAATTTGAATGGTCTGATGTATGCAACCGGAGATTCGAGGAATTGAAGGAGAGGCTTACGACTGCTCCTATTCTGATTTTGCCTGAAAGAGACAAGGGCTATGAAGTATATTGTGATGCTTCAGGAGAGGGACTTGGGTGTTCTCTCACTCAAAGTCAACATGCGGTGGCTTATGGTTCAAGACAGTTGAAAATTCATGAACGCCACTATCCCACACATGAACTGGAATTAGCCACAGTGGTCTTCGCTCTCAAAAGTTGAAGACACTTCCTTTATGGCGAGAAGTTTGAAGTATTTTCAGATCACAAAAGCTTGAAATATTTGTTTGATTAGAAGGAACTCAACATGAGGCAGCGCAGATGGATGGAATATCTGCAAGATTATGAGTTCGCGCTTCGATATCATCCTGGCAAGGCGAACAAAGTGGCGGATGCCCTTAGTCATATGTCACATGCAACAGTGGCCAGTTTGATCAGGAAGGAATGGGAAATGTTGAATACCATTCTAGAGTTCAATTTGTACATAAAAAACCATGGGAGTATGTATAACCTGATCATACGGTCCAACATGGTTTCCAAGATTGAATAAGAACAACGGATAGATCCGAAAGTGGAAGAGATATGGGCTAAACTGTCTACCGGTGAGGTTATACCGAAATGGGAGTTACGACCGGAACATGGTCTTTTATTCTGAGGCAGGACATATGTGCCCCAGAGCTGCAGAAGAGAGTTATTGATCGAGGCACACCAAACCAAACTCTCTATTCATCTGGGCAGCGCCAAGATGTATCATGATCTGAAGAGACACTATTGGTGGCATGGACTCAAAAGAGATGTGGCAGAGTTTGTTGCTCACTGCGTGACTTGTCAGCAAGTTAAGACTGAACATCAGAAGCCACCAGGTTTACTCAAACCCTTACTAGTGTCGGAGTGGAAATGGGAACATATTTCCATGGATTTTATAACAGGGTTGCCAAGGTCATCAAAGGAGAACGATGCAATATGGGTCGTGGTAGATCGATTGACCAAGTCTACACACTTTCTTCCTATCAAGATGACAGATTCATCTGAGAGTTTGGGTCGACGGTACATCAAAGACATCATCAGACTACATGGTATTCCCAGGACTATTGTGTCCGACAGAGATGGCTGATTCACCGGCAGGGTGTGGCAGAGCATGCAGTCGGCTATGGGCACAAACTTATTGATTAGCATAGTGTTCCATCCACAGACTGATGGACAATCAGAGAGGACAATACAGACATTGGAGAATATGCTGAGAGCATGTATGTTAGACTTCAAGGGTGGATGGGAGGATCACTTACCGCTGGTTGAGTTCTCTTACAACAACAATTACCAAGAAAACCTCTAGATGGATCCATTCGAGGCGTTGTATGGTAGACCATGTAGATCACCAGTGTATTGGACAGAGGCCGGTGAACCTGCACAAATCAGACCCGAGCTATTACAGAGACCACGGAGTAGATTAAGTTGATACGTCAACATCTACTTATTGCACTGAGTCGTTAGAAGAGCTACGCTGACAAGAGAAGGAGGTTCTTTGAGTTTGAAGTGGGAGAGTTAGTGTTCTTGAAAGTCTCGCCACGAAAGGGACACATGCGATTTGGGAAGAAAGGGAAAATGTCACCTAGATTTGTGGGGCCGTTTCCAATCCTAAAGAGGGTGGGGGAGGTGGCTTATCAATTAGCACTTCCTCCACAGTTGTCACCTTTGCACGATCTATTCCATGTGTCTATGTTGAGGAAATACAATCCTGATCCTTCACACATGTTGAATGTGTAAGATGCTGATGTGCAAAATGACATAACTTATGTGCAGAAGCCGGTCAGAGTGACCGGGAAAGAACAGAGGGTACTACGGAACCGAGCCATTCAGTTCCTCAAGGTGGTATGGGATCGACATGGTAATGAGGAAGCCACTTGAGAACTTGAATCAGAAGTGAGAGCAGCTCATCCTGAGCTTTTTGTATAAGTTGTTTGAAACCCTACTTCGCTCAATTTTTGGGACGAAAATTTCAAAAAAGAGTAATATTGTAATAGCTTGGATTTTCAATGCAATAATTATATTGGCTATTATCTATTTTAATTGTTAAAAATTAAGATTTATAGATGGAGTAGATGCTAGATGGATAAGAATTGAGGCAATGGCCCCAGTAAGGTCCAATAGATCATGGATAGGGTTAATTCTATTTAATTAGGTAAATGTGGTTAATTGGGTCAAATGCCCAATTGGGACTCAATGGGTCAAGATTAATTGATGATTAGGGTAAATGGGTAAGGAATAGATTTAATAGGGTCGTGTACCCAACTAAGATCTAAGGCATGGGATCCACCTCATCAAGTGAGGTGGCAAGTGTAGGAGTTGACATCAAAGTGGCTTAGCCAAGTGGGACCCAAGTCAACCTCATCAAGTGAGGTGGCGTGTGGTCTAAGGTAACTTGTGGGGCCGGCCACCATGGTTGAGTTGGTCAACCATGGGTGAGTTCATAGGTGAGTTCAAGAAGGTTAAGTGAAGTGAATGGAGTTAGGGAATTAATTAATTAAGAATGAATTCAAGTGCTTGAGTTAGGGGAATGAGTTTCATTTAAGTGGGGTGAGTTAAATGGGTGGTGAGTCACTTAGAAGTTGAAAAGGCTAGGTGAGTCAAAAGGGAGGTGGAGGGTTCCCATCTCAATGGAAACCCTAGACACAAAAACTTTGGAAAGGGAGTGTTGGCCAAGTGTAAGCCATGTGCCCTCTTGGTTAGCCAAGGGACACATGGGAAGGACCCCATCTTGATGAGGGGGGTTGGGGAGATTAGGGTTAGCAACAACCAAAACCCTAGGGCTAACTCTTCATCTCATTCACTCTCCCCCTCTTTCAAGCCCTCCTTGGCCAACCTTCTCGAGGACAAGAAAAGAGTTAGGGTTTTTCCATCTCAACTCCTCTCCCTCTCACCAAAACCCTAGGGCAAGATAGAAAGGGATTACACAAGAACAAGCCTCCCTTGGCCGATCCACTCTTTGAAGAAAAATATAGGAAAATTCCCATCTCCTCCTCCTCTCTCTCTCTCTCTCTCTCTCTGTCGCTCTCTCTCCCTCTCTCAATCTTCAAACCCTAGGCCGAACCCTCCCTTAGGGTTTCACCTCAAACCCTCTCCATCTCAACACTCTTTGGCCGAAGATCAAGGAGGAAGAAGAGAAGACTAAGGAAGAAGAAGAACGGAGGAGCAAGACGGAACGAAAGAAAACGAAGGAGAAGCAGAAAAGGTAAGGTTTATGTTTTATGTTACTAAAAATATAAGAAATCAAGGGAACCGTGGTTTCGGCTACGGAATGGCCGAAACCATGGGGTTCCATATGGGATTGAAAAAAAAAAGGGTTGGCAAAAATGTTAGAGGCCATGGATTTAAGATCCATTCAAGGAAAGACAAAATGAGGTTCGACCATTTTGTATGGGGGAACCCCTTCAAGTGATAAACATGTCGGATGTAAATACCTATGAGATGGGTTGAACAAATGAATGGTGATGAAGATTAGGGTTACATATGTGATTAATGGACAATGTTAAGAACTATGACTATACATGATTTATGGAGGACCTTATGCATGTTCAGTATAAGGGATAAAATTTCATAGGAGAATGATCAAAGATCATGGTTTGGCCCTTGCATGGCCGAACCCTAAATTTTATGTATAAGGACCATATGAGGACAAAAAGGATTGGATGACATTCGGCCATGTTGTATGGCCGAACCCCATCAAATGACCTAATCATGTGTATGTAATTTTTAAGAGAAAGTGATGAACCATGGGTTCGGCCATGTTGTATGGCCGAACCCCATGGAGGAATGCTTATGGATCTAATTATGTTTTAAATAAGTAACTTTGGACTATCATGTTGAGAAATGAGAAGATGGAAATAAGGAACCATGGGTTCAGCCATGTTGTATGGCCGAACCCCATGGATCATTTTTATGGACCTAAGTATGTGTAAATAAATGTGGTGATTAACCATGAAAAGAGAAGATGGCTAAGATGGAAATAAAATGATGAAAATGAAGAACATGGGTTGGGCCATGTTGTATGGCCGAACCCCATGGAGAGAATTTTATGGATCCACATCTATGTTAATGGACTATTAAGTTAAGAACTAAGATGACAAAAATGAAGCACCATGGGTTCGGCCATCCATGGTTGACCTTTGTGGATCTAGGTATGGTTGGATTAATAAATCGAAGATGGAATGATGTTGGACCCGCATTGGTTAAAATAACAAGGACTAAAAGAGGGGTCAAAACCAAAAGAGTGAGGTTCGGCCATGTTGTATGGCCGAACCCCACAAATAAGTTTTTATGGACTTAAAATATTTTCAGCCATAAGGTATGGCCGAAACCCCTTGGGGGTCTTAATCGGGCTAAGGACTATAATCGTAGGTGGAAATGAACATGGAATGATGGAAATCAAATGGGACATCGATTTAATTTATTTATGTGTAATAAGGTAACGGGATTTCACAAACTGGTGTACGATCGGCTTGACCCGATCGGTGATTAGTTTTTGAAAAATAATGCAAGGACACGATATTTGGATGTTGGTAGGATTCCTACCTTATTAATACACTGGATTTATGTATATGGATGGTTTTTATTCCTATGTGTTATGATTTATTTTTCATATCAATATGCTATGTTTAAAGGAATGGAATTTCAATACTATATGCGTAATATGAAATGGCATGATGCACTCATATCTCATGCATAGTATGGGAGGGAACAAATGAGGGGAGTCCACGCTCCATTTGGGTTTCCGATAAACAACCGTAGGGAGGAATCCACACTGATTCCAATGGAAATACGGGAAGAGATGTATGATTGAATTGTAAGAGGAGTCCACGCTCCATTCGGTGGGACTGATAAGGCATACGTGGGGAGTCATGACAATTCCTTGATGTGGCTTGTACATCAAGAGGAATACTATGTGATTGTCATATGGTTGATGGGTGGGATTCATGGCATATGACACCCATGACATGGCATTGACTTGCATGGTTTTTAACATTATATATATCTATGTGATTTTTTTTTTATACTAATCCATGTGTTTGACCCTACTCGGAGTACCTACTGGGTGCGTTGTCTAACGCGTTACTTCTACCTTAGATGATGACGCAGGAAATGGACGGAACGAAGGAGTGAACGGAGCCAAACTTAGGAGCTTGGATGATTTAGATTTATTTTATTTAAGTTTTTATTTAGACATGTAATTTGAGTAATTAGCATTTTTGGGACTGTAATAACTTAGAACTATTTGCTATGGTTTGTTATATTTTGGACATTCAAACTTAAGTTATTTAATGTGATCGGCTTCCTTGCTATTTCAAATTGGATAGGATAGTAACTCTATTATAATTCCTCATTACGTTATTCCGCAAGCTTAGCCTTAATGCGTGTGAACCTTTTTAGTGGACTTAGTCCACGCACACGTATGGTTGGCCAGTTAAGGACCGGGCTTTGGAAACTCAAACTTAACTCACGTCGTGACATCCCGCTCTCTCTCACTCTTTATTTTCAAAAAAAAAAATAGACTTTGATTTTCGGCGAGAGAAAAGGGGCGGGGCGTTACAGTTGGTATCAGAGCGAAACCGGAAGTATGAATCTTTCGAAGTAAGATTCAGATGGTATCATGTTTCACTGATAAGATAAGAATCCCAACTGACCGAGTCTTCAGAGTCTGCTGCACGGGGGCCAAATTAATTTACTTTGTTAGACTCAGGCTGAAGCATTCAATCTGAGAGCAACACTTGACGAAAAAGGAATGATAGCAAGAGAAGGACAGTCACTATAAATTGGATTTATCAAACATAGCAAATAGGAGATATTTCCCCGAAACAAGAAAACAACAGGATTTCCCCAAATTGAGAAACAGTGATGGATTTATCAAACATAGCAAAATAGGAGATATTTCCCCGAAACAAGAAAACAATAGGATTTCCCCAAATTGAGAAAAAGTGATGGATTTATCAAACATAGCAAAATAGAAGTTATTTTCCCGAAACAAGAAAACATCAGGATTTCCCCCAAATTGAGAAACAACACTTGATACTTAGGAAGTTTCCCCAAAGAACAAGAAATACAAAGATGCTTGTTTGGACCAACTAGTGGAATTGGACGAATTGGACATAATGGACTAACAAGAAGAACTAGACGAACTGGAGCAATGAGACACTGGACGAGTAGGAAAAACTGGACAAATAGGTCAAATTGAACGAATTCGAAAAACTGGACAAAGTGGACAAACTGGACAAAGTGGACAAACTGAATGAAATGGAAAAACTGGATGAATTGGACAAACTGGATGAACTCGACAAACTGGACGAACTGGAGGAACATCACAAACTAAACAAACTGGACCAACTGAACTAGCTTGACAAATTGGACGAAATGGACAAACTGGACAAACTTGACAAACTAAACAAACTGAACAAACTGGACAAACTAGACTAATTGGACCAACTAGAGGAATTTTACGAATTGTACATAATGGACGAGCAGGAAGAACTGGATGAACTGGACGAACTGGACGAATGAGACATACTTGGCGAGCTGGGAAAAATGGACAAACTGGACAAACTGAACGAATTGGAAAATTTGGATGAATTGGAAAAACAGGACGAACTGGACAAACTGGACCAACTGGAGGAACATAATAAAGTAAGCAAACTAGGCGAACTCGAGAAACTGAACCAATTGGACCAACTGGACAAATTGGACGAACTGGACAAACTTGATGAACTGGACAAACTAAAGAAATTGGACAAACTGGAGGAATTGGGCCAACTAGAGGACTTTGACGAATTGGACGAACTGGAGGAACATAACAATGTATACAAACTGGGCAAACTCGAAAAACTTGACGAACTCAAAAAGCTAAAAAAATTGGACAAAGTGGACAAATTGAACCAACGAGAGGACTTGGACGAATTGGGCATAACGGACGAAACTGGGCGAGCTGGAAAAAATGGACAAACAACGAATTGGAAAATCTGGAGGAATTGGACAAACTAGATGAACTGGAGAAACTGGACGAACTGGAGGAACATAACGAACTCGAAAAACTAGACTAACTAGATGAAGAGGACAAATTGGACGAACGGGACAAACTAAACAAATTGGACAAACTTAATGAATTGGACCAACTAAAGGAATTGGACGAATAGGAAAAACTGGACGAACTGGACCAAATGGGTGAACGAGACATACTGGACGAGCTAGAAAACTGGACGAACAGGACAAATTGAACAAATTGGAAAAACGGGACGAATGGGAGGAACATAAGAAACTAAATGAACTGGACGAACTCGAAAAACTCAACCAACTGGACAAATTGGACGCACTTGACAAACTTGACGAACTGGACAAACTAAACAAACTGGACAATCTGGACAAATTAGACCAACTAGAGGAATTGGACAAATTGGACATAATGGACAAACAGGAAGAACAAGACGAAGGAGACATACTAGGTGACTTGGAAAAAATGGACAAACAGGAAAAACTGAACGAATTGGAAAAACTGGACGAATTGGATAAACTAGACAAGCTTGACGAACTCGAACAATTGGACCGACTAGAGGAATTGGACGAATTGGACATAATGGACGAACAGGAAGAACTGGATTAAGTGGAGCAACGAGACATACAGGGCGAGCAAAAAAAACTAGACAAATAGGATAAACTGAACGAATTGGAAAAACTGGACGAACTAGACAAACAGGTTGAACTCGACGAACTAGACAGACAGAACGAATTGGAAAAACTGGATGAATTGGACAAATTGAACAAACTCGACAAATTGGACGAACTGGAGGAACATAACAAAACTAAACAAATTGGACGAACTAAAAAAATGGGACCAACTGGAACATCTAGACAAATTGGACGAACTGGACGAACTGGACAAGCTTGACGAACTGGACAAACTGAACAAACTGGACGAATTGGACCAACTAAAGGAAATGGATGAATTGGAAATAATGGACGAATAAGAAGAACAGGACAAACTGGATGAACAGGATGAAGGAGACATACTGGGCGAGTAGGAAAAAATGGACAAACAGGAGAAACTGAACGAATTGGAAAATCTGGACCATTTGGAAGAACTAGACAAACTGGACCAACTGGAGGAGCATAACAAAGTAAACGAACTGGGCGAACTCGAGGAACTGGACCAACTGGACTAATTGGGCAAACCTGACGAACTGGACAAACTGGACGAATTGGACCAACTAAAATAATTGGACGAATTGGACATAATGGACGAACAGGAAGAACTGGACGAACTTGACGAACGAGACATACTGGGCGAGCTGGAAAACTAGGCAAATAGGACAAACTAAACCAATTGGAAAATCTGGACTAATTGGACAAACTGGACAAAGTAGGTGAACTGTTGAAACTGGACGAACTGGAGGAACGTAACAAAACTAAACAAATTGGACGAACTCAAAAAACGGGACCAACTGGAACATCTAGACAAATTAGACGAACTGGACAAGCTTGACGAATTGGACAAACTGAACAAACTGGACGAATTGGACCAACTAGAGGAATTGGACGAATTAGAAATAATGGGCAAATAGGAAGAACTGGACCAATTGGACGAAGGAGACATACTGGGCATGTAACGCCCGCCCCTTTTTACTAAAATCAGAGTCTATTTTTTTTTTTTTTTTTTGAAATAAAGAGTGACAAAGGGCGCGGGCGTCACAACGCGAGTTAAGTCCGAACTTCTAAAGCCCGGCCCTTAACTGACCAACCCTACGTGTGCGTGGAAACTAAGTCCACGAGAACGGTTCACAAGTAGAAAGTAAGCTCGAGGAATTATAACTTAATGCGGAATTATAATAGAGTCTATCCTACCAATTTTAGATAGCAAGGAAGATTGCACTAGTTAAATTACTAAAATACCTCAAATCATAATGTCCAAAAGTAAAGTCCAAACCATAGCAAGAAATATAAATTTTTACAGTCCGATGAGCTAAGTTACTCAAATTACATTTCCAAAATAAATTTAAGTAAACTATCTAGCCCGCTTCCCCAAGCTCCTACGCTTGGCTCCCGTCGCGTCCTTCGATTCCAACATCCCCTGCGTCATCAGCTAAGGTGGAAGTAGGGCGTTATACAACGCGCCCTATAGGACTCCGAGTAGGGCCAACACATGGATTAGTGATAACAAGCACATAGGTAATAATATAATAAAAACCATAAAATGAATGCCATGCCATGGTTGTCTTATATCATGAGTCCCACCCATCATCCATACCATCATTGTGCCATGTCCCTCTTGATGGAAAGCCTCATCAAGATATGATTAACACTAGGCATCCCCCTTGATGACAAAGCCTCATCAAGGAATCCCCATGCTTGCTTCTCGGTCGCCCCGACGGAGCATGGACTCCGGTTGTACCTTATAGTACCCCTCTTGATGGATGACTCACATCAAGATATCCCCATGCTTGTTTCTCGGTCGCCCGACGGAGCATGGATTCCGGTTTCATTATTTTCCCGCCCATGCCATGCATGAGATGTAAATGCATTATTCTATGTAATATATATAATTCATAGCCTTAATATATAATTCATAGCCTTAACATATAATTCATAGCCTTAAAGCCCATCTTAAAACAATCACATAATTACCAAAATAGATCAAGGAAAACAATCGTACAACACATAATCCATGGCTTACAATGAGGTAGGAATCCTACCAAATACCGACTAGCGTCCCTTTACGTTTCCGTTCACGAACCCGGTCATCCAAACGAGCACCGCTTGAGACCTCCGATACCTTATTACATATTTATAATCAGCCCGTATTTTATCCATGATTAAGTCCCTAACATATGCCTTAGTGGGGTTCGGCCATACACCATGGCCGAACCGCACTATGTAGTTTTGTGGGTCCCATTTAATTCATCAAATATTTTAATCACATGAGTCTAAAAACCACCCACCCTAGGCTTCATTTAACCATACATAAGGTCATCTTTAAACACACTTAAGTCCATGATGATCCTCCATGGGGCCGAACCATGGCCGAACCCATGGTTCTTCATTTTGGCCATTATTTACGATTTTGCCACTACTCCTTTCCATGACTAATTACTCATTTATCCATGCATAATTAAGTCCATAACTGATCCATACACTTAGATCCATTAATGATCCATCAATCATGATATGAACACATTAAAAATCAGTCCTTAACTTAACTTAATCCCCATTAATTTTAAACACATGTATAATTCCAAATTTAGCCCATAAAATGACCTACAAGTGGGTCATGGGTTCGGCCATACACCATGGCCGAACCCATGATGTCTTTTTCTTATTTTTCCATGGACCCATTTCACCACATTTAGATCTACAATAAGTCCTCCCATGAGGGGGTTTACATCATGCATTAAATCATCATTCTTAACCACATCTTGAGTCCATTAACTTAACTATATTCTCCATTCATTTCATGGTTCCAAAATACCCAAGTTCACCAAAATCTCTCCATGGGGTTCGGCCATACACCATGGCCGAACCCATGGTCCATGGTTTTATTTTTAAATCATTATTTCCACCCCTTTAAAACCTTATTTATAATACTTAAAATCCACTTAAAAACAATGAACCTTCTCCATCATTTTTCCATAGTTTCATATCCATTAAAATTATTAATACATCACCATAGGGTTCGGCCATACACCATGGCCAAACCCATGGTTCATGGGTCACCTTCATTTATGCCTTTTGAGGCCATAAAAACCATTTACATCTTCCATGAATTTCCTCATTTAAAATCCCTTTAAAAATCACTACATTTAATCATTAAAACCTTAAAAATCATAAACCATCCTTCCATGATTTTAATCCTAAAAACCCCATTAAAATTCCTTAATGACCTACCATGGGGTTCGGCCATACAACATAGCCGAACCCTATGGTCCATTATTCCTTCAAAAATCCATACTTCCATGCTTAAATAAATCTTAACACATAATGTCCTTAATACATCCATTTATTTTTCTTAATCTCTCTCACCCATTAGGGTTTGTCCATTTCTCATCTTTCTCCTTGGATGGATTTTAGATCCATGGCCCACAACATTTTTGGCCACCATTTAATCTAAGAAATGGACTCCATGATCTCTTCTTAACCCCTAAAAAAATGTAAATTCTTGTTTAAGAATTACTTACCACTCCGCGGCTCCTCCGGCTTCTTTTTCTCCACTTGGATCCTTAGCCTTTTCTCCTTCTTTTTCTTCTTGGTCTTTGGTCAAGATGTGCTTGATCAAAAAGAGATCATCAAGGTTTGGGTCGGCTAATGATGGAGTGGGTTTGAGAGAGGGAAAGGAGGAGAGGATGGGAAAAACTATCCCAAGGTTTGGTCTCGAGGTGAGGGTCGGCCAAGCCTTGTTCTTTCCTTCTTTTCTTCTAAGTTTCTTTTTCTTTTCTCCTTGGGTGTGGGTCGGCAATGAGAGGGAGCAAGAAGGGAAAGAGTGAGATGGAAAAGAGATGAAGGAATGAGATCAAAACTCATCTCATTTGGTTGCTTGAGTTAGGTTCTATCATCATTCCCTTCCACCAACCAAGCATGGGCTCACATGCCTTAGTGGTGGTTGTAATGGCCCGAAATTTTTAAATCAATAAATATGTGGTTGTTATTTATTTTTAATGGTGAAGATTGGAAATCTAATAGAATAAATGGTAAATGGACCAAAATTTGGACAAAGGCCCAACTAGGGCCCAATGGGTTATGGATTGGATTTAAGTTTACTTAAAGGGTCAATGGTGGTCAATTGGGCCAAGGATGGTCAAATTGGGCCCAATACCCATTTGGGACCCAATGGATTAAGATGATGTAAGCTTTAAGGTAAATGGGTAAGATGTAAATGTAATTGGGCCATGGGCCCAATGGTGATCCAATTGGAATGAATTGAATGGGTTCAATTCACCTAAGTCAATTTGAAGTTGACCAAAGTAACATGGTCCAATGGGACCCACCTCCATCTCATCAAGTGAGGTGGCGTGTGGACCCAAGGTTTGGTGGGGCCGGCCACCATGGTTGACTTGGTCAACCATGGGTGGATTTCATGGAAGAAATTTAATGGAATTAAATTAAATGGAAATTAAATTAACCTAAGTAATGGTTTAATTAATTAAGTAATTAATTAAGTTAATCAAAAAGGTGGTCAAAGAGGGGAGACCAAAACTACCCATTGCAAAACATGAAAAAGAAAAATGTTGGCTTAGGTAGTTGGGTCAAAAAAGAAAAAGAAAAAGCATGATAAATATCTTAGGGTTGGTGGGAAAGTTATGATAAGGTGTGACATAAGCAACCAAGGGGATAAGATGGGTTTTCATCTTATCCCATCCTCATTTCATTCTCTCCCACTCTTGATCTTTCATGGCCGTCCCCTACACTCTAAGGAAAAAGAAGAAGAAAATTAAGAAAGGAAGAGGAGAAGAGAAGAAAGAAGAGAAGAGGTGCAAGCATGGTCCACCATTCTAAGGTCAAGATCTACCATCTTCTTCTCATCATCTCCTCCTTTCCCTCTCTTAAGCAAACCCTACCATGGCCAAACCCAAGCTTGGGGGTTTCTCATCTTAATCAAGCATCCTAGCCGATTAAACAAGGAGAGGAAGGAGAAAGGAGGCTAAGGAAGTCGACGGGAGTGGCGGAAGTCGGAGGAGACGACGGATTGTGAGTATTTTCTTAAACAAGAAATTTTGTGTTTTTGGGGTTTAAGATTTGGGATTCATTTTGTAAATTTAATGGTGGCCAAATGATTTTATGCCATGGATTTCAAATCCATCAATTTGAAGGATGGAGAGTGGACAAAACCCTAATGGGTAAATTAGGGTTAGGTTAAGGAAAATAAATGGATTAAGGACATTATGTAATTAAATTAATTAAACATGAGTGTATGTGGATTTTTGAAGGATGCATTAAGGATAGTATGTATTAAAAATGTACTTAAGCATGGTAGGTGATTGATTTAATTCTTAGGGTTTATAAGAATGGAAGCCATGGAGGATGAGTTAAGGTTTTAAGATTTTAAATGATTAAATGTAAGTGGTTAGTGAATTTTAAAAAATTCAATAAATGAAGGTAGTGATTTTGAAAGGGGCAGAAATAATGATTTTAAAAAAAAAAAAAAACCATGGAGAGGTTCTTAGTGGATCTAAAAGTATTTGGATCATGAAAACAATAAGGAAATATTGGTGGCTTGAATGAACCTTAAATATAATTAAGGTTGACCAAATGTAATGATCCAAATGTGGTTAAGAGTAATGGTTTAAAAGTGTGATTTAAACCACCTCAAGGAAGGATTTATTTTGGATCTAAATGATGTAAGTAGACCCAAGAAAAAAATGGGAAAAGGACACCCATGACCCATTTGTAGGTCAAGTAATGGGGTATGTATGTGTGTGAATGAATAAGAATTAGGTTAAATAAATGGGAAATGTTGGTGGTGTTGGTGGACCAATGTAGACCTAATGTTGATAATTGCAATGGGAATGTGGCTAAGTTAATGGACTTAAATGTGATTAAAGAATGATGAATTAAATGTATGGTTTAGGTTATCTCAATGGAGGGACTTGTGATGAATCTAAAGTGTAACGAAAGACCTAAGGAAAAATGGGGATTTTGGTTAAGTTGAAAGGGCTGATTTTTAATGAACCTATGAGCCATTGTTATGAGCCACTTAATGGTCTAAGTATGGGGTTATATATTTATGTTTTAAATAAATGGAGGTTAGGTTAATTAAATGGTTAATTGCTAATGTTCTTATGTCATTGTTAATGAGACATCATTGGACCCATTTTTGTGAACCAATGGATAGGCTAAGGTTAAAGTCTATGGATATGCTTTAGCTAATGGGGATTAGGTTAAGATATGGTTATATCTCATGATTGGTGAGTGTATGGATCAATTATGAATAAAGGGAATGAGTGGATAATGGACTCATTGTGGGTTAAATGCATGATGTAAACCCCATGGAAAGATTTGATGAATGGGGTATTTTGAACCCATGATCCATTAACCATTTAAAGGGTTAAGTATGGGGTTTTGTATGGGTTTAAAGGAATAAGGGTTAGGTTAATAAAGGGACTAATTTTATGATCACATGATATGGTTGCTGGGTCATTAACGGACCTAAGTTATGGATCATTAATGGGTCTAAGTTATGGATCCATTATAGACCATAATGTGTATGGAAGAGGGAATGAATTATCCATGGAAGAGTAATGGCAAAACCGTAAATATTGGCCAAAATGAGGAAAACCCACTAAGACATGATGTATGGGCCTAGAAATGGTTAAAACATGGACTAATTGTTAATATGTAATAAGGTACAGGACATCGCAAGCGGTACGCGGATAGGCGACCGGGTCTGTCGGATAGAAACGGAAGAAAGAACGCTAGTCGGTATTCAGTAGGATTCTAACCTTTTTATAAGCCATGGATTGAGTGATGGTTTCCTTGAATTATTTTGGAAATTATATGGTATGTTTTAAGATTGGTTTTGAATTATGTATTATGTAGGGGTTTTTACTTGATTTATTCCGGTAAGCATATGATTGGTTTAAAATGGGTTTTAATGCTATGATGTGATTATTGAGGCTTTGCTTGATCTATTTGGGTAATCAAGTTATATGTTTTATTGATGGGATTTTCTTTAAATGTCATGGTTTGTTATTATATTCATTACATGGCATATGCCATCTACATCTCATGCATGGCATGGGAGGGATATGATAGGGGAAGGATGAAATGAAACCGGAGTCCATGCTCCGTCGAGGCGACCGATAAACAGACATGGAGATATTTTGATGTGTGATGTATCAGGGATGTTGTATGTAATTATGATACCTTGATGATGGTTCTTTCATCAAGGGGGAGGATTTGTGATTGTTTTATATCTGGACGAGGTTTTGCCGTCCAGGGGGATGATTTGTGATTGTTTTATATCTGGACGAGGTTTTGCCGTCCAGGGGGATGATTTGTGATTGTTTGTATCTTGACGAGGTTTTGCCGTCAACGGGATATGACAGCATGATGGTATGGATGATGGGTGGGATTCATAACACAGACACCCATGGCATAGCATTATTTAATGGTTTTCGTTATACTATTATCTATATGCTTTGTTATCACTAATGCATGTGTTAGCCCTGCTTGGAGTCCTACTGGGCGCGTTGTCTAACGCCCTACTTCTACCCTAGCTGATGATGCAGGAAATGCCGGAGCAGAAGGATGGGAAGGGAGCCAAGCTTAGAAGCTTGGGGAGGCGGACTGTTTACTTTATTAAAGTTTATTTTTGGGAAATGTATATTTGAACAGTTTAGCTTGTCGGACTGTATAATTAGATTACTTCTTATATTTTGGTTTATTTTGGAAGTTGAGACGTTGTGATATTTTGGTAATATTATGAATGTTATCTTCCCTGCTATCTCAAATTTGTAGGACAATATTTATAGTAATTCCGCACATAGTTTAATATTCTGCGAGCCATTTCTACGTGTGAATCATTCTCTGTGGACTTCGTTCCACGCACACTTAGGGTTGGCCAGTTAAGGGCCGGGTTTTAGAAGCTCGGACTTAACTTGCGTCGTGACGTCCGCGCCCTTTGTCACTCTTCAAAAAAAAAAAAAATAGACTCTGATTTCTGTAAAAAGGGGCGGGCGTTATAGTGGTGGTTGGGATAAAACCACCACTAAGCCAACGGTTTTGGGCCTCTTGAGATGGAGTGGTTTGGTCTTCCATCTTGACCATTTGACCATCATCATGGAGGGTATGGGTCTTCATGCTTTGGGTGGTGGTGGTTGAGATGAAACCACCACCCTTAGTCCATGGTTTTGTTTTGTGTTTCTTTAAGTGGTTTGGGTGGTATCAATGAGATGAAACCACCCCTTGACTTATTCCTTTGACTCCCCATTGACCCATTTGACTAACTTAATTAATTAATTAATTGGATCCTTAACTTAGGTTAATTAATTCTCAATTAACCCTTTTAATCTCCGTAATTCTTCTCCATTAATCCACCCATGGTTGACCAAGTCAACCATGGTGGCTGGCCCCACTAATTCCTAGCCTACCCACCACCTCACTTGGTGAGGTGGAGGTGGGCCCCATTCAGCCACGTCACCTAAGCTTAATCAAAATTAACTTAGGTGATTCACATTAATTAAATCACATTAATTCACTTTGATCCTCTTTAATTCCCTTTGACTTATCCATGGTTGACCAAGTCAACCATGATGGTCGGCCCCACCTATGCCTTGGTCCACACGCCACCTCACTTGATGAGGTGGAGGTGGGCCCCACCTGGTTATTCCATCTTGATCATTTCATTACTAACTTAGGTGATTTAAGCCAATTCAATCCATTCCCACTTTTTGGATCACCATTGGGCCCATGGCCCAATTAAATTTATTTCCTACCTATTTACCTTAGAGCTTAAATCATCTTGACCCATTGGGTCCCAAATGGGTATTGGGCCCAATTTGACCATCCTTGGCCCAATTAACCACCATTGAACATTTAAATAAATTTAATCCAATCCATGGTCCATTGGACCACACTTGGGTCTTTGCCCAAATTTTGATCCACTTAACATTTATTCCATCAAAATTCCCAATTTCCATCATTAAAATAAATAATAGCCACATATATATTGATTTAAAAATTTCGGACTATTATAGGGCGAGCAGGAAAAAATCGACAAACAGGAGAAACTTAATGAATTGGAAAATCTGGATGAATTGGAAGAACTGGACGAACTAGAAAAACTGGACCAACTGGAGGAACATAACAAAGTAAACGAACTGGGTGAACTTGAGAAACTGGACCAACTGGACAAATTGGATGAACTGGAAAAACTTGAGGAACTAGACAAATTAGAGGAACATAATGAATCGGAAAAACTGGACGAACTGGACAAACTTGTAACGCCCTGCCCTTTTTCACTTGCTTTCCGAAAATCAGAGTCTATTTTTTTTTTTAAAAGTGATAGAGAGTGGGACGTCACGACGCGAGCTAAGTCCGGACTTCTAAAGTCCGACCCTTAACTGGCCAACCCTATGTGTGCATGGACTAAGTCCATGAAAACGGTTCACACATAATAACTTATTATCATTGTGGAATATAACATAAATTGAATGCGGATTATAATAGAACCTAAGGCTACTCCATTTTAGATAGCAAAGTACTTAGTCATTTAACCAAATTAATTTAAAATAAATATCCATACCAAACCATTCACAAACCATAGCAAATATCTAATTATTACATGCCGAAGTCTAATTACTCAAAATTACATGTCCCTGAGTAACTTAATAAAATAATCAATAAAGCATTCCAAAGTTGTTATGCTTGGCTCCATTCACGATCCTCATTTCCTTCATTTCCTGTTTCATTCACTAGGGTAGAAGTAGGGCGTTAGAACCACGCGCCCAGTAGGAATTCTAAGTATGGCTAACACATAGTTAGTATAAGACATGCATATAAATAATATAACATCAAAACCTTGTAAAATCATGCCATGCCATGTATGCAATGAGTCCCACCCATTACAATCAAACATATCCTCTTGATGGGATTCTCATCATCAAGGTACCCCCACATAGGTCTTTCGGACGCCCCGACGAAGTGTGGCCCCTCCGGTTATCTTCTGATGGGATTCTCATCATCAAGATACCCCACATAGATTTTTTGGACTCCCTGACGGAGTGTGGTCCCTCCGGTCCCATAACCTTCACCCCATGCCATGCATGAGTTGCTAATGAATTCCATGCTATTTTATATGATAAATCTAGCATTAAATCCTCATATTTGCAACATATTATTTTAAAACATAACTCACAAAAATAAGATAAAACCAACATACATAACCATGGTTTCAAATAAGGTAGAATCCTACCCAAGACAACTAAGGTGTCCTTGAGCTTTAATCCGGCAACAAATCACGATCGTGTCCCCTTGGTGTAGTCCCGTTACCTTATAACATAGCCATGAATTAAACCAACAACCCATTTGATTTATAATGGTATCCAAGTCCAAAAACACAACTTGTGGGGTTCGACCATACACCATGGCCGAACCTCACTGACTTTGATTTTAACCCTTAGTCCACTAAATCCAACTTTGTGGGGTTCGGCCATACAACATGGCCGAACCTCACCATCTTGATTTTTCATCCCTCTTTCAAATCACTTGATCTTTTTAATTAAATCCAATCACCAATCCATTAATCTAATTATCCATACATTAACCTTTTAATGCACACATCAACATAAGTCCATAAAAATTCATTAGTGGGGTTCAACCATACAATATGGCCGAACCTCACTTCCTTGGTTTTATGCTCCTCTTTCAACCCTTTGATCTTCAAGTTAGATACAAGATCATGACCTCTATATCTAATCACTTGTACCACAAATGTTTATAATTGATCACCATTTAAATCCACCAAATATTTTCCATGGGGTTCGGCCATACACCATGGCCGAACCCATGGTTCATCCTTAATTACATCCTTGCCATTGTCTTTTCATGGCTCATCATTTAGCTTAATCCTCCATTCATTTAAACATGCATAATACTCCAAATAACCCTTCCAAATAATCCATCAAATAATTCATGGGATTCGGCCATATACTATGGCCGAACTCATGTCCATCATTTTATTTAATCAAGCTTAGTATAAAACCTTAATAAATCCCTCCATATTTGATTTGATCCTTCATTCATTTTTGACATACTAAATCCATGATTGACCCATAATTTTGATTCATGGGGTTCGGCCATACACCATGGCCAAAACCTATGATGTCTATATTCCATCTTTAAAATCCATTAAAATATATACCCCATGTCCTTCCATGGCTATCATCTTTCACAAAATTATTAATCACCAATGTTCCTTCATGGGGTTTGGCCATGCAATATGGCCGAACCCTATGGTTCCTCCTTTCAATTTAAAATACCAAGATCATGCTCCTTATTTTCTTCCATAATAAAACTTAGGGTTCGGCCATGCAATGGCCGAACCATATCCTTGACCTTTGACCCTATTTTCTAATCTATAAAATTTATCGAGCACTTACCGTTTCCGCGACTCTTCCAATTTGTCCTTTGCTCCGGCTTATTCCTTTCCTTAGCCTCTCCTTCCTCCCTTCTTGATCTTTAGCCGAGACTAACCTTGCTGCAAACCCCTTGGAATAGTTCGGCCAAGTGATATGGATTGAGAGAGATAGAGTAGCTTGGGATAGGAGGATATTCCAAGCTCTTGTCTTGAAGGTGGTCGGACTTGTATGAGGGGAAGAAATGTTTGGGATGTATGCTCTAAGTCTTTTTCTCCTTTGTCCTTGTGAGTGGTCGGCCAAGAGAGTGCTTGAGGGAGAGAAACAGCCAAGAGGGAGAGGGAGAAAGAAAGAGATAAAAATCCAATTGTTTTGTTCCAATGGAGTGGTTGGCCAAGGGTGATACCTTTTGGTAAAGCCCTTGTGTAACTCCATTTCCATTTACCTTCTCCTTAATACTTTACTTGGGGGTTTCATCCTTGAAATGAAACTCCCAAGGGCTACAACGGTAAAGCCTTTGTTTGCCTTGTGTAACCGCCACTTCTCCCTTAAATTCCCCATGTGGGAGTTTCATCCATGAGATGAAACTCCTTGTGCCCAACGGTTTGTTTTCTTGGCTTGTGTTGCACCTTAAACCGTCCCCCTCCTTTTGGTGTTCCATTGGAGGTTTGAATTTTGAAATAAGAAACTCCTCACCTATCCATTTAATTCCCATTTGGGAGTTTCATCCATGGGGTGAAACTCCCATGTAGCCAATGGTCTTGCCTTAGCTTGGACCACAAAACCGTCCATTCTCATAGATGATTCCTTTGGGGGTTTCATCTATGAGATGAAGCTTTCCCTCCTCACCACATCACCCCCCCCCCCCCCCCCCCCCCCCCCCCCCGCCCCTTCCCAACGTGTACCCATGGTTGAATTTGAAATAACCATAACCCTTTGTGTAACTCCACAAAAACGCCACCTCTCCTTAATGATTCAAATGGAAGTTTCATGCATGAGGTAAAACTCCCCATGCATCCAACGCGTAGTATTGTTTGAATTTTGAAACAACCCAAACACCTTTCATCTACACACTTCACTCACTTAAAATAAATATTCCATCCAATTCATTTAATTCAAATTTATTTAACTCACCCAACTCAACTCATCCATTTAATTCAACTCTACCATTTAATTCAACTCAACCATTTAATTCAACTCAACTATTTGATTCCATTTCCAACTCAAATCAGCCCCAACCAAGTTAAGATTGGACTCACTTGGTGGTCAACCCAGTCAACCAAGACCCATTGGGTCCCAATTGGGCCTTTTGACCCAAATAACAACCTTGACCCAATTAAACACATCTTACCCATATAAGGTCCATGTCCATTAATTTATAATTTAAATGGACAAAATTCATGTAAATTGATATCTTAAAAATCCGGGGTGTTACAAAACTGGACATAATGGACGAACATGAAGAACTGGGTGAACTTAACGAATGAGACGTACTAGGCGAGTTGGAAAAACTGGGCAAATAGGACAAACTGAACGAATTGGAAAATCTAGATGAATTGAACAAACTGGACAAAGTAGGCAAACTGGTGAAACTGGACGAACTGGAGGAATGTAACAAACAAAAAGAACTGGACGAACTCGAAAAACTGAATGAACTGGACAAATTGGACGAATTGGACAAACTTGACGAACAGAACAAACTAGGCAAGCTGGAAAAAATGGACAAACAGGACAAACAAAATGACCCTCAGAAAACTGGACGAATTGAACAAACAGGACGAACTGGATGAATTGGACAAATTGAACGAATTGGAAAAACTAGACGAATTGGACAAACTGGACAAAGTGGACGAATTGGAGGAACATAACAAACTAAACGAACTGGACGAACTCGAAAAACTAGACCAACTGGACCAACTGAACGAACTGAACAAACTGGACAAACTTGACGAATTGGACAAACCGAAGAAACTGGACAAACTGGACGAATTGGATCAACTAGAGGAATTAGACGAATTGGACATAGTGGACGAACAGGGAGAACTGGACCAACCGGACCAACTAGAAGAAGGAGACATACTGGGCGAGCTGAAAAAAAAGGACAAAACTGGACGAATTGGACAAACAGGACGAACTGGAGGAACATAACAAAGTAAATGAACTGGACAAACAGGACGAACTGGAGGAACATATCAAAGTAAACGAACTGGACGAATTGGAAAATCTGGACAAATTGGACAAATTGGATGAACTGGACAAACTAGACGAACTGGAGGAACATAACAAACTAAATGAAGTGGATGAACTTGAGAAACTAGATGAACTGGACGAACTCGAAAAACTGGACCAATTGGACAAATTGGACGAACTAGACAAACTTCACGAACTGGACCAATTAGACCAACTAGAGGAATTGGTCGAGTTGGACATAATGGACGAACATGAAGAACTGGACAAACTGGACGAACTGGAGCAACGAGACATACTGGGCGAGCTGGAAAAACTAGACAAATAGGAAAAACTGAACGAATTGGAAGAACTGGACAAACTAGACCAACTGGAGGAACATAACAAAATAATCAAACTGGGCGAACTCGAGAAACTCAACCAATTGGTCAAATTGGATGAACTAGACAAACTTGACGAACTCGACGAACTTAACAAATTGGAAAAACTAGAAGAATTGGACATAATGGACTAATAGTAGGAATTGGACCAACTTGACCATCTTGATGAACGAGGCATATTGGGCGAGCTGGAAAAAGTGGGCGAAGTGGAAAATCTGGACGAATTGGACAAACTGGACGAATTGGAAAAAGTGGAGGAACTGGACAGAGTGGACGAATTGGTGGAACGTAACAAACTAAAAGAACTAGACGAACTCGTAAAACTGGAGCAATTGGACAAATTGGATGAACTGGACAAACATGACGAACTGAACAAACTACACAAATTCGACAAACTGGATGAATTGGACCAACTAGAGGAATTACACATATTGGATTTAATGGACGAATATAAGAACTGGTCGAACTGGACCTACTCGATGAAGGAGACTTACTGGACGAACTGGAAATAATTGACAAACAGGACAAACTGAACGAATTGGAAAATCTGGACGAGTTGGACAAACTGGACGAACTGGAGAAACTGGACAACATGGAGGAACAGAACAAAGCAAATGAACTGGACGAATTTGAAAAACTGGACCAACTAGACAAATTGGACGAAATTGACAAACTGGACAAACTAGACGAACTAGACCAACTGGACAAACTTGTCGAACTGGACAAACTGGAGGAATTGGACCAACTAGAGGAATTTGACAAATTGGACGAACCGGAGGAACATAACAAAGTATACGAACTGGGCGAACTCAAAAAACATGACGGACTGGAAAAGCTAAACAAATTGGATGAACTAGACAAATTGGACGAGTTGGACGAACTTGAAAAACTGGACCAACTGGACAAATTGGACGAACAAGACAAACTTCACGAACTGGACCAATTGGACCAACTAGAGGACTTGGACGAATTGGACAGAATGGAGAAACAGAAAAAGTTAGATGAACTGGAGCAACGAGAGTCACTAGGCGAGTTGGAAAAACTGGACAAATAGGACAAACTGAATGAATTGGAAAAACTGGACGAACTAGACAAACTCAACGAATTGCAAAAACTGGACGAATTGGACAAATTGTACGAACTCGACAAACTAAAGGAATATCACAAACTAAACGAACTGGATGAAATCGAAAAACTGGACCAACTGGACTAGCTTGACAAATTGGACGAACTGGACAAACTTGACGAACTAGAAAAACTGGACTAATTGGACCAACTAGAGGAATTGGACGAATTTTAAATAATGGGCGAGTAGGAAGAACTGGACGAATTAGACCAACAGGACAAAGGAGACAGACTGGGTGAGTAGGGAAAAATGGACAAACAATACAAACTGAAGGAATTGGAAAATCTGGACGAATTGGAAAAACTGGACGAACTGGACAAGCTGGACCAACTGGAGGAACATAACAAAGTAAACAAACTAGGTGAACTCGAGAAACTGAACCAATTGGACCAATTGGACAAATTAGACGAACTGGACAAACTTGACGAACAGAACAAACTAAACAAATTTGACAAACTGGACAAATTGGACCAACAAAAGGAATTGTACAAATTGGACATAATGGATGAACAGGAAGAACTGATCGAACTTGACGAACGAGACATACTGGGCGAGCTGGAAAAACTGGGCAAATCGGACAGACTGAACGAATTGGACAAACTAGACAAAGTAGGCAAACTGGTGAAACTGGACGAACTGGAGGAATGTAACAAACAAAAAGAACTGGACAAACTCGAAAAACTGGATGAACTGGACAAATTGGACAATTGGACAAACTTGACGAACAGAACAAACTAAACAAATTCAACAAATTGGATGAATTGGAGCAACTAGAGGAATTGTACAAATTGGACATAATGGACGAACAGGAAGAACTGAATGAACTAGACCAACTGGACGAAAGAGACATACTGGCGAGCTGGAAATAATGGACAAACAGGACAAACTGAACAAATTGGAAAATCTGGAAAAATTGGACAAACTGGAGAAACTAGACAACCTGGAGGAAACATAACAAAGTAAACGAACTGGACGAATTCAAAAAACTGGACGAACTGGACCAACTGGACAAATTGGACGAACCAGAAAAACTGGACAAACTTAACGAACTGGACAAACTAAACAAATTGGACAAACTGGACGAATTGAACCAACTAGTGGAATTGGACGAATTGGACATAATGGCCGAACAGGACAAATTGGGCGAGCTGGAAAAAATGGACAAACAGGACAAACAGAATGAATCGGAAAAACTAGACGAATTGATCAAACTGGACGAACTGGACAAACTGAACGAATTGGAAAAACTAGACGAATTGGACAAACTGGACAAAGTGGACGAAATAGAGGAACATAACAAACTAAACGAACTGGACGAACTCGAAAAACTAGACCAACTAGACCAATAGGACAAATTGAATGAACTGGACAAACTTGACGAACTGGACAAACTGAACAAACTGGACAAACTGGACGAATTATATCAATTAAAGGAATTGGACGAATTGGACATCGTGGACGAACAAGGAGAACTGGATGAACTGGACCAACTGGACGAAGGAGGCATACTGGGCGAGATGAAAAAATAGGACAAACTGGACGAATTGGACAAATAGGACAAACTGGAGGAACATAACAAAGTAAACGAATTGGACGAATTGGGAAATCTGGACGAATTGGACAAATTGGACGAACTGGACAAACTAGACGAACTAGATGAACATAACAAACTAAACGAAGTGGACGAACTCGAGAATCTGGACCAACTGGACGAACTGGACTAGCTCAAAAAATTGGACCAACTGGACAAATTGGACGAACTAGACAAACTTCAAGAATTGGACCAATTAGAGGAATTGGTCAAATTGGACATTGTAACGCCTCGCCCTTTTTCACTCGCCGAAAAATCAGTCTACTTTTTTTTTTGATATAAAAGAGTCAGAGAGAGCGGGACGTCACGACGCGAATTAAGTCTGAGCTTCCAAAGCCTGGCCCTTAACCGGTCAACCATACGTGTGAGTGGACCAAGTCCACTAAAACAGTTCACACGTACTAAGGTTAAGCTTGCGGAATTACACATAATGCGGAATTATAATAGAGTCTATCCTATCCAATTTTAAATAGCAAGGAAGTCCATCACTTAATAATAATTACCTTAACCTAAAATGTCCAAAATTAAAATCCAATCCATAGCAAATAGTCTAAGTTATTACAGTCCCAACAAGCTAATTACTCAAATTACATGTCCAAAATAAAAACTTAAATAAATAGATCTAGCTCATCCAAGCTCCTAAGCTTGGCTCCGATCGCGTCCTTCGTTCCGTCCATTTCCTGTGTTATCATCTAAGGTAGAGTAGGGTGTTAGACAACGTGCCCAGTAGGTACTCCGAGTAGGGTCAAACACATGGGTTAGTATAAAAATCACATAGATATACATGAGATCAAAACTATGCAAGTCAATGCCATGCCATGGGTGTCATATGCCATGAATCCCACCCATCATCCATATCACAATCACAGAGTATTCCTCTTAATGGACAATCCACATCAATGTATTGTCATGACTCCTCGCGAATGCCTTATCGGTCCCACCAAATAGAGCGCGGACTCTAGTTACATTTCAAGCACAGTATATCTCTCCCCACGAATGCCTTATCGGCCATACCGTACAGAGCGTGAACTCCAGTTACAATTCAATCATACATCCATTGGAATCAGTGTGGATTCCTCTCTACGGTTGTTTATCGGAAATCCGAATGGAGCGTGGACTCCCCTCATTTGATCCCTTCCATGCCATGCATGAGATGCAAGTGCAAACATGCTATGTAATAATAAACATCATAGCATTAAAATCCCATAATTGAAACATATCATTTGATACCAAAATAAATCATCAAAACATGAAGTAAAATCATTACATATACATATCCCATGGTTTTCAATAAGGTAGGAATCCTACCAACGTCCAAATATCGGGTCCTTGTGTTTCCTTCCAAAAACCGATCACCGATCACGTCAAGCCGATCATACACCATTTGTGAAATCCCGTTACCTTATTACATTTAACACATATACATACATCAATTTAGTGATCCATTTAATTCCATCAACCCCACCTCATCCTAGGTTCATCTCCCTTTACCATCATAGTCTTTTATCTAGTTAAGCCCCCTAAGAGGTTTCCATCATACATTGGGACTGAACCATGTTTTAAGTCCACAAAAATGCCTTAGTGGGGTTTGGCCATACAACATGGCCAAACCTCACTCTCTTGGTTTTGGGCCCCTCTTTTTAGTCCTTGATCTTTTTAATCAATGTGGGTCCAAGATCATTCCACCTTTTGATTTATTAGTCCCATCACCTAAGTTAATCATTTTACATTAATAAAAGCCACCTAAGTCCATAAGACATTCTCCATGGGGTCGGCCATACAACATGGCCAAACCCATGGTCCTTTATTTTCTCCATCTTCTCATCTTAGCTATCACTCTTTCCATGGCTAATCACTTAACTTATTTACACATAACTTAGGTCCATAAATGATTCATTAACATAACATAGATCCATAATAAATCCCTCCATTCCTTAGCTTGTTCATTCCATCTCTTAAACATGCATGGATCTACAAAATGACCCATCAAAATGATTCATGGGGTTCGGTCATACACATGGCCGAGCCCATGGTGTCTCTTTTTTCATCCTCTCCTTTCTTAAATCACTTACAACATATTAGATCCCACAAACATGATCCGTGGGGTTTGGCCGAACCAATGGTTCTTCATCTCCATTTATTTCTTAGCTTATTAGCCATGTTTCATCATGAAAAATGTATAAAAATCCATAAACACACTTCCACCATTTTCATCATTTAGAACCCATTAAAATTTACCAACATCCTTCCATGGGGTTTGGCCATACAACATGGCCGAACCCTATGGTTCATCATTTTTTTCTCCTCTTCATCCTATCCTCCATTTTCATATCATTTTGAGGATTGTCTTTTCTTAAAATCATACACAACATGTTTATACCATTTGATGGGGTTCGGCCATGCATCATGGCTGAACCTCATCCAATCCTTTCTTGTTCTCTATGATCCATATACATAAAAAATTAGGGTTTGGCCATGCAAGGGCCGAACCATGATCCTTTATCATTCTTCATTCAATCATGCATGTTATCATAAGCCATATATATATATATACATATATATATATATGTATATATATATATATATGTATATATATATATATATATAGTCCTTAATAACCTATCTTACCCATTAGGGTTTTGTCCATTTTTTTTCCATCTCATTCCTTGGATGGATTTTGAATCCATGGCCCATAACATTTTTGGCCAACTTTCCAATCCGAAATGGAACCCCATGGTTTCGGCCATTTCATGGCCAAATCCATGGTTCCTTTAACCTCCTTTTAATTTATAAACCTTGTTAAGCAATACTTACCGATTCCATTACTCCTCCGTTTTCTTTCGTTCCGCCTTGCTCCTCCTATCTTCTCCTTCCTTAGTCTTTTCTTTCTCCTCCTTGATCTTCGGCCAAATAGTGGTGCCTGAGAGGGGGAGGGTCTAAGATGAAAACACCAAGAGATGGTTCAACCAAGGAGAGAGCTTTAGAGAGGGATAGGAGGAGAGAATGGAAAAACTCTTTAAGTCTTTTTCTTGTCTAGTGAGAGAGGTCGGCCCTAGGGTTTTTGGTGAGAGGGAGAGGATTTGAGATGGAAAACTCTAAGTGTTTTCTTTTGTCTTAGAGGGGAGGTCGGCCAAGAGTGAGAGGGAGAGAGTGAATGAGATGAAGAGCAAACCCTTTCCATCTTGTCTAGGGTTCCTTGGGTAAGACTCCACCTCCAACTACCCTCATCAATGTGGAGTCTACCCCATGAGTCCTTTGACTAGCCAAGAGGGTGCATGCCCTCCACAAGGCACACACCACCCTCTCCAACCGTTTTGTGGTTAGTGGTTTCCATGAGATGGAACCCTCCACCTCCCCTTTGACTCACTAAGTGGATGCATGCCTCACGCATGGCACACACCACCCTCTCAAACGGTTTTGTGGCTAGTGGTTTCCATGAGATGGAACCCTCCATCTCCCCTTTGACTCACTCCATCTTTTCATCTCCCATGTGACTCACCCCCATTTGACTCACTCCATTTAAATGAAACTCAACTCCTAACTCAAGCATTTGAATTTATTTCCATCTAACTTAGGTGATTTAATTAAAATAATTTAATTCAACTCACTTCACTTGATCCCCTTTAATTCACTCATGAACTCACCCACGGTTGACCAAGTCAACCATGGTGGCCTGCCCCACTTGTGCCTTAGTCCACACGCCACCTCACTTGATGAGGTGGATGTAACGCCTCGCCTTTTTCACTATGCTTTCCGAAAATCAGAGTCTATTTTTTTTTTTAAATAGAAGAGTGAGCGAGAGTGGAACATCACAACGCGAGTTAAGTCGGAACTTCTAAAATCCGACCTTTAACTGGCCAGCCCTACGTGTGCATGGACCAAGTTCATGAAAACGGTTCGCATGTAAGAAGTTAACTTTGCAGAAAATAACATACACTGCGGATTATAATAGAACCTAACTCTAGTCTATTTTTAGATAGCAAAGTACTCCGTCAATTATAAATGATTAACTTAAATTAAATAACCAAAGTAACCATTCACAAAGCATAGCAAACATCTAAATTATTACATGCCAATTGCTAGCTACTCAAATTACAAGTCCACGAGTAACTTAAATCAAATATAAAATTAAATCCATTCAAGCTTCTATGCTTGGCTCCGATCACGCTCATCGTTCCCTTCGTTTCCTCTATCATCCACTAGGGTAGAAGTAGGGCGTTAGAACAATGTGCTCAGTAGGTATTCCATTTAGGGTCTACACATGGTTAGTACAAAACATATATAATAGCATAATGTCAAAACCACATAAAACAATGCCATGTCATAATGCCATATGCAATGAGTCCCACCCATCACAAATACATATACCCTCTTGATGGGATTCTCATCATCAAGGTACCCCCACATAGGTCTTTTGGACACCCCGACGGAGTGTGGCCCCTCCAGTTTCTTCTTGATGGAAATGCACATCAAGGTATCCCACATAGGTTTTTCGGACTCCCCGACGAAGTGTGGCCCCTCCGGTTACATATCCTTCATCCCATGCCATGCATGAGATGTTAATGAAACACATGCTATTTTATTTTATAAACATAGCATGAGAACTCACATATTGAAACATATCGTTTACAACATAAAATTCATCAAAATGAGATCAAAACCATCATACATAACCCATGGTTTCAAAAAGGTAGAATCCTACCAAAGACCCCTAAGGTGTCCTTGCTTCTTAAACCGGCAACCGCTCATGATCGCGTATTGTTTGTGAGGTCCCGTCACCTTATTACACAACAATCAATCAAACCATGTTCAATTTGATTTCTATTTATGTCTAAGTCCATAAACCCAACTTTGTGGGGCTCGGCCATACACTATGGCCGAACCTCACCTCTTTGGTTTTAGTTCCCTTTTTGGTCATTTAACTTAAGTCCAAGATCATATCACTTCCCATTCATTTAATCTAACATATATAAACCCTGTAACACCTGCCCCTTTTCACCGAAAATTAGAGTCTAAATTTTTTTTTTAATAAGTGACAAAGGGCGCGGATGTCACGACGCGAGTTAAGTCCGAGCTTTTAAAGCCCGGCCCTTAACTGGCCAACCCTACGGGTGCGTGGAACGGGTCCACGGAGAATGGTTCATCCATAGAAGTAAGCTCGAGGAAAAAAATACATTAAAAGCAGAATGATAATAGATACTATCCTACCAATTTTTCTAGATAGCTGGGAAGATTTCATCATTTAATTACTAAAAAGCCATAACGTCATGTGTCTACAATAAGATCCAATTCATAGCAATAAGTCTAAAATATTACATTTCCGACAAGCTAAACTATACAAATACACATTTCCCAAAATAAACTTAAACAAATAATTAGTCCGCCTTCCCAAGCTCCAAGGCTTGGCTCCCGTCCCGTCCTTCTGCTCCGGCATTTCCTGCGTCATCAGCTAGGGTAGAAGTAGGGCGTTAGACCACGCGCCCAGTAGGACTCCGAGTAGGGCTAGCACATGGGTTAGTAATAACAGCATGCAGATAATAACACAATGAAAACTGGTAAACCATCATATAATGAACATATAAAGAAAATGCCATGCCATGGATGTCTATGTTATGAATCCCACCCATCATCCCTACCATCATGATGTCATATCCCCCTTGACGGCAAGACCTCGTCAAGGTATCCCCATGCCTGTTCTCGGTCGCCCCGACGGAGCATGGACTCCGGTTATAACCTATCAGGTTATCCCCATGCCTGTTCTCGGTCGCCCCGATGGAGCATGGACTCCGGTTTGTTTATTTTTTTCCACCCATGCCATGCATGAGATGTAATGCATTATGCTATGTAATATATTTGGGTCATAGTCTTTACATATTACTCATATCACTAACATATAACTCATAGGTTAACCATATGCCATAAGTACATATAAACTATAATTTCATAAACCATCATATAACCAACATATAATTTCCAAAAATAAAGTAATAACCATTCACATAGCACCTAATCCATGGCTTACAAGTAGGTAGGAATGCTACCGAATACCGACTCGCGTTCTTCTCTTTCGTTTTCGTCCGATAGTCCGGCTACCGACACGCGTAGCGTTCGCGATATCCAATACCTTATTACATACACATAATCAGTCCACGTTTTAACCATTTCTAAGCCCATACATCATGTCTTAGTGGTTGCTTCATTTTGACCAATATTTACGGTTTTGCCACTACCTTTCCCATAGTTAAACCTTCACTTAATTATATACATTTCTTTGTCCAAAATTCATTCATGGATTTAGGTCCATTAATGACCCATTCCACCATGTCACATGACCATTAAAATTAGCCATTAAATTTACTTAAACTCCATTAACCTAACATACAAAAACACATTAATCTTAGGCCTTAATTTATTCACAAAATGGGTCCATTGATGTCTCATCACCCACAACCTAGCAACCCTAGAAAAATCAGCCATTTAAACACTCTAACCCTCATTCATTTCTCCCATACACAATACCATATTAATCCACAAGTTTACCCACAAATGGGTCATGGGTTCGGCCATACACCATGGCCGAACCCATGATGTCTTTATCCCATTTTTTTCTTTGGCCTATCTACACATTTGACCCATCATCCTTAATCACATTCAAGTCTATAAACTAAGCCACATTCCCATTTATTTTCTATTATTCATAAGCATTATCAAACCATCATAAAACCCTTTTCTTTAACTACATTGGAATCCATTATAAATATCAACACTAGGTTCATTTTGGTACAACAAAACCACCAACATTCATCACCATAGGGTTCCACAACATTCCATCCATAAAAACCTCTTCAAAAACTACTTACATTTAATCATTTACAACCCTAAAAATCATATTCATTCTCCATAGCTTTAAACCTTAAGACCCTACTTAATTCATCAACCATTTTTCCATGCCTAATTAACACCTAACTATACAATGTCCTTCATTCCTTAAAACCCTAAAAAAAATCACACATTAATTACATAACCCTTAATCCATTTATATTTTTTTTTTCTTTCTTTAACCCTAATTTATCCATTAGAGTTTCCTCCACTTTCCATCTTTCAAATTGATGGATTTAAAATCCATGGCATAAAATCATTTGACCACTATTAAATTTACAAAATGAATCCCAAATCTTAAACTCTGAAAATCCAAAATTTCTTGTTTAAGAAATACTCACAATCCGTCGTCTCCTCCGACTTCCGCCACTCCCGTCGGCTTCCTTAGCCTCCTTTCTCCTTCCTTTTGATCTTTGGTAGGCCAAGATGCTTGATCAATGGTGAAACCCTCCTAACTTAGGATTGGCCAAGGTAGGGTTTGCTTGAGAGAGGGAGAGGGAAAGATGGAGATGAGAAAATAGGATTCTATAGTTTGATCTTAAAGGGATAGCCCAACTTACAACTTCCTCCTCTCTTTTCTTCCAAGCTTTTCTTCTTCTTCTTCCTTAATTTTTTTTCTTTTTCTCTACTTTGAGTATGAGGGACGGCTAGAAGAGTGTGAAAGATGAGGAGAGTGAAATGAGAGTAAAGGAGATGAAAAGAAAAGAGATAAGATTTAATCTCCTTTGGTGCCTTTAATTCCCCCACCAACCCAATGGGATTTTTATCTTACTTTATGGTGGTGGTTGGGATAAACACCACCCGACGTTTTTTTTTCTTTGTGTTTAAAAATGAGATGGCTTTTGGTCTTTTATTTGACCATTTGACCATCTCATTTGATTATTTTAATCATTTAATAAATTAACTAATTACCTTAGTTTAATTAGTTCCCACCTAATTTCATTCCATTTCTTAACTTCCCTCTATGTATCCACCCATGGTTGACCAAGCCAACCATGGTGGCCGGCCCCACCAACTCTTGGTCCACACGCCACCTCACTTGGTGAGGTGGAGGTGGGTCCCATTTGGTCACACCACCTTGGCTTAATCCAAATTAACTTAGGTGATTTAAATTTCATTAAGCCCACTCCAACCAATTGGATCATCATTGGGCCCATGGCCCAATTACATTTATCCTTACCCATTTATCTTAGGGCTTACATTATCTTAATCCATTGGGTCCCAAGTGGGTATTGGGCCCAATTTGACCACCCTTGGCCCAATTGGCCATCATTGACCACTTAAATGATTTTAAAATCCAATCCATGGTCTATTGGGCCATACTTGGGCCTTTGTCCAAGTTTTGGCCCATTTACCATTTATTCCATCAATTTCCCAATTTTCATCCTCAAAATAAATAATATTCACATATTCATTGATTTACAATTTCCGGGCCATTACAATACAATCCTCTTTTGAAATTTTCGTCCCGAAAATTCGAACGAAGTGGAGGTTCAAAACATCTCATACAAAGAGTTCTGGATGAGAGGTTCTCATTTCTGACTCAAGTTCCCAAGTGGCTTCCTCATTGCCATGACGTTCCCATACCACCTTGACCAGCTGAATAGCTGGTTTCGCAGCACTCTTTGTTCTCTCCCGATCACCTTGATCGGCTTCTCCACATACGTCACGTCGCTTTGCACATCGACGTCTTGTACACTCAGGACATGTGAATGATCAGGGTTGTACTTCCTCAACATGGACACATGGAATACATCATGTAATGATGATAACTATGGAGGGAGCGCCAACTGATAAGCTACCCCCCCACCCTCTTCAGGATTGGAAACGGTCCCACAAATCTAGGCGACAGTTTCCCCTTCTTCCCGAATCTCATGTGTCCCTTCCGTGGTGAGACTTTTAAGAACACCAAGCCTCCCACCTCAAATTCGAGGAACCTTCTCCTCTTGTCGGCGTAACTCTTCTGACGGTTCTGTGTAGTGAGTAGATGTTTCCATCATACATTGGGGCTGAACCATGTTTTAAGTCCACAAAAATGCCTTAGTGGGACCTCACTCTCTTGGTTTTGGCCCCTTTTTTTAGTCCTTGATCTTTTTAATCAATGTGGGTCCAAGATCATTCCACCTTTTGATTTATTAATCCCATCACCTAAGTTAATCATTTTACATTAATAAAAGCCACCTAAATCCATAAGACATTCTCCATGGGTTCGGCCATACAACATGGCCGAACCCATGGTCCTTTATTTTCACCATCTTCTCATCTTAGCTATCACTCTTTCCATGGCTAATCACTTAACTTATTTACACATAACTTAGGTCCATAAATGATTCATTAACATAACATAGATCCATAATAAATCCCTCCATTCCTTAGCTTGATCATTCCATCTCTTAAACATGCATTGATCTACAAAATGAACCATCAAAGTGATTCATGGGGTTTGGCCATGTGTACGGTGTCTCTTTTTTAATCCTCTCCTTTCTTAAATCACTTACAACATATTAGATCCCACAAACATGATCCATGGGGTTTGGCCATACAACATGGCCGAAACCATGGTTCTTCATCTCCATTTATTTCTTAGCTTATTAGCCATGGTTCATCATGAAAAATGTATAAAAATCCATAAACACACTTCCACCATTTTCATCATTTAGAACCCATTAAAATTTACCAACATCCTTCCATGGAATCCTATGGTGCATCATTTTTTTCTCCAATTCACCCTGAGCTATTTTTGTAAATTGTCTGGAACCCTACTTCACTCGATTTTCGGGACGAAAATTTTAAAAAGAGGGTTGTATTGTAACACCCCGGATTTTCAAATTATAAATATTTATGGAATTTGCCATTTAAATTGTGAACTAACGGATATGGACCTTAGATAGGTAAGGTGTTGGGTCAATTGTCCAATTAAGACCCAACGGATATGTTATAAGGTTCAATTTAAAATAAATGGGTAAGATGTGTTTAATTGGATCAAGGTTGTTATTTGGGTCAAAATGCCCAATTGGGACCCAATGGGTCATGGTTGACTTGGTTGATCACCAAGTGATTTCAAGCCTAATTAAATTGGGTTGAATTGAGTTGGAAGGGAATCAAGTGATTAACTTGATTTTAAGTGAGTTAATTGAGTTGAGTTTAAAAGAATTAAAATTGAGTTATGGTGAGTTGAGTGGAAGTCAATGGGACCTCCATCTTAAGTGGGTGAAGTGTGAAGATGAAGGAGTCTTGGTTGTTTCAAAAACCCAAGTCAAACCTAAGGTTGCACGTTGGACATGGGAGTTTCATCTCATAGATGAAACCCCCAAATGGAGCATTAATGGGAGATGAATGATTTTAGTGGTGGTTACACAAGATAAACAAGGCACACCGTTGGAGCCTTGGGAGTTTCATCTCATGGATGAAACCCCCAAGTGGAGCACTAAGGAGGGAAGTTAATGAAAATGGGAGTTACACAAAGGGCTAAACCAAAAGGGATCACCTTTGGCCATTGGAACAAAACAAGTTTGGTTTCAATTCACTCTCTCCCTCTTCCTCTTAGCTGTTTCTCTCCCTCAAATCCTCTCTTGGCCGACCACTCCTCAAGACAAAAGACTTAGAAAAGTTTTTGATCTCAAGCTATCACTCAAGGCTGAACTCTCTCTCTCTCTCTCTCTCTCTCTCTCTCTCTCTCTCTCTCTCTCGTCTCACTCTCGGCCAAAGGAACAAGAAAGAAGGAGGAAGAGGCTAAGGAAGGAAAGGATCGGAAGAACAAGTCTGAGAGAAGGAAAACAGGAGTCGCAGAACCGGTAGGTATCTTGATAGATTTTTAATAAAGTAAGGAAATATGGTCAAACAATATGGTTCGGCCATTGCATGGCCGAACCCTAGTCATGTCATGGCTAAGGACCTTCATATGAATCAAAAGGGGTAGATGAGGTTCGGCCATGATGTGTGGCCGGACCCCATCAAAGGTTAGGATAATGGCTATTGGATTTAAAAGAGAAAATGAGGAACCACCATGGCCGAACCCCATGGAAGAAGATTTAAATGGATGTATCATTTTGTTTTAATGGAAAGGATGAACCATAGGGTTCAGCCATGCATGGAGGACATTAGTTATTTTGAATGGATTTTTAAGGATGAAAAACATAGATGTGTGTGTATGATTTTAAAAGGTTTTAAAGGACTTAAGTGGAGGTATGTATGAGAACCATAAAGAATTGAAAAGAAGGGCACAAAACCAAAGGGTAAGGTTCGGCCATGTTGTATGGCCGAACCCCACCAAGGAATATTTATGGACTTAGGGTTTTCGTAGATGTTGAACTTATGTGGATTGATTAATAATTTTAATGGGTTTCAAAACATGGAAATTGTATATGCATGTTAAGGATTTTAAAGGCCTCTAAAGGAAGGAATGCTAATCATTTTAAAATGGTTTTAATATGATAATTGGTGAAAGAACCATGGACCATAGGTTCAGCCATGGTGTATGGCCAAACCCCATGGAAGGTTGTTGATGTTTTTAAAAGGTTTAAGATGGAAATCATGTTGATGGACTTGGGGTAGTAAATGATGACCTAAGGATATGAGTAAACGCCCATGAAGGGAACTTGTTTATGGACTTAAAAATGGTAATGAACTCAATGGAGAAAATGTAATTTAGACATCATAGGATTCGGCCATGGTGTATGGCCGAACCCCATGAACCATTTTATGGGTCATTCATGGACCAATCATGTTAGATGAATGACTATGTAAGGAAAGGGAAATAATGGCAATGTTGTAAATATATGCTTAAGTGAAAGATCATGGGTTCGGCCATGGTGTATGGCCGAACCCCATGAGGAATGTTTTTATAGACTTAGGTGGTTACCAAGTTTAAATGATTAAGTTAAAGGATCAAAAGACTCAAAAGAGGGACCAAAATCAAGTGGGTGAGGTTCGACCATGTTGTATGGCCGAACCCCGCAAAGGTGTATTTTATGGACTTGGACATTATTGTAAATCAAATGGGACATGGGATTGATTAGTTGACTTGTTATAAGGTAACGGGACCTCACTGGGGGTGCACGATCGTGAGCGGTTTTCGGACGTGAATGCAAGGACACACTAGTGGTTTTTGGTAGGATTCTACCTCTTTGAAACCATGGATTATGTAATATGGTTTAATCTCTTATTTTGATGGTTTATGTTGTAAAAATATTATGTTTCAAATATGTGGTTTTGATGCTATGATTATTCTATTACATAGCATGTGGACATATACATCTCATGCATGGCATGGGAGGGAAGTTTGTAACCGGAGGCTACGCTCCGTCGGGGCGTCCATAAGGCATTCGTAGGAAGACCTTGATGTGCATTATCCATCAAAGTCTATCCGGAGAACACACTCCGTCGAGGAGTCCGTAAGGCAACTGTGGGGATACCTTGATTAAGAGAGTTCCATCAAGAGGTTACACGTGTTTGTTATGGGTGGGACTCATTGCATTTGACACCATGACATGGCATTGTTTTACATGGATTTTGTATTATGATATCTATATGTTTTATGTACTAATCATGTGTTAGCCCTACTTGGAATACCTATTGGGCGTGTTGTTCTAACGCCCTACTTCTGCCCTAGTGGATGACACAGGTAATGAAGGGAATGATGAGCGTGATTGGAGCCAAGCATAGGAGCTTGGATGTGTTTGATTTTATTTATTTAAAGTTACTCATAGACTATGTAATTTGAGTAGCTAGAATTCGGCCATGTAATAACTTAGATATTTTGCTATGGTTTGAATGTTTTATTTGGATAATTAAGTTATGATAACTATAGTTATTCGACGAACTACTTTACTATCTAAACTGGAATAGAGTTAGGTTCTATTATAATCTGCAGTTCATATTTTATTCCGCATGTATATATATTAGTATGTGTGAACCGTATTCGTGGACTTAGTCCATGCACACGTATAGTTGGCCAGTTAAGGGTCGGGCTTTAGAAGCTCGGACTTAGCACACGTCGTAACGTCCCACTTTCACTCACTCTTCTATTTAAAAAAAATATAAACTTTGATTTTCGGAAAGTGAGTGAAAAAGGACGGGGCGTTACATGACATAATGGACAAACACGAAGAACTAGATGAACTGGAGCAACGAGAGTTTCTGGGCGAGTTGGAAAAACTGGATAAATGGGACAAGCTGAACGAATTGGAAAAACTGGACGAACTAGACCAACAGGACAAACTGAACGAATTGGAAAAACTGGATGAATTGGACAAATTGGACGAACTCGACAAACTGGTCGAACATCACAAACTAAACGAACTGGATGAAATCGAAAAACTGGACCAACTGGACCAGCTTGACAACTTGGACGAACTGGACAGCTGGGCAAACTTAACGAACTGGACAAACTGGACTAATTGGACCAACAAGAGGAATTGGACGAATTGTAAATAATGGGCGAGCAGGAAGAACTGGACCAGTTGGACGAAGGAGACATATTGGGCGAGCAGGGCAAAATGGACCAGCAGGACAAACTGAACGAATTGGAAAAACTGGACGAAACATGACGAACTACACAAACTACACAAATTTGACAAACTGGATGAATTGGAACAACTAGAGGAATTGCACAAACTGGACATAATGGAACAGGAAGTACTGGTCGAACTAGACCAATTGGACGAAGGAGACATACTCGGTGAGCTGGAAAAAATTGACAAACAGGACAAACTAAACGAATTGGAAAATCTGGATGAGTTGGACAAACTGGACGAACTGGAGAAACTGGACGGCCTGGAGGAACATAACAAAGCAAACGAACTGGACGAATTCGAAAATCTGGACCAACAGGACCAACTGGACAAATTGGACAAACTAGACCAACATGACAAATTGGACGAACTTGACCAACTGGACAAACTTGTCGAACTGGACAAACTAAACAAATTGGACAAACTGGAGGAATTGGATCAACTAGAGGAATTTGACGAATTGGACGAACTGGAGGAACATAACAAAGTATACGAACTGGGCGAACTCGAAAAACTTGACGAACTGGAAAAGATAAACAAATTGGACAAACTAGATGAATTAAACCAACTAGAGCAATTGGACGAATTGGACATAATGGACGAACAGGACAAACTGGGCAACCTGAACAAATCAGAAAAATTGAACAATTGAAAAAATTGGACGAACTAGACAAACAGAACGAATTGGAAACACTGGACGAATTGGACAAACTGGACGAACTGGAAGAGCATCACAAACTAAATAAACTGTACCAACTAGACCAGCTTGACAAATTGGACGAAATGGAAAAACTGGACAAACTTGACGAACTGAACAAAGTAAACAAACTGGACTAATTGGACCAACTAGAGGAATTGGAGGAATTGTACATAATGGATGAGCAGGAAGAACTAGACGAACTGGACCAACTGGATGAAGGAGACAGACTGGGTGAGTAGGGAAAAATGGGCAAACTGAATGAATTGGAAAATCTGGACGAATTGGACAAACTGGATCAACTAGAGGAACATAACAAAGTAAACAAACTAGGCGAACTCGAGAAACTGAACCAATTGGACCAACTGGACAAATTGGACAAACTGGACAAACTGGACAAATTTGACAAACAGAACAAACTAAACAAATTCGACAAATAGGACGAATTGAACCAACTAGAGGAATTGTACAAATTGGACATAATGGACGAACAGGAAGAAATGGACGAACTTGAAGAATGAGACATACTGGGCGAGCTAGAAAAACTGGGCAAATAGGACAAACTGAACGAATTGGAAAATCTGGATGAATTGGACAAACTGGACAAAGTAGGCGAACTAGTGAAACTGGACGAACTGGAGGAATGTAACAAACAAAAAGCACTGGACGAACTCTAAAACCTGGACGAACTGGACAACTTGACGAACGGAATAAAATAAAAAAATTCAACAAACTGGACGAATTGGACCAACTAGAGGAATTGTTCCATAGCATCTCATGCATGGCATGGGGTGAAGGATTGGTACCCGGAGGCTACGCTCCGTCGAGGCGTCCGTAAGGCATTCGTAGGAAGACCTTGTTGAGCATTGACCATCAAGAAGAATCCAGAGGCCACACTCCGAAGGGGCGTCCGTAAGACCACTGTAGGGATACCTTGATGATGAGAATCCCATCAAGAGGATATATGTATTTGTGATGGGTGGGACTCATTGCATTTGACATCATGACATGGCATTGTTTTTATGTGGTTTTGACTTAATGTTATTATATATGATTTTTACTAATTATGTGTAGACCGTAAATGGAATACCTATTGGGCGCGTTGTTCTAACGCCCTACTTCTACTCTAGTGGATGACACAGGAAAGGAAAGGAACGATGAACGTGATCGGAGCCAAGCATAGGAGCTTGGATATGTGATTGGATTATATTTTTGTTGAAGTTACTCATGGACTTGTAATTTGAGTAGCTAGATTTCGGGCATGTAATAACTTAGATAATTTTGCTATGGTTTGTTTGGATATTTAAGTTAAATTTAATTATGGTTAAAGACTTGAAGTACTTTGCTATCTAAAAAAGAGTAGATTTAGGTTATATTATAATCCGCAGTTTATGATTTAATCTGCTTGTATATATTATTATGTGTGAACCGTATTCATGGACTTAGTCCATGCACACATAGGGTTGGCCAGTTAAGGGTCGGACTTTAGAAGTTCGGACTTAGCTCACGTCGTGACATCTCGCTCTCTATCACTCTTCTATTTATAAAAAAATAATAGACTCTGATTTTCGAAAAGCGAGTGAAAAAGGGCGGGGCGTTACAATTTTGGTCCAGTTCGTCCAGTTCTTCATGTTCGTCCAATATGTCCAATTCATCCAATTCCTCTAGTTGGTGCAATTCGTCAAGTTTGTCCAATTTGTTTAGTTTTCTAGTTCGTTTAATTTGTCTTATTGGTCTAGTTAATCCAATTTTTCAAGTTCGTTTAGTTCGTTATGTTCCTCTAGTTCGTTCAGTTTCTCCAGTTCGTTCAGTTTGTCCAATTCGACCAGATTTTCAAATTCGTTCTGATTGTCCATTTTTTCCAGCTTGCCCAGTTTGGTCCAGATTGTCGAATTCCTTTAGTTGGTTCAATTTGTCAAGTTTGTCCAATTTGTTTAACTTTTCCAGTTCAACAAGTTTTTCGAGTTCGCCCAGTTCGTTTACTTTCTTATGTTCCTCCAATTCTTCAAATTCCCCTACTTGGTCCAATTCCTCAAGTTTGGCCAATATGTTTAGTTTGTCTAGTTCGACAAGTTTGTCCAGTTGGTCCAGTTCGTCCAATTTGTCCAATTGGTCCAGTTTGTCCAATTTGTCCAGTTGGTCCAGTTTTTCGAATTCGTCCAGTTCATTTACTTTGTTGTGTTCCTCCAGGTCATCCAGTTCGTCTAGTTTGTCCAACTCGTCCAAATTTTTCAATTCGTTCAGCTTGTCCTGTTTGTCAATTATTTCCAGCTCGCCCAGTATGTCTCCTTTGTCCTGTTGGTCTAGTTCGACCAGTTCTTCCTGTTCGTCCATTATGTCCAATTTGTGCAATTCCAGTAGTTGGCCCAATTCATCTAGTTTTTCCAATTTGTGCAATTACTCTAGTTGGTCCAATTTGTCCAATTTGTCCAGTTCGTCAAGTTTGTCCAGTTCATTCAATTTGTCCAGTTGGTCCAGTTTCCTGAGTTCACCCAGTTTGTTTACTTTGTTATGTTCCTCCAGTTGGTCCAGGTCGTCCAGCTCTTCCAATTCTTCCAGATTTTCCAATTCGTTCATTTTCTCCTGTTTGTCCATTTTTCCCTGCTGGCCCAGTATGTTTCCTTCGTCCAGTTGGTCTAGTTGGTCCAGTTCTTCCTGTTCGTCCATTATTTCCAATTCGTCCAATTCCTCTAGTTGGTCCATTTCGTCCAGTTTGTCCAGTTTGTTCAATTTGTCTAGCCGTCTAGCTTGTCGAGTTTGTCCAGCTCGTCCAATTTGTCCAGTTGGTCCAGTTTTTCGAGTTCGTCCAATTCATTTAGTTTGTTATGTCCTCCTATTCGTCCAGTTTGTCAAGTTCATCCAGTTTGTCCAATTCGCCCAGTTTTTCCAATTCGTTCAATTTGTCCAGTTTGTCATGTTCATCCAGTTCAACTTGTTTGTCTAGTTCGTCCAGTTTTTCCAATTCGTTCAGTTTGTCCTATTTGTCCTTTCTTTCCAACTTGCTCAGTATGTCTCGTTGCTCTAGTTCGTCCAGTTCTTCCTGTTCGTCCATTATATCCAATTCGTCCAATTCATCTAGTTGGTCCAATTGGTCCAGTTCATCAAGTTTGTCTAGTTCATCCAATTTGTCTAGTTCATCCAATTTGTCTAGTTGGTTTAGTTTTTCGAGTTCGTCCAGTTCGTTTATAGGTGCTACAAGTTTGGAGAAATCTTTGATAAATCTCCAATAATTTCCTGCCAAACCCAAGAAGCTACGAATATCGAAGACATTTCATGGTCTTTCCCATTTCAGTATAGCCTCTACTTTAGTAGGATCCACTACCACTCCTTCAACTGAGACTAAATGTCCCAAAAATTGCACTTTTTCCAACCAAAACTCACACTTGCTAAATTTGGCATAAAGTTGATGATCTCTCAACAATTATAAAACAATTCTAAAATGTCATTCATGGTTTTCTTCCATTGGCGTATAAAACAGGATGTCATCAATAAAGACCTCAACAAACTTATCCAGATAAGTTTTGAAGATCCTATTCATCAAGTCCATAAACGTTGCAGGAGCATTGGTCACTCCAAATGGCATCACAACGAATTCATAAAGACCGAATCTTGTATGAAAGGCTATCTTGGCAAATATCACATTCTCTAACTCTCAGTTGATGGTAACCAGATCGAAGATCAATTTTAGAGAAACACTTGGATCCTCTCATTTGATCGAACAAATCATCAATTCTTGGAAGGGGGTATTTATTTTTTTATAGTGACTTTATTCAGCCGTCTATAATCAATACAAAGCCTTATCGAACCATCTTTATTTTTAACAAATAAAGCTAGGGCTGCCCAAGGTGAGGTGCTAGGTCGAATGAATCCAACCTTCGATAAATCACTCAACTGACTTCTCAGCTCCTCTTGCTCTACTGGTGTCATTCGATATGCAAGCATAGAAATAGGTGTAGTACTAGGAATTAAGTCTATAGAAAATTGACATCTCGATGAGGAGGTAAACCAGTCAGTTTTTCTAGAAATACATCTGTAAATTCGCACACCACTTTGGGCAACTGCATGTCTGAAGGTTCAGAATTTTCCCAACTTGGCCAAAGATTCTCTTATAAGGTAAATAGGGTTCAGGGGTGAGACTCAACCTCTCACTAAAGGTTATACCTGTAGATGTACTACCAGATCCTTTCCTCTTGGAACAGTCTAAGAATACATTGAAAGTCGTCAACCAATCCCTACCCAAAATGGCTTGGAAACCAAACATACCCAAACTAGCAAATCACTTTCTAAATTAACTCCACCAACTGCTATAACACAAGAACGACAAGTTTTTCTTTCTACAATGGATCTACCCAATGGCGTTGTAATATGCATGGGTTCATCAGGTTCATCCACGTCTAAAGCGAACTTATCAACTAACACAGATAATATAAAAGAATGCAATGCACCAAAGCCAAACAATACTTTAGCCCAAGTTCTAGAAATTAGGAGCATACCTTGCATAACAACCGGTTCAATAATGTCACCAACATGCAGAGTAACAACTTACAAAGAGCCCTGATTGGTTTGGGATGGTCATCCACGTCTTTTGTTCTGCTGATTGTCTTTCAATGGAGGTGGATTCCCAGCATTCGACTTATTTTGGTTTAAGATATGTGACCGCGTTTACCACAATTATAACACCGTGGTTTCTTCGGCTGGTCTCACTTATTGGTTGTATGGCCCCACATCTTGCAATTGTAGCATTGGAATCGCTCCTGGCCATAATTAGTTGCCTTTCCAAAAGAAGACTTCTTTGGAGGAAAATGGCCAGTCTTTCTTTTCTAATTCTAGGACCGATAAGAACTCATTTTTTCCAGACTCCTGTTTTGTTGCACCATGTAATCTAGCAACGATGCCTTCTGTCAACTTGGCTCTTCGGACAACTTCAGAAAAAGTAGCCAACTTCATCGGAATCATTGTATATTGTATCACCTCGTTTAAACCCTGCTCGAATTTCCTTGCCATTGACATCTCATTTTTTACCAATTCAGGAGAAAACCTGGCCAACTCAATAAATTTGGCCTTATATTGAGCCACTGTATCTCTTCTTTGATGAAGGTTCAAAAATTCCACCACGTCTTCTCTAGGATTCTGAGTACTCTCACGATCTCCTATTTTAAGAGCAGTTACTGCTTTGCCTCTACGATTGCATTTATCCTGCCATATTTGCAGAAGTAGATTCCATCAGTCTCACAAACATGCAAGAATTCAAATAACAATCATCTACAAGGCTAACTAAGCTACACCACCGACACCAAAAACTAACCTTCCTCCATAAGAAGGATTTCTATCCGACTCAGCCTAAAGAGGAAAAACTAGATTCAACTTCTATAATCTTGGCCCAACACAGCCTAAGAGTTGAACCATACTGTAAGACCTGCCAGTTCTAACACAAAAAGGGAGCCTTACACGAAGCGAACATGATCCAACAACGGGAATAACAGAATCTGTAACGACCCGACCCGATATTTCGCGGTTTTAGAGAGATTGGTAGATCTGCGAGGTGGTTTTTGGGGTTTCAGTAGCAGTGGTTAGTATGTGGCCTCTCTTGTGAGCCCAAGTTGACCCTACTTCGAGCTCGGGAGCTCGATGGGCATTTTAATAATTTTGCACTTGTGTGCTTATTTCAGAGAAAAATATTTGAAAATACACTCAAAACTTAGAAATTGAACAGTTATATCTTCGACATTGTACACACATCCCCTCTGTTAGATACACTTGAAGAAACATCAACACTTGTCTGGACTCCTTGACATTAGAAATTCGATATTTTTTTTTCGGTTTTAAATGAATTTTGAAAATAATCTCCTTTAAAAAAATTGATGCTTAAAATTTTAATTTAAGATTTTTTTTTTTAAAGAAAAGAATTATGTCTCAAATAAACCAAAGCTCGTGGGGACCATTTGGGGCCCACGCCTAACCTCCATCCAAATCTCTTCTCACGCTAAATTTGGAGATCACCCTTTGTATGTGTATATGTATATAAGCCCATAAAAAGAAAAAACCATAACTCTAATAGATCTCTCATATCGATCTCCTTCACCACCGTCTCTCACACATTCCTCTCTTTTATCCTTCACTTACCCACCATCAGCCGCCCTTGGTCGAGCAACCTCAACCACCATCACCAACGATTGTGCATACAGGTTTCCTCTTCAAAGTACCCTTTATCTTATTGCATTAATCTTTTATTACTCTTCATATACTTTATTTATCAATTAAATCCTATTGTATAATCGACAAATCAATGTAGCAAATCAGTCCCTAAAACAAAAAAAAAAAAAAAAAAATACTGTGTTTTTCAGTATTCGTATCGTTTTGGAGATAAAACGCCCGTGGCAAGATGGGGTGTCGCAGTTGGTATCAGAGCACGGCTCAACTGTCGAAATTTGCATGGGATGGAGAGATATGTGTTGATGATTAGAGTTTAGGTTCATCTCTTGTGTGGTAGGGTAGATGAAATCATGGTTCATGGGTAATATTAGACACCATGCGGTTGTTGAGGTATGTGTTTCGGGCTACCTTAGAGCCTAGGTGCTTGGGATGTATCAGGTTTTGGATTTTTTTGCTTGGTTTGAGGCTAATCAGTGTTTGACCTATAAGTGAGTCAGTGATAAAAATAATTACTCGTTGAGTAAGGGAATTTGTGCCACGAAGGATGAGCCGAAGACCTTAGAGGTTCCCTGATCTAATGGTGAGATTTTGAATAGCAAGGTGCTCTTGGGTGGTTTAGTTACCCCACAGTGAGTATGCACACTCAGGAGCTACAATTTTGTGTCTGAGACTTGCGTGGAGCAAGGCTCACAGCTGTGTGTGATGAGTGAGCGTGGACTCATTGGAAATGTATGGGCGTCTAAGGAGTGATTCCAGCCGGTTTACTCGGTAGATAACAGATGAAATTCCATGAGTGGCTAGTGGGTTTGTTCATAGTTGACATTTGGTTTCGGTCCGTATTGGACTTGGGACTGCGAGGGTACCAAGAGGTCGGGTATGTGGTTGTAGAGCCGACATTAAGACCTCATCGGGTCTGCTGTGGTTATAGTTTATGGTAGTAGTAGACTCGCTAGAAGCATATGCTGGTCAGAATAGTAGGATCAACTATTTGAGACTTTGGTGGGCCCGGTGTACGGGCTAGTTACGATTCATGAGTGAGTTGGCCTATGGATGTGCTTGCTTAGATGCTAGTCCTTGCTTTGGATGTGGTGTATATGTGGTCATGGCTCATGTTTTGAAGGTGATATCATCGAGGTTTGACACCTGGTCGTGGAGACTGTAAGAGGTCAGTCAGGGAAGGTTAGGTTTCTTGTTCTTTGTTGCCATGAGTCCTGCCCTTAGTTCTAGCTTAAGGGTAGAGTTGGCAGAAATCCTATTGTCGATCAGCCCCCCCAGGATGGGTAGCGGTTGTAGACCAGATTTATCGAGCATGTGTTCTGACCATTGGAGGTTTAACACTAGAGTTCAATTTGCTCGTCCGAGGGATGGATTGGGTGTCCTTCCAAGTTACCTTGGACTATTATCGTAAGCGGATGACAAATTTTTCACTCTCTTGGGGATGATGTGTTTGTCGAGCAGACTTTTGTAGTTTTCAGTCTGGATGTTGGGGAGTTGTGTGACTTTGTAGCCATCTTGAGTTGGTAAAGTTCGGGGTCAGCTGGTGTTGAGATGCCTTGTGTGGTCTGAGAGTCCTGGATATTTTTTTCCAAAGGGTTTCTTGGAGTCACCACACAGAGAGGTGGAGTTTGTTATTGACTTGTTCCCCAGTACAATGCCCATTTTAATTCCCTCTTATCAGATGGTGCCAGTGGAGATGCTAGAGTTGGAGAGTTAGCTCAGGGAGTTTGATACTCTTGGCTTCATTCGGCTTAGTGCTTTACCTTAGAGGCACCAACATTGTTTGCCAAGAAAAAGGTTGGCCCTACTGTCGGTAGTTGAACATGATAACTGTGAAGAACAAGTAACCATTTCCAAGGATTGATGACATATTTGACTAGTTGAGAGGGTCAAGATGTTTTTCTTTCAAAACTTGATCTTTGTTCAGGTCATCTGCAAGGTTGTGATATTGAGGAAACAATTTTCCGCAATCACTTTGGTCACTTTGAGTTTATGGTGATGCCGTTTGTCCTCACTAATGCACCAACGACGTTCATGACTCTGATGAACAGGATTATCAGGCCCTACATGGGCTGGTTGTGTAATAGCCCGAATTTCCGAATCAATATATATTGGACATTTAACTATTTTAATTTGAATTTCGACATGATGGAATACCAAATGGATCAAAAGTTTGGACAAGGGTCCAAGAATGGCCCAATTGGGCCATGGATTGGATGAAATCCATCTAATGGGTCAATGAGGACTAATCGGGTCAAGGATGGTCAAATTGGGCCCAATACTCATTTGGGACCCAATGGACCCAATTGAGGTAAGCCTAAGGTAAGGAGGGAATTTAATTGGGCCATGGGCCCAATGTTTACCCAATAAACCATGAATGGGAATTAATACAATTAATGGGTCAATGGTAAGTAATTGGGTCAAGATAGTCGATTTGGGTCAAAGGGCCATAGGGGACCCAATGAGCCAAAGTAGGTAAGCCCTAAAATAAATGGAAAGACAAAATATAATTGGGCCATGGGCCCAATGGTAATCCAGTTAAGATAAATTAAATGGATTAGATAATTATAAAATTATCTAAGTTAAGATGTATCAAGATTAAGTGATATGGCCAAATGGGGCCCACCTCCACCTCACCCATTGAGGTGGCGTGTGGACCAAGGAAAAAGTGGGACCAACCATCATGGTTGACTTGGTCAACCATGGATAAATTTAGGAATGACTAAGGTGGATTATGGTAAATTAAATTGATTAAAATTATGGTGAAATTACCTAAGTTAAAATTAATGGAATTAAAATAACATGGCCAAGTGGGGCCCACCTCCACCTCATCAAGTGAGGTGGTGGGTGGGGTAGGTACATGTGGGGGCCGTCCACCATGGTTGACTTGGTCAACCATGGGTGGATTTATTAGATAGATAATTTGATGGAATTAAATTGGATAGAAATTAATCAACCTAAGTGAGGACTTAACTTAATTAATTAGGTTGATTAATTAGGGTCAACATAAACAAGTCAAAGAGGACATGGGAGCCATGCTTGGTGGTTGGGTCTCAACCACCACCACCCAAGTCAAGCTAACCCATGCTTGGTTGGTAAAGAAATTAATGTTTGAGTGAAGGCTACTCCAACCACCTCCATCCCATTTCCAAGCTAACCAATTCCACTCTATCTCCCCACACACACAAGAAAAAAAACGGCACTCACCTTACAAAGGAGAAGAGAAGAGAACTTAGAAGAAGAAGAGAAGAAAAGAGAAGGAGAGAGCAAGTCTTGGTCCATCCACTCAAGATCAAAGGCTAAGATCTTGTTTTCCACCATCTTCCCCTCTTCCCCTCTCCCAAACCTAGCTCTACCTTAACCGATCCAAACATGTCCCACCATTGATCAAGCTCATCTAGCCGATCAAAGACCAAGAAGAAGGAGAGAAGAGGCTAAGGAAGTTGACGGGAGCGACAAAGACCGGAGGAGCCGTCGGATCCGTAAGTATTTCTAAACAAGAGTTTAGATTTTTGTTTATGGTTAAAAGGGAATCCATTTACTAGATAATGGCCAAAAACATCATGGGCCTTGGATCTAAGATCCATCAATGGAAGATTAAGAAATGGATAAACTTAGAGAGAGAAAGATTAAATGAATGGATGACCATCGGGTTCGGCCATGTAGCATGGCCGAACCCCATGGTGAATGATGGGTAATTTAATTGAGATTATATGGTTTAGAATGTTGGAGAATGCTTAATGATTTTTATGAGGAGTTCAAGATTTAAAATGATTGAAAAGTTGGTAAGTTTTAAAGGTGTTACATAAGGAAAAAAAACTATGAGGTATGTAGATGATTTTAAGTGGCCTCAAAATATTGGAAATATGATATTTTAAAGAAATCATGGACCATAGGGTTCGGCCATACAAGGTGGCCAAACCCCATGGTTAGTGATTATGAGGGTTAGGGTTCTTAAATAATGGTTTTTAAGGTTGGAAAATGATGGAGAATGGTTAGGGTTTCAAGGGTTAAATGCAGGCAAATTTTTGGAAAAAGTTTTATGATGAAGTCCATGAATGATGTGTTAGAAATTTTTATGGAACTATGGTGATGGTTAATTATTTTTATAAGAATAGAAAGATGGAAGTGGTGGAGTAAATAATTTTGAATTATGGAGGTAATGAGGAAATGATGGGTGGTAGAAGTGGATTTTAAATGTAATTAAAAATCCAAGATAAAAATGAGGGAAAGACATCATGGGTTCAGCCATGGTGTATGGCCGAACCCATGACCCATGTCTTTAGGTCATTCATGGGCTAAGTATGGTTTATATATGTGGTTAAACGAAATGGAAATTAGGTTAAGTTAATGATGAAACTTAAATGGATTTACAAAGTGTATGATATTTTTTTAGGGCCAAAATGAATGAGGATTATTGAATTTAAAAATGGATGTCTTTTGGACAAAAACATTGGTCTAAGAATGGCATCAATGGATGATGAGCCATGAACCGTGGGTTCGGCCATGGTGTATGGCCGAACCCTTGGTGGTAATTAATAATTTTTTTTATGATGGGAAAGTATAGAAATTGGTTAAGAAAAAGGGATAGATTGTATGGATGTTTCAAGTATGATATGTGATGTTGGTGATTTAAATGGATGATTTAATTTTCATTAGAGGTATGTTTAAATGGGTAAATGAAACCAAGAAAAATGGGGAAAAAAACATCATGGGTTCGGCCATGGTGTATGGCCGAACCCATGACCCAAATTTTGACCAATTTTAGACTAAGGTTAATGCATGTATCAATGCCTAGGAGTTGGTTTTAAAGGGCCAAAAAGAATGAAGATTTGTGATTTTAAATTGGATTATTTGGGACAAAACCTAGTTTTTGAAAATGGTATCCAAAAAGGTGAACCTTAGGGTAGTGATTAGTGGATTTAATAAATGGAAAATAATGTAGAAGAATACTAGATTTTGATGGATTTATAAAATGACATGTGGGCCACACCTTAGGCCAAAATATGGAATTAGGTGTGGGAGTAAATGTTTTTCAAAAATTAAATATTAGGTGGCTGATTTTATGATGCTAGGTCATGATTAAAGGGACCTAAGTATGAATGAATCTTGGACTTAGAATGCACATAAATGAATGGATGATTAACCATGGAGGAAAGGATGGCAAAACGGTAAATAAGTGCCACATTGAAAAACCATAGATTCGGTGGTACATGGCCGAACCCTATGGGGATTAGACATGGAATCGGATATGACGAATGATTTAAATGAAACGGATAGATGCTGTGGTTTAGGCTCGCAAATTGGAATTTTAAATTTGGCCAAAAAAATCGGATTTATGTATGAGTCTAAAACCAATGGATAATGGGCAAAGTTAGGGACTTAATCATGGATGACGTATGGACTAATTCGGTAAATGTAATAAGGTATCGGACGTCACAAACGGTAAGCGATCGGCGACCGGATTAACGAGCGGAAAACATAACGGAACGCGACACGGTATTCGGTAGGATTCCTACCTCTTTGTAAGCGATGGATATGTGGTGGTGTTTTAAATTATTTTGATTTGGTTTATGATGGTTTTATGATTATGTTTTATCTTATGAGTTTTAAGTTATGAATCATATGGATTATATTTTAATATTATGCATTATATGGCTATGTATGATATATTGAGTATATGGATTACATATATATTACATAGGATAATGCACTACATCTCATGCATGGCATGGGCGGAAAAAAATAAACAAACCGGAGTCCATGCTCCGTCGGGGCGACCGAGAAGCAAACATGGGGATAATACATTGTATGATCATGCAGATGATGGGTGGGACACATGACATAGGCACCCATGGCATAACATTCATCACATGCTTATTTTGTTATATGTTATTTTATTGATATATGTGTTATCACTAATCCATGTGCTAGCCCTACTCGGAGTCCTACTGGGCACGTTGACTAACGCCCTACTTCTACCCTAGCTGATGGCGCAGGGGATGGCGGAAGCGGTGGACATGACAGGAGCCAAGCTTAGGAGCTTGGGCAGTGCAGTCTTAGTTTTATTTACGTTTACATTTTGGAGATGTAATTTGAAAGTAACTTAGCTTGTCGGGTTGTATAAGTTTACATTCTTGAGATGGTTTGGACGTTACTTATGGACGATTACATTTTGTGATATAATTATGAACTTAGGGGCATTTTGGTAATTCAATGTTGTATCTTCCCTTCTATCTAAAAACTGGTAGGATAGACTCTATTATCATGTTCCGCAATAATTATAATCCGCGAGCTTACTTCCTACGCGTGAACCGTTCTCGTGGACTTAGCTCCGCACACGCGTGGGGTTGGCCAGTTAAGGGCCGGGCTTTAGAAGCTCGGACTTAACTCGCGTCGTGGCGTCCGGGCCCTCTCTCACTCTTCTATTTCAAAAAAAAAAAAAAAAGTAGACTCTGATTATCGAAAAACGAGTGAAAAAGGGCGGGGCGTTACAGTTGGTATCAGAGCGAAATCGGAAGAATGAATCTCTCGAAGTATGACTAAGACGGTTTCACGTCTCACTGACGGATAAGAATCCCAACTGACCGACTCTTCGGAGTCCGCTACACGGGGGCCGGATTAATCTACTTCGATTGACTCAGACTGAAACATTCAATCTGAGCGCCACAGTTGACGTAAGAAAATGATAGTAAGGGAAGTACAATAAATATAACATTAATAGATTTATCAAACGTAGGAAAATTTCCCCCAACTTCACAAAAATAGACAAACATAGCTAGATGGGAAGTTTTCCCCAAACCAAGTATGCTTATTTGGCAACCTTCCCCAAATGAAAGAAACGATATTCGATACTTAGAAAATTTTTTCCCAAGAATGAAGTATACTTAAATCGATAATCCCCCCCCCCCCCCCCCCAAAAAAAAAAGAAGAAATAATTGATACTTAGGAAAATTGTTCCAAGCTATGAACATGACAATTTTATGAAGGAACTAAGACAATGAATATTGTGCAATGACTTAGGAAATGCCGCCAAAGAGAAGAACCCGTCGCAACCCCCGAGTGGAGAGAGAGGTAACACCCCCTCGACAAGAAAAAGAGGTACCACCACCTCATACAGCCGAGGGACAAAATAGTATCTTCCCTTCTATCTAAAAACCGGTAGGATAGACTCTATTATCATGTTCCGCAATAATTATAATCCGCAAGCTTACTTCCTACGCGTGAACCATTCTCGTGGACTTAGCTCCGCGCACGCGTGGGGTTGGCCAGTTAAGGGCCGGGCTTTAGAAGCTCGGACTTAACTCGCGTCGTGGCGTCCGCGCCCTCTCTCACTTTTCTATTTCAAAAAAAAAAAAAAGGACTCTGATTATCGGAAAACGAGTGAAAAAGGGCGGGGCGTTACAGGTTGTGGAGGTATTTATTGATGATATTCTGGTGTATTTTGTATGAGTGGGAGAGCATGAACAACACTTAAGGATCGTACTGCAAGATCCTGAGGGATCATTAGCTATATGCAAAGTACAACGAGTGTGAATTTTGGTTGCCTGAGGTTTAATTTTTGGGACATGTGGTGTCAGTTGAGGGTGTGTGGCCATGGATCCGGCCAAGGTTGAGGCAACCTTTCAGGGGCTGAAGAGGAGTTTGACATCCTCTGTAACACCCCGGATTTTCAAGCTATGGATATATATATATATATATATATATGGAAATTGTCCATTTAATTGGTGAATTAATGGATATGGACCTTAGATGGGCAAGGTGTTGGGTCAATTGCTCAATTAAGACCCAACGGATATGTTATAAGATTCAATTTAAAACAAATGGGTAAGATGTGTTTAATTGGGTCAAGGTTGTTATTTGGGTCAAAATGTCCAATTGGGATCCAATGGGTCGTGTTTGACTTGGTTGACCACCAAGTGAGTCCAAGCTTAATTAGGTTGGGGCTGATTTAAGTTGGAAATCGAATCAAATAATTGAGTTGATTCAAGTGAATTAAATGAGTTGAATTAAAGAGGTGAGTTGAGTTAAATGAGTTGGATGGGAAGTTATGGGGATCTTCATCTCAAGTGAGTGGAGTGGGAAGATAAGGGGTTTTTGCTGTTTCAAAGAACAACTCATGGCATACACGTTGGGATGGGAGTTTTATCTCATGGGATGAAACTCCAATTATATCATTAATGGGGAGGTGAAAAGTCTTGGGGTTTACACAAGCCTACACCAAGGCTTGCACGTTGGAAGGATGGGGGTTTCCATCTCAAGATGGAAACCCAAGAGCCAAACCGTTGGGAGTGTTTCATCTCAAGGATGAAACCTCCAAGTGGAACACTAAGGAGGGAGGTAAATGAAAATGGGAGTTGCACAATTCAAACAAGGCTACACCATTGGAGCCTTGGGAGTTTCATCTCATGGATGAAACCTCCAAGTGGAGCACTAAGGAGAGAGGTAAAGGAACATGGGAGTTACAAAGGGGTGCCACCAAGGGACACCACCTTTAGCCGACCTTATTGATCAAGGAAAGACTTTAGTTTTCATTTCATTCTCTCCGTCTCCCTCTTGGCTGTTACACCTCTCAAGACAAGAATACTTAAGAGTGTTTTTCATCACTCTCTCTCTCACACAATGCCGAATCACTTCTCATAGTCAAAGAGAAAACACTTGGAGTGTTTATCTTAATCGTCTCTCTTTCTCCCTCTCTCTAATCTATACTCTTGGCCGAACCACTCCAAGAGAGTTTTATCAAGACCATCATCGGCCAAAGACCAAGAAGGAAGGAAAGAGAGGCTAAGGAAGGAAAGGAGCAAGAAGGAGTGAAAGAAATCGGAGCAGACGCGGAATCGGTAAGTGCTCGATAAATTGCAAAAATAAGAAAAAGGTGGTCAAGGACATGTGGCTGAACCTTGATTTTATTATGGATAAAGACTTTATGATGAACCATAGGGTTCGGCCATGTTGGATGGCCGAACCCCATGGAAGGATATTGGGTATTTTAATGGAAGTTTGAAAGATGGAAATCATAAAGGGAGGTTTATAATTTTAAAAGGTTTTAAAAGGGTGTAAATGGACTTATGTATGGAACCATGGACCATGGGTTCGGCTATGAGGTATGGCCGAACCCCATCAAAGATTATGATCATGGTTGTTTTATTTATGAGTGAAAGAGATGAACCATAGGGTTCGGCCATGATGTATAGCCGAACCCCATGGGAAAGGTTATCAATGATATTAAGATGAAGGATGGCAAAATGACATCATGAGGTTCGGCCATGTTGTATGGCCGAACCCCATGAACTGTTTTATGGATGTTATGATCTATGTATGCACATTTTAATGAATGGATGATTAAATGGAGGATTCAATTATAGACCTATGTTTATGGACCTAAGATTATAAATCATTTAAATGGAGAAGATGAGAAATGAAACATCATAGGTTCGGCCATGGTGCATGGCCGAACCCCATGAACCAATTTTTATGGGTCATTCTTTTGTGGACCATGTTTGGATTAAGGAATCAGTTATGGATCATTTTTGAAATTGAGTTCATATGTAAATAAGTTAGGTAATTAGCCATGGATGGAACAATGGCAAAGATGTAAATATGGGTGGAAATGATGGACCATGGGTTCAGCCATGGTGAATGGCCGAACCCCATGGGGAATATTTTTATGGACATAGGGTACCGTCAATGTTAAATAATTATTGTATAAGTGATGAGATTAGTGAATCAAAGGATGAATGATCTTGGACTTAATTAAACGATCAAAGGACTTGAAAGAGGGACCAAAACCAAGATGGTGAGGTTCGGCCATGTTGTGTGGCCGAACCCCACTAAGGTGTACTTGGTGGACTTAGGGTCTTTAAAATGGTTTACTTGGATATGGTTGGTTAGATAAAAAGAGGGACCAAATTCAAGTGGATGAGGTTCGGCCATGGTGTATGGCCGAACCCCACAAGGATGGTTTATGGACTTAAATATAATAGGAAAGCAAATGGAACATGGATTTTGATTTATAGATATGTTAGAAGGTAACGAGACTTCACAAGGGGTGTACGATCGTGAACGGTTTCTGGACGAAAGCGCAAGGACACGTTAGTGGTCTTTGGTAGGATTCTACCTCTTTGAAACCATGGTTATGTAACATGGTTTAACTTCTTATTTTGATGGTTTATGTTGTAAAAATGTTATGTTTCAAATATGAGATTTTAAATGCTATGATTTGTGTAATTGCATAGCATGTGGACATTTGCATCTCATGCATGGCATGAGAGGGATGATATGTAATCGGAGATCCACACTCCGTCGGGGCGTCCGTAATACAATCGTGGGGGATGCCTTGATGATGAGTTTTCCATCAAGAGGTAACTGGAGACCACACTCCGTCGGGGCGTTCGTAAGACAACTGTGGAGGATACCTTGATGATGAGTTTTCCATCAAGAGGATACTATGTTTGTTTGATACCTTGATGAGGAGCTTTCCATCAAGAGAATGTTTTGTATAGCTGATGGGTGGGCGTCATTGCATATGATAGCATGGCATGGCATTGAATCGGCATGATTATGATCTTTATTATGATGCAAGGTTTCTGGTTTTTATCTGTATGATTGGATCTCTATTATCATACATGATTTTGGATACGATGTTCTATAAGTATAGGATGATATATTATATCTGGATTTGATATATATTATATTTGGACTTTTGGTACTAGCCCATGTGTTAGCCTTACTTGGAATACCAACTGGGCACGTTGTCTAACACGCTACTTCTACCCTAATTGATGCTACAAGGAATGAACGGAACGAGGACATGATTGGAGCCAAGCTTAGGAGCTTGGATGATTAAGTTATATTTTGTTTAAGTTATTCATGGACTATGTATTTGAATAGCTAGCATTCAGAATTGTAATAACGTAGATATATTTGCTATGGATTGGATGGTTAATGTTTGGATATTTAAGTTATGATAATTATGGTTAAGTGTTGGACTACTTTGCTATCTAAATTGGAATAGGATTGTTATCCTATTGTTATTCCGCATATATGTTTTATTCCGCATGTAATAGCCCGGATTTTTAAATCAATACATATGTTGGCTATTATTTATTTTAATGGTTGAAATTAAGAATTTTGATGGAATTGATGTTAAATGGATCAAAATTTGGGCAATGGCCCAAGTATGGCAATGGACCATGGATTGAATTATTTCCAATTAATTGGGTCAATGATGGTTAATTGGGTCAAGGATGGTCAATTGGGTCAAATACCCATTTGGGACCCAATGGGTCAAGATGGTTTGAGCATTACGGTAAATGGGTAGGAAGTGGATTTAATTGGGCCATGGGCCCAATGGTGATCCAAGTAGATGGAATGGATTGAAGTGATTAAAATCACCTAAATTAAGTTGGAATTATCCAAGTGTTATGGTCTAGTGGGGCCCAACTCCACCTCATCAAGTGAGGTGGCGTGTGGACCAAGACATAGGTGGGGCCGACCACCATGGTTGACTTGGTCAACCATGGGTTTTCAAGGTGAATTAAGGGGGATCAAAGTAAGTTGAGTTGAATTAATTAATTTAAATCACCTAAGTTAATCTTGAATAAACCAAGGTGGCATGATCAAGTGGGACCCACCTCCACCTTATCAAGTGAGGTGGCGGGTGGGCTAAGATATTAGTGGGGCCGGCCACCATGGTTGACTTGGCCAACCATGGGTGGATTCATGGAGAAATTAAAGAGAAATAAATGGAATTAAATTATGAAATTAAATGACCTAAGTTAAAAATCAAATTAATTAAATAAATGGGGTGAGTTCAATGGGGGTGAGTCACCTAGGAAATGGGTGAGTCAAATGGGTGGTTTAATCTCATAGAAACCACCCAAACCACCAAGCTAAGACCCACAAAAATCGTTGCCTGATTTGGAGTGCCACATGCAGGGCATGCTTGCCCCTTAGCTAGACCAAAAGCTTAGGTGGAGAGCATGCCTTGGCCAAGAAAGAGGTGGGGGTGCCACCTCATCCAAACCATGTAAAACCGTTGGCCATGGAGGGGTTTGGTGTAACGCCCCGCCCTCTCCGTGAATTTCAGAGTCTAATTTTTTAAAAAAAATAATAATAAAACCTCGAAAGAGAGCGGACGGCGTCACGACGCGAGTTAAGTTCAGACTACCCAAGTCTGAACCTTAACTGGCCACCCATGTGTACATGGAATAGACCATAATTATGAATCATACATGGAACTAACATCAACATGCGGAATAACCTAGATTAATTGCGGAATAGAAAGATTAGATAGCAAGTAACAGTCTCAGACATTAATTAAGATAAATCAACGATCCAAAGGTTATTAACCTAATCAAACCATAGCAAGTAATGAATTATTACATGTCCAACAGAAGTATTCAAATGACAGTAATATAAAGTAATCCAATCCATCATTCAAGCGCTTAGGCTTGGCTCCCCTCCCGGTCATCGACCTTCTTTTTCCCTTTACTTGTACCTGCAATCTCTTTTGAGGATAGAATTAGGGCGTTAAATCAACGCACCTAGTAGGTTCCCGAATCAGGGCTACCACATGTTAGCATATAAAACATGCATATATATCATATTACATGATCATCAAAAACAGGTAAAACAATGCTATGATGTATGCACATGCAATGGGCATCCCCCATCATGTACATTCATAGCCATCACTTGACGTGCCTTGCACCGACAAGGTAAATTACAACACACCTTTATCTCTTCATCATTGACTGATTCATATAACGTATTAGTCCTCCTGGCGGGACTCTCATCGCCTAAGGAGACCAATGTGACTATGATCATCATGTTACTCCTCCTGGCGTGACTTGCACCACCGAGGCAGGACGTAACCCATAAATTGCAACACTCTAGAACCTCATTCATAATCCCATGTCTATGCATGAGATGCCAATGCCTGTATGCCATTTGTTAATGCATAATATATCATTTGAAACACATAAAATAAATCAAGAGTCTCATAAGAAAACTGGGTAAAACTGTGGTTACAAGTAGGTAGGAAACCTACTGAAGAATCACTTCAGCGTCCGTTCTTTCTTAGGCTTTATCCGGTCACCGCTCGTAGTCGTGCACGTCACAGAGATCCGTCACCTTATTCACATAAATCATGGACCAACTTTAATCCCTTACTTTGTTTGATTCCCATTTTTGAGTCTAAGTCCACAAATACCAATTCATGATTGTGACCCTTATTTACAAACATGCCATTGCTACCAATACCTTGATTAAACTCTACAACTTACCCGCAATCTTAACATGGTTCAGTCATGTTTTAGCCGACCAAATCAGTAAACATAATTCCATCTTAAATCACATGCGCATCCATAAAATGATCCATGAAAACAGTCCATGGGGTTCAGCCATACTCATGGCCGAACCCTTATGGTTCTTTTGCTCAATAATGTCCATTATTTAAATACCAATTGGCTCTACCCCTTAGCCATGTTAAACACATAGTTTAGCCATCCTATGGCCAACCCAAAACAGCAATCTTACTTTCATTTTAATTAAATAAACACTCACCGCTATGGGTAAGGTTTTCATCTCTCCAAAAACATACCAAATATCAAATACTTTTATGGGGTTCGGCCATCCAATGTGACCAAACCCTATGCCCATGATTTGAACCCTTTTTCACTTACATTTTATGTCCATTGAATCATGTAAAAATCAGCATAATTATTATCGGGTTTTACCTTTCAAAAACCATCCAAAGACAGCCCATAAAAGTCTATGGTTTCCATGTTTCCCAACATGAAAACCAACATTCTTTTACATGGGGTTCGGCCCTCCATGGTGGCCGAACCCAATGGTTATATTTACTATTTTTAAACCTCCAATAATCATGTTATAACAGTATATTATTATCAGGTTTTACCTTTCAAACAAACATCCAAAAACCAACACAGTTTCATGGGATTCGGCCATCCAAGATGGCCGATCCCCATGGTCCATTTTTTCCAATTTTAATCCATTAATTTAGATCACATAAACTTCAGCCTTTTCTGATATCCAAACCCATGTTTTAACCCTCTTTAAAATATGTATTTTAAATCTAATAAAACATGCAAAAACAGTCCCAACTTGCATGGTTTTAAATTTCAAAAACCATAAACATTAACCAGCTTTTTCCATGGGGTTCGGCCACCCAAAGTGGCCGAACCCAATGGTCCATTTCCATATTTTAATCCACTGATTTAGACCATAAAAACTTCAGCCTTTTCTGACATTCAGATACAGGTTTATAATCCTTTCAATAATATGTATTTGATTCTTAAATCAAGCCCAAAAATCAGTCCATAAAACCCATGGTTTTCATGTTTCCAAAACATGAAAACCAAGCAATCTTTCACATGGGGTTCGGCCCTTCATGGTGGCCGAACCCAATGGTCATGTTTATCATTTCTAAACCTCCATTAATCAAGGTTAAAACCTTGGTATATTCAGCCAAAACCATGGCCCAATACACACCCATTTTATTAATCCAAAAGTCCATGAAACACTTACCAAATTCCAAGCTCTTCTTATTGCCTTTGCTCCTTGCCTTCTTCCTTTCTTCCTTAATTCCTTGCTGTTTTAAGCTTGAATAATTGGTGCCAAAAACCTCTGCTGTTCCACTTAAGCAAATGAATTGGAGAGAGGGAGAGAGAGATGGAGAATCTTGGCTTTTCAATGGTGAAAAACGGCCAACATGGTGTTTGTTTCCTTTAATAATTTAGCCCCCAAAACCCGTCCACTCCCTCATCAATTCTTGCCTAAACCAATGGGACACTTGCTGCCAACAAATGCACCCTTTGGCATTCCATCGTTGAAGGCTTGGATAGAAACCCCCCATATTCCCATTTAATGTTTTGCATAAAACTCACCATAACAAGTCCCCAACGTGTGGGACTTGTTTTGGTTTGTTTGAGATCACAACACCTCCTCAAATTCCACTTAACTCACTGAATTTACAGCCCATTTGACTTCCATTTTGACTCACTCAACTCAATGTCCAACTCACCTTTCTTAATGCATTTCATTCAATGCACAAGAGTTAACTCACCCCTTGATTTAATTCCAACTCACTTCAGTCCCACTCAACTGATTTAACTCGTGTTTTAGCTCCCTAGAGGGTCCACACGGTCAACCATAGTCAACTCGACCCGTTGGGTCCACTTTTAGCTCCTTGACCCGTTTTTGACTCCATGACCCAATTATGGTATTTTGGTCATTTCTAATTGGTTTTTAAATATGGATCAAGCTATCCATTTTTTCTCCACTTGATTTCCAATCAAATAGGCTTAACCCCATTTAATTTAAAGTCACAAAACGGTCAAATAATCCAGTAAGACCCGATGGGCCCCATTTGGGCCCTTTGACCCATTTAGCCATTTTTGACCCAATTGATGTAAATTACCCAACCAATCACACTTAACGTTCGTAATGTGCTCATATGATCTTAATTTGAGCAACGGGCCCCACCATTTCCTTACTTAACATCACAAAATAATTAATTTAATACATCAGGGGCATTTTCGTAATTATCCACTTCATTGAGAAATTACCCATCCAATCAAACTTGACAATCATAATGTGCTCATATGATCTTAATTTGAGCAATGGACCCCACTATTTTCTCATTTAACATCATAATTATTAAATTCACCAAATCCACCGGCATTTTCGTAATTATCCATTTCATTGAGAAATCGGGGTGTTACAATATAACCCTCTTTTTAAAATTTTCGTCCCGAAATTGAGCGAAGTAGGGTTCTAAACGATTCCATAAATATCTCAGAGTGTGCTATTCTTATTTCCGATTTCAAGTTCCCAAGTGACTTCTTCATTACCATGTCGGTCCACACCACTTTGACAAATTGAATCGCTCTATTTCGCAACACCCTTTGCTCGGTCTCATGTTATATCTTTTTCTCGTGAGCCATTTGTGATCTCACATAGTCCAATCTACTCTATTTCACTTTACCTACTCTCATAGTATTTTCCATACGTACCTGCTCAATGTGTTCTTTCATCTACTCTCTGTGTGAGGTAGTCTGTCAATGCGAGCCTATGTTCAAAGCTTTTTCTGATTCCATTTTAACTAGGTTTCTAGTTACACTCTCCTGGAATTCCATTGGCTAACTACAGAGCCAGGTGATCAGTCTAACTCGGCAGTCGTCCATAGTTTCCCATTCAAGTTTCACCAGACACTTATCTTTTCCGTTGAGTACATCTCCAAATTTAAACACATCTTTCTTTGCACATAAGTCTCTATGTGACTAACAACTTTTGTTCCAACTTCCACGATACCAATTCCCGGCATCAATCCAAACCACCATGGGCATAATCACCCATGGTTAAATACATCCATCCCTGGTGTTTCGCTTTCAGTAAATATCATCTATCCCTGTTTTATAATCATCCATGAATATAACCCACTTATGGGTATAATCCATTCATGGAAACCATCCATCCTTGGTATCACTTTGTCCATGAGTATCATTTATGTATGATTAATAACTATCCATGAAATAACCCACCTATGGGTATAATCCATTCATGGAAACCATCCATCCTTGGTATCACTCTGTCCATGAGTATCATATATCCATGATTAATATCCGTAGGAACAACAATCAAATGAATCACTATAAGACTATGGTAACCATATCAAATCACAAATATATCCCGACCCCTTGTAAGACTTAGGGCTCATGACTTACCAAGCAGAAGACCCACGTCCAACGTGATCCGGTCTACCTCGCCCTGCATCCCTTCACCTCATAGGTGATTCAGTCAAGCTCTAAGGCGATCGCTCCGCGTCTGACGAAGCTAGTACCACCCCCACTGGGTAAAATAGTACCTAGCTCTGCGCATTCCAGTACATCTAGTGTGCCAAACAGCCTTGAGAGCGCCCTCCAGCGCGTAGCATGCGAGGGACCCACTCCTCAACGGTAGCCCTACGGGACCAAGTCTCCGTATTTCGTATCAAGGTTCCCACAGCCTCATAGCTACTCAAAACCATACTCATGAAGTTTATATTCTTATCTCATCAATACCATGTGAGGGATGCACCCATACCACATCTCAATCATCAACATCACGTGAGGGACGCACCCATACCACGTCTCAATGTAATCAAGTGACCTCGTCACCTATATCTTAGTGCCAAAAAAAAAATCCTCTTAGAATCATAACATCGCATACTTTATATAAATTCATACTTCATCCTTGTACAAAGGTGGGTAGGGTGAAACAAAACCCTATAGAGAACAAAATACACCCTTACCAAATAATCCTCTTTTTAATACCCCTTCATATTACTTCCTAGCCTAGTCTTCCGTAGAAGATCCCGCATCATCAGCGAACTTGACATAGTTATCAGGACACGTCATCGCCATGTGCCCCAATACTTCACAAGTCGTGCAGGGTATCAGTCCAGGTCCTCCAATATATGGACAATTAGTCCTCACCTTTCCATGCCCATGCAGTCCACAGAACGGGCAGACAGCACCTAAAGGGTGAGGACAACACCGGCAGTGGTGCCCATCTTGATTGCACAGCTCACACGTGTCATAGGGATCTACCTCCCCAAGCGACTCCAATTTAATAGGCACATCAACAATGGGATCCTCCAGAAGATGTGCTAGATCATCTTCTCCTTCCTCAAGAGGTTCCACCATCCCAGGAATGTCATCCATTAGATCCTCTGGAACAGGTGCTAAGTCCATATCATCCTCCTCAGGAGGTCCCTCCTGAAGGTCCACATTAACTTCCATGATGACACTATCGTAAGTCGATACCAAATCCACTGGACAACTAGGTGTCCCTTTATCCCATAATTCTGTGTATTCCTCATTGCTCGACATATCTGTGCCACAACATTTAAAACACAAGAATATTCAACCATAATTCTAAATAAACCACTCTTGGTTTCCAGGGAATTTGATCATGCATAATATCATGTACTTTGTTTGGGAAGATTACCAAATCAACACTCTTTGTTTTCTTTTGTTTCAGGGGAAATCTCTAATTTCCTATTGTTTGTTTCTCAGTGTGGGAGTTTCAGGGGAGTACATCCTACTTTACTATGTTTGATATGTCCAGTTATGATGAATGTACTTTACTTTGCTATCTTTCATTGTCGTTCTCAGATAGATTGTTCAGTCTGAGTCACTCGAAATAAATTAATCCGGCCCCCAGTCAGCGGACTCCGAAGAGTCGGTCAGTTGGGATTCTTACCCGTTAGTGAGACATGAAACCGTCTTAATCTTACTTCGATGATTCAACTTCCCGTTTCGCTCTGATACCAACTGTAATGCCTCCCCTTCTCCGTGAATTTCAGAGTCTAATTTTTTTTATTAAAATAATAATAAAACCTCGAAAGAGAGTGGGCGGCATCACGACGCGAGTTAAGTTCAGACTACCTAAGTCTGAACCTTAACTGGCCACCCATGTGTACATGGAATAGACCATGATTATGAATCACACATGGAACTAACATCAACATGCAGAATAACCTAGATTAATTGCGGAATAGAAAGATTAGATAGCAAGTAACAGTCTGAGACATTAATTCAGATAAATCAACGATCCAAAGGTTATTAACCTAATCAAACCATAGCAAGTAATGAATTATTACATGTCCAACAGAAGTATTCAAATGACAGTAATATAAAGTAATCCAATCCATCATTCAAGCGCTTAGGCTTGGCTCCCCTCCCGGTCATCGACCTTCTTTTTCCCTTTACTTGTACCTGCAATCTCCTCTGAGGATAGAATTAGGGCATTAGATCAACGCGCCCAGTAGGTTCCCGAATTAGAGCTACCACATGTTAGCATATAAAACATGCATATATATCATATTACATGATCATCAAAAACAGGTAAAACAATGCTATGATGTATGCACATGCAATGAGCATCCCCCATCATGTACATTCATAGCCATCACTTGACGTGCCTTGCACCGACAAGGTAAATTACAACACACCTTTATCTCTTCATCATTGACTGATTTATGTCACGTATTAGTCCTCCTAGCGGGACTCTCATCGCCTAAGGAGACCAATGTGACTATGATCATCATGTTACTCCTCCTGGCGTGACTTGCACCACCGAGGCAGGACGTAACCCATAAATTGCAACACTGTAAAACCTCATTCATGATCCCATGTCTACGCATGAGATGCCAATGCCTGTATGCCATTTGTTAATGCATAATATATCATTTGAAACACATAAAATAAAACAAGAGTCTCATAAGAAAACTGGGTAAAACTGTGGTTACAAGTAGGTAGGAAACCTACTGAAGAATCACTTCAGCGTCCGTTCTTTCTTAGGCTTTATCCGGTCACCGCTCGCAGTCGTGCACCGTCACAGAGATCCGTCACCTTATTCACATAAATCATGGACCAAATTTAATCCCTTACTTTGTTTGATTCCCATTTTTGAGTCTAAGTCCACAAATACCAATTCATGATTGTGACCCTTATTTACAAACATGCCATTGCTACCAATACCTTGATTAAACTCCACAACTTACCCGCAATCTTAACATGGTTCAGTCATGTTTTAGCCAACCAAATCAGTAAAGATAATTCCATCTTAAATCACATGCGCATCCATAAAATGATCCATGAAAACAGTCCAGTATGGCCGAACCCTTATGGTTCTTTTGCTCAATAATGTCCATTATTTAAATACCAATTGGCTCTACCCCTTAGCCATGTTAAACACATAGTTTAGCCATCCTATGGCCAACCCAAAACAGCAACTTACTTTCATTTTATTTACATAAACACTCACCGCTATGGGTATGGTTTTTATCTCTCCAAAAAATACCAAATATCAAATACTTTTATGGGGTTCGGCCATCCAATGTGGCCGAACCCTATGCCCATGATTTGAACCCTTTTTCATTTACATTTCATGTCCATTGAATCATGTAAAAATCAGCAAAATTATTATCGGGTTTTACCTTTCAAAAACCATCCAAAGACAGTCCATAAAAGTCTATGGTTTCCATGTTTCCCAACATGAAAACCAACATTCTTTTACATGGGGTTCGGCCCTCCATGGTGGCCGAACCCAATGGTTATGTTTACTATTTTTAAACCTCCAATAATCATGTAATAACAATATATTATTATCAGGTTTTACCTTTCAAACAAACATCCAAAAACCAACACAATTTCATGGGACTTGGCCATCCAAGATGGCCGATCCCCATGGTCCATTTTTTCCAATTTTAATCCACTGATTTAGACCACATAAACTTCAGCCTTTTCTGATATCCAAACCCATGTTTTAACCCTCTTTAAAACATGTATTTTAAATCTAATAAAACATGCAAAAACAGTCCCAACTTGCATGGTTTTAAATTTCAAAAACCATAAACATTAACCAACTTTTTCCATCTTTTAATCCACTGATTTAGACCATAAAAACTTCAGCCTTTTCTGACATTAGATACAGGTTTATAATCCTTTCAATAATATGTATTTGATTCTTAAATCAAACCCAAAAATCAGTCCATAAAACCCATGGTTTTCATGTTTCCAAAACATGAAAACCAAGCAATCTTTCAATGGGGTTCGGCCCTTCATGGTGGCCGAACCCAATGGTCATCTTTATCATTTCTAAACCTCCATTAATCAAGGTTAAAACCTTGGTATATTCAGCCAAAACCATGGCCCAATGCACACCCATTTTATTAATCCAAAAGTCCATGAAACACTTACCAAATTTCAAGCTCTTCCTATTGCCTCCTCTTTGCCTTCTTCCTTTCTTCCTTAATTCCTTGCTGTGTTAAGCTTGAATAATTGGTGCCAAAAACCTCTGCTGTTCCACTTAAGCAAATGAATTGGAGAGAGGGAGAGAGAGATGGAGAATCTTGGCTTTTCAATGGTGAAAAATGGCCAACATGGTGTTTGTTTCCTTTAATAATTTAGCCCCCAAAACCCGTCCACTCCCTCATCAATTCTTGCCTAAACCAATGGGACACTTGTTGCCAACAAATGTACCCATTGGCATTCGATCGTTGAAGGCTTGGGGTTTCCAAATGGGATAGAAACCCCCCATATTCCCATTTAATGTTTTGCATGAAACTCACCATAACAAGTCCCCACCGTGTGGGACTTGTTTTGGTTTGTTTGAGATCACAACACCTCCTCAAATTCCACTTAACTCACTGAATTTACAGCCCATTTGACTTCCATTTTGACTCACTCAACTCAATGTCCAACTCACCTTTCTTAATGCATTTCATTCAATGCACATGAGTTAACTCACCCCTTGATTTAATTCCAACTCACTTCAGTCCCACTCAACTGATTTAACTCGTGTTTTAGCTCCCTAGAGGGTCCACACGGTCAACCATAGTCAACTCGACCCGTTGGGTCCACTTTTAGCTCCTTGACCCGTTTTTGACTCCATGACCCAATTATGGTATTTTGGTCATTTCTAATTGGTTTTTAAATATGGATCAAGCCTATCCATTTTTTCTCCACTTGATTTCCAATCAAATAGGCTTAACCCCATTTAATTTAAAGTCGCAAAACGGTCAAAGAATCCAGTAAGACACGATGGGCCCCATTTGGGCCCTTTGACCCATTTAGCCATTTTTGACCCAATTGATGTAAATAACCCAACCAATCACACTTAACGTTCATAATGTGCTCATATGATCTTAATTTGAGCAATGGGTCCCACCATTTCCTTACTTAACATCACAAAATAATTAATTTAATACGTCAGGGGTATTTTCGTAATTATCCACTTCATTGAGAAATTACCCATCCAATCAAACTTGACAATCATAATGTGCTCATATGATCTTAATTTGAGCAATGGACCCCACTATTTTCTCATTTAACATCATAATTATTAAATTCACCAAATCCAGGGGCATTTTCGTAATTATCCATTTCATTGAGAAATCGGGGTGTTACATTTGGAGTGCCATGTGGAGGGCATGCACCCTCCATGGCTAGACAAAGATCCATAAGATGGGGGCATGCTAGGGCATGCATTGGCCCATTGTGAGGTGGTGGTTCCACCTCACCCAAACCACCAAACTCCCAAGCCCAAAACCATGTACAAGAGTGGTATGCTAGACAAGAGGCCTAAGATTAAGGGCATGCATGGACCATGATTGGGAAAAAGGGGAGGTGATGGAGTCTAACGCAAGCAACCCAAAACAAGATGGAAAAATCTAGGGTTTCTCCATCTCACTCTCTCCCTCTCTCCTTCCCTCTCCTAGCCGTCCCCCCCTCTCTTCCAAGACCAAGAAGAAGAAAAGACTGAGAAGAAAAACAAGAAGTTCCAAGCTTGGCCGACCACACTCTCAAGACCAAAGACTTAGGGTATTTTTCCATTCTCTCCTCCTTTCCCTCTCTCAAACCTATCTCCATCTTGGCCAACCAACCCTTGGAGATTTCATTGGATCAAGCTCACCCATTGGCCGAACATCAAGGAGAAGAGGAAGAAGGAAGGCTAAGGATCCAAGAGGAACAAAAGGAAACCGGAAGAGCCGCGGGATTGGTAAGTGTCCTCAAACAAGATTTTAATTTTAAGGGTTAAAAAGGAGACCATGGAAAGTCCATTCTTCTTGGATTAAATGGTGGCCAAAATATCATGGGCCATGGATCTAAAATCCATTCAAGAAAGGGGATGGGAAATGGACAAACCCTAATGGGTATGGTAGGCTATGAATAATGGAACAAATAAGGACACTATGTATGTATATGCATGATAAAAAGGGTTCAAGGATCATGGTTTGGCCATTACATGGCCAAATCGTAAATGCTATGGGTACATGGAGAGGACCTCATGCATGTCAAAAATATGGTGAATGATCAAGATGTATGGTTTGGCCTTTGCATGGCCAAACCCTAGGGTTTCTTGCTTAAGAACCATCAAATAACAAAGCATGGAAGTATGATTTTTGAAGGAATAATGGACCATAGGGTTCGGCCATGTTGTATGGCCGAACCCCATGGAAGGAGATTAAGTAATTCTTAAGGGGTTTAAAAGATAGAAACCATGGAATGATGGTTAATGATTTTGAGGTTTTTGAATGGCTAAATGATAGTAAGTTTTAAAGGGGTTAAGTGAGGGAATCCATGGAGAAAGGTTAATGAGTATTTGTGGTCTTAAATGTTACAAATAAAGATGAACCATGAACCATGGGTTCGGCCATGGTATATGGCCGAACCCTATGGAAGTGTATTAGTGACTTTAATGGATGAAGAAGATGGAAAATGATGAGGGAATGTTGGCGGCTTCAATGGACTCAAAATGTACTTAATGATGATAAAAAATGATGACCTAAATGTATGATGGAATCCCCTCATGGGGGGACTTTGTTGTGGATCTAAATGTTGTGAAAGATCCAAGAAAAAAATGAAGAAAAGACATCATGGGTTCGGCCATGGTGTATGGCCGAACCCCATGACCCATTTTAGAAGTCATTTATGGGCTAAGTTAGGGTCTATGCATGTGTTTAAATGAATGGGATTTAGGTTGAGAAAATGTATGATGTATATAATTTTTGTAGCATGATTAATGAGGCATTGATGGATCCATGTTTATGGATCAGTTAGAGGTATGGACATGTGTAAATGAGAGGTGATTAACCATGGGAAAAAGGAGTGGCGAAAATGTAATTATGGCAAAAAATGAAGAACCATGGGTTCGGCCATGGTGTATGGCCGAACCCCATGGAGGATGGTTATGGACTTAGGGACTTTTATGATGACCTTATGTGTTGGTTAATGAAGCAAAGGAATGGCTGGTTTAGACTCATATGACTAAAATAATCTAAGGATTAAAATGGGACCCGAAATCAAGTGGGTGAGGTTCGGCCATGGTGTATGGCCGAACCCCACTAAGATATGAGTATTGGACTTAGGCATAGTTAAAACGTGGGTTTAATTTGTTGATGTGTAATAAGGTAACAGGGACCTCGCAAGCGGTGCCGATTGGTGACCGAATTCTTGGACGGAAACGCAAAGGAACACTAGTTGGTATTTGGTAGGATTCCTACCTCATTGTAAGCCATGGATTATGTGTATATGAATGCTTTACTTGAATTATTTTGGTATGAATTTATATGTATTAAGATGGGATTTTTAATGCCATGATTTGTAATATTATATAGCATGTTAACACTTGCATCTCATGCATGGCATGGGAGCGATGAAATGTAACCGGAGTCCATGCTCCATCGGGGCGACCAATAAACAAACATGGGGATAACTTGATGAGGGTTTTTCCATCAAGAGGGATTATTGTATAAAGATGATATGGGATGATGGGTGGGACTCATGACATATGACACCCATGGCATGGCATTGATTGCATGGTTTTGATATACTATTACTTATGTGTTTTGTTATCACTAATCCATGTGTTGACCATACTCGGAGTACCTATTGGGTACGTTGTCTAACGCCCTACTTCCACCTTAGATGATGACGTAGGAAATGGAGGAAATGAAAGGACGTGACTGGAGCCAAGCGTAGGAGCTTGGAGGAGCGAGCTAGTTTATTTACTTAAGCTTTATTTTGGGAATGTAATTTGAGTAACTTAGCTCGTTGGACTGTAATAATTTAGATTACTTACTATGGTTTGGACTTTATCTTGGACATTCTAATTTTGAGGTATTTTAATTAATTAAGTGATGTAATTCCTTACTATCTAAAATTGGTAGGATAGACTCTATTATAACTCCGCTTTAAGTTTACATTCCACAAGCTTACTTTCTACGTGTGAATCGTTCTCGTGGACTTAGTTCCACGCATACGTAGGGTTGGCCAGTTAAGGGCTGGGCTTTGGAAGCTCGGACTTAACTCGCGTCGTGACGTCCCGCGCTCTTTGTCACTCTTTATTTCAAAAAAAAAAATAGACTCTGATTTTCTAGCTAAGCGAGTGAAAAGGGGCGGGGCGTTACACCGCAAGTTAACTTGAGTACGTGTGAACCATTTTAATGGACTTGGTCCACGCACACGTATGGTTGGCCAGTTAAGGGTCGGGCTTTGGAAGCTCGGACTTAGCTCGCGTCGTGACATCCCTCTCTCTCTCTCACTCTTTATTAAAAACAATAAACTTTGATTTTCAGAAAGCGAGTGAAAAAGGGTGGGGTGTTACATCCTCTCCAATGTTGGTTGTACCAGGGAGAAGTTGGGGTAATATTGTTAAATCTCACCCATTTCCTTAGCGTGAGGACGACTGGTTCCCTAGGGGCGTTTAAGCCGTTTTATGTTGAACTGATGGTCAAGCAATGTGGTGTGTCAGTGTCAGTGATAAAGGATCGAAGTTCGAATCTAGCCTCTCAGTTCTGGCAGAGCCTGCAGAGTTCGGGTTGGAGTACTCAACCGTGGCCCTGTTCAACCGTCCATTGGTAGATAGATATTTGGTCAGCGCAGACTGCACAATCATTAAAGGGTGTATTCCATACTCATATCCTAGATTGCGTGGAAGACTTAGATGGTTGTTTTGCTCGTGGTGGATTTAAGTGCGGCGACTATGGTAGTCCGTGTTGAGCATCGAAATATTACTTTTTTACCCCTGATTATTGGGTCAGTTAATCCTCAATTCTATATATAATGATGCATTTAATGTAGCTTATCAATTTTGTAGTAAAAAATGGAAAGTTCAGGAAAATCAAGCTAAAACAACAAATGATTGCAAGTTTAATCATTTTATTTTAATTTTCACTTTTATCATGCATTCATATAGAAATTTTCTACGATGTTCTTTAGTTTAATTGCATATTTAAATTGCTCATGCATATTAGGATGTTAGATTCATGCATTAGTTAGATTTGTTTTATTATTGTTTTGCATATTTGTTTGATATTTGTGTGGTAAAGTAGGATCGCATTCATAATATCTAGAAAAACAAGATAGTAAAATGGTTCATGCATCTCTTAATAAAATCAATTAAGGAACCATTAGGCTAGATTCTTAGGATTTCATGCTCATTAGAAACCTTTTTAATTCAAATCAATTTTTGTAACCAATGAATAATTTATCTTCAAGAATGGTGTCTAAGGCTAGTTCTGTCACTAAGGCATGAGGTCGAACATGACCTAAGGATAAGCTGGGACGAGATGTTGTGTGCTCCCCCACTTACTTGGGAACTTACCTGGCCATCTTGTGGTTAAACTCTCAATGGAAACTTAGATTTTTTGGAGAAAAAAGTAGCAGCAACTCTAGAGACAATCTTTAGGGTCCTATTAGCCAATAAAATTTTTGATTGTATTAGTGCAATTTAAATTTAGATGTAGGCATTTCCTTGGGTGAATTTATTTTAGTGTGAATGATCGTGTCTGTGTATGCATCATTGGTCACGTAACTCCTCCAATCGCTTGGTTAGAGTTATATTTCCCGTCAGTACATCGATTGTTGCATCCGGAGCTCAGTCCAACTCAGTCATAGACATAGACAATTCACCCATTTCACTATCATCATCAACCCCACCTACTCCTCCATCACCACCAATGGCAAAAGAAGTTGCAGAGAAAACTCTCCAAGATTACTGCTCACCAGTCACAGCCAGTCCACCATCAGGTATAGTTGTACTTGCAACCAATGTTACTTTTGAACTTAAGCCAAGACTTTTACATCTACTACCAGCCTTTCATGGTCTTGATAGAGAGGACCCGTACCTCCATGTGAAAGAATTCTTTGAGTTCTGCGCCACCATTAAAATCCAAGGAATCATGATGAATCTATTCGACTTCGATTATTTCCTTTTTCTGTCAAAGAAAAAGCGAAATCATGGCTAAATACTTTACCTGCGAAGACCATCACCCCTTGGGATCAGCTAGTTAATAAAAATTTTAATAAGTTTTTCCTAGTATCAAAAACAAAAGCTCTCAAGAAAGAAATGATAAACTTCAATCAAAAGGAGAGTGAACAATTCTGTGAAGCATCGGAAAGATTCAAAGAAATATTAGCAAAATGCCCCCACCATGGTTTTGAAACATGGAGACTTGTCCAATTTTTCTATGATGGTTTAACCACACCTACCCGTCAAATGTCGAGTCTATGAAAAATGGGGACTATTTGAAGCTAACTGAAAACAACGAATGGACATTCTTGGAAACATTGGTGGAAAATTCTCAACGATGGGATTTCTCCAGTAAAGATATTCTAGCACAAACCTCAAGAAAATGGGGTTTATACAAAGTCAGTAGTGATTTTGACAGTTAAGCTAGCAATCGCAAGCGTAACGAAAAAATTTGACTCATTAGTGATGACTCAGGCGATGAATCCATCAATAGGAGCAAATGTTAAATTTTGTGCTATGTGTTTTAGTCCAGGACACACCGCTCAAAATTGCTCTTCCTTAGAATCAAATTTTGAGTGTTCAACTGAACAAGTAAATGCACTCAATAATTTTGAAAGACAACAAATAACCCGTTCTCTGCTACATATAATCCTAATTGGCGAAATCATCCCAATTTTTCATGGCGATAAAATCAATCTCCACAAATAAAAACTTTACTCAATATCAAAATCAGCCATTTTGACCACCTCCATATCAGCCACCACCTCAAAATCAATCATATCATCCACCCCAGCCAAATCAGTTAAATCAGTCTTATCCTTGTCAACAACGTAAACCTTCGATTGAGGATATATTACAACAATTCATGCAATCTACCCAGCAGGCTATACACAAGCTTGAAACACAACTTGGACAATTGGCCACTACTATTGGTGATAGGGAACATGGCAAATTTCCCAGTTAACCTATTCAATATCCTAAAGGACAGTATGAAGTTTTATCATCCTAACCAGATGATGTTAAATCAATTTCTACCTTAAGATCAGGGAAACAGGTAAATAGAAAGTGGAAATTCCTAAAGAGAAAATCAATGATCAATCAAAGCAATCGGATAACTCACTGAGTTCATCCCCTGTCCAAAATCCATCGAATTTATCTGCTAAGAAAACATTTTCACCTAGGGCTCCATATCCTCATAGGTTATCAGCAAAACAAAAGGTACCTTATGATGACATACTAGAGGATTTTAAACATGTCAACATCAATATCCCTCTATTGGATGCCATCAATTGGTACCTTCGTATGCCAAATTCCTCAAAGACCTATGTAAGGTGCAATGGAGAGCCAATTTTCCCACTAAAGCAAAAAATGCGAGTGTACTACTCCAACAAACATTTCCAATCAAACATAAGGATCCTATATGTCCAATCATTGTGTAATGCCCGCCCCTTTTCACTGAAATCAGAGTCTATTTTTTTTTTAAAGTGACAAAGGGCGTGGACGTCACGACGCGAGTTAAGTCCGAGCTTATAAAGCCCGGCCCTTAACTGGCCAACCCTACGGGTGCGTGGAACGGAGTCCACAGAGAATAGTTCACCCATAGAAGAAAGCTCACAAAAAGTTACATTAAATGCGGAAAGACATTACAGACTATCCTACCAAATTTTCTTTTCTAGATAGCAGGGAAGATTTCATCATTTAATTACCAAAATGCCATAACTTCATATGTTTACCACTAAATTCAAAACATAGCAATAAGTCTAAAATATTACATTTCCGACAAGCTAAACTATTTCAAATTACATTATCCAAAATAAGCATTAGTAACTATCTAGCACTCCTTTCCAAGCTCCTTAGCTTGGTTCCCGTCTCGTTCTTCCGCTTCGCCACCTCCTGCGTCATCAGCTAGGGTAGAATTAGGGCATTAGACAACGCGCCCAGTAGGGCTCCGAGTAGGGCTAACACATGGATTAGTGATAACAAACCATATAAAAATATTATATCAAAATCATGCCATTTGGTACAATGTAATGCAATGGGTGTTTTATGTCATGAATCCCACCCATCAATCTCATCATCATTGTACAATGCCCCTTTTTCATCCATACATAATGTTCAAAATATAATCCATACCATCATCGTGCCATGACCCTCTTGATGGAAAAACCTCATCAAGATATGATCCAATCGTAAAATATCCCCGTTGACGGCAAAGCCTCGTCAAGGTGTCCCCATGCCTATTCTCGGTCACCCCGACGGAGCATGGACTCCGGTTTCATTTCATCCTTCCCCTGCCATATCCCTCCCATGCCATGCATGAGATGTAGGTGCCATATGCCATGTAATGAAAATAATAACAACCATGACATTTAAAAAATCCCATCAATCAAACATATGACTGGATTATCAAAAGTAGATCAAGTAAAGCCTCAATAAACACATCATAGCTTTAAAAACCCGTTTTAAACCAATTATATGCTTACCAGAGTAAATTAAGTAAAAACCCCTACATAATACATAATTCAAAACCAATATTAAAACAACCCATATAATTTCCAAGATAATTCAAAGCAACCATCACTCAAATCCATGGCTTACAAAAAGGTTAGAATCCTACCGAATACCGACTAGAGTCTTCATTTCGTTTTCGTTCGATAGTCCGGCTACCGTCACGCGTACTGCCCGCGATATCCAATACCTTATTAAATTTCCAAATCAGTTCAAGTTTTAACCATTTCTAAGCCCATATGAAAAACCGGTCACTATTTAGGTTTTGTGGGTCCCATGTCATCTATTAAACCTTTTAATCCCATAAGTCTTAAAATTCGGCCACCCTAGGCTTTATTAATCACTTATAAGGTTATTACATTAGATCCCCTAAGTCCATGATCAATTTCCATGGAATTCTTGAATTTGGCCACTAATTACGGTTTTGCCACTACCTCATTTTCCATGATTAAACACTCGTTTATCCATGCGTGTTTTAATCCATAATTGATCATAGACTTAGATCCCTAACTTAGGTCCATTAATGACCCATTGAACCATGTCATAACATCACTAAAATTAGCCTTTTTATTAATTTCACCATTATTCATTTAAACCCATCCATAACCCCGTACTTAACCCTTTAAATGGTTCACCAATGGCCATGGGTTCAAAATACCTAATTCATCAACTCTTCCCATGGGATTTACCTCATGTATTTAACTTCAATGAGTCCATTACTCATTCATTTCCTTTGGAAGCCACACAGACACCATTCATCATCCAATTTAACCCACCAAAATGGATCACAATTGGGCCATGGGTTCAGTCATACACCATGGCCGAACCCATGGTGTCCTTTCCCCATTTTTTCTTCGATCAATTTACACCATTTAGATCCAAAATAAATCCTTCCTTGAGGTGGTTTAAATCACCCTTTTAAACCACTACTCTTAGCCCCATTTGGATCACTACATTTGTTCATTTGAAACCCTAACTCATTAACACATTAATCCATCTTTTCCATCCTTTAAACCCATCATTTGATCACCATTACATCACCATAGGGTTCGGCTATTTACTATGGCCAAACCCATGGTTCATGATCCACCATTCATTGCTCCAAAATACCTACATTCACCAAAATATTAATTTCATCAATCTTCCCATTTTTTTTTGCATGGCTTCATACCCTAAAACCCTAATTAACTTCACACACAACAACCTAGGGTTCGGCCATACACCCTGGCCGAACCCATGGTTCATAATTCATTCTCTTTTATACCTTCCAATGCCATAAAAATCCATTTGCATTTTCATCATAAAACCATTTTAAAAACTTACCCACATGCATTCATTTACAACCCTAAATTTCATTAGCTAAAAACCCTCATTGTCTTCCATTCTTTAAAACCCTAATTATTTACATCAACTAGCTAATCACCCACCAGCATGGCCGAACCCTATGGCCCATGATTTCCTTCCAATAACCTAATTCCACTCTTAATTTCATAAATTACCCAATGCACATAATCCATTTATTTATTTTCTTACCCTAACCCTAATTTACCCATTTAGGGTTCCCTCCATCTTCCACCCTCTCATTTGATGGGTTTAACATCTATGGCATAAATTTATGTAACCACCATTAAATTCTACAACAATAAATCCCAAATCTTAAACCCTAAAAATCCAAAATTTCTTGTTTAAGAAATACTCACAATCCGTCGTCTCCTCCGACTTCCGCCGCTCCCGTCGGTTTCCTTAGCCTCCTCTCTCCTTCCTCTTGATCTTTAATAGGTCAAGAGCCTTGATCAATGGTGGCAACCCCCAACCTTAGGATCAGCCAAGTTAGGGTTTAAATTAAGAGAGGGAGAGGGAGAGGTGATGAGAGAGGAGATGGTAACCTTGACCTTAGAGTAATCTCCCTCCAAATTCCACTTCTTTCTTCTCTTCTTCTCTTCTCTTCTCCTTAGCTCTCTTCCTCTCCTTCACTTAGAGCATGGGACGGCAATGGAGAGAGCACAATGAAGAGAGGATAAGAAATGGGAAAGAAAATGAGGCTTAACTTAACTACACTTTACCATTAATTACCCCAACAACCCTAAGATATTTTGAAGATATTTAAATTGCTTTATGGTGGTGGTTATCTAAACCACCACCAAGCCCAACGTGTTTCATATTTGAGGTGGGGTAACTTGGTCTCCCATTTGACCAATTTAAACCCCTTTTGCTTAACTTAATCACTTGCTTAATTAAATTATTAATTTAGGTTAACTTATTTCCATTTAACCTAATTTCACCTCTTTAATTTACCTTCATACTTCCACCCATGGTGGCCGGCCCCACCAATCCTTGGCCCACACGCCACCTTACTTGATGAGGTGGAGGTGGGTCCCACTTGGCCACATCACCTTGGTTTAATTCCAAATAACTTAGGTAATTTAAATTTCATTCCATTCATTCTAAATGAATCACCATTGGGCCCATGGCCCAATTACACTTTCATCTTACCCATTTACCTTAGAGCTTAACCATTTTGACCCATTGGGTCCCAAATGGGTATTTGACCCAATTTGACCATTCTTGACCCATTTAACCCTCATTGTCCCTTTAAATGAATTTAAATCAACTCCATAATCCATTGGGGCATACTTGGGCCTTTGCCTAAACTTTGGCCCATTTACCATCTAATCCACAAATTTTCTAATTTCCATCACTAAAATAAATAATATCCACATTTATATTAATTTAAAAATTCCGGGCCACTACACATTGCTTGTACAATTGGTACATACACAATTGACAGGGCCTTTTTAGATCTTGGAGCTACTATTTGCCTACTGCCATATTCTCTCTATAAGCAATAAGAATAGGGAGAATTGAAACCCACTTCTATCACACTATAGTTAGCTGATCATTCAGTAAAAATTCCCAGAAGTGTGATAGAAGACGTTCTATTTAAGGTTGATAATTTCTATTGCCCTATAGATTTTTGTGGTATTGGATACACAATCAACCCAGGACGATAATGGACATATCCTAGTCATTCTTAAAAGCAATGATCAATTGCCAAAATGGTATGCTTTGATTATCATTTGGAGGTTTAACAATTGAACTTAATGTTTTTGGCCTTTGTCGACAACCTCTCTGCACGGATGATCCATGCAAGGTTAACTTAATTCAGAGTTTTGTTGATGAATTTTTCTTCACTTCATTTACAATAATCAGTTCAAAAAATCACTGTCTATCTTAGACAAGGATTTCAATTTCAATGAAGTGAATGTTATCACCAAATCTGAATCTCTTTCTATCAATCCATTTTTGTCAATCCCAACTGTAGTGAAGCCACCAAAATTAGAACTCAAAGCTCTTCCTGAAACTCTTAAATATCAATATCTTAGACCTTCAAACACATTGTCAATTATCAAAGATTCAGACATAACTTCTGAGTAGGAGACTAAACTTCTGACTGTTTTAAGAGATCATCGGGAAGCTATAGGATGGTCCATTGCCGATCTCAAAGGAGTTAGCTCTTCTGTGGTCATATACAACATTTATCTAGAAGAAAATTCCAAAACATCTACGGAACCACAAAGACGGTTAAATCCAGCAATGCAGGTGAGAGCTGAAATTTTGAATCTTCTTGAAGCTGGAATCATTTACACAATTTCAGATAGTGCATGGGTAAATCCAATCCAAGTTGTCCCAAAAAGGTTTGGTGTCACGGTAATAAAAAATGAGGAAAATGAATTAGTCCCAAATCGCTTTCAAACAGGTTGGAGAGTTAGTATTGATTACCGGAAGCTGAACACTGCCACTCGAAAAGATCACTTACCTCTTCCATTCATTGATCAGATGCTTAAACGTTTAGCTAATCATGCGTTCTATTGTTTCCTTGATGGTTATTCTGGATATAACCAAATCTATGATGCTCTTGAGGATCGGGAGAAAACAACATTCATCTTTTCATTTGGTATGTTCGCCTATCGTCGTATACCTTTCGGACTGTGTAATGCACCTGCTGTAACTCCCGGCCCATTTTCACCGTAATCAGAGTCTATTATTTTTTTTTGTTTTTGTTTTGAAATCAAAATCCAAGTGACAACGGGCGTGGACGCCACGACGCGAGTTAAGTCCGAGCTTCTAAAGCCCAGCCCTTAACTGGCCAACCCCACGTGTGCGCGGAACGAAGTCCACGAGTACGGTTCACGCGTAGGAAGTAAGCTCGCGGAATGTAATTATATGAGGAACATTATAATAGATATTATCCTACCGGTTTTAGATAGAAGGGAAGATACATCTTTAAACTACTAAGATACCCCAATGTTCATAATCATGTCTCAAATGATAACGTACATATTATCATTCAGACCATAGCAAGAAATCCAAAATTATTACAATTCGACAAGCTAAGCTACTTAAGTTACAACTTTTCCAAAATAAAACTTTGATAAACAAAGTAGTCGCTTTCACAAGCTCCTAAGCTTGACTCCCGTCGCGTCCACCATTTCCTCCGTCTCCTGCGTCATCAGCTAGGGTAGAAGTAGGGCGTTAGACAACGCGCCCAGTAGGACTCCGAATAGGGCTAGCACATGGATTAATAATAACAAATATACTGATGACAATATAATAAAACATATGATGAATGCCATGCCATGGGTGCTTGTGCCATGTGTCCCACCCATCATCCATATCATCATAAAAATGCCATATCCCCCTTGACGGCAAAACCTCGTTAAGGTGTCCCCATGTTTGCTTCTCGGTCGCCCCAACAGAGTATGGACTCCGGTTATACCATATCAAACTATCCCCATGTCTGTTCTCGGTCGCCCCGGCGGAGCATGGACTCCGGTTCCTTTATTTTCCCGCCCATGCCATGCATGAGATGTAAGTACATTATGCTAGGTAATATATATGTATAATTCATATCCATAATATAGGATAGGAATATAATTCATATTCATAATATAAGATCCATAGGACAGGAATATAATCCATAGCATTTAAAATACCATCCATAGCATTAAAACATTATCCATAAAATAAACCATATGATTACCGAAATGAAATACGGAAAACCATCATATACATATAATCCACAGCTTACAAAAAGGTAGGAATCCTACCAAATACCGCTTAGCGTCCCGTTATGTTTCCGTTCGATAATCCGGTCGCCGATCGCGTATCGTTTTGCGACGTCCCGATACCTTATTACACATTTATCGAATTAATCCATTTGTCATCCGTGATTAAATCCCTAACTGATTACAATTTTTAAATTCCTAATTACGTTACACGTTTATCAACATTAGCCCCTAACTTAGCCCCATTTTCCATGGTTTTAAAACACATCCATAAATCCAATTTTTTTGGCCATTTAAATATTCTAATTTGCAAACCTAAACGCTGCAACTATCCGTTTCATTTAATCCTTCATAATGTATTCAATTTCATGTCTAATCCACATAGGGTTCGGCCATGTACCATGGCCGAACCCATGGTTCTTCAAAGTGGCTAATAATTACCATTTTGCCACTCTCTCTTCTATGGTTAATCATTCCCTCTTTTATGTGTATTTTAAATCCAAAATTCATCCATAGCTTAGATCCACTAGGCATTCATTGACCATGACCTAATATCCATAAAATAGCCACTTAATTTAATTAATTTTGAAAACATTTAATCCCATAAATCATTCCATATTTGGCCTAAGATGTGGCCCACAAAAAGGGGTCATGGGTTCGGCCATACACCATGGCCGAACCCATGATGTCCATTTTCCCATTTCTTGAGCCCATTTTGCCTCATTTAATCATACCTCAAATGAATTTAAATCATTCATTTACATCCTCATTTTCATCCCATTTAAAATACTATATACCAATCCATTAAAATTTCCATTCCTCTCCATCATTTCCTATTCATTAAAATCACAAATCACCACCATAGGGTTCGGCCATACACCATGGCCGAACCCATGGTTCATGGCTCACTTTTATTAGTGCCATTAGGACCAATGTTTTATCAATTTTTGTCCATGATTTTTCTTTGCTTAAAAAGGTACCTTTTAAAATCAATAACATCATTCATTTGGTCCCTTTTAAAACTTATATCATACATTTTGTAAATCCATTTAAAACTATCATTTCCTCTATCATCTTCTATCTCTTCACTCTCATTAAAATAATTAATTATCACCATAGGATTCGGCCATACACCATGGCCGAACCTATGGTTCATGGTTTATCTCCTCCATGCCATTTTTTTGAAACCCTAACAACCATGTGTATTCCTCATGATTTTTCTCATTTTAAAAATCCTTTAAAATCACCAACTTTAAATCATTTGAAACCTAATTATCATTAACCATTCCCATAATTTTAAACCTTAAAATGTTAATAAAACATTAATCACTTAGCATTTAAGAACCCTAACCCTTTCTCCATATTTTTTTTTCAACTTTGAAATCCTCATAAAATCATTAATCATTTTAGTACTTGAAAACCCTAATTAAGTTCATACTTCACCTAATCACCCACCATGGGGTTCGGCCATGCTACATGGCCGAACCCTATGGCCCATGATTTTCTTTCAAACTACACAAATCCATGCTTAAAAAAATTTAAATCCAAACCATCCTTAATCCATTTATTTTTATTAATTTATCTCTCCCAAATTCATCCATTTCTTAGTTTATCTTTAGATGAATCTTAGGTCCAAGGCCCATGATGTTTTTGGCCATCATCTAGGAAATGGATTCTATGTTTTAAATCATGAAAGTTTAACCTCTTGTTTTGGAGATACTTACAATCCGACGACTCCTTCGGCTTTCGTCACTCCCGTCGATTTCCTTGGCCTCCTTTCTTCTTCCTCTCCTTGCTTGATCGGTTAGGATACTTGATTCATGATGAAAACCTCAAGGCTTGGATCGGCTAAGGCAGGGTTAGGTTTGGGAGAGGGGAAGAGGGGGAGATGATGAAGATGGTAGCTCTTGATCTTCAAGTGGTGCATCCAAGGTTTCACCTCTTTTCTTCTCTTCTTCTCTTCTTTTTCTTCTAAGTTTTCTTCTAAGTTTATTCCCTCTTTCTTAGTGTATGGGACGGTTTTGAGAGTGGAGAGAGAGATAGAATGAAGTGGGTTTGTTTGGAAAGAGATGGAGATGGGTGGAGTAACCTAGACTCCACAATTAATTTTCCTCACCAACCAACATGGCATTAATGGTGGTGGTTGGGATAAAACCACCACCTAAGTCCATAGTTTTATTTCTTGTGTTTCTTAAGAGTGGTTTGTGTTTGTTGGAGTGGTTTTGACCCTTTGACCAATCTTTGGATTAGATTAATTAACTTGATTAATTTGATCATTAGGTTAAGTTAATTAATTCCTAATCAATTTAATTTTATAAAATTCTCTCTAAGATCCACCCATGGTTGAGTAAGTCAACCATGGTGGTCGGCCCTACTACCCTTGGGTCCACACGCCACCTCAATTTGGTGAGGTGGAGGTGGGCCCCATTTGGCCATATTACCTTGTTCCTTCATCACCAATTTAGGTGATTTAAATTTTTATTAAATCTGTCCTTCTTATTGGATTACCATTGGGTCCATGGCCCAATTTCATTTTTTTGTCTTACCCATTTACCTTAGGGCTTACATTAATTTGATCCATCAGGTCCCAAATGGGTATTAGACCCAATTTGACTATCCATGACCCAATTACTTACCATTGACCAATTAAATGAATTAATTTCAATTCATGGTCTATTAGGGTAACCATTGGGCCCATGGCCCAATTAAATTCCCTCCGATCCACTTACCTTAGGGCTTAGCTACCTTGGCCCATTGTGTCCCATATGGCTATTTGACCCAATTGACCACCCTTGACCCAAATTTATCATCATTGACCCATTTAAATGAATAAATCAAATCCATGGCCCATTGGACCACCCTTGGTCCATTGTCCCAAAATTTGGTCCATTTGGCATTTTATCACATCAAACTTCAAATTTAAAATAATAAATGCCACTATATATTGATCCAAAAATTCGGGCTATTACACCTGCCACCTTTCAGAGGTGCATGATCAGTATTTTCTCCAACATGGTAGAACATTTCCTAGAAGTTTTCATAACGATTTCTCAATCTTAGGATCAACTTTTGACTAATGCATGCACCATCTAACCCTTGTGCTAGTTAGGTGCAAAGAAAAGAACTTAGTACTCAGTTGGGAAAAATGTCACTTTATGGTAAAATCAGGCATAGTACTTGGGTACATCATCTTAGGAAAAAGAATTGAAGTGGATAAAACCAAGGTTAACCTAATCTCTAATTTACCAAAACCACAAATTGTTAAAGAGATTAGGTCATTCTTAGGTCATGCTGGATTTTACAGAATGTTTATCTAAGGATTTACTGACATATCGCGACCTCTCTATAGACTCCTGACCAAGGATGCCATTTTCAATTTTGATAAAAATGTGTCATAGCCTTTGATAAATTGAAAACCGTTTTGACATCTACTCCAATCGTACAGCCACCTGACTGGTTTGTACCCTTTGGAATCAAGTGCAATGCCTCTGACTATGTAGTAGGAGCCTTGTTAGGACAAAGAATGAACAAATTACCTCATGTTATCTCTTATCCTAGCAAAACGTTAAATGACGCTCAGCTTCATTACTCCACTACAGAAAAAGAGTTCTTAGCTATCGTATTTGCACTAGACAAATTTCGATCTTACCTAGTAGGTTCGAAGGTCATCATCTATTCAGATCAAGCTACACTCAAGTATCTTCTTTCTAAGAAAGATTCTAAGTCCCTCCTGATCCGATGGACATTTTTGTTACAAGATTTGATATTAAAATCTGGGATAAGAAACATTCCGAAAATCTGGTAGCACACCATTTGTTTGGATTGATAACTGAGTTCACTGAGGATAATCATCCTATCACTGAGTCCTTCCCTGACAAGCAACTTATGTCCTCCCAAGTACCATGGTGAACAGAGATTGTCAATTATCTTGTGACTAGTCAAATGCCTCCTCATTGGACTAAACAAGATAGAGTTAAATGTCTGGCACAAGTTAAAAATTTCGTCTGGGATGATCCATATCTTTTTAAGCATTGTGCGGACCAAATTATTCGTCGTTGTGTTCCTGAAGAAGAACAACAAAGTGTCATAAGTATCTGTCATGATCAAGCCTGTGGAGGCCATTTTAGTGCTAAAAAGACAACTGCAAAAATCTTGCAGTGTGGATTTTACTGGCACTCCATGTTTCATGATACCCATACCTTCTGTGTTTCATGCGATAGATGTCAAAAATTAGGAAGTATATCCTGCCAGAACATGATGCCTTTAACCCAATCTTAACTATTGAACTTTTTGATGTTTGGGGCAGTGATTTCATGGGACCTCTTCCTAAGTCTTTTGAAAATCTGTATATCCTTGTAGGAGTTGACTATGTATCAAAGTGAGTACAAGCAGTGGCATGAAAACCAATGATCACAAGGTTGTCCTTGTTTTTTAAAGAAAATATCTTCTCTGGATTTGGTATTCCACGAACTATCATCAGTGATGGTAGTGAGCATTTTTGTAATCGTCCGTTTGAAAAATTGATGAAAACATATGGGGTGATTCATAAAGTAGCTACCCCCTATCATCCTCAAACAAGTGGACAAGTGGAAATATCAAATAGAGAAATCAAACATATTCTTGAGAAGACAGTCAATCCATCTCGGAAGGACTAATCTTCTAGACTCATTGATGCACTATGGGCTTGTCGAATTGCCTTCAAGACACCCATAGGAATGTCACTCTATCGCTTAGTGTATGGAAAGACTTGTCATCTTCCAGTCGAAATACAACACAAAGCCTATTGGGCAATCCAGCGTTTGAATTTTGCTTTAGACTCAGCTGGACAACTCAAAAAGCTTCAATTAACTGAATTGAAAGAAATGAAGCTTATGATACGGCCAAAAAGTACAAAGACCATATGAAAATCTTTCATGACAAACACATTCTCCGGAAAGTGTTTACCGTTGGTCAAAAGGTTCTATTGTACAATTCTCGGATGCATATATTTCCTGGAAAATTGAAATCCAAATGGTCTGGTCCATTCATAGTCGTAGCCATATTCCCAAATGGTGTCATCCAAATCAAGCATCCTAAAACTGGTCATCCTTTCAAAGTCAATGGTCATCGTTTGAAACCATTTTTAGAGTCCTACACTTCTGAAGGAACATAGGAAATTCTGCTCATTGATCCAATTTACCAAAATTGATTTGCACATCCATTTCCTAAACCCATTTACCTTTACCCACTCATCTTTACCCAGACCCACCAGCCTAATTGTCTATGTCTGAGTTGGTCTAAGTTCATCAGAGTCGTTAGTGTGTAGATGTTATTTTTCTTGAGTCTAGTTTTTCCTTTAGTCAATCTAGCCTAAAAGTTAGTTATTTCATCCCACGGTACAACACATATTTAGATTGTTCGTTTTCTAAGATATTTCTTTGTTTACACCTGGCCAGTGTAGATTAGGGAACATTGAGGACAATGTTCAATTCGAGGTTGGGGGTAGCGGAGTGTAAGTGCAATACTGAGACCCCTTAAAAAAAATTCAGCATCCATCATCCTTCTTTGTCTTTGTGACCAGCAAACGTTAAAGAACTGGGTAAAAGTCATGCACGTAGGAGGTCAAGTTTTCGTTTTTATATTGTGTCTGTCTAGAACACAAGTTCCCCTAGACTTAGGAAAATCATTTCCTTAGCTATGAGGGTGAGGAAGCTGGAAATCCAAGAGGTGCAACCTAGACCTCTCTGTGGTAGAAGCAATCTGGCTGCAAAAAGGAAAGCTAAGAGGCTAGGTATCTATCACAAATTTGAACATTGGAATTGTAATGGAATAAGATCAGATTATGGAGTCCGCTGTGAGATAGATTTAAGTAGACTTGTAGGAAACCAACAGATCTATGTGGACGTATGCAAGTGCAGAGTAAGTCCAAAAAGACTGAGACGCCTTAAACTACATAGAACTGTTGATTTTCGACTAAGCGCTTACAAACGTCTTGACAATCTGACGTTAAACGAGTCATAATCTTCTTTAGATGAAAATAGGTAGAATCATTTTAGAGAAAAGTAAGTGAGGACTGAGACTTCTGAAGCTTAAACACTGTCAATTTATATTTTGAAAAAGATTACCCGTGTCTTGACAATCTGACGTAAAAAGAGTCACATTTTTAGCACTAATACTTAGATCTGTTATAGAGATCTTTATATCATACTTTTCTGGAAAGACTTTTATAGGATTTACATTTGGAAACCATTGTACATAGCCATATTAAGTTTATTTGAAAAAGAAAAATATTCACGAGTCGAGTAATCACTAGAGGAATACGAGTGGAGACTTAACCCAATGAGCTTTAGAGGCATTCTTTTCTTTTGAGGGTTATAAGTAAGTTTCATTTTCTTTGGTAGCCCAAATAAGTCATTGTTGATCTCATTATTCTTCATCTTGGTCATATTACTGAGAACTCCATCAAAATTGAGTTACTATACCTGAAATTTTTTGGAATTTATTTGAAACAAAGAAACCACCTGTTGAAACTTAGGATATGATTTAGGCCATTGTTGGATCGTTTAAACCTAAAATCCCACCTATACTTGGTCATCTTTTCTTGATAGTTCTCTAGTTGATCCTTCAAATTAGCATATTTTCTTCACTAGCCACGTATACCATACCCAACTCCAATCAAGGAGTATGAGCCAATAAAAAATATCCATGACCTATACTTAGAAAATATTAGAGATGAAAAATTAAAGGATGGTACTCTAAAAACAAGGGCACAAGAAAGAAAATAAAAGAAAAAGAAAAAAAAAATAGCATCCAAAAAGGGAAACATCTAGATACCAAAAGAAGGATGTGAAAAATAAAATAAAAATAAAATACTTAGAAAGGGTGCCGAAAAGAAAAACAAAGGAAAAATATCCCATTCAAAAACAATGAAGGCCTCTAACCATTTTTATTCAAAGTATTTATAAAGCCATATATCCTTCTTTGATTTGACCCGATCCCAAGCCACGTTTCATCTTAAAAGGAAGTCCTATTAATCTTAGGTCTAAATAGGGTGTTTCAAGTGGAGAATAAAGGAAGAAAAATTGATAGTGTTTGATTCAGAGTTCTCAGGAAAGTGGCACCTACTTATGAGATCATTCATTTTCTTTTGAATTAAGGCGTCTTTGTAAGTACATATGTGAGATATTTGGATTTCGAATACATAAATTCTGCTCACATATACAGGAGAGAAAATGAACCCAAACCTATGAGTGTTAATTTTTTCGATAGATATATCTAGTGAGGTTTGCAGTCAAAGCACATTTTCCAATGGTGTGAACAATACTTGGGTCTATTTGGAAAAAAAAAAAAAAAGTCTACCTTAATACTTGGCTAAACACACACTACACTCCAAGTATAAACCTTGTAAAATGAATTTTAGAGTTGTATGATGTCCTAGACCTCTCATCTTTGTATTCCTGTTAAACATGTTGATATTTGTGGGTATTATCACTGTAAGCCTCAGGAGACTATAACTCGTCCACTAGTGGTGAGCTAGGGGTTTAAAGGCTTATTGCATACGCTAAATGCAATCGAGAGTACTAGAGAAAGTGGTTTAGTTTATGATTTTTATTTTGTTCAGTTGGTCTAGAATAGGTTTTCTATGTGTCTTTAGAAGTTTTAGCTTTAGTTTTGCTCGAGGGACTAGCAAAATCTGAGTTTGGGGGTATTTCTTGAACATCGAAATATTACATTTTTACCCCTGATTATTGGGCCAATTAATCCTCAATTTTGTAGATAATGATGCATTTAATGTAGTTTGTCAGTTTTGTAGTAAAAAATGGAAAGTTCAGGAAAATCAAGCTAAAATGATAGATGATTGCAAGTTTAGAACTTTGAAGAGAAGACCTAGAATTATTATAATTATTTTATGTCACTTTGTAGGATTTTTATGTAAATTAATTAATCTAGATCCAGTTATGAGAATTTCAGATTAATTAATAATTTTTTAGATTCAAAGTGGCTGAATAATTACTAAATTCTAGATTTTAAAAACTACAACCCAAGTGCCAAAGACTGAATTTCAAGTCATTAGGCCAAGACTCAGTTCAAAGGGCCAAGTTGTGCTCCACAAAGCTACAATGGGCCAAGCCACATACAAGCCCATGCGCATTTCACACATTGGGCCAGGCCAGTATGTAAGCTCAGTCCAACTAAGGCCCAAGCTCTCAAATCCAATTCAAATGGTCCTGAGTTGAGGTCTAGATCCAAATCCAAGCCCAAGTCCAATGAACTCCATGGATCCACATTCGAATTCACTTAAGTCCAACCCATCTATCCATAACCAAAAACCCATAACCCAACTTCACATCCACACCATCAAACTTCTATCTTTGATCTTAACCCTCCGTCTCTCATACCAAATTAGGTCAAACCTTAGATCCACCATTAAATTTAACACATCCATTCATCTATCATTAGATCCAGGTCATCCATCACCACCATGATCATATTAACCTTAGATTAATATTCATCCATGCATCACCTATTAAGCCATGCATTCATTTCATGCATTGATCATCTTAACCATTAGATATTAGGTAATATAATCACATCCATTCATTCATCTCTCAGAAACCCTAGAGCCTCCACAAGCATCCATCACATACACACATTACCTTAGATTTAGGTCATGCATTTCATCATCTATTTAGACCCACCTGTGCATCTAGACCCTCCATTAGGTACCTATCAATTCCTATATTTATTTTAACCAAAATACCTTAGAGCCATTAGATCAAAACCCCATTTAATCTAAGCCCTGCATTCATAAAACCTTAAGCAATGAACAACTTGTGGTTCAAGCTAGTCTCCATACGCAGTTTACACATCATCACCCTCATCATTTTGTAACCTAAAGCCTCTGCTTGCACTTAGACCAAAAACTATCTAGATACAGTCCTAAGATCCCAACGCACCTCATCATCCCAATCTTCCATGTCATACGCGATTTTGCACAACTCCATCCCTCCATTCGAATTTCATGAAGTCAACTCCTTAGCCACATCACCTTCTTATCATCCTACCATCCATCCATTTAAACTATTAATCCAATCCATTCATTCATCATCTCATGCACAAACCCTAAAACTACATAGCAAATTCGAATTTTCGATCGCTAATCCAAATCCTATTTTCTCTCCTACTCTCCTATCTTCCCTCCAACTTGACTTAGCCACCAAGATAAGCCACACCAAATTCGTGTGACCCTCCTTGTGAAACCCTAAAATCCAAACTTAAATCTCCATCATCCATTCCCAATTAGATCCAATCCAGTCCATTGATTTCCCAACTTAAACCTTGATTTAATCCAAGCCACCCATCTCCTTTTGAAGCCTATAAATAACCCATTACCCAAGAGGTAAAATTCGAATATGACTTGGAGTTTAAGAGGACTAGAGGCTAAAGAAAGACTAGAAGACAGAGCTAAAACAATAGATGATTGCAAGTTTAGAGCTTTAAAGAGAAGATCTAGAATTATTATAATTATTTTATGGCACTTTCTATGATTTTTATGTAAATTAATTAATCTAGATCCAATTATGAGAATCTAAGATTCATTAATAAATTTTTAGATTTAAAGTGGCTGAATAATTATTTAATTCTTGATGTTAAAGTTGCAGCAATTCATGCAATCTACCTAGCAGGCTATGCATAAGCTTGAAACACAGCTTGGACAATTGGCCACAGCTATTGGTGGTAGGGAACAATGCAAATTTTCCAGTCAATCTATTCCAAATCCTAAAGGACAGTATGAAGTTTCATCATCCAAACCAGATGATGTTAAATCAATTACTACCTTAAGACCAGGGAAACAAGTAGATAACAAAGTGGAAATGCCTAAAAAGAAAATCAATGATCAATCAAAGCAATCGGATAACTCACTGAGTTCATCTCTTATTCAAAATCCAATGAATTTATCTGTGAAGAAAACATTTTCACCTAGGGCTCCATATCCTCATAGGTTATCAACAAAACAAAAGATACCTTATGGTGACATACTAGAGGTTTTTAAACATGTCAGCATCATATCCCTCTATTGGATGCCATCAATCAAGTACCTTTGTATGCCAAATTTCTCAAAGACCTATGTACAGTGAAATGAAGAGCCAATTTTCCCACTAAAGAAGAAAATGAGAGTGCACTACTCCAACAAAAATTTTCCAATCAAACATAAGGATCTTGGATGTCCAACCATTGCTTGTACAATTGGTACATACACAATTGAAAGGGCCTTATTAGATCTTAGAGCTAGTGTTTGCCTACTCCCATATTCTCTTTATAAGAAGCTAGGTTTGGGAGAATTGAAATCAGTTCTATCACATTCCAGCTAGTTGATCGCTTAGTAAAAATTCCCAGAGGTGTGATAGAAGACGTTCTAGTTAAGGTTGACAATTTCTACTTCCTTGTAGATTTTGTGGTATTGGATTCACAATCAACTCATGACGATAATGGACATATCCCAATCATTTTTGGACGACCATTTCTAGGCCACTATAAAAGCAGTGATCAATTAGCCAAAATGGTATGCTTTGATTATCATTTGGAGATTTAACAACTGAACTCAATGTTTTTGGCCTTTGTCGACAACCTCTCTGCACGGATGATCCATGCGAGGTTAACTTAATTCAAAGTTTTGTTGATGAATTATTCCTTCACTCCATTTGCAATAATCAGTTCAAAAAATCATTGTCTATCTTAGACAAGGATTTCAATTTCAATGAGGTGAATGTTATCACCAAATCTGAATCTCTTTCTATCAATCCATCTTAGTCAATCCTAGTTATTGTGAAGCCACCAAAATTAGAACTCAAAGCTCTTCCTGAAACTCTTAAATATCAATATCTTGGACCTTTCAAACACATTGTAATACCTCGGAATTTTTAAATCAATGAATAGGTGGTTATTATTTATTTTAAATGGTGGAAATTTGATGGAATAAATGGTGAATGGATCAAAGTTTGGATAAAGGCCCAAGTATGGCCCAATGGATCATGAATGGGATCAAATTCATTTAAATGGTCAATAAGGGTCAATCGGGCCAAGGATGGTCAAATTGGGTCCAATACCCATTTGGGACCCAATGGATCAAGATGATTTAAGCTCTAAGGTAAATGGGTAGGAGGTGAATGTAATTTGGCCATGGGCCCAATGGTGATCCAAGTAGTTGGAATCGGATTAAATTAAATCACCTAAGTTAGAGATGAATTGGCCAAGGTGACATGGCCAGTGGGACCCACCTCCACCTCACCAAATGAGGTGGCGTGTGGACCAAAGATTGGTGGGGCCGACCACCATGGTTGACTTGATCAACCATGGGTGGAGTAATGGAGAGGAATTAAAGAGATTAGATGGAATTAGTTTAAGTGAGAATGGATTAACCTAAAGTAATTAACTAGTTAATTAAATGATTAAATTATTCAAAAGGTGGTCAAATGGTCAAATGGGAAGACCAAAAGCCATCTTATCTCCAAACATACAAAACGTTGGCTAGGGTGGTGGTTATCCCAACCACCACCATAAAGCATGGAAAATATCTTATGGTTTGGTGGGAAAATTAATGGTTGTGTGTAAATTAAGTAATCAAAAGGATAAGATGAGTTTTCATCTCATTCTCTCCATTTTCACTCTCATTTCACTCTTTTCCTCTTTTGCACTCTCAAAACCGTCCCTCACACACCCAAGGGAGAGAGGAAGAGAACTAAGAAGAGAAGAAGAGAAGAAGAGAAGAAAAAAGTGCAAGCATGGTCCACCACTCCAAGATCAAAGCTTGGGATCTTCTTTCTCACCATCTCCTCCTCTCCCTCTCTCAAACCTAACCCTACCTTAGCCGACCCAAGCCTTGATGTTTTTCCATTGATCAAGCATCTTGGCCCACCAAAGATCAAGAAGAAGGAGAAAGGAGGCTAAGGAAATCAAGAGAAGAAAGAAAAGCCGGAGGAGACGTCGGATTGTAAGTAATTCCTAAACAAGAGATGTGAATTTTTAGGGTTTAAGATTTGGGATCCATTCTTATTAGATTTGATGGTGGCCAAATGATCATAGGCCTTAGATCTCAAATCCATCCAATGGAAAGATGGAAAGTGGACAAAACCCTAATGAGTAAATTAGGGTTAAGAAATAAAAAAAATGGATTAAAGATAGTACGTAATTAAGTTAATTAAGCATAGATATGTGTGGATTTTGAAGAGATTAATGGACCATAGGGTTCAGCCATGTAGTATGGCCGAACCCCATGGTAGATGATTGATTTAATTATTAGGGTTTATAAGAATGGAAGACAATGAGGGTGGTTAATGATTTTAGGGTTTTAAATGATTAAAGGTGGGTAATTTTAAAGGGGTTTTTAAATGAAAAAAAAAAAAACCATGGAGAGGTTTTATGGATGGACTGATTTTGAACCCTAGGATGATGGGGGTACAATATGGAAGAATGGTGGGGAAGATTGGTAATGTTGATGAACTCCAAATGATGAACCTAATGTTGAAAAGAAAAGGGAATTATGGCTAAGACTGATGGACCCTAAATGTATCAAATAATGATTAAGGAATGATGAATTAAATGTATGGTTTAGATTCTCTCAATGGAGGGACTTGTGATGGAGTCAAATGATGTAAATGGACCTAAGAAAAATGGAGAAAGAGACATCATGGGTTCGGCCATGGTGTATGGCCGAACCCATGACCCAATTGTAGATCATTTTTTTTGGTCTAAGATTAATGTGTATGTATATGCTTAAATTAATGGGTATTAGGCTAAATTAAAAGGGGTTGATTTTAATTGTTCAATGACATGATTGGTGAACTTAGAAGTACTTAGACCATAGTGATGGTGAAGAAATGTTGGCAACTTCAATGAATTTTAAATGTAGTTAGTAATGATCAAAATTGATAATTTAAAGGCATGCTGTAAACCTCCTCATGGGAGGACTTATTATGGATCTAAGTGTGGTGAAATAGACCCAAGGAAATGAGGAGAAGACATCATGGGTTCGGCCATGGTGTATGGCCGAACCCATGACTCATTAAGAGTCATCTTTGGGCTAAGGTTTAAGGTGTGTGCATGTGTTTAAAATTAATGGGGTTTAGATTAAGTTAAGGACTAATTTGTTAATGTGCATATCATGGTTGATGGAACATTAATGGATCTAGTGTATGGATCAATTATGAACAAAATGTACATGGATTAAGTGAATGAGTAACCATGGAAGGATAGTGGCAAAACCGTAAATAATGGCCAAATTCAAGAACCCCATGGAAATGATCATGGACTTAGGGGCCCTAATGTAACAACCTTATGTGTGATTAGTAAAGCCTAGGGTGGCTGGTTTGTAAACTAATTGTGATTAAAATGTTTGATGGACTAAATGGGACCCACAAAACCTGGATAGTGAGGTTCGGCCAAGGGGTATGGCCGAACCCCACTAAGATATGATGTATGGGCTTAGAAATGGTTAAAACGTGGACTAATTATTCGTATGTGTAATAAGGTATCGGGACATCGCAATCGGTGCGCGATCGGCGACCGGATTCGTAAACGGAAACGAGAAAGGACGCTAGTCGGTATTCGGTAGGATTCCTACTTTTTTGTAAGCCATGGATTAAGTATTATGTGGTGGTTTTTCCTTTGATTTATTTTGGTCATGGATTAAGTATTATGTGATGGCCTTTCCTTTGATTTATTTTGGTCATGGATTAAGTATTATGTGATGGTTTTCCTTTGATTTATTTTGGTAATCATGTAATGGTTTTAAGATGGGTTTTATGACTATGATCATATATATTATATGGCATATGGCATCTACATCTCATGCATGACATGGGAGGGATATGTTATGGGAAGGATGAAATGAAACCGCAGTCCATGCTCCGTCGGGGCGACCGAGAAGCAAGCATGGGGATATCTTTATGTGTTTCATCCATCAAGAGGGATATTATGAGATATAACCGGAGTCCATGCTCCGTCGGGGCGACCGAGAAGCAAGCATGGGGACACCTTGACGAGGCTTTGCCGTCAAGGGGGATGATTTGTGATTGTTTACACCTTGACGAGGTTTTGTTGTCAAGGGGGATGATTTCTGATTGTTTATATCTTGATGAGGTTTTGCCATCAAGGGGGATGATTTGTGATTGTTTATATCTTGACGAGGTTTTTCCGTCAAGGGGGATATGGCAGCATGATGGTATGGATGATGGGTGGGATTCATGACATAGGACACCCATTGCATGACATTGCACCAAATTGCATGGTTTTGGATATGATATTATCTATATGTTTTGTTACCATTAATCCATGTGTTAGCCCTACTCGGAGTCCTACTGGGTGCGTTGTCTAACGCCCTACTTCTACCCTAGCTGATGATGCAGGAGATGATAGAAACGGAGGACGAGACAGGAGCCATGCTTAGGAGCTTGGGGAAGCGAGCCGTTTAGTTTATTTAAGTTTTATTTTAGAAATGTAATTTTGAGTAACTTAGCTCATCGGAATGTAATAACTTAAATTACTTGCTATGTTTTGGATTTTAGTTTGGACAGTACAATTTAGTGGTATTTTAGTAATTAAATGGATGTTTCTTCCCTGCTATCTGAAAATTGGTAGGATAGTCTCTATTACAATTTCCGCACTTAGTTTAAATATTCATTGAGCTTACTTCTACGTGTGAACCGTTTTTCGTGGACTTAGTTTCCACGCACACATAGGGTTGGCCAGTTAAGGGCCGGGCTTTAGAAGCTCGGACTTAACTCGCATCGTGACGTCTGCGCCCTTTGTCACTTGTTATTTCAAAAAAAAAAAAAAATAGACTCTGATTTCGGTGAAAAGGGGCGGGCGTTACACACATTGTCAATTATCATAGATTCAGACTTAACTTCTGAGCAGGAGACTAAACTTCTGACTGTTTTAAGAGATCATCGTGAAGCTATAGGATGGTCCATTGCTGATCTCAAAGGAATTAGCCATTCTGTCGTCATGCACAAAATTTATCTGGAAGAAAGTTCCAAAACATCTACGGAACCACAAAGATGGTTAAATCCAGCAATGCAGGTGAGAGCTGAAATTTTGAAACTTCTCGAAGCTGGAATCATTTACAAATTTCAGATAGTGCATGGGTAAGTCCAATCCAAGTTGTCCCAAAAAAATGTGGTGTCACGGTAATAAAAAATGAGGAAAATGAATTAGTCCCAACTCGCGTTCAAACGGGTTGGAGAGTTAGTATTGATTACCGGAAGGTGAACCCTACCACTCAAAAAGATCACTTCCCTCTTCCATGCATTGATTAGATGCTTGAACTTTTAGCCGGTCACGCATTCTATTGTTTCCTTGATGATTATTCGGATATAACCAAATCTATGATGCTCCTGAGGATCAGGAGTACCAACATTCATCTTTTCATTTGGTAGGTTCGTCTATCGTCGTATGCCTTTCGGACTGTGTAATGCACCTGCCACCTTTCAGAGGTGCATGATCAGTATTTTCTCTAACATGGTAGAACATTTCCTGGAAGTTTTCATGGACGATTTCTCAGTCTTTGGATCAACTTTTGACCAGTGCATGCACCATCTGACCCTTGTGTTAGTCAGGTGTAAAGAAAAAAACTTAGTACTCAATTGGGAAAAATGTCACTTTATGGTGAAATCAGGCATAGTACTTGGGCACATCATCTTAGAAAAAGGAATTGAAGTGGATAAAGCCAAGGTTAACCTATTCTCTAATTTACTAAAACCACAAACTGTTAAAGAGATTAGATCATTCTTAGGTCACGCTGGATTTTACAAAAGGTTTATCAAAAGATTTAGTGACATATCGCGACCTCTCTGTAGACTCCTGACCAAGGATGCCATTTTCAATTTTGATGAAAAATGTGTCATAGCCTTTGATAAATAAAAAATGGGTTTTGTAACATCCCGGATTTTCAATGCAATTATTATATTGGATATTATCTATTTTAATTGTTAAAATTAAGATTTATAGATGGAATGGATGTTAGATAGATAAGAATTGGGGCAATGGCCCAATTATGATCCAACGGATCATGGATAGAGTTGATTTTAATTAATTAGATAAATGTAGTTAATTGGGTCAAATACCCAATTGGGACCCAACGGGTCAATATGAAGTGATTTGATCGGGTCATGTACCAAATTAAGACCTAAGGCATGGGATCCACCTCATCAAGTGAGGTGACAAGTGTATGAGGTGACATGGAAGTGGCATAGCCAAGTGGGACCCAAATCCACCTCATCAAGTGAGGTGGCGTATGGTCTAAGGTCACATGTAGGCTGGCCACCATGGTTGACTTGGTCAACCATGGGTGAGTTCATGGGTAAGTCCAAGAGGGTTAAGTGAAGTGAGTTGAGATAAGGAATTAATTATTTAAGAATAAATTCTAAGTCTTGAGTTAAGGGAATGAGTTTCATTTAAGTGAAGTGAGTTGAATGGGAAGTGAGTCAAAATAAACAAGTGAGTCACATGGAAGTGGAAGGGACTTAGGTGAGTCAAAAGGGGAGGTGGAGGGTTTCCATCTCTTGGAAACCCTAGACCAAAAACCGTTGGGAAAGGGGAGAAGGACAAGTGTAAGCCATGTGTCTCCTTGGTTAACCAAGGGACACATGGGAAAGACCACATCTTAATGTGGGTGGTTGGGAGGTTAGGGCTTACACACCCTCCCTTGGATGATCCTCCTTTAGAGAAAAGAGTGGAGATTGTTTCTTCTCACCCTCTCCTTCTCTCTCTCTCTCAACCTTCAAACCCTAGGGCCGATCCTCTCCTTGAGACAAAGAGTTTTATCTCATCTCTCTCCCTCTCTCAAACCTTCACCCATTTGGCCGAACCCTCCCTTAGGGTTTTTCATCTCAAACCCTCTCTCCCTCTCTCAATCAACACCTTGGCCGATACTCCATTAAAGATCAAGTTGGCTCTCAATCTCTCTCTCTCTCCCATTTCGGCACTAAACTTGGAGAAACCGAAGAACAAAGGAGGAAGAAGAAAGGACTAAGGAAGGAAAAGGACGGAGGACCAAAATTAGACCTAAAGAAACGGAGGTGTAACACTTCGAATTTTCATGTTATCAATATTTACGGAATTTGCCATTTTAATTGTGAATTAACGGATATGAACCTTAGATGGGTAAGGTGTTGGGTCAATGGCCCAATTAGGACCAAATGGTTATGGTATAAGGTTCAATTTAAAGTAAATGGGTAAGGCGCATTTAATTGGGTCAATGTTGCTATTTGGGTCAAAATGCTCAATTGGGACCCAATGGGTCGTGGTTGACTTGGTTGACCACCAAGTGAGTTCAAACCTAATTAAAATGGGGCTGAATTAAAATGGGAAGGAAATCAAGTGAGTTGAGTTGATTTGAAATGAGTTAAATTAAAGTGGTGAGTTGAATTAAAGAGTGGGTGAAGTGTGAAGATGAAGTGTTGTTGTTTCAAAAAAATCAAACCAAGGGTTACACGTTGGAGAGGTGGGGAGTTTTCGTTTATTTCAAATTCAAATAAGGATACACATGGAGAGATAATGGAGGTGGTTACACATTTCAAATTCAAACAAGGATACATGTTGGAGCCTTGGAGTTTCACCTCATGGATGAAACTCCCACATGAAGAGATAATGGAGGTGGTTACACATTTCAAATTCAAACAAGGCCGAACTCTCCCTCTCCCTCTTAGCTGTTTCTCTCCCTCAAACCCTCTCTTAGCCGATCACTCCTCAAGACAAAAGACTTAGAAAAGTTTTTGCTCTCAAGCTAGTACACAAGGCCGAACACTCTCCCTCTCTCTCAAGTCACAATCTCGGCCAAAGAAGTAAGAAGGAAGGAGGAAGAGGCTAAAGAAGGAAAGGATTAGAAGAACAAGTCGGAGCAAAGGAAAGCCGGAGGAGTCACGGAACCGATAGGTATGTTGATTAAATTTGGTTTAAAGTAAGGAACCATAGGGTTCGGCCATGGTGTATGGCCGAACCCCATGGAAGAAAATTGGAGGATGATTGTAGTATTTTAATGGAAAGGAGGAACCATAGGGTTCAGCCATAGTGCATGGCCGAACGCCATGAAAGAACATTGGTTAATTTTAAATGGAGTTTGAAGGGTAAAAATCATGAGTTTATGTGTATGATGTTTTGATTGGATTTAAAAGAGGAAATATGGAACCATAGGGTTCGGCCATAGTGCATGGCCAAACCCCATGGAAGAAAAATTAATGGACGAATGTGTTGCTTTAATGACCATGGAAGGTTATTAATAATTTTGAAAAGGATGAAAACCATGGAGGGTTATGATGTTTTAAAAGGATTTAAAAGGGAGGTATCGTTAAATACATTAGCTATGTATAAAGAATGGAAAAGAAGGGCACAAAGCCAAAGGGTGAGGTTCGGCCATGTTGTATGGCCAAACCCCACCAAGTAATATTTATGGATTTAGGGTTTTCATAGATATTGAATTATGGATTGTTTAATATTTTAATGGGCTTCAAAACATGAAAATGGTAGATGCATGTTAAGGATTTTTTTTTTTAAAGGACCTTGTTTTATGGACCTAAGAAGGGTAAATGATTCAATGGAAAAAAATTGGAATTTAGACATCATAGGGTTCGGCCATGGTGTAGGCCGAACCCCATGAACCTTCTTAAATAGGTCATTTGTGGTTCTATGTATGTGTAAAGGAAGGGATTATCAAAACAAGGAATAAAGGAAATTATTGGAGTTTTATGTTATGATTTATGAACCACTTATGAATCTAGTTTATGATCAATTTTGGACCTAAGCATGAAGTGATGGGAATAATGGCAAATGTGTAAATATGGGAGAAAATGATATATCATGGGTTCGGCCATGGTGTATGGCCGAACCACATGAGGAATGTGTTTGGTGGACTTAGATTATGATTAATGTTAAATAATTGTCGCATAAGAGATTAGAGTTATGATTCAAAAATGGCAAGATTTTGGATCAAAGGATTACAAAGAGGGACCAAACTCAAGTGAGTGAGGTTCGGCCATGTTGTATGGCCAAACCCCACTAAGGTTGGTTTATGGATTTATGATAAGAGTTTAAAGGATTAACTTGGTGATGAATGATTGAACTTAAAAGATCAAAGAACTCAAAGGAGGGAACTAAAACCAAAAAGGTGAGGTTCGGCCATAGTGTATGGCCGAACCCCACAAAATTGGGTTTATGAACTTAGACATAAATAGAAATCAAATAGAATCTGGTTTGATTGATTGTTGTATAATAAGGTGATGGGACCTCATAAACGGTGCGCGATCGTGAGCGGTTACCGGTTTAAGAAGCAAGGACACTTTAGTGGTCTTAGGTAGGACTCTACCTCTTTGAAACCATGGGTTTATGTATGATGGTTTTTATCTTATTTTGATGAATTTATGTTGTAAAAGATATGTTCCAAATGTGAGTTTTAATGCTATGTTTATAATATAAAATAGCATGTATTTCATTAGCATCTCATGCATGGCATGGGGTGAAGGATATGTAACCGGAGGGGCCACACTCCGTCGGGGCGTCCGAAAGACCACTGTGGGGATACCTTGATGTGCATTTTCCATCAAAAGAAACTGGAGGGGCCATACTCCGTTGAGGCATCCAAAAAACCTATGTGGGATACCTTGATGTACATTTCCATCAAGAAGAAACCGGAGGGGCCACACTCTGTCGGGGAGTCCTAAAAACCACTGTGGGGGTACCTTGATGATGAGAATCCCATCAAGAGGTTATATGTGCTTGTGATGGGTGGGACTCATTGCATTTGACATCATGACATGGCATTGTTTTCATATGGTTTGACATTATGTTATTATATATGATTTATACTAACCATGTGTAACACCCCAATTTCTTAATGATTGGAATAATTACGAAAATGCCCCTGGATTGGTGAATTCAATAAATGGGATTGTAAATAAGGAAATAATTGGGCCCATTGTTCAAATTAAGACCCTATGAGCATATTATAAATGTCAAATTTGATTGGATGGGTAATGTACATCAATTGGGTCAAAATGGTTAATTGGGTCAAAGGACCCAATTGGGACCCAATGGGTCATAATGGACTTATTAGACCATTGGGTGAGCCCAAATTTAATGGGGTTAAGCTTATTTGATTGGAAATTAAGTGGAGCATAAATGGGTAGGCTTGATGAACAGATGAAAACCACACCTAAGATGGCTAAACCACCCATAATTGGGTCATCGCGCCAATTGGGTCAACAGGCTAAGTTGGGACCCAATGGGTCAAGTTGACTATGGTTGACCGTGTGGACCCTCAAGGGAGCTAAAATATGAGTTAAATCAGTTTGAGTGGGACTGAAGTGAGTTGGAATTAAATCAAGTAATGATTTGACTCAAGTGCATTAAATGAAATGCATTAAGTATGGTGAGTTGGGTGAGTTGAGATGGAAATCAAAAGGACCTTGAGTTCAAGTGAGCCAAATGGAATTTGACGGGGTGTCTTGATCTCATATATCATCAAGTAAACAAGTCCCACACGTTGGTGGGTTGGAATTAACTTTTCGTGAATGGAAACCAATGGAATATGGAGGGGTTTCCATCTCATATGGAAACCCAAGGGCTCCAACGTTGGGAGTACCAATGGATGCATTGGTTGGTGCCAAGGGGTGCTTTGGTTGGCACCAAATGCCTCCTTGGTTTGGTCAAGTATTAATGAGGATTTATGAGAAGAAGTGGGGCCATTTAACGAAAGGATATAACCACCATACTTGGCCGATTTTCATCCCAAAGAAACCATAGACTACATCTCTCTCCCTCTCTCAAGAACATAACCCTTGGCCGAATTATACCTTGGTGTTTTCACCATTGATTCTAGCTTCTAATCAGCTGAGACTAAGGAAGAAAGACGGAAGGAAACAAGAGGGAAGGAAGCAAAGAGCAAAGGCAAGAAGAAAGGCTTGGAAACTTGGTAAGTAATCCATAGAGTTTTTGTTGTAAAATGGGTTAAATGGAATATGATTTGGCCATGAGATGGCCGAATCTACCAAGGGTTTGAAGTAGGTATTTTGAAATTTAAAAGATAGCAAATATGGACCATAGGGTTCGGCCACTTTGGATGGCCGAACACCATGAAATATTATGATTATGAATGATGGTTTTTGTAAGATAAGACCATGCAAATGATGGACTGTGTTGGATGTTCTAATTAGACCAAAGATGCAAGTTGAAAAGGTTTAAAACATGGATTTGAGTGCCATGATTTGGCCATGTTATGGTCGAATTCATTAAGGACTTAAACCTTGGTTAAAGGTTGTGAAAAAATGGTAAAAATGTATCATTGGGTTCGGCCACCTTGGTTGGCCGAACCCCATGAAATTTATGTGGTTAGGTTCATGGTTTTGAAGTCTACAAACCATACAATATTATGGTGATTGTTTTAAGGAGACACAAATTACATGTTAAAAGGTTTAAAATTATAGGCCATATGGTTCGGCCAATTGGGATGGCCAAACCCCATGAAATGGTATGATAATTTTATGGTAAATTGTGATGTTTTTGAGGGATAGAAACCATGCAATATTATGGGGTTTCTATGTGATTTAAATGGGAAATGGTTGCTGTTTTGGGTCAGCCATTGGATGGCTGAACCGTGTAGTTAACATCGTTAAAGAGTAGAGCTTAACTTGTAAACAAATGATGGGATCATTGAGTAAGAGGACCACATGGCCGAACCCCATAGATTATTTTGTTGGAGATTATGGTTTATTTTATAATTTGGATTAAGGAATCATACATGATAATTTTTGGACTTAGTGTAAGAAAATAATCAATCATTGTAGATGATGGAATATGGGATAAAAATCCATAGGATGTGGTTCGGCCATGTGGTATGGCCGAACCCCATCAATGATTATTTGATGAATTTAGGCTAAGTTATAATGTAATTGGAGATGGTGAATGAAGGACCAAATCAAATGGTGAGGTTCGGCCAAGTTGTACGGTCAAACCCCACTAAGGTGGTTTGGATATGGAGCTTGGTGTTTAACGAAAATTAAACAAAAGGTTAGCCTAAATGGCATAAAGGTAATTATGGATGAAATAATCAAAGATGAATGATCATGGGATTGGATATACGAACCCTACCAAGATATTTTTGTAGTATATGATGTTTAATAAGGATTAAATAAAACAGAGATCAAATGAAAAGGGAGGTTAAATCCTAAGTTGATGAGGTTCGGCCATGGGTATGGCCGAACCTCACAAGATGGTATATGAGACCTAAACTTGATTAGAAATCAAGTAGATTAAGTATTGATTTGCTGTTACATAACAAGGTAACGGAACGTGAACGGCGGGCAAGTCGTGATCGAGTGAAAAAGAAAACAAACACCGAAGCTAATATTCGGTAGGTTTCCTACCTACTTGTAACCACAATTATGTTTTGGTTTTATCATGATTTAAATGAGATATGTTGTTATCATTATTATGTTGCAATTGGTTTTTGAATGATGAAAATTACATTTACAAGTGATATATAATGCATTGACATCTCATGCATGGCATGGGGTGATGACTATGGGAAACTGGAACCCTATCCACAGGAAATGAGGATTACTGTGGATTACCTTATCGTGAGAATCCCAATGAATGAACACTGTGAAACAACTCAATGATGAGAGTCTTTCCACAGGAAATGAGGATTACTGTGGATTACCTTATCGTGAGAATCCCAATGAAAGAAAACTGTGAAACAACTCAATGATGAGAGTCTTTCCACAGGAAATGAGAATTACTGTGGATTACCTTATCGTGAGAATCCCAGTGAAAGAACACTGTGAAACAACTCAATGATGAGAGTCTTTCCACAGGAAATGAGGATTACTGTGGATTACCTTATCGTGAGAGTCCCAATGAAAGAACACCGTGAAATAACTTGATGGCTATGTATACCGGTAATGGGTGGGACTCATTACATATGCACTTACATACATAGCATTGTTTTCAGATGTTTTATTGATAATCATGTACTATGATATATATGCATGTTTTATATACTAACCATGTTGTAGCCCTGATCGGAAAACCTACTGGGGGCGTTGATCTAACACCCTAATTCTATCCTTAGAGGATAATGCAGGAACAAGGAAGGGGAAAGAGAAGGTTGATGACCAGGAGGGGAGCCAAGCTTAAGAGGTTGAATGACATATGGGATTTTTATATTACTGTCTTTTTGAGTTACATTTTTATGGACATGTAATAAGTTGATACCTTTGCTATGGTTTGTTTATGATATTGACAATGGATGGTTGGATAAGTTATTTTAATAATTGAGACTTGTACTTGCTATCTAATCAGTCTATTTCTGCAATTGGTTTTGTTTATTCCGCATGACATTGTTTAGTTCCATGTGTGGTTTGTCTTTCATGGGTTTAGTCCATGCACACATGGGTGGCCAGTTAAGGGTCGGACTTGGGTAGTCCGGACTTAGCTCACGTCGTGATGCCGCCTGCCCTTGTTCACTCTATGTTTCTTTTAAAAAGAAAATTTCAGACTCTGATTTTAAAGCGGGTGGAAAGGGCGGGGCGTTACAGTTGGTAACAGAGCGAAACGGGAAGTTGAATCATGGAAGTAAGATTAAGACGGTTTCATGTCTCACTGACAGATAAGAATCCCAACTGACCGACTCTTCGGAGTCCGCTGACTGGGGGCCAGATTAATTTACTTCGAACGACTCAGACAAAACAATGAATCTGAGAACGACAATGAAAGATAGCAAAGCAAGTACAATCATCAAATTTGGATTTATGAAACATAGCAAAATAGGATATACTTCCCAATATCCCCAAATTGAGAAGTAACACATGATACTTAGGGGGGTTTTTCCCCGAGCATAGGAGAACATCAAGATTTCCCCAAATTGAGAAATGATACATGATACTTAGGAAGTTTCCTCAAAAACAAAGAAATACAAAGAGGCTGATTTGGTAATTTCCCCAAATTATGAACAACACAAAACTTTACTTAGAAACTAAGTCAACTGATGTTTCCATGACATAGGAAAAATGTCTCCAAAGGAAGAAGAACATAACAGAGAGCGTCAGAATGGTGCAAACATTCCTGAAGTACCTCCAGAATTACGGAACCTAGTACAGGCGGTGGTCACTTCCGTTCTACAACAACTCGTGAGCGGAAATGGAGACACAAACCCGAATAAAACACAGGACCAAAAAGGTCGAGGTGGGGGAAATACATTTTGCCCTCGCAAAAGTCTCAGACCCTACTTGTGGAGATCTTCAGCCTTCACTGGTTCCACTGGAAGTTCCTGTTTCCAATGTGGTCAGCAGGGCCATTACAAAAGAGATTGTCCATAGGATGGTAGATCTCCTAGTACCTGTTTCCAATGTGATCAGCCAGGTCATTTCAAAAGAGTGTGTCCACAGAATGGTGAATCTCTCTATTCCTGTTCCCGATGTGGTAAGAAGGGCCATTTCAAAAGAGAGTGCCCACAGAACAAAAGATCTCCTCACTTCAGGGGTTCTCTCTGTCGTCTGACTCAACTAACTCAGTTACAAGGATCTAGACGATGAATACTTCTATTTCTCCTCCAAAGACGGCAGATCATTCGGTAATTCAAGGTATGGCAGTAATTTGTAGTTCATATGCTTATGCGTTATTTGATCTACTGCCTTCGCATCTGTTACTAGCATCGAAGTACAACAAATGCCCACTACACTTACTATTGTATTCCTTATTGATAAACGATGATGACTATTGGAGAATATGTAGATTCAACAATAGATACAGTGGCCCACGAAGGATGATTGTTTCCATGAATGGATTATACCCATAGGTGGGTTATATTCATGGATGGTTATTAACTGAGGATACATGATACTCATGGTCAGAGTGATGCTTAAGGATGAATTATTTCCATGAATGGATTATACCCTTGGGAGGGTTATATTCATGAGTGATTATTAAACAGGGATAGATGATATTTACTGAAAGAGAGATACCCAAGATGGATGTTTTTAACCACGGGTGATTATTCCCAGGGTGGTTTGGATTGATGCCGGGTATCGGTATCGTAGAAGTTGGAACAAAAGTTGTTAATCACATAGTGACATACGTGCAAATGAAGATATGCAAAATTTTGGAGATGTATTTAACGGAAAAGATAAGAGTCTGGTGAAACTTGAATGGGAAGCTATGGGCGACCGCCGAGTTAGACTGATTACCTGACTCTGTAGTTAACCGATGGAATTCCAGGAGGGTGAAGCTGGAAATCTAGTTAAAATGGAATCAGAAAAAGTTTTGAGCATAGGCTCGCATTGGCGTACTACCTCACACAAAGAGTAGATAAAAGAACGTATTGAGCCAGTACGTATGGAAAATATCATGAGAATAGGTAAAAGTGAAACAGGGTAGATTGATCTACGTACGATCACAAATGGCTCAGGAGAAAAAGATATAACATGAGACCGAGCAAAGGGTGTTGCGAAATAGAGCGATTTAGTTCATAAAAGTGGTATGGGACCGACATGGAGTTCAAGAAGCCACATGGGAACTTGAATCGGAGTTCAGAACATATCACCCCGAATTGTTCATGTAATATGTTTTGGAACCCGACTTCGTTCGATTTTCGGGACGAAAATATCAAAAAGAAGGTTATATTGTAACACCCCAATTTCTCAATGATTGGATGATTACGAAAATGACCCTGGATTGGTGAATTCAATAAATGGGATTGTAAATAAGGAAATAGTGGGACCCATTGTTCAAATTAAGACCCTATGAGAATATTATAAATGTCAACTTTGATTGGATGGGTAATGTACATCAATTGGGTCAAAATGGTTAATTGGGTCAAAGGACCCAATTGGGACCCAATGGGTCATAATGGACTTATTAGACCATTGGGTGATCCCAAATTAATGGGGTTAAGCTGATTTGATTGGAAATTAAGTGGAGCATAAATGGGTAGGCTTGATGCACACATGAAAACCACACCTAAGATGGGTAAACCACCCATAATTGGGTCATGGCGCCAATTGGGTCAACGGGCTAAGTTGGGACCCAATGGGTCGAGTTGACTATGGTTGACCGTGTGGACCCTCAAGGGAGCTAAAATATGAGTTAAATCAGTTTGAGTGGGACTGAAGTGAGCTGGAATTAAATCAAGTAATGATTTGACTCAAGTGCATTAAATGAAATGCATTAAGTATGGTGAGTTGGGTGAGTTGAGATGGAAATCAAAAGGACCTTGAGTTCAAGTGAGCCAAATGGAATTTGACGGGGTGTCTTGATCTCATATATCATCAAGTAAACAAGTCCCACACGTTGGTGGGTTGGAATTAACTTTTCGTGAATGGAAACCAATGGAATATGGAGGGGTTTCCATCTCATATGGAAACCCAAGGGCTCCAACGTTGGGAGTACCAATGGATGCATTGGTTGGTGCCAAGGGGTGCTTTGGTTGGCACCAAATGCCTCCTTGGTTTGGTCAAGTATTAATGAGGATTTATGAGAAGAAGTGGGGCCGTTTAACAAAAGGATATAACCACCATACTTGGCCGATTTTCATTCCAAAGAAACCATAGACTACATCTTTCTCTCCCTCTCTCAAGAACATACCCCTTGGCCAAATTATACCTTGGTGTTTTCACCATTGATTCTAGCTACTAATCAGCTGAGACTAAGGAAGAAAGAAGGAAGGAAACAAGAGGGAAGGAAGCAAAGAGCAAAGGCAAGAAGAAAGGCTTGGAAAATTGGTAAGTAATCCATAGAGTTTTTGTTGTATGATGTGAATTTTAAATTACTCGCAAGCGTATGAACCGATTTATAGTATAGAGTATGAGTGCGAGGTCGTACCCAAGGGAAATCTACAAAATATATGTACGAAATAAAAAAATTGCACTATTTAAAAATGATGTGATTTAAGGAAATAATTTTCTAAAACATTTAGTTATAATCTTAATTTAAAACAATGAATAGTTTTGATGAGTTTTTGAGAAAAAGAAAAATAAATCAAAAATAAATTTTTTACATAATCTACAATGGAATTGGGTCAAGCATTCGAATTACCATGTTATCCGATTTAAAAACAAAAACATGGCCTAGACTTTGAAATATTCTGGAATTATTAAACATAATTCAAGTTTCTTATTTAATAAAAATTCTAATTAAAATAATAATTAAATCGGGATATTTCAAATCAAGCCTTAGGCTTGAGCGGGTTTTAAACTTGTGTTTCCCCAATTCTAAAATAACCGTTCTTGATAAGAACCTTAGACTGGAGAGACGGCAAGTCCCACTGATCCTAATAGGGGTTCCACTTTTCATCGAAAAATCCTCAAATTAATTTGTTTCATGAAGTTCTGAAAAAGAATTAAAATTAAATTGAAAACCATCATTATTTAATATTTAACAATTGGGAATAGCATACATCTAAATAAACCGCCATGAATTTTATTTAAAAATTCAGAAATGAATTACAATTCTTTTGGACTTTAAATAAAAAAATAAAATAAAATAACTTACAAGAAATTATTTATTTTTTTCCTTCTGTCTTTCGGTCGTCCAATTCCAGCCTTCAATGTCTTACCCAGTTCAACCTTCAATGGATCCAGAAAGCCTTGAATTTATAGGAGAGAAGGGATAAGATAGGGGTCCTTCAAACTCAGCCGGGATAAGAGACCCGTTCAAATTTAAACTCATCCGGGATATAAGGATCGGCTACTCTTATCTTTCCTTTCTTATCTTCTTTTTGAACCCAGCTGCTTATCTTATTTTTCTATTTCAATTTTGAAAACCAAGCTCCCAACGACAGATGATTCTTATCCATTTTTATCCTCATCTCTTCTACCTTTGCCAGATTTGCTCTGTTTTTTGTTCAAAATACTTCCTCATCCTCATCCTCTTTGCTTATCTTATCCTTCTTCTACTTATTCAAATTTGAAACCAGCTGCTACATGGCAGCTGGTTTACGGCTCAGCACGGCATCTGCATTTCGATTCCTTCTGTTTATCCCAGCTAAACATCAAATTCTTCTTTATCCTCTGATCTTCCTTTCTCAGTTTCAATCAGCTAATCTTATCCTTATCTTATATTCCTTCTTTGCTTCACGCCTCTATCTTCTTTGGATTGGATAACCATATCTCCCTTTGGCTGCCGTTCTCTCTCTTTCTTATCTCCTTTCAACTGACTCTTCTCTCTTCCTGGCTGAGAGATAGAACCCAAGACCAATTAGAAGATCTTCCGCCTTCAACCTCTGCAACTGCCGATATCTCTAGATCTGGATCTGTGCTTGCTGCTACTGTCTTCTGTTTTCAGCTCTTCTTCCACTGTTCCGGCTCAGTCACTGCTGTAGATCCATCAAATTCCTTTTTGCCGTTTATGGATTCCGACGTCCACCCGAATCTGCTCGGACTGGCTGTCCCTGCCTGCTGTGCATGGCTGACTGCATTTCAGATGGCTGGTAATTACTCGGCTGCTGTTTTGCAGTCAGTCTCTACCCGGACTGCCGTCTTCTCTTCAGGTGACTGTCGTTTATGGTTGCCCAACCTCTCTGCTCTGCTGTTTGATCGTCGGAAAACAGGCCTAGAGGACCTGGCCGTGCTGCCCGGACTGCTGGCTTCAGCCGGCTGCCTCAGTTCCTCTGCTGTTCTGTTTGTTTCTCAGCTGCTGTGCTTGCTATCGGTCACTGCTGTCTTGCACTCAGTCCAGGTGGCTGCCTCTGTCTGGTTTCAGCTGGCTGTGTGGTGTCTCCTCTGCTCCAGCTGCTTGCTGGTTGTTTACTCGGCTACATGCTCGGACTGTTGTGTGCGTTGGTTGCAGCTGCTGGCTGCTGTATTGCACTCAGTTTCTCTTCAGATCGCAGGTGGTGTTTTCTGTTTCAGCCGCTGCCCTTCTGCTGTTGGTTGCTTCTGCCGCTGCTCTGCCTCTCAGTTTGGCTGCCGCCTGCTGTGTGTCGTGCTGGCTGCCATACTCTTGGACTGCAGCTCGGGCGCTGCCTTGTTCAGTCGGCTGCTCTTCTTCTCCATCGCTGGCCTTTTGGCTTGCTGCATGTGCGCCGCTGCCTGCTGTTCTGCGTGGCTGCTGCTCCATTTACAGCTGCTCCACCATCGCTGGCTGCTGTCGCTCTGCTCGGACTGGCTGTGTGCACTCTCGGCTGCTGCCTGCTTGGTCGCCGCCCTTCTCAGCTGGGGCACTATTTCTGCTGTGTCCGTCTCTCAGTTTGGCTGCTGTTTGCCGTTTTCATGGCTGCTGCTCGGACGCAACAGACTTGGTCTCAGCTGACTGGTATTCATGTGGGCAGCAGATGCTGCCATCTCTTGTGCTGCTGGCTGTTCTGTAATCTGACCCACGTCTTCTCAGCTGGTTGCTGCCCTGGATTCCGACTGCCTTTCTCATTTCTTCTATCAGTCTTCTCCCATGATAATTCCTGCAAACAGATAAAAGAAAAGAATAGAAAAGAATAGAAAATAGAAGAAGAAATGGTAAGAGTTCCTTTACGCGACGGGCATCCCCATCGACAATAAATGAGAGGGGTTGGCCGATAAAACTTGACTTTCACTCGAATTTGGAAAATGAAATATTAATTACACGAGTGTAGAAAGTTATAGGTTCTGAAAACCCCACTAGTTTAACCAACTTGACCTGACCCTTCTGAAGGTAACGTCGACCGTATTTTTGACTTAACCAATTTTTATCATTTTTTTTATTTTTATTTTCTTTTCTTTTTTTATATTTTTCAAAACAAACTATAAAACTAAAAACAACCCTAAACATATCTAATATTTATAAAATAAGGACTAATTAATCTAATATTAAAGGGTAAAATTGTAATTTTACGGTGTTCATCAAATACCCCCAAACTTAGATTTTGCTAGACCTCGAGCAAAACTAAAAACTAAAAACTAAAAATGGAAAATTAAAAATCCTAAATGACACCACTTTCGCTGGCTCTCTCGATTGCATTTAGCGTATGCAACAAGCCTTTAAACCCCTAGGTTACCCCTAGTGGACGAGTTATAGTCTCGTGAGGGTTTCCAGTGATGATACCCACAAACATCAAATTTTTTTAATTTATTATTATTATTTTTTTTTTAATTTATTTTTCAGCAAAAACACACAGCCAAAAATCTAAACATCATACGACTCTAAAATTCATTTTACAAGACTTATACTCGGAGTGTTGTGTGTGATAGCCATTATTAAGATAGTCTTCTTTTTCCAAATTGACACGAGTTTTATAACCAACATTGGAAAATACGCTTTGACTTCAAACCTCACCAGATATATCTCTCAGAAAGATTAACGCTCAAAGGTGGGTTTATTTTCTCTCAAGGTATATGTGAGCGGAATTTATGTTTTCGAATCAAAATTCTCACATATGTTTTAAACAAAGACGGCATAAATGAAGAAAATAATTGATCTCATGATTAGACGCCATTTTCCTAAGAACGTTGAGTCAAACACCTTTATTTTTCCTCCTCTATTCTCTACGTGAAATACCTTATTTAAACTTAGGATCAATAGGACTTTCTACTGGGACGAAACGAGGCTTAGGACCGGGTCATATCAAAGAAGGGATAAAAGACTCTAAAATTTAACATTTTCACAGGAAAAGGTTAGAGGTCTTCATAATATGAGCGGGATATTTTCCTTTAACAATTTTTTTTTTTTAAACATCCCATTTTGACGTATGGATGTTTTTTTTCAGCAATTTTTTTTTTTTTTAAAGAAACCTCTTTTCTTTTTCAACATCCCTCTTTGATGTGTGGATGTTCCCATCTTGCTTTCTCTTTTATTTTCATTTTTCAGTGAATTTTATCCCAAAATCTTCCCTAACCTTTTCTCATATGATAATAGGTAATGGATATAAAATTTTGGCTCAAACTCCATATCCGGAGTTAGGTATGGAAGATATGGCTAGTCAATAAAAGAAGCTATATTAGGCTCAAATAGGGAACTATCAAGATGGAATGATCAAGGTAGGTGGGCTTGAAGGCTCAAACAGTCCAAAAATGGCCTATATCCTATCCTAAGCTTCATAAGATGATTTCTTTGTTTTGAATAAATTCAGAAAAATTTCAGGTGTAATAACTCAATTTTAATGGCGTTCTTAGTAATATGACCAAAACAATGATAATGAGATCACTCAACGACTCGATGCGCTTATCAAAGAAATAAGGATTTACTTATAACCCTCAGAAGGACAAAATGACTTTAAAACTCACTGGGTTTAAGTCTCCACTAGTATTCCTCTGGTGATTACTTGACTCATGAAAATTTTTCCTTTTCAGACTAACATTAATGTGACTGTGTACATAGACTTCCGAGCATAAATCCTATAAAAGTCTTTCCGGAAAAGTATGATATAAAGATTTTTATTTACTTATTAATGCTAAAAAAATTATTTTGTGACTCTTTTTACGTCAGATTGTCAGGACGCATGATTATCTTAGACCTCAATTGACATTCTTTTTAAGTACCAAGGTGTCTCAGCTTTTGCCTACTCTACCCTTAAAAGATTAAGTTTGTCTCTCTCTTCCTAAGAAAATTTTGACTCGTTTAATGTCAGATTGTCAAGACGTTTATAGTCCCCTAAGCGAAAATCAACAGTTCTTTGGACACCAAGGAGTCTCAGTCTTTCCGGACTTACTCTACCTTTAACTAGGTCCAAATAAATTTGTCTATTTTCACTAATAGGTCTATGTTTTGCTGCTGTCACACAACGAACTCCTTGTTCAGATATTTTTCCATTACAATTCACACGTCCACATTTGTGACAAATTCCTAGCCTCTTAGCTTTCCTCTTTGCAGCCAGAGTGCTTCGACCACAAAGAGGTTTGGGTTGCTCCTCTTGGATTTCCAGCTTCCTCACCCTCATAGCTAAGGAAACGATTTTCCTACACAAGTCTGGGAGAACTTGTGTTCTAGACAGACACAAAGCGAAGACAAAAACTCGACCGTCTACGTGCATGACTCCTATCCAGTTCTTTAACGTCTGCTGGTCACAAAGACAAAACAGATGATGATTTTTTTTAATTTTTTATTTTTTTTAATTTTTTTTTTTCAAAATTATTTTTTTTTTTAATGACCTCAGTACCCCCAAACTTAAATTGAACATTGTCCTCAATGTTCCTTAATTGACACTGGCCAAGTGAAAAAGAAAAATTTTTTAGGAAATAAATAATCGGGTTTGGACATACCTAGGAATGCATGAGGTGCAAAATGGACCAAATAAAAATCCTATACTGACTCAATGAAAACCTAAATTAGACACTGAAGATGCAGACTAACTCAGACATAGACAAGTGGATATGTGGGTTAGGGTAATGGAAATGATGAAGATGGGTAGGTGGGTGAATGGGTATGGATTCTCAAATCAGTCCTGATACACTGGATCAGCTAACTCAACCTCGGTCTCTTCTTCAGGAGTGGGGAACGATAAAAATGGCTTTAATCGTTGCCCATTAACTTTGAATGTACGACCACTTGTAGGATGCCTGATCTCTACTGCCCCATATGGGAATACGGATGAAACAATGAACGGACCTATCCATTTGGACCTTAACTTTCCAGGAAAAAGATGCATCCTTGACTCGTACAACAAGACCTTCTCACCAACTGTAAAACCTTTTCTCAAAATGTGTTTGTCATGAAACACTTTCATCCGGTCTTTGTACCTTTTAGCCGTGTCATAGGCTTCATTTCGTAATTCCTCCAACTCAACAAGCTGAAGTTTCCGATGTTGCCCAGCAGAGTCTAGAGCAAAATTGAAATTTTTGATTGCCCAATAGGCTTTGTGCTCTAACTCGACTGGAAGATGACAAGCCTTCCCATAGACCAGACGGTAGGGTGACATTCCTATAGGCGTTTTGAAAGCTGTACGGGTATGCCCATAGTGCGTCAATGAGTCTGGAAGACCAATCTTTCCGATTTGGATTGATTGTCTTCTCGAGAATACGCTTAATCTCTCTGTTTGAAATTTCCACTTGGCCACTTGTTTGTGGGTGATAAGGAGTAGCCACTTTATGCGTCACCCCATATGATTTTAGCAAAATAGCAAATGGGCGATTGCAAAAGTGTTTACCCCCATCACTAATGATGGTTCGTGGGATTCCAAATCGAGAGAAAACGTTTTCTTTAATGAAGCGAAGGACAACCTTGTGGTCATTGGTTTTGCATGCCACCGCTTCAACCCATTTTGACACATAGTCAACCCCTACAAGGATATATTGATTGCCGAAAGAATTAGGAAATGGTCCCATGAAATCGATGCCCCAAACATCAAAAAGCTCAATGGTTAGGATGGGGTTTAAAGGCATCATATTTCTACGAGAGATGCTTCCCAATCTTTGACACCTATTACATGAGACATAGAAAGTGTGGGTGTCTCGAAACATGGAGGGCCAATAAAATCCACACTGCAAAATTTTTACAGTTGTCTTTCTTGTGCTAAAATGCCCTCCACAGGCCTGGTCATGGCAGAAACTTATGACACGATTTTGCTCTTCTTCTGGGACACACCGACGAATGATTTGGTCCGCACAGTGCTTAAACAGATAAGGGTCATCCCAAATAAAACTTTTGACCTGGACCAGAAACTTAGACCTATCTTGCTTAGTCCAATGCGGGGGCATTTGACTAGTAACAAGATAGTTCACAATATCGGCAAACCATGGTACTTGGGACACTGACATGAGTTGCTCATCAGGGAAGGACTCAGTGATAGGACGGGTCTCATCAGTGAACTCAGTTATCAATCTAGATAAGTGGTCTGCTACTACATTCTCGGAACCTTTCTTGTCCCGGATTTCCATATCAAACTCTTGTAGTAGCAATATCCATCAGATCAGGCGAGACTTAGCATCTTTCTTAGAAAGGAGATACTTAAGTGCTGCATGATCAGAATAGATAATGACTTTCGAACCTACTAAGTAGGATCGAAACTTATCTAATGCAAAAACAACTGCTAACAGCTCTTTTTTCCGTGGTGGAATAATGGAGCTGAGCGTCATTGAGAGTTTTGCTAGCATAGTAGATAACATGAGGCAACCGATTTAACCTTTGTCCTAAAACGGCTCCGACTGCATAATCGGAGGCATCGCACATAATTTCAAAGGGGACAGACCAAACAGGTGGTTGTATTATCGGAGCGGAGGTCAGAGCGGTTTTCAATTTTTCAAAGGCTTGAATGCACTCATCATCAAAATCGATATTAGCATCCTTGGCCAAGAGTTTACAGAGAGGTTTTGAAACTTTACTGAAATCTTTTATAAACCTCCTGTAAAAACCAGCATGACCTAAGAATGACCTGATCTCTCTAACGGTTTGGGGTCTTGGTAAATTTGAGATCAGGTTGACCTTTGCCTTGTCCACTTCGATACCTTTTTCAGAAATAATGTGCCCTAGTACTATGCCGTTTTTCACCATAAAGTGACATTTTTCCCAATTCAATACCAGGTTCTTTTCTTTGCACCTGACTAGCACAAGGCTCAAATGGTGCAGGCACTGGTCAAAAGTGGACCCAAACACAGAGAAGTCATCCATGAAGACTTCTAGGAAACGTTCGACCATATCGGAGAAAATAATGATCATGCACCGTTGAAAAGTGGCTGGTGCATTGCACAATCCGAATGGCATACGACGATATGCGAACGTACCGAATGGACATGTGAAGGTGGTCTTCTCCTGATCCTCAGGAGCAACGTAGATCTGGTTATAGCCGGAATAACCATCAAGGAAACAATAAAATGCATGACCGGCTAACCGTTCAAGCATCTGATCGATGAACGGAAGAGGAAAATGGTCCTTTCGAGTGACAGTGTTCAGTTTACGGTAGTCAATGCAAACTCTCCAACCCGTTTGGATGCGGGTTGGCACCAACTCATTATCCTGATTTTTTACTACCGTAACACCCGATTTCTTAGGTACAACCTGTATCGGACTCACCCATTTACTATCAGAGATCGGGTAGATAGTACCCGTCTCGAGAAGTTTTAAAATCTCAGTTCGTACCACATCCTGCATTGCCGGATTTAACCGTCTCTGTGGTTCTCTGGATGTCTTGGAATTTTCTTCCAAGTGAATTTTATGCATGACCACAGATGGGCTAATTCCTTTGAGATCGGCAATGGACCATCCAATAGCTTCACGGTGATCTCTTAAAATAGCAAGGAGTTTAGACTCCTGCTCAGAAGTTAAATCGGAAGCTATGATCACAGGTAACGTTTCTGATGGTCCAAGATAAGAATATTTCAATGTCTCAGGAAGTGGCTTGAGCTCTAACTTTGGTGGCTTCTCAATAGAGGGGGTCAGTACAGATTGACTAATAGGGAGAGGTTCAAATTTGGAGAACCTTCGCACATATGGAGATGCATCAAAAATTTCGTTCACTTCTTGTTTACCATCTTCATTGAAGTCTGTGCCAAAAGTGGACAGAGTCTTCTCAAATGGGTCATCACAAATGAAGTGAAGGAAGGACTCTTGGACAGAACTCTGGATCATGTTAACCTCGCACGGATCGTCTGTGCAAAAAGGTTGTCGACATAGGCCAAACACATTGAGTTCTGTCGTCAGATCTCCAAATGACAACTTAAGCATACCATTTTGGCAATTGATAACAGCTTTCGCAGTGGCCAAAAATGGTCGTCCTAAAATAACCAGAATGTGCCCACTTTCGTTCTGAACTGGTTGTGTATCCAGCACAACAAAATCGACCGGAAAGTAGAATTTGTCTACTTTCACCAGAACGTCTTCTATCACACCCCTTGGAATTTTTACAGAGCGGTCAGCTAACTGTAGTGTGATAGGAGTGGGCTTAAGCTCTCCCAGCCCCAACTGCTCATAAACGGAATATGGCAGTAGGCTAACACTAGCTCCCAAATCTAATAAGGCCCTTTCAACTTCATATGTGCCAATGGTGCATTCAATGGTTGGGCACCCAGGGTCCTTATGTTTAATTGGGAACGGTTGTTGGAGGAGAGCACTTGCATTTTCTGCTAGAAATGCCTTTACGGGAACATTAGTTTTCCGTTTTGCCGTACAGAGGTCTTTAAGAAACTTAGCTTATGAGGGTATCTGATTGATGGCATCTAGTAGAGGAATATTGATATTGACATTTTTGAAGACCTCTAATATGTCACCATAAGGTACCCCTTGCTTAGTGATGAGCCTCTGAGGGTACGGAGCCTTAGGTACGTAAGTTTTTCTAGCAGATGGATCCGGTTCGTTTTGGACTGGGGATGAACTAGATGGGTCATCCTGATGCTTGGAATAACCAGTGGCCTGGTCTTCCGGTTGCGGAGGTAATTTTACTTTATTATCTACTTGTCTCCCGGATCTCAAGGCAATAATGGAGTTAGCGTCTTCTGGATTAGACGATGAAACTTCATTTTAGCCCTTGGGGTTTGGGATAGGTTGACTTGGAAATTTACCTTTCTCCCTATCTCCTATTACAGTGGCTAATTGCCCAAGCTGTGTCTCAAGCTTGTGCATAGCCTGTTGGGTAGACTGCATGAACTGTTGCAACGTATCCTCGAGAGAGGGCTTACGTTGTTGAGATGGACCGGATTGATAAGACTGATTTGACTGGGCTGGATTGGATTGATAAGACTGATTTGACTGGGCTGGATTGGATTGATAAGACTGATTTGACTGGGCTGGATGATTTTGAGATTGATGGAATGGTTGGTTCTGAGGTGGTTGGTATGGTGGATTTTGATATGGTGGACTTTGATATTGAGAGGGGCCTTGATATTGAGGGGGTCCTTGACCTACAAGAGGTTGGTTCTGGCGCCAAGAAAAAATGGGATGATTCCGCCAATTAGGATTGTATGTGGCAGAGAAAGGGGTTCCCTGCTGTCTCCCGAAATTATTGAGTGCGTTGGCCTGTTCGGTTGAGCACTCAGTGTCAGGTCCAAAGGAAGGACAGTTTTGGGCAGTGTGTCCTAAGTTAGAACACATTGCGCAAACCTCTACATTCAATCCTACTGTTGGGTTCATCGCCTGGGTCATCGCTAACGTATCGATTTTCTTCGTTAAGTTTGCGATTGCAAGCTTAACATCAAAGTCGGTACTAACTTCGTATAAACCTCCTCTTTTTGAGGTTTGGGCTGAATTATCTCTTTTGGAGAAGTCCCATCGCTGAGAACTTTCTGCCAAGGTTTCTAAGAAATTACATCCATTGGTTGCAGTTAGCATTAAAAATTCCCCACCCTTCATAGACTCGACCATTGTGCGGTGTGAGATGGTTAAACCATCATAAAAGAATTGCACGAGTCTTCCCGTTTCAAAACCGTGGTGGGGACATTTATTCAACGTATCTTTGAATCTTTCCCATGGTTCATAGAATTGTTCACCCTCTTTCTGATTAAAATTTGAAATTTCTTTCTTGAGGGCGTTAGTTTTAGATACAGGGAAAAATTTATTCAAAAATTTGTTGGCTAGCAGATCCCAAGTTGTGATGGAATTTGGAGGTAGAGAATTTAGCCAAGATTTCGCTTTTTCTTTGAGAGAAAAAGGAAATAATCGAAGTTTGATGGATTCATCAGAGATGCCTTGAAGTCTGACGGTGGCGCAGATTTCTAAAAATTCTTTGATGTGTAGGTAAGGGTCCTCATGATCAAGTCCATGGAATGCGGGTAGAAGATGTAATAGGCCTGGTTTGAGTTCAAAGGCTGCATTAGTTGGTGGGACAACTATGCTTGATGGTGTATTAGGAATGACTGCTGAAAAATAATCTTGGAGGGTTCTCTCTTCGATTCTTTCTTCGGCCATTTTGGGTGATGGTGGTGGTGATGGAGTTGGACTGTCTATAACTGAGCTAGACTGAGCTCCGGACACAACGATCGGTAAATCGACAGAAGACTTGACTCGAACTAAACGGTTGTGTGAATCACGATGCCAATATTTCATACACAATCAAGCTCATTCATGTTCATCCAAATTCACACAAGAATAATGCCTAAATCTAAATTTGAATTGCAATAATGCAATCAAAAATTTTTTATTGGGACCCTAAGGATTATTTCTAGACTGCTCCTACTTTTCTTTCTAAATAATCTAAGTCTCCGGTTAGAGCTTAACCACAATCATGGCCAGGTAAGTTCCCAGGTAAGTGGAGGAGCACACGGCATCTTCTTAAGTTTCCAACTTATCCTTAGGCTCTTTACACCTTGGTGACAGAACTAATCCTAGACACCATGATTGAAGATAAAATATTCACCGGTTACAAAAATTAATTTAGATTAAAAAGGTTCCTATTGAGCATGAAACCCTAAATTCTAGCCTAATGGTTCCTTAATTGATTTTATTAGGGAAGTGCATGAACCAATTTTACTATTCTTATTTTTCTAAGTATTGTGAAAATGCAATCCTAGATTACCATACAACATTCAAATCAATATACAAACATTAATAAAACAATCTAAACTAATGCATGAATACTAACAACCTAAATGCATGGACATATTAAATGCAAATAATAAAAAAAAAAAAATAACACCCTAAATAAATCTATATGAATGCATGAGAAAAAAAAATAAAATAAAAAATTAAAAACTCACCTTAGCCTTTTATGCGTATTTTCAGGATTTTTTGTTTTTGTTTAAGCGCGCATTTTTAAGCTTTGCGGAAGATTTAGCCTTTTGTGCATATCCCCATCGATTTTTAAGTGCAGCGAAAAAAGCAAAAATTCCTGCAAAACAGACAATAAAAAGCTTTGGTGAAGATTCTAATTCAAATAAAAATAAATAAATAAATGAATAAGTTAGATGAAATTCTAAATTAAGACATATCTGTAGTATTAGATTGATTTTCAAAAATCACATAATTTAGTAGCACACAATTTTATTTCGAGATTTCCCCGGCAACGGCGCCAAAAACTTGATGTGAATTTTAAATTACTCGCAAGCGTACGAACCGATTTATAATATAGAGTATGAGTGCGAGGTCGTACCCAAGGGAAATCTACAAAATATATGTACGAAATAAAAAATTCGCACTATTTAAAAATGATGTGATTTAAGGAAATAATTTTCTAAAACATTTAGTTATAATCTTAATTTAAAAGAATGAATAGTTTTGATGAGTTTTTGAGAAAAAGAAAAATAAATCAAAAATAAATTTTTTACATAATCTACAATGGAATCGGGTCAAGCATTCGAATTACCATGTTATCCGATTTAAAAACAAAAACATGGCCTAGACTATGAAATATTCTGGAATTATTAAACATAATTCAAGTTTCTTATTTAATAAAAATTCTAATTAAAATAATAATTAAATCAGGATATTTCAAATCAAGCCTTAGGCTTGAGCGGGTTTTAAACTTGTGTTTCCCCAATTCTAAAACAACCGTTCTTGATAAGAACCTTAGACTGGAGAGACGGCAAGTCCCACTGATCCTAATAGGGGTTCCACTTTTCATCGAAAAATCCTCAAATTAATTTGTTTCATGAAGTTCTTAAAAAGAATTAAAATTAAATTGAAAACCATCATTATTTAATATTTAACAATTGGGAATAGCATACATCTAAATAAACCGCCATGAATTTTATTTAAAAATTCAGAAATGAATTACAATTCTTTTGGACTTTAAATAAAAAAATAAAATAAAATAACTTACAAGAAATTATTTATTTTTTTCCTTCTGTCTTTCGGTCGTCCAATTCCAGCCTTCAATGTCTTGCCCAGTTCAACCTTCAATGGATCCAGAAAGCCTTGAATTTATAGGAGAGAAGGGATAAGATAGGGGTCCTTCAAACTCAGCCGGGATAAGAGACCCGTTCAAATTTAAACTCAGCCGGGATATAAGGATCGGCTACTCTTATCTTTCCTTTCTTATCTTCTTTTTGAACCCAGCTGCTTATCTTATTTTTCTATTTCAATTTTGAAAACCAAGCTCCCAACGACAGATGATTCTTATCCATTTTTATCCTCATCTCTTCTACCTTTGCCAGATTTGCTCTGTTTTTTGTTCAAAATACTTCCTCATCCTCATCCTCTTTGCTTATCTTATCCTTCTTCTACTTATTCAAATTTGAAACCAGCTGCTACATGGCAGCTGGTTTACGGCTCAGCACGGCATCTGCATTTCGATTCCTTCTGTTTATCCCAGCTAAACATCAAATTCTTCTTTATCCTCTGATCTTCCTTTCTCAGTTTCAATCAGCTAATCTTATCCTTATCTTATATTCCTTCTTTGCTTCACGCCTCTATCTTCTTTGGATTGGATAACCATATCTCCCTTTGGCTGCCGTTCTCTCTCTTTCTTATCTCCTTTCAACTGACTCTTCTCTCTTCCTGGCTGAGAGATAGAACCCAAGACCAATTAGAAGATCTTCCGCCTTCAACCTCTGCAACTGCCGATATCTCTAGATCTGGATCTGTGCTTGCTGCTACTGTCTTCTGTTTTCAGCTCTTCTTCCACTGTTCCGGCTCAGTCACTGCTGTAGATCCATCAAATTCCTTTTTGCCGTTTATGGATTCCGACGTCCACCCGAATCTGCTCGGACTGGCTGTCCCTGCCTGCTGTGCATGGCTGACTGCATTTCAGATGGCTGGTAATTACTCGGCTGCTGTTTTGCAGTCAGTCTCTACCCGGACTGCCGTCTTCTCTTCAGGTGACTGTCGTTTATGGTTGCCCAACCTCTCTGCTCTGCTGTTTGATCGTCGGAAAACAGGCCTAGAGGACCTGGCCGTGCTGCCCGGACTGCTGGCTTCAGCCGGCTGCCTCAGTTCCTCTGCTGTTCTGTTTGTTTCTCAGCTGCTGTGCTTGCTATCGGTCACTGCTGTCTTGCACTCAGTCCAGGTGGCTGCCTCTGTCTGGTTTCAGCTGGCTGTGTGGTGTCTCCTCTGCTCCAGCTGCTTGCTGGTTGTTTACTCGGCTACATGCTCGGACTGTTGTGTGCGTTGGTTGCAGCTGCTGGCTGCTGTATTGCACTCAGTTTCTCTTCAGATCGCAGGTGGTGTTTTGTGTTTCAGCTGCTGCCCTTCTGCTGTTGGTTGCTTCTGCCGCTGCTCTGCCTCTCAGTTTGGCTGCCGCCTGCTGTGTGCCGTGCTGGCTGCCATACTCTTGGACTGCAGCTCGGGCGCTGCCTTGCTCAGTCGGCTGCTCTTCTTCTCCATCGCTGGCCTTTTGGCATGCTGCATGTGCGCCGCTGCCTGCTGTTCTGCGTGGCTACTGCTCCATTTACAGCTGCTCCACCATCGCTGGTTGCTGTCGCTCTGCTCGGACTGGCTGTGTGCACTCTCGGCTGCTGCCTGCTTGGTCGCCGCCCTTCTCAGCTTGGGCACTGTTTCTGCTGTGTCCGTCTCTCAGTTTGACTGTTGTTTGCCGTTTTCATGGCTGCTGCTCGGACGCAACAGACCTGGTCTCAGCTGACTGGTATTCATGTGGGCAACAGATGCTGCTATCGCTTGTGCTGCTGGCTGTTCTGTAATCTGACCCACGTCTTCTCAGCTGGTTGCTGCCCTGGATTCTGACTGCCTTTCTCATTTCTTCTATCAGTCTTCTCCCATGATAATTCCTGCAAACAGATAAAAGAAAAGAATAGAAAAGAATAGAAAATAGAAGAAGAAATGGTAAGAGTTCCTTTAGGCGACGGGCATCCCCATCGACAATAAATGAGAGGGGTTGGCCGATAAAACTTGACTTTCACTCGAATTTGGAAAATGAAATATTAATTACACGAGTGTAGAAAGTTATAGGTTCTGAAAACCCCACTAGTTTAACCAACTTGACCTGACCCTTTTGAAGGTAACGTCGACCGTATTTTTGACTTAATCAATTTTTATCATTTTTTTTATTTTTATTTTCTTTTCTTTTTTTATATTTTTCAAAACAAACTATAAAACTAAAACAACCCTAAACATATCTAATATTTATAAAATAAGGACTAATTAATCTAATATTAAAGGGTAAAATTGTAATTTTACGGTGTTCATCATTGTAAAATGGGTTAAATGGAATATGATTTGGCCATGAGATGGCCGAATCTACCAAGGGTTTGAAGTAGGTATTTTGATATTTAAAAGATAGCAAATATGGACCATAGGGTTCGGCCACTTTGGATGGCCGAACCCCATGAAATATTATGATTATGAATGATGGTTTTTGTAAGATAAGACCATGCAAATGATGGACTGTTTTGGATGTTCTAATTAGACCAAAGATGCAAGTTGAAAAGGTTTAAAACATGGATTTGAGTGCCATGATTTGGCCATGTTATGACCGAATTCATTAAGGACTTAAACCTTGGTTAAAGATTGTCAAAAGATGGTAAAAATGTATCATTGGGTTCGGCCACCTTGGTTGGCCGAACCCCATGAAATTTATGTGGTTAGGTTGATGGTTCTGAAGTCTACAAACCATACAATATTATGGTGATTGTTTTAAGGAGACACAAATTACATGTTAAAAGGTTTAAAATTATAGGCCATATGGTTCGGCCAATTGGGATGGCCGAACCCCATGAAATGGTATGATAATTTTATGGTAAATTGTGATGTTTTTGAGGGATAGAAACCATGCAATATTATGGGGTTTCTATGTGATTTAAATGGGAAATGGTTGCTGTTTTGGGTAAGCCATTGGATGGCTGAACCGTGTAGTTAACATGGCTAAAGAGTAGAGCTTAACTTGTAAACAAATGATGGGATCATTGAGTAAGAGGACCATAGGCCGAACCCCATAGATTATTTTGTTGGAGATTATGGTTTGTTTTATAATTTGGATTAAGGAATCATACATGATAATTTTTGGACTTAGTGCAAGAAAATAATCAATCGTTGTAGATGATGGAATATGGGATAAAAATCCATAGGATGTGGTTCGGCCATGTGGTATGGCCGAACCCCATCAATGATTATTTGATGAATTTAGGCTAAGTTATAATGTAATTGGAGATGGTGAATGAAGGACCAAATCAAATGGTGAAGTTCGGCCAAGTTGTATGGCCGAACCCCACTAAGGTGGTTTGGATATGGAGCTTGGTGTTTAACGAAAATTAAACAAAAGGTTTGCCTAAATGGCATAAAGGTAATTATGGATGAAATAATCAAAGATGAATGATCATAGGATTGGATATACGAACCCTACCAAGATATTTTTGTAGTATATGATGTTTAATAAGGATTAAATAAAAGGGAGATCAAATGAAAAAGGAGGTTAAATCCTAAGTTGATGAGGTTCGGCCATGGGTATGGCCGAACCCCACAAGATGGTATATGAGACCTAAACTTGATTAGAAATCAACTAGATTAAGTATTGATTTGCTGTTACATAACAAGGTAACGGAACGTGAACGGCGGGCAAGTCGTGATCGAGTGAAAAAGAAAACAAACACCGAAGCTAATATTCGGTAGGTTTCCTACCTACTTGTAACCACAATTATGTTTTGGTTTTATCATGATTTAAATGAGATATGTTGTTATCATTATTATGTTGCAATTGGTTTTTGAATGATGAAAATTACATTTACAAGTGATATATAATGCATTGACATCTCATGCATGGCATGGGGTGATGACTATGGGACACTGGAACCTTATCCACAGGAAATGAGGATTACTGTGGATTACCTTATCGTCAGAATCCCAATGAAAGAACACTGTGAAACAACTCAATGATGAGAGTCTTTCCACAGGAAATGAGGATTACTGTGGATTACCTTATCGTGAGAATCCCAATGAAAGAAAACTGTGAAACAACTCAATGATGAGAGTCTTTCCACAGGAAATGAGGATTACTGTGGATTACCTTATCGTGAGAGTCCCAATGAAAGAACATTGTGAAATAACTTGATGGCTATGTATACCGGTAATGGGTGGGACTCATTACATATGCACTTGCATACGTAACATTGTTTTCAGATGTTTTATTGATAATCATGTACTATGATATATATGCATGTTTTATATACTAACCATGTGGTAGCCCTGATCAGAAAACCTATTGGGCGCGTTGATCTGACACCCTAATTCTATCCTTAGAGGGTAATGCAGGAACAAGGAAGGGGAAAGAGAAGGTTGATGACCAGGAGGGGAGCCAAGCTTAAGAGCTTGAATGACATATGGGATTTTTATATTACTGTCTTTTTGAGTTACATTTTTATGGACATGTAATAAGTTGATACCTTTGTTATGGTTTGTTTATGATATGGACAATGGATGGTTGGATAAGTTATTTTAATAATTGAGACTTGTACTTGCTATCTAATCAGCTTATTTTCGCAATTGGTTTTGTTTATTCCGCATGACATTGTTTTGTTCCATGTGTGGTTTGTCTTTCATGGGTTTAGTCCATGCACACATGGGTGGCCAGTTAAGGGTCGGACTTGGGTAGTCCGGACTTATCTCGCATCGTGATGCCGCCCGCCTTGTTCACTTTATGTTTCTTTTTAAAAGAAAATTTCAGACTCTGATTTTAAAGCGGGTGGAAAGGGCGGGGCGTTATAGTTGGTATCAGAGCGAAACAGGAAGTTGAATCATGGAAGTAAGATTAAGACGGTTTCATGTCTCACTGACAAATAAGAATCCCAACTGACCGACTCTTCGGAGTTCACTGACTGGGGGCCGGATTAATTTACTTCGAGTGACTCAGACAGAACAATCAATCTGAGAACGACAATGAAAGTTAGCAAAGCAAGTACAGTCATCAAATTTGGATTTATGAAACATAGCAAAATAGGATATACTTCCCCAATATCCCCAAATTGAGAAGTAACACATGATACTTAGGGGGGTTTTTCCTCGAGAACAGGAGAACATCAAGATTTCCCCAAATTGAGAAATGATACGTGATACTTAGGAAGTTTCCTCAAAAACAAAGAAATATAAAGAGGTTGATTTGGCAATTTCCCCAAATTATGAACAACACAAAACTTTATTTAGAAACTAAGTCAACTGATGTTTCCATGACTTAGGAAAAATGTCTCCAAAGGAAGAAGAACATAACGGAGAGGGTCAGAATGGTGCAAACATTCCTGAAGTACCTCCGGAATTACGGAACCTAGTACAGGCGGTGGTCACTTCCGTTCTACAACAACTCGTGAGCGGAAATGGAGACACAAACCTGAATAAAACATAGGACCAAAAAGGTCGAGGTGGGGGAAATACTTTTTACCCTCGCAAAAGACTCATACCCTACTTGTGGAGATCTTCAGCCTTTACTGGTTCCACTGGAAGTTCCTGTTTCTAATGTGGTCAGTAGGGCCATTACAAAAGAGATTGTCCATAGGATGATAGACCTCCTAGTACCTGTTTTCAATGTGATCAGCCAGGTCATTTCAAAAGAGTGTGTCCACAGAATGGTGAATCTCCCTATTCCTGTTCCCGATGTGGTCAGAAGGGCCATTTCAAAAGGGAGTGCCCACAGAACAAAAGATTTCCTCACTTCACGGGTTCTCTCTGTTGTCTGACTCAACTAACTCAGTTACAAGGATCTGGACGAATGAATACTTCGATTTCTCCTCCAAAGACAGCAGATCATTCGGTAATTCATGGTATGGCAGTAATTTGTAGTTCATATGCTTATGCGTTATTTGATCTACTGCCTTCGCATCTGTTACTAGCATCGAAGTACAACAAATGCCCACTACACTTACTATTGTATTCCTTATTGATAAACGATGATGACTATTGGAGAATATGTAGATTCAACAATAGATACAGTGGCCCCATAGTGAATGTGATGGTTTCCATGAATGGATCATACCCATAGTAGGGTTATATTCATGGACGGATATTAATCATGAATAAATGATACTCATGGACAGAGTGATACGAAGGATGATTGTTTCCATGAATGGATTATACCCATATGTGGGTTATATTCATGGATGGTTATTAACTGAGGATACATGATACTCATGGTCAGAGTGATGCTTAAGGATGAATTATTTCCATGAATGGATTATACCCTTGGGAGGGTTACATTCATGAGTGATTATTAAACAGGGATAGATGATATTTACTGAAAGAGAGATACCCAAGATGGATGTTTTTAACCACGGGTGATTATTCCCATGGTGGTTTGGATTGATGCCGGGTATCGGTATCGTAGAAGTTGGAACAAAAGTTGTTAATCACATAGTGACATACGTGCAAATGAAGATATGCAAAATTTTGGAGATGTATTTAACGGAAAAGATAAGAGTCTGGTGAAACTTGAATGGGAAGCTATGGGCGACTGCTGAGTTAGACTGATCACCTGACTCTATAGTTAACCGATGGAATTCCAGGAGGGTGAAGTTGGAAATCTAGTTAAAATGAAATCAGAAAAAGTTTTGAGCATAGGCTCGCATTGGCAGGCTACCACACACAGAGAGTAGATAAAAGAACGTATTGAGCCAGTACATATGGAAAATATCATGAGAATAGGTAAAAGTGAAACAGGGTAGATTGATCTACGTGCGATCACAAATGGCTCAGGAGAAAAAGATATAACATGAGACCAAGCAAAGGGTGTTGCGAAATAGAGCGATTCAGTTCGTAAAAGTGGTATGGGACCGACATGGAGTTCAAGAAGCCACATGGGAACTTGAATCGGAGTTGAGAACATCTCACCCCGAATTGTTCATGTAATATGTTTTGGAACCCGACTTCGTTCAATTTTCGGGACGAAAATATTAAAAAGAAGGTTATATTGTAACACCCCAATTTCTCAATGATTGGAATAATTACGAAAATGCCCCTGGATTGGTGAATCCAATAAATGGGATTGAAAATAAGGAAATAGTGGGGCCCATTGTTCAAATTAAGACCCTATGAGCATATTATAAATGTCAAATTTGATTGCATGGGTAATGTACATCAATTGGGTCAAAATGGTTAATTGGGTCAAAGGACCCAATTGGGACCCAATGGGTCATAATGGACTTATTAGACCATTGGGTGAGCCCAAATTTAATGGGGTTAAGCTGATTTCATGGGAAATTAAGTGGAGCATAAATGGGTAGGCTTGATGCACACATGAAAACCACATCTAAGATGGCTAAACCACCCATAATTGGGTCATGGCGCCAATTGGGTCAACGGGCTAAGTTGGGACCCAATGGGCCGAGTTGACTATGGTAGACCATGTGGACCCTCAAGGGATCTAAAATATGAGTTAAATCAGTTTGAGTGGGACTGAAGTGAGTTGGAATTAAATCAAGTAATGAGTTGACTCAAGTTGGGTGAGTTGAGATGGAAATCAAAAGGACCTTGAGTTTAAGTGAGTCAAATGGAATTTGAGGGGGTGTCTTGATCTCATACATCATCAAGTAAACAAGTCCCACACGTTGGTGGGTTGGAATTAACTTTTCGTGAATGGAAACCAATGGAATATGGAGGGGTTTCCATCTCATATGGAAACCTAAGGGCTCCAACGTTGGGAGTACCAATGGATGCATTGGTTGGTGCCAAGGGGTGCTTTGGTTGGCACCAAATGCCTCCTTGGTTTGGTTAAGTATTAATGAGGACTTATGAGAAGAAGTGGGGCCGTTTACAAAAGGATATAACCACCATACTTGGCCGATTTTCATCCCAAAGAAACCATAGACTACATTTTTCTCTCCCTCTCTCAAGAACATACCCCTAGCCAAATTATACCTTGGTGTTTTCACCATTGATTCTAGCTTCTAATCAGCTGAGACTAAGGAAGAAAGAAGGAAGGAAACAAGAGGGAAGGAAGCAAAGAGCAAAGGCAAGAAGAAAGGCTTGGAAAATTGGTAAGTAATCCATAGAGTTTTTGTTGTAAAATGGGTTAAATGGAATATGATTTGGCCATGAGATGGCCGAATCTACCAAGGGTTTGAAGTAGGTATTTTGATATTTAAAAGATAGCAAACATGGACCATAGGGTTCGGCCACTTTGGATGGCCGAACCCCATGAAATATTATGATTATGAATGATGGTTTTTGTAAGATAAGACCATGCAAATGATGGACTGTTTTGGATGTTCTAATTAGACCAAAGATGCAAGTTGAAAAGGTTTAAAACATGGATTTGAGTGCCATGATTTGGCCATGTTATGGCCGAATTCATTAAGGACTTAAACCTTGGTTAAAGGTTGTGAAAAAATGGTAAAAATTATCATTGGGTTCGGCCACCTTGGTTGGCCGAACCCCATGAAATTTATGTGGTTAGGTTGATGGTTTTGAAGTCTACAAGCCATACAATATTATGGTGATCGTTTTAAGGAGACACAAATTACACGTTAAAAGGTTAAAAATTATAGGCCATATGGTTTGGCCAATTGGGATGGCCGAACCCCATGAAATGGTATGATAATTTTATGGTAAATTGTGATGTTTTTGAGGGATAGAAACCATGCAATATTATGGGGTTTCTATGTGATTTAAATGGGAAATGGTTGCTGTTTTGGGTAAGCCATTGGATGGCTGAACCGTGTAGTTAACGTGGCTAAAGAGTAGAGCTTAACTTGTAAACAAATGATGGGATCATTGAGTAAGAGGACCACATGGCCGAACCCCGTAGATTATTTTGTTGGAGATTATGGTTTGTTTTATAATTTGGATTAAGGAATCATACATGATAATTTTTGGACTTAGTGTAAGAAAATAATCAATCGTTGTAGATGATGGAATATGGGATAAAAATCCATAGGATGTGGTTCGGCCATGTGGTATGGCCGAACCCCATCAATGATTATTTGATGAATTTAGGCTAAGTTATAATGTAATTGGAGATGGTGAATGAAGGACCAAATCAAATAGTAAGGTTCGGCCAAGTTGTATGGCCGAACCCCACTAAGGTGGTTTGGATATGGAGCTTGGTGTTTAAGGAAAATTAAACAAAAGGTTAGCCTAAATGGCATAAAGGTGATTATGGATGAAATCATCAAAGATGAATGATCATAGGATTGGATATACGAACCCTACCAAGATATTTTTGTAGTATATGATGTTTAATAAGGATTAAATAAAAGAGAGATCAAATGAAAAGGGAGGTTAAATCCTAAGTTGAGGTTATATCATACTTTTCTGGAAAGACTTTTATAGGATTTATATTTGGAAACCATTGTACACAGCCATATTAAGTTTAGTCCGAAAAAGAAAAATATTCACGAGTCGAGTAATCACTAGAGGAATACTAGTGGAGACTTAACCGAGTGAGCTTTCGAGCCATTCTCTTCTTTTGAGAGTTATAAGTAAATTCCATTTTCTTTGGTAGTGCAAATAAGTCGTTGTTGATCTCATTATTCTTCATCTTGGTCATATTCTGAGAACGCCATCAAAATTGAGTTACTATACCTAACATTTTTTGGAATTTATTTGAAACAAAGAAATCACCTGTTGAAACTTAGGATATGATTTAGGTCATTGTTGGATCGTTTGAGCCTAAAATCCCACCTACAGTTGGTCATCTTATGTTGATAGTTCCCCAGTTGAGCCTTCAAAATAGCATGTTTTCTTGACTAGCCATGTCTACCATACCCAACTCCAGTACAGGAGTATGTGCCAATAAAAAATATCCATGACCTATTCTTGGAAAAGGTTAGAGATGAAAAATTAAGGGATGGTACTTTAAAAACAAAGGCACAAGAAAGAAAAGAAACGAAAAAGAAAAAGAAAGAGAATAATATCCAAAAAGGGAAACATCCAGATACCGAAAGAAGATGTAAAAAAAAATACTTAAAAAAGTGCCGAAAAGAAAAACAGAAGACAAATATCTCATTCAAAAACAATGAAGACCTCTAATCATTTCTATTCAAAGTATTTCTAGAGCCTTATATCCTTATTTGATTTGACCCGATCCTAAGCCACGTTTCATCCTAAAAGGAAGTCATAGTGATCTCAGGTCTAAATAGGGAGTTTCAGGTCCAAATAGGGAGTTTCAAGTGGAGAATAAAGGAAGAAAAATGATGGTGTTTGACTCAACGTTCTTAGGAAAGTGGCACGTATTCATGAGATCATTCATTTTCTTTTGAATAGAGGTGTCTTTGTTAGTACATATGTGAGATATTTGGATTTCAAACACATAAATTCTGCTCACATATACTAGAGAGAAAATGAACCCAAACCTCTGAGTGTTAATTTTTTCCAGAGATATATTCGGTGAGGTTAGCAGTCAAAGCGCATTTTGCAACGATGTGAACAAAACATGGGTCTATTTGGAAAAAAAAGTTTATCTTAATATTGGCTAAACAGACGATACTCTCCAAGTATAAACCTTGTAAAATGAATTTTAGAGTTGTATGATATCTAGACCTCTCATCATTTTGTTCCTGTTAAACACGTTGATATTTTGTGGGTATTATCACTGTAAGCCCTCACGAGACTATAACTCGTCCAATAGTGGTGAGCTAGCGGTTTAAAGGCTTGTTTTATACACTAAATGCAATCAAGAGTACCAGCGAAAATGGTTTAGTTTAGGATTTTCATTTTATTTTGTTGGTCTAGAATAGGTTTTCTGTGTGTCTTTAGAATTTTAAGCTTTAGTTTTGCTCAAGGACTAGCAAAATCTGGTTCTTGGGCATTGAAATATTATATTTTTACCCCTGACTATTGGGCCAGTTAATCCTTAATTATGTATATAATGATGCATCTAATGTAGTTTGTCAGTTTTGTAGTAAAAATGAAAAGTTCAGGAAAATCAAACTAAAACAACAGATGATTGTAGGTTTAGAGCTTTAAAGAGAAGACCTAGAATTATTATAATTATTTATGTCACTGTGTCCAGTTATGAGAATCTAAGACTAATTAATAGTTTTTTAGATTCAAAGTGGTTGAATAATTATTTAATTCTAGATTTTAAAAACTACAATCCAAGTCCCAAAGCCTGAATTTCAAGTCATTGGCCAAGACTCAGTTCAAAGGGCCAAGTTGTGCTCCACAAAGCTACAATGGGCCAAGCCACATACAAGCCCATGCGCATTTCACACATTGGGCCACGCAAGTATGCAAGCTCGGTCCAACTAAGGCCCAAGCTCTCAAACCCAATTCAAATGGGCTTGAGTTGAGGTCTAGATCCAAATCTAAATCCCAAGTCCAATGAACTCCATGGATCCACATTCGAATTCACCTAACTCCAACCCATCTATCCATAACCAAAAACCCATAACCCAACTTCACATCCACACCATCCAACTTCTATCTTAGATCTTAACCCTCCATCTCTCATACCAAATTAGGTCAAACCTTAGATCCACCATTAAATCTAACCCATCCATTCATCTATCACTAGATCTAGGTCATCCATCTCCATCATGATCATATTAACCTTAGATTAGTATTCATCCATGCATCACCTATTAATCCATGCATTCATTTATGCACTGATCATCTTAGCCATTAGACATTAGGTAATCTAATCACATCCATTCATTCATCTCTTAGAAACCCTAGAGCCTCCACATGCATCTATCACATACACACATTACCTTAGATTTAGGTCATGCATTTCATCATCCATTTAGACCCACTTGTGCATCTGGAGCCTCCATTAGGTACATATCCATTCCTATATTTTTTTTAACCAAAATACCTTAGAGTCATTATCAAAGCCCTATTTAATCTAAGCCCTTCATTCATAAAACCGTAAGCAATGAACAACTTCTGGTTCAAGCTAGCCTCCATGCGCATTTTACACATCAATTTTTGCAACCTAAAACCTCTCCATGCACTTAGACCAAAAACTATCTAGATACACTCCTAAGATCCCAACACACCTCATCATCCCAATCTTCCATGTCATACACGATTTTACACAACTCCATCCCCCCATTCGAGTTTCATGAACTCAACTACTTAGCCATAACACTTATTATCATCCAACCATCCATCCATTTAAACTATTAATCTCATCCATTCATTCATCATCTCATAAACAAACCCTAAAACTACATAGCAAATTTGAATTTTCCATTTCCAATCCAAATCCTATTTTCTCTCCTAATCTCCTATCTTCCCTCCAAATTGACTTAGACACCAAGATAAGCCACACCAAATTCATGTGACCCTCCTTGTGAAACCCTAAAATCCAAACTTAAATCTCCATCATCCATTCCCAATTAGATCCAATCCAGTCCCTTCATTTGCAACTTAAACCTTGATTTAATCTAAGTCATCCAACTCCTTTTGAAGCCTATAAATACCACATTACCCAAGAGGTAAAATTCGAATATGTCCTGGAGTTCAAAAGGACTAGAGGCTGAAGAAAGACTAGAGGACAGAGCACCACACGATTTTCCAAGTGAGCAATTAATTTTGCCATTTTAATTTTATTTCTTCTATGTAATTTCTTCCAAGCCTTGTACTTTAATTCTTCCATTTAATAAATTGAAGCATCCATTTAGAACCTTAGAACATCCAATTTCTGAAATTCTTTTATGATTATTTTACTTTTAATTTCAAGATTACAACCTGTGTTTATTTGATTGAATATGAGCGTATGAAATAGTTAGGATCTTGATTGTAAGTTTTGAATCATGATTATTAAGGTTTGATTAATTACTATTAAAAAGTTGTGAATCTTATTTTATCAGTAAATATGAATTGCATTTTAGTCTTTACGTGAATTTCAGATCTAGGCCTTTGCTTTGTTTTCACATTTTGGGTAATGAACGTTCTATTCCAAACAACCAACTTTTACATTACTGCACTTTTATTTTCAGTCATTTATTTTCATACAATTTAATTTTCTATCTTTTAATTATGTTAAATCCCATGTTTGTTGTGTAACTCTTGTTCTAAACCAAATATTGTATAATTTAACCTTTTAATTCTTTAATTCATGATTCATTATTTCATTCTTTAATTTCTTTTTAATCACTCTCTCTCAAAATTCATTCAATTAATATAGGAAGATGTGTTAAATAATTTTGTAACTTGAAATTCTAATCATGATAACGATTATCATTTAATTCACCATTTTAATTCAAGAAAATTTTTTCCACAAATATTTTGGAGGACATAAATTTAATTTTAATTCATATATTTTGAGAGTTTCCTTTAGGTTCGACCTCGCTCTCATATTGCTATACTATGAATGTTCGTGAGCTTGCAAGTAAATTTAAAACATCAACAGTCCGGCTTTCAGACGACCTTGTAAGAGGCATTTTGGGGATCGACGGTGCAGATTTCCCCTATAGTAGGTGAGGACCAGTGGCTCAATTTTTGGCGTGCTAGATTTGGTCAGAGGGCTTATTGAGCAGGTGTGTTTGACCAGGCAAAGGTTGTGTTCAGATGTTCTGGCATAGGTTGGTGATTTCAAGGGTTGGGTAGACCATCATCTAGGTTGTTTGATCTGTTCGAGCTACTTTTTGGCAGGGTCCTAGTTAAATGTATCTTGGTAGCACCATGATGTGGGAGGAATCTGCTTTTAGAGTGAGTTCTGGCCATGCCAGTGTGTTTCTCATCCTAGTTCGTCTTGTGAGGTTTGAACTTGTGGTGAATTTCGAGGACGAAATTCTTAAAAGGGGGTAGTATTGTAACGACCCAACCCGATATTTCGCGGTTTTAGAAAGATTTGTAGATCTGCGAGGTGGTTTTTGGGGTTTCAGTAGCAGTGGTTAATGCGTCGCCTCTCTAGTGAGCCCAAGTTGACCCAACTCCGAGCTTGGGAGCTCGAGGGCCATTTTAATAATTTTGCATTTGTATGCTTATTTGTGAGAAAAAATATTTGAAAAGACACTCAAAACTTAGAAATTGAACAGTTAGATCTTCGACATTGCACACACATCCCCTTCGTTAGATACACTTGAAGAAACGTAAACACTTATCTAGACTCCTTGACGTTTGAAATTCGATATTTTTTTTGGGTTTTAAATTGATTTTGAAAACGATCTCCTTTGAAAATCAATTTTACGTTAAAAAATATTTGATGTTTAAAATTTTAAATGCCATTGAGTTTAAGATTTTTTTTTTGAAGAAAAGAATTGTCTCAAATAAACCAAAGATCGTGAGGACCATTTGGGGCCACGCCTAATCCTCCATCCAAATCTCTTCTCACGCTGAATTTGGAGATCACCCTTTGTATGTGTATATGTATATAAGGCCATAAAAAGAAAATAAAACCCTAACTCTAATAGCTCTCTCATATCTATCTCCCTCACCACCTTCTCTCACATATTCCTCTCCTCTCCTTCACTTACCAACCATCAGCCGCCCTTGGTCGAGCAGCCCCAACCACCATCACCAACGATTGTGCATACAAGTTCCCCCTTCAAAGTACCCTTTATCTTATTGCATTTATCTGTTATTACTCTTCATATCCTTTATTTATCAGTTAAATCCTGTTGTATAATGGACAAATCAGTGTAGCAAATCAGTCCCTAAAAAAAACACCTTGTTTCAGCCTATTCTTTTCTCCAATGCCTTCTTCATTGATTTATTTATTAATTGAGCCTTTGCCTATTATTTTGTTTATATTTTGAAAGAAATTGTTAGATGAGATTATTTACCTTTGATTAAATTGTTTAATCATTTAGACTTCTCAAATGTGGTTGTTTATTGAACACACGTTTCTTTTTCATTTTGAGTTTTAGAAATCATTTTTTAATTATTATTTGTTTAACTACTTATCTATTTGTTTATTTTTATAACACATTTGTTTTCAATGCCAAAATATTAGGGTTTTATTTACTTAAAATGGCTTAACAATTTTATTTGTTCTTCAATCGTCATGCTCTATTTAAAAAAGAAGAGGTAATTGATTATTTGAATTTTTTTTTTTTTTATAAAAACTTACTTAGTCCATTCTTTTGATTAGGCAAAGGTATTAAGGCAAAGATGCCGATTGTTCGGGTATCATATCTTGTCTTGTGAACTCCTGATTTTGTTCTTTTATAACCATGGCTTCCTCTTCCCAAGTCAACCTTCCAACTCCCATCATCTCTCCAGTTCAAAACAAGTGTTGCTTCTAAACAAGATTACCTCTATGAAGTAGAATATGCACCAGCACAAGCTCTTGCAACAAAGTTCCCCATCATCAACCCCTACAAAGTCTTTGAACTCAACAAAGAATCCTTCTCTGTCAAATCGATTAAGCAGTTGTTCAAATCTAAAACTCCTACTGTTTTTAAGGATTATGTCCAAGCTTCAAGTTTTGCTCAGAATGAAATTATTTCAGGACCTCAAGAAACATTCATTCCTTTGGAGTTACAGACGAGGATTACTTCAGCAATGGCTCCAGGAAGGCTACACTCATCTTCATATGGGATCTATCAAATTAGCTCTTACCTTCCATGGCAGACATGGCTAGGAGATCTCAGGCAATCTTGTTGTTCTTGATACAAGATTTCTCACTTACAATCAAGCAGTCATCGACAGAGCTCAAATCACCATGAATGTTGGAACAGTCTTTCTCACACTGTATCCAAATTTCAACATCCCTTTAAGAGATCATTTTCTCTTTAAGTTCCTGGTTGTTAAGATCCAGTTCTGTGGATTTAATATGCAGCAGGGTGCAATTGCTACCACTCTTTATTATCAAATGGCATATAGACTCCAAAATCATGCCATAAATTTACCAGTCCCTAGTATTCACAACTCTCCTAGATGCTCTGTTCATGAAGATTGGACCTCAAGGTGTTCATTGCACCTATCTTCCAAAACAATTGCCTGATGATCAATTAAAAGAAATCCTCCCGAAGAAGTGGACTACTGCTTATGAACAACATCTCCAGCATACAAAGGTTATTGCTAATACCACTTCCTCCTTCTTTCGATGGAATGATGGCACCGTTGTTACACAATTTTCCACTGACAACAAAATTGTTTTCTCTACACCTCTTTCTGAGGAACCTATTGTTCATCTTCTTGAACCTATTGTTCATCGTCCATGGGATATTAATTGTTGTTGTTCCGGATGTCTTGATGACCAATTCCACCTCAAATATTGTGATGATTCAACTGACCGCTAGGATACTCCTAAAAAATCAACGAGAAAGGGATGGAAAGAAAGATATGAAGATGATCCCTTTATAGACACTTTGGGCGAACCTTCTGGTAAATATGAATTTTATGTCTCATATGCTCCTTCTCTTTGCAAATATTGCCAAACTGCCCTAACATTTCACCCAGTTGAGCTTGCTCCAAGACTACCTCAAGTCTCTTATCATTCTGGTTGGACCTCCCAAGCCCCTAAAATCTATATGTTTCAACCAACCTATCCTGACCCCCAGGATTATGAGGATGTTCAGACCCATACGAAGCATGTGTGGAAAATCAAGACTCCACCCAGCGACAAACACATTACTCAGGCTGAAGCCTCTCTAAACTAGCAAGCTCAGAATTCTGTTACTCAAAACCATACTTTTCAAGAAATTCTCCAGGAACAAAAAAAACTCGCATCTCTCATGACCCCTGCTTTAGACATTGTTCGAAAGATGCAAAAGCAGATTCAGGCACTACACCAAGAATTGCTTCAAGTTGCTCATAATGCTAGTCACATACCTGATGCCTCATGCATCATAGCACAAAAGGAAGCAGAGAAAAGGAGTCTTGAAGCACAACTTAAATCAATCCAGCAAAAACAGCACTCCCTTATCTCAAATGACTTCACCAGTTTCTTTAGTTCTCCTTACATCCCAAATATTCGTCCTCAGCCTCTGTTCTCCAATACAGACTCTCTCTTTTCCCAACCATCATATATTCCTCCACCTATACCACCACGCACCTCCAGACCTCCCTCTAAAGATAAACCTTCATCATCACATACCCAAACCCCAGATCCAGAAGCATCAACTTCCTCCAAACCACCTCCACAAGCATCAACTTCCTCCAAACCACCTCCAGAACCATTCTTACCCATACAAAGATAAATCATATCTCCTCTTTTCTAAGATCCTCTTGTCTCAAGCAGTCCCCTAAGCAAAAGTACTTTGCACAAGACTCGATTCTTTCAGAAGAAACTAATCTATTTCAGGCCTTTGACACTCTTGTCATGCAAGAAGGCATTGTTGAAGACCCCTTTGATGAAGAAACCCATGAGCATGGCCTACCCCCACCTAAACCAGAAGCACTTCCACATTTTCATACTCCACCAGACAACAAACACTTGTTCAGTCTTGATGTTGTTCCTCCTTCTCAATGGCACCCCAAATTTATGGAAATGCTCTCATGGGGAAAAACTGAACTACAAACTCTTGGTATTCAGCTTCCTGATGTTCTGAGAAGAATTGCCTCTCGATTTACAGGCAATTTACATGAATGGTGGATTGCTTTGGGCGAATACAAATAGTTACAGGCACTTCAGATCGCCTCCATTGAGCTTTTTGTTGGACTTGCCTATAATGAGTTCTTAGGAACTCCAGTTCTCTAGCGAGAAATTGCTCGCGAAGAATTTCTTAAAGCAAAGCTTTGCTCATTTGATCGAAACGACCTAGAAAGACATTATCAAAATATATTTTCTCTATTTTATGCTATAGGTGGTATCGATGATGTCAACCTCAAACAGATATTTTTGAACTCACTCCCTGATCCTCTTGGTGATGAGGTAAGCAAAGTCATTAGACTCAAGAATCAAACAATTGACCAACTTTATTTTGGCCAATTATACCAATATAGCATTACTTCCACTGACAAATTGTGTAATCGATATTTGTTTCTTAAGAAGTTTGAAGAAACAGGGTCACCGCCTTGGAAAGGCTTGTCATAGGACAGATCTCCAAATCAAATGCAAAGGCCAGAGATGTGATTGTAAGACTAACAAGAAGTCTCATTTTCACTCCCATTCATGAGATTCCTTCAAAAGGCCCTTTCATTAGAAACGAAAATGGAAATTCTTCACAAAAAAAGGCCAAAATCACAAAAAAAAAAAAAAAAAACACTAGATGCTTCCTGTGCAACAAGCAAGGTCATTTTGCCAGAAGCCGTCTTAACAAATGAAAGCCTCAGAAAAGCCAGTTTATCAAACAGGTGATGTCCATCATCTCCCAAGACTTTAATGACCTTGAGTCTGAAATTTCAATGGATGATACTCCAAATCCTGCCACAATTCTTCAGCTCGAGTATAGCTCAGATGATTCTTCCTTCTCTATGTCATCTTCTGAAGATCATTTCTTTACCCTTGAAGAAATCCCTAGCTCTAGCTTGTATTTCAACTCTCAACCTTCTCTTCTAATCCAAGTCCAACTTTATCTCACCCATAAACCCACTCTAGTGATAGCCTTCCTAGATACTAGTGCTACAAGCTCCATCCTCAAAACTTCAATTCTCCCTCAATCCTTTTGGCTTCCATATAGCAAATATTTTCATATTGCTAATGGCACCACTTTTCATATTGACTGCATCAGTATTCCAATCACCTTCGACCTTGCGCCAGACTATCCCATTACTCACAAATTTCTTGTAACGCCCGCCCCTTTTTCATCCTAAATCAGAGTCTATTTTTTTTTTTTGAATTAAGAAGTGACAACGGGCGCTGACGTCACGACGCAAGTTAAGTCCGAAGCTTCTAAAGCCCGGCCCTTAACTGGCCAACCCCACGCGTACGCGGAACGAAGTCCACGAGACCGGTTCACGCGTAGGAAGCAAGCTCGCGGAATATAATTACATGCGGAACATTATAATAGATACTATCCTACCAATTTTAGATAGAAGGGAACATACATCATTAAATTACTAAAATACCCCATAATCATAATGTCCAAATATGAAATCCAACCATAGTAAGAAATCCAAAATTATTACAATTCGACAAGCTAAGCTACTTAAATTATAACTTTTCCAAAATAAAAACTTTGATAAACAAGGTAGTCGCTTTCCCAAGCTCCTAAGCTTGGCTCCCGTCGCGTCCACCGTTTCCTCCGTCTCCTGCGTCATCAGCTAGGGTAGAAGTAGGGCGTTAGACAACGAGCCCAGTAGGACTCTGGGTAGGGCTAGTACATGGATTAGTGATAACAAACATACTGATAACAATATAATAAAACCATATGATGAATGCCATGCCATGGGTACTTATGTCATGTGTCCCACCCATCATCCATATCATCATAAAATGTCATATCCCCTTGACGGCAAGTCCTCGTCAAGGTGTCCCCATGTTTGCTTCTCGGTCGCCCCGACGGAGCATGGACTCCGGTTATAGCATAACAATCTATCCCCATGTCTGTTCTCGGTCGCCCCGACGGAGCATGGACTCCGGTTATAGCATATCAAGCTATCCCCATGTCTGTTCTCGGTCGTCCCGACGGAGCATGGACTCCGGTTATAGCATATCAAGCTATCCCCATGTCTGTTCTCGGTCGTCCCGACGGAGCATGGACTCCGGTTCCTTTATTTTCCCGCCCATGCCATGCATGAGATGTAAGTGCATTATGCTAGGTAGTATATATATATATATATATATATATATATATATATATATATATATATATATATATATATATATATATATCTATATATATATAATTCATATCACTAATATAAAATCCATATCATTGGAATATACTTCATATTACTAATATAAAATCCATATCATTGGAATATACTTCATGTCACTAATATAAAATCCATAGCATTGGAATATAATCCATAGCCTTAAAATATCATCCATAAAGTAAAACATATGATTACCGAAATAAAATACAGAAACCATCACATACACATAATCCACGGCTTACAGAAAGGTAGGGATCCTACCGAATACCGATAACATCCCTTTCCTGTTTCCGTCCGATAATTCCGGTCGCCGATCGCGTACCGTTTGCGATGTCTCGATACCTTATTATACATTTTCCAAGTTAGTCTATATCTTATCCATGATTAAGTCTCTAACTGATCATAAACCTAGGTTCATTAATGATCTTTAACCATGTTACAAGATTATCATAAATCAGCCCTTAACTTAGCCTCTTTTTCCATTGATTAAAACACATACATAATTCAGTCCATAACTGATTCATACTCTTAGGTCCATTAATGACTTACTAATCATGTCGTAGGATCATTAAAATCAGTCCCTTTAATTTAACATAACCCCCATTTATCCTACCGGATTAACAGCGACCCCTGAAAATACTCAAAACTGTACACTTCAATTCAGTCGACTGAATTAGGAGCTCAGTCGACTGAATCAGGAGTTCAGTAGACTGAATCACAGATTCAGTCGGCTGACTTTGAATCAGGTTGTTTGTTTGTTCTGCCAGTTCAGTTTCAGTCGACTGAAATACCCATTCAGTCGGCTGACTTTGTATCAGGTTATCTGTTTGTTCTGCCAGTTTATTTTCAGTCGACTGAATTATAGATTCAGTCGGCTGAACTACCAACCATTCATTTACGTGTTTAATAAGCATCTCTTCAGTCGACTGAATCATATATTAGTCGGCTGAAACTTCCAGAACCCTTTTCTTACCCGAGATGTTTGTGTTCAGTCGATTGAATCATCAGATTCAGTCGACTGAAGCTCCCAGAAACTCTTTCTATTATCAGCCACCATTAGTTCAGTCGACTGAATCACTTATTCAGTCGGCTGAAACTCCCAGAAACTCGTTTCTGATTCATCCATTATCAGTTCAAAGATTCAGTCGACTGACTGTTTTGTCAGTCTTCTCCATTGCATATTTTGTACATCCTTCCTTCATGGTTTCCTAAAAAAATTACATTTCCATGCTTAATAAATCTTAAATACATAATGTCCTTAGTTTATTATTTTTCTTAGTCTATCTCTCCTCTTTTCATCCATTTCTCATCTCATCATTTGATAGATCTTGGATCTAAGGCCCACAACATTTGTGGCCATCATTCATTCTAAGAAATGGATTCCATTTTTACCATTAAAAACTTAATATCTTGTTTAGAGATACTTACAATCCAGTGGTTCTCCCGGTTGTCTCTTGCTCCTCTTGTTCATTAGCCTTTCTCCTTCTTCTTTCTCCTTGATGCTCGGCCAATGGTGAGCTTGATCAAGGTAAGGTCACCAAGGTTTGGGTTCGGCTAATGGTAGGGTTAGATTTTGAGGGAGGGAGAGAGAGAGAAGGAGGGGATGGAGAAAATATCTCAAGCTTGGGTCTTGGGTGGTCAGGCCAACACTTAGTTTCTTCTTCCCTTTCTTCTAAGTTTCTTCTCCTTCTTTCTTCCTTGGATGGGGTCGGTGGTGAGAGGGAGGAAGAGAGAAAGAGAGTGAGATGAGTGGTAGGGTGAAAGCCATTCAACTCCTTGATGCCTTAGCCCACACACTTCCATGATGGCCTTCACCCACCAAGCATGGACTCCTTGTCCTTGGTGGTGTGGTTGAGACCAAACCACCACCAAGCCAACGGTTTGGGGGCTTAAGGTGGGAGTGGTTTGGTCTACCTCCCATTGACCATATGATGAGAGGTATGGGTCTTCATACCTTGAGTGGTGATGGTTGCGATGAAACCACCACCCTAATTCCATGGTTTCCTTGGGTGGTTTCAATGGGATGAAACCACTCTTTGACTTACTCACTTGACTCTACTTTGACGAGCCTAATTAATTAAATCCTCACTTAGTTTAATTAATTCCTATTTAATTTTAATTCCATTAAATTCCTTAATTCTTCTCCATGAATCCACCCATGGTTGACCAAGTCAACCATGGTGGTCAGGCCCCACCGATTCTTAGCCAACCCTGCTACCTCACTTGATGAGGTGAAGGTGGGTCCCACTTGATCATGCCCCTTGGTCTAATCAAGATTAAACTTAGGTGATTTACATTAATTAAATCAACTTTATTTACTTGGGTCCTCCTTAATGCCCTTTGACCCATCCATGGTTGACCAAGTCAACCATGGTGGTCGGCCCCACCTTTTCTTAGCCAACCCGCCACCTCACTTGATGAAGTGAAGGTGGGTCCCACTCGATCATGCCCCTTGGTCTAATCAAGATTAAACTTAGGTGATTTACATTAATTAAATCAACTTTATTTACTTGGGTCCTCCTTAATGCCCTTTGACCCATCCATGGTTGACCAAGTCAACCATGGTTGTCGGCCCCACCTTTTCCTTGGTCCACACGCCACCTCACTTGATGAGGTGGAGGTGGGCCCCACTTGGTTATGCTAGCTTAATCATCTCATCATTACATTAGTGGGGTTTAATTCCAATCAATTGAGTCACCATTGGGCCCATGGCCCAATTAAATTATTTTCTACCATTTACCTTAGAGTTTGAATCAATTTTGATCCATTGGGTCCCACATGGTTATCTGGCCCACTTTGACCATTATTGACCTATTAGATGGATCCCATCCAATCCATGGTCCATTGGACCATACTCGGGCCTTAGTCCAAATTTTGATCCCTTTAATATCCATGACATCAAAATTCCAATTTTTCCATTATTAAAATAAATAAATGCCATATATATATATATCTTGATTTAAAAATTCGGGCTATTACATTTCTAAGCTCCAGTTTCACAGGAAAAGACATGATTCTCAATTTTGATATTCTTCATTCTTTGCCAAATGTCCAATGGTCTCCTACAGGTCTAAAATTTGGCAACTATCAAGTTCATTGGATGCACTTACCAAGTTTGTGTGCCATCAATGAAGAAATTTATACTGAAATTACTGGTCGACTTATCTAGTATTGTTGTGCAAACTCTCATATAGAATTTCTTCAGAAACACCATCAACCTCTTTGGACTAAGACCGAGTTCTTCATAAGGTTACCTTTCAAAGATGATGCTCCCTCTACCTCTCCCACTAAACCCAGTCACTCTGGCATGCATCCAGATCATCTAAAGCTTGTGCAAGAAGAAATATTTGACCTTTTGGCTCAACAGCTCATTGAAGAAACATCCTCACAATGGTCTTGTGTGACCTTTTATGTAAACAAACATTCTGAACAAGTCAGAGGAAAAATGCACATGGTCATCAATTATTAGCCTCTTAATAAGTTTTTGGCTGATGACAAGTTTACCTTGCCACAGAGGATTGCTCTCTATGAATAGCTGGCGGAGCAAAGATCTTCTCAACTTTGATCTTAAAGATGGATTCTAGCAATTGGGAATTGATCCCCTTGATAGACCCAAGACTTCCTTCACTATTCCCACTGGCCATTATCGGTGGACAGTCATGCCCTTTGGTCTCAAGATAGCTCCTTCCCTTTTTCAAAAGGCCATACTAAGGATATTTCATCCTCTGTTTAAAAATGCTCTTATTTATATTGATGACATTCTTTTATTCTCTAAGGATGAATCTTCACACCTTCTTCTCCTCAACCAGTTCTTTGATCTCTGTCTAGAATATGGTATCATGCTTTCTGAAAAGAAGATGGCTATTGGCAAATGCAACATTGACTTCTTAGGAATGACAATTGAAAATGGACAATAAATTTCTCTACCTCATGTTGCCGAACAATTGGTCAATTTTCCAGATGAAATGCTCACAGTCAAACAGATTCAACAATTTATGGGAATCATCAACTATGTCTCTGAGTTCATTCCTCATCTGGAAAAATATCGATCCACTATTTCTGCTCTACTAAAAAAGAAGCCTCCCACATGGAATGACAGTCACACTCATGTTATTAAGCTCTGAAGCAAATTGTGCCACAACTTCCTCCACTATCTCTTCCCCAGCCTCAGCATAAAAAGATTTTACAAATGGATGCCAGTGATTATGCTTGGGGAGCAGTCCTGTTCTATGAGACTCCAGATTCACAAAGACATCTTTACGGATACAAGAGTGGTAGTTTCAAACCGTCTGAACAGTACTACCATAGCACCTACAAAGCAATTCTGGCAGTAAAACTTGCCATCCAAAAGTTCCAGTTTTTTCTCATAGGATGTAACTTTGTCATTGAAATGGATATGAGTGTTTTTCCTGAGATGCTGAGATTTAAACAAAAGTCTCTGCCAAATTCTCAACTTCTCAGATGGGCAAATTGGTTATATCAATGGAAGTTTACCGTAAAAATGATCAAAGGAAAAGATAACATTTTGGCTAATTTCCTTTCCCGCATTAAACAACACCAAGCCCCCCTCTCTATCCAAATTCCATATCCAATTTCCACCCTTCTGTCCTATTGAACCTCAAGACTTTCCTGCTGAACTTCAAGAGTACTTGGCTACTCTAACTTTCCCCTCTAGAAGCTCGTTCAATGCCAAAACATTCCTTGAAATCCATCTTCGACAAAATTCTCCTAGTTTTTGGCAATTACCACATCCCAAATACCCTTCTTTACCCCCTTCGGATTTCGAAACGTCTACCATATTCCCAAAGAAGTCAAATCTTTTTTATGGTATATCCTTGAGCAGTTTTGCATTGCTATTGTGTTTGATCTCTATGACATTACTGCCTATCTTTTTCTAATGAGATTTCGGCACCAACTTCTTGACCATGCGTCTGGCTTACTAAAAATCCTTGAGTGGTTTCATCCTTTTGATTGGTGGCATAGTCTTCTCCAAGTTCCCCCTCATCAGTAGCGAATGCGATTTATTCACATTCATTTTCATCGACCCAGGGATTTTATCATAGAAGGATCCCCAGAAAGAGAAAAAATTATATTCCATATCTTCCTGATGAACAAGAGATTAACATTCAATGCTGGAGTGCTATTAATCTTGCTGAAAATCCGAGATTCTACCAAAATGAATTTCAAAGTTTTAAAGAGAATATGGCTTCTCTCAATCATATTGTCCCTGTTGATCTTCCTCCTGGTATTTTTACTGAACCATTTGTAGACTGTGATCCTACCCTTGAACTCAGAGGACTTGATGAGTTTATAACAACTCACTAGGAAGAATTGGTTATTCAACCGTTGTGGGACCATCTCTAGGACTGCTCTAGATCCAAATGCCGATAGTGATTTCTATTGCGATGGTAGTGAATAATTCTGTAAAATGTCACCAGTGACATCAGCTGCCCTTCAGTCTCTTTAGCTTTTACTTTATGTCAGTCATGTGCTTTTACTTTTACTATATGTCAGTCATGTAAGTGTCAGTGACTCTTTGCCCACTACTTTTACTTTATGTCAATCATGTAAGTGTCAACGACTCTTTGTCCACTACTTTACTTTATGTCAGTCTTTACTTTATGACAGTGATGAGAATGTCGGTGTCTCTTCGATAAGGATCATCTTTTCTCTCATCTATTTAAGGGACTCCTCCTGAATGTAAATTTGGTATCAGAGCCAGGTTTACATCCAAGAGGAGTCCCTTAAATAGATGAGAGAAAAGATGATCCTAATCCAATAGACACCGTCACTTTCATCACTGTCATAAAGTAAAAGACTTATAAAGTAAAAGTAGTGGACAAAGAGCCACAAACACTTACATGACTTACATAAAGTAAAAGACTGACATAAAATAAAAGTAGTGGACAAAGAGCCACTGACACTTACATGACTGACATGAAGTAAAAGTAAAAGCACATGACTGACATAAAGTAAAAGCTTGAAGAGACTGAAGGGCAGCTGATGTCACTGGTGACGTTTTACAGAATTATTCACTGCCATCACTGTAAAAATCACTATCAGCATGTGGATCTTGAGCATCATGTTGATGGTCCCACAACGGTTGAATAACTAATCCGTCCCAGTGAGTTGTTACAAACTCATCAAGTCTTCTGAGTTCAAGGGTAGGATCACAGTCAGCACATGGTTCAGTAAAAATACCAGGAGGAAGATCAACAGGGACAATATGATTGAGAGCATCCATATTCTCTTTAAAACTTTGAAATTCATTTTGGTAGAATCTGGGATTTTCAGCAAGATTAATAGCAATCTAGAATTGAATGTTAATCTCTTGTTCATTAGGAAGATATGGAATATAAAAATTTTCTTCTTCTGGGATCCTTCTGTGATAAAATCCCTAGGTCGATGAAAATGAATGTGAATAAATCGCATTCGCTGCTGATGAAGGGGGACTTGCAGAAGACTTGCCACCAATCAAGAGGATGAAACCACTCAAGGATTTTTAGTAAACCAAAGGCATGGTCAGGAAGTTGGTGCCGAAATCTATTTTGAAAAAGATAGGCAGTAAAGTCATAGAGATCAAACACAATAGCAATGCGAAACTGCTCAAGGATATATCATAAGAAACATCTGACTTCCTTGGGATTATGGTAGAGGTTTCGAAATCTGAAGGGGGTAAGATAAGGGTATTTGGGATGTGTGTAATTGCCAAAAAACAAGAGAATTTTGTCGAAGATGGATTTCAAGGAATGTATTGGCATTGAACGAGCTTCTGGAGGGGAAAGTTAGAGTAGCCAGGTACTCCTGGAGCTTAGGAGGAAAGTCTTCAGGTTCAATAGGACAGAGGGTGGAAATTGGATAGAGAGGGGGCTTGGTGTTGTTTGAGGCGGGAAAGGAAATCAGCCAGAATGTTATATTTTCCTTCGATCTTTTTTACTGTAAACTTCCATTAATCAAACCAATTTGCCAATCTGAGAAGTTGAGAATTTGTGAGAGACTTTTGTTTGAAACTTAGCATCTCAGGAAAAGCACTCATATCCATTTCAATAACAAAGTTACATCCTATGAGAAGAAACTAGAACTTTTGGATGGCATGTTTGACTGCCAGAATTTCTTTGTAGGTGCTATGGTAGTGCTGTTTAGAGGGTTTGAAACTACACTCTTGTATCCGCAAAGATGTCTTTGTGAATCTGGAGTCTCATAGTACAGGGTTGCTTCCCAAGCATAATCACTGGCATTCGTTTGTAAAATCTTTTTATGCTGAGGCTGGGGAAGAGATAGTCGAGGAAGTTGTGGCACAATTTGCTTTAGAACTTGAATAGCATGATTGTGACTATCATTCCATGTGGGAGGCTTCTTTTTTAGTAGAGCAGAAAGAGTGGATCGATACTTTGCCAGATGAGGAATGAACTCAGAGACATAGTTGATGATTCCCATAAATTGTTGAATCTGTTTGACTGTGAGCTTTTCATAGGGAAAATTGACCAATTGTTCGGCAACATGGGGTAGAGGAATATATTGTCCATTTTCAATTGTCATTCCTAAGAAGTCAATGTTGCGCTTGTCAATAACCATCATCTTTTCAGAAAGCATGATACCATATTCTTGACAGAGATCAAAGAACTGGTTGAGGAGAAGATGGTGTGAAGATTCATCCTGAGAGAATAAAAGAATGTCATCAATATAAAAGGAGCATCTTTAAGCAGAGGACGAAATATCCTTAGCATGTCCTTTTGAAAAAGTTAAGGAGCAGTCTTGAGACCAAAGGGCATTACTGTCCACTGGTAATGGCCAATTGGAATAGTGATGACAGTCTTGGGTCTATCAAGGGGATCAATTCCCAATTGCAAGAATCCAACTTTAAGATCAAACTTGGAGAAGATCTTTGCTCTGGGTAACTATTCAAAGAGAGCAGTCCTCTGTGGCAAGGGGAACTTGTCATCAACCATAAATTTATTAAGGGGCTAATAATTGATGACTAGGTGCATTTTTCCTCTAACTTGTTCAGAATGTTTGTTTACATAAAAGGCCTCACAAGACCATTGTGAGGATGTTTCTTTAATGAGCTATTGAGCCAAAATGTCAGAAATTTCTTCTTGCCCAAGCTTTAGATGATCTGGATGCATGCAAGAGTGACTGGGTTTAGTGGGAGAGGTAGAGGGAGCATCATCTTTGAAAGGTAACCTTATGAAGAACTCAATCTTGTTCCAAAGAGGCTGATGGTGTTTCTGAAGAAACTTTGTATGAGAGTTTGCACAGCAATACTGGATAAGTAGACCATTAATTTCAGTACAAATTTCTTCATCGATGGCACACAAACTTGGTATATGCATCCAATGAATCTGATGGTTGCCAAATTTCAGACCTGTAGGAGACCATTAGACATTTGGCAAAGAATGAAGAATATCAAGATCGAGAATCACGTATTTTCCTGTGAGACTGGAGCCTAAAAATTTGTGAGTAATGGGATAGTCTGGCGCAAGGTGGAAGGTGATTGGCATACTGATGCAGTCAATATGAAAAGTGGTACCATTAGTAATTTAAAAATATTTTCTATGTGGAAGCCAAAAGGATTGAGGGAGAATTGAAGTTTTAAGGATGGAGCTTGTAGCACCAATATCTAGGAAGGCTATCAATGGAGTGGGTTTATGGGTGAGATAAAGTTGGACTTGGATTAGAGGAGAAGGTTGAGAGATGAAACACATGCTAATCTAGGGATTTCTTCAAGGGTAAAGAAATGATCTTCAGAAGATGACAAAGAGAAGGAAAAATCATCTAAGTTATACTCGAGCTGAAGAATTGTGGCAGGATTAGGAGTATCATCCATTGAAAGTTTAGACTCAAGGTCATTAAAGTCCTGGGAGACGATGGACAACGCCTATTGGATAAACTGGCTTTTCTGAGGCTTTCGTCTTTTAGGACAGCTTCTGGCAAAATGACTTTGCTTGTTGCACAGGATGCATCTTGTGCTTTTTTTGTGATTTTGGCCTTTCTTTGTGAAGAGTTTCCATTATCGTTTCTTATGAAAGGGTCTTTTGAAGGAATCTCATGAATGAGAGTGAAATGAGACTTCTTCTTAGTCTTACAATCACATCTCTGGCCTTTGCATTTGATTTGGAGATCTGTCCTGTGACAAGCCTTTCTAAGGCAGTGACCTGTTTCTTCAAACTTCGTGAGAAACAAAGATTGATTACACAATCTGTCAGTGGTAGTAATGCTATATTGGTATAATTGGCCAAAAGAAAGTTGGTCAATTGTTTGATTCTTGAGTCCAATGACCTTGGTTACCTCATCATCTAGAGGATCAGGGAGTGAGCTCAAAAATATTTGTTTGAGGTTGACATCATCGATACCAATTATAGCATAAAACCGAGAAGAAATATTCTGATAATGTATTTCTAGGTCTTTTCGATCAAATGAGCAATGCTTTGCTTTAAGAAATTCTTTGTGAGCAATTTCTCACCGGAGAACAGGAGTTCTTAAGAACTCATTATAGGCAAGTCCAACAAAAAACTCAATGGAGGCTACTTTAAGTGCATGTAACTGTCGGTATTCGCCCAAAGAAATCCACCATTCATGTAAATTGCCTGTAAATCGAGAGGCAATTCTTCTCAGAACATCAGGAAACTGAATACCCAGAGTTTGTAGTTCAGTTTTTCCCCATGAGAGCATTTCCATAATTTGGTGTGCCATTGGAAGGAGGCACAACATCAAGACTGAAAAAGTGTTTGTTGTCTGGTGGAGTATGAAAATGTGGAGGTGCTTTTGGCTATGGTGGGGACAGGCCATGCGCATGGGTTTCTTCATCAGAGGGGTCTTCAAGAATGCCTTCTTGCATGACAAGAGTGTCAAAGGCCTGCAATAGATCAGTTTCTTCTGAAAGAACCGAGTCTTATGCAAAGTACTTTTGCTTAGGGGGGTGTTTGAGACAAGAGGATCTTAGAAAAGAGGAGATAGGATTTATCTCTTGTAATGCCCCGCCCTTTTTCACTCGCCGAAAATCAGAGTCTATTTTTTTTAAATAAAGAGTGAGAGAAAGCGGGACGCCACGACGTGAACTAAGCTCGAGCTTCCAAGCGCCTGACCTTTAACTGTACAACAATACGTGTGCATTGACCGAATGCACTAAAACAGTTCACACGCTTCAAAGTTAAACTTGAGGAATAAACACATTGCAGAATTATCATATAAATAGAATTACTATCCCTATCCATTACTTAGCAAGGAAATCAATCACCAATAAATTAACTGAACCTAATATCCAAATGTAGCATCAAACCATAGCAAAATAATATCTAAGTTATTATAGTCCCAAAATGCAATTATCTCAAAATACATTGTCCGAAATAAAACTTAAATAAGTAAGCATAAATTATCCAAGCTCCTAAGCTTGACTTCTTTCTCGTCCATCGCCCGTTCCCTTCCCTGTACCATTATCTAAAGGTAGAAGTATGGCGTTAGTCAACGCGCCTAGTAGGAGCTCCAAGTAGGTTCATAGACATCGGATTAGTATAAAATCACAATAAGTACAACATATCAAAAAATCATAAACAACTTGTAGTACTAAAATCAATGCATGATACTCATAATAAAATCATGCTAATTTGATGCCATGCCATGGGTGTCATATGCCAATGATTTCCCACCCAACAATCATATCAAGCATTCATTGTTATGCTTCCCCACGTATGCCTTATCGGTCCCACCGAATGGAGCGTGGACTCCACTTTCCATTTCAAACATCATATATCTCTTCCCGTAAGTTAATCGAAATTAGTGTGGATTCCTCCCACGTTTGTTTATCGGATACCCCGAATGGAGCATGGACTCCTCTCATATGTTCCCTCCCATGCCATGCATGAGATGCTAAGTGCAAAGATGTCATTCCTTTTCAAATTACAATGTGCCATCAAAACAGTTCATACACATATATATTTCATAATTCAAAGTAAGTCATCATGTTAGAAAAATACAAAACCATATAACATCCACATGTTATTTCAATAAGGTAGGAATCCTACCCAAGTCCGATTTACTGTCCTTTTCATGTTTTACACTAACAATCGCTAACCGTCACGTGAAAGCGAATCACGCCTCTTTATCCTATTAACCATACACATATATCAATTTAAAAATCAACTTTTCATTTCAGTCACATTTACGCATCATAATCCTTAAACCGGTTAAGACCCTCAGCAGGGTTTCGGCCATACGATGTGGCTGAAATGTGTTCATGTCCACCAAGATCCATCAATAGGGTTCGACCATACAACATGGCCGAACCTCACTCTTTGATGTTTGACCCTCTTTTTAATCCTTGTTTTATTTTAAACAATACGGTCAACCATCATTCCTTTCTTTTTATTTCTTAACCTGATAATCCATAGTTAATCAATTATCTTTTAAAACTTCATGGATCATAAAATCATTCATGGGTTCATAAAATCATTCATGGACTCATAACATGATTCATGGGTTTCCCGTCCGCCACCCATCTTGCGGATGATAAAAACCCGTCCGCAGATGGTAAAAGCCCTTCCTGCGGACGACAGAAACCCATCCTACAGACATACAACCCGTCTGCAGACAACAAACCATTCCTGTTTGTTACCCGTCCGCAGACTGTAGAAACCCGTCTCGCGGACGATAGATACCCGTTCGCGGACGGTGATACCCTTCCAGCAAACATACAACCTGTCCGCAGACAACATACCATTATGTCTGCTACCCGTCCCGCGGACGATAGAAACCCTTTCCGCGAACGTTAGAAACCCGTCTGCGGACGATGATACCCGTCCAGCAAACATACAACCCGTCCGTAGACAACATACCATTCTTGTCTGTTACCCGTCCGCAGATGGTAGAAACCCGTCCCGCGGACGATAGAAACCCGTCCGTGGATGGTGATACCCGTCCAGCAGATAGTGCACACCCGTGGACACTCCTCTTTTATTTGATGTTTGGCTTGACCCTTCCTTATGGAATTTTCTTATCATTTAGAACCTATATAATGTCATCCATATTTTAAAATTAGTGAGTAAACTCTACTCACTAACCAAACTAGGGTCTTGTCCATTATTTTCCCAATCTTAGTATTACAACATAATTTTCGAATATCCTTCCACGTTTGTTTCAACCATTTAATCATTCTTGGAATGGATTTCAAGTTCATGGCCTTATAACCAGTTGGCCACCCAAACATCTCAATCAAATATGGACCCCATGGTTTTGGCCATTCCATAGCCGAAACCATGGTTCCCTTAGTTCTCTTAAATTTAATACCATAAAACATAAACCTTACCTTCTTTCTGCTTCTCCTTCGTTTCTTTAGGTCTGATCTTTACTCCTCAGTCCTTCTCCTTCCTTGTTCCTTTACCGATTTCTCCAAGTGCAAGCCGAAAATAGGAGAGAGAGGGATTGGAGAAGATGCCAATCTCTTTGAATGCAAGAGATGGATTTCGGCCACAAGTGTGGAGTGTCCCTTGAGCTGATATCTTTTCTGTGAAAGACCAAACCTTTTCTTAGTGCTCTAGGTATAGCAATGGAGAGGAAGAGAGATAGAGAAGAAAAGAAAATCTATAAGTTTCTTAGAGGTGCAATCGGTCAAGGAGTGTAGGTTGAGAGAGGGAGAGAGAGATGGAAAATATATTGTTTAAAAGAGAGGGGATCGGCCAAAGGGGTGGAGTATACCTCCTAGTAATCAGCCCTTCATCCTCCCAACCACCCCTTTAATGCTTGTATCCAACAAGGAGTCTCTTGGCCAAACCAAGAAACCTCCTTAGTTCCCAACGTGTCACCTTGGGTTTCCATCCCATGAGATGGAAACCCTCCCTCTCCCACCTTGACTCACTTAAATGGGAGACTCCTCAATTACCCTTTCAAATCAACTCAACTTTAATGAACTCATTCTCCAACTCATCTTAATTGAACTCATTCTCCAACTCAAGCACTTGAACTCAACATTAGTACATTCTTAACTCAACTCATGTGAATTCACTTTCCAACTCAAGCCATTCAACACATTTGAACTCACCCATGGTTGACCAAGTCAACCATGGTTAGCCGACCATGCATGTTGCATTAAATCACTTGCCACCTCACTTGATGAGGTGGATTTGGGTCCCACTTGGCCATGTCACTCACATGCCACCTCATACACATGCCACCTCACTTGATGAGGTGGATCCCATGCCTTGGATCCTAATTGGGTATTTGACCCAATTAAATTAATCTTTTACCCATTTACTTTCAAACCCCATTCACCTTGACCCATTGGGTCCCATTTGGGCAATTGACCGATTTAATTACACTTACCCACTTATTTCCATTCAAACTCTATCCATGACCCCTTGGGTCTTAATTGTCCCAATTCCTTATCCATTTAAGGTCCATTCCATCCATAATCTTAAATTCAACAAATTTAACAATTAAAATTGATAGAATCCAATATATTAATGCATTGAAAAATCCGGGATGTTACAATATTACCCTCTTTTGAAATTTTTGTCCCCAAAATCGAGCGAAGTAGGGTTTCAAACAACTCATACAAAAAGCTCAGGATGAGCTGCTTTATTTCTGATTCAATTTCCCAGGTGGCTTCCACATTACCATGTCGATCCCATACCACCTTGACGAACTGATTGACTCGGTTCCGTAACACCGTTTGTTCTGTCTCCACCACTCTGAGAGGTTTTTCGATGTAAGTCACGTCGCTTTGCACCACTATGTCTTGTACATTTAGTATGTGCGAGGGATCAGGATTGTACTTCCTCAATATAGATACATGGAATACATTGTGCAGTGATGATAACTGCGGAGGAAGTATCAATTGATAAGCCAATTCCCCCACCCTCTTTTGGATTGAAAATGGTCCCACAAATCTAGGCGACAGTTTCCCTTTCTTCCCAAATCACATGTGTCCCTTTCGTGGCAAGACTTTCAAGAATACTAAGTCTCCCACTCCAAACTCAAGGAACCTCCTTCTCTTGTCAACGTAGCTCTTCTGACGACTCCGTGAAGTGAGTAGATGCTGTCGTATCATCTTAATATGTTATGTGGTCTCTGCAACTAGCTCGGGTCCAATAAGTGCAGGTTCACCGGCCTCTGTCCAACACACTGGTGATCTACATGGTCTACCATACAATGGCTCGAATGGAGCCATCTGGACGCTTGTCTGGTAACTGTTGTTGTAAAAGAACTCAACCAGTGGTAAATGATCTTCCCAACCACCCTTGAAGTCTAACATGCAAGCTCTCAGCATGTCCTCCAATGTCTGTATTATTTTCTCCGACTGTACATCAGTCTGTGGATGGAATGCTGTGCTAATCAATAAATTCATTCCCATAGCTGACTGCATGCTCTGCCACACCCTGCCAGTGAATCGGCCATCTCTGTCGGACACAATAGTCCTGGGGATACCATGTAGCCTGATGATATCCTTGATGTATCGTCGTCCCAAAGTCTCAGATGAATCTGTCATCTTGATTGAAAGAAAGTGTGCAGACTTGGTCAATCGATCTACTACGACCCATATTGCATCGTTGCCCTTTGATGACCTTAGCAACCTCGTCAAGAAATCCATGGAAATATGTTCCCATTTCCACTCTAGCACTAGTAAGGGTTTGAGTAATCCTAGTGGCTTTTGATGTTCAGTCTTGACCTGCTGACAAGTCAGGCAATGAGCAACAAACTCTGCCACATCTCTTTTAAGTCCATTACACCAATAGTGTCTCTTCAGATCATGATACATCTTGGTGCTACCCGGATGAATAGAGAGTTTGGTTTGGTGTGCTTCGACTAATAACTCTCTTCTGCTGCTTTGAGGTATATACGTCTTGCCTCGGAATAAAAGACCTTGTCCCGGTCGCAATTCCTATTCCGGTACAACGTCACCAGTAGACATTTTAGCCCATATCTCTTCCAGTTCCGGATCTGTCCGTTGTTCCTACTCAATCTTGGAAACCATGTTGGACTGTATGATCAGACTATACATACTCCCATGATTCTTGATGTACAGATTGAATTCTCGAATGGTATTCAGCATTTCTCATTCCTTCATAATCAAACTGGCCACTGTTGCATGTGACATGCGACTGAGGGCATCCGCCACTTTGTTCGCCTTGCCAGGATGATATCGAAGCGGAACCTCATAATCTTGTAGATATTCCATCCATCTGCGCTGCCTCATATTGAGTTCCTTCTGATCAAACAAATACTTCAAGCTTTTGTGATCTGAAAATACCTCAAACTTCTCGCCATAAAGATAGTGCCTCCAGCTTTTGAGAGCGAAGACCACTGCGGCTAATTTCAGATCGTGTGTGGGATGGTGACGCTCCTGAATTTTCAACTGCCTGGAACCATAAGCCACTATGTGTTGACTTTGAGTAAAAGAACACCCAAGTCCTTCTCCTGAAGCATCACAATATACTTCATAGCCCTTGCCTCTTTCCGGTAAAATCAGAATAGGAGCAGTCGTAAGCCTCTCCTTCAGGTCTTCGAATCTTCGGTTGCATACAGCAGACCATTCAAATTTGACTCCTTTCTGAGTGAGTCGGGTAAGTGGAGATGCAATCTTGGAGAAGTCCATAATAAACTTCCGATAATAACTAGCCAATCCCAGAAAGCTGCAGATTTCGGTCACATTCCTTGGAGCTTTCCAGTCTCTAACTGCTGCCACTTTAGCCGGGTCCACGGCTATTCCTTCCACTGATATGACATGTCCTAAGAAGTTAACCTCAGATAGCCAAAATTCGCACTTGCTTGCTTTGGCATACAACTGATTCTTCTTCAGAGTGTCCAGAACTATCTGCAAATGTTCAGCATGCTCCTCACGACTTTTAGAATAAATTAGGATGTCGTCAATGAAAACAATTACAAACTTGTCCAAGTAAGGACGAAAGATCTTGTTCATCAGATGCATGAACACAGCTGATGCATTGGTGAGTCCAAATGGCATGACCACATACTCATATAGTCCATACCGAGTTCTGAAAGCCGTCTTCTCTATGTCTTCATCCCTGACACAGATTTGATGGTAGCCTGACATCAGATCAATCTTGGAGAAATGAATGGAACCTCCGAGTTGATCGAATAGATCATCAATTCTGGGTAGAGGGTACTTGTTTCTGACTATCAGCTTATTCAATTTCCTGTAATCTATGCACATCCGAAGCGTACCATGCTTCTTCTTCACAAATAATACGGGTGCTCCCCAAGATGATGTGTTGTTCCAGATACATCCTAGTCTGAGTAACTCATCAATTTGCTTTTTCAGCTCAGACATCTCAGTTAGGGCCATCCGGTAATGCAGCAATGACACTGGAGCAGTGCCAGGATATAACTTAATCTCAAAATCAATCTCCCTCTTTGGTGGCAAACCAGGGAGTTCTGTTGGAAATACCTTTGCGTAGTCTTTCACTACTGCAGGTAATTCAGCCATCGGTGCCTTGTCTAGTCTGATGCTGTTCAATACAAGGTGGTTCAATTCATCATGCAGTCTACTGGTCATAGGGATGCTCTGTTTGTCGGCATGTACCACGTATCACTTTCCCTCGGGTGACCAAAATACCACTCTGCGGATATGGCAATCAATGCTGGCCCGGAAGTTAGCCAACCAATCCATGTCAAAAAATGATGTCGTACTCTATCATCTTGAGAACCAGATAATTGAACTCAAATTTGAATCCAGCAAGTTCAATGTTTACCGCTGTGCATATCAGTGTAACGCCTGCCCCTTTTCACTAAGCTACTTAGCCGAAAATCAGAGTATATATTTTTTTTTTTGAATTAAAGAGTGACAAAGTGCCTGGATGTCACGACGCAAGTTAAGTCCGAGCTTCCACAGCCCAGCCCTTAACTGGCCAACCCTACGTGTAGGTGGAACTAAGTCCACAAAGAACGGTTCACATGTAGAAAGTAAGCTTGCGGAATATTTAACTTAATGCGGAAATTATAATAGAATCTATCCTACCAATTTTAGATAGCAAGGAAGTTACATCATTTAAATTAAATAACTGCCTTAAAATTAGAACGTCCAAACCATAGCAAGTAAGTCTAAGTTATTACAGTCCAATGAGCTAAGTTACTCAAATTACATTTCCAAAATAAACTTAAATAAATCAAGTAGCTCGCTCCCCCAAGCTCCTACGCTTGGCTCCCGTCACGTCCTTCATTTCCTCCATTTCCTGCATCATCATCTAAGGTGGAAGTAAGGCGTTAGTCAACGCGCCCAATAGGTACTCTGAGTAGGGCTAACACATGGATTAGTGATAACAAAACACATAGGTAATAGTGTATCAAAACCATGCAATTAAATACAATGCCATGCAATGGGTGTCATATGCCATGAGTCCCACCCATCATCCATATCACCATCATACAATGTCCCTCTTGATGGAAAATCCTCATCAAGATAATTATAAACACATAGTAACCTTCTTGTTTGAATAGCCTCATCAAGATAATCATAAACACATAGTAACCTTCTTGTTTGGATAGCCTCATCAAGATAATAAACACATAGTATCCCTATGTATGTTTATCGGTCGCCCCGACGGAGCATGGACTCCGGTTTCATTTCATCCCTCTCATGCTATGCATGAGATGTAAGTGCAATATGCCATATAATAATAATTCAAACCATAGCATTTAAATCCCATCTTAAAACATATCATTTGATTACCGTAAAAAAGAAAAAAAAATGTGGAAGTAGGGCGTTAGAAAAAATCCATGTGTTGGCCCTACTCGGAGTACCTACTGGGCGCGTTGACTAATGCCCTACTTCTACCTTTGATGATGACGCAGGAAATGGAGGAAATGAAGGACGTGATGGGAGCCAAGCGTAGGAGCTTGGGAGAGCGAGCTAGTTGATTTATTTAAGTTTATTTTGGAAATGTAATTTGAGTAACATAGCTCGTTGGACTGTAATAACTTAGACTTACTTGCTATGGTTTGGACTATATTTTGGACGTTCTAATTTTAAGGTAGTTATTTAATTTAAATGATGTAACTTCCTTGCTATCTAAAATTGGTAGGATAGATGCTATGATAATTTCCGCATTAAGTTAAATATTCCGCAAGCTTACTTTCTACGTGTGAACCGTTCTTCGTGGACTTAGTTCCACGCACAGGTAGGGTTGGCCAGTTAAGGGCCCGGGCTGTGGAAGCTCGGACTTAACTCGCGTCGTGACGTCCCGCGCACTTTGTCACTCTTTAATTCAAAAAAATAAAAATATACTCTGATTTTCGGCTAAGTAGCTTAGTGAAAAGGGGCGGGCGTTACAATCATTCCCAGTGGTGTGTCTCCAATAGGGGATACAATTGCAAGTACAGTGGACAGTTGTTGTACTAGAGTGCCAGTAGCAGATATGAAAGCAGCAGATACAAAGGAGTGGGATGCTCCCGAATCAAATAATGCAAAAGCATAGGAACTACCAACTACTGCCATACCTTGAATCACTGAGTGATCCACCGTCTTTGGGGGAGGAGCCAAAGTATACAGTCCTCCAGATCCTGTCGGAATAGGTGCCCGTCTTGTCAGGTTATATGCTCTGGATGCTTGTGAATGAGCTGGCCGAGCTGGAGGACGGAATGAACCCCTGGAGTGAGACAGTCTACTGTTCTGCGGACATTCCCTCTTGAAATGGCCCTGCTGGCCACACTGAAAACAAGTGCTAACACCTCGAGGAACCTGAGAGACGGATACTGATGTGGAGGGTTGATTAGGACGAAAACCTCCAGTTGACCCACTAGAAGGTGAGGGCCTCCGAAAGTTGGGTCTGAATCTCTTATTCGGGCTGAAAGCACTTCCCCTGCTTTGACCTCGGCTGTTGTCCACAAACTGAACTGTCTCTGTTAGCTCTTACTCAGCTATGGTAGCTCGACTAACCACTTCCACCAATGTAGGTGACTTGAAAATAGTCACTTTGACCCTGACGCTTGGTCAAAGGCCTCGCTCAAACTTACGAGCCTTCTTGTATTCAGTGTCCACCATGTATAAAGCATAACATGATAGATGGAGAAAGTCCTGATGATACTCCGCTACAGTCATGGTGCCCTGAACCAAAGATATGAACGCTTGTGTCTGGCACTCCTTTTCCTCTTTGGAAAATAGTGACCCAGGAACATTCCAGAGAATTGGTCCCATGTCATGTCAGTCCTTTCCCCCATTGGAATCTGTACCCATTGTAGTTTAATCACTTCCCACCACTTGCCGACATCATCGATCAATTGTAAGGTAGCCAGCAGTATTCTATCTTCATTACTGGTGATCTTCAGTAATGTCAAAATCTTGGTGATATTTCTTAGCCAATTTTCCGCTCTTGCAGGTCCTTCTTTCCCTTTGAAATGAGGGGGACACTGCTGTTGGAAGTCTGACCATGCTTCGATCCTGTGCCTCATTGGCGGTCACACTTCCATTGTCGTTCATATGTTGCTGTAGAACGGAAGTGACCACAGCCTGCACTAAGTTCTGTAACTCGGGAGGTACCACGGGAATATTCACGTTGTTCTGCTCCTCTTCCTGGTATGGTTGCTGCACCTCTTCCTCCACATGCAGGTGTTGTTGAGTTCTTCTTCTTCTCGGAGGCATTTTCCTAAGTCATTGAAACATCGTTTGACTTAGCTTTCTCATAAAGTTTTGTATTTACATAGTTTGGGGAATTGCCAAATCAGCATCTTGTATTTCTTGTTTTGGGGAACTTTCCTATGTATCAAGTATTGTTTCTCAATTTGAGGAAATCCTGATATTTCTTGTTTCGGGGAAATATGTCCTACTTTGCTATGTTTGATAAATCCATTTTTATAGTGATTGTCCTTCCCTTGTTGTTATTCCTTTTTTCGTCAAGTGCTTGCTCTCAGATTGAATGCTACAGTCTGATTCTCAACAAAATAAATTAATCCGGCTGCCGTGCAGTAGACTCCGAAGAGTCGGTTAGTTGGGATTCTTATCTTGTCAGTGAGACATGATACCGTATTAATCTTACTTTGAAATATTCACACTTCCGATTTCGCTCTGATACCAACTGTAACGCCCCGCCCTTTTTCATTCGTCGAAAATCAGAGTCTATTTTTTTTTAAGTAAAGAGTAAGAGAGAGCGGGACTCCACGACGCGAGCTAAGTCCGAGCTTCCAAAGCCCGACCCTTAACTGGCCAATGATACGTGTGCGTGGACCGAGTCCACTAAAACAGTTCACACTCTTTAAAGTTAAAATTGAGGAATAAACACATTGCGGAATTATCATATGAACAGAATTACTATTCCTATCCATTAATTAGCAAAGAAGTCAATCACCAATAAATTAACTGAACCTAATATCCAAATGTAACATCAAACCATAGCAAAATAATATCTAAATTATTACAGTCCCAAAATGCAATTAACTCAAAATACATTGTCCGAAATAAAACTTGAATAAAGTAAGCATAAATTATCCAAGCTCCTAAGCTTGGCTTCTTTCTCGTCCATCGCCCGTTCCGTTCCCTGTACCATCATCTAAAGGTAGAAGTAGGGCGTTAGTCAACGCGAACATTAATATTCCGCAAAGATTATAATGGGCCCAACAACCTAATCAACCTTGAGCTCACTTAGTGATCAACCTAGTCAACCACGACCCATTGGGTCCCAATTGGGCATTTTGACCCAATTAACAATTTTGACCCAATTAAATAAAACTTCACCCATTTGATTCACTTGAACCATATACAACATCCTTTGGGTCTTAATTGACCAATTGACCCAATTATCAAGCCTTACCCATTTACTTCTAACTAGCTCATATATGATCCATTGGGTACCAATTGGACTTTTGGCCCAATTGGCAATCTTGACCCAATTAAATAATTCTTACCCATTTATTTCCATTGATCCACATCTACCATCCATTGGGTCTTATTTGGGCAATTGACCCAACATTTACCCATCTAAGGTTCATATCCATTAATTCACAATTTCAATGGCAAAAACTGTAAATATTTATAAACTGAAAATCTGGGGTATTACAATACAATCCTCTTTTTAAAATTTTCGTCCCAAAAATCGAACGAAGTAGGGTTCCAAGGCTTTCGCTGATTCCATTTTAACTAGATTTCTAGCTTCACCCTCCTGGAACTCCATCGGCCAATCTAGTAGGAATATATCCATAGTTAATAACCATCCATGAATATAACCCTTCTATGGGTATAATCCATTCATGGGCATAATCAATCTAGGGCACATCATCTACCATGAGATATACTATCCATAGGAACAACACTCAAATGAATCCTTACACGACTGTGGCAACAATATCAACTCATAAATATACCCCGACCCCTAGCAAGACTTAGGGCCCATGACTTACTAAGCTGAAGACCCACGTCCAACATGATCAAGTCTACCTCGCCCTGCATCCCTTCACCCCAAAGGTGATTCAGTCAAGCTCTAAGGCAGTCGGATTGCGTCTGACAAAGCTAGCACCACCCCCATGGGTAAAATAGTACCTAGCTCTGCGCATCCATGCACATCAAGTGTGCGAACTAGCTCTGAGAGCGCCCTCCAGCGCATAGCATGCGAGGAACCCACTCCTCAACGACAACCCTACGGAACCAAGTCCGCGTATTTCATATTGATGCTCCCACAGTCTCATGGCTACTCTAAGCCTTACTCATGGAATCTAAATACTTAACTCATCATATCACGTGAGGGACGCACCCATACCACGCCTCAATATTATCAAGTGACCTCGTCACCTACATCTCAATGCCCAAGTCCTCATAAACTCTTAAATTTGCATACTTTATTGAAAATCATTCAAACTTCCATCACAATACAAGGGTTGGTAGGGTTAGAACAAACCCTTCAAAACGTACCCACAACCCTTACAAAATCTCCCCTTTTCCCAACTTTTCTTACCACAGTAATATGACACTCCGCTCTTATCAAGAAGAAGAACCTCAGAAAGTGGTGTAGAGAAAACAGTTTCGTTGTCAGTGGAAAACTGTGTAACAACGGTGCCCTCATTGCATCAGAAGAAGGAGGGAGTGGTATTAGCAATAGCCTTTCTACGCTGGAGATGTTGTTCGTAAGCAGTAGTCCACTTCTTCAGGAGGATTTCTTTTAATTGATCATCAGACAATTGCTTTGGAAGATAGGTGCAATGAACACCTTGAGGTCCAATCTTCATGAACAGAGCATCTGGAGAGTTGTGAATACCAGGGACTAGTAAATTTATGGCATGATTTTGGAGTCTGTATGCCATTTGATAATAAAGAGTGGCAGTAATTGTACCCTGATGCATATTAAATCCACAGAACTGGATCTGGGCAACCATGAACTTAAAAAGAAAATGATCTTTTAAAGGGATGTTGAAATTTGGATACAGTGTGAGAAAAATTGTTCTAGCATTCATGGTGATTTGAGCTATGCCGATGACTGCTTGATTGTAAGTGAGAAATCTTGTATCAAGAACAACAAGGTTGCCTGAGATCTCCTGGCCATGTCTGCCATGGAAAGTAAGAGCTAATTTGATAGCTCCCATATGAAGATAAGTGTAGCCTTCCTAGAGCCATTTTTGAAGTAACCCCGTTGTTAACTCAAAGGAATGAATATTTCTTGAGGTCCTGAAATAATTTCATTATGGGCAAAACTTGAAGCTTGGACATATTCCTTAAAAACAGTAGGAGTTTTAGATTTGAACAACTGCTTAATGGATTTGACAGAGAAGGATTCTTTCTTGAGTTCAAAGACTTTGTAGGGGTTGATGATGGGGAACTTTGTTGTAGGAACTTGTGCTGGTGTATATTCTACTTCATAGAGGTAATCTTGTTTAGGAGCAACACTAGTTTTGAATGGAGAGATGATGAGAGTTGGGAGGTTGATTTGGGAAGAGGAAGCCAAGGATATAAAAGAACAAAATTAGGAATTCACAAGATAAGATATGATACCCAAACAATCGGCACCTTTGCCTAACCAGGAGAGTTTCCTTGTATGTCTTGTTCGGGACATAGATTGACCCGAATGAGACCCCTTTGTGTATTAGGCCACTCGGTAAGGGAACCGTTAAAATGTTATTTCTCAAGGGTCTATCTGTTTGCACTCATGTGTTCATGTTATTGTTGATAACGAAAGTTTGATGTTTAAAATGACGATTGTAGTTGATTAAAAGTATGATTGGTGTTTTTTTTTAGCATGTGTATGTTATATTATTGGAATGGGGAGAATATTCCTCAAATGAAAATTTTATTTTTTTTGTTTGCATGGCAAATTTGTAGTATCATTTATGTTGGAACAAATTTATTTATCATGCATGGGACCTTTGTGTTATTCATCGTGTGTATGGTATGCGTGGGAGATTGTTTACTAATGGTTGTTTGCCGTTAGGAAGGATGATTGGTGCGGGTATGTTAAGAGTAAAGTGGTCCCTTGTGTTTTATTTATGGGACTTTGGAAGCGTAATGTTGTTATTTATTATACATTACTTGTGTATGAGATGATGGAGATGGTTCTCTAGCGGGGCCGCATAGAGTGAGCTCCGATATGATTTTGGACTCCTCGAGCACGATTATACGGTTGAGGCGATGGTTCCCTAGCGTGGTCCGCATAGAGGGAGTTCTTGTATGATTTTGGAATCCTCGGGCACGGCTGTACAGTTGATCCTTGGTGGTTGTCGTCCCCAATTGCCAAACATATGGGAGCCCATAAGGCCACATAGGACTTGGCAGGGGGATAGAGCACCGTGCTGTTGTATTTTGGTCTGCATGATCATATGATTATATTTATCATGGTATGATTGGAGTTTTGTCAGGAGGTTTGGTGTGGTTTGTGGACTTCCATTCCTTTTGACGTGGGAGTTGGAAGTTCATGCATAGACATTTCCATTGCTTATTTTCTTCTTTTCAATTTATATAACTCGAATAACATAATTTCAAGATGATCAAAGTGTGGAATTATTTCAATAATTTAGCCATGTCCAAAACTATAACATTCCCATATAGGATTATTGTAACACCAAAATTTCTCAATAAGATGAATATTTACGAAAATGCCCTTGGATTGGTGAATTCAATAAATGTGATTGTAAATAAGGAAATGGTGGGGCCCATTGTTCAAATTAAGACCCTATGAATATATTATAAGGGTCAAATTATCATGAATGGGTAATGAACATCAATTTGGGTCAATATGGTTAATTGGGTCAAAGGACCCAAATGGACCCAATGGGTCATAATGGACTTATTAGACCTTTGGGTGAGCCCAAATTTAATGGGGTTAATCTGAATTGATTGGAAATTAAGTGGAGCATAAATGGGTAGCCTTGATGTGTAACACCCCGCCTTCTCTGAGAAATCAGAGTCTAATTTTTTTTTTTTAAATAATAATAATAAAACATCGAAAGAGAGAGGGCGGCGTCACGACGCGAGTTAAGTTCAGGCTACTCAAGTCTGAACCTTAACTGGCCACCCATGTGTACATGGACTAGACCATGATAATGAATCACACATGGAACTAACAACAATATGCAGAATAAACTAGATTAACTGAGGAAATAATATGGAAAGATAGCAAGTAACAGTCCCAAAAGATAATTAAGATAAACAACCATCCATAGTTAATAGTCTAATCAAACCATAGCAAGTATTACTTCTTACATGTCCATCAAAATATAAATCAAATGACAATAGATAAGTAATCCTATTCAACATTCAAGCACTTAGGCTTGGCTCCCCTCCCGGTCATCGACCTTCTCTTTCCCTTTCCTTGTACCTGTATTCTCCTCTGAGGATAGAATTAGGGCGCTAGATCAACGCGCCCAGTAGGTTCCCGATCAGGGCTACCACATGATTAGCATATAAAACATGCATATATATCATAGTACATGATTAGTAAAAACAGGTAAAACAATGCTATGAAGTATGCACATGCAATGAGTCTCTCCCATCATGTACATTCATAGCCATCACTTGACGTGCCTCGCACCGTCAAGGCATATCACAATACACTTCCCTCTCTTCATCATTGAGTTGATTCATATCACCTATTAGTCCTCCTGGTGGGACTCTCATCGCCTAAGGAGACCAATGTGACTATGATCATCTTGTTACTCCTCCTGGCGGGACTCTCATCGCCTAAGGAGGACGTAACTCATAATTGCAACACTGTAGAACCTCAGTCATCATCCCATGTCCATGCATGAGATGCCAATGCTTTGTATGCCATTTGTAAATGCATAACATATCATTCGAAACCACATAAAAGTAAACAAGAGTCTCATAAAGAAAACCAGGGTAAAACTGTGGTTACAAGTAGGTAGGAAACCTACTGAAGATTCACTTCAGTACTTGATCTTTCTTTAGCGTCACCCGATCACGACTCGCACGTCGTTCAACTTCCGGTACCTCATCCATATTTCAATCAGTAAGTCATAACATCATTTACTTATTCAATCACATCTACGACCCATCCACATCATGTGGAGTTCTTCATTCATCACCTTTAATCCCATTTATTACTTAACCCAATTCTATCAAATAATCATTGATGGGGTTTGGCCATACTACATGGCCGAACCACATCCTATGGGTTTTTATCCCACTTTCCTTCATCAACCATAATTTGTTATTTGTTTACACTAGGTTCACTAAATTTCATAACTTAGAAACTTTTCAATCAAATAAAATGGTCCATGGGGTTCGGCCATATGGTTCCCTTGGTTCCATAACTCCAACATCCATGCGCTATTTTTGGTTATGATTGCTACATGATTCAGCCCTCTATTGGCCAACCAAGATCAGCAAGCTTATTTCCATTTAACACACATAAGAAAACCTATAAACTTGGTCCATTCATCCCAAAAATAGCCCCATGGGGTTCGGCCATGCACATGGCCGAACCCAATGGTTCTCTTGATCTGATTGATCCATCAATTACCTATGATTATTCATGGTTTAATCATGCTAACTCAACCATGAATTATACATGGTTCAGCCGCATAAACATCCACCAAAACAGTAAATTAAACTTCACCAAATCACATCAATTACTTACATGGGGTTCGGCCATCCAAGGTGGCGGAACCCTATGTCCATGTTTTGGTCTTTCAAACATGTTTTAGGTGTTATTTAAACATACAATATCAGTATAATATTGCTGCATTTATACCTCTTAGAAACCATCCAAATAAGTTCATCTCTTTGTCTAGATGACCCTCATACTTCATGGGATTCGGCCATCCAAGATGGCCGATCCAAATAGTCCATCTCATTGGTTTTAAACCACTATTTTAGACCCATGCTACCTTCAGTCCTTATGTCATTCAGATCCATATTTTTAACCCTCTTTAAAACATGCAATTGAGTCCTAATGAAACATCAAAAACATTCCACCAACTTCATGGTTTATATGTTTCAAACACATCAAAACCAAACCATCATTTGCATGGGGTTCGGCCCTCCATGGTGGCCGAACCCTATGACCTTTGGTTTTGAATTTCTTAATCATTCATCTAGGTCTAAATCAAACTTCCTTATTTATGTTTTAACCTTTTTAAAACATACAATCTAAATCATCTAAAAACAGTCCATAAAACTCCATGGTTTCCATGTTTCAAAACATGAAAACCAACCAATCTTTTACATGGGGTTCGGCCCTCCATGGTGGCCGAACCCAATGGTTATTTTTACCATTTTTAAACCTCTAATAATCAAGGTTAAAACCTTGGTGTATTCGGCCATAACCATGGCCCAATACACACCCCATTTGTTCCATGTTATTAAACCAAAATAACATATAATTACTTACCAAACTTCCAATCTTTCTTCTTGCCTATGGTCCTTGGTTTCTCCCTTTTATTTCTTCCTTTCTTTTGCTGTTTTGTGCTTGATCTACTGGTGCAAACACCTCTGATATTCCAGCTAGGAAAAACGAATTGGAGAGAGGGAGAGAGAGATGGAAATTCTTGGCTTTCCAAGGTGAAAAACGGCCAAGCTTGGTGGTCATATTTGCTTTAGTACTTCAGCCCCCAAGACCCTTCCATTCCCTCATCAATTCTTACCTACAACGATGGGTCTTGGGTTCTATCCAATGCACCCCTTGGTACCTGCCTATGCAGCCTTTCAACTCCCCAAGCATCACCTCCCATTTCCATGTTTTTCATTTAAAAACCCATCATGAAAATCACCCCAACAAGTCCCCAACGTGTGGGACTTGTTTTGGTGGTTATGACTGAGCCAACCTATTCATATTCCCTCTAAACTCACTGATTTACAGTCCCATTGATTTCCATTTTGACTCACCCAACTCCCATGACCAACTCACATGTCCAACTCACCTCATTAATTGACAATCATTTAATGAATTTGAGTCAACTCATTTTTAATTCAAATTAAATAAAATCAGTTCCACTTAACCTGATTTAACTCACCATTGAACTCAATGGTGGGCCCACATGGTCGGCTGTGGTCAATTAAGTCAACCCGACCCGTTGGGCCCCCCTTTAGCTCCTTGACCCGTTTTTGACTCATGACCCAATTATGGGTATTTTGGTCATTTGTAATTAGTTTTCACATGTGCTTCAGGCCTACCCATCTTTACTCCACTTGATTTCCCATCAAATTAGCTTAACCCTATTTAATTTAAGTTCACACAACGGTCAAATAATCCATTAAGGCCCGTTGGGTCCCATTTGGGCCCTTTGACCCATTTAACCATTTTTGACCCAATTGATGTACATTACCCATCCAATCAAACTTGACATTCATAATGTGCTCATATGATCTTAATTTGAGCAATGGGCCCCACCATTTCCTTACTTAACATCACAAAATAATTAATTTAACACATCAGGGGCATTTTCTTAATTATCCACTTCATTGAGAAATTGGCGTGTTACAATATAACCCTCTTTTTAAAATTTTCATCCCGAAAATCGAGTGAAGTAGGGTTCTCAAAATAAATTACATAAATAATTCAGATTGAGCTATTCTCATCTCCGACTCAAGTTCCCATGTGGCCTCTTCATCACCATGATGGTCCTATACCACTTTTACGAACTGAATCGCTCTGTTTCGCAACACCCTTTGTTCAGTCTCCACTATCCTAACCGGCTTCTCGACGTACGTCACATTGCTTTGTACTTCAATATCCTGAACATTCTAAACATGGGACGGATCCGGATTATACTTTGTTAGCATTGGCACATGAAACACATTATGTAGAGCTGCTAACTGCGAAGGAAGAGCTAACTGGTAAGCTACATCCCCCATCCTTCTTGTGATGGAAAATGGTCCCACATATCTTGGCGACAGTTTTCCTTTCTTGCCAAACCTCATGTGTCCTTTCCGTGGAGAGACCTTTAAAAATACCATGTCTCCCACTTCAAATTCCAGAAACCGTCTTCTTTTATCAGCATAACTCTTCTGCCGACTATGTGCAGTCAATAAGTGTTGACGTATCAACTTAATTTGTGCGGTAGTCTCTGCGACTAGTTCCGGTCCGATCAATGGAGGCTCTCCAGCCTCTGTCCAACAAACCGGCAACCTACACGGTCTACCATATAATGCCTTGTAGGGAGCCATCTGAAGGCTTGCCTGATAGCTGTTATTATAGGAGAATTCTACCAGTGGTAAGTGGTCCTCCCATCCTCCTTTGAAATATAACATACATGCTCTCAGCATGTCTTCCAAGGTCTGTATTGTCCTTTCAGACTGTCCATCAGTCTGTGGATGGAAAGCGGTGCTAGTCAATAAGTCTGTCCCCATGGCTGACTGCATGCTTTGCCATACTCTGCCGGTAAAACGGCCATCTCTGTCCGATACTATCGTTCGAGGAATGCCATGTAGTCGAATGATTTCTTTCATATACCGACGACCCAACGTTTCAGATGAATCTGTCATCTTGATAGGAATGAAATGTGCGGACTTGGTCAACCGGTCGACTACGACCCATATGGCGTCATTGCCCTTTGAAGACCTCGGCAACCTTGATACAAAGTCCATGGAAATGTGTTCCCATTTCCATTCTGGCACTGCTAAGGGTTTGAGTAACCCTGGTGGCTTTTGGTGTTCAGTCTTAACTTGCTGACAAGTTAGACAATGTGCCACGAATTCCGCCACATCCCTTTTTAGTACATGCCACCAATAATGCCTCTTTAAATCATGGTACATTTTGGTGCTGCCCGGATGGATAGAGAGCTTGGAGTGATGTGCCTCAATCAGTAGTTCTTTCTTGCAACTCTTTGGCACATATGTTCTTCCCCAGAATAAAAGACCCTGTCCTGGTCTTAATTCCCATTTCGGCACAATGGTGCTAGTAGATATCTTGGCCCATATGTCTTCCACTTCGGGATCCATACGTTGTTCTTGTTCAATCTTGGTAACTATGTTGGATTGTATAACCAGATTGTATATGGTCCCACAGCTGTTATAGTAGAGTTTAAACTCTCGGATGGTATTCAACATCTCCCATTCCGATCTGATCAAACATGCCACGAATGCATGTGGTATACGGCTGAGGGCATTCGCTACCTTGTTCGCCTTGCCTGAATGATATCTAAGTGCAAAATCATAATCCGTTAGATACTCCATCCATCTTCGTTGCCTGAGGTTGAGCTCCTTCTGATCAAAAAGATATTTTAAGCTTTATGATCAGAAAATACCTCAAATTTCTCACTGTAGAGGTAGTGTCTCCAACTCTTGAGAGCAAAAACCACTGCAGCTAGTTCCAAATCATGTGTGGGGTAAAGACGTTCATGTATTTTTAACTGCCTTGAACCATACGCCACCACACAATTACTCTGACTGAGTGTACAACCCAGTCCCTCTCCCGAGGCATCGCAATATACCTCGTAACACTTGCCACTTACCTGCAAAACTAAAATAGGGGCAGTGGTAAGTCTTGTCTTCAGCTCCTCAAACCTTTGATTACAAAGATCTGTCCACTCGTACTTCACTCCCTTCTAAGTGAGTTGAGTCAATGGAGATGCAATTTTGGAAAAATCCAGGATAAATCTTCTATAATAACCAACCAATCCCAAGAAGCTATGAATTTCAGTTACATTCTTGGGCGCTTTCCAATCTTTCACTGCTGCCACCTTAGCCGGATCCACGGCTATACCTCCCTCAGATATCACATGTCCCAAGAAATTGACCTCGGATAGCCAGAATTCACATTTACTGGCCTTGGCATATAGCTTATTCTGCCTCAAAATATTCAAAACTATCCGTAAGTGCTCTGCATGTTCTTCCTGACTCTTGGAATATATCAGAATATCGTCAATGAATACGATTACAAATTGATCCAAATAGAGACAGAAGATTCTATTCATCAAATCCATGAACACTGCCGGCGCATTTGTGAGTCCAAATGGCATGACTACAAACTCGTATAGTCCATACCGCGTCCGGAAGGCGGTCTTTTCTATATCTTCCTCCCTAACTCCGATTTGATGATAACCAGACATCAAATCAAATTTTGAAAAATGGCTAGAACCCTTCAATTGATCGAATAAATCATCAATTCTGGGTAGAGGGTACTTGTTCCGGACTGTTAGCTGATTCAGCTTCCAGTAGTCCACGCACATCCGTAGTGAACCGTCCTTTTTCTTCACAAACAGCACTGGTGCTCCCCATGATGATGTACTGTTCCGGATGCAACCCAGCCTAAGCAGTTCGTCAATCTGCTTCTTCAGCTCTGACATCTCTGCTGGTGCCATCCAATAATGTGGTAACGACACTGGTGCTGTGCCAGGGTACAACTTGATCTCGAAGTTAATCTCCCTCATAGGTGGTAAACCAAGGAGTTCCTTTGGAAATACATCCACAAATTCTTGTACAATTGCCGGAAGTTCAGTAACTGGAGCTTTATTTATGGTGATATTATTCAATACCACATGGTTTAACCCTTCCTGCAATCCACTTTGTTTATCTGCACGGACTACGTATTGCTTGCCCTCGGGTGATTTAAATGTCACTCTTCGACGATAACAGTAGATGTTGGCATGAAACTTAGCCAACCAATCCATACCGAATATAATATCATATTCAGACATGTCCAGCACTAGATAATTGAACTCAAATCTGAGTCCAGCTAATTCAGTGTTAATCGCCGTACATATAAGTCCCAATGCTGAATCTCCGACAGGGGATACAATAGTAAGTATTGTGGCTAATCTTTGAACTAATGTACCAGTAGCAGTAATAAATGATGTAGCTATGAAGGAGTATGATGCTCCAGAATCAAATAGTGCATATGCATACAAACTACTCACTACCGCCATACCTTGTATTACGGCATGGTCCTCTTCCTCTGGAGAAGTTAGAGTAAATAATCGTCCCTGCTCCAGCAGGGTTAGACCTTCGACCTCCCCGACTTTGCATTCTGCCTCCTCTGGAGTTTCCCGGTCTAGCTGGCGGACGAAATGATCCTCTGGAGTATGACAGCCTGTTGAGTTTTGGATAGTCCTTTTTGTAGTGACCTGGTTGATCACAGTGAAAGCAGGTGTTCACTCGTCTAGATGCTTGAGTGACTACTACAGATTGAGTGGGCTGGTTGGGGCGAAAGCCCCCACTAGATCCAACAGACGGCGAAGGTCTGCTGAAGTTCGATCTGAACCTCTTGTTAGGTTGGTACGCATCCCTCCCACTCGGAGCTCGGCGGTTGTCCACTTTTGCAAATTCCGCCATTTCTTGTTCCACAATGGTTGCCCTGCTGACCACTTCCGCCAGCGTGGCTGCTTTGAACACGGTTACCCTGGCCTTATGTTTGGCCGTAACCCACACTCGAACTTGCAAGCCCTCCGATATTCCTTGTCCACCACATAAAATGCATAGATTGACAGGCTGAGAAACTCTTGATGGTACTCAGCCACCGTCATCGAGCCTTGCACTAATGTCATAAAGGCCTGAATCTGACGTTCCCTCTCTTCCTCCGGGAAATAGCGCTCTAAGAATGTTGTTGAGAATTGCTCCCAGGTCATAACAATTCTTTCTCTTCTTGGCACAAGTGCCTGCTGTTTCTCCACTACTTTCCACCATTTAGCAGCGTCATTTATCAGCTGTGACGTGGCCAATAGAATTTTGTGAGCATGACTCTTAATATTCAAAAGAGTCAGTATGTGAGAAATCTTCTCCAACCAGTTCTCGGCTCCGACAGGCCCTTCTCTGCCTTTGAAGTAAGGTGGGCGCTATTGTTGAAAATCTCTGACCATGTTACGGTCATTATTTTCACTCGTACTTCCCCCTCCGTTCATATGTTGTTGGAGGACAGATGTTACTACAGCTTGCACTAAGCTGTGCAGTTCAGGAGGCACATAGGGTACAGTCAGGTTGCTGTTCTCTTCCTCCTCTCGTCGATATGACGAGTCATATTCTTCCTCCTCATCCTGTTGATACGTAGGGTCACTCTCCTCCTCTTCCCGCCGAGAATGATGAGACTCTTCCTCACTGCGAGATCGTTCATGAACTGATCTCTCTTCGTCATGAACAGACTGCTCTTTGTCATGTACCAATGGCACCTTCTCATGTACCACCTTCTTGCGTTGAGGTACCACCTTCCCTTGTGGTGTGATTATGAACACCTCATTTTTCTTTTTACCGTCCTGACGGGTCTTCATTTTTGAAGTCCTTTCAACTAATCCGATTTGTAAAACTTTTTCTTTTCCCTTCGGATCCTTTACAACCTTTTTCTGTGGCGCCATTTATTCTTAATTCATGGAAACATCATAGACTTAGTTTCCATTAACAATATGCATTAAATGCCATGAATCCTCATAAAATCATAAAATCATATATTTCATATAAATTCAAACTTCATCTTTGTACAAAGGTGGGTAGGGTGAAACAAAACCCTATATAGAACAAAATGCACCCTTACAAAATAACCCTCTTTTTAATACCCTTCATATTACTTCCTATCCTAGTCTTCCGTAGAAGATTCCGCATCATCAGTGAACTTGAAACGGTTATCAGGACACGTCATCGCCGTGTGCCCCAATACTTCACATGTCGTGCAGGGTATTAATCCAGGTCCTCCAATATAAAGACAATTAGTCCTCGCCTCTCCATGCCCATGTAGTCCACAGGACGGGCAGACAATGCCCAGCGGGTGAGGACAATACCTATAGTTGTGCCCATCTTGGTTGCACAACTCACATGTATCGTAGGGATCTATCTCCCCAAACGATTCCAATATAATAGGAACATCTGCAATAGGATCCTCCAGAAAAGGTGCTAGATCCTCTTCGTCTTCCTCAGGAGGTTCCACCATCCCAGGAATGTCATCCATCAAATCCTCTGGAACAGGTGCTAAGTCCATATCATCTTCCTCAGGAGGTCCCTCCTGAAGGTCCACATTAACTTCCATGCTGATACTGTTGGAAGTCGATACCAAATCCACTGGACAACTAGGTGTCCCTTTATCCCATAATTCTGTGTATTCCTTGTTGCTTGACATATCTGTGCAACAACATTTTTAAACACATAAATCAACAACAGTTCTAAATAAACCACTCTTGGTTTTCAGGGGAATTTGATCATGCATAGTATCATGTACTTTGTTTGGGAAGATTACCAAATCATCACTCTTTGTTTCTTTTGTTTATGGGGAAATCTCTACATTCTTGTTGTTTGTTTCTCAATGGGGGATATCAGGGGAGTACATCGTACTTTGCTATGTTTGATATATCTAGTTATGATGACTGTACTTTACTTTGCTATCTTTCATTATCATTCTCAGATTGATTGTTCAGTCCGAGTCACTCGAAGTAAATTAATCCAGCCCCCAGTCAACGGACTCTGAAGAGTCAGTCAGTTGGGATTCTTATCCGTCAGAGAGACATGAAACCGTCTTAATCTTACTTAGATAATTTAACTTCCCGTTTTGCTCTGATACCAACTGTAACGCCCCATCCTCTCCGAGAAATCCGAAGTCTAATTTTTTTTTTAAATAATAATAATAAAATGTCGAAAGAGAGCGGGTGGCGTCACGACGCGAGTTAAGTTCAGAATACTCAAGTCTGAACCTTAACTGGTCACCCATGTGTACATGGACTAGACCATGATAATGAATCACACATGGAACTAACAACAACATGCGGAATAGACTAGATTAACTGCGGAAATAATATGGAAAGATAGCAAGTAACAGTCCCAAATGATAATTAAGATAAACAACCATCCATAGTTAATAGTCTAATCAAACCATAGCAAGTATTACTTATTACATGTCAATCAAAATATAAATTAAATGACAATAGATAAGTAATCTTGTTCAACATTCAAGCACTTAGGCTTGGCTCCCCTCCCGGTCATCGACATTCTCTTTCCCTTTCCTTGTACCTGCATTCTCCTCTGATGATAGAATTAGGGCATTAGATCAATGCGCCCAGTAGGTTCCCGATCAGGGCTACCATATGATTAGCATATAAGACATGCATATATAACTGTGGTTACAAGTAGGTAGGAAACCTACTGAAGATTCACTTCAGTACTTGATCTTTCTTTAGCGTCACCCGATCACGACTCGCACGTCGTTCAACTTCCGGTACCTCATCCATATTTCAATCAGTAAGTCATAACATCATTTACTTATTCAATCACATCTACGACCCATCCACATCATGTGGAGTTCTTCATTCATCACCTTTAATCCCATTTATTACTTAACCCAATTCTATCAAATAATCATTGATGGGTTTTGGCCATACTACATGGCCGAACCACATCCTATGGGTTTTTATCCCACTTTCCTTCATCAACCATAATTTGTTATTTGTTTACACTGGGTTCACTAAATTTCATAACTTAGAAACTTTTCAATCAAATAAAATGGTCCATGGGGTTCGGCCATATGGTTCCCTTGGTTCCATAACTCCAACATCCATGCGCTATTTTTGGTTATGATTGCTACATGATTCAGCCCTCTATTGGCCAACCAAAATCAGCAAGCTTATTTCCATTTAACACACATAAGAAAACCTATAAACTTGGTACATTCATCCCAAAAATAGCCCCATGGGGTTCGGCCATGCACATGGCCGAATCCATTGGTTCTCTTGATCTGATTGATCCATCAATTACCCATGATTATTCATGGTTTAATCATGCTAACTCAACCATGAATTATACATGGTTCAGCCGCATAAACATCCACCAAAACAGTAAATTAAACTTCACCAAATCACATCAATTACTTACATGGGGTTCGGCCATCCAAGGTGGCGGAACCCTATGTCCATGTTTTGGTCTTTCAAACATGTTTTAGGTGTTATTTAAACATACAATATCAGTATAATATTGCTGCATTTATACCTCTTAGAAACCATCCAAATAAGTTCATCTCTTTGTCTAGATGACCCTCATACTTCATGGGATTCGGCCATCCAAGATGGCCGATCCAAATAGTCCATCTCATTGGTTTTAAACCACTATTTTAGACCCATGCTACCTTCAGTCCTTATGTCATTCAGATCCATATTTTTAACCCTCTTTAAAACATGCAATTGAGTCCTAATGAAACATCAAAAACATTCCACCAACTTCATGGTTTATATGTTTCAAACACATCAAAACCAAACCATCATTTGCATGGGGTTCGGCCCTCCATGGTGGCCGAACCCTATGACCTTTGGTTTTGAATTTCTTAATCATTCATCTAGGTCTAAATCAAACTTCCTTATTTATGTTTTAACCTTTTTAAAACATACAATCTAAATCATCTAAAAACAGTCCATAAAACTCCATGGTTTCCATGTTTCAAAACATGAAAACCAACCAATCTTTTACATGGGGTTCGGCCCTCCATGGTGGCCGAACCCAATGGTTATTTTTACCATTTTTAAACCTCTAATAATCAAAGGTTAAAACCTTGGTGTATTCGGCCATAACCATGGCCCAATACACACCCCATTTGTTCCATGTTATTAAACCAAAATAACATATAATTACTTACCAAACTTCCAATCTTTCTTCTTGCCTTTGGCCCTTGGTTTCTCCCTTTTATTTCTTCCTTTCTTTTGCTGTTTTGTACTTGATCTACTGGTGCAAACACCTCTGATATTTCAGCTAGGAAAAACGAATTGGAGAGAGGGAGAGAGAGATGGAAATTCTTGGCTTTCCAAGGTGAAAAACGGCCAAGCTTGGTGGTCATATTTGCTTTAGTACTTCAGCCCCCAAGACCCCTCCATTCCCTCATCAATTCTTACCAAAAACGATGGGTCTTGGGTGCTATCCAATGCACCCCTTGGTACCTGCCTATGCAGCCTTTCAACTCCCCAAGCATCACCTCCCATTTCCATGTTTTTCTTTTAAAAACCCATCATGAAAATCACCCCAACAAGTCCCCAACGTGTGGGACTTGTTTTGGTGGTTATGACTGAGCCAACCTATTCATATTCCCTCTAAACTCACTGATTTACAGTCCCATTGATTTCCATTTTGACTCACCCAACTCCCATGACCAACTCACATGTCCAACTCACCTCATTAATTGACAATCATTTAATGAATTTGAGTCAACTCATTTTTAATTCAAATTAAATAAAATCAGTTCCACTTAACCTGATTTAACTCACCATTGAACTCAATGGTGGGCCCACATGGTCGGCTGTGGTCAATTAAGTCAACCCGACCCGTTGGGCCCCCCTTTAGCTCCTTGACCCGTTTTTGACTCATGACCCAATTATGGGTATTTTGGTCATTTGTAATTAGTTTTCACATGTGCTTCAGGCCTACCCATCTTTACTCCACTTGATTTCCCATCAAATTAGCTTAACCCTATTTAATTTAAGTTCACACAACGGTCAAATAATCCATTAAGGCCCGTTGGGTCCCATTTGGGCCCTTTGACCCATTTAACCATTTTTGACCCAATTGATGTACATTACCCATCCAATCAAACTTGACATTCATAATGTGCTCATATGATCTTAATTTGAGCAATGGGCCCCACCATTTCCTTACTTAACATCACAAAATAATTAATTTAACACATCAGGGGCATTTTCGTAATTATCCACTTCATTGAGAAATTGGGGTGTTACATGATGCACATGTGAAAACCAAATGCAAATGGCTAAAACAACCCATAAATGGGTCATGGCGTCAAAACGGGTCAAGAAGCTAAATGGGGACCCAATGGGTCAGGTTGACCTTGTTGACCACGGCTGGCCGTGTGGGCCCTCAAATGAGCTCAATGGTGAGTTAAATCAGATTGAGTGGAACTGAATTGAGCTGGTTTTGTATTAAGAATGAGTTGACTCAAGTGCATTAAATGAGTGTCATTTAATATGGTGAGTTGCGCTTGTGAGTTGGGTGAGTCAAAATGGAAATCAAAGGGGGTGTAAAATTAGTGAGTTGAAGGGAAGATGAAGTGTTACTTGGGTCTCAAGCCACACAATACAAGTCCCACACGTTGGGGAGTTGTGGTGTGAGCTTCCATGGTAAGTTTTAAATGGAAATGAATGGGAATTGGATGAGATACATGGGGAGCTGAAAGGTTGCATTGGCTGGTGCCAAGGGATGCCTTGGTTGGTACCAAATATCCCATTGGTTTGATCAAAGAATGATGAGAAGTAATGAGATAATATGGGGCTGTTTAACAAAAGGAAGACACACCCCATTTGGCTGAATTTCATTCCAAGAAAATCCTTAGAATTCCATCTTCTTTCTCTCCCTCAAGAACACCTCTCTTGGCCGAACCAGCAGTGGTGTTTTTCACCATAGATCAAGCATTAATTCGGCTAGCAGCTAAGGAAGAAAGAAGGAAACAAGAGGGAAGAAGGCAAAGAGCAAAGGCAAGAAGAAAAGCTTGGAATTTGGTAAGTATTTCCATGGATTTTTGTTTAATAAAATGGGATAAATGAAACATGATTGGGCGATGGGTTGGCCGAATCTATCAAGGGTTAGACCTTGGTTGGTGTTTCATAAAAGTGATGGAAAATGTATCATTGGGTTCGGCCAATTTGGATGGCCGAACCCCATGAAAAGAATTGGTTAATTTTGATGGTCTTTGTAACATGAAACCATGCAAGTGGTGGACTGTTTTAGATGTTTAAGATGCATATTTTGAAAAGGTTTAAATCATGATTTTGAGTGTCATGTTTTGGGCCTTGGAATGGCCGAATACATCAAGGAATTTAACCTTGGATAAGGTTGCTTAAAAAGGTAAAAAATGTATCATTGGGTTCGGCCACCTCATGAAAAGAGCGGATTAGGTTTATGGTTTTGAAGTCTACAAACCATACCTATGGTGGAGGTATTTACATGTTTTAAATGGGTCATGTTATGGCTGAATCCTTCTGTCTTATGGCTAAGATATAGTGGATAAACTATGTGGAATTATTGGAAGAATTGCATCAAAAGAACCATATGGTTCGGCCATGTGAATGGCCGAACCCCATGGGTCATCTCATGGGATGTGATGTGATTTAAAATGGAGATATGGTTACTGTTTTGGGTCAGCCATTGAATGGCTGAACCATGTAGTTATCATGGTTAAAATGGTAAAGCCTAAGTTAAGTACATAGGATGGGATCATTGAACCAAGGGAACCATTGGGTTCGGCCATGTGCATGGCCAAACCCCATGGACCACTTCATATGGACTATTTTGTTGAATTAAAGCGTTTCAAACTTGAAGATCATGGAACAATATGGAGGGTTTTAAAAAGGGTTCTAAGTGAACAATTGGACAAGATATGTGTAACGCCCCGCCCTCTCCGAGAAATTAGAGTCTATTTTTTTTTTTATAATAATATAATAACACCGGAAGAGAGCGGGCGGCGTCACGACGTGAGCTAAGTCCGGACTGTAAAACCCCGCCCTTTTCACTCTAATTTTAAGAGTTTATTTTTTTTTTAAATATAATAATCATGTGATCGGGGCGGAGTGTTAGGACGCGAGTTAAGTTCGGATCTCTAAATCCGACCCTTAACTGGCCAAGCCCATGTGCGTATGAACTAAGTCCATAAAACTGATCCGCACATGGTATATATATAACTTGCAGAATTAACTTAGTTTTATTCTAACTGAGGTTGTAATAGAACCTATGACTATTCCAATTTTCCAATATTGGATAGCAAAGTACATAATCTTATTCTCCAAAATTACTAACTAATATTAATCTACCATTCAATCCAACCATCCAAAATAAACCAATCCACAGCATCTACTTATCTACTTATTACATGCCAACAAATCTAGTTACCAAATTACATTGTCCAAATAATTCAAATAACACATCCATGAATAGTCCATTCAAAATCATTCAAACCGCCCAAGTTTCCGTGCTTGGTCCTCTTCTCCAACCACGTTCTTTCCTTTCCCTGCATCATCCACTAAGGATATAGATAGGGCGTTAGATCAACGCGCCCAGTAGTGTTTCCGAATAGGGCTACCACATGGTTAGTCAAAATCATGCAAATAATATAATAATAATACATGTGAGACAAAATTCCATAAAAACATGCTATGTATGAAATGAACATGTAATGAGTCCCACCCATCACCATTCAACATAGCCATCACTTGACAGGATTCTCATCGTCAAGGTAACCCACAGTGGTCTTTCGGATGCCCCGACGGAGTGTGGCCTCCGGATTCCTCCTGATGGGATTCTCATCATCAGGGTACCCCACAGTGGTCTTTCGGACGCCCCGATGGAGTGTGGCCTCCGGTTACTACACCATCATCCCATGCCATGCATGAGATGTCTATGCAAACATGTCATTTAGAAACATAACTTTACAAACATATAAGTTGTTGAAATAAACGTAAAACAGTATATGGAATAGTGGTTACAATAAACGTAGGAAACCTACACCAGTTAACTTTGTTCGACCCTTTCTTTGAACCGTCTCCTGATCACGGATTTGTACACCGTTATAGAAATCCGAATACCTTATGTACATGGCAGCAAGTTAATCATTTGACCACATGATTCTAATTTGATTTAAATCCCAAAAATTCACTTTGTGGGGTTCGGCCATACCCCATGGCCGAACCTCACCCATTTAAACCTTGGTAACTCTTTTATTTAATTAATACCATCTAAGTATTAAGTCCATAATTGATGTGATTTCCATCTTCTTGAAAGTCAAACCAAACAATCAAATACTTACATGGGGTTCGGCCATCCAAGGTGGCCGAACCCTATATCCATGTTTTGGTCCTTTTAAACATGTTTTTGGTCTCATTTAGATATAGGATAACAGTATAATGTTATCATGTTTTTACCTTTCAAAACCATCCAATAAGCCCATCACTTTGTATGATTTCCATTTTGTAAAACTCAATCCAAATATCCACATAACAGTCCATGGGGTTCGGCCATACATATGGCCGAACCCTATGGTTCTTGGTGTAATTAATCCAACCTTTGTCCATGGTTTTAATCCATAATTTAACCATAGTATTAATATGGTTCAGCCAAGCCATAGTTACCTAAAAACAGTAAGCTTATCTTCACTTTAAATCCTTTAAAATCTCACAAAACCATTTAATACTTCCATGAAATGACATACCATTTCATGGGGTTTGGCCCACCCAATTGGCTGAACCTCATGGCCTATGGTTTAGATCCATTTATCCATTTATAAACTTAGTTTATTCTTAAATCAAAGCACATTATGTTTACCTAAAAATCTATCCTACACTTGACCCAAATAACCATCAAAAACAGTCCATGGGGTTAGGCCATACACATGGCCGAACCCCAAGGTTTCCTTGATGTAAATCTTCTCATCCTACTAACTGATTTTTGGCCACAACATGACCCATTTGACATATATAAAATTTACCATGTTTTGACATGATTTTTGTCCTTTAAAAAAAACACCAAACTTAATCCACTTTTATCATGGGGTTCGGCCAACCAAAATGGCCGAACCCAATGATGTATTTTCTCTCCTTTTTGAACAATCTCATTCAAGATTAATCCCTTGATGTGTTCGGCCAATCCATAACCCAACACATGACACTTAAAACCATAATTTTAGAATTTTTCAAAGCATGAAAACAATCTAACTTAGCATCCAAAAACAGTCCATAATTTTGTTCCAAAAGACCATGTAATTTAACCCATTCTTTTCATGGGGTTCGGCCAACCCAATTGGCCGAACCCTATAATCCATTTTCTCATCTTAATCATGCACTTCCAACTAATATCTAACCCTTGTTAGATTCGGCCATCCAATGGCCGGATTATGATTAAAAAAATTGTTTATCGAAAACCTACCGTTTCCGCGACTCCTCTAATTGATCTTCACTCCGGCTTGTTCCTTTCCCTTTCTTAGCCTCTCCTTCTTCTTGATTCCTTGATGGTCAAGGACTGATTAAGCAACCAGATGCTGCTCTAATTTTTGAAATGTAGAAAACGGCCAAGAGGTAGAGAGAGAAAGAATTTTGGCTTTGAATGAGAAACCTTGATGCCCCCTCCTTTGCTCAAAGTATACTCTTGTCTTGTTGAAAGAAAGCAACCAAGGACTGATTGCAAATCAGTGACTAGCTGCTGTTCTCAGTGTTTGGAGAGATGGAGGACGCCCAAGAGAGAAAGAGATAATGATAGAGAATGAATTCCTCTTGACTAATCAACTTCAGCCCAAGGTTTAACCTTGTGTAACTCACCTCTCCATAATTAAAATCCTTTAAGTTCTTTGGGGTTTCATCTATGGAATGAAACTCCCCCCCTAGCATCCAACGTCTCTATTATCTTTGGAGGTGATTGTTTGCATTCTCTCCATTATCCTTGCATGTGTAACTCTTAAAACAGCCACCCCACTTATCTCCATTGTAGCCGTTACATGCATGCAATGTTCTCAAGCATCCAATGTTCCATGATGTGAATTTCAAAATGTAACTCTCATTTCCTTTATCACTTGAATGGGAGTTACATGCATGGATTATAAACCTATCTATTGGTTGTCCTTTGAAGACCCAAACCAGGTACACCCAACCATTTCCAACGTGCCTACCATTTACATTTGAAATAAACCTCCCACCTTTGTAACTTCCAAAATGTAACTCTCATTTCATTCATTATTTAGATGGGAGTTACATGCATGGTAATGCCTCCCATGCAGCCAATGTTTTTTATTGTGTTTAAAACCTACCACCAGCCCACACCACCATCTTACACACACTCCACTCATTAAAATAATTATTCCATCTACCTCATTTATTTAACTCACCCAAACTCAGCTCATTAATTAATGTAACTCAACTAATAAAGTCACTAAACTAAACTCCATCATTTATTGCAACTCAAACCCAACTCAAACATTTAACTCATCTTAACCCAATTAAGCTTTGAGCTCAATTAATGGTCAAACATGTCAACCACAACCCATTGGGTCCAATTTGGCCACTTTGACCCATTTAACAAAATTTGACCCAATTATGATTTTCGACCCGTTTATGTACATCTTTTCCCTTTACTGTTTTGTAATCAAAACTACTAACCATTGGGTCTTGATTGAACCATTGACCCATTTAAATTCAACTCAAATATTTCACAATAGCAATTCCGTAAATATGAATAAATTCATATAAATTGTTATCTTTGAAATTCCAGGGTGTTACAATACAATACTCTTTTTATAATTTTCGTCCCGAAAATCGAACGAAGTAGGATTTCAAAATAATTCATACAAACAATTCAGGGTGAGATGTTCTCATCTCCGATTCCAGTTCCCAAGTGGCTTCCTCAACACCATGTCGATCCCATACCACCTTGACGAACTTAATCGCTCGGTTGCGCAACACCCTTTGTTCACTCTCTAATATTCTGCCCGGCTTCTCGACATAAGTGACGTTGCTTTGCACATCTATATCTTGCACATTCAAAACATGAGACGGATCAGGGTTGTACTTCCTCAGCATCGACACATGGAATACATCATGTAGAGACGCCAATTGCGAAGGAAGTGCCAACTGATAGGCTACATCTCCCATCCTTCTGATAATTGAAAACGGTCCCACATATCTTGGCGACAATTTTCCTTTCTTCCCAAATCTCATGTACCCTTTTCGTGGCGAAACCTTCAAGAATACCATGTCTCCTACTTCAAATTCGAGAAACCTCATCCTCTTATCAGTATAGCTCTTTTGCCGACTCTGTGCGGTCAACAAATGTTGACGTATCAACTGGATCTGTGCAGTAGTTTCGGCAACCAACTCGGGTCCTATCAGCGCAGGTTCGCCGACCTCGGTCCAGCACACTGGTGACCTGCATGGTCTACCATACAAAGCTTCGAATGGTGCTATCTGAAGACTTACTTGGTAGCTATTGTTATAAGAAAACTCCACCAATGGCAAATGATCCTCCCATCCACCTTTGAAGTCTAGCATGCATGCCCTCAACATGTCCTCCAATGTTTGTATTGTTCTTTCCGATTGTCCATCGGTCTGTGGATGGAATGCTGTGCTAATAAGTAGATCGGTCCCCATGGCCGACTGCATGCTCTGCCATACCCTGCCGGTGAATCGGCCATCTCTATCAGACACTATAGTCTGTGGGATACCATGTAATCTGATGATGTCTTTGATATATCTCCGACCCAATGTCTCTGATGAATCCGTCATTTTGATAGGAATAAAATGCGCGGACTTGGTCAGTCGGTCTACCACAACCCATATAGCGTCATTGCCCTTCGAGGACCTCGGCAACCCCGTCACAAAGTCCATGGAAATGTGCTCCCATTTCCATTCCGGCACTGCTAAGGGTTTGAGTAACCCTGGTGGCTTCTGATGTTCCGTCTTAACCTGCTGACAAGTTAAACAATGAGCCACGAACTCTGCAACATCCTTCTTGAGTCCATGCCACCAATAATGTCTTTTTAAGTCATGATACATTTTTGTACTACCCGGATGAATGGAGAGCTTGCTCTGATGTGCCTCTATCAGTAATTCTTTTCTGCAGCTTCTTGGCACATAAATTCTACCCCGAAACATAAGACCCTGTCCTGGTCGTAATTCCCAATCCGGTACAACCTCGCCAATAGACATCTTGGCCCATGTCTCTGCCATTTCGGGATCTGTTCGCTGCTCCTGTTCAATCTTTGTAACCATGTCGGATCGTATGATTAAATTGTACATACTCCCATGGTTTGTGATGTATAGATTAAACTCACGAATGGAATTCAACATCTCTCATTCGGTCCCGATCAAATATGCCACTGATGCATGAGACATGCGGCTGAGAGCATCCGCCACCTTGTTGGCCTTTCCCGGATGATATCGGAGCACAAATTCATAGTCCGCCAGATATTCCATCCATCTGCGCTGCCTCAGGTTGAGCTCTTTCTGATCAAATAAATACTTCAAGCTCTTGTGATCTGAAAATACTTCAAACTTCTCACCATATAGATAGTGTCTCCAGCTTTTGAGAGCGAAGACCATCGCAGCTAATTCCAGATCATGTGTGAGGTAAAGGCGTTCATGTATCTGTAGTTGTCTTGAACCATATGCCACCACCCGATCACGTTGCATGAGTGAACATCCCAGTCCCTCTCTTTCAGCTCCTCAAATCTCTGATTGCACAACTCTGACGACTCATATTTGACTCCCTTCTGCGTGAGTCGAGTCAATGGGGATGCAATTTTGGAGAAGTCCATGATAAATTCCGATAATATCCAGCCAAACCCAGAAAGCTACGGATTTCAGTGACATTCTTTGGTGCTTTCCACTCGCTTACTGCTGCCACCTTAGCCGGATCAACGGCTATACCATCAGCTGTTATAACATGCCCTAAAAATTTGACCTCAGATAGCCAAAATTCACATTTGCTTGCTTTGGCATACAACTGGTTCTGTCTCAAGGTGTTTAGTACTATTCGTAGATGCTCAACATGATCCTCCTGACTCTTGGAATAGATCAGGATATCGTCAATGAACACTAAAACAAACCGATCCAGATATGGACGGAAGATTCTGTTCATTAAGTCCATGAACACAGCCGGCGCATTGGTAAGCCCAAAAGGCATGACTACAAATTCAAATAGTCCATACCGTGTTCTGAAAGTTGTCTTCTCGATATCTTCCTCCCTGACCCGGATTTGATGATAACCGGACATCAGGTCAATCTTGGAAAAGTGACTGGATCCCCTCAACTGATCGAATAAATCATCGATCCTGGGTAGAGGATACTTGTTCCGGACAGTTAGCTGATTCAACTTCTGGTAGTCCACACACATTCTGAGTGAACCATCCTTTTTTTTCACGAACAACACTGGAGCTCCCCATGATGATGTGCTGTTCCGAATGCAACCTAGTCTGAGTAACTCATCAAGCTGTTTCTTCAACTCCGACATTTCTGCTGGTGCCATCCGATAATGGGGTAGAGACACTGGTGAGGTACCAGGATACAGCTTGATCTCAAAATTGAGCTCCCTCATAGGCGGTATACCAGGGAGTTCTTTTGGAAAGACATCAACAAATTCTTTCACAATTGCTGGAAGTTCAGTGACTGGTGCTTTGTTGATGACAATATTGCTCAACACCAAATGATGCAACCCTTCCTGCAGTCTGCTTTGCTTGTCGGCACGAACTATATACTGTTTTCCCTCGGGTGACCAAAATGTCACTCTTCGGCGATAACAATCAATATTGGCTTCATAACCAGCCAACCAGTCCATGCCAAATATAATATCGTACTCAGTCATGTCGAGTACCAGATAATTGAACTCAAATTTGAGTCCAGCGAGTTCTGTATTTATGGCCGTGCATATGAATCCCAAAGACGTGTCTCCAACAGGGGATACTACTATGAGTGTGGTGGACAGCTTTTGAACTAGTGTTCCAGTAGCAGTTATAAAGGATGCAGATATAAAAGAGTGCGATGCTCCAGAATCAAACAATGCATAAGCATAAGAACTATTGACAACGGCCATACCTTGAATCACAGAATGATCCACATCCTCAGGAGGTTCCAGAGCAAATAGTCGTCCAGATCCGGTAGGATTAGGCACCCGACCCGCCTGATTATAAGTCCTGCCTCCTCGGGAGTTAGCTGGCCTAGTTGGTGGACGGAAAGATCCTCTGGAATATGAGAGCTTATTGAGCTTTGGACAGTCTCTCTTGAAGTGACCCGGTTGATCACAGTGGAAACAGTTGTTCACCCCTCTGAATGACTGGGTGACTGATGCAGATGGGGAGGGCTGATTAGGACGAAAGCCCCCCGTGGACCCTGTAGATGGTGAGGGTCTACTAAAGTTCGGACGGAACCTCTTGTTGGGCTGGAACCCACCCCTCCCACTTGGAGTTCGGCGGTTGTCAAACCGCACCATTACATTCAACTCCTGTTTTCCTATTGTGGCCTTGCTGACCACCTCAGCCAATGTGGTGCACTTAAATATGGTCACTTTGGCCCTGATGTTTGGCCGTAGACCCCTCTCAAACTTTCTTGCCTTGCGAAGTTCTGTGTCCACCATATAGAATGCATAAATGGATAAACTGAGAAATTCACGGTGATACTCTGCCACCATCATAGAGCCCTGTACCAAGGACAGAAAAAGTTCCGTCTGTCGCTCCTTCTCCTCCTTCGGAAAGTAGTGTTCCAGAAAGGTTGCTGAAAACTCATTCTGTAATAGCCCGAATTTTCGAATCAATATATATTTGGCATTTATTGCTTTTAATTTGAATTTTAACATGATGGAATACCAAATGGATCAAAAGTTGGGACAAGGGTCCAAGAATGGTACAATGGGCCATGGATTGGATGAAATCCATTTAATGAGTCAATGAGGACCAAGCGGGTCAATGATGGTCAGAGGGGGCCCGATAGCCATGTGGGGCCCAATGGATCAAAATAATCGGTTCCAACCCTAAAGTAAGTGGGCAAAGAGGGAATCTAATTGGGCCATGGGCCCAATGATTACCCAATAGACCATGAATTAGAATTAATTCATTTAATTGGTCAATGGTAAGTAATTGGGTCAAGATAGTCAATTTGGGTCAAAGGGCCATAGGGGACCCAATGGGCCAAAGTAGATAAGCCCTAAGATAAATGGGTAAGACAAGAATGTAATTGGGTCATGGACCCAATGGTAATCCAATTAAAATAAATTAAATGGATTAGATAATTATAAAATTATCTAAGTTAAGATGTATCAAGATTAAATGGTATGACCAAATGGGGCCCACCTCCACCTCACCCATGGAGGTGGCGTGTGGACCCAAGGATAGTGGGGCCGACCACCATGGTTGACTTAGTCAACCATGGGTGGATCTTATAGAGGGAAATTAATGGAATTAGATTAGATAGGAATTAATTAACTTAACCTAATAATTAAATTAATTAAGTTAATTAATCTAATACAAGGATTGGTCAAAAGGGAGTCAAAACCACTCCAACAAACACAAACCACTCCTAAGAAACACAAAAATAAAACCATGGGCTTGAATGGTGGTTTTATCTCAACCACCACCATTAATGCAATGGTGGTTGGTGGGGGAATTAATGTGGAGCATGACCTAAACTAACCAAAAGATGATAACTCATCTCATTTCACTATCTCCATCGTCTCCACTCTCAAGAAACGTCCCATGCACTAAGGAAAAGAAAACAAAACTTAGAAGAGAAAACTTAAAAAGAGAAGAGAAGAGCAGGCAAGCTTTGGGCCACCAAGACCTTTGAAAATCTCTCCCTCATCTCCATACTCTCTTTATCTCTTAACCTAACCCCATTTACCTTAGCCGATCCAAACGTGTCCCACCATTGATCAAGCACATCTAGCCGTTCAAACAAGGAGAGGAAGGGGAAAAGAGGCCAAGGAAGTTGACGGGAGCGACAAAGACCGGAGGAGTCGTCGGATAGTAAGTATGTTCTAAACAAGAAATTTATTATTTAGGGTTTTTAATTTTGAAATCCATCCTTGCCATATGATGGTGGCCAAATTATTTTAGGCTATGGAATGGATCTAAAATCCATCAAATGGAAGGCAAAGAAATGGAAGAGATGGTCTAAGAAAAAAAATGAAATGAATGGATTAAGTATGGAAAAGATGGAAGTTTTAATGGATTGAATGGACCTCAGGGTTCGGCCATGTAGCATGGCCGAACCCCATGGCCAATGTGGGATGAATTTATTAAGATGTTAAGGTTTAAAATTTTGGAGAATGGCTAATGAGATTTAGGTTTCTTAAATGAGTAAACATTAGTGATTTATGATTTCAAATTTTTGGAATTCTAAGGTTGTATTAAAGCATGGAGAATATAGAATTTTTTTTTTAATGAATGGATGGACCATAGGGTTCGGCCATGTAGCATGGCCGAACCCCATGGTAAATGAGGATGATTTTAATTTGGATTATATTTTAATATTATGCATTTTAATTAGGGTTTTTATAAAAATAAAAAGTTGGAGAATGGTTTAGGGTTCCAAGGATTTAAAGGGTTAAATGTAGGCAATTTTTGGAAAAAGTTTTATGATGGAATCCATGGATGATATTTTAGAATTTTTATAAGATTAGAAGTATGGAGAATGGTTAATGAAAATTATTTTTCAAATGATTAAAAATGGGTGTTTTTAAAGGATTGTTAAAATGAGAAAATCATGAGGAAATGTTGGTGGTTTTAATGGACTTTAAATGTGATTAAAGGACCCAAGTTAAAAATGAGGGAAAGGCATCATGGGTTCGGCCATGGTGTATGGCCGAACCCATGACCCATGTTTTAGGTCATTCATGGGCTAAGTATGGTTTATATATGTGCTTAAATGAAATGGAAATTAAGTTAAGTTAATGATGAAATTTAAATGGATGTTACAAGTATGATATGTGATGTTTAAATGGAATAAAGATAGTGATTGAAATGGATGATTGAAGTTTTATTGGAGGTATGTTTAAATGGGTAATTGAAACCAAGAAGGATGGGGAAAGAAACATCATGGGTTCGGCCATGATGTATGGCCGAACCCATGACCCAAATTTTGATCAATTTTAGGCTAAGGTTAATGCATGTATCAATGCCTAGGAGGTTGTTTTAAAGGGCCAAAATGAATGAAGATTTGTGATTTTTGAAATGGACTATTTTTGGGAGAAAATATGAGTCTTTGAAAATGGCACCAATAAAAGTGAACCATGAACCCTATGGTAATATTTTGGGACTTTTATGAATGGAAAACAATGGAGAGAAATGAAAATATTAAATGGATTGGTAAGCATGGTAGGTGATGTTTTATATGAGATGAAAAATGGGGTTTTAAATGAATGACTTAAATTCATTTGGTGAAGGTAAAATGAACCAAGAAATTAGGAAATGGACATCATGGGTTTGGCCATGGTGTATGGCCGAACCCATGACCCCTTTTGGGAGCCATATTATGGGCTAGGTATGGAATTATTTATGGGATTAAATATTTACAAATTTAATTAAACTAGATGACTGATTTTCTAATGTTATGTCATGATTAAGAAATTATAAATGGGTCCAAGTTTATGGGTCAAATATGGACTTAAATATGCATGGATAAAAGGGGTAACTTAATCATGGATGATGTATGGACTAATTCGGTAAATGTAATAAGGTATCGGGCGTCGTAAACGGTACGCGATCGGCGACCGGATTATCGAACGGGAAGCGTAACGGAACGCGACACGGTATTCGGTAGGATTCCTACCTTTTTGTAAGCGATGGATATGTGATGATGTTTTAAATTATTTTGACTTTGCTTATTATGGATTTATGATTATAATTTATGATTTATGGGACTTGCACTATGATGGGTTTTAACTTACGAATTACATAATGGTATCATGGATTATATTTTAATATTATGCATCATATGACTATGTATGGTATATCGAATATGGTCTATCTATATACTACATAGCATAATGCACTTACATCTCATGCATGGCATGGGCAGAAAAAAATAAACAAACCGGAGTCCATGCTCCATCGGGGCGACCGAGAATCAGACATGGGGATTGCCTGAGGGCTATAACCGGAGTCCATGCTCCGTCGGGGAAACCGAGAATCAGACATGGGGATAGCCTGAGGGCTATAACCGGAGTCCATGCTCCGTCGGGGCGACCAAGAAGCAAACATGGGGAACAGGATATTGTATGATCATACGGATAATGGGTGGGACACATGACATAAGCACCCATGACATAGCATTCATCACATACTTATTTTGTTGTATTTTATGTTATCGGTATGTGTGTATCACTAATCCATGTGCTAGCCCTACTCGGAGTCCTACTGGGCGCGTTGACTAACGCCTACTTCTACCCTAGCTGATGACGCAGGAGAGGCAGGAAGCGGTGGAAATACCGGAGGCCAAGCTTAGGAGATTGGAAAGCGCAGTCCTAGTTTATATTATGTTTACATTTTGGAGATGTAATTTTAAAGTAACTTAGCTTGTCGGGTTGTATAAATTTACATTTCTGCGATGGTTTGGACGTTACTTATGGACGATACATTTTGTGATGCAATCATGAACATAGGGGCATTTTGGTAAATTCAATATTGTATCTTCCCTTCTATCTAAAAACCTGTAGGATAGACTCTATTATCATGTTCCGCAATGATTATAATCCGCGAGCTTACTTCCTACGCGTGAATCATTCTCGTGGACTTAGTTCCGCGCACGCGTGGGGTTGGCCAGTTAAGGGTCGGGCTTTAGAAGCTTGGACTTAACTCGCGTCGTGGCGTCCGCGCCCTCTCTCACTCTTCTATTTCAAAAAAAAAAAAAAAATAGACTCTGATTTTCGGAAAACGGGTGAAAAAGGGCAGGGCGTTACAGTTGGTATCAGAGCGAAATCGAAAGAATGAATCTCTCGAAGTATGATTAAGACGGTTGCATGTCTCACTGACAGCTAAGAATCCCAACTGACCGACTCTTCGGAGTCCGCTGCACGGGGGCCGGGTTAATCTACTTCGATTGACTCAGACTGAAACATTCAATCTGAGCGCCACATTTAATGTAAGAAAATGATAGTAAGGGAAGTACAATCATTACCACTTTGATAGATTAATCAAACGTAGGAAAATTTCCCCCAATTTCACAAAAATGGACAAACATAGCTAGATGGGAAGTTTTCCCCAAACCAAGTATGCTTATTTGGCAACCTTCCCCAAATGAAAGAAACGATATTCGATACTTAGGAATTTTTCCCCAAGAATGAAGTATACCTAAATCGATAATCCCCCCCAAAAATGAAGAAATAATTGATACTTAGGAAAATTGTCCCAAGCTATGAACATGACAATTTTATGAAAGAACTAAGACAATGAATATTGTGCAATGACTTAGGAAATGCCGCCAAAGAGAAGAACCCGTCGCAACCCCCGAGTGGAGAGAGAGGTAACACCCCCTCGATAGGAAGAAGAGGTACCACCACCTCATACAGCCGAGGGACAAAATAGTATCAACGTAGAAGGTGTACCTCCCAAGTTGAAGGACATAGTTCAAACGGCAATCGCTTCTGCTCTACAACAACATTCAAGTGGCAATGCGACCGCCAATGACTCCAATAAACGGAAGATGGTCAAGGACTTCCAACAACAGCGCCCTCCCTACTTCAAGGGAAAGGAAGGGGCTGTGGGAGTGGAACACTGGTTAAAGAGGATCAACCAAATCTTGAATTTGCTCCAGATTTCCAGTACTGCTGATAAGATCTTATTAGCCACATCCCAACTGATCGAGGATGCCGGTAGTTGGTGGGAAGTGGTAGAAAAGCAACAAGCATTGATACCGGAAGGAGAAAGGATACCCATGACATGGGAGTGGTTCTCGGCCACCTTCCTAGAACAATTCTTTCCGGAGGAAGAAAGAGAGAGCCAGACTGAAGCTTTCATCTCGCTGGTACAGGGCAACATGACAGTGGCGGAGTATCACAGAGAATTTCTCAAGTTGTCTATCTATGGGTTATATATGGTGGATACTGAACACCGAAGGGCCCGCAAGTTTGAACAGCGCCTTCGGCCAAGCATCAAGACTAGAGTGACCATTTTCAAGGAGCCCACACTGGCAGGGGTGGTTAGCAGGGCCACCTCTCTCAAGAACACACTCTCTTGGCCGAATTATACTTGGTGTTTTTCACCATTGATCAAGCATAAACCATAGCATTTGTTTTCAGACGTTTTATTGATTATCATGTACTATGATACATATGCATGTTTTATAAGCTAACCATGTGGTAGCCCTGATCGGGAACCTACTGGGCGCGTTGATCTAATGCCCTAATTCTATCCGTAGAGGATAATGTAGGAACAAGGAAGGGGAAATAGAAGGTTGATGACCAGGAGGGGAGCCAAGCTTAAGAGCTTGATGTTGGAATGATTTTTATATTACTGTCTTATGAGTTACATTTTTATGGACATGTAATAACTTGATACCTTTGCTATGGTTTGTTTATGATATTGACAATGGATAGTTGGATAAGTTATTTTAATAATTGAGACTTGTACTTGCTATCTGATCAGTTTAATTCCGCAGTTAGTCTAGTTTATTCCGCATAACTTGATTAGTTCCATGTGTGGTTTGTCTTTCATGGGTTTAGTCCATGCACACATGGGTGGCCAGTTAAGGGTCGGACTTGGGTAGTCCGGACTTAGCTCGCGTCGTGACGCTGCCCTCTCTCTTTCGGTGTTATTATATTGTCATTATAAAAAAAAAAATTAGATTCTGATTTCTCGGAGAGGGCGGGGCGTTACAATTATTCCTCATAGCATGGAATTAAACAATAATCCAACAACTAAAATTTTCTAGCAATAAATAGGTCTAATCTTAAATCATACGATAAGTCCTACATCAAATCATATCAAAGCTGCCGCAACTACAAGTTGGAAACAGAAGCACAACTCAAACCCAAACTACGAATAACTCAAATGATATTTGTTGTGTCTCACTCCTCAAATAAAATCTAAAAAATTCTTAACAAAATAATAATTACAAATTAAGCCAACGCTCCAAGAGAAGTCCCTTCTAGGGATTTGCCTGACGGGTGGATTTCCTGAAATGTAGGGGATGAGCTCCATCCCCAATGAAGGAAAATAACCATACAAATAATGTGCATATAATAATAAGAAACTAGGCATACAACAATAATTCCAAATAAATTCAAATATTATTTTTCAAAATGCATGTCATGCTATGATGCAATTTTGATGCATGTGTCCCCTTCCCATGCATCTCAACGAACGAATCATGCAAAGCTCGACTTAACTAAGCATAGCACATGTGCGCAAATAGTTATAACCCAATGAATGTGCATGACGAATGTCCACAGGGGAGTGCAAGGAAATTGAAACAAGAGCCCAACGAGTATGCACGACGAATGTCCCCAAAGGAGTGTAGGGTTAATGAATCGAATCAACAATACAAATCACCCACCAAAATGTGGATGCTCATGCATGATGAATCAACAAATATCTCATGCATGAATGCAATGTCATGTATGCCATTAACATGATCATAATTAACAATTAACAATATAACATGTGTTAACAAATCCAATAAACACATGACCAATATAACATGTGTTAATAATTTCAATGAACACAAGAAGAACTACAAATATTACATGTATTAGTCAGACGAGTAATAAATGTTACATGCGTCGACAATTTCAACATACACATGCTATCCAACCAATGCATTCACAAGATGCTCAAACTAACATCTCAACAAATGATCCAAACTTTCAAATCGGATTTCCAGACAATAAAAAATAGTCAAAATAATTCAATAAACAAGGTTAAGTTTCCCTCACCCAAACTTTGCAATTTATCAAGTTCAAGCACACCACCAAGTCCAAGTTCCAACAAGCTTCAGGTCCCCGAATTTACTATCATTGATTAGAATTTTGGACCATTATAACTTTATTTTATTTAAATCCTTTTTAAATCAAGTAATTCAACAAATATACCCAATATGTTATGTCCAAATAAATCAAATCTAAGGGGTACTAAACAAAATACAATTAGTCTAAGGTTTAAAAGAGTTAAATAGAGTAGAATTTGACCCATCTATCATCTAGAATCAAACGAAGGTCTCATATTCATACATTGGATAGGTATGTGAGAGAGGATTACAACTATATCTGGTTCGTCTGAAACTGACATTCGTTGCTCGAGTTATGATAAAAAAAAAACTCACACATGTACACTGCTCAACAATTTGCAGTCTCATTCGAGGTTTCTCTCTTGCATACCATAATGGACCCATCAAATAGTTGAATCTACCTCTCATATTTTTGTTTTGGATAGGATATCTTCATGGGATCCAAATTAGGCACCAATTTTCCATTATTTTGATAATCAGATACTGAGATAAAAATACCACAATCCAACACTATAAACCTGTCTGATTTTCAGCAGTCTGCAACTAAGTCCACCTTGCATACAAGGTTTGGGGTATCAAACCCCATATAAAATTCATCATATTTTAACTAGAGATAGGTCTCTTTGTTTATATCAAAACAGACACCAAATTTTTATCGTTTTGATATTTGATGAATAAGTTAAATTATTTAGTAAAACCCAGCGAAATTGTATCTCACATCTGAACCAGACTTTGGTCCTTGTTTCAGATCAGGTCTGGGGTATTAAATCACTTTCTTTTCCTACCAAATTTGGACAAAAACTAGATCTATGAAATTGGAATCCAAAAAAATCAATTTCGTTCAAAAATTCCATCTGAAGCCCCAGTTATGATTTTTTTTGTGACGGTACGCAGAACAGAAAAATACTAATCGTTTTGGAGAAAACACCAACTAGAAAGAGAGAGAGAGAAAGAGCTCCAACGACTACTCCAAGGCTTGAACGAATTGTGTAATTCGTGTATGCCTCTTGTGGCTTATTTATAAGCCTCTCTTTGACTTATTACCTTAATACCCCCACCTCTGTAAACAAAAATAGCAAGGAGGTAACCGATTCTACTTGTATTCTTGTGGGATTTTCGAAAATCCCTTCCTATTCTCTCTCTCTGGCGTGCATCCAAGGTGTGGGGCCCCTTGGCCCACACGCTCAAGGCAATTAATTTCTCTTTTAACCTCAAAAATCATGTGAGATCATGGCCCACTTACTCTCCAAGTTAAAAATTTCGAGGTCAATTGGACCTTTGCCAAATTAAATTTTTGTTTTAATTTAAAATCTTATTTTCTCAAAATAGGTTCTCTAATCAAACCCTTCTGAAAAATAAATTCACTTAGGTCCCACCAAAACTAAATTTCTTTTGTTTTTAGATATTTATTTTCAAGTGGTTAATTTCTTAAAGCGCAAGCTTTGAATATTTCAAACATGGTTTCCTTTATGATTTTGCAATTTCCCTTCTAAGTTGTATTTTATAAAATAATTGGAGGTTTCAAACACTAATATTTCAAAGATCAAATAAAAAAATAAAAATACAAGTTTCGACAATTTAATAATTTTATCAATATAAGTTTTCAAAAGAATTTGAATTCTAAATTTAGAAGGTTTCCAAAAGTGAATCCAAAATTAAAAATTTGGATAACAAAATTCAAATACATCTCTTAACCATTGCAGGTCCCGATATCACACAATTTTGAGACTTTTCTACATTTGGGAAGTTTCCAAAAATAGACACCTGCTATTTTTTAGCCTCGTTTCAAAATTTTGTTTTCATCTCCAAACTTCAATTTAGACTACGACAAACACATATTGGGGGTCTAGAGTTCAAAATTCATCTGTCTGACACACAATCAAACAATTTCAAGCAATATCAAACAATTTTGCTAAAATAAGCAATTACCCGATTAGGAACTACTTGATTTAACTCTAACTCGACCATGACCCACTTGTTTGGGTCAGGTCGTTACACCCACACATAGCCAAATTCGTGTATACCCTTTGTAAACCATAACCTTTTGCAACCTTTAATTCAATCCATCCAACTCCATTGAGATTTAATCCATGCCAATCCTTTGTAACTTAGACCTTGATTTAATCACAACCATCCAATCCAACCTTGAGCTTATAAATACCCCACTTCCTCAAAGCCAAAATTCGAATTTGACCTGGAGCTCAAAAGGACCTAAAGTTGGAAAAATATAATGAAAATAGGAGCATACTCAAAAATTGCAAGAGAGATTTATTTTATTTTGCAATTTATTATAAGTTTTTTTCATGTATTCTACTCCATCTTTTGTACATTGAATTCTTCCATTTAATAAATAAGAAACATCCATTTTTTAGATTCCTGAAAAGTCTGATTATTCATGATATCTTTTATGTTTCATTTTAATTTTTAATTTATGTTCTTTATTTGATTAAAGTCTTAGGTTGTGAATGTTGAACGTAGGATCAAAGTTTAATTAGATCAAAGAGTGTAGATTTTAATTAAAAGGTGTAAAATTAATCTTGAATTCTATACATTGAATTACAGATCCAGGTTTCTTATTTATTTAATAATTTTGGACGATGAGAGAAAAATTCCACAAACACCTTTAAATTATGCATTTATTTTATTTTGTCATTTATTTTTCATGTCAATTCAATTCTGTTATTTACTTTATTTAGTTAGTCATCCATATTGTATGTATGTTAATTAGTTTATTTTTAATGTTGTCTTTGTTGTATCTTTTGTAATTCATTTATGTCTGTTAGTGCCTTGGCTTGACCAAGTTCCTAAAAGTTTGTCAATTCCATGACTCGGAAAGAAGCACTTGCTGAAAGCTTGAAGACCCAAGGTGATCATGCTCCACTGGATTAAAGCTCATCGTTATGGCAATCACAAAGCAGGTATTATTGCCATAGTAGACTTTAGGTGGTACCCACATCTTAGAGAGGACTATCCCTAGGCTTAGCTGAATAAATGGTTAAGTCATAAAAAGCCTAGAGACTTGACAGTGAATTGGAACCCAACTTGGAAATATGTATTTGGTTTCACTGTCAGCTCGACCCGTAGATCTCACCGACCCCTCGGTAGAGACAGAATCTACCCATCGTGGTCAAGGACTGGTCAGCCAGATTGACAGAAGTACTGGAACATAGAATTGTCATTTTGGGAAACCTCTGACTGAGAGTCTCGTATACACCGACCCCTCGGTGATGAATTTAAATGACCCCTCGTGGTCGAAGACCCGTCGGTAAAAGATTTATGAGTCCTGGAACTTAGAACTTAGGTGGGCTTTAGAGAAAACAGACATATCGGTAATTCAAGATCGATCGAGAGTATCTAGGACAGACCCCTTGGTAAAGGGAGACAGGTCGTTTTGGGTATGACAGGTTTCTAGACCTGAAACTACTATCAACATGGTGTTTCCCCAGATTGAGCCTCTCGTATGGACCGACCTCTCGGTGCCATAATTGTCGACCCATTGGCGACACAGACATGTTGACCGGGAAAGAATATTACCGTTGGGAGTGCATTATTGTGCAATGGTCGGGTTGTTGAACGGTAACATTTCTAGTCACCGACCCCTCGATGCACCCGACTTGTCGGTACATTACCTTTGCTACCACTGGTTGCCTTCTCTATATAAACCAATCTTTATGCTACCAGTTGGTATCCTTAAATCAGTTGGACCCTCATCATTATCAGTGAGCTTAAACAAGGGCCAACAGAAGGATTACTCTCTCTCTCGTTCTTACACTTGGGGAATCAAATACAACCAATCATATGGATTGAGTTTGTGAAGAGAGAGAGAGGAAGAAAGAAAACTCATAAACAACCAATCTATTCATTTATTTTGAAAGTGAGAAATAGAGGAGATAGGATCATAAACTAGGAAAGTTGTGATCAAGCAAGTTTCCTTGTCACCCTGGATTGTGATTGCTTTACGACGGCTACAAGGAGGTGCGTCGGCACACATTGGGTGAAATCTTGAAGAAGCACACATCAAGATAAAGAGCTTAAAAGGAAAGTGCTTCTTGGTTTTATTTTTCTTTATAAAACCTTTGTTCTGAAAGTGGATTAAGGGGAATTTGCTGTAGAACCACTATAAAAAACTCTAGAGCGTTGTCTCTACCACAGTGGTGGGTGGAATTTCCAGCCAATTGGATAGGTGGAATTCAAATTCTACAGTTGTCGGTGAAATTCCCAACTGATTGAGTGAGATGGAATTCCTACTCTAATTGTGAGGATGTAAGTCCCCACTTAGTGGATTTGGGGATAGCTCCAGGATGAGCGAGTCCTAATAGTGGATGTAGGTTGGCTAACCGAACCACTTTAAATTGGTCTTATGGTGTTTGATCCTTGTGCATTTGTATTGTGTATTCAAGTACTCTTCTTAACACACATCACTTTGTATAATGATTATCTTTTACTACATATTGTACACAAACATCGATAATCAAGCATTATGTAAAGGGTCATAATCTTAGTGTGAACGTTTAAAGAATTTATAAACAATCTATCACATTAAACAAATCTCTTAATTAATGTTCCGTTGCACTTAAAACAATTAAAAAATTTGTAAACACTATGAAAAATAGGATTAGCCCCCCCCCCCCCCCCCCCCCCCCCCCCCCTCCTCCTTCTCTCCTCCTCCAGGGTCAATCATGTGTTCTAGTACCTTCGGAAATGGGACTTTCAATCGGTATCAAAGCCTCATGCTCCTGAGAAAGGATTTAACCATCCGAGTTGATCCATGTTAGAACAATGGCTATGCAAGAAATAAACTTGTGAATTTATTGTGGAATGAAACATGCTCTATGTCCTTAAATGGAATTTTAGTTTGGTGTGACATACCAAAAGTACTGATCAAAAAATCCATTTAAGTAACTGTAACGCCCCGCCCTCTCCTAGAAATCAGAGTCTATTTTTTGTTTTTAATAATAATAATAAAACATCGAAAGAGAGCGAGCGGCGTCACGACGCGAGTTAAGTTCAGACTACTCAAGTCTGAACCTTAACTGGCCACCCATGTGTACGTAGACTAGACCATGATAATGAATCACACATGGAACTAACAACAACTTGCGGAATAAACTAGACTATTTGCGGAATAGAATGACTAGATAGCAAGTAACAGTCTCAAATATTAATTAACATAAATAACCATCCATAGTTAGTAACCTAATCAAACCATAGCAAATTAATAACTTATTACATGTCCACAATTATAAATTCAAATGACAGTAATAAAGAAGTCTAGTTCAACATTCAAGCGCTTAGGCTTGACTCCCCTCCCGGTCATCGACCTTCTCTTTCCCATTCCTTGTACCTGCATTCTCCTCTGAGGATAGAATTAGGGCGTTAGATCAACGCGCCCAGTAGATTCCCGAATCAGGGCTACCACATGATTAACATATAAAACATGCATACATATCATAGTACATGATTAGGTTAAACAAGTAAAACCATGCTATGAAGTATGCACATGCAATGAGTCTCTCCCATCATGTACATTCATAGCCATCACTTGACGTGCCTCGCACCTTCAAGGTAAATCACAATACACTTCCATCTCTTCATCATTGAGTTGATTCATATCACATATTAATCCTCTTGGCGGGACTCTCATCACCTAAGGAGACCAATGTGACTATGATCATCATGTTACTCCTCCTGGCGGGACCCTCATCGCCTAAGGAGGACGGTAACTCATAATTGCAACACAGCATATCCTCAGTCATCATCCCATGTCCATGCATGAGATGCCAATGCTTTATATGTCAGTTGTAAATGCATAATTCATCATTCAAAATATGGTAAGTAATAGTATGTCAATATCTCATAAAACCCTCCAGGAAAACAGGTGTAAATGTGGTTACAAGTACGTAGGAAACTTACTGAAGATTCCCTTCAATAATTGATCTTTCTTTAGCGTCACCCGGTCACGACTCGCACTTCGTCAACTTCCGGTACCTTGTCCATACAATCATCAGTAAATCATATTATCACTTACTTGTTCATTCATATCTAAGACCCAACCACATCATGTGGGGTTCGGCCATGTCCATGGCCGAACATCATCAACTTAGAATTTGCCATTTTATGGGGTTCGGCCCTATACTTGGCCGAACCTTGTATTCCCACTCTTCCATCATCAAATGGTTCTCCATCACAACACTTTAAACCCTTTATAAAATCATGGAAATAATATCAAACACAACCCATGAACTTAGTCCATTTTTTTTCCAAAAACAGCCCACGGGGTTCGGCCATGTGCAATGATTCTCTTGATTTATTTTGTCCATCATCTACCCATGATTTGAATCCATAACTTAACCCTAACATTGATATGGTTCAGCCCTATACCAGCCAGCCAAAAACAGTAACCAAATCCTCATTTAATTCCCATAAAACATCATACTCTTACATACAAAATCATTTAATATTTTCATGGGGTTCGGCAATCCAAAGTGGCCGAACCCTATGTCCATGTTTTTGGTCCTCTTAAATATGTTTTAGATCTCATTTAGACAAGTAATAAACAGCATCACATTACTGTATTTTTTTTTTACCTCTTAAAACATCCAAATAAATTCATCAACTTGTCCAAATGACCATATTACTTCATGGGATTCGGCCATCCAAGATGGCCGATCCCCATGGTCCATTTCATCAATTTTAATCCACTGTTTTAGACCCATGCTAACTTCAGTCCTTATGTCATTCAAATCCATGTTTTTAACCCTCTTTAAAACATGCATTTGAATCACAAAGAAACCTCAAAAACAGTCCACAAAAGGTCCATGGTTTCTATGTTTCAAAACATCAAAACCAACCTATCTTTTACATGGGGTTCGGCCCTCCATGGTGGCCAAACCCAATGGTCATTTTTACCCTTTTTAAAACCTCTATTACTCAAGGTTAAAACCTTGGTGCATTCGGCCATAACCATGGCCCAATACATATGTGCATAACACACCATGGTTTGACATGGTTTTTGACTTTTAAGATCATCAAATCAAATCCACATTTTTCATGGGGTTCGGCCAACCAAGATGGCCGAACCCAATGGCATATTTTCTTATCCTTTTAAGCCATTTAATCCAAGGTTTAGACCTATGACAAATTCGGCCATACATGACCAAATTATGTCATCCAAATTTATAATTTCAAGCTCTTTAATAAACCAAGCACTTATGTAAAAAAAACTTACCAAAGTTCCTTGTTTTTAATCGTTACTTCCAATCCTTCTTTGCCTTCTTTCCTTTGCTGTTTTGTGTTTGATCTACTGGTGCAACACCTCTGCTGTTCCAGCTAGGAAAAACAAATTGGAGAGAGGGAGAGAGAGATGGAAATTCTTGGATTTCCAATTTGAAAAACGGCCAACCTTGGTGGTCATTCCCTTTAGTACTTCAGCCCCCAAGACCCCTCTATTCCCTCATCAATTCTTATAAAAAACGATGGGTCTTGGGTGCTATCCAATGCACCCCTTGGTACCTGCCTATGCAGCCTTTCAACTTCCCAAGCATCACCTCCAATTCCCATGCATTTCATTTAAGATTTATCATGGAAATCACCCCAACAAGTCCCCAACGTGTGGGACTTGTTTTGGTGGTTATGACTGAGCCAAACTACTCATATTCCCTCTGAACTCACTGATTTACAGTCCCATTGATTTCCATTTTGACTCACCCAACTCACATGTCCAACTCACCTCAATAATTGACAATCATTTAATGCATTTGAGTCAACTCATTCTTAATTCAAATTAAATAAAATCAGTTCCACTTAACCTGATTTAACTCACCATTGAACTCATTTGTGGGCCCACACAGTCGGCTGTGATCAACAAAGTCAACCCGACCCGTTGGGTCCCCCTTTAGCTCCTTGACCCGTTTTTGACTCCATGACCCAATTATGGGTATTTTGGTCTTGGTTTTCACATGTGCATCAGGCCTACCCATTTTTACTCCACTTGATTTCTAATCAAATCAGCTTAACCCCATTTAATTTAAACTCACACAATGGTCAAATAATCCATTAAGACCTGTTGGGTCCCATTTGGGCCCTTTGACCCATTTAGCCATTTTTGACCTAATGGATGTACATTATCCATTCAATCAAATTTGACACTTATAATATGCTCATAGGGTCTTAACTTGAGCAATGGGCCCCACTATTTTCTCTTTTAACATCATAATTAATAAATTTACCAATCCAGGGGCATTTTCGTAATTATCCATCTCATTGAGAAATTGGGGTGTTACAGACCCAATTTGACGTTCATTACCCATTCAATCAAATTTGACACTTATAATATGCTCATAGGGTCTTAACTTGAGCAATGGGCCCCACTATTTTCTCTTTTAACATCATAATTAATAAATTTACCAATCCAGGGGCATTTTCGTAATTATCCATCTCATTGAGAAATTGGGGTGTTACAGTAACAATGCTCTTCAAGAAATAAACTTTATTAGAGGATTCTTGGAAGAATGGTAAGAGTGTTTATCATATTTTGGGTAGCAACATGATAACAGACATGAGAGCTGTGTGGGTAGCTTCATACTTCATTTTCATACACTTAATTAATATATTCGATGGGAAATGAAAGTATGTTTTGTGTGCTGTGTCTCTCATTCCAATATTCATTATTTTACACACCAAGTGGAATGAGTTATGCTCATAGACACTTTGTCTTTGCTAAAGCCTGAAAATGCCTCATCACATGACATCACACACCTGGACAATATGCTTGAATCAGAATTATATGTGTCCAAGGTACTGGGATTGTTTGGATCCAGGAGAGGTCTGTAATCCATGTTTGTGCCTACTTTCAGAAGGGTAAATTGAAGCTTATAAAGGCACAAAACATATGTGAATGTATGTATCCACACTCGCATTGAAAGGTATATAAGCAAAGCTCGATGAACCATGAACATCTCAAGCACACACACACATATACACACATACCTAGTCTTCCCTCAAAATTAAAACTCAGGATGAAGGATAGACTAGTCGGAGGAATAGACAGATCAGTAATGTTAGGAATCAGAACACTGTCTGAAAGGGAGAAAATCGAAAAGAAAGACAGCTCGATACAATCGACACAGACCTGTCACTGGTCATGATCCGTTGGTAAGTCAGAGAGACTAAGTTAGAAAGTCTTTTTCTGCGAAAACGACAGATCATTTCAAAAATCGCCGTTCCTCCTCCCACTGAGCTCTAGCAATCCCCTCCTCTCCTCCCGTGCCATAGATTAGAAAATAGGATCACTTAGGACGAAATCTCAATGGAAAACCATAGCGTTTTTGTTTCTCCCACTTCAAGAAGCAAGGGTGTCATGGTGTTTGTGAGATTTAGAGTTCGGATAAGCCTTGGTCAGTTCTTCCCAAGTAACCATGGCGAGAAGAGAGACAACGAAATCACGGTCTCCGACCACCAGAAAAATCCCTGAGTCCAGCTCTCATTTCCTCAAGAGATCACACAGATTCGTGTAGGATACTCCAGAATCGAGCTCTACTCCTAAGAGTACTCATCACAGAAAAACCTATTCCCCTAAAACTGGATCCAGCCATCGGTACTCTCTCAAGTCTCAATCTGGACAAAACCTGAGAACCGAAGCAGAAGTAATTTCCTTGCTGGACAGCTCTGATGAAGAAGGAGGAGTGAATGTCGAAAATGCTGACACCCCTGAGCCACAACCCTTGATTCGATTTATCTGCAAAATCGAAGATCGTGTCTCTCTAATTGAGGCACATCAAGATGGGTTAGATGACTTCGTGGAAAGATCCACTCAGAATGTCCACGAAACAATCACTATGTTACAACGATCAACCGTCAACCTTTCCCAATGTATTGATCCTTCCCCTCCAGTATCTCCTCCTCTGAATGGCTCTGCTTAGGATAGCTTTTCATGACTTATGTTAATATTTTGGAAAAACTATGTTAACGTTTTGTATAAGCATCCATTTGCCCCTCTCTCAAACCATATGTACTGATTTGTTTATCAATGAAATGTTATAATTTGATTTATTGTGTGTGCTAATGTCTTCTATCTCATATCTATTATGGAGTATGTTGAAAAGACTAACATACAGGATCTGATGAGTTGGTTTCATATTGGCATGTTAGGGAGATAAGGATCGGGTTGTGATATTGCACACACCTTGGAGTTTAGGGAGCACAAAATATGTGCTAATTAGTATGTCATTGGTCACGACAGTGGAAGGAGGAAGATTGATGCAAGCTTGAAAGGAAGCTTGATAAACTTAGAGACAGCTAAGTTAGTGGGGAATAGAATCTAGTTTACTCCTTGGGGGAGATGAGTCAAAGAAGCTACAAAAGATAACTTGGAGAATGGGGGAGAAGACTCTAGGGAAGCTAGGACATTAGCCTGACTCGTGAAAGAAATAGCTAAAGCTAGAACTTGGTTTGTGCAGGGGAGAACAAACCTTGATGCATGAGATGTCTCACTGAACTATAGGTGAGAACCATGAGTTGGAGCAGAACCTAGTTAAGCACTAAAATGCAAGAAGCATGGGGGAGTACTTTAAAAATCGATGTCTGTCTACTAATCTTTGTCAATGTATGACACAATGGAAGAGAAATTAGTAGAAGCTAAAAAGACATTAAAACCAATTATGGAGGAATTGGTTAAAACCTTGGAGTTTGGGGAGATCAAAACTCAAGAAGATTGGTGACAATCTTCTCCTCAAACACTGGATAGTGTTTGATCACTAGAAAATCAGGGTGTATGGGGGAGCTTGTATACGTATCTTGTTTAGTCCATGAATCCGTATTTATGTTTTGGGACTAACCCCTCTAATGATTTTCTAGTACTGATTGCTTATGTGCTTAAACAGGTGAACAGGAAATGAAGCAAGCTGAACAATAATATGTGAAGATAATAGTCTTGTTTTCCATTTGAATAATGTACATGTAAACAATGTAATATTTTGTATTCAAATGAGATGTAATAAGGGTGTGGTTGTAATTGGGTTAGCTTCGAGGTTTTTGTCATGAAATTAACAAAGGGGGAAATTGTTAGTGCCTTTGCTTGACCAAGTCCCTAAAAGTTTGTCAATTCCATGACTAGGAAAGAAACACTTGTTGAAAGCTTGAAAACCCAAGGTGATCATGCTCCACCAGATTAAGCTCATCGTTATGGCAATCACAAAACAGGTATTATGGCCATAAATGACTTTAGGTGGTACCCACACCTTAGAGAGGATTATCTCTAGGCTTAACTGAACAAATGGTTAAATCATAAAAAGCCTAGGCAAGAAGCTAAACAGTGAATTGGAACCCAATTTGGAAATATGTATTTGGTTCACTGTCAGCTCAACCAGTCGATCTCACTGACCCCTCAATAGAGACAGAATTGACCCATCATGGTCAAAGACTAGTCAGCCAGATTGACAGAAGTACTAGAACATAGAATTGTCATTCTTGGAAAGCCTCTGATCGAGAGTCTCATATGCACTGACCCCTCGGTGATGAACTTAAACGACCCCTCGTGGTCGACGACCCGTCGGTAAAAGATTTATGAGTTTTGGAACTTAGACCTCAAGTGGGCTCTCGAGAAAACAAACATATCAGTAATTCAAGACCGATCGAGAGTAGCTAGGACCGACCCCTCAGTAAAGGGAGCAGGTCGTTCTGGGTATGATAGGTTTCTAGACTTAAAACTACTATCAACATGGTGTTTCCCCAGACTGAGCCCCTTGTGTGGACCGACCTCTCGGTGCCACAATTATCGACCCATCGGCGACACTAGCATGTTGACCGGGAAAGAATATTACAGTTGAGAGTGCATTATTGCGCAACGGTCGGGTTGTTGAACGGTAACATTTCTAGTCACCGACCCCTCGATGTACCCGACCTGTCGGTACATTACCGTTGCTACCACTGGTTGCCTTCTCTATATAAACCAATCTCCAAGCTACCAGTTGGTATCCTTTGTCAAAATCAGTTGGACCCTCATCATTATCAATGAGCTTAAACAAGGGCCAATAGAAGGATCACTCTCTCTCTCGTTCTTACACTTGGGGAATCAAATACAACCAATCATATGGATTGAGTTTGTGAAAAGAAAGAGAGGAAGAAAGAAAACTCATAAACAACCAATCTATTCATTGATTTTGAAAGTGAGAAATAGTGGAGATATGATCATAAACTAGGAAACTTGTGATCAAGCTAGTTTCCTTGTCACCTTAGATAGTGATTGTTTTACGACGGCTATAAGGAGGTGTGTCGACACACATTGGCTGAGATCTTTAAGAAGCACACATCAAGATAAATAGCTTAAAAGGAAAGTGTTTCTTGATTTTATTTTTCTTTATAAAACTTTTGTCCTGAAAGTGGATTAAGGGAAATTTGTTCTGGAACCACTATAAAAACTCTAGAGCGTTGTCTCTCGCACAGTGGCGGGTGGAATTCCCAACCGATTGGAAATGTGGAATTCAAATTCTACAGTTGTGGGTGAAATTCTTGTAACGCCCTGCCCTTTCTCACTCTACGTTTTCCGCAAATTAGAGTCTATTTTTTTTATAAACAAAGAGTGATAGAGAGCGGAACGTCACGACGAGAGCTAAGTCCAAACTTCTAAAGTTTGACCCTTAACTGGCCAACCCTATGTGTGCATGGACTAAGTCCATGAAAACGGTTCACATATAACAATATAAACATGCGGATTAAAATCATAACTACGGAATTATAATAGAACCTCATTCTATTCCATTTTCGATAGCAAAGTACTCCAAGTCTTTAATCAATAATTACCATAACATAATTACCCAACTAAACATCCAATCATAGCAAATTATCTAAATTATTACATGTCCGAAGTCTAGTTACTCAAATTACAAATTCATAAGTAACTCAATCAAAATATAAACTAAAAGCATCCAAGCTCCTATGCTTGGCCCTCCAAGCGTTCATCGTTCCCCTTCTTTCTTTTGTCATCCATTAGGGTAGAAGTAGGGCGTTAGAACAACACACCCACTATGTATTCCAATTAGAGCTAACACATGGTTAGTACAAAACATATATAATAATATCATAATGTCAAAAACCATATAAACCGTGCCATGTCATGATGTCAAATGCAATGAGTCCCACCCATCACAAGTACATATAAGTACCCCCACATAGGTCTTTCGGATGCCCTGACGGAGTGTGGTCCCTCCGGTTTCTTCTTGATGGAAATGCACATCAAGGTATCCCACAAAGGTCTTTCGGACGCCCCGAGGGAGTGTGGCCCCTCCTATTTCTTCTTGATGAAACGCATATCAAGGTATCCCACATAGGTTTTTCGGACGTCCCGACGGAGTGTGGCCCCTCCGGTTACATATCCTTCACCCCATGCCATGCATGAGATGCTAATGAATCACATGCTATTTTATATTGTAAATTTAGCATTAAAAGTCACTTTTGAAACATATCCTTTACAACATAAATTCATCAAAAATAAGATAAAAAACATTGTACATAAACCCATGCTTTCAAAGAGGTGGAATCCTACCAAAAATCACTAAGTGTCCTTGCTTCTTAATCCGGCAACCACTCACGATCGTGCACCGTTTGTGAGGTCCGTTACCTTAATACACAACAATTAATTATACCATGCTCAATTTGATTTCTATTTATATCTAAGTCCATAAGATACAACTTTGTGGGGTTCGGCCATACAACATGGCCGAACCTCACTTCCTTAATTTGGTGCCTTCCTTTTAGTCTTTTGATCTTTAAATTAAATCCAAGATCATGCCATCTTTGATTCATAAATCTAATCACCTTTACAATAATCACTTAACCTTGATACAACAAAGTCCACAAAACAATCCCCATGGGGTTCGGCCATGGTGCCGAACCCATGGTTCATTATTTTCACTTATTTACATCATTGCCATTGTTTTATCTATGGCTGTCCATTTCATTCTTTAAAACATGCTTAGGCTAGTAATAACCCACTAACATGGTTCATGGAGTTCGGCCATACGCCATGGCCGAACCCCTGATCTTTCATTTCTCATTCATTTAATCTAACATACATAAACATCAACTTTTCAATTCAGTCGACTGAATCATCCCGGATACACTCCTCTGCCTTACCCGCAGACCATCATTCGACTAAATCTGAGCCAAACCCTTCCTATCCTTAGTCAATCATCTTTCAGTCGACTGAATTAGAGATTCAGTCGGCTGACTTTGGGTTAGATTGACTGTATGTTCGGCCAGTATAAATTCAGTCGGTTGAAACCATGATTCAGTCGGCTGAATCCCCAACTAGCAACTTTCGTGTTTCATAAGCAATTTTTCAGTCTACTGAATCATAGATTTAGTCGGCTTAAACATGCCAGAAACATTTTCTTATCCGTTACGTCTGTGTTCAGTGAACTGAATCACCCGATTCAGTCGGTTGAAACTTCTAGAAACAATTTTCTATTTTTAGCCACCATTAGTTCAGTCGACTGAATCCCATATTCAGTCGGCTGAAACTCCCAGAAACTCATTTCTGATTCGTCCAATACCAGTTCAGTCGACTGACTGTTTTGTCAGTCTTCTCCATTACATACTTTGTACATCCTTTCTTCATGAAACTCCCTCCTACCATTATTACAACATATTTAACATCATCCAATTTTCTTCCATGGGGTTCGGCCATACACCATGGCCAAACCCTATGGTTCCTTTCTTTAAACAAAATTATCAAAATTACTTATCGGTTCCGTGACTCCTCCGGTTTTCCTTCACTCCGATTTGTTCTTCCGATCCTTTCCTTCCTTACTTCTTTGGCCGAAAGTGAGACTTGAGAGAGAAAGGGAGAGTTCGGCCTTGAACGTGTATGCCGTGCGCCCCTTGCTACCTCTCTTTTTATCAACCTTCCAATCGGTCATATATTGCTGAAATAGCAAGTGATGATTCCAGCCGTGTGTATAAGATTGCAATCGCTATTCCTCCTTTCCTTTGATCGGTTGCCCTCTCCTTTTTATCAACCTTCCAATCGGTCCTAATTAGAAGTTAGCCGAGCGCCCCCTTCAATTTAGCACCTTCCTTAGTATCACTCCCAACAAGGAAAGGACTCCTTTTAGCGCCTCATACATGGATTGCATATAACTCCCACATGGCAAAGCATCCTATCTCTATTTGGATTTATCTTCTTTATTAGACATCTTCTTTATTTAACAATCCCCTAGTATCAAGGAAATGACCCCTTTTAAAGATACACTAGCGCATCAAGTGGATGCGCATCATCATGGATACAGATATCTAATATTCGGCCATGCACAATTATCCCATTCCTAAAATCTCTCCATGTTCCCTCTATGCGCATGTCACTTAATCTAGATCATTTTAATTCAGCCCTATTTAATTTAAATTGGACTTATACCATAACCGTTGGGTCCTAATTGGGCCAATGACCCAACACCTTACCCATCTAAGGTCCATATTTAATAATTCACAAATTAAAAGGTTAATTTTCATATATATTAATAATTTGAAAATCCGGGGTGTTACAATACAACCCTCTTTTTAAAATTTTCGTCCCAAAAATCAAGTGAAGTAGGGTTTCAAACATTTATAGAAATAGCTCAGGATGAGCTGTTCTCATTTCCGACTCGAGTTCCCAAGTGGCTTCCTCAATGCCATGTCAATCCCGTACCACCTTGACAAACTGGATCGCTCGGTTCCGTAATACCCTTTGTTCAGTGTCCATCACTCGAACAGGTTTTTCGACGTATGCCACATCGCTTTGGACATCTATGTCTTGTACATTCGGTACATGAGAGGGATCAGGATTGTACTTCCTCAACATCGATATACGGAACACATCATGCAAAGATGCCAACTGTGAAGGGAGTGCCAATTGATAAGCCACGTCCCCCATCCTTCTTATGATTGAAAATGGTCCGACATATCTTGGCAACAATTTCCCTTTCTTTCCAAATCTCATGTGTCCCTTTCGTGGTGAGACTTTCAAGAACACCATGTCCCCCACTTCAAATTCAAGGAATCTCCTCCTCTTCTCAGCATAGCTATTCTGATGACTTTGCGTAGTCAATAGATGTTGCCGTATCACCTGTATCTGCGATGTAGTCTCTGTAACCAACTCAGGTCCAATTAGTGCAGGCTCACCAGCCTCTGTCCAGCACACAGGTGATCTCCATGGTCTAGCATATAATGCCTCAAATTGAGCCAGCTGGAGGCTTATCTGGTAACTATTGTTGTATGAGAATTCTACCAACGGAAAGTGATCCTCCCATCCACCCTTGAAATCTAGCATGCATGCTCTCAGCATATCCTCCAATGTTTGTATTGTCCTCTCAGACTGCCCATCAGTCTGTGGATGGAATGTTGTGTTAGTCAGTAGGTTTGTTCCCATGGCCAACTGCATGCTCTGCAATACTCTGCTTGTGAATCGATTGTAACACCCTGCCCCTTTTTCACTCACTTAGCTAGAAATCAGAGTCTATTTTTTTTTTTTTTGAAAGAAATAGTGATAAAGAGCACGGGACGTCACGAAGCGAGTTAAGTCCGAGCTTCTAAAGCCCGGCCCTTAACTGGCCAACCCCACGTGTGCGTGGAACTAAGTCCACGAGAACGGTTCACACGTAGAAAGTAAGCTTGCAGAATATAAACTTAATGCGGAATTATAATAGAGTCTATCCTACCAATTTTTAGATAGCAAGGAAGTTACATCACTTAATTAATAAAATACCACAAAATTAGAATGTCCAAAAATAAAATCCAAAACCATAGCAAGTAATCTAAATTATTACAGTCCAACGAGCTAAGTTACTTAAATTACATTCCCAAAATAAAACTTAAGTAAATAAACTAGCTCGCTCCTCCAAGCTCCTACGCTTGGCTCCGGTCACGTCCTTCCTTTCCTCCATTTCCTGCGTCATCATCTAAGGTGGAAGAAGGGCGTTAGATAACGCGCCCAGTAGGTACTCCGAGTAGAGTCAACACATGGATTAGTATAAACAAAACACATAGATATAACTTAATAACAAAACCATGCAAGTAAATGCAATGCCATGCAATGGGTGTCATATGCCATGAGTCCCACCCATCATCCATATCATCATTATACACTATCCCTCTTGATGGAAAAAACACATCAAGGTATCACAAACACTTAGTATCCCTCTTGATGGAAAAGCCTCATCAAGGAATCACAAACGCATAGTATCCCTCTTGATGGAAAAACCTCATCAAGGAATCACAAACACATAGTATCCCCATTTGTGTTTATCGGTCGCCCCGACGGAGCATGGACTCCGGTTTCATTTCATCCCTCCCATGCCATGCATGAGATGTAAGTGCAATATGCCATATAATAATACAAACCATAGCATTAAAATCCCATCATGAAGACATACCATTTGATACCAAAATAATTGAAGTAAAACATTCATATACACATAATCCATGGCTTTCAATGAGGTAGGAGTCCTACCAAAGACCAACTAATGTGCCTCGCGTTTCCGTCCACGAATTCGGTCACCGATCGCGCACTGCTTGCGAGATCCCGTTACCTTATTACACAACAACAAATTAACCCAATGTTTCAACCATGTCTAAGTCCACCATTCATGCCTTAGTAGGGTTCGGCCATACACCATGGCCGAACCTCACTAATTAGGTTTTGGTCCCTTTTTGATCCATTGATCATTTTAATCTTGAGGGTCTAAAATCAGCCACCCTTTGGTTCATTTATCCAACAATTATGGTCAGCATTAAAAGTCCCCAAGTCCACAACCATCCCCCATGAGGTTCGGCCATACACCATGGCCGAACCCATGGTTCTTCATTTTTGGCCATATTTACATTTTTGGCACTCCTTCTTCCATGGTTAAACACTTCTTCCATTCATGCACATCTATGTCCATAACTGATCCATAAGTATGGATCCATCAATGACTCATCAACCATGACATAAAAATCATTATACATCATCCACTTCCTTAACTTAATACCCATTCATTTTAAACATGCATAAATCCATACTTAACCCATAAAAAGGGTTCATAAAATGGGTCATGGGGTTCGGCCATACACTATGGTCGAACCCATGATGTCATTTCCTCCTCTTTCTTGGATCCTTTATCACATTTTAGATCCACAACAAGGTCCCTTCTTGAGGGAGTTTCAAACATACATTTATGTCATCATCATTTACTACTTTTAAACCTTCTAAACTTACCAACATTCCCCATCATCTTCATGGTTCTAAAAACATTTAAATCCACCAAAATCTCTCCATGGGGTTTGGCCATACAACATGGCCGAACCCATGGTCCATAGTTCATCTTTATTTGTAACATTTAAGACTATAAATAATCATCAATATTTCTCCATGGTTTCCCTCACTTAACCCCTTTAAAATTTACTAACTTTTAACCATTCAAAACCTCAAAAATCATTAACCATCATTCCATGGTTTCCATCCTTTAAACCCCTTAAAAATTACTTAATCTCCTTCGATGGGGTTCGGCCATACAACATGGCCGAACCCTATGGTTCATTATTTCTTCAAAAATCATATTTCCATGATTTGTTACTTGATGGTTCTCATCCAAGAAACCCTAGGGTTTGGCCATGCAAAGGCCAAACCATACATCTTGATCACCATATTTTTGACATGCATGAGGTCCTCTCCATGTATCCATAACATTTAGGGTTCGGCCATGCAATGGCCGAACCATGGTCTTTTACCCATCTTTGCCATGCGTGCATTCATAACCCATAAATATACATAGTGTCCTTAGTATTCCATTATTTTACTTAACCTATCTTACCCATTAGGGTTTGTCCATTTCTCATCCCCTTTCTTGGATGGATTTTAGATCCATGGCCCATAATATTTTGGCCACCAATTTAATCCATGGAAAATGGACTCCATGGTCTCCTTTTAACTCTTTTGAAAATAAACTCTTGTTGAGGACTAATTACCAATCCCGCGGCTCTTCCGGTTTCCTTTTTGCTCCTCTTTGATCCTTAGCCTTCCTTCTTCCTCTTCTATTTGATCTTCGGCCACTATACGAGCTTGATCAAGATGAGATCACCAAGGGTTGGTTCGGCCAAGATGGAGGTAGGTTTGAGAGAGGGAGAGGAGGAAAGAATGGAAAATATCCTGTCTTGGGTCTTGGGAGTGTGGTCGGCCAAGCTTGGGATCTCCTCCTTTTCTCTAAGTCTTTTTCTTGTCTTTCTCCTTGTGTGAGGGTCTGCCAAGAGAGGGAGGGAGAGAGGGAGAGAGTGAGATGAGAATGAGATGGGAAAACCCTGATTTTCTCATCTTGTTTTGTGTTGCTTGGGATAGACTCCACCGCCTCTCCTTTGACCAATGTATGGTCTTGCATGCCCTTAATCTCAGGCCTCTTGTCTAGTATACCACCCATGTACACGGTTTTGGGCTTGGGTTTTGTTGGTGGTTTGGTGGTTTGGGTGAGGTGGAACCACCACCTCACAATGGGACAATGCATGCCCTAGCATGTCCACCTTCTAAGGATCTTGTCTAGCCATGGAGGGTGCATGCCCTCCACATGGCACACCCAACCCCTCCCATGGCCAACGGTTTTGGCTCCTTTACCATGGATGGTTTGGTGGTTTGGATGAGGTGGAACCAGCACCTCATTTTTGGCCAATGCATGCTCTCCACCTAAGCTTTTGGTCTAGCCAAGGGGAGAGCATGCCTTCCACATGGCACTCCACCCATGCCAACGGTTTTGGGTGGGTTTTGTCTTGATGGTTAGGTGGTTTCCATGAGATGAAACCACCCATTTCCTAGGTGACTCACCCCCATTGAACTCACTCCATGTAATGCAACTCATTTATTCAATTTGATATTTAACTTAGGTCATTTAATTACATAATTTAATTCCATGTATTTCTCTTTAATTTCTCCATGAATCCACCCATGGTTGACCAAGTCAACCATGCTGGCCGGCCCCACCAATGCCTTGGCCCACCCACCACCTCACTTGATGAGGTGGAGTTGGGTCCCACTTGATTATGCCACCTTGATTTATTCCAACTTAACTTAGGTGATTTTAATCAATTTATTCAATTCAATTCACCTTGATCCTCCTCAATTCCCTTTGACTTATCCATGGTTGACCAAGTCAACCATAGTGGTCGGCCCCACCTATGTCTTGGTCCACATGCCACCTCACTTGATGAGGTGGAGTTGGGCCCCATTTGATTATGCCATCTTGATTCATTCCAATTTAACTTAGGTGATTTTAATCACTTCATTCCATTCCATTTACTTTGATCACTATTGGGTCCATGGCCCAATTAAATTCACCTCCTACCCATTTACCCTAATGCTCATACACTCTTGACCCATTGGGTCCCAAATGGGTATTTGACCTAATTAACCATAATTGACCCAATTAATTGGAAATTATCCAACCCATGGTTTATCGGACCATACTTGGGCCATTGCTGAAATTTTGATCCATTTGCCATTCATTCCACCAAAATTCTTAATTCCAACCATTAAAATAAATAATAGCCGATATAATTATTATTTAAAAATCCAGGCTATTACATCGACCATCTCTGTCGGACACAATAGTCCGAGGAATACCATGCAATCTGATGATATCTTTGATATACCGCCGACCCAAAATCTCAGATGAGTCTGTCATCTTAATGGGAATGAAATGTGCAGACTTGGTCAGTCGGTCTACCACAACGCATATCGCATCGTTGCCCTTTGAAGACCTTGGCAACCTTGTCACAAAATCCATGGTGATGTGCTACCCATTTCCATTCTGGCACTGGTAAGGGTTTGAGTAACCTTGGTGGCTTCTGATGTTCCATCTTAACCTGTTGACACGTTAAGCAATGAGCCACAAATTCTGCCACATCTCTTTTGAGTTTGTGTCACCAGTAATGTCTCTTCAGGTCGTGATACATCTTGGTGCTGCCCAGATGAATAGAGAGTTTACTCTGATGTACCTCAATCAGTAACACTTTTCTACAGCTCTTAGGCACATATATCCTTCCTCGGAATACAAGACCCTGCCGTGGTCGTAACTCCCATTCCGGTATGACTTCACCAGTAGACATCTTGGCCCATATCTCTTCCACTTTCGGGTCTATCCGCTGTTCCTATTCAATTTTGGTAACCATGTTGGACCGTATGATCAAATTGTACATACTCCCATGGTTATTGATATATAAATTGAACTCTCGTATGGTATTCAGCATGTCCCATTCTGTCCTGATCAAACATGCCACTGATGCATGTGATATGCGGCTGAGGGCATCTGCCACCTTATTCGCCTTGCCAGGGTGATAACGAAGTGCGAACTCATAATCCTGCAGATATTCCATCCATCTGCGCTGCCTCAGGTTGAGCTCTTTTTGATCAAGTAAGTACTTCAAGCTCTTATGATCTGAAAACACTTCAAATTTCTCGCCGTATAGATAATGTCTCCAGCTTTTGAGAGCGAAGACCATTGCGGCTAGTTCAAGATCGTGCGTTGGATAGAGGCGTTCATGTATTTTCAATTGTCTTGAACTATAAGCCACCACACGATGAGTTTGACTGAGGACGCACCCAAGTCCTTCTCCTGAAGCGTCGCATTGTACCTCACAATCCTTGCCTCTTTCCGACAAAATTAAGATAGGTACAGTTGTAAGTCTATTCTTCAGCTCTTCAAATCTCCAGTTGCACACGCCTGACAACTCAAATTTGACTACTTTCTGAGTGAGTCGGGTCAGTGGAGATGCAATCTTGGCGAAGTCCATTATAAACTTCCTGTAGTAACTAGCCAATCCCAAGAAGCTATGGATCTCGGTTACATTCTTTGGCGCTTTCCATTCTCCCACTGCCGCCACTTTAGCCGAATCCACTGCTATACCTTCTGTTGATATGACATGTCTCAAGAAGTTAACCTTGGGTAGCCAGAATTCACACTTGCTGGCTTTGGCATATAGCTTGTTCTTCCTCAAAGTATCCAGAACTATCCTCAGGTGCTCAGCATGTTCTTCCTGAGTTTTGGAATAAATCAAAATGTCATCAATAAATACAATGACAAATTGATCCAACTAAGGACGGAAAATCCTGTTCATTAGATCCATGAATACAGCCGGTGCATTGGTGAGTCCAAACGTCATGACTACAAACTCATAGAGTCCATACCGCGTTCTGAAGGCTGTCTTCTCTATGTCTTCCTCCCTAACCCGGATTTGGTGGTATCCGGACATCAAATCAATCTTAGAGAAATGGCTGGAACCTCTAAGTTGATCAAATAGATCATCGATCCTGGGTAGAGGATACTTATTTCTGACAGTCAACTGGTTCAGTTTTCAGTAATCCACACACATACTGAGTGAACCATCCTTCTTCTTCACAAATAAAATCGGAGTTCCCCAAGCCGATGTACTGTTCCGGATGCAACCCAGTCTGAGCAGTTCATCAATCTTCTTCTTTAACTCAGACATCTCTGCTGGTGCCATTTGGTAGTGTGGTAATGACACTGGTGTAGTGCCAGGGTACAACTCGATTTCAAAATTAATCTCCCTCATTGGAGGCAAGCTAGGGAGTTCTGTTGGGAATACATCCGCATAGTCCTTTACTATTGCCGGAAGTTCAGCCACCGGTGCCTTGTTGATTCTGATACTATTCAATACCAGGTGACTCAACCCTTCATGCAGTCTGCTTTGTTTGTCTGTACGCACCGCATGTTGTTTTCCCTCGGGGGACCAAAATGTCACCCTGCGGCGATAGCAATCAATGTTGGCCTAAAAACTGGTCAACCAGTCTATGCCGAAAATAATATCGTACTCTGTCATATCGAGTACCAAATAGTTGAACTCAAATCTGAGTCCAGCGAGTTCAGTATTCATTACTTTGCATATAAGCCCCAATGATGTGTCTCCGACGGGGGATACAATGGTGAGTGATGTGGATAGTTTTTGTACTAAAGTTCCAGTTGCAGATATGAATGCAGCAGATATGAAAGAGTGGGATGCTCCAGAATCAAATAAAGCAAAGGCGTAGGAACTACTGACTACAGCCATACCTTGAATCATAGAGTGATCCACTGCTGTTGGAGGAGCTAAGGTGAATAACCGTCCAGATCCTGTAGGAGCCCTGTCCTGCCTGATTAACTGTTCTGCCTCCTCGTGAATTAGCTGGCCTAACTGGCGGACGAGATGAACCTCTGGAATAAAAGGGTTTGTTGAGTTGTGGGCATTCCCTCTTAAAATGGCCCGTCTGATCACAATGGAAGCAGTTGTTCACCCCTCTGGGAGCCTGAGTGACTAATGCAGATGGGAAGGGATGATTAGGACGAAAGCCCCCTGTTGACCCAGTGGATGGTGAGGGTCTGCTAAAGTTCGGTTGGAACTTCTTGTTGGTCTAAAGTGTACCCCTCCCACTCTAAGCTCGGCGGTTGTCAAAACGCGTTAACTCAACCATCTCTTGCTCTGCTATAGTGGCCCTGCTGACCACCTCTGCCAATGTAGCTACTTTAAATATAGTTAGTTACCTTGGCCCTTATGCTTGGCCTACGGCCCCGCTCAAACTTGCGTGCCCTTCGATACTCTCTATCCACCATATAGAATGCATAGTAAGACAAACTAAGAAACTCCTGGTGGTACTCTGCCATAGTCATGGTACCTTGTACCAAAAATAGAAAAGCCTGAGTCTGGCGTTCCTTCTCCTCCTCAGGGAAATAATGATCCAGGAAGGTAGCTGAGAACTGTTCCCAAGTCATTGCAGTCCTCTCTCCTTTCAGAAGGAGTGCTTACTGCTTCTCTACCACTTCCCACCATTTACCGGCATCATCGATCAGTTGTGACGTGGCCAGTAAAATTTTGTCAGCATGACTCGTGATCTTGAGTAGGGTCAGGATCTGAGTGATCTTCAGCCAATTTTCTGCTCCGATAGCTCCTTCTCTCCCTTTGAGTAAGGAGGGCGCTGTTGCTGGAAGTCCCTGACCATGCTCCTGTCATTGGTCTCATTGGTGGTTCCATTCCCGTTCAAGCGTTGTTGAAGCACTGAAGTGATCACCGCTTGAACCAAGTTTTGTAGTTCAAGAGGCACCATCGGTATATTCACGCTGCTTTGTTCTTCCTCCTCGTGGTGGGATGGTTGTTCTTCCTCTTCATGTCGAGATTGTCGTTCCTCCTCTTCATGTTGAGATTTATCTACCTCCTTTTCCTTCCCCTTCTGGTTTTGCCGGGTATTTCTCTTTCGAGGCATTTTCCCTAAGCCATTGAAAAAGGTCATGACTTAGTTTTCATCGTAAAGTTTGTATTTTCCTACTTTTGGGGAAATTTCCAAATAAGCGCTCCTGATTTTTCTTTGTTTATGGGGAAATATATCCTATTTTGCTATGTTTGATAAATCCAATTATTTTGACTGTACTTCCTTTGCTATGTCCATTGTTGTTCTCAGATTGAATGTTCTGTCTGAGTCTAACGAAGTAAATTAATGCACGGGGGCCGGATTAATTTACTCCGAAAGATTCAATCTTTCTGGTTCACTCCGATACCAACTGTAACGCCCAGCCCTTTCTCACTCTATGCTTTCCGAAAATCAGAGTCTATTTTTCTTTTTTTTTTTATAAACAAAGAGTGATAGAGAGCAGAACGTCACGACGCGAGCTAAGTCCAAACTTCTAAAGTCCTACCCTTAACTGGCCAACCCTATCTGTGCATGGACTAAGTCCATGAAAACGGTTCACACATAACAATATAAACATGCGGATTAAAATATACCTGCGGAATTATAATAGATCCTCATTTTATTCCATTTTAGATAGAAAAGTACTCCAAGTCTTTAATCAATAATTACCATAACATAATTATCCAACTAAACATCCAACCATAATAAATTATCTAATTTATTACATGTCCGAAGCCTAGTTACTCAAATTACAAATTCATAAGTAACTTAATCAAAATATAAACTAAAAGCATCCAACCTCCTATGCTTGGTCCTACTCGCGTTCATCTTTCCCCTTGTTTCCTATATCATCCACTAGGGTAGAAGTAGGGCGTTACAACAACGCGCCCAGTAGGTATTCTGATTAGAGCTAACACATGGTTAGTACAAAACATATATAATAATATCATAATGTCAAAAACCATATAAACCATGCCATGTCATGATGTCAAATGCAATGAGTCCCACCCATCACAAGTACATATAAGTACCCCCACATAGGTCTTTCGGACGCTCCGACGGAGTGTGGCCCCTCCGGTTTCTTCTTATGATAGCCCGAAATTTTTAAATCAATATATTTGTGGATATTATTTATTTTAATGGTGGAAATTGGGGAGTTTGATGGAGTAGATGGTAAATGGATCAAAATATGGACAAAGGCCCAAGTATGGCCCAATGGACCATGGATTGGAATTTAAATTCATTTAAAGGGTCAATGATGGTCAATTGGGCCAAGAGTGGTCCAATTGGGCCCAATACCCATGTGGGACCCAATGGATCAAGATGATGTAAGTTCTAAGGTAAATGGGTAAGAGGAAAATGTAATTGGGCCATGGGCCCAATGGTGATCCAGTAAGAGGAATGGATTGAATTGGAAATTAAATCATCTAAGTAAATGTTAATTGGACCCAAGTGACGTGGCCGAATGGGGCTCACCTCCACCTCACCAAGTGAGGTGGCATGTGGATCCAGAGATTGGTGGGGCCGGCCACCATGCTTGAATTGGTCAACCATGGGTGGAATAATGGGATTAGGTTAAGTAGGAATTAATTAACCTAAGTTAATTATCTAGTTAATTAATTAAATAAATTATTCAAATGAGGGCCAAAGGTGGTCAAATGGTCAAAGGACCAAAAGCCATCTTATCTTTAAAGACACCAAAACGTTGGCTTGGTGGTGGTTATCCCAACCACCACCATAAAGCATGGAAAATATCTTAGGTATGGTAGGTGGAGGAATTAATTACTTAACCAATGAGATAAGCCTTATTTTTTCCCCATTTCTTATTCCATTCTCATTTTTACTCTTTCCATCTTTCACTCTCCCTCATTGCCGTCCTACACCTAAGGAGAAGAAAGAAGAAGAGAAACCATGGAGGAAAGAAGAAAAGAAAGCTAAAAAAGAAGAAAAAAAAATTCAAAGCAAAGGCCCACCACTCCAAGATCAAAGGTTGGGATCTTCTTTCTCACCATCTCCTCCTCTCCCTCTCTCAAGCACACCCCATCTTGGCCGAACCCAAGCCTTGAGGTTTTCACCATGGATCAAGCATCTTAACCGATCAAACAAGGAGAAGAAGAAGAAAGAAGGCCAAGGAGTCCGACGGGAGCAAAGAAAGTCGGAGGAGACGACGGATTATAAGTATTTTTTTTAAACAAGATATTTGGATTTTGTTTTAGGGTTTAAGATTTGGGATCCATTCTTGTTAAATTTGATGGTGGCCAAATGATCATAGGCCTTGGATCTCAAATCCATCAAATGGAAGGATGGAAAGATGGGCAAACCCTAAATGGGTAAATTAGGGTTAAGGAAAAATAAATGGATTAAGGATGTAATGTATTTAAATTATTTAAGCATGGAATTATGCAAATTTCGAAGAAAATTATGGGCCATAGGGTTCGGCCATGTAGTATGGCAGAACCCCAAGGTGGGTGATAGGCATGTATGAATTTTTTTAGGGTTTTAAGGAATGGAGGATGATTTAAGGTTTGTATGTGTTTATTGATTAAATGTGGTAATTCTTTTTAAAGGGATATTGAATGAAAATCATGGAAAGATGGTTTATGTTTTTTTTTAAGGTGCTAATGATTAAATATGGTGATTTGTAAAGGGTTGTTAAATGAAGAAATTCATGGAAGGAATGATTAGGATTAGTAGGGTTTCTAGTGATTAAATGTAGGAAATTTTTAAAGGGGCTTAAATGAGGAAATGCATGGGCGGTGTGAATGGTGTTGGTAGCCTTAAAAGGCATGGGGAAACTTTGATGAATTAAGTGTTTTGGAAACCATGAAAAGAATGGGAAGTATGGCATGACTAAATGAGTCATTAATGGACTCAAGAAAATGTACCAAAATGATGAATCATGAGCCATGGGTTCGGCCATGGTGAATGGCCAAACCCTATGGTGATGAAATGGTAGGTGATTAGGTGATTTATGAGGGTTTTAAAGAATGGAAGCTATGGAGGATAATTTATGATTTTTAGGGTTATGCGGTTGTAAATTTGAAGGGTGTAAAAATAGGGAGGAATGGTTGAGAATGGGATAGTTTAAAATGGATTTTTAAGTGTGGGAAATAATGTTTTAAAAATAAAACCATGGAGAGATTTTAGGGATGGAATGTTTTTAAATCCTATGGTAATGTAATGGTGGTTTTTAAATGGGTTTAAAAGGATAGAAAATGTGGAGTAAGGTGTTAATGTATTGGAGGTTTAAAGAGGGTCAAGTGTTTGTAAGTTTTAAAGGGATGTTAGTGAAGAAAAGCATGGAAGGTGGTTAAGTGATTTCAATGGGGAAGGTTGGTAATGTTGATGAACTCAAAATGATAAACATAATGTTGATCAAAGGGGTTAATGATTTTGAAGGTTTTGAATGAAAGAATAATGGTAATTTTAAAAGGGGTTTTTAAATGAGGGAATCCATGGATGAAGGTTAATGTTTTTTTTTTATGGTCTTAAATGTCACCAATGAATGATGAACCCATGACTCATTTTTATGAGCCACTTGATGGGCTAGGTATGGGACTATGAATGTGTTTAAATGGATGGAGAGTAGACTAATTAAATGGCTGATTTCTAATGTGGTTATGTCATGGTTAATGAGACATCAATGGATCCATTTTGTGAACCAATTGATGGACTACGATTAAGGTATATGCATATGGATTAATTAATGGGGATTAGGGTAATCAAGTGGCTAATTTGTGATGATGTTATGGCCAAGGAGTCATTAAGGGATCCAAGTCTATGGATCAATTGATGGGCTAAGTATGGGGTTATATATGTATTGAATGAATAAAGGTTAAGTTAATTAAATGGTTGATTTCAATGATCTTATGACGTGGTTAAGGGGTCATTGACGGACCTAATTTATGGATCATTAATGGGTCTAAGGTATGGATCAATTATGGACCATAATGTACATGGATAAATGAGTGATTAGTCATGGAAAAATGGTAGTGGCAAAACCGTAAATATTGGCAAAAATAAGAAACCCATGGGAGATGATCATGGACCTAGGGGATCTAAGTAATAACCTTATGTGTAATAGCCCGAATTTTTAAATCAATATATATATGGCAATTATTTATTTCAATAATGGAAAAATGGGAATTTTGATGTCATGGATGTTAAATGGATCAAAAATTTGGGCAAAGGCCCAAGTATGGTCCAATGGACCATGGATTGGATTAGAACTCATTTAAGAGGGTCAATAATGGGCAAAGAGGGCCCGATAACCATGTGGGATCCAATGGATCATAATTGATCCAAGCTCTAAAGTAAATAGTGGAAAATAATTTAGTTGGGCCATGGGCCCAATGGTGACCCAATTAATTGAATTGATCACCTAAGTTAATGAGGAAGTAATCAAGTGAGGTGGCACATGAACCAAGGAAAAAGGGTGGGGTCAACATCATGGTGACTTGGTCAACCATGAGTAAATTGGGTGGACTAAGGTGAATTAGATTGATTAAAACTAGTGTAAAATTATCTAAGTTAAAATTGATGGAATTAAAGTGATATGGCCAAATGAGGCCCACCTCCACCTCACCAAATTGAGGTGGCGTGTGGACCCAAGAAATTGGTGGGGCCGACCACCATGGTTGACTTGGTCAACCATGGATGGATTCATAAGGAAGGATTAAGGAAATTAATGAAATTAAAAATTAAAAAGGGATTAACTAACCTAAGTAAAGAAGTAATTTAATTAAGTAGATGGGTCAACTTAGAGTCAAGTGAGAAAGTCAAAGGGGACAATGGCCCTAAGATTGGGGGCATGCAAGGCCATACCCCTCCATGCTTGGTTGGTGGGAGCATCATGGTGGAGTGTAGTATGGGCCAACCAAGATGGGATGTGCTTGATCTCATTTCACATCTCCTTTCCGTCTCTCTCTCTCTCTCTCCCTCTTTCACACACCAAAACCGTCCCTCACTCCATAGAAAAGAAAAGAAGAAAACTTAGTAGGGAAGAAGAAGCTAGGAGTTGGCCGATCATTCCTAAGACCCAAGACTTGAGATATCTTCCCATTCCCTCCTCCGTTTTTCCCTCTCAAAGCTGCTACACCTTGGCTGAACCAAACCTTGGTGACCTTACCCCGATCAAACTCACCACTGGCCGAGTATCAAGAAGAAAGAAGAAGGAGAAAGGGAAAGAATAAGGAACAAGAGGAGCAAGAGACAACCGAGAGAGCCACGGGTTGTAAGTATCTCTAAACAATATATTAATTTTTCGTAATGGTAAAAAAATGGAATATGGTAAGAGAAATCGCGAAGGAAAGAGGTCCAAAACATGCAATGGAAAGGACTGACGAAACAGTCAGTCGACTGAATCAGGATTCAGTCGACTGAACAGATAATGAACGAACCAGAAATGAAGTTCTGGGAGTTTCAGCCGACTAAATCAGGGATTCAGTCGACTGAACTGACAATGGACGAATCAGAAACGAGCTTCTAGGAGTTTCAGCCGACTGAACTAAAATTTCAGTCGACTGAACTAATGGTGGCTGAAAACAGAAGGAGTTTCTGGGAGTTTCAGCCGACTGAATCTTATGATTCAGTCGACTGAACATAAACGCCTCGGAGAAGAAAGAAGATTATGGAAGTTTCAGCCGACTGAATGTGTGATTCAGTCGACTGAAATAATACTTATTGAACACGTAAGTGGTTAGTGATATCTCAGCCGACTGAATCTATGATTCAGTCGACTGAAAATGAACTGGCAAAACGAACAGATAATCTGAGGCAAAGTCAGCCGACTGAATCTATGATTCAGTCGACTGAAAGAGTAGGAACCATGTTTCAGCCGACTGAAACTGAACTGGCAAGAACAGACAGACAATCTGATTCAAAGTCAGCCGACTGAATCTGTGTTTCAGTCGACTGAACTCCTAATTCAGTCGACTGAATTGAAGGGTACGGTTTTGAGTATTTTAAGTGATCGCTATTAAGCTGGTAGAAGAAATGGAAAATTATGTTAAATTAAAGGGACTGATTTTAATGATCCTACAACACGATTTGGTAAGTCATTAACGGACCTAAGTGTATGGAACAGTTATGGATTAAGTTATGTGTGTAATTTTAGTCATTGGGAAGAGAGTATATTGTGGGATGATTATGTTAATCTTGTAACGTGGTTAAAGACCATTAATGAACATAGGTTTACGATCAGTTAGAGACTTAATCGTGGATAAGATATAGACTAACTCGGAAATGCATAATAAGGTATTGGCACATCGCAACGGTACGCGAACGGCGACCGGGATTGTCGGACGAGAACAGAAAAAGGAAGTTATCATTATTTGGTAGGATTCCTACCTTTTTGTAAGCGATGGATATATGATGGTATTTTAAATTATTTTGGTTTGGCTTATGATGGAATTATGATTATGATTTATCTTACGATGAGTTTTAAGTTATGAATTATATGGACTATATTTTAACATTATGCATTATATGGCTATGTATGGTACATCAAAATTATGGTTTATCTATATATACTACATAGCATAATGCACTACATCTCATGCATGGCATGGGCGGAAAAAAATAAACAAACCGGAGTCCATGCTCCGTCGGGACGACCGAGAACAGACATGGGGACATTGATATGGTATCACCGGAGTCCATGCTCCGTCGGGACCACCGAGAACAGACATGGGGACATTGATATGGTATCACCGGAGTCCATGCTCCGTCGGGGCGACCGAGAACAGACATGGGGACATTGATATGGTATCACCGGAGTCCATGCTCCGTCGGGGTGACCGAGAAGCAAGCATGGGGACACCTTGACGAGGATTTGCCGTCAAGGGGGATAAGACATTTCATGATGATGTAGATAATGGGTGGGACACATGATATAGCACCCATGGCATAGCATTCATCACATGTTTATTTGGTTATATGTTACTTTATCGGTATGTGTATCATCACTAATCCATGTGCTAGCCCTACTCGGAGTCCTACTGGGCTCGTTGACTAACGCCCTACTTCCACCCTAGCTGGTGATGCAGGAGACGGAGGAAACAGTGGACGTGACGGGAGTCAAGCTTAGAAGCTTGGGAAAGCAGCTATTTTGTTTATCAAGTTTTATTTTGGAAATGTTGTAACTCAAGTAACATAGCTTGTTGAATTGTAATAATTTTGGATCTATTACTATGGTCTGGATTAAACTCTGTATGTTAACATTTTGAGATATAATCATGAACATGGGGGTATTTTGGTAATTTGATGTTGTATCTTCCCTTCTATCTAAAAACGGTAGGATAGTATCTAGTATAATGTTCCGCATGTAATTATGTTCCGTGAGCTTACCTCCTACGCGTGAACCGTACTCGTGGACTTCGTTCCTCGTACGAGTAGGGTTGGCCAGTTAAGGGCCGGGCTTTATGAGTCCGGACTTAACTCGCGTCGTGATGTCCGCGCCGTGTTCACTTTGATTTAATTCAAAAAAAAAAAAATAGACTCTGAAATATTGTGAAATGGGGCGGGCGTTACATTATGTATGACTAATAAAGCCTAGGGTGGCTGGTTTTTAAACTCATGAGATTCAAATATTTAATTGATTAAACGGGACCCACAAAACTACATAGTGAGGTTCGGCCATGGTGTATGGCCGAATCCCACTAAGGTATGATTAATGGACTTAAAAGGTTAAAAACGTAGACTAATTGATATGTGTAATAATGTACCGGACATCGCAAGTGGTGCGTGATCAGCGATCGGATTATCGGACGAAAGCGAGAAAGGACGCTAGTCGGTATTCGGTAGGATTCCTACCTTTTTGTAAGCCATGGATTATGTATTATGTATGGGTTTTTCCTTGATTTATTTTGGTAAGCATATGATTGTTTTAAGATGGGTTTTAAGGCTATGATGTGTATATTGATGCTTTGTTTGATCTATTTGTTGATAATCAAATTATATGTTTTATTGATGGGATTTTAAATGCCATGGCTTGTGCTATCATATATATTACATGGCATATGACATCTACATCTCATGCATGACATGGGAGGGATATGGCATGGGAAGGATGAGATATAACCTGGAGTCCATGCTCCATCGGGGCGACCGAGAAGCAAACATGGGGACACCTTGACGAGGCCTTGCCGTCAAGGGGGATGGATGATTTGTGACTGTTTATATCTTGACGAGGTTTTTACCGTCAAGGGGATGATTTGTGATTGTTTATACCTTGATGAGGTTTTGCCGTCAAGGGGGATGATTTGTGACTGTTTATATCTTGACGAGGTTTTTACCGGCAAGGGGGATGATTTGTGATTGTTTATATCTTGACGAGGTTTTTCCGTCAAGGGGGATATGGCAGCATGATGGTATGGATGATGGGTGGAACTCATGACATAAGACACCCATTACATGACATTGCACCAAATTGCATGATTTTGGATATGATATTATCTATATGTTTTGTTATCACTAATCCATGTGTTAGCCCTACTCGGAGTCCTACTGGGCGCGTTGTCTAACGCCCTACTTCTACCCTAGCTGATGAAACAGGAGATGCCGGAAACAGAGGACGAGACGGAAGCCAAGCTTAGGAGCTTGGGAAAAGCGAACGGCTTAGTTTACTTAGTTTATTTTGGAAAAAAATGTAATTTGAGTAGCTTAGCTTTCGGAATGTAATAAATTTAGATTTCTTGCTATGTTTTGGATTTTATTTCGGACATTGTCATTTTGAGGTAATTTAGTAATTTAAATGATGTAATCTTCCCTGCTATCTAAAAATTGGTAGGATAGGTTCTATTATATTTCCGCACTTAATTTAGTATTCCGCAAGCTTGCTTTCTACGTGTGAATCATTCTCCGTGGACTTCGTTCCACGCACACGTAGGGTTGGCCAGTTAAGGGCCGGGCTTTGGAAGCTCGGACTTAACTAGCGTCGTGACGTCCGCAACCTTTGTCACTCTGCATTTTAAAAAAAAATAGACTCTGTTTTCGGTGAAAAAGGGTGGGCGTTACACTTCTTGATGGAAATGCACATCAAGGTATCCCACATAGGTTTTTCGGACGTCCCCGACGGAGTGGGCCCCTCCGGTTACATATCCTTCACCCCATGCCATGCATGAGATGCTAATGAATCACATGCTATTTTATATTGTAAACATAGCATTAAAAGTCACTTTTGAGACAAATCCTTTACAACATAAATTCATCAAAAATAAGATAAAAACATTGTACATAAACCCATGGTTTCAAAGAGGTGGAATCCTACCTAAAAATCACTAAGTGTCCTTGCTTCTTTATCCGGCAACCACTCACGATCGTGCACCAGTTTGTGAGATCCGTTACCTTAATACACAACAATTAATTATACCATGCTCAATTTGATTTCTATTTATATCTAAGTCCATAAGATACGACTTTGTGGGGTTCGGCCATACAACATGGCCGAACCTCACTTCCTTAATTTGGTGCCTTCCTTTTAGTCCTTTTGATCTTTAAATTAAATCCAAGATCATGCCATCTTTGATTCATAAATCTAATCACCTTTACAATAATCACTTAACCTTGATAACAACAAAGTCCACAAAACAATCCCCATGGGGTTCGGTCATAAACCATGGCCGAACCCATGGTTCATTATTTTCACTTATTTACATCATTGCCATGGTTTTATCTATGGCTGTCCATTTCATTATTTAAAACATGCTTAGGATAATAATAACCCGCTAACATGGTTCATGGCGTTCGGCCATACGCCATGGCCGAACCCCTGATCTTTCATTTCTCATTCATTTAATCTAACATACATAAACATCAACTTTTCAATTCAGTCGACTGAATCAGGAATTCAGTCGACTGAATCATCCCGGATACACTCCTCTGCCTTACCCGCAGACCTTCAGTCGACTGAATCTGAGTTAAACCCTTCGTATCCTTAATCAATCCTCTTTCAGTCGGCTGAATCAGAGATTCAGTCAACTGACTTTGGATCAGATTGACTGTATGTTCGGCCAGTATAAATTCAGTCGGCTGAAACCATGATTCAATTGGCTGAATCCCCAACTAACAACTTTCGTGTTTCATAAGCAATCTTCCAGTCTACTGAATCATAGATTCAGTCGGCTTAAACACGCCAGAAACATTTTCTTATCCATTACGTCTGTGTTCAGTGAACTGAATCACCCGATTCAGTCGGCTGAAACTTCTAGAAACAATTTTCTATTTTTAGCACCATTAGTTCAGTCGACTGAATCCCATATTCAGTCGGCTGAAACTCCCAGAAACTCATTTCTGATTCGTCTAATACCAGTTCAGTCGACTGACTGTTTTGTCAGTCTTCTCCATTGCATACTTTGTACGTCCTTTCTTCATGAAACTCCCTCCTAACATTATTACGAACATATTTAACATCATCCAATTTTCTTCCATGGGGTTCGGCCATACCTATGGCCGAACCCTATGGTTCCTTTCTTTAAACAAAATTATCAAAATTACTTATCGGTTCCGCGACTCCTCCGATTTTCCTTCGCTCCGATTTGTTCTTCCGATCCTTTCCTTCCTTACATCTTTAGGCCGAAAGTGAGACTTGAGAGAGAAAGGGAGAGTTCGGCCTTGAACGTGTATGTCATGTACCCCTTGCTACCTCTCTTTTTATCAACCTTCCAATCTGTCCTATATTGTTGAAATAGCAAGTGATGATTCCAGCCATGTGTATAAGATTGCAATTGCTATTCCTCCTTTCCTTTCCTCGGCTGCCCTCTCCTTTTTATCAACCTTCCAATCAGTCCTAATTAGAAGATAACCGAACGCCCCCTTCAATTTAGCACCTTCCCTAGTATCACTCCCAACAAGGAAAGGACTCCTTTTAGCGCCTCATACATGGATTGCATATAACTCCCACACGGCAAAGCATCCTATCTCTATTTGGATTTATCTTCTTTATTTAACAATCCCCTAGTATCAAGGAAAGGACCCCTTTTAAAGATACACTAGTGTATCAAGTGGATGCGCATTATCATGGATATGGATATCTAATATTCGGCCATGCACAATTATCCCATTCCTAAAATCTCTCCATGTTCCCTCTATGCGCATGTCACTTTATCTAGATCATTTTAATTCAGCCCCATTTAATTTAAATTGGACCTTATACCATAACCGTTGGGTCCTAATTGGGCCATTAACCCAACACTTACCCATTTAAGGTCCATATTTAATAATTCACAAATTAAATGGTTAATTTTCATATATATATTAATAATTTGAAAATCCGGGGTGGTACAATTCCCAGCCGATTGAGTGAGGTGGAATTCTACAACGCCCCGCCCTTTTCACTATGCTTTCCGAAAATCAAAGTCTATTTTTTAAAAAAAATAAATAAACAAGGATAAAGAGTGGGACGTCACGACGCGAGCTAAGTCCGAACTTCTAAAGTCCGACCCTTAACTGGCCAACCATACGTGTGCATGGACTAAGTCCATGAGAACGGTTTACACGTACTTATATAAACATGCGGATTAAATTATAACTGCGGATTATAATAGAACCTAACTCTATTCCATTTTAGATAGCAAAGTACTTTGTCACTTAACCAAATTACCTTAAATTAAATATCCAAAATAAATCATTCAAACCATAGCAAAATTATCTAAGTTATTATATGCCAAATTCTAGCTACTCAAATTACAAGTCCATGAGTAACTTAAATAACATATAATAAAAGACACCCAAGTTCCTATGCTTGGCTCCGATCTCGCTCATTGTTTCCTTCATTTCCTGTGTCATTCACTAGGGTAGAAGTAGGGCGTTAGAACAACGCTCCCAGTAGGTATTCCAAATAGGGTCTACACATGGTTAGTACAAATATCATATATATAACATAATCATAAAACCATGTAAAACAATGCCATGCCATGTGTCTTATGCAATGAGTCCCACCCATCACAATCACATATATCCTCTTGATGGAATTCTCCTCATCAAGGTATCCCCACAGTTGCCTTACGGACTCCCCGACGAAGTGTGTTCTCCTTTTACTTCTTGATGGGATTATACACATCAAGGTCTTCCCACAAATGCCTACGGACGCCCCGACGGAGCGTGGCCTCCGGTTACAAACTTCCCTCCTATGCCATGCATGAGATGTACATGTCTACATGCTATGCAATAAAATAACCATAGCATTAAAAACCACATATTTGAAATATAACATTTTAGCAACATAAACCATCAAGATTACAAAATAAACCATATTACATAACCTACGGTTTCAAAGAGGTAGAATCCTACCAAAGACCATTAACGTGACCTTGCACTTTCGTCCGGAAATCGCTCATGATCGTATACCACTTGTGAGGTCCATTACCTTATAAGATGAGGGGTTTTTGCTATTTCAAAGGACAACTCAAGGCATACACGTTGGGATGGGAGTTTCATCTCATGGGATGAAACTCCAATTATATCATTAATGGGGAGGTGACAAGTCTTGGGGGTTACACAAGCCTACACCAAGGCTTGCACGTTAGAAGTATGGGGTTTCCATCTCAAGATGGAAACCCAAGAGCCAAATCGTTTGGAGTGTTTCATCTCAAGGATGAAACTCCAATTATATCATTAATGGGGAGGTGAAAAGTCTTGGGGGTTACACAAGCCTACACCAAGGCTTGCACGTTAGAAGTATGGGGTTTCCATCTCAAGATGGAAACCCAAGAGCCAAATCGTTTGGAGTGTTTCATCTCAAGGATGAAACCTCCAAATGGATCATAAAGGAGGGAGGTGAAAGGACATGGGAGTTACCAAGGGGTGTCACCAAAGAACACCACCTTTGGCCAACCCTCATTAATTAAGAAAGGAGTGGAGTTTCATTTCACTCTCTCCCTCTCTCTCCCTTGGCCGTTCCCACCTCTCAAGACAAGAAACATTTGGTGTTTTCTCATCTCACACTCTCCCTCTCTCTCAAGGCCGATTCTCCTCTCAAGACAAAAGGACTTAGAATAATTTTGATCTCAAGCTCCTCTCTCTCTCAATCCATACCTCTTGGCCGAACCACTCTAAGAAAGTTATCAAGATCATTTTCGCCCAAAGATCAAGGAGGAAGGAAGGAGAGGCTAAGGAAGGAAAGGAGCAAGAAGGAGTGAAAGAAACCGGAGGAGACGCATGTAAGGTCTTGGAATTTTGGAATTAATTGGGTATTTCTTCCCTGCTATCTGAAGAACTGGTAGGATAGTTCTATGATCATCCGCATTTATTTTTATGTTCCGTGAGCTTACTTGCTACGCGTGAACCGTACTCGTTGACTTATGTTCCACGCACGCGTAGGGTTGGCCAGTTAAGGGCCGGGCTTTAGAAGCTCGGAACTTAACTCGCGTCGTGACGTCCGCGCCCTTTGTCACTTTTATTTAAAAAAAAAAAAAATGTACTCTGATTTTACGGTGAAAAGGGGCGGGCGTTACAACGCAGAATCGGTAAGTGCTCGATAAATTGCAAAAATAAGAAAAAGGTGGTCAAGGACATGGTTCGGCCATGACCCTAATGTTATTATGGCTAAAGACATAATGATGAACCATAGGGTTCGGCCATGTTGTATAGCCGAACCCCATGGAAAGGAATTAAGGAATTTTTATGGGTCAAAGTGTTTTTAAGAGAAGATGATGAACCATAGGGTTAGGCCATGTTGTATGACCGAACCCCATGGAAGAAAATCATTAGTTTAAATGGTTTTAAAGGTGGTTAACCCCATGGAAGGTTAATAATGATTTTCTAAAAGGTTTTACATGGAGGTATATTGTTGGTGTTTATAGGGTTTTAAAGATGAGAATGATGGATGGACGTTGGTAAATGTTAATGGTGGCAAATGGGTCTAAATGATGTAAAAGGGTGGAAAACCATGGACCATGGGTTCGGCCATGTTGTATGGCCGAACCCAATGGAGAAATATTGAGGTGTTTACATGTATCTAGACCATGAAGATGATGGAGAAATGTGGTCATCTTAATAGATTTTAACTATGGAAGATGATGTTTTAAAATGAGAAACCTAAGTGTATGGATAAACCCCTATGGAGGGACATGTTTATGAACCTAAGTTTGTGAATGATGTAAAGGGGAAGATGGAAAAGAAAATGACATCATGGGTTCGGCCATGTGTATGGCCGAACCCCATGAACCATTTTAATGGGTCATGTGGAGATTTATACATGATTAAATGAATGAATGAATAAACTAAAAAGTGGAGGATTCATTTTTGGATCTATGTTGGTTATGGATCATGTATAGATCTAAGTATGGATAAGTAAATTAGGTGATTACCTATGGAAGGAAAGAATGGCCAAATGGTGAAATTAAAGGACCATGGGTTCGGCCATGGTGTATGGCCGAACCCCATGGATCATGTTTGGTTTTAGACATGCATGAATGGTTTAAGTGAATGATTGAATCATAGAAAATGTTTTATGGATTTAGGGCTTCCATTAATGTAAACTAATGGAATGGTTTTGGGACTTAGGTCATGTAAATATAAGCTAAGTGAGTAGCATGGAAAGATGAATGGCATAGAGGTAAATATGGGGGAAAATGATGGACCATGGGTTTCGGCCAAGGTGTATGGCCGAACCCCATGGGGATTGTTTTGTGGACTTTGTTGTTATCAAGGTTAAGTAATTGTTGTATAGGTGATTAGATTTATGAATCAAAGATGGCATGATCTTGGATTTAATTTAAAGATCAAAAGACTAAAAGAAAGGCACCAAATTAAGGAAATGAGGTTCGACCATGTTGTATGGCTGAACCCCACAAAGTTGTATCTTGTGGACTTAGGGTTTGTGAAATGATTTACTTGGATGTAAGTGGTTAAATCAAAAGAGGGACAAAATCAAGTGGGTGAGGTTTGGCCATCTTGTATGGCCGAACCCCACAAAGGTGTATTTTATGGACTTGGACATTAGTGTAAATCAAATGGGACATGGGATTGATTGGTTGACATGTTATAAGGTACCGGACGGGACCTCACTAGGGGTACACGATCGTGAGCGGTTTTCGAACGTGAACGCAAGGACACATTAGTGGTCTTTGGTAGGATTCTACCTTCTTTGAAACTATGGATTATGTAATATGGTTTAATCTCTTATTTTGATGGTTTATTTTGTAAAAATATTATGTTTCAAATATGTGGTTTTGATGCTATGATTATTCTATTACATAGTATGTGGACATATACATCTCATGCATGGCATGGGAGGGAAGTTTGTAACCGGAGGCTACGCTCCGTCAGGGCGTCCGTAAGGCATTCGTAGGAAAACTTGATGTGCATATCCATCAAGAAGAATCTAGAGAACAAACTCCGTCGGGGAGTCCGTAAGGCAACTGTGGGGATACCTTGATGAGGAGAATTCCATCAAGAGGTTAAATGTACTTGTGATGGGTGGGACTTATTGCATTTGACACCATGACATGGCATTGTTTTTATATGGTTTTGACATTATGTTATTATATATGATTTGTATTAACCATGTGTTAACCCTATTTGGAGTACCTACTGGATTCGTTGTCTAACACCCTACTTCTACCCTAGTGGATGACACATGAAACGAAGGGAACGATGAGCGTGATCGGAGCCAAGCATAGGAGCTTGGATGTGATTGATTTATATTTTGTTTAAGTTACTCATGGACTTGTAATTCGAGTAGCTAGTATTTGGGCATGTAATAATTTAGATATTTTGTTATGGTTTGGATGATTTATTTTGGATATTTAAGTTAAGATAATTATGGTTAAGACTTGAACTACTTTGCTATCTAGAATGGAATAGAAATTAGGTTCTATTATAATCCGCAGTTATGTGTTATTCCGCATGTATAAATTGAGTACGTGTGAACCGTTTTAGTGGACTTGGTCCATGCACATGTATGGTTGGCCAGTTAAGGGTCGGGCTTTGGAAGCTCGGACTTAGCTCGCGTTGTGCGTTCAGCCCTCTCTCACTCTTCGTTTCAAAGAAAAAAATAGACTCTGATTTTCAGAAAGCGAGTGAAAAAGGGTGGGGTGTTACATTTGGTATTATGTTATTTATATGATTTTGAACTAACCCATGTGTTAGCCTTACTTGGACATTTGAATTTAAGTTATTTAAAGTGATGGTTTGTTTTATTTTTGGACATTTGAATTTAAGTTATTTAAAGTGATGGACTTCCTTGCTTAAAATTGGATAGGATAGTAACTCTATTATAATTCCGCAACTACGTTTATTCAGCAAGCTTAGCCTTAATGCGTGTGAACCGTTTTAGTGGACTTAGTCCACGCACATATGGTTGGCCAGTTAAGGGCCAGACTTTGGAAGCTCGGACTTAGCTCGCATCGTGATGTCCCGCTCTCTCTCACTCTTTATTTTTTTTAAAAAAAAAAAATAGACTCTGATTTTAGGCGAGTGAAAAAGGGCAGGGCGTTACAATGAGATTATAAATAACTTTCTAAATTAAATGCCATTACATTTTATTTTATTTTTATTTGGAAACTTTCTCAATTTAAATGATGATCTAAAATTAAAAAGTTTATAAAATTAGAGATTTTCCAAAATTAGACGTCTCCAAAATTAGGCAATGTTATAAAAACAGAATGTTTTCAAAATTAAATGATTTAAAAATTTTCCATGGACATGAGTTCTAAAACTTTCCAAAATTAGATTTATTATTCAAAATTAGAATATCACTAAAATAAAGTATATTTATAAGACTAGAAAAGGGCTAAAAGAATAAACTAGTTGAATTTATCAGATTTCCAAGAATAGAAATGTACACAAAAATAGAAACTCTTAAATTCAACAAGTATCTAAGTTTAGCATTATTTCCATGTTAGAAAAATTCTAAGATTCCAAAAATAGAAATATTTTTACAAACCACAAAATTTCAAAACATATATTTTTCATGTTTCCTGGCAACGGCGCCAAAAACTTGTTGTGCAAATTTTAAATACTCACAAGCGTACGAATCATTTTATAGTATAGCATATGAATGCGAGGTCGATCCCACAAGGAACATTGAAAATGTATGGAAAAAAAGAACAAATATATGTGATTGAGATTGTGTAGTTCAAGAAAAGTAAATCTTGGAAGTAATATAAACATGAAAACCAAAATTCTAATCATTAGAAACATGTCATTAGCTTAGAAACTTTCTAAATTCCTATAACCAATCTAATAATGAAATCATCATCAAAAATTAAAACTAAACCATTGTGAAAATTTTCTTTCATGAAAAACATCTCATCTAAAAATTATAAACAACCCCCTCTCAATTAAAAAGAATAAAATTGAGATTCAACAAAATAATTCTAACGTAGTTCCAAAGAATTTGAAAGAATTGAATAAATGAAATAAAATCAAAAATAAAAATACATATGTACAATTGTTTTGGACAACAGAGACAAATATTTAATATGGCATCATATCTCATATTTTATGAAAAATAAAAACAAGGCCTAGTGTTCATGTGAACATTTTACAAATTTTTAAATTTATAATCTCGCAAACGTATGAACCAATTGATAGTATATCATATGAGTACGAGGTCGAACCCACAGGAAATCACAAAATATATGTTATAAATTAAATTAGTACGTTTAAAATGATATATTCTTGAGAAAAATGAACTAAACCTATATTTAAAATAAAACATATTTATTTGGACAAACCAAATGAACACCATTTTTATTTAACTTGTGAATCTCATCAAATTAATCCATTTTATTTATAAATTGGTGAATCATGAATATGTAGCCTCATTTTTAATTAAAATTGCAAAGTTCAAGATTAGAGAATTATACTTACAATCCTAGTTAAAGAATCTTTTGGAGAGGGAGATTTATTTGATACATGAACTAATGAATTACAGAATGAACATCCATTAAATAAAAGAAAAACATTAATTAAATATTTTTTATACAACATACATACAGAGTGACTAATGTAACTAAAGATGGAAAATAAATTGACAAATAAAGTAAATGATAGAATAAAGAAATGCATAATTTAAAAGTGGTTATGGAATTTTTCTCATCACTCAAAATAAATAAATAAATAGGAGATCTAGATTTGAAATTTACGCTTAGAATTCAAATATCAATTTACACCATTTAATTAAAATTCATAATCTTTTATCGAATTAAAGTTTAGTTCTTAGATTTAACACTTATAACCTAACTCCTTTAATTAAACAAAGAATACAAAATTAAATTAAAAGAGAGCGTAAAAAGAAGTCTGAATAATCGAACTTTTCAGGATTCTAAAGGCACATCTCTTATATATTTTATGGAAAAATTCAAGTACAGGCATTTATAAAATTGAGAACAAGAAAACAAAATGGAGACGTAAATTTACAACTCTCACTTGTAAAATCGTGTGGGACCTACTGTCTTCTTGTCTCTTGATCTTTTCTTCTCAGCCTTTGGTCCTCTTGAGCTCTAGGTCAAATTCGAATTTTGGCTATGGGGTAGTGGGGTATTTATAGGCTCAAGAAATATATGAATGTCTAAGATTAAATCTGGGTTTAAGTTGATGGATCAAAGACTTGGATTGGATCTAAATGGAATTGGGTGATGGAGATTAAAAGTTGGAAACCTAAGGTTTACAATGGGGCTCAAACAAATTTGGTTGTGTGTGGGTGGCTTGGAGTGGAGTGAAAGAAAAGAATGAGAAAACATAGGAGTTGCTTGTCTTGGGCGAATTTACTGTGCAATCTAGGGTTAATGGGATGCAATACAATGAATGGTTGGGATCTAAACATAGGATAGACGAATGGATGAGATGCAATATGGTGATATGGAGGGTTAACTAAGGTGAAATTCGAACAGAGTCTTGTGGATTTATGAAAATCGTGTGTGACATGGAAGATTGGGATGATGAGGTGTGTTAGTGATTTTAGGAGTGTATTTGGATGGGATTTTGTCTAAGTATATAGAGAATTTTAAGTGCTAAAATCGTTTGGGGTGTGTGGTGATAAGATGGTGGATGCCATGGCATATGCGCATGGAGCCTACTTGAGCTCCAAGTTGTTCTAACTTAGGATTTTGAATGAATGGATGGCTTGGATTACTTTGGGTTAAGATCTAATTGTTGTAAGGTGATTTGATAAAAATAATTTGTATAAATGATATGGTACCTAATGAAGGGTTGTGATTTAAAGGTGGAGATGGATAGATGATATAATGAATGACCTAGATTTAATGCAAGATATGTTATGAGATGGATTAGCATGGATGCTCTAGGGTTTTACCTATATGAAGTGGATGGTTGTGATGAAATGTCTTAAGATCTAATGGCTTTAGTGAGTGATAGATGATCTAGATGGATGGTGTTAGGGCCTCAGTTTGACCAAGTCTATGTATTGTCAATTCTACGACCGAACGTGTCCGTGTGTATTGGACCTTGCCTTGGAAGAATGTGAAGATGTCAGAAGATATACTATGCAAAGAAGAGTCTACACCGAACATGTGATTGGTACACAGGTAAATGGACTATAGTGGACCTTAGGTCAAGCCTAAACATCCTAGAAGTCGATGGTTAAAAAATTGGAAATCTGAAAAAATGTTTAGTCTCAGACTCGAGGCCTCGTGCTGTGTCTCGAGCCCTCAAAACTGAATCTGGTGAGAGCAAGATTGTTAAAATACTGTATTAATTCTTAACTTTCAACCTCAAGGCCTCGAGCATTTTGTCGAGGCCTCAAATACTGTCCAAATCTAAGTAAAAATTATAACAGCCGGATTTCAGCGTCGAAAAGTAATAAGGAATTTATATGGGTTTAAGTTGTTTAAGAGAAGATGATGAACTATAAGGTTCGGCCATGATGTATGGCCGAACCCCCATGGAAGAACATTGGTTATGTTTAATGGATAGTGTTGTTAAATTTAATTGATTTTGAAGAGTAAATGATGATTCAAAAAGATGACCCTAAATGTATGGTTAAACCTCATGGAGGGACTTTGTATATGGACCTAAGAGTGTAAACCATTTTAAGGAGAAAATAAGACATCATGGGTTCGGCCATGGAGTATGGCCGAACCCCATGAACCAATTTTATGGGTCATTTATGGATTTAATATGTCTAAATGAATGAAGGATCAAGTTAAAGAATGGAGGGATCGATTAGGGTTTTTATGTTATGCATGATTAAATAAATGAATGGACCTATGTTTTGGAACCTAAACATAAGGTGACGGAGGAAATAGCAAAAAATGTAAATAGGTGAAAATGATGGACATGGGTGCGGCCATGGTGTATGGCCGAACCCCATGAACTATTTGATGGATCATTTTAAAGGGTTAATTGGAGTGTTATGCATGTTTAAATGAATGGAGGATTCAGCTAAGTAATTAGCCATGATAGGATAATGGCAAGGATGTAAATAAGTGAAAATAATGGACCATGGGTTCGGCCATGGTGTATGGCTGAACCCCGTGGGGAATATTTTTATGGACTTAGGCTATTATCAATGATAAATAATTGCTGTATAAGTGATGAGATTAGCGAATCAAAGGACTTGAAAGAGGGACCAAAACCAAGATGGTGAGGTTCGGCCATATTGTATAGCCGAACCCCACTAAGGAATTTATGGACTTAGGGTTTGTGAAATGATTTACTTGGATGTAAGTGATTAAATCAAAAGAGGGACAAATTCAAGTGGGTGAGGTTCGGCCATGTTGTATGGCCGAACCCCACAAGGTTGTGTTTATGGACTTAGACCTAATGTTAAACCAAATGGAACATGGGATTGACTTGTTGATATGTAACAAGGTGACGGGACCTCACAAACGGTGCGCGATCGTGAGCGGTTGCCGGTTAAAGAAGCAAGGACACTTTAGTGGTCTTTGGTAGGATTCTACCTCTTTGAAATCATGGATATGTAATATGGTTTAACTTCGTATTTTGATGGTTTATGTTGCAAATATATCATGTTTTAAATATAAGTTTTAAATGCTATGATTTGTATAATTGCATAGCAAGTGGACATTTGCATGTCATGCATGGCATGGAAGGGATGGTATGTAACCGGAGGCCACACTCCAATGGGGCGTCCGTAAGACCACTATGAGGATACCTTGATGTACATGATCCCATCAAGAGGTAACCGGAGGCCACACTCCGACGGGGCATCTGTAAGACCACTGAGGGGATACCTTGATGAGGAGCTTTCCATCAAGGGTATATATGTGACTTGTGATGGGTGTGACTCATTGCATAAGACATGTGGCATGGCATTACTTTACATAGTTTTATGATTATGTTATATATATGATTTTTGTACTAACCATGGGTTAGCCGTTCTTGGAATACTTACTGGGCGCGTTGTTCTAACGCCCTATTTCTACCCGAGTGAATGGCACAGGAAATGAAGGAAATGATGATCGTGAACGGAGCGAAGCATAGGAGCTTGGATATGTTTAATGTTATTTCATTTAAGTTACTCATGGACTTGTAATTTGAGTAGTTATATTTCGGCATGTAATAACTTAGATAATTTTGTTCTACTTTGAATATTTTATTTGGATATTTAATTTAAGGTAATTTGGTTAAGTGACAAAGTACTTTGCTATCTAAAAATGGAATAGAATTAGGTTCTATTATAATCCGCAGTTAAGTTTTAATTCCGCAAGATAACATATTACGTGTGAACCGTATTCATGGACTTAGTCCATGCACACGTAGGGTTGGCCAGTTAAGGGTCGGACTTTAGAAGTTCGGACTTAGCTCGAGTCGTGACGTCCCGCTCTCCATCACTCTTTGTTTATTAAAAAAAAAAAATAGACTCTGATTTTCGGAAAGCGAGTGAAAAAGGGCGGGGCGTTACAGTTGGTATCAGAGTGAAACGGGAAGGTTGAATCTTCCGAAGTAAGATTAAGACGGTTTCATGTCTCACTAACAGATAAGAATCCCAACTGACCGACTCTTCGGAGTTCGCTGCACGGGGGCCGTATTAATTTACTTTGTTAGACTCAGACTGAACATTCAATCTGAGAACAACAACGAAGAAAAACAATAGATACTTAGGAAATTTCCCCAAAAACAAAGAAAAACCAAGAGTGTTTATTTGGAAATTTCCCCAGAATTATGAAAATACAAACTGTACGAGGAAACTAAGTCAATGATGTTTTCAATGACTTAGGAAAAAAAATGGCTCCGAAGAGAAAGACCCGACAAAACCAGAAAGGGAAGAAAAAAGAGGTACAAACCTCTCAACATGAAAAAGGAGGTAGAAAAATCTCAACATGAAAAGGAGGTAGAAAAATCTCAACATGAAGAGGATGAACGACAATCTCGACATGAAGAAGAAAAACAACCATCTCAACATGATGAACAACCATCCCACCAAGAAGAGGAGGAACAAAGCAGTGTGAATATACCGGTGGTGCCTCTTGAACTACAAAGCTTGGTTCAAGCAGTAGTTACTTCTGTTCTTCAACAGCATCTGAATGGAAATGGAAACACCAGTGACGCCAATGACCGGAGCATGGTCTGGGATTTCCAGCAACAACGCCCTCCTTACTTCAAAGGGAAAGAAGGGGCTGTCGGAGCGGAAACCTGGCTGAAGAAGATCACTCAGATCCTGACCCTACTTAAGATCTCGAGTCATGATGACAAGATTTTGCTGGCTACATCACAACTGATCGATGATGCCGGTAAATGGTGGGAGGTAATCAAGAAACAGCGAGCACTTCTGCCGGAAAGGGAAAGAATTGCAATGACTTGGGAGCAGTTCTCAGCTACCTTCTTGGACCATTATTTCCCTGAGGAAAGGAGGAGCGCCACACTCAAGCATTTCTATATTCGGTACAAGGTACCATGACGGTGGCAGAGTATCACTAGGAGTTCCTCAGTTTGTCTTGCTATGCGTTCTATATGGTGGATACAGAGTATCGAAGGGCACGCAAGTTTGAGTGGGGCCTTCGGCCAAGCATTAGGGCCAAGGTAACCATATTCAAGGCAGCTACACTGACAGAGGTGGTCAGCAGGTCCACTATAGCAAAGTAAAAGATGGCTGAGTTAGTGTGTTTTGACAACCGCTGAGCTCAGAGTGGGAGGAGTACATTTCATCCCAACTAGAAGTTCCGGCCGAACTTTAGCAGACCCTCACCATCCACTGGGTCAACAGGGGGCTTTCGTCCCAATCATCCCTCCACATCAGCATCAGTCACTCAGGTTTCCCGAGGGGTGAACAACTGCTTTCTTTGTGACTAGCCGGGTCACTTCAAGAAGGAATGCCCACAACTCAGCAAACCCTCTTATTCCAGAGGTTCATTTCGCCCACCAGCTAGGCCAGCTAATTCAAGAGGAGGCAAGACATATAATCAGGTGGGACGGGCGCCTAACCCTACTGGATCTGGATGGTTGTTTACTCTAGCTCCTCCAGCAGCAGTGGATCACTCCGTGATTCAAGGTATGGCTGTAGTTAGTAGTTCCTACGCCGTTACTTTATTTGATTTTGGAGCATCCCACTCCTTCATATCTGCTGCATTCATAACTGCCACTGGAACATTAGTACAAAAACTGTCCACATCACTCACCATTGTATCTCCCGTCGGAGACACGTCATTGGGGCTTATATGCACAGCAATGAATACTGAACTCGCTGCACTCAGATTTGAGTTCAATTATTTGGTACTCGATATGACCGATTACGATATTATCTTCGGCATTGACTGGTTGGCTAGCTTTCAGGCCAACATTGATTGCTATCGCCGCAGGGTGACATTTTGGTCACCCAAGGGAAAACAATATGTGGTGCGTACGGACAAACAAAGAAGACTGCATGAAGGGTTAAACCACCTGGTATTGAACAGTATCAGAATCAACAAGGCACCGGTGGCTGAACTTCCAGCGATAGTAAAGGACTATGCAGATGTATTCCCAAAAGAACTCCCTAGCTTGCCTTCCATGAGGGAGATTAATTTTGAAATCAAGTTGTACCCTAGCACTTCACCAGTGTCATTACCACACTACCGGATGGCACCAGTAGAGATGTTCGAGCTAAAGAAGCAGATTGATGAACTGCTCAGACTAGGTTGCATCCGAAATAGCACATCGTCTTGGGGAGCTCCGGTGTTCTTTGTGAAGAAGAAGGACGGTACATTCCTTATGTGTGTGGATTACCGTAAACTAAACCAGCTGACAATAAAAAACAAGTACCATTTACCCGGGATCGATGATCTATTCGATCAACTGAGGGGTTCCAGCCATTTTTCAAAGATTGATCTGATGTTCGGCTATCATCAAATCCGTGTTAAAGAAGAGGACATCGAGAAGACAACTTTTAGAACACGGTATGGACTATATGAGTTTGTGGTCAAGCCGTTTGGACTCACCAATGCACCGGCTGTGTTCATGGATCTAATGAACAGGATTTTCCGTCCTTACTTGGACCAATTTGTCATTGTATTTATTGATGACATTTTGATTTATTCCAAAACTCAGGAAGAACATGCTGAGCACCTGAGGATAGTTCTGGACACTTTGAGGAAGAACAAGTTATATGCCAAAGCCAGCAAGTGTGAATTATGGCTACCCAAGGTTAACTTCTTGGGGCATGTTATATCAGCAGAAGGTATAGCCATGGACCCGGCTAAAGTGGCGGCAGTGAGAGAATGGAAAGCACCGAGAAATGTAATCGAGATCCGTAGCTTTCTGGGATTGGCTGGTTATTATCGGAAGTTTATCATGGACTTCTCCAAAATTACATATCCACTTACTCGACTCACTCAGAAAGGAGTCAAATATGAGTGGTCAGATCTGTGCAACCGGAGATTTGAGGAGCTGAAAGATAGACTTACAATTGCTCCTATCTTAATTTTGCCGGAAAGAGGCAAGGGTTATGAGGTACAATGCGATGCTTCAGGAGAGGGACTTGGGTGTGTCTTCAGTCAAACTCATCGTGTGGTGGCTTATGTTCAAGACAATTGAAAATACATGAACGTCTCTATCCCACGTACGATCCTGAACTAGCTGCAACGGTCTTCGCTCTCAAAAGCTGGAGACACTATCTATATGGCGAGAAATTTGAAGTGTTTTCAGATCATAAGAGCTTGAAGTACTTGTTTGATCAGAAAGAGATCAACCTGAGGCAGCGCAGATATGTAATATCTACAGGATTATGAGTTCGCGCTTCGTTATCACCCTGGCAAGGCGAACAAGGTGGCAGATGCCCTCAACCGCATATCACATGCATCAGTGGCATGTTTGATCAGGACAGAATGGGAGATGCTGAATACCATACGAGAATTTAATCTATATATCAGTAATCATGGGAGTATGTACAATTTGATCATATGGTCCAACATGGTCTCCAAGATTGAACAGGAGCAGCGAGCAGATCCGAAAATGGAGGAGATATGGGCCAAGATGTCTACTAGCTTGGTTATACCAGAATGGGAATTGCAACCAGGACAGGGTCTTGTATTTCGGGGTAGGATATATGTACCTAAGAGTTGTAGAAGAGAGTTACTGATTGAGGTACATCAGACTAAACTCTCTATTCATCCGGCAGCACCAAGATGTATCACGACCTGAAGAGACATTACTGGTGCCATGGACTCAAAAGAGATGTGGCAGAATTTGTGGCTCATTGCTTAACTTGTCAGCAGGTTAAGACGGAACATCAGAAACCACCAGGGTTACTCAAACCCTTACCAGTGCCGGAATGGAAATGGGAGCACATCTCCATGGATTTTGTGACGGGGTTGCCCAGGTCCTCAAAGGGCAATGATGCGATATGGGTTGTGGTAGACCGATTGACCAAGTTTGCACACTTCATTCCCATTAGAATGCCAGATTCATCTGAGACCTTAGGTCGAAGGTATATCAAGGATATCATTAGGCTACATGGTATTCCTCGGACTATTGTGTCCGACAGAGATGGCAGATTCATCGGCAGAGTATGGCAAAGTATGCAGTCGGCCATGGGAACTGATCTACTGACTAGCACAACATTCCATCCACAGACTGATGGGCAGTCTGAGAGGACAATACAGACATTGGAGGATATGCTGGGAACATGTATGCTAGATTTCAAGGGTGGATGGGAGGATCACTTGCCGTTGGTAGAATTCTCATACAACAACAGTTACCAGGCAAGCCTCCAGATGGCTCCATTTGAGGCTTTATATGGTAGACCATGTAGATCACCCGTGTGCTGGACAGAGGCTGGTGAGCCTACACTGATTGGACCCGAGTTGGTTGCAGAGACCACAGCGCAGATACAGTTGATACGGCAGCACCTATTGGCTGCACAGAGTCGTCAGAAGAGCTATGTTGACAAGAGGAGGAGGTTCCTTGAATTTGAAGTGGGGACATAGTGTTCTTGAAAGTCTCGTCACGAAAGGGACACATGAGATTTGGAAAGAATGAGAAACTATTGCCTAGATATGTAGGACCGTTTTCAATCACAAGGAGGATGGGGGATGTGGCTTATCAATTGGCACTGCCATCACAATTGGCATCTTTGCACGATGTGTTTCATATATCGCTATTGAGGAAGTACAATCCCGATCCTTCACATGTACTAAAAGTACAAGACATAAACGTGCAAAGCGATGTGACATACGTCGAGAAGCCTGTCAGAGTGGTGGAGACAGAGCAAAGGGTATTACGAAACCGAGCAATTCAGTTCGTCAAGGTGGTATGGGATCGACATGGTATTGAGGAACCCACTTGGGAACTTGAATCTGAAATGAGAACAGCTCACCCTGAGTTATTTATGTAAATGTTTGAAACCCTACTTCGCTCGATTTTCGGGACGAAAATTTTAAAAAGACGGTTGAATTGTAACACCCCAGAGTTTTAGGTTATCAATATATATGAAATTTGCCCATTTAATTTGTGAATTATTGGATATGGACCTTAGATGGGTAAAGTGTTGGGTCAATTGCCCAATTAGGACCCAATGGATTGTGGATATGGTTGCAATTAAAGTAAATGGGTAAGATGCATTTAGTTGGTTCAAGGTTACTATTTGGGTCAAAATGCCCAATTGGGACCCAATGGGTCATGGTTGACTTGGTTGACCACCAAGTGAGTTCAAGCCTAACTTAAATGGGGCTGAATTAAATGGGAATGCAATCAAGTGATTGAGTTGATTTTAAGATGATGAGTTAAGTGAGTTGAATAGATTTGAATTAAATTATATGAGTTAAGTGAGTTGGATGAAAGGATTTTGGGGTTACACATTCCAAAACCTAAGGGTACACATTGGAATGCGAGTTTCATCTCATGGATGAAACCCCCACTTGAATCATTAATGGTGAGGTGAGGGGTTTTGGATATTTCAAATTCAAACAAAGGGTACAGCTTGGAAGGGGGGGAAAGTTTCATCTCATAAATGAAACCCCCAAATGAAACATTAATGGAGAGGTGGCGGTTACACAAGCCAAGCTAAGGCTACACCATTGGAGCCTTGGGAGTTTCATCTCATGGATGAAACCCCCAAGTGGAGCATTAAGGAGAGAGGTTAAGGAAAATGGGAGTTACACAAAGGGCTTCACCAAAGCCATCACCCTTGGCCAACCACATCATTGGAACAAAACAAATTTGATATTCATCTCACTCTCTCCCTCTCCCTCTTGGTTGTTTTTCTCTCCTTCAAACCATCTCTTGACCGACCACTCCTCAAGACAAAAGACTTAGAAAAGTTTTTGATCTCAAGCTATCAATCAAGGCCGATCTCTCTCTCAAGTCTCACTCTCGGCCAAAGAAGTAAGAAGAAAGGAGGAAGAGGCTAAAGAAAGAAAGGATTGAAAGAACAAGTCGGAGTGAAAGAAACCGGAGGAGACGCGGAATCGGTAAGTGCTCGATAAATTGCAAAAAAAAAAGAAAAAGTGGTCAAGGACATGGTTCGGCCATTGCATGGCCGAACCCTAATTTTATTATGGATAAAAGACCCAATGATGAACCCCATGGAAAAGTAATAAGGAATTTATATGGGTTTAAGTGGTTTAAGAGAAGATGATGAACCATGATGGCCGAACCCCATGGAAGAACATTGGTTATGTTTAATGGATAGTGTTGTTAAATTTCATTGATTTTGAAGATGTAAATGATGATTCAAAAAGATGAACCTAAATGTATGGTTGAACCCCATGGAGGGACTTTGAATATGGACCTAAGAGTGTAAACCATTTTAAGGAGAAAATGGGAAAAATAAGACATCATGGGTTTGGCCATGGAGTATGGCCGAAACCCATGAACCAATTTTATGGGTTATTTATGGATCTAATATGTAGCGCCCCTCCCTTTTCCTCCCTATTTATCAGAGTATTTTTTTTTTTATATAACAACGGAAAGAGAACAGGAGGAAGGGGCGGAGACGCCACGACGCGAGTCAAGTCCGAGTCCGAAGACCCGACCCTTGACTGGCCCAACTAGTGTGTGCAAAATATTTTGCACTCTCTCTCATAATCCTGCGGAAATTTAAACATTTTATATTGCATGAATAACCAAATACATCTCATAGCAGATAAGGAATTCCCAAAAGAAATAATATAATGAGTCACAAACAATTAAACTGAAAATACATAGATTCCAAAACATGAATATTACATTATCTTCAAAACTCTCAAAACATGAATATATAGCTAAGTCCTCTGGACTTTCTTCTTTGCTCTCCATCTCATTCATGTTCGGTCAGCCCTTGATCCGATGGCATCTACATCTTCCAAAACCTGCATATAAATCTAGAGGGGGAAATTTATGGGCTTAGTCAACGTGCCCAGTAGGAATTCCGATCATATAATATGCCCTACGGCGTGCCATATCTAGACATTGTACATAATTGTACTTTTATCAAAATCCGATCGTATCGTACTTCAAATTACACAAAAACATGCTTAAAACATCACATGATGTATAAGTATTTCAATACTTTATTCAAATCACTCTTAGGTTGTAAAACCCACATCTTACCACAAATTAGCTCTTCTCAAGATGAAGATATCACTTCCTTTAAAATATTTATCATGCTATAAATCTCATAATTCAACATTATAGAGATATCATATTTGAAAACATATTTGCATACTTTTTCATAAGATATTATACGCATGCCTAAATCATCATATACTCTCCAAAATACCATGTATAAATCATATATCATTGATCAAGGTATCAAATTGAAAATACTTTCTTAAAACCTTTCACGAAAGAAACACCCGTCTTATTATTTCAAATACCACATTCAATGTATATAGATGTTCATCAATATGTAACATGTCATGCCATGGATGCCATGATATATGCATACCCTTATCATGCCCTATGCATAGGTATTTCCATACCTCATATAAAACCATGGGGTATTTAACATCCCGTGTACACATTTCATACTCATTGTTTTCCTTGGGGAATACACATTATTACCACTCAACCGGTTCCACCGGAAGACATTATTTCTTTCACGCGCGCGTACGACATCAAAGTCTGCCCGGGTCAACTCAGCACTTTGATTCGTCAAATCATAATACGACTCCAAAGTCCGTCCGGACATTCGGCACTTTGGTTCGTTACTCAACCCCATAATAGTAGTTCATGACCCTAAGGTCCATTTGTTTTCATTTCATGTCTTTCCCATCCCATGCTTCATGCATGAGGAATATGAATGCATTTGATGTCCATGATTCATGTCATGTATTATCAATTATCTTCTTGAACTTGAAAGTATTGTTTTCATCACAAACACTTCATACATTACTAAACACATCAATTCTTTTCAACATAATCATTTGGATGCTTTATACATAGGTTTAAGTCCCAAAGTAGTTCAAAACTCCAAATAACTGAAATCCATATTATTCTCAAAATACTACGTATTAATAATGTACATTTCAAAGCATCTTATATATCATATCATTCTAGAGTACTTCAATTGAAAATACACCCAATTTAATAAATCAAAGACACATGACTTTCAAAGAAACTCAAAGCATCATTTTCATATTTATAATAGGGTATTAGATTCACACCCATTGCATTTCAATAAAGTAGGAAAACCTACCTGATCAACAAAATCCTGTGTAAGAGTGACTACGGGATCCGTACAGCTCCTAGGTCACCGTCCGATTCTCTGATTACATTCATCAATCAAAACAGACCAGGTAATCAATTTGAGTTCATGATTTCCAACCTCTTAGTTTATTAATTTCTTTAATCTTCATTTATTGATACCTCTTTAATTCTAGGTTCTTTGGTGTTAATAATTTCTCCTATAAATCCTCACTATCAACCTGTGCATTTCTCCTAAGGTATAAACATTATTTTGCTCTCAGCTATCAAAGTGTTTGGAGGGTAATGTCACTTAAACCCAGAACTTTTCTGGTTGTAAGAAGGAGCAAGTGCCAACTATGCTATATGTTCTTATCTCAAGTATATGATTCTTGTTGGCTAAACTTTGGATTTCTATCATCATCCAATGCCAACATTCTCAATCCATTTTATACACAGTTAGGCTAAACAAATCTCCCAAGAAGGCCCCCACAAGACTGGTCTATTTCACAAAACAGCCACCCACCTTGATATTATCCTTGTTATGTGAATTGATTCCATAACAAATATGGTTCTGTTCCCCAAAACAGATCAGTCCATCTTTTGTAGGGTTGTCTAAATAAGATGGTAAGCAACTAGTAAACCAAACCTACTTTGCACATACTGCTAGACGAGTGTAGTCAACAGCTGCTATGAGGTTCCCACATACAGTTTGTCTCCAGGAACCTTCACCATCAGTTTCTCATTCTGTGTCCCAATCAAACATATCCATGTCTTCCATCTCTTCCAATATATCTGCAAGTGTTTTTCAAAAGTAGTAGCTACAACACTTGTATTTGTCACATTGCATTTGATATACTTATCAAGAAGGGAAACCCCTGACATAGGCATTTGATTCAAACCCAACTCTGATCAAATACCCATGTATCTGTTTAAAACTGAATAAGGTTTCGAAAAGGACTCAGTTTCATTTGTTCTATTTGAAGGCCAGTAATTGAAGTGAGACAGTCATGTGGTTCTATGTCATTGAATCCACTTGATAATGTTATGGGGAAATAGTAGAAATAAAGATATCATGCCACTGATATGATGTATAATTTCGGCACTGACCCAGTGAACCAGTCACAGTGCCGAGCACCATAGAAACCGTAAGATAGGAGAAAATAAGAATACCATTGGTGTATTCATATACTGCCCAGCAGTTTCTTTCTTAAAAACAAACAACCATGGAGCTACTGAAGAATAGAGTTTTGTATGACTAAATAAGAATAGAACAGTGTATGGCTTCCGAATATGAGAAAATCAATTAATACTGTTTGAGATTTTTTTGGAATGTAAATGGAAGGCCAAAATCAAATGTGTTACCAGATTGTAGTGGGGCATTTCATCGAACAGTTGGGGTGTGTTCGGCTGGTATTTAGATGGGTGATAATCGATAGCTTCAGCCAGTCTCGGAACATGTAATCTCAGGTAGGACGCTGACTGTTCTGGGTGCAGCAGCGTCTGGGTGGATTTTGGAATGGCCGAAACTGCAGACAGGCAGCAGCAGTAGCACGGTAGTTCAGTGTTGCAGGATACCAGTCTCAGATGCTGCCTTAGAAAAAGGAAGAGAAGAAAGATAGCAAGGAAGAGGAGAGAAAGGACTTTCACAACCTCATTGTAATCTCTCTCTCTCTCTAGCCCCAACTCCCAATTGTTCTCAGTTTTCTCTTCCAATTGCCAGAAAAACTATCTATCAAAACCCACCTACCAATTCTTCTTCTCCTTCTCTGATTTTGGTCATTGACGAACCCAACACAAAGGTCAGAAAGACCTCAATCCCTTTTTTCTTCTTTTAATATCATATTCTTTATAATTACGTATTAAGAAAAGAAATCATTAATTATGCGAAGGGTAGAAATTAATAAAAAAATAATTTCAATCCCCTTCCACAATCCCAAATTAACAAACCATCTCAGGGATTTGAACATGATTCATGAATTGGGGATGATACCCGACAATTCCCGAATCAGTTCCTATTTTCATTTAATTAATCCGTAACCGTCCAGGGTTGATTCTAAATCACCCTAGACTCTTATTTAAATTTAAATACCAATATTAACATTTGAACCAACCTTTCTAGACGCTTTCCGTATTCCCCTTTTTCTTTTCCTTCTTTTCCTTTCCTTCCTGGCTTGAGAGTAATAGCGCAGGGCGTTCTCAGTAGAAGATATGGGAGATAGACTTTTTTGCAGTGTAAAGAAAAAGAGGAAGGAGTATTGTACGTATATGAAGAGGAGAGGGAAAATGAAACTGCCCACACTGCCGTGCGCCTAATGAATAGGGATTACTATTCACGGATTACTATTCACGGTTACTATTCCACTTCCACCGAGTGACTTAGTCAAAGCTTGTCTTGGGTTTTTCCATTCCCTCTTTGCCCTTCAGTCTTTTAAGATATTCCATTTGAGTCCCTTTTTGACTTGGCGTGACACATGACCGATTCTTTTCCAATAAATTTCATGAATTTATTCTCACTTATATTATTCGACATAATTTTAATTTCATAAACATAAATCTCATTCAATTTCTCTAAATTAATTGACTAAATCTCAATTAATTATTAATACTCCAATATTTTTATTTTCTAAAATTTCGGGGCATCACATAATATGTCTAAATGAACGAAGGATCAAGTTAAAGAATGGGGGGACTCTATTAGGGTTTTTATGTTATGCATGATTAAATAAATGAATGGACCTATGTTTTGGAACCTGAACATAAGGTGATGGAGGAAATGGCAAAAAATGTAAATAGGTGAAAATGATGGACATGGGTTCGGCCATGGTGTATGGCCGAACCCCATGAACTATTTGATGGATCATTTTAAAGGGTTAATTGGAGTGCTGTGCATGTTTAAATGAATGGAGGATTATGCTAAGTAATTAGCCATGATAGGATAATGGCAAGGATGTAAATAAGTGAAAATAATGGACCATGGGTTCGGCCATGGTGTATGGCCGAACCCCATGGGGAATATTTTTATGGACTTAGGCTATTATCAATGATAAATAATTGTTGTATAAGTGATGAGATTAGCGAATCAAAGGACTTGAAGGAGGGACCAAAACCAAGATGGTGAGGTTTGACCATGTTGTATGGCCGAATCCCACTAAGGAATTTTATGGACTTAGGGTTTGTGAAATGATTTACTCGGATGTAAGTGATTAAATCAAAAGAGGGACAAATTCAAGTGGGTGAGGTTCGACCATGTTGTATTGCCGAACCCCACTGTAATAGCCGGATTTTTAAATCAATAATTATATTGGCTATTATTTATTTTAATTGTGGAAATTAAGAATTTTTGATGAAATGAATGTGAGATGGATCAAAGTTGGGGCAATGGCCCAAGTATGGTCCAATGGACCAAGGATTGGATTTATTTCATTTAATTGGGTCAATGATGGCCAATTGGGTCAAATGCCCAATTAGGACCCAAATGGGTCAAGATGAATTAAGCATTAGGGTAAATGGGTAAGAAGTGAATTTAGTTGGGCCATGGACCCAATTAAGATCAAAGGAATGGGGTCCATCTCATGGGCAAATGTAAGAGTGGAATTATACAAGTGGGCCCAACTCCACCTCATCAAGTGAGGTGGCGTGTGGACCAGGACAAGGTGGGGCCGACCTCCATGGTTGACCATGGATAAGTTAAAGATGAATTAAGGAGGATCGAGTAAATTGAGTTGAATTATTTGATTTAAATCACCTAAGTTAATTTTGAATAATCAAGGTGGCATTGTCAAGTGGGACCCAACTCCACCTCATCAAGTGAGGTGGCGTGTGGGCTAAGGCATTGGTGGGGCCGGATACCATGGTTGACTTGGTCAACCATGGGTGAATTCATGGGTGAATTAAAGATAAATAAGTGGAATTAAATTATTTAATTGAATGACCTAAGTTAGATATAAATTTAAATGAATGAGTTGCATTACATGGAGTGAGTTAAATGGGGGTGAGTCACCTAGATAATGGAGTGAGTCAAGAGGATTTTTCCATCTCATTCCCACTCAAAATCGTTGCGATGGTATGAGTGTGCCATGTGGAGGGCATGCTCCCCCCTTGGCTAAACCAAAAGCTTAGGTGGAAAGCATGCATTGGCCAAAAATGAGGTGGTGGTTCCACCTCATCCAAACCACCAAATCACGCATGGTAAATGAGCCAAAACCGTTGGCCATGGAGGGGTTGGGTGTGCCATGTGGAGGGCATGCACCCTCCATGGCTAGACAAGATCCTTAGAAGGTGAACATGCTAGGGCATGCATTGGCCTATGGAGAGGTGGTGGTTCCACCTCACCCAAACCACCAAACCACCAAGGAAACCCAAACCCAAAACCGTGTACATGGGGTGGTATACTTGACAAGAAGCCTAAAATGAAGGGCATGCAAGGACCATGATTGGGCAATGGAGAGGTGGTGGAGTCTAACCCAAGCAACCCAAAACAAGATGGGAAAAACTAGGGTTTTTCCATCTCATTTCTCATCTCACTCTCTCCGTCCCTCTCATATCCGACTCTCTCTCATCCAAGACAAAGAAAACACTTAGAGAAAGAAGAAAAAGACTTAGAGAAAAAGATTGGATCCCAAGCTTGGCCGACCACCCTCTCAAGACCAAGTACTTAGAATATTTTCCATTCTCTCCTCCTCTCCCTCTCTCAAAACCTACACCCATCTTAGCTGAACCAACTCTTGGAGATCTTATCTTGATCAAGCTCACACATTGGCCGAAGATCAAGGAGAAAAGGAAGAAGGAAGGCTAAGGAACAAGAAGGAGCAAAAAGGAACCGGAGGAGTCACGGGATCGGTAAGTTGTACTCAGTAAGATTTTTATTTTGAAGGAGTTAAAGGAAACCATGAAATCCCATTTTCTTGGATTAAATGGTGGCCAAAATATTATGGGCAATGGATCTAAAATCCATCCAAGAAATGGGATGGGAAATGGACAAACCCTAATGGGTAAGATAGGCTATGAATAATGAAATACTAAGGACACTATGTATATATGGGTTATGTATGCATGCATGGCAAAAAAATGGATTAAGGATCAATGGCCGAACCCTAACTGTTATGGATACATGGAAAGGACCTCATGCATGTCAAGAATAAGGTATATGATCTAAGATCATGGTTTGGCCTTTGCATGGCCAAACCCTAGGGTTTCTTGTATGAGAACCATCAAGGAATATAAACATGGTTATATATTGTTTTTTTTTTAAAGAAAATGATGGACCATAGGGTTCGGCCATGTTGTATGGCCGAACCCCATGGAAGGATATTAAGTGATTCTTAATGGGTTTAAAGAATGGAAACCATGGAATGTGGTTAATGATTTTAAAAGGTTTTGAATGAATGAATGTTAGTGATTTTTTTTAAAGGGGTTTTAAATGAGAGAAACCATGGAGAAATATTGATGATTATTTATGGTCTCAAATGTTGCAAATAATGATGAACCATGGACAATGGGTTCGGCCATGCGGTATGGCCGAACCCCATGGAGAGTGATTGGTGAACTTAGAGGTATTTGGACCATGGTGATGATGAGGGAATGTTGGTAACTTTAATGGATTTTAAATGTAGTTAATGATGATAAAAAATGATGATCTAAATGTATGATTAAACCAACCCCCCCCCCCCCCCCCCCCCCCCATGGAGGGACTTGGGTTGAGGATCTAAAATGTTGTAAAGGATCTAAGAAAGAGGAGGAAATGACATCATGGGTTCGGCCATGGTGTATGGCCGAACCCCATGACCCATTTTATGAACCCTTTTTATGAGTTAAGTATGGATCTATGCATGTCTAAAATGAATGGGTTTTAAGTTAAGGAAATGGATATTTATGATGGTTTTTATGTCATGATTAATGAATCATGTATGGATCCATGTTTATAGATCAGTTATGGACCTAAGTATGTGTAAGAAAAAGGGGTGTTTAGCCATAGAAAGAATGATGGCTGAAGATGGAAAAATGGTGAACATGAAGGGACCATGGGTTCGGCCATGGTGTATGGCCGAACCCCATGGGGAGGTTCCTGGGACTTAGGATTCCCTTAATGCTAAATGTATTGGATTAATGAACCCAAGGGTGGCTGATTTTAGAACCACATGATTAAAATGATCTATTGGATTAAAAAGGGACCCAAAACCTAGAAAGTGACATGGCCGAACCCCACTAAGTCATGTATGATGGACTTAGGCATGGTTGAAACATTGAACTGATTTGTTGATGTGTAATAAGGTAACGGGATCTCGCAAGCGGTGCGCGATCGGTAATCTATTCTTGGACGAAAACACAAGGACACATTGGTAGGATTCCTACCTCATTGAAAGCCATGGATTATGTGTATATGAATGTTTTACTTGAATTATTTTGGTATGAAATTATATGTCTTAATGATGGGATTTTAATACTATGGTTTGTATTATCACATGGCATGTTTACACTTGCATCTCATGCATGGCATGGGAGGGATGATTTGTAACCGGAGATCCACACTCCATTGGGGTGTCCGTGAGGCAATTGTGGAGGGTACCTTGATGTGCATTTTCCATCAAGAGGGACATTATGTAATGATGATATGGATGATGGGTGGGACTCATGGCATATGACACCCATGGCATGGCATTTACTTGTATGGTTTTGATATACTTATATCTATGTGTTTTGTTTATACTAATCCATGTGTTGACCCTACTCGGAGTACCTACTGGGCGCGTTCTCTAACGCCCTACTTCTATCTTAGACGATGACGCAGGAAATGGGGGAAGCGAAGGACGTGATCGGAGCCAAGCGTAGGAGCTTGGAGGAGCTAGATAGATTTATTTAAGTTTTATTCATGGTTGTGTAATTTGAGTAACTTAGCTCGTTAGATTGTAATAACTTAGACTATTGCTATGGTTTGGACTTTTATTTTGGACATTTTAAGTTGAGGCATTTATTAATTAAGTGATGTAATTCCTTGCCATCTAGAATTTGTAGGATAGACTCTATTATAACTCCGCATTAAGATTATATTCCACAAGCTTACTTTCTACGTGTGAACCGTTCTCGTGGACTTAGTTCCACGCACACGTAGGGTTGGCCAGTTAAGAGTCGGGCTTTGAAAGCTCGGATTTAACTCGCGTCGTGACATCCCGTGCTCTTTGTCACTCTTTATTTTTTTTTTAAAAAAATAGACTCTGATTTTCGACATAGTGAAAAGGGGCAGGGAGTTACACCCATAAGGTTGTGTTTATGGACTTAGACCTAATGTTAAACCAATGGAACATGGGATTGACTTGTTGATATGTAACAAGGTGACGGGACCTCACAAACGGTGCACGATCGTAAACGGTTACCGGTTAAAGAAGCAAGGACACTTTAGTGGTCTTTGGTAGGATTCTACCTCTTTGAAGCCATAGATATGTAATATGGTTTAACTTCGTATTTTGATGGTTTATGTTGTAAATATATCATGTTTCAAATATAAGTTTTAAATGCTATGATTTGTATAATTGCATAAGCATGTGGACATTTGCATCTCATGCATGGCATGGGAGGGATGATATGTAACCGGAGGCCACACTCCGACGGGGCGTCTGTAAGACCACTGTGGGGATACCTTGATGAGGAGCTTTCCATCAAGAGTATATATGTGACTTGTGATGTAACGCCCCGCCCTCTCCGAGAAATATCAGAGTCTAATTTTTTTTTAAATAATAATAAAAGATCGAAAGAGAGCGGGCGGCGTCACGACGCGAGCTAAGTTCAGACTACCCAAGTCTGAACCTTAACTAGCCACCCGTGTGTACATGGACTAGACCATGATAATAAATCACACATGGAACAAACTACAACATGCGGAATAAACTAGATTAACTGCGGAAATAATATGAAAAGATAGCAAGTAACAGCCTCACATGGTAATTAAGGTCAACAACCATCCATAGTTAATAGTCTAGTCAAACCATAGCAAGTATTAACTTATTACATGTCCATCAAGATATAATTCAAATGACAATAGATAAGTAATCTTGTTCATCATTCAAGCACTTAGGCTTGGCTCCCCTCCCGGTCATCGACCTTCTCTTTCCCTTTCCTTGTACCTGCATTCTCCTCTGAGGATAGAAATAGGGCGTTAGATCAACGCGCCCAGTAGGTTCCCGAATCAGGGTTACCACATGTTAGCATATAAAACATGCATATATATCATATTACATGATCATCAAAAACAGGTAAAACAATGCTATGAAGTATGCACATGCAATGAGCCTCCACCATCATGTACATTCATAGCCATCACTTGACATGCTTTGCACCGACAAGGTAAATCACAATACACTTACATCTCTTCATCATTGACTTGGTTCATATCACGTATTAGTCCTCCTGGCGGGACTCTCATCGCCTAAGGAGACCAATGTGACTATGACCATCATGTTACTCCTCCTGGCGTGACTTGCACCGCCAAAGAGGACGTAACTCATAAATTGCAACACTGTAGAACCTCATTCATAATCCCATGTCTATGCATGAGATGCCAATGCCTGTATGCCATTTGTTAATGCATAATATATCATTTGAAACACATAAAATAAAACAAGAGTCTCATAAGAAAACTGGGGTAAAACTGTGGTTACAAGTAGGTAGGAAACCTACTGAAACTTTGCTTAAGTGTCCGTTCCTTTTTGAGCTTCACCCGGTCACGACTCGCACTTCATTCAACTCTCGTCTCCTTGTGATGTAACAATAAGTAAATCATACTAATATTTAAATATCCATTCTCATATAAACCCAAACATCTTGTGGGGTTCGGCCATACCCATGGCCGAACCTTACCCACTTTAACTTGATCTCTTTTGTTTTGGATTAACACCATCCAAATGATTTATTAACACTTCAAACCACCAAATATCACTTGGTGGGGTTCGGCCATACAGCATGGCCGAACCTCACCATATTGGTTTGAAACTTCTTCTTTAAGTCCTTTGTTCTTTTATTCATAATTACCCTAATCACTTGTATTTACAGCTTTGCCACTAGGCCAAGCCTTGTTTAATTTTCCTTGATAGACCATGGCTCATAACAAAACTACCTTGGTGGGGTTCGGCCATACTACTTGGCCGAACCTCACCTTTCCCATTTGGATCTCTTAATCCATTCCAATCACATTCCATGACCATTCAAAACACTTGATGGGGTTCGGCCATAACCCATGGCCGAACCTCACCCCTTTTTTTTTTGGTGCTCCATTTGCCATTCTTGTTGATGAATCATTCACATATCTTTCCCATAAGAATTAATAAGATTCAGCCATACATTGGCCAATCCTTCACATTAATCATCCAACCCTTAGTCCACCAAAATTACTCCATGGGGTTCGGCCATACATTTGGCCGAACCCAATGGTTCTTTTATCCATTATACTTCACATAAAATTCTCTACCATTGGTATGGTTTTTATCTCACCAAAAACCATACCAACTTATCAAACACTTTTATGGGGTTCGGCCATCCAATGTGGCCGAACTCTATGCCCATGTTTTGGACCCTTTTTAACTTACATCATATGTCCATAAAATCATGTAATAATCAACATAGTATTGTATGGTTTTTACACTTCCACAAACCATCCAATTACCCAAATAAGATCATGGGGTTCGGCCATCCCAAGTGGCCGAACCCAATGATACATTTATACCATTTTAAACAATCTTAATCCAAGGTTTTATTCCTTGATGCATTCGGCCATTCCATGGCCCAAAACATGACCTCCAAATCCATGATTTTCAAAACCCTTCTAACTTGCATCTTAGGTCTAATTAATCATACCAAAAACAGTCCATCACTTTGCATGATTTTACAAAAACCATCACTTTAAACAAACAAATTTCATGGGGTTCGGCCACCCAAAGTGGCCGAACCCTATGGTCCATGCTTTTCTCTCTTATAAACATAAAAATCCATATTTTGAATCTTTGGTAGATTCGGCCAACCCATGGCCCAATCATGTTTCCTTTATCCCATTTCATTAATCAAAAGTCCATGGAAATACTTACTAGATTCCAAGCTTTTCTTCTTGCCTTTGCTCTTTGCCTTCTTCCCTCTTGTTTCTTTCTTTCTTCCTTAGCTTCTAGCCGAATTAGTGCTTGATCTATGATGAAAAACACCACAGCTGGTTCGGCCAAGAGAAGTGTTCTTGAGGGAGAGAAAGAGATGGGAATTCTAAGGCTTTTGCAATGTGAAAAATCGGCCAAACATGGGGTTCATTCCTTTTGTATTTCAGCCCCCAAAACCCCTCCACTCCCTCATCAATTCTTGCATAAAACGATGGGTCTTGGGTGCTATTCAAGGCACCCCTTGGCACCTACCCATGCAGCCATTCAGCTTTCCATGCATCTCATCTCAATCCCATCCATTTTGCATTTAAACTTAACATGAAAATCACCAAAACAAGTCCCCAACGTGTGGGACTTGTTTTGTTTGGTTTGAGACCAAGCCACCACTCCATATTCCCTTTGAACTCAGTGATTTACAGTCCCATTGACTTCCACTTTGACTCACCCAACTCACATGTCCAACTCACCTCATTAATTGAACAACCATTTAATGCAATTGAGTCAACTCATTCTTAATTCAAATTAAATAAAATCAGTTCCACTTAACCTGATTTAACTCACCATTGAACTCATTTGTGGGCCCACACTGGTCGGCTGTGGTCAACAAAGTCAACCCTACCCATTGGGTCCACCTTTAGCTCCTTGACCCGTTTTTTACTCCATGACCCAATTATGGTATTTTGGTCATTTGTAAATGGTTTTTACATATGGATCAAGCCTACCCATTTTTACTATAGCTGATTTCCTATCAGTTTAGCTTGACGTCATTTAATTTGAGCTTGTACAATGGTCAAATCATTCAATTTGACCCATTGGGTCCAATTGAGCCATTTGACCCATTTAACCATTTTCGACCCAATTGATGTTCATTACCCAACCAATCAAATTTGATATTTATAATGTGCTTCTATGACCTTAATTTGAGCAATGGGCCCCACCATTTCCTTATTTGACATCAGCAAAATAATTAATTTAACAACTCAGGGGCATTTTCGTAATTTTCCGCTTCATTGAGAAATTGGGGTGTTACATGTGATGGGTGGGACTCATTGCATAAGACATATGACATGGCATGGCATTGTTTTACATAGTTTTATGATTATGTTATATATATGATTTTTGTACTAACCATGGGTTAGCCGTACTTGGAATACCGACTGGGCGCGTTGTTCTAACACCATACTTCTACCCTAGTGAATGACACAAGAAATGAAGGAAATGATGATCGTGAACAGGAACCAAATATAGGAGCTTGGATATGTTTAATGTTATTTCATTTAAGTTACTCATGGACTTGTAATTTGAGTAGTTAGATTTCGGCATGTAATAACTTAGATAATTTTGCTATGGTTTGAATGGTTTATTTGGATATTTAATTTAAGGTAATTTGGTTAAGTGACGAAGTACTTTGGTATCTAAAAATGCAATAGAATTAGGTTCTATTATAATCCGTAGATAAGTTTTAATTCCGTAAGATAACATATTACGTGTGAACCGTATTCATGGATTTAGTCCATGCACACATAGGGTTCGCCAGTTAAGGGTCGGAACTTTAGAAGTTCGGACTTAGCTCGCGTCGTGATGTCCCACTCACTATCACTCTTTGTTTATTAAAAAAAAAAAATAGACTCTGATTTTCGGAAAGCAAGTGAAAAAGGACGGGGCGTTACAAGTCACATAGAAGTGGAAGAGACTATAGTGAGTCAAAGAGGGAGGTGGAGGGTTTCCATCTCATGGAAACCCTAGACAAAACCGTTGGGAGTGGGGACAAGTCTCCAAGTGTAAGCCATGTGTCTCCTTGGTTAACCAAGGGACACATGGGAAAGACCAAGATGTAAAGAAGGTAGGTTGGGAGGCTAGGGCAAGAAAGAAAGGGCTCATTTCAAACCCTAGGGCCGATCGTCTCACTTAGACAAAAGAGTTAGAGATTTTCATCTCATCCCTCTCCCTCTCCCCCTCTCAACTCATACCTCTTTGGCCGAACCCTGGCTTAGGAGTTTTTCATCTCAAATCCCTCTCCCTCTCTGCACTCCTTGGCCGAATACACCTCTAAGAAACCTAGAGGGATCTTTTTCTCTTTTCTATCTCTCTTCCTCTCCATTGCTACAGCTAGTGCACTAAGGAAAGGTTGGTCTTTCACACAAAAGGCATTAGCTCAAGGGACACCCCACAAGTGTGGCCGAAATCCATCCCTTACATTCAAGAGATTGGCATCATCTCTCTCTCTCTCCCTCACAAATCTGCAACAGAAATTCCCCATACCGAGTAAACTGATAAAGAGAAGGGAAATCACCACCATCGATTATAAAATAATATGTTCTTAACACATCCCCTTCCTTGATAACTAAAGTTACCCATGAAATTAATTCTGGAACCCAATCCGTCGTTGACCCCACCTCCAGCGTTCACAAACATCATAAAATCCTCTTCTTATCATGACAGAAGATTTTATGATGTTTGTGAATGCTGGAGGTGGGGTCAAAGAAGGATTGGGTTCTAGAATTAATTTCATGGGTAACTTTAGTTATCAAGGAAGGGGATACGTTAAGAACATATGATTTTATAATCAATGGTGGTGATTTCCCTTCTCTTTATCAGTCTGCTCGGTATGGAGAATTTATGTTGCAGATTTGTGTTAGCGTTACTTGCGGAAACAAGAAAAATAAAACGAAAATAAACACAGCACAACACAATATTTTAACATGGTTCAGGCCCACCTGGCCTACATCCACGGAGCGAAAGAATATTCACTATAAAAGAGAAAGAAATACATGTACAATATTAATGACTCCCTTGAGTCATGAGTCCAAACCCGAAGTCCCGAGCCCCTTGTACACCCATGTATACAACACATCGACGTCACCTCTCAGTTGATGTGAGTCTCTCTCATACCAAAAATAGTGAACTCAACTTCTGTGTTCCTCCCTCTGCGCTTCCTGCGTTCTACGAGCAACTTCCGATATGCTTCTCAAACACGAGCATCTCCGATTGATGGTGTGTCCCACAGACACAGATCTACACTTTTGCTTTGGTGAAGGGGACTTCGTCTATCCAGCCGCACTTCTGCTGGCTGCCACTCACAGATCTAAAAACCCAGATCTGCAGCGGTATTGCACTATTGCTTCAGCCCCTCTTCGGCCGTCGAGCTGTCCTCCAGACAGTATCAGATCTACGGCTCCTTCTTGAAGGCACATCTCCCTGATGAGAAGACACCATGCACACCTCTAGCATGAGTGTGCTTCGAGCTCATAGCCATAGAAGCCCACAGCCAAAAGGCCGTTCCCTTTTGGTTATTCTCTCTCGATGTCTTCTTCTCAGCCGTGTGTATTGGATCCCACACCCTCTACGTCTGTATGCTATGCATATATATAGATGTATAGACCATGTCTTGTTTTGTATAAACAGTTGTCCCATACTAATAAATAGAAGATCCTCCTTTATCTCCTCTCAGTTCTTAGCAGGCATATCCTCTGTTAGAGAAAATCCAGCCACGCTGGTTGCTAACCCAAAGTTGGCCCACATGTTTTGCTGCAACGCAACCTCTATGGAAGCAACTGCAATTACCAACACCACCTTGATTTTCTGAGAGAGAAAATCTCTATTCATATTGGAATCGAGCCATACTTCCCAACAATCTCCACCTTGGAGAGAAATCCACCAACCTCCCAAAGATGATTGACTGACCTTCACTACAAACACTCGGCCTTGCTCCACCTGCATAGCAACTCCACCTGCACCACCTCAGCATAGGTTGCTTGCCTCTGCTCACATGATCGGATGTGCACCTCTCTAACTGATTGTATACTATTCAGCAGTGCCTTCTCTGATTGTGCTAAATATATCTCAGTTGTGAACAACACGTACACCCAACTGTGTATTGCTCCTTTGTCGCAGATCTCTGTCTTCTCGACCCTACTGTCAAGAACGTCCATCTGTCTGCTACAGCTCTCGTTGTATACACCCATCCTTCTCATGCAATGACCGGCTCCCACAATACACCTTTGTATTGTCCAGTTAGTGTGCCTTCCTCGGTGCTCACGCCATGCTTACGTCTAGCTGCAGTCCGGCTATGAGTCTGCAGTGCTGCTGCTCCAGCGCGCCTGCTGTTCACTGTTCGCAGCTGCCTTCTCCCTCACCGGTCTCAGGTCTGCTCCTGAAACCCGATGGATCTGTTCTGTAAACCTCCACCTCTTCAACCGATCTAGCTATTGCTGCAACTGCTCTTTGTTGTTCCAGCTGAGAACTGTTGTTCGACCCTCCTTGCAGAATTCTTTCTCTCAGATCTTCTCTGCCACAGATCTCCCAGATCTGGCCGGATTCTCCCTACATGTTGTACCACTTCTAGCGTCTGTTCCAAGCTACTCGGCCTGCCTGCTTTGCAGACCTTCGGCTGCTGCCACTGCTCGCCTCTTCCTCTGGCTCTTACCGCCTCCTGGCATCGCTGGAGTCCTGTGGCAGCTCGGTACTGCCTACCGTGAGAAGGGGGAAATCTAGCAGAGATCTACTCCACCTTCTTCTCCTGCCATCGCCTCTGATCTACGCATGACTGTGAGATCTGCACCTTCACAGATCTCCATCCTTCAGATCCTGACGCAGATCTCCGATTTGCAGAGATCTGTTTGCCAATCCTGCGGCTCGGTTTTCTTGCTCCAGGCCATGCTTCCTGCTCCGGCGGCGTCCAGCGCTGGCTGTCTCTGCCGTGTTCTCCTTTGTGCAATGCGATAGACATGGACAACAATACACTTGTCTTCCATGCCTCTAATCTTCTGGTCTGGCAGCTCCTATGTAACCCACGGATCAGTCCTACGCTGCTGAAGGCTCCTTCCCTTGCACCGCAGTCTCACTGCCTCAGACCTGCCTGTTTTTCCCTTCTGCAAAGTCGTCTGTCCCGTCTGGTGCTATTTTCCATTCACACGTCATTCCTCCCTGGTCAGAACCAGGCTACTGATACCACTTGTTAGCGTTACATGCGAAAACAAGAAAAATCGAACGAAAATAAACACATAGCACAGCACAATATTTTAACGTGGTTCGGCCCACGTTGCCTACGTCCATGGAGCAATAGAATATTCACCATAAAAGAGAAAGAAATGCATGTACAATATTAATGACTCCCTTGAGTCATGAGCCCAAATCCGAAGTCCCGAGCCCTTTATACACCCATGTATACAACACACCGACTGTCACCTCTCACTTGATGTGAGTCTCTCTCATACCCAAAATAGTGAACCCAACTTCTATGTTCCTCCCTCTATGCTTCCTGCGTTCTACGAGCAACTTCCGATGTGTTTCTCAAACGCGAGCAGTCTCCGATTGATGGTGTGTCCCACACACATAGATCTGCACTTCTGCTCCGGCGAAGCGGCTTCGTCTATCCAGCCGCACTTCTGCTGTCTGCCACTCACAGATCTGAAAACCCAGATCTGCAGCGGTATTGTACTGTTGCTTCAGCCCCTCTTCGGCCGTCGAGCTGTCCTCCAGACAGTATCAGATCTACGGCTCCTTCTTTAAGGCACATCTCCTTGATGAGAAGACACCACGTATGTAACACCCAAATTTCTCAAAGATATGAATATTTACGAAAATGCCACTGGAATGGTAAATTTAATAGATGTGATTGTAAATGAGAAAATGGTGGGGGCCCATTGTTCAAATTAAAACCCTATTAACATATTATAAGGATCAAGTTTAAGTAAAGGGGTAATGTACATCAAATTGGGTCAAAATGGTTAATTGGGTCAAAGGACCCAATTGGTACCCAATGGGTCATGGTGGACTTATTTGACCATTGGGTAAGCTCAATTTTATTATGGTTAAGCTGAATTGAATTGAAACTAACATGAGCATAAATGGGTAGGCTTGATGCAAATATGAAAATCACATTTAAATGGGTAAACCACTCATAAATGGGTCATGGCGTCAAATTGGATCCATGGGCTAAATGGGGACCCAATGGGTTGAGTTGACCATGTTGACCATGGTTGACCGTGTGGACCCTCAAGTGAGCTCAAATATGAGTTAAATCAGGTTGAGTTGGGACTGAAGTGAGTTGGAATTAAATCAAGTAATGGAGTTGACTCAAGTGTATTAAATGAATGGCATTAAGTGTAGTGAGTTGGGTGAGTTGAGTTGGAAATCAAAGGGACCTTGAATTCAAGTGAGTCAAATGGGATGTGAAGAGTTTCTTTGATCTCAAACATCACTAAGGAAACAAGTCCCACACGTTGGTGGGTTGGAATTAATGGTTGATGCATGAAAACCAATGGAATGGCATGCGAATTGGGAGGGTTTCCATCTCATGGTGGAAACCCAAAGCTCCAACGTTAGGAGTGTCAAGGGGTGCCTTGGTTGGTACCAAATGTCTCCTTGGTTTGATCAAGGATTGATGAGGATTAATGAAGGGTCCAAGGGCTGTTTAACAAAAGGAATACACCACCACTCTTGGCCGAATTTTACATTGCAAAAGTCTTAGAATTCTCATCTCTCTCCCTCTCTCAAGAACCTACCTCCTTGGCCGAACTAGCTATTGGTATTTTCACCATTGATCAAGCACATATTCTGCTAGAGACTAAGGAAGAAAGAAGGAAGAAGCAAGAGGGAAGAAAGCAAGGATCAAAGGCAAGAGGAGAGGCTTAGAGAATTGGTAAGTACTCCATAGAATTTTGATTAATAAAGTTGGTTAAATGGAACATGATTTGGCCATGGGATTGCCGAATTTACCAAAGGTTTAGATTATGAATAATGATGCTTAAAAAGATAGAAAACATGGATCATAGGGTTCGGCCACTTTGGATGGCCGAACCCCATGAAATAATATGGTTATGTTGATGGGTTTTTTGTAAGTTAAAAACCATCCAAAATGATGGACAGTTTTAGATGTTTTAATTAGACCTAAGATGCAAGTTGAAAGGGTTTTAAATCATGGATTTGAATGTCATGATTTGGCCATGGAATGGCTGAATTCATCAAGGGTTTAAACCTTGGGTAAAGGTGGTTTAAATGATAAAAATGGACCATTGGGTTCGGCCACTTTGGATAGCCGAACCCCATGAAGTTATTTGGGTATTTGATGGTTTTTTAAGGCTAAAAACCATGCAATACTATGGAGTTTTTATATGTTTTAATGAGACACAAATTATATGCTAAAGAGATTCAAATCATGGGCCAAAGGGTTCGGCCACTTAGGATGGCCGACCCCCATGAAATGATATGATAATTATATGGTAATTTGTGAGGTGTTTTGAGAGATAAAAACCATACAATATTATGGGGTTTTTATGTGATTTAAATGGAGATAAGGTTATTGTTTTGGGTTGGCCATTGGATGGCTGAACCATGTGGTTATCATGGTTAAAGAGTAGAGCCTAATTTATGTACATATGATGGAATCATTGAACCAAGGGAACCATTGGGTTCGGCCATGTGTATGGCCGAACTCCATGGATAATAGAAAGAGGTATATGTCATGATTGGGGGTTTGAAGGATTGAAATGAGACCTAATTTGGATTGGTGAGGTTCGGCCAAGTAATATGGCCGAACCCCACTAAGGTGGTTTTTATGGAACTTGGTTTTAATATGGTTTAAGTCTAGTGGCAAAGCTGTAAATACAGGTAATAATGCAAAAAATGAATAGAGAAGGATTAAAGGACTTGAAAGAGGAGTCAAACCAAAGTGGTATAGTTTCGGCCATGTTGTATGGCCGAACCCTACCAAGGTATGTTTGTAATATGAGATGTTTTAATGAGGATTAAATAAAAAGAGAGATCAAATTAAAGTGGGTGACGTTCGGCCATGGGTATAGGCCGAACCCCACAAGATGGTTTATGGGATCTAGACTTGATTAGAAATCAAGAAGATATGTTATTAACTTGCTGTTGTATAAACAAGGAGACGGAAGTTGAACGGCGTGCGAGTCGTGATCGGGTGAAGGTTAAAAAGGAACGGACACTTAAACGAAGTTTCCGTAGGTTTCCTACCTACTTGTAACCACTTTTATAATTGGTTTTATCATGGTTTTATGAGTTATATTGTTATTGTTTTATGTTTCAAATGGGTTTTGAATGATGAGATATATTTACGAATGGCATATATACATTGACATCTCATGCATGGCATGGGGTGATGATTATGGAACAACTTAATGATGAGAGTCATATCCAGAGGAAATGAGGAGTACTCTGGATTACCTTGACATGAGAGTTCTATACAGAGGAAATGTGGAGTACTCTGGCTTACCTTGACATGAGAGTTCTATTCAGAGGAAATGTGCAGTACTCTGGATTACCTTGACGTGAGAATCCTGTCAAGTGATAGCTATGTATACTTGTGATGGGTGGGACTCATTACATTTGCACTTACATGCATAGCATTGATTTCAGATGTTTTGTTGATCATATACTATGATATATGCATATTTTATATACTAACCATGTGGTAGCCTTGATCGGAAAACCTACTGGGCGCGTTGATCTAACCCCTAATTCTATCCTTAGAGGATAATGTAGGAAAAGGAAAAGGGAAAGAGAAGGTCGAGGACCAGGAGGGGAGACAAGCTTAAGCGCTTAAGTGTTGGAATGGATTTATATTTTACTGTTATTTGAATTACAATTTATGGACATGTAACAGCTAGTAACTTTGCTATGGTTTGTTTATAGTTTGATAATGGATATTTGGATTAACTAGTTTTAATGGGAGACTTGTACTTGCTATCTATTCAGTTTATTTCCGCAATTGGTCTAGTTTATTCCGCATGACTTGATTAGTTCCATGTGTGGATTGTTATCATGGGTTTAGTCCATATTCACATGCAGTGGCCAGTTAAGGGTCGGACTTTGGAAGTCTGAACTTAGCTCGCGTCGTGATGTCGTCTGTCCTCTTCCGGTGTTATTATATTATTATTAAAAAAAAAAAATTGACCCTAAATCTCGGAAAGGGGGGGGCGTTATAACGTACACCTCTAGCATGAGTGTGCTTCCAGCTCATAGCCATAGAGGCCCACGGCCAAATGGCCGACCCCTTTTGGTTCTTCTCTCTCGATGTCTTCTTCTCAGCCGTGTGTATTGGATCCCACACCCTCTACATCTGTATGCTATGCATATATATAGATGTATAGACCGTGTCTTCTTGTGCATAAATAGTTGTCCCATACTAATAAATAGAAGATCCTCCTTTATCTCCTCTGAGTTATTAGCAGGCATATCCTCTGTTAGAGAAAATCCAGCCACGCTGGTTGCTAACCCAAAGCTGGCCCACATGCCTTGCTGCAACGCAACCTCTATGGAAGTAACTGCAATTACCAACACCACCTTGATTTTCTGAGAGAGAAAATCTCTCTATTCATATTGGAATCGAGCCATACTTCCCAACAATATCTACTTTGGCGAGAAATCCATCAACCTCCCAAAGATGATTGACTGACCTTCACTACAAACACTCGGCCTTGCTCCACCTGCACCACCTCAGCATAGGTTGTTGCCTCTGCTCACATGATCGGATGCGCATCTCTCTAACTGATTGTATACTATTCAGCAGTGCCTTCTCTGATTGTGCTGAATGTATCTCAGTTGTGAACAACAAGTACACCCAACCGTGTATTGCTCATTTGTCGCAGATCTTTGTTTTCTTGACCCTACTGTCAAGAATGTCCATCTGTCTGCTACAGCTGTTGTTGTATACACCCATCCTTCTCATGCAATGACCAGGCTCCCACAATACACCTTTGTATTGTCCAGTTCGTGTGCCTTCCTCGGTGCTTACGCCGTGCGCACGTCTATTTGCGTGCGGCTATGAGTCTGCAGTGCCGCTGCTCCAGCGCGCCTATTGTTCTTTGTTTACAGCTGCCTTCTCCCTCACCTGTCTCAGGTCTGCCCCTGAAACCCGATGGATCTGTTCTGCAAACCTCCATCTCTTCAGCCGATCTAGTTGTTACTGCAACTACTCTGTGTTGTTCCAGCTGAGATCTGTTGCTCAACCCTCCTGCAGAATTCCTTCTCTCAGATCTACTCCGCCATAGATCTCCCAGATCTAGCCGGATTCTCCCTACATGCTGTACCGCTTCTTTCGTCTGCTCCACGCTGCTCAGTCTGCCTGCGCTGCAGACCTTCGGTTGCTGCCACTGTTTTCCGCTTCCTCTAGCTCTTGCCGTCTCCGGCATCGTTACGGTCCGGTGCAGCTCTGTACTGCGTATCGTGAGAAGGGGAAATCTAGTAGAGATCAGCTCCACCTTCTTCTCCTGCCATCGCCTCTGATCTGCGCATGACTGTGAGATCTGCACCTCCACAGATCTCCATCCTTCAGATCCGACGCAGATCTCTGATTTACAGAGATCTCCTTACCAATCCTGCCGCTCGGTCTTCCCACTCCAGGCCGTGCTTCTCTGCTCCGGCGGCATCCAGCGCTGGCTGTCTCTGCCGTGTTCTCCTTTGTACAATGCGATAGACACGGACAACAATACACTTGCTTTCCATGCCTCTAATCTTCTGGTTTGGCAACTCCTATACAACCCACGGATCAGTCATGCACTGTTGAAGGCTCCTTCCCTTGCACCGCCGTCTCACTGCCTCAGAACTGCCTGTTTTTCCCTTCTGCAAAGTCATCTGTCCCGCCTGGTGCTGTTTTCCATTCACCCATCATTCCTCCCTGGTCGGAACCAAGCTACTGATACCACTTGTTAGTGTTACACGCGGAAACAAGAAAAATCGAACTAAAATAAACATACAGTACAACACAATATTTTAACGTGGTTCGGCCCACCTAGCCTACGTCCACGGAGCGACAGAATATTCACTATAAAAGATAAAGAAATACATGTACAATATTAATGAATCCCTTGAGTCATGAGCCCGAACCCGAAGTCCCGAGCCCCTTGTACACCCATGTATACAACACACCAACGTCACCTCTCAATTGATGTGTCTCTCTCATACCTAAAATGGTGAACCCAACTTCTGTGTTCCTCCCTCTACGCTTACTATGTTTACGAGTAACTTCTGATATACTTCTCAAACGCGAGCGTCTCCGATTGATGGTGTGTCCCACACACACAAATCTTCACTTCTGCTCTGGAGAAGGGGCTTTGTCTTTCCAGCCGCACTTCTGCTGGCAGCCACTCACAGATCTGAAACCCAGATCTGCAGCAGTACTGCACTGTTGTTTCAGCCCCTCTTCGATCATCGAAGCTGTCGTCCAGACAGTATCAGATCTACGGCTCCTTCTTGAAGGCACATCTCCTTGATGAGAAGACACGACGCACACCTCTAGCATGAGTGTGCTTCGAGCTCATAGCCATAGAAGCCCATGGCCAAAAGGTCATCCCCTTTTGGTTCTTCTCTCTCAATGTCTTCTTCTCAGCTGTGTGTATTGGATCCCACACCCTCTGCGTCTGTATACTATGCATATATATAGATGTATAGACCGTGTCTTGTTGTGTATAAACAGTTGTCCCATACTGATAAATAGAAGATCCTCCTTTATCTCCTCTTAGTTATTAGCAGGCATATCCTCTGTTAGAGAAAATCCAGCCACACTAGTTGCTAACCCAAAGCTGGCCCACATGCCTTGCTGCAACGTAACCTCTATGGAAGCAACTGCAATTACCAACACCACCTTGATTTTTTGAGAGAGAAAATCTCTCTATTCATATTGGAATCGAGCCATACTTCCCAACAATTTGGTGGGCTACCTACTAGAAATTATTTTGTGGATCTGCACTTTGCAGGTATTGTAAACATAAGCAGGCCAAAAGAAATGATGATTTTTTATGTTTATATGCAAGAAGAGAAGGTAAGGACCATACTTTTATTTATGTAGGTCTTGTCGAGCAATTTGAGGGAAGCTCAATTGCTGTTATATTAAAAAACTGAAAATATTTTTTTGTGTTCTTGAAAACATCTTACAATATTGCAGGTTCTCTCAACTCGACATATATTCAGTTGTTGGAGCCAATAAGCCTCTACAACTTGTTGATGCCAGGGTTCCTGTTGTAGAAATTATAAGGTTTTAGGGCATTTGAGGATGCCCAGTTGTCTGTGGAATTTGCATAAGAAAAGCACCAAAGTTATCAGGTACCTTTTTTGTTGTTTGGTATTATTTGAATACCTTGAACTGGTCCAACTACAAACTGTACTGAATTGAAACTAGTTTGGAACTTGAAATCAGCTCCTTTGGTGAATTCTGAGTATCTGGTGTGCAACAATTGCTCAACAAAGATGGAAGTACCTTGTACTCATGTAAGCTATTTAAAATGTATAGTTTTAATTTACATAGAGCGAGTATGAAATGGAACCCAAATCACAAAACAATTTGAATACTTCCTGCAAATTTAAGGTAATTTTTCTATTGAGCGTTCAGGCAATGTCCAGGAAACCCACTAATTTTACTTCTGTTCCAAATTCATATTGATGAAAAGTTCATATTTTCTGGGTTGGATATATCCTAGTGTCTCATTTATGTTGCGCTAAAATTTCAAGTTGTATGTGATTTGGGATGAGAAATGTTTATAATTCCTTAAACATGCAATCACATCTTTAACTTTTTTAGTCCTAATCCCTTTTTCCTAATAATAAAAGCAATAATATTTCATATATCTACAATGTAGAGCAACAACTGTGAAAGTTATCTCAAAATATGAGAAGAAATTACAAGAGCCTAGTAGCAATCATCACAACTTTAATGATATTACCATTTTGAGCTTGGACCTAGACAAGACAATTGTCGATCTCTATATTTGATAGGATCCATCTTGTAGACTTCATGAATCTCATTAAGTGACTATAATGTCTACATGACAACATATCATTATAGTGACTACTTGATCCTTTTCACCTTGGAAGTAGGTGGTTCTATGAAAATGGGCCAACAAATGGCTATGATATAACTGTTCTCATTTGTACATTTTCACCAGTAGGCCTATAGATAGATAAGATAATGCAATGTGACAAATGGAATGTCCGTATATTAGAAGATATGAACTCCCACAAAATACGATACAGTACATGGAGAACTATTATACTGTCAACTAAAATTTCCCATCTGCAATGATCATGGAACATTGTATAAGATCAGCACTGGGTGTAGCACTAGAGATGCAATCTTCACAACCTTACAATAGTACTAAAGTGATCACTACACTACACTTGTGCTTGGAAAGAAGTTGCACACAATTTCCATGTGGACGTTCCATGAAATATATTTGTTCATTATACTGCTTGAAGTTTGGGGTTTGAAGACTAATTCTGGCATCTATTGGGAACAACTTATACCACCAATGGTTTTTCTTTTCATGTCTAGGTCTCCCAATGGCATGTGAACAATGATTAGATAACCCCTCATTCCTTTTTCTTCCTCTCATAGTTCTTCTTTTTCTCAATTTCTATGATTTCTTTCATTTTACCCCAACTTAGATTTCCTCTTTTCTGACTCAGCCATGTACGACAATCGAGTCATGACTCGGCGGGGCCTGATTTGGCTTGTTTTAAAGGAGTCCTTACAGCCCGGCATCCTGACAGATTTTTGCCTTGACTTGGTCCTTAACTCGGTCCCCGAATGTAATGGCTCGTACTTGTTGTGAAGCGTAGAAGTTTACACTCTCATGATCAGTTGTTACAAGGGCGCGTCGAGAGGTGATGAGAGAAATTTGGCAGGGTGGGTGAGTTTAATAAAATCCACATTGCCTCGGCATTGCCTCCCGAGGTGGTTTATAAGCTAAGGCATTCTCCCTTCTAGCACAGGAGGCCTTTTGGGCTCATGTGTGACACATGTACACCATTGCAATGCCATGCCGGTGCGGAGTTTAGACCCAAAGTCGACAATATTGTGCTAGTCGGATGGGTTGTTGCAAAATGATATCAATCTCAGTTTAACTCTCGGACCAAGGTGTGAGAAGATGATGGTATATAGCCGGGGAAGGCTCTGGCCTAAGGGTGGTGGGATTATGATAGCCTGCACATGTTGTGGAGCGTAGAAGCTCACTCTCTTGTGGCATGCAATCACGAGGGTATGTGGATAGATGATGAGAGAATTTCACCTAGCGTGAGCGAGTTTAAAGAAGTCCCACATCGCTAAGCATTGCCTCTTGAGGTGGTTTTGTAGCCTCATATTTTCTAGCACAAGGCCTTTTGTATGCAGCTATTACGAAGACGTGCAGGCCCGGGTAATAGGTCTAAACCCAATAATATTGTGCTAATGGGACTGGTTGTTACAAAATGGTATCAAAGCCTAGTTCAACTCTCGGACCAAGGTTTGGGAACGTGAGAGTATAAAGCCAGGGAAGGCTCTGGCCTAAGTGGTGGGATTGTGAATGCGTGCCACGAGAGTGTGAATTCTACGCCTCAAAATAGGTGGAGAGCTCTAGATATTATTTTTTTGTGACAATGCACAGAGCAGATTTGAGAGACAACCTTACTCGTTTTTAACCAAATAATTCTGATTCGAATTTGATCAAATAACTTCGAATTTTTTATTTATTTTTTCTACATTTTCTTTCCTTCTTCTCTTCTAATTAATTTTAGCTAATCAAATATCAAGGAAAATAAGAAAATAAATAAAATACTAACTTTTTTGACAAAACTCAAGTAGAAGGAGAGAGAGAGAGCTCCAACGATTTTTTGCTCCAAAGGCCTCAACAATTGCAAAATTCGTGTATGGCCCCTGGGAGGCTTATTTATAGGCTTCTCCCTAAGCTATTTACTTAGTTGCCATCACCTCCTTATCCTAAATACTAAATTAGGAGGGATAATTTAGTGAAAACCTAATTTAACAAGGAGGTGGCTAGGGTTCACATGCCAAATTCGAATTTGGCATGTGTTTCCGTTAGCCACACATGCCCAAGGTGGGACCCATTCGACTTTGGTATTTTTTTTAATTTACTAATTTTTTTTGGCTACCCCATTCAGATAACCGGAAAATCTGTCACCAGGCACACGATTTCAAATTTTCGGGTGAAATTACCATTTTGCCCTCCCACATTTTATCATTCGAAGGATTCCTTAGTTCATTTTTCGATTCCTTCGGACGATTCGACAGTGTAGTCGAATCGTTCGAAGGATCATAAGAATCCTTCGAATGAATGGCTGCTGATGCTACAGTGAAATCCCCTTTAAAATTTTAAACAGTAAAATCTCCTTTAAAACTTTAAAGTTATTTTTTAAGGACTGTGTATTTCTAAATTTTTTCAAATTAAATATTTGGACTAATTACGATAACATGATAAAAATACTTTAAGGCTTCAAGGTCTTTTGACAATCCCAAATGTATTTTCAGCACAACCGAGGGATACCTTTATTTGTAAAACATTGTGTTTTAAGCATTTGGGAGTGTCAAAAGACCTTGAATTATTAAAGTATTTTTATCAAGCTATTGTAATTAGTCCAAATATTCAATTGAGAAATTTTGGAAATACACAGTGCTTAAAAAGTAACTTTTTAAATAATAAAATCTCCTTTAAAACTTTAAAGTTATTTTTTAAGCACTGTGTATTTCCAAAATTTCTCAAAATTAAATATCCGGAGTAATTACGATAACCTGATAAAAATACTTTAACACTTCAAGGTCTTTTGACACTTCCAAATGTGTTTTCGACACAGCTAAGGGATACCCTTATTTGTAAAACATTGTGTTTTAAGCATTTGGGAGTATCAGAAGACCTTAAATTTTTAAAGTATTTTTATCAGGCTATCGTAATTAGTCCGGATATTCAATTTGAGAAATTTTGAAAATACACAGTGCTTAAAACATAATTCTAAAATTTAAAGGAGATTTTACTGTTTAAAATTTTAAAGGGGATTTCACTTGTAGCATCAGCAACCACTCGTTTGAAGGATCTTTGTGATCCTTCGAACGATTCGACTACACAGTCAAATCGTTCGAAGGAACCGAAAAATGAACTGAAGAATCATTCGAATGATAAAATGTGGAAGGGCAAAATGGTAATTTCACCCAAAAATTTGACATCGGGTGTCTGGTGACAGATTTTTCTGGGTGTCTGAATGGGGCGCCTTTTTTTTTAGGTATTTATTTTCAAGTGGTTAACTTCCTAAACCTCGAGATTCGAATATTACAACTTGGTTTCCTTTATGATTTTGTTTTTTCTCTTTTAAGTTGTATTTTATAAAATAATTAGAGGATTCAAACACTAATATTTCAGAGATCACACGAAAAAAATAAAAATACAAGTTTCGACAATTTAATAATTTTCTCAATATAAGTTTTCAAAATAATTCGAATTCTAAATTTAGAACGTTTCCAAAAGTGAATCCAAAATAATAAATTTGGATAACAAAATTCAAATAAATTTCTTAACCTTGCGGGTCCCACTATCACACCAATTTTGAGATTTTTCTAAATTTGCAAAGTTTCCAAAAATAGAAACCTGCTATCTTTGGAGCCCTGTTTCAAAATTATGTTTTCATCTTTAAACTTCAATTTAGACTACGACAAACACATATTGGGGGTCGAGCAAAATTCTATTGTCTGACATACAATCAAACAATTTTTACTAAAATAAGCAATTACCCGAATAGGAAATACCCGATTTAACTCTAACTCGACCATGACCCACTAGTTTGGGTCGGGTCGTTACAAGGGCGGTTATGGGTTATGTTGTGTATGTGTGGATGCTTCGCATGGTGGGTCATGCGTGTGTTATTTGTGATCATGCATGTAGACATTCTTGATATCTCATAGTAGTGGGTATGCAATGTACCATGTGTGTTGGGTGATTTATATATATGTGTTCCTTCACTGGACGTGTAGAGCTCACCCCTTGCCTTTCAGGTGCTTCGATGGATGCAGGGACTCAACGGGTCCCTGGGATCAGACTTATGCAATGGCGATTGCTGTTGACTTAGGTTGTTCTCATTTTTCTATCATTTTGAGGGAACCTTGTATATTTGTTTCAGTGGTCATTTGGTTTTATGAATAATTGTTAAATCCCACTACTATATTGGTTGATATTGTGGTACTTCTATTGCTCCCCCTTAATGTTATTGTACTTAGTTCAAAAAAGAATAGACTCCATATCTGTTTTGAGTATTTAATGAGATGTTTCGGAGATAACATTCTCATAGCGAGACGAAGTGTTACACCCTTACTTACGCGTTAAGAAATTTTTAGAGATTTGCGCCACTATCAAACTTCAAAATATCACTGAAGAATCTGTTAAATTTCACCTCTTTCCTTTTTCTCTCAAAGAAAAAGCGAAATCGTGGCTGCACTCCCTTCCTGCAAATTCCATCAGAACATGGGATCAATTGGTAAATAAATTCTTGAATATTTTTTTCCCGATATCTAAAACTAACACCCTCAAAATTGAAATTTCTAATTTTACTCAGAAATAGGGTGAACAATTCTCGGAGTCATGGGAAAGATTCAAGGATGTATTGAGTAAATGTCCCCATTATGGTTTTGAAACTTGGAGACTCATTCAATTTTTCTATGATGACTTAACCACATCTAGTCAGTACTTTGGTCGAGTCTACGAAAAGTGGGGCATGTTTGGAACAAAGTCAAGAGGAATGATAGAATTTCTTGGAAAACTTGGCGGAGAATTCTCAACGATGAGACTTTTCTAAAAAGGAAATTTCAGAGCAAAAACCCAAAAGAGGATGATTGTACAAAGTTAACAATGACTTTGACGTTAAGCTTGCAATTGCAAACCTAACGAAAAAAGTAGAGACTTTAGCGACAACTCAGGCGATGAACCCATCATTAGGAATGCATGCTGAAGTTTGCGCATTGTGTTCTAACTTAGGACACACTGTCCAAAACTGTCATTCCTTAGGATTCGAGTGCTATGTGTTCAACCGATCAGGCCAATGCACTCAATAATTTTGGAAGAGAGCAGAGAACCCCTTTCTTTGCCACATACAATCCTTATTTGCAAAATCATGCCAATTTCTTTTGGCGACAAAATCTACCTTCATTAAGTCAAGGACCTTAGTTCCAAGCACCCAGTCAGCCACATCACCCACCTCAGAGCCACCACAGGGTCCGTCCTATCAGTCCGGTCCTTCTCAACAATGTAAGCCCTCTCTTAAGGATACGTTGCAGTAGTTCATGCAGTCCACCCAGCAGGCTATGCACAAGTTTGAAAGCATAACTTGGACAGTTAGCCACCGAGATAGGCGAAAGTGATAAAAGCAAGTTCCCCAGTCAACCTATCCTGAATCCTCAGGGACAAAATGAGGTTTCGTCATCTAATCTAGACAATGATAACTCCATTATAACTTTGAGATCTGGGAGACAAGTAGACAACATGGTTGAACCGCCTAGACAACAGGATGACCAGACAACTGGTCAACCAAAGCATCAAGAGGACCCGCCTAGTCCATCTTCTGTCCAAAATGCATAGGAAACATCTGCTAGAAATACATATGTACCTAAGGCTCCATACCCTTAGAGGTTAACCAACGCTAAACAAGGGGCACCTTATGGTGACATACTAGAAGTGTTCAAACATGTCAGTATCAACATCCCTCCACTTGACGCCATAAATTAGGTACCTTCATATGCCAAATTTTTGAAAGACCTCTGTTCGGTTAAGTGGAGAACTAACGTTCCCAAAAAGGCATTTCTAGTAGAAAATGCGAGTTCACTCATCTAATAGGGGTTTCCAGTAAAAGACAAGGATCCTGGGTGCCCAACCATCGCTTGCACCATTGGTACATTTGAAATTGATAAGGCCTTGTTAGATCTTGGAGCCAGTGTTAACCTAACGCCATACTCCGTTTATGAGCAGTCAGGTTGGGTGAGTTAAAATCCACTCTTATCACACTTCAGTTAGTCGATCGCTTTATGAAAATCTCGAGAGGTGTGATAGAAGACGTTTTAGTGAAGTCGATAAATTCTACGTTCCAGTCGATTTTGTGGTGCTGGATACAAAACCTGTTCAGAACGAAAGTGGGCACATTCCAGTTATTCTTGGACGAACATTCTTGGCCATCGCCAAAGCTGTTATCAATTGCCAAGATGGTACGCTTAGGTTGTTGTCCGGAGATCTGATGACAAAACTCAATGTGTTTGGCCTGTGTCAACAACCTCCTTGCACAGATGACCTGTGTGAGGTTAATATGATTCAGAGTTCTGTCGAAAAATCTTTTCTTCACTTTATTTACGACAATCCATTCGAGAAGTCTTTTTCCACCTTTAACACAGATTTCAATGAAAATGGTGAGCAAGAGGTGAATGCTCTACTGAACGAAGTTCCATATGTTGATGTTAGAGCAAGGAAATTCGAACCTCTCCCTGTGAGTCAATCTGTTCCAGTCCCCTCTATCGAGAAGCCACCAAAATTAGAGCTCAAACCACTGACTGAGACCCTGAAATATTCTTATCATGGAGCATCTGATACCCTACCAGTGATTATAACTTCCGATTTAACTCCAGAGCAGGAGTTTAAGATCCTTGCTACTTGCTGTTTTGAAATAACATAGAGATGGTCCATTGCCGATCTTAAAGGGATCAACCCCTTTGTGGTCATGCACAAAATACACCTAGAGGAGAACTCCAAGACGTTTAGAGAACCACAAAGATGACTGAATCCGGCAATGCAAGAAGTGGTAAGAGCCGAAATTTTAAAACTTCTTGAAGCGGGTATCATCTACACAATCTCTGATAGTGCATGGGTGAGTCCGATACAGGTTGTCCCAAAGAATTCTGGTGTGACGGTGGTTAAGAATGAGGATAACGAGCTAGTTCATATCCGTGTCCAAATGGGCTGGAGAGCTTGTATTGACTACTAAAAGCTGAACATTGCTACTCGAAAGGATCACTTTCATCTTAAGTTCATTGATCAGATGCTTGAGCGTTTAGTCGGTCATGCATTCTACTGTTTTCTCGATGGTTATTCATGTTATAACCAAATATGTGTTGCTCTCGAGGACCAGGAGAAGACCACCTTCACCTGTCCATTTGGTACGTTCGCCCGTCGCAAGCCTTTTAGGTTGTGCAATGCACCTGCTACCTTTCAAAGGTGTATGATCACCATATTTTTAGACATTGTAGAGCGAATTCTGGAAGTTTATATGGATGATTTCTCAGTCTTTGGTTCTTCGTTTGACCAATGACTACATCACCTAACCCTTGTGTTAGTTCGATGTAAAGAAAAAAACCTATTACTCAATTGGGAAAAATGTTACTTCATGGATAAGCAGGGCATAGTCTTAGGTCACATTATATCATACAAAAGGAATAGAAGTTGTAAAGCTAAGGTCGATTTGATCTCTCGTCTTCCACGACCCCAAACTGTTAAAGAGATTAGACTATTCCTAGGTCATGCTGGTTTCTACAGGAGATTTATCAATGATTTCAGTAAAATTTCCAGACCTCTCTGTAGACTCTTGACCAAGGATGCTAGTTTCGATTTTGATAATGAATGCGTCCAGGCCTTTGACAAATTGAAAACTGCATTGACCTCTGCTCCGATTATTCAACCTCTTGATTGGTCTGTTCCTTTTGAGATAATGTGTGATTCTTCTGACTGCTGCAGTATGAGCAATTTTAGGTCAAAGGGTCAATAAGTTACTTCATGTTATCCATTATGTGAGCAAAACGTTGAACGATGCTCAACTGCACTATTCCACCACGGAAAAGGAGCTATTGGCAGTCGTTTTTGCGCTAAAACAATTTTTGATCTTACCTTGTGGATTCGAATGTTATTGTCTACTCTGATCATGCTGCTCTCAAGTATCTTTTGTCTAAGAAAGATGCAAAGTCCGGTTTGATCAGGTGAATTCTCTTGCAACTAGAATTTGATATTGAAATCCTAGGTAAGAAAGGTTCCAAGAACGTGGTAGCAGACCATTTGTCTAGATTGGTAACTGAATTTTCTTGTGACTTAATGCTTATTACTGAGTTTTTTCCTTGATGAACAACTCATGTTAGTTTCCCAAGTACCTTGGTTTGCAGATATTGTGAACTATCTTATCACCTGGTCTGATGCCTGAACATTGGACTAAACAAGATAAGTCAATTTTTTTTTTGCAAAAGTCAAATTCTTTATCTGGGATGATCCACAACTGTTCAAATATTGTTCGGACCAAATTATTCGTCGTTGTGTCCCAGATAGCGATCAAATCAGTGCCATTCAGTTTTGTTATGATCAGTCTTGCGGAGGTCATTTCAGTGTGAGAAAGACCACAACGAAGATTTTACAGCTTGATTTTTACTGACCTTCAATGTTCAAAGATACTCATACCTATTGTGAGTCATGTGAAAGATGTCAGAGGTTGGGTAGTCTGTATCGTAGGAATATGATGCCGCTAAACCAAATTTGACCTGTTGAGTTTTTAGATGTTTAGGGCATTGATTTCATGGGACATTTTCTTAATTCCATTGGTAATCGTTACATTTTAATAGGGGTGAACTATGTCAGTACGTGGGTAGAAGCGGTGGCTTGCAAAACCAATGATCATAAAGTTGTCCTCCGATTTCTTGAAAGAGAATGTTTTCTCTAGATTTGGAATACCATGAATAATCATCAGTGATGGGGGGAAGCACTTCTGTAATAGCCCATTTGAAAATTTGATGAAACCATATGAGCTGATTCGTAAGGTTGCTACTCCTTATCATCCGTAAACTAGTGGGAAAGTGGAAATTTCAAATCGAGAGATAAAACATATTCTAGAAAAGATAGTTAATCCATCCAGGAGAGACTAGTTTTTGAGATTTACTCATGCGCTTGGGCATATTGTACTGCATTCAAGACGCCCATTGAAATGTACCATATAAGATAGTGTATGGGAAAGCATGTCATCTACCAGTTGAGTTAGTGCATCGAGCATATTGGGCTGTCAAGCATATGAATTTAACTCTAAACAAGGCTGGGCAGCATAGAAAGGTCCAGTTGTCTGAACTAGATGAAATTAGGTGTGATGCCTATGACACTGCAAAGAAATGAAAGGACAAGTTGAAACTAGTTCATGATAGACACATTCTACGAAAAACATTTACTGTCAGAAAGTTTTGTTGTACAACCCGAGACTTCATTTGTTTCCAGGTAAACTTCGATCTAGATGGTCAGGCCCGTACATTGTTCATGAAGTTTTTCCACATGGGGCAGTTCAGATAAAACATCCTAAGAGTGGTCATGTTTGGAAAGTTAATGGTCAGCAGTCTTAAGTCATTCTTAGAGTTTCACAAACTGGAGGAAGAAGTTCAGATCCCGCTAGATGATCTTGTCTACCAGGACTGATTAAGACTATCATCCCATCCATATCCACCCATTCATCCATCTACCCGTCATTTTGAGTCTGAGTCTGTGTCTGTATTAATATTAATATTAGCTGGAAAAAGATAAATATTCATGAGTCAAGTGATCATTAGAAGAATACTAGTGGAGACTTGTGACTCAGTGAGCTTTTGAGTCATTCGATTTTTCTGAGGGCTATAAGTAAATTCTTATTGTCTTTGATATGAGCATTATTTCGTTGTAAGATCTCATTATTCTTTGATTTTGGTCAAAATACTGAGAACGACAATAAAATTGGATTATTGCACCTGAGCTTTTTCTGAATTTATTTGAAGCTAATGAAATATTCGTATGAAGCTTAGGAAATGATATAGGTTAGTTTTGGATCGTTTGAGCCTTTGAAGCCTACCTATATTAGATCATATTATCCTGTTAGTTCTCAATTTTGAGCCTTGAATGAAATTTAACCTGTTTAGTTGATTAACCACGTTATCCATACCCAACTCCAGTTTTGGAGTTTGAGCCTTCACTGAAATATCTGTGACCTATTCTAGAGCTAAGAAACTGTTAGAGATGATTTATTAGGATGGTACTCTTTGAAAAAATATGGCATTTGAAAAAGGAAAAAAACACATCAATAAAAAAAATGGCCCTTGAAAAAAAAAAAGAGCAGAATATGCTGAAAAAAAGAAAAAAAAAAAAAAGGGATGTACATCAAAAGAAGGATGTGAAAAAAGAGAAAAAAAAATGATGTTTTGGAAGTGTTGAAAGAAACATAGAGAAAGTAATATCTCATTTTTAATTATTAAGTCCTCTAACTTTTTCTGTTCAAAGTATTGTTTTAGAGTCATTTTATCCTCTTTTGACATGACCCGGTTAGGGCTGAAACTTGGATTGAGTTTTGACCCGACCTGACTGATCCGACTCGAAAATAGTGTGGACTGGGTTATAGAAATTGTAAACTCGGGTCGGGTTGGGTTAGGGAAAAAAAAACCCAACTGAAATTCGGGTCGGTTTAGGCTAAAGAATTTAAATTTCAACCCGACCTGGAAAAACCCGACTCGAATTCATAACTTATAAAAACTATTAAACCCTAAAAACATTGACCCTAATCGAAAACCATTCGGCCGCCTCTTCCACCTTCCGTTTCCCCTATTTCCAACTCCAGCTCTTCCGCTTCCTTTTCCCCTCTTTCGAACTCCACAAAAGACATAACCCCCATTCGCCCATTCGACTTCCTCTCTCCCTCTTTCAAACTCCACAAACAGGCGATCGCCTGTTCAACTTCCTCTCTCCCTCTTTTGATTATAAAACTCATCGATTAACCTTAATGGCATACTCCATAGTGAGAAGAATCAGATCCTTAGCCGTTCCAGTCCTTCTCAAGCTTGTACGATTCCGACTTGATCTTCTCCCACTTCCCTTCCTCATTTTCTTCCTCCCGTGAATCTCCGGCGATTTCTTGTTTTATTTGAACCTCATACGTTGCCACCCTCTACCCTGTGGACATCAAATCTGTGCCTCTCACAGTCGCACTGCTACTCATCGCTGCTACCGATCACTCATCCGCACGCCACCGATAACTCATCCGAGGATGCACCCCATATTTGTCCCTCGCATAATAGCACGCCAAAGTCTACCCTAATTACAGGTTCGGTACAAAATCAGTTTACATTTGTTTATGTGTGTTTTGTATTTGTTCTTCTTTTTTCTCTCTTTTTCCTCAGTTGTTGTTATTTTATTTGGGATTGTAATTTTACCCTGCCCATCTGGATAAATAAAAACCTTGAGACCGTCATAGGAGCCTTACATTTCAATTGAACAAAGCTTAAAGGCCACATCAGGATCCAATTTCAAATTTCAATTAGATGATTTTAATCTTGAATGATGGAGGGGATTCACATTATAGAATCACCTTGACCTGGGCGACGTTGCTCATGATAGACAGTCTTTCCTCGGCCTTATGGGCACACAGTGGGGTCTAATATATGGGGATAGGTGAGTTTGAATGGATTTTAAATACAACGTTGAGATGAAATTGAAATGGGTTCAAATTTGGTACATATACAATTCATGACATTAGATTGGTGTGAGATTGTGAGAATGAAAGGGTAGCTGGACTGTCATCTAGGTGATTTTTTCTTACATATTATATGAGGTCTAATGTCTAACATAATATATATATTATATCTGGCTAAATGTGCTAAAAAGCTCATTGGGCTTTTATAGACTTTAGTGTAAAGTGCAGGCTTATCAGTCAAATTGACATGGTCAAGCCCTTTGCTTTTCAATGTTCTTTTCGATCTGATTTTATGGGTTTTTTTCATGTTTAAAAAATCAAATGCATGTAGCATGTCATTGTTGACTGGCTGACCGTGGAGTCTTGTTTAGGTTCGTGTCAAGAACCCATAGTTGAATGTTCTGTGAAAACTCCCAGCCTCAAAAAACTTATTTAATTGATTTTGTATTCTAATTGATTAAATTTTTACATGTAGACATGTATTGATTTTTTATTGTTTACTTTTACAGTGCCTTCGGAAAAATATTGTAATGGCTTCACTGAACTCTAATGTTAACATTGATGTTGATCTTGAAGTAAGATTTTTTTCCTATCTTCATTGGTAGTTCTTTATTATTAATTCCTTTTTCCTAGATGTGTTTATATATTTATCATATTTGAATGATTATTGTATTTAATGTTTAATTAGGTGTTAGAATCCAATATTGCTTCCACGAATGATAATAGCAAAATTTTGGATATAGGAGATTGTTCAGTTCCCGCTAGTGGTAAGCAAAGGAAAGGATATATAGTAAAGTCAGTTGTTTGGAGTCATTTTATTAGAGATCCTAAAACTAAGGGTGATGATTTAAGGACAATTTGCAAATATTGTCATGGAAGTTATAAAGTCACATCTAAAAATAGAATTAGTTTTCTTAAACGTCATTTAGCATGATGTACTACTCATGCAGTGAAAGACAAGAGTCAAAAGGTTCTTAAATTTGACAATGGTAGAGTGGGAGCGGGCCTTTTGCCTTATGCCTTTAACATGGAACAAGCACGAAGAGAATTGGCGATTATGATAGTTATGCTTGAACTTCCATTTTCTATTGTTGATCGTGCACCCTTTCGGAGATTTGAGAAATCAATCAATCCTAGATTTCAATTCATCTCTCGTGTCACAGTTAGAAAAGAATTTTTGAAAATCTACCATTTGGAAAATGGCAAGTTGAAAGTGTTTCTAAGTACTTCTTGTAAACATATTTCTTTAACGGCTGATTTGTGGACTTCCTACCAAACTTTGGGATACTTAAGTCTCACGGCTCATTTTATTGACAACAATTGGAAGTTACATAAGTAGATATTTAGTTTTTGTATTGTTCCAGCTCAACATAGTGGTGTAATTATTACTGATATGATAGAGAGATGTTTGGCAGAATATGATATCAGAAAGATATGCACAATCACATTGGATAATGCAACAAACAACAAGACAGCCGTTGATAAACTCGTTGAGACTTTTTCTCGAAAAAGAATTTTGTTACAGCAGGGTAAATTTTTTCATGTAAAATGTGTTGCACATGTTATTAACTTGATTGTACAAAATGTCTTAAATGAGATAAAATCATCAGTTGGAGTTATTCGCACATGCATGAAATATGTGCGGTTATCGCAATCGCGTAAGCAAGAGTTTGATAGTTGCGTTTTGCAAGAAAGAATTTCATCCACTAAAGGTTTTTGCTTAGATGTTTGTACAAGGTAGAATTCAACCTACCTTATGTTAGATTCTGCCTTAATATATGAGAGTGCATTTTTTCGTTTGAAGACTCGTGATCCGATTCATGCGAAGGATGTTGCTCCAACAAGTGATGATTAGAGAAAGGCTGAAATAATTTGCAATTTTTGCGTGTTTTTTATAGTGCTACAAATGTTTTATCGGGGACAAAATATACTGCAAATCTCTATTTTCATGAAGTGTATGAGATTGAAGCACAATTGCTTGACATGGTGAAGAATGATGATGGGTGCATTTCTTCAATGACGAAAAAGATGCAAGAGAAATTTGATAAATATTGGAAGAAATGCAATATACTGTTTGCTATTACTATGGTATTAGATCCCCGTTACAAATTGAGATATGCCGAATTTATGTATCAACAACTTTATTCAAAATCTGATGCTGATCAACATATTGAATTATTTCGAAATGAGATGATTACACTTTACAATGAGTATACTTCCTTTTCTTCTCCACTACAAGAACAAGTAGTCGCTTTTGATGACAATATATAAGAGACAATGGGTGATACTTCAACTAGTTATAAGAAAGCACTTCTTTCGAAAAACATTTTTTAGAATGGGGGCTGGAAAGAAAAATGTGGATTTGAGGATAGAGCTTGACCGATATCTTGATGAAGAAAATTCTCCGGATGATCCTAATTTGGACATTTTGAGCTGGTGGAAAGTTAATATCTCTAAATTTCTTATAATTTCAATGATGGCTCGGGATATTTTAGCAATTCAAGCATCAATTGTTGTTTCAAAGTTAGCATTTAGTACTGGAAGTAGGGTTATCAGCCAATACCGAAGTTCATTGAGCCCTGGGGTCGTGAAAGCATTGATTTGTACACAAGATTGGTTAAAAGATACCATAATTGACGATGAAGTGGATGGAGAGCCTGAAGTTTATGATCTTGAAAATGATACTGCTATGGTTGAATCTAGTAATGATATTTTTTTAGTTATTTAGTATTTCTGTTTGTTCTTCTATTATTGCAATCTGATATTACTCTTAAACTTTTTTTTAGGTGTCACTGAAGTTGAAAAAAGCGATAATGTGATTGGATGAAGAGTTGTGGCTATGAAAGAGATGATGTCATTGGATTTTTTATTTTTATTTTTTAGAAGATCCTTAGATGACAATTTATATTTGGGACTTGTAATATTCTATTTTATTTTGATTAGATGTAACACATTATTATTTATTGTTTACATGTTTGATAGGTTGATGGACACAAGTAGTATTTTTTTTTAATGGATTGATGAAATATTGAATTGTTAGATTTGAAGACAACAAGTGCTTTAATGTGAACTTGCATTGGTTGATGAATATGGGTTACCTTGGGGGAGTACTGGATAGCTTCCTGAAGTAGGAAGGAAAGCCAAACCAAGGCTCACTCGGGCTCAGGGCTAACTCGGGTCGGGTCGGGTCAACTCTCGGGTTGAGAGAATTAGCAATTCGGGTCGGGTTGGGTTGACATACTCGGGTTTGCAATTCGGGTCGGGTCTGGTCGGGTTGGGATCAATATTTTTTGACATGAGTTAGGGCTGTGTTTGTCAAAACCCAGCCCGCCCAACTCGAGTTTCAGCCCCAGACCCAGTCTTAAGCCATGTTTTGTCTTATTATGAAGTCCTCTTGATTCTAAGTCTAAATATGGTGTTTTATGTATAGAATAAAGGAAGAAAAAATGATGGTGTATTATTTCAAACATTCTCAGGAAAATGACATCTATTCATGAGATCTGTATTTTTCTTTGTTATAATCCATTCTTTGTTGATAAATATGTGAGATATTTGCATTTGTGAAAATAATTCTAATCACATATACTTTTGAGAAAGTTTAACCCAATCTGAGAGTGAAAAATTTTCTGAGAGATATACCGTTGTGAGATTTGGAGTTGAAACGTATTTTTCAGCTGGTGGTTGCCAAACTTGTGTGTATTTTGAAAAAGAATGTTATGTTAATATTGGTTATCACATACTACACTCTGAGTATAAGTTTTATGAAATAATTTTAGAGTTGTATGATGTTTAAATTTTTGTTTAGATATTTTTGCTGAAATTTGATGTTTGTGAGTATCATCAGTGAAAGTCCTCATGAGACTATAACTCATCCACTAGTAATGAGGTAAGGGTTTAAAGGCTTGCTTCATACGCTAAATGCAATCGAGAGTGCTAGGGAAAGTGGTATGGATTAAGATTAGATTAGGATTTTTAGTTTTTTTTTATTCTAGTTTTGCTCGAGGACTAGCAAAATCTAAGTTTTGGGTTATGTGATGAATCAGGAAAAATGACAATTTTACCCTTGATATTTAGATTAACTAGTTCTTGAATTTTGTTTAAATTGTTTTATTAATGGGGTTTTCAAGCTGTGCAGGTAAAATTGGAAATGTCACATAAATAAGGCTAAAGGAGAAAGATATGCAGAAGTATCGCAGTTAGCAAGGTCGGTGCAACACCTTTCTTCCATGCAAACATGCATCTCCATCTTGTAGCAAAAACAGCATACAAATAGAGGAGAGGTTGGCCCAAGGCTGTAGGGATCAAGCTAAAAGTAGAGAAAGCCCATTGAAAGCTGAGTTTCAAGCCATGAATGAGATGTGCAAAACCTTTGAAGAGAAGTCAAGAGAATCGGCTACCCCCCATCACAGCTCTAAAAGTCCAAAACATTGGCTAAAAAGAATGAAAGAAAGGAAATAAAGAAGTATTAATAGACAACAACACAAGCAAGAGAGGATCGGCAAACAGCAAAACATAGAGAAGGGCTAGCGGATTTGTACAAAGAGGTTGCCATGTTTCTCATCAAAAGCCAGCAGTGATCTGCAATAGAAAAAAATGCAGCAGCAACCTATAGCTGACGTTGCAAGCTGTTTTAAAGAAGATTTCATACAGCGGAGGCAGTGAAGTTCAAGGGGCAGCCAGCTGCAATAGTAAAAAGTATTTAGAAAATAAAAACACAGCCATTGAGAATCAAAATTGATAGCAGAGTTAAGAATCACAACACAGTCCACCGTCCACAACAAAAGAGAAGGAAGTTGCAGCAGATAAAGCGATGCAGATGAGGTTTCACACCAAAGATGAATAGAAAAATAGAGGAAAGAGCGTGTATCAGTCATTAAAAATCCATGTCCATATTATCAAACAACACCATCCACGCTGATTTCAATCAGATACATTGGTGAATAGTTGGGTAAATATAATTGCACAGCAGGATCAACAACCATTGGGGCAGCTCTGTATAGACAGCAGAGAAGCAGCGTCCAAGCTCCACCGTGGTTGTAGTTGCAAGAGCTGAGACTGTAAAACGCTCAAGTAGCACCTGATGCATAGGCACTGATCAGCAATTAAAAAAAGAAAAGAAAAAAAAATCTGCAATTGGAAACAGATCTTGCAGCCGTGATTTTTGTAAAGATAGAACAGAGAAGGAAGCAGACAATAGCAGATCAAACCAGAGTTGCAAACCCAGAATCGTGTACAGCAAGAAGAGAGAGTCGGGTGTGCTGAATTGTAACAAAAGAGAGGTGGATAGTCCCCGCTGCCCAACCAAATACGCGAGTAAGAAGGAGAATAAAAATAGGAATGCATGAATAATGGAAAGAGGTGTTGTCTTTTGTTTATAGCCACCAAATGAAAATAGTGAAAGAAAAGAAGCACAAGATTGTTTTTACTTGCAGATTTGCAAGCATGAAAAAATACCATTGTACAACAGCGTTTTAGTAGAGGAAACCAACGCATCAAACATCCACTGAAATACAGCAAAAAACAGCCCAGCAGAGATATCAAAAGATAGTTGTTAAGCAAATCAAACCAAAAGCAGGAAGAAAACAGCGTTTTTTGCAAGAAAAGGCAGCAGTTTTGTATCAGCCGTACATACAACATCGTTCAAGACCGCTGCAAGTAATGAAGAGAAAGAAAGAACAGCAGGAAGAAATATGGAATAAAAGTAGAAAAGAGGAGAATGGAAGACGGTAGGAAGGCAAGAAAAAAAAAAAGAAAAAAGGAGTCGCTCAAACCCATACACCGTCCCACATGCCTTAACTAATTAAACTCCTCTAAACTTTATAAATAGTGGCTTGTACCCAAGGGAAAATTCAAACTTGGGCATTAATCAAAACGTGGTGCGTGGGAGTAGAGGAAGCGAAGACGGTGCAAGGGTCGAATTTTGTAAAGGTCTTAGGTTGGTTATTATTTTATTCTTGCATTGTATTCTTGTAATTTGTTTATTCGAAAATTCTATTGAGTTGTAATTTTAAATTTCATGTATTAAATAAATTAAAGGTGTGTTGAAATATTAGTTTATGGTTTTTCAATTATTTAATTCCTGTATTATGAGAATTTGATTTGATTTTAATTATTTTTATAAAAAGACATGTTGGATTTAATTCAAGATTTTTCAAATTAGATGTACTGAAATATTTAGATTAATTAGACTTTCTTTTTCGATCTAAGGCTCTTATTTTTCAAGCGTGCACTGAAATATTTAGGTTTGGAGAAAAAATTTAAATTCTAATTAGTCTTAGGTTTAATTTGAGAAATTCTTGATTATTAAATTCATGGCTTTTATATTTGGAATTTTAATAGATGAATTTTTTTAATGCACGGTGGTAATTTACGTGAGCTCTATAGTCTAGGCTTTTATTTTATTTTCAAAATATGAAAAATAGTGCCTCCTTGATTCTTTGAGCCAGTTCCACTGTAAATATGTAGAAAGGTAATTTTAGGTGTTATTTTATTTTTATTGTTTTAAAAATTCAACTCTTAAAATTGGTGAAATAGGTTGGTAAATTAATTAATTGCATCTTAATTTTGTATTCTAAATTAGGTTAAGATTATTTAAAAAATTTAGATTAAATCCACCATCTTAACTGAATTTAGTTAAATTTTGATTTTATATTAAAATTAGATCTCTTTAATTGTTAAATTCTATTTTCAGATGTTTTTAATTTTAGACCATGTTTTCAATCTTTAGAATATTTATAAATTAAAGTTAGATTTCCTAGATTAGTGAATTAATTCCATGATTAAGATTTATGAAAGTTCTCCCTTGGTGCTAGAACACGATTGACCCTGGGGGGGGGGGGGGGGGGGGGGGGGGGGTTGAATAGGTCAATCTAAACATCGTTGGTCCTTTTAAAAATTATTTGATTGATTAATTAAGTGCAGCAGATATAACAATCAACTATGTGTGTGTGTGTTAGAAAATGTGATTAAGCAATCAACACAAGGAGTTAGCTCTAACACCACAAGCATAAGGACACATGTTATATAGTGGTTCGGTTAGCGAACCTACATCCACTATTATGACTAACTCAACCTTGAGCTATCCCCAAATTCATTAAGTGGGGATTTACACCTTCGTAATGAAAGTAGGAATTCCACCTAATTCAATTGGATGAGAATTTCACCCATCACATGTAAAATAGAAATTCCACCTATTTGATTTGGTTGAGAATTCCACCCACCACGTGTGACAGAGACGACGCTATAGATTTTTTATAGTGGTTCTAGAGCCAAGCCTCCCTAATCCACTTTAACAGGATAAAGGTTTTAAACAAAAATTAAAACAAAAAAACACTTGCCTTTGTAGCTCTTTCTCAATGATGTGATTCTGTAAGATCCAACCAATGTGTACCCGAGTTAATCCCGACGTTCTGCCACGTAGCCATCGTTGAGCAATCACAATCTCAGGGTGACTAGGAAATTGGTTCTACCAATATCTATCTTAGTTGTATATCATTTCCCCTCTTTCTCACTTTTTACAACCCCAATCACTATGATTGGTTGTATTAGATTTCCCAAGCGTAAACACAAGAGAGAGAGTGAACCTTTTGTTGGCCCTTATTTAACCTCATTGATAATGATGAGGGTCCAATGGATTTACCAAAGGATGTGAAACGGTTGCATAAGAATTGATATTTATAGAGAAGGCAGCCTATTTCAGAAACTGTCATGTACCGACAGGTTGGGTGCATCGAGGGGTCGGTGACTAAGAATATTACTGTTCAAGCATCCGACCGTTGCGCATTAAATGCACTCCCGATGGCATAATTTATACCCTGCCGACATGTCTGTGTCGCCGATGGGTCGACAGTTATGGCACCGAGAGGTCGGTCCATATGAGAGTCTTAATTTGGGGCAACACCATGTAGATAGAGTTTCATGTCCTGAAACTTGTCCTGCCCAGAATGACGTATCGCTTTTTACCGAGGGGTCGGTCTGGTAGTCTTGATCGGTCTTGAATTACCGAGATGTCTGTTTTCTCAGGAGTCTACATGGGTTCTAGGTTCCAGAACTCATAAGTTATCATCGAAGAGTTGTTGACCATGAGGGGTTGTTAAGTTCATCACCGAGGGGTCGGTGCATACAAGACTCTCGATCAGCCCCTTTATCAATTTGGCAGACCAGTCTTTGACCACGATGGGTCGATCCTGTCTCCATCGAGGGATCGGAGAGAACGACTGGTCGAGCTAACAGTGAACTTGTATTCATATTTCCAAGTTCTCTTCCAATTCATTGTCAATCTTCCTCTCTAGGCTTTTAATGATTTGATTATTTGCTCAACTAAGCCTACGCAAGGTCCTCTTAAGATGTGGATTTCACCTAAAGTTATTTATGGCCATAATACTTATTTTGTGATTGCCATAACTATGAGCTTTGAACCTGGTGGAGTTGATCTTCATTTTTCGATCACTTGAGTCTTCAAACTTCTAGCAAGTGTTTCCTCCCGAGTTATGGAATTGACAAACTTAGGGACTCGGCAAGCTGGTGCGCTAACAATTTATTTTTATGATTTCCTAAATTTCTTAAAATATATAATTTAATGGTATGTTTTTAATGGATATATTTTCCTATTCTAATGGTTCGACCTCACAGTCCTAAGCTATATTATAAATGGTTCGTGCATTTGCGAGTATAAATTTAAAATACAACAGCAAACAAGTCGTTGTTGATCTCATTATTCTTCATTTTGGTCATATTACTGAGAACGCCATCAAAATTGAGTTAGTATGCCTGAAAATTTTTGAAATTTATTTGAAACAATGAAACCACATATTGAAACTTAGGATATGATTTAGGCCATTTTGGATCGTTTGAACATAAAAACCCACCTATATTTGGCCATTTATCTTGATAGTTTTCCAATTGAGCCTTTAAAGTAGAATGTTTTCTTTACTAGCCATGTTTTCATACCCAACTCCAGTCCAGGAGTATGAGCCAATTGAAAATATCCACGACCTATTCTTAGAAAATGTTATAGATGAAAAAAATTTGGAATGGTACTCTTCAAACAAGGGCGCAAGAACAAGAAAAGAAAAAGAAGAAAATAATATCTACAGAAGGGAACATTTAGACACCAAAAGAATGATGTGGAAAAAAATTAATAAAGAAAAAAAAGAAGCAATACTTTGAAAAGTGTTGAAAAGAAAAATAGAGGAAAATATCCCATTCAACATCTTGAAGACCTCTAACCTTTCTATTCAAAGTATTTATTTTTAGAACCTTATATCCTTCTTTGATTTGACCTGATCCCAAGCCACGTTTCGTCTTATTAGGAAGTCCTATTGATCTTAAGTCTAAATAGGGTGTTTCATGTGGAGAATAAAGGAAGGAAAATGATGGTATTTGGCACAACGTTCTCAGAAAAGTGGCATCTATTCATGAGATCACTCATTTTCTTTGATATGTGCCGTCTTTGTAATACATATGTGAGATATTTTGATTTGAATACATAAACTCTACTCACATATACTTTGAGAGGAAATGAAACCAAAGCTCTGAGTGTTAATTTTTCTGATAGATATATCCAGTGAGCTTTGCAGTCGAAGTGCAATTTCCAACGGTGTGAACAAATCTTGGGTCTATTTTGAAAATGCAGTCTATCTTAATATTGGCTAAGCACACATTACACTCCAGGTATAAGCTTTGTAAAATAAATTTTAGAGTTTTATGATGTTTAGCCCCTTATCTGTGTATTCCTATTAAATATGCTGATGTTTGTGGGTATCATCACTGTAAGCCCTCATGAGACTATAAATTGTCCACTAGGAGAAACCTAGGGGTTTAAAGGCTTGTTTTATACGCTAAATGCAATCGAAAGAACCAGTGAAAGTGGTATAGTCTAGGTGTAGCTTAGGACTAGTATTGGATTTGTGTGCTATATATTTTTTTTTTATCTTTTTAGGAAGTTTTGCTCGAGGACTAGCAAAATTTGAGTTTGGGGGTATTTTTTGAGCACTAAAATATTACATTTTTACCTCTGATTATTAGACCAGTTAGCTCTCATGTTTGTATATACTGGTGCATTTAAATAGTTGCTTAGTTTTGCTGATAAATATGGATAGTTCAGGGAAACAGTCTCAATTTATTAGATAATTGCAAGATTAGAGCTTAAAAGTGAAGACCTGCAATTTTTATAATTTATTTCCCTCCACTTTTAGGGTTTTCATGTAAATTAGTTAGTCTGCATCCAGTTATGAGAGTCTAGATTTAATCAAAATTTTAGATTTTAAAGTGATGAAGCTAATAATTTAATTCCGGGAGAAAGAAGATACAACTCAAGAGGCAAAGGCTGAAATTCAAGATCAAATGGGTCAATATCCACTTCAACTGGGCTAAGCTTAGCTTCACAAGCCAGCATTGGGCCAGACCACAGGCAGTCCATGCGCATTTCACGCAATTCTGCCAGGCCAATGTGCAACTCAAAAGCCCTGTGACGCCGCCCACACCCCCCCCCCCCCCCCCCCTCCACACTAAGATCTGAGTAATATAATAAGGATATTTGAGTGGGGAGAGAGGCGAGCGCCACGACGCGAGCCGAATCTGAGTCCGAAGACCTGACCCTCGACTGGCCCATCTAGTGTGTGTGCATGGACAGGGTCCATTTTAAACATTTGCAACACACTTTTATAACCTGCGGAAACATCAAAGAAAAATATTTGATATACTTGAGTAATACAACCATTCACATTTCACAGCAAAGTAGTAGGGTCCACAAAGTTAAATTATGAATATCAAGTCTAAACACAAGAGTCTAGGAGTTTATACATAAGTTATTACATTTCTGTACTCACAACTCCTACGAATTACATTCCATCAAAAGGTAAACCAAAATAACAAACTATAAGCTAAGTCTTCTCCATTCTCAAAATATCATCTTTACTTCCTTAGCTTGCGTTTCTTTCATGCCTGGTTATTACTCGGCTCGGCCTCATCGCCTTTCTCCTTATTTGCATTAGATTCTAAAAAAGGGAAAGAATTGTGGGCATAGTCACACGCCCAATAGGAATTCCAACTAAAGAGTGTGCACCAATATGTGATGTAAAAACATACTATAAATATCTCATATCATAATATAAATACTTGAAACATTTCATACTTCATTATCATTCAAATCTCATGTGAAAACAAATATGAAATTACATGTTCAAGCCCAAATACATCTCATGATAAAAAAAAAATACATTTAAATCCAAATTATACTCATTTCTCAATAATAATAATCATACTTTCTAAATCATTTTGTAAATCAACATGAAATGCTATGTCATGGGTGTCATGAACCTATACAACCCTTCCATGCCCATGCAATGTAAAACTCTTTTCTTTTCGATGGTTTATATCATTGGCCATTTATGTCCGTAGTTTTCCTTAGGCACTAACTGGGAGCTACTACCCAATACTAGCAATTTAATCGGGACTACAGGAGGAGCACTACACACCCATATTCCTGCGCAGGTTTCGAGACTACTATTGAACCTGGAGCTTTCTGCCCAATTGTAATGCCATAATCTGTAACCCATGGACCCGACCAATACAACGGTTGTTAATTTCATATGCGTATAGATATTTCCGAGATCAAAGTATGCCGTCCCTTTGTCTCGGTCTCATGCATTCCCAATCCATGAAGATGCATGAATTACATGACTATGCAATGATGCCAAATTCAATTGACAATATACAAAATAATCCATATTCTTCATACTTGAAATTACAGCTTATCAAATTATTATCATCATCAAAACATACATTTAAAGCAACTCATAAATTTTCATTCAAATATATATTTATGTAATCACTTGGTACTTCAAAGATGTAGGAAAACCTACTTGATTGCAAGGGATTGATGGTGGGGATTGATTCTTGGACTTCCTTGGTACAAAGATGGAGTTACTCCAAGTTCTTTGTTCATTCCATGCATTCAAAATATAAACCTTTAGTCATAATCATGCATAATCCTTTTAATTTCATTCATATAGGTCTTAATTAAGGTTTAGAAGTTACTTAGTGAAGGTCATTAGGGTCCAAATGAACCCAAAATACATAAATCATTTTGTTTAAGACAAAATCCCAAAATTATTAACTGTTCTGCAGTACATATCAACTTTGGTCGATATGTCCTGTAGGACAAATTTTGTACACATCAACCAAAGTCGATATGTACATTGGGCTCGGTTTTCCCTTCCTTCATTTTCTTCATTTTTAACCCCAAGAATACACATCGATGTATATCCCTGGATTTAGTCTAAATATCTAAAGTCTTTCTTTACTTTCCTTCACTTTTGTTCCCAGAGATACACATCGACCATAGTCGATACATATCCCTGGGTACACACCGACAATGGTCGATGTATACACCTGGATTTTCTGCAACTTTTTTTTCTTGAGTTGCATGTCTCCCATTTCCCATTTTCTCTTCCGATTTGTTACCTAAATCACCTTCTAAGTGTTATAAGTTAATTTCTTAGTTCTAAATCACAAGATTTACCACATACCTTGATGGATCTTGGAGATTTCAAGTGTGGAGAGTTCTTGAGCTCAATTTTAAGCTCCTTCTTCTTCTCCCTTGCTTCTCTTCCTTTCCTCTCTTGGTTTCTAGATGTAAGATAAGAAGAGGAGAGAGTGAAATTGAGAGAAATGTGGGAGGTTGCAGCTCACATTTTGAGAGTGAAGAGGGGAGAATGTCTTTCTCTTATTCATTTCTTCTCTTCCTCTCCTTCGATCCTCTCTTTTTTCTCTCCTTTCTTTCTCTCCTTTGGTTCCTCTTTCTTTTGTTCGGTTTCCATAGATCTGGAGAGAAAAAAACAATGGGATAGGTGGAGTTGGCGTATCAGCTCTCCTCATGCATTTAATGCATGAGGTGATAGCACAGATGGTGGTTGTGAGGATTTGACTTAATGCATCTGGGCAAGCAGGATACATCGACAGAAGTCGATGTGTCCTCTGGGTCTCATTCAGGATACATTGACAAAAGTCAATGTGTCCTCTTGTGTGTGACTTTACATTTTCTTTCCACACTCTGAGTTCTGGAAATTCCAGGATACATCGATTTTAATACACTACACATCAACACATTCTAAGTTAATATAAATAAATACCATGCGACTTTGTTACAGTCATCAAGAGATAATTATCTTAATTTATAAGACTAAAATCCTGGGGTGTTACAAGCCCAAGTTCTCAAGCCCAAGTCAAGTGAGCCTAAGATGAAGTCCATGAGTTGAGGTCCAAGTCCAAAATCCAAAAGTTCCATGGATCATATTTGAATTTCACCTAAGTCGATACCCAATTACCCATGGCCAAAATCCATAACCCCAATTCCCTCTCTTTTGCATACACATTTCATATCCACACCAACCAATCTCCTTCTTAAATCTTAACCATCTCATGCATTAAAGTTATGTCAATCCTTAGATCCACCTTCAAATCCAACCCATACTTGCATTAACATTATATGTAGACCATCCAACATATCCATCATCTAGATTTACCTTAGGATTACATCCATCCATGCATCACCTATTCATCCGTCCAATTAGATCATGCATCAACCATCTAAGTCATTAGATGTTAGGACATTTCATCACAACCATCCATTTCATTCATAAACTTTGGAAAAACCCTAGAGCCACCTTACCTATCCATTGCATGCATTCATCATGTTAGATTTAATCCATGCATTTCATCATCCATCTAGGTTAACCCTTGAATCCAAACCCTCCATTAGATACCTTACCATTTTTATAATTTATTTTAGCCAATTAAAGCTAGAACCATTAGATTTAACCCAATCCAATCTTAGCCATCCATTCACTAAATCCTAAGATAGAACAACTTGGAGCTCAAGCTAGCCTCCATTCGCCCGTGCCTAGTCACTACCCTCTCCATCCAACACACACTCCACACGATTTAAGCACCTAAAACTTCTCCATGTATTTAGACTAAAAATCATCTAGATACACTCCTAAGATCCCTACACACCTCATCACCCCAATCTTCCATGTCACACACGATTTTCACAATCCAAATCCACCCCATTCAAATTTCAGACCTAATCAACCTCCATCATCTCATTATCATCCATCCATTCATTCATCTCATCTCTCAATCTCATCCATCCATTTACTAGTACATTAAAAAAACCCTAATCCTACATAGCCAAACTCTAAAATCCCATACCAAATTCAATTCCTAATATCTCTCTCTCCTCGCTTGCACTCCAATCCAAGCCACCCACACACACCAAATGCGTCTACACCATGTTTGAACCCTAACCTTTTGCAACTTAAAATCCCAACCACCCAATTCCAATGAGATCTAATCCAAGCCATTCATAAATCACTCAAACCAAGATTAAATCTCAGTCGTCCATTCCAACCTAAAGCATATAATTACCCCATGACCCCAAAGCCCAAATTTGAATTTGACTTGGAGCTCAAAAGGACCTAAGGCTGGAAATATACATTGAAGACATGAGCATACACGAATTTTACAAGTGAGGAATTTATTTTGCAAATTTATTTTATTGTCTTTCATGTATTCTATTCCAAATCTCGCACTTGAATTCTTTCATTAAATAAATAAGAGATGTCCATTTTAGAACATTGAAAAGTACGATTGTTCAAGATTTCTTTCATGCTTTCTTTTAATTTATAATTTGCATTCTTTGTTTAATTAAAGTCTTAGGTTGTGAATGTTGAACCTAAGAACTAAACTTTGATTAGATAAAATTTTATGAATTTTAATTAGATGGAGTAAATTGATTCTTGAATTCTATGCATTGAATTTCCAATCTAGGTTTCTTATTTATTTAATTATTTTGGGCGATGATAGAAGAATTCCATAACCACCTTTAAATATGTTTTGTTTTATTCTGTCATTTACTTTCCATGTCAATTTATTTCCGTTATTTACTTTATTTAGTTATGTCATTTATCTTGTATGTTTGTTGATTAATTTATTTTTAATGTTCTTTTTGTTGTATGTTTATTTACTTTGTACTTCATTGATGTTCAATTCATGTATCCTAATTGTTTAGTTTTTATTTTAATAATCATTGTACACTTTCTTTTATATTTATTCATTATTCTTTGATTTATTCATTCATGTATAAAGACAACCTCTCTCTCAAAAGATTCTTTAACTATGATTGTGAATATATTATTCTAATATGGACTTTGCAATTTTAATTCAAGAATTAGACTACATATTCAATGATTCACCAATTTAAAAATAAAATACAATGAACTGATTAGATTCACAAGTTAAATAAAAGAAGGTGTTCACTTGTTTTTCCAAATAAAATATGTCTTTTTTATTTCAAATCTAGGCTTAATCCATTTTTCTCAGGATTACATCATTTAAAAGGTACTAATTTAATTTTAAACATATTTTGTAGATTTCCTTTGAGTTCGACCTTGCACTCATATGTTATACTATTAAATTGTAACGACCTACCCTGACCTTCTAGCACAATATTGTCCGCTTTGGTCTCGCACCTGGGCCCACACGGCTTTACATCTGAGGACCCATGCCAGGGGAGTGCTCAAAAGGCCTTGTGCTAGATTGAAGGAAACCAACGTCTTATATACAGAGGGAAACCAATCCCTCCTGATGATGGGGGACTTCTCCCAACAACGCCTAGCACAATGTGCCCTTTCACCTGGTGATTTTCTCTCTGCAGTTGGCGCCACTTTGGCCTCCCAGGTGGGCCCCCCTCTGGGGCGGGGTACTACAACCTACACCCCTTAAGACCAGAGTCGCTCCTGGCTCTACAGCTGATTAAGAGTCGCACCAGCCCACACCCTCAGCCGAGAGTTGAACCGTGGTCTGATACCATTTGTAACGCTTGCGAGATTATAAATTTAAAATTTGCAAACATCAACATTGTTTTCTTACTCTTGATACTCTCCTCTCTCTTCTTGGTGAGTCCGTTTCTGCATTTTCTTCGCACAAACCTTATCTATTTCGTTCAACCTAATATCATGTTTCCTATAATAACCCGACTCGGTTAAATTTAGGCGACTTGTTTATCTTTCTTTGTGTATTATGAAGTGAATTTCAAATGGGTTGAAATAGATATATAATTGGAGTTCTATTTTATTTCATCTTAATTGTGTGAAGATTTAGATTTTAATTAATTAGAGAATTAATTAGATTCTCGGATCAAAATCAAAATACCTAGTATAATCGAATCGATTGTTCTAATTTTCAGAACATAAAGGAGCAGTTAATAAACTTAAATAAAACAAGATTTAAATAATCCTGTTGTAAAATAAGTAATTGTTATTAATTAGTAAGATGTTAGTAGAAATTAAAGAAATAGTATTTGGCCCAACTTAATCTCTCCCTCTTTTCTTTCTCCTTTGTCGGGAGTTACAAAATGTGCACTAATGAGAGAATTCATGTATGAAAAATTCCCCATAGCCCAGACGTGTTCCTCTCCATTTGTTTGGAGTTACAAAGTGTACATCAAGGAAGAAAGCCCAAATTTCTGGCAACTCCCATTAGCGTACACGTTTTCATCCCCTACTTAGTTCGGAGTTACCTCAATTTATTCCCTAACTCATGATTTAATTAAAGAGAAATTTACACCTTATAACTCCTTGTAACCCCTACATGTTAAGACTATCAATTTGTTAAAAGCCGTTTGCTTAGAACGAAAACACCCTTTCTTTCCTAGTACTTTGGCAATCATCTTCCTCTCCCATTTAGTTTCGGCCAGAAGTATTTAGAATGAAACTGCCACTCTAAGAAAGCTCTCGGTTTCTATCGGTCAGCCCGTACCATCGTCTATCCCTGCTGCTAATCATCAAATTGCCTGGGCGTTGGCTGCTTTTTATATCAGTCCTTGGTCAGCTCCCTTTTCAAACAAGTCAGTCTCCTTATCTTCTTGTTTCTCCGTACTTTTCTTTTAGTATTATAACAATGCATGGCACTTAAATCTGGAAAAGAAAATCAGCCCATGAACCATAGATATTAGGACTGATTTGTAGTCTCCAAATCGTTGGTATTAGGACTGAATTTCAATCCCAAAACCATGGATATTAAGACGATTTTCAGTCCCCAAATATTGATATTAATGGACTGATTTTCTGTTTCCAAGCCAATGAGCGTAAGGACTGATTTTTAGTCTTCAAAGATCATGGTGGAGACTGTTTTGGACCCAAATCCAAGTCATACTTGTCTATAACCTGCATATGTTTCCACTCCATTTCCAATAACAAGGACTCCCTGCTGTCCAAAGGACAGCCCAGCAGTGTCTCTGCTACCTTGTGCTTCCAGAGGAGCTATACTACAGCCTCGAAGTTCTCGGACAAACTTGTCAAACTATAGGTACAAAATGTGTAACGGAAGAATAGAAAATCTGGATCCTTGAAAGAAGGTTCAATCCCCGATTCGCTAGTAAAAGAAGAGTCCATTATAGGAGTCAATGTTCATCAGAAAGAAGAAACGTCCGGATGAAAATAGCGGCTAAGCAGGATCAGTTAAGAGAATTGACGAGTGGAGAACAGTTGTGTAACCCGCCTGACTTTTCTAACTTGCTCAAATATTTGGACTTATACCTTTCAGCAGATTATCCAGAATTCCTCGAATGAGGTAGGTGAACTGAACCATACTAAGCTATGATTTATCTTAATACTTTATTTAGTATTGCGCACATATACTTCAAATGAATTGGATGATGTTGCTATAGAAAATTATATCGGGTTTATAAGTTTATATGGGTATCTTAATTAGAAAACTTATCTTGACTTTCTTTGATAGGACTTGGTGAATACTGACAATGGTAATTGCCTAGTGTGTTACCTTACGTATGAATATGCAATGAATTGTAATTGGTAACTTTAGATATGTTATTAATTATTCCTATGTTATTGTGCTATAGTAACTTGTGGTGTTGCTGAAGGCGTATGGAGATGCGGAGTTAATAATCATGCTAAATTATAAGTATAAACTTGTATTATTCGAGACTACATGTAATATCATTGTATGGGAATGTGATAATATATTGGACTTGGTGTGTATTTGGATTGGTGTTATTAATATGAAATATGCTATTAGTTACGTGTAAACATTGGTTATTATAGGATCATGCATGATGTTATGTTGGGCATGCATGGAATATATTGGTTATGTGTTGACAGATGGTATTAGATATATGATATATTGGTGTGATATGGCATGGCATGGCATATGTGTGTGGATATGCAAAAGAGTGGTGTGCCTGGAGCCCTTAAATCGGGTCGTGGTGTACCTGGAGCCCTTAAGCCGGGTAAAGAGTGGTGTGCCTGGAGCTTTTAAATCGGGTCGTGGTGTACCTGGAGCCCTTAAGTCAGGTAACGAGTGGTGTGCCTGGAGCCCTTAAGTCGGGTAACAGTCCTAGAGTGAGTAACCTAGTGACTGGGTGCACTTGGGTTGGTATATGTGTGTTGTTGAGTTGCATTGCATTAGCATAAGCATGATGCATTACATTCATCATATCTTAGATCAACTAACTATTATGAGATATGTGGGGTGATAATATATTCTTTTATACAAAAATATATTGTGAAGTTTTATGTTATGGTCAATGTGTGTTGTTTGTGTTAAAATTGTCGTGCGATGCAAGTTATTAGGTTGTTATATTATGAGACTAACATGGTTATGTTTATATTGTACCTAGGTTTTGTTGTTTTCCTACTGGGCCAAGTGGGCTCATGCTCTCTACTTTTCAGGAGTTTCGGTCGAATTATAGGATATCTCGGGTTGTCGTAGGAAGCTCGACAATCGCTATTCATCCTGGATAACTATGGATTTTATGGACTTAGTAGTTGTTTATTAATTGAGACAATGAATGATCTGTTATTTATTTATGGGATTGGGATGTGAGATGTACCTGATGCGTACTCTGTACATTATATGTTATGAATGGAGAATGGATTATTGAGGTTGTATATATATATATATATATACACGTGTTGTTGATAGGGGTGTTACATTTCCATTCTCCTTATTTTGTCCATGTGAAGGATCCGATCTTGGTCTTTTTGCTTTACTGACGCTATTTCTTTTCTTTTTCGGGAACATGAAATCATTTTCTGCAGAAATTGTAGAAAGTAGGAAACCAAATCATGAGGTATTTTGGATTTGGCACTTCATTTCCATTTTCAGTAATTTTTACAGAATTAATGTCTTGAGTCATGAAAGTTAGATTAAAAAAAACCATAAAGGGAGTTTTCTGGTGTTGGGTTCTCGTTCTCCACGAAAATATTTGAATGGAAATGATTGATTGTAGCTTATGGTTTCTTGTTTCTGCATTTCCCGATATTATATGATCTTGGGTTGGCTTGGGCCATGGTTCTGTTTATGGCTTGCATTGTGTGATGAAATCTGCAACCTGTGAAGCTATTCCAACTTCTCCTTCTTGAAATTTATTTTCCATGATTTTTGGTAAGATGTTTGAGTCGTGGAAATTATTTTTCGTGGGAAAATTTGTTCTACAAAATGTTACTTGTGGATGACGTTATGCATAGTAGCGTACTCCATGGCAACAAGACACAATCCCTATCTTTAATTTTCATCGCCATCCTTTATTTTATCACTGCTTTCGGCCTCTTCAATTCATTACACAAATGTTCTTTATTTATCTCTATTTGCAGATTATGCATTTTTTACTGGCTTATTTGTTTCTTTTCAAGCAAGAAGCAACGCGTTATGAGGGAATTTTAGCCAACCTTTTGTTTATGTGTTTATTGTTTCTTATTTTTATTTTTTCTCCATTGGTCTGTTAAGGTTAACTTCTTGTTATTTTGTTTTTTGAGTGTCCAAGTGTAGCTTCCATTTCTATCTCTGCCTGAAAATTATGAACATATCAATTATCAACAACAAATTACATTCTGTCATATTTCAAGAATGTAAATTGCACTGAAATTTATAAAGGACTACATTGTAGTAGGCTCAATCGGTGCCATGAATTGTGCAAGGGTTACATGCCACAACTCAATGATTACTTCTAAGATATAGATGTATCTTCTTTGTATTGAGTATTGGTGGGACATCATGACTCTTACATATTTGATCCCTATGGAAGTGTTACTCTACATGTATCCTTGGACAGGGGATCATGGTAATTCCTCTAGAGCTAAACATTTTAGATTTGTTGGTCGGGAGTCTGAGACCCTGATTGTGTTCTTTGATCTTTCAACAGCAAGCTTCACAGTGATGTCTTAAGAGAAGCCATCTCCCAAGTTATGGGTGATGCAAATGAGAAGCAACAAAAGTTCACTAAAACTAATTGAACTTCAGATTGGGCTAAAAAACCTATGATCCACAAAAGGACAAACGTTTCACTGGTTCTATGAAGTTGCCACATATTCCACGCCCTAAAATGAGGGTTTGCATGCTGGGTGATGCTCAACGTGTTTAGGAGGTGAGTTCAGCTCTGACCACTAAAATTTATGAGAATGTTATACTATGATATATTATTCATGCAATATATAAAAGTTTTGAATTTCCGCTATTTATGCTAGCATGTGTAAGTGTTATAGTGGATTCCAATGTAACGCCCCGCCCTTTTTCACTCCCCGAAAATCAGAGTTTGTTTTTTTTTTTTTTAAAATAAAGAGTGAGAGAGAGCGGGACGCCACGAAGAGAGCTAAGTCCGATCTTCCAAAGCCCAGCCCTTAACTGGCCAACCATACGTGTGCTTGGACCGAGTCCACTAAAATGGTTCACACGCAATAAAGTTATACTTGCGGAATAAACACATAGCGGAAATATCATATGATTAAAGTTACTATCCCTATCCATTTTTAAGGAACGAAGTCCATCACATAAATTACCTTAAGTTTAAATGTCCAAATGTAACCAAACCATAGCAAAATAATTCTAAGTTATTACAGTCTCAAAAATGCGATTAACTCAAATTACATTGTCCAAAATAAAACTTAAATAAAATAAGCAATAAGCTATCCAAGCTCCTGAGCTTGGTTCCTTTCGTGTCCATCGCCTGTTCCGTTCCCTGTATCATCATCTAAGGTAGAAGTAGGCGTTAGTCAACGAGCCCAGTAGGTATTCCGAATAGGGTCATACACATGGGATTAGTATAAAATCAGAATAGATACATAATATCAAATCATGTTAAATCAATGCCATGCCATGGGTGTCTTATGCCATGATTTCTCACCCATCAACCATATCTCAAAACACATAGATAATCCTCTTGATGAACAAGCCACATCAAGGTATTGATTGTCATGACTCCCCACGTATGCCTTATCGGTGCCACCGAACGGAGCGTGGACTCCTCTTTCATTTCAAACATCATATACCACTTCCCGTATGTCAATCGGAATCAGTGTGGATCCTCCCCATGTTTGTTTATCGGATACCCCGAATAGAGCATGGACTCCTCTCATATGTTCCCTCCCATGCCATGGATGAGATGTGAGTGCAAGCATGCTATTTCATACTAAATTATATAATAGCATTGAAATTCCATTCTTAAAACATAAGCATTTTGATACCAAAAATAGATCATCAATTATGGAAATAAAAACCAATGCATGTACATAATCCAAAGTGTTTCAACAAGGTAGGAACCCTACCCCATCCAAGTATTGTATCCCTGCGTTTTCGTCAAAACCGATCACACCCCCGCTTGCAGAATCTTTTTACCTTAAATGAATTCCATCATATAGAATAATCAAATTAATTTTTTAATTGATTTGAATCATTCCTTACATCCTTCCAATTAAGCTTAACCATCTGGAAAAGGAAAATCATATAAAAAATTTACTTTTAAAATCAGCCCGTTACCCGTCCGCAGCCCATCTTGCGGACGACAGGAACCCATCCACGGATGGTAGAAACTCGTCCCGCGGACGACAGAAACCCGTCCTACAGACTGTAACCCGTCCGCAGACAGCACAACACACAAGTCTGTTACTCGTCCATGGACGGTTGAAACCCATCCGCAGACAGCGCACATCCGTGGTTTGCTACCCCTTACCAGCTACCCGCGGATAGTTCACACTCGTTACCCTTCCTGCTGTCGGTCCACATCCGTCTGCGGACCATAAAAGCCCATCCTACATGCATATCTCCCGGCCGCAAACAGCACAATGTTATGTTTGTTACCCATCTGCAGACTGTCGAAACCCGTCCTTCACTCATCCAACGCGTCCGTAGAAAATCCATGTCCAGCTCATCATCCGTCCGCGGACGGTCGAAACTCGTTCCGTGGACAATAAAGACTCGTCCACAGACAGTGCCATCCAAAATCAGTCCTTATTTTATTTGATGTTTGGCTTGACCTTTCCTTATGAAATTCATTTCTTATATTTAACATATATAATGTCATCCATATATGTTTAAAATCAGTGAGTATGCCCTACTCACTACCCCACTAGGGTCTTGTCCATTAACTTTTCAATCTCTAGAACCATATTTCGGATTTGAACAATACATTACTTTTATGTTCATCTCATTGCGATTCCTTGAATGGATTTTTACATTCTATGGCCCATAACACTTTGGCCATTCTTTTCAATCCAATATGGAACCCCATGGTTTCGGCCATTCCATAGTCGAAACCATGGTTCCCTTAGCTTTTTTTAATCATGTAATCCTCGTTGAACATTACATACATTTCCCGCATCTACTCCGTTTCTTTAACGTCTGAATTTCTTCCTTGGTCCTTCTCCTTTCTTAGTGTTTTCTTCTTCCTCCTTTGTTCTTTAGTTTCTCTACGCCTAGAGCCGAAAATGTGAGAGAGAGAGATGAGAAGAGGCGATGCAACCTCTTGTTCCACCTTGAGAATTCGGCCAAGGATGTTGAGAGAGGGAGAGAGAGATTGAGATGAAAAACTCCCGATGGAGGGTACGGCCAAAGAGGTGTAGGTTGAGAGAGGGAGAGGATGAGATGAAAATCTCTATCTTTTTTATCTAAAGGAGAGGATCGGCCCTAGGGTTTGGTGTGACCCCTTTGTATCTAGCTCTAGCCTCCCAACCATCCACATTACTCCTTGGTCTTTCCCATGTGTCCCTTGGTTAACCAAGGAGACACATGGCTTACACTTGGGGCTACACCGCCCCGCCCCCCCCCCAAATGATTTTGTCTAGGGTTTCCATGAGATGGAAACCCTCCATCTCCTCCTTTGACTCACTAAGCCTCTTCCACTTCCATGTGACTCACTTACTTATTTGAACTCACTTCCCATTCAACTCAATCCCAACACGCTTTAGCTCACTTAATTTTCTTGAACTCATTTCCATATAACTCAAGTGATTTTAATTCCCACTCAATATAATTCCACTCACCATATTTGAACTCACCCATGGTTGACCAAGTCAACTGTGGTAGCCAACCCTACATGTTACCTTAGACCACTCGCCACCTCACTTGATGAGGTGGATTTGGGTCCCACTTGGCTATGCCACCTCATACACTTGCCACCTCATTTGATGAGGTGGATCCCAAGCCTTGGGTCTTAAGTGGGTATATGACCTAATTAAATTAATTCCTTACCCATTTACTTCCCAAAATCCATTCACTTTGACCCATTGGGTCCCAATTGGGTAATTGACCCAGTTAACTACATTTACCCAGTTAATTAAAATCAAACCCTATCCATGATCCGTTGGATCATAATTGGGCATTGACCCAATTCTTACCCATTTAAAATCCATTTCAACCATAAATCTTAAATTCAACAAATTAAACAATTTAACTAGTCAAAATCCAATATATTATTGCAATGAAAAATCCGAGATGTTACAATATTACCCTCTTTTGAAATTTTCGTCCTGAAAATCGAGCGAAGTAGGGTTTCAAACAACTCCAACAAAAAGTTCAGGATGAGCTGCCCTCATTTTTTATTCAATTTCCCAAGTGGCTTCCTCATTACCATGTCGATCCCATACCACCTTGACTAATTGAATGGCTCAGTTCCGTAATACCCTTTGTTCTTTACTGATCACTCTGACCGACCTTTCAACATAAGTCACGTCGCTTTGCACATCAACATCTTGCACGTTCAGCACATGCGAAGGATCAGGATTGTATTTCCTCAACATAGAAGCATAGAAGACATCGTGCAACGATGACAACTGTGGAGGAAGTGTCAATTGATAAGCCACTTCCCCCACCCTCTTTTGGATTGGAAATGGTCCCACAAATCTAGGCGACAGTTTCTCTTTCTTCCCAAATTGCATCTGTCCCTTTCGTGGTGAGACTTTCAAGAATATTAAGTCTCCCACTTCAAACTCAAGGAACCTCCTCCTCTTGTCATCGTAGTTCTTCTGACGACTCTGTGCAATGAGTAGATGCTGTCGTATTAACTTAATCTGTTCCGTGGTCTCTGCAACTAGCTCGGTCCAATAAATGCAGTCTCACCGGCCTCTGTCCAAGACACTGGTGATCTATAGGGTCTACTATACAACGCCTCGAATGGAGCCATCTGGAGGCTTGCCTGGTAACTGTTGTTGTAAGAGTACTCAACTAGTGGTAAGTGATCCTCCCATCCACCTTTGAAGTCTAATATACATGCTCTCAGCATGTCCTCCAATGTCTATATTGTTCTCTCTGACTGTCCATCAGTCTGTGGATGGAACGCTGTGTGTTGAGCACTGAAAATTACCATTTTACCCTTTAATTTTGGATTAGTTAGCCTTTGATTTGTAAATATTAGATGCGTTAAATAGACTTTTTAAGTTTTGCAGTGTATTTGTGAGAATAAAAGAAAAAGGAATCAAAATGGAGAAAAGTGGGGCTATAATCCTATTTTTGGAAAGTTTATAATTTTTATCACCTAATTTGATTTGGAATTATTGTAAATTATTATAATTCAGATCCGAATATGAGAGTTTGAATTATAATAATATTTTTTAGACTGTGTTAAATTGTAAAGGTGGTAAAAATTTATAAACACACAAATAGACCCACTGTTCGAATCTAAAGCCTGAAGACAAAGTCTGCAATTGGAAGCTAATGAGCCAAAGTCCGGGCCAGATAAAAGTCAAAGTATGGAATCCAAGTCCAAAAGATCAAGCGGGACTAGTGAATTTCGTTTGAATTATGATGTCTTATCTGCAAAATTCGACATTTGAAAAAGACAGTGGATTTGGATAAAAGATAGTGGATTTGAATAAAAGACAGGGATAAAGATAAAAGAGTTTGAACCGAAGGAGAGATAAGAAAGAAAGATAAGAAATAGAGGGATAAGGAGGAACAGAGATAAAGAGATAAAGGAGTTAACCGATCTCTACAGAGAGAAATTTTGAATTTGAATGGATCCCTTATCTTGGTTGAATTTGAAGGGTCCCTTATCTCAACTCTTCTCACTCCTATAAATTGATGGCTTTGGGTCCATTGAAAGTTGAACCGGGCAAGACATTGAAGGCTGAAGTTGGACGACGAAAGACAGAGAAAAATAAATAATTTCTTGTAAGTTATTTCATTTTTATTTTTATGTAAAGTCCAAAGGAATTGTAATTCATTTTCGAATTTTAAATAAAATTCATGGCAGTTTGTTTAGATGTATGATATTCCCAATTATTAAATATTTAATAATGATAGTTTCCAATTTTATTTTAATTCTTTTTAAGAACTTTATGGAGCAAATTAATTTTAGGATTTTTTCAAGGAAAAGTGGAACCCCTTTTAGGATCAGTGGGACTTGCCGTCTCTCCAGTCCAAGGTTTTTATCAAGAATGGTTGTTTTAGATTTGGGGAAACACAAGTTTAAAACCCGCTCAAGCCTAAGGCTTGATTTGAGAAAATTCTGAGTTAATAATTATTTTAATTAGAATTTTAGTAAATAAGAAACTTGAATTATATTTAATAATTCTAGAATATTTCATAGTCTAGGCCATGTTTTTGTTTTTAAATCGGATAACATGGCACTTCAATGTTTGACCCGATTCCATTGTAGATTATGTAAAAAATTTATTTATTCTTGATTTATTTTTCTTTTTCTCAAAAATTCATCAAAACTATTCATTGTTCTAAATTAAGATTATAACTAAATGTTTTAGAAAATTATTTCCTTAAATCACAACATTTTTAAATAGTGCTATTTTTTTATTTCGTACATATATTTTGTAGATTTCCCTTGGGTACGACCTCGCACTCATACTCTATACTATAAATTGGTTCGTACGCTTGCGAGTAATTTAAAATTCACATCACTGTGCTAATCAACAAATTCGTCCCCATAGTGCTAGTAAATCGACCATCTCTGCCGGACATAATAGTCCTAGGGATACCATGTATTCTTATGATATCCTTGATGTATCGTCGTCCCAAAGTCTCAGATGAATCTGTCATCTTGATGGGAAGAAAGTGTGCAGACTTGGTCAAACGGTCCACTACAACCCATATTGCATCATTGCCCTTTGATGATCTTGGAAACCCTAGTCACAAAATCCATGGAAATATGTTCTGTAACGCCCTGCCCTTTTTCACTCGCCGAAAATCAGAGTCTATTTTTTTTTTTTTTTGGAAATAAAGAGTGAGAGAGAGCGGGAACGTCACGACGCGAGCTAAGTCCGAGCTTCCAAAGCCCGACCCTTAACTGGCCAACCATGCGTGTGCGTGGACCAAGTCCACTAAAACATTTCACACCCGATACTACAACTTGCGGAATACCCATTGCAGGAAATAACATCGGATTACAACATTTACTTAGCAAGGAAGGCAATCAATATAAATTAACTTAATCCATATTAAACATCAATCGATCCATAGCAAATAGTCTAAGCTATTACAGTCCCAAATTCTAGCTACTCAAATTACATTGTCCATGAATAGCTTAAATAAAATGAAACTAAAACATCCAAGCTCCTAATCTTGGCTCCGATCTCATTCCTCGTTCCTTCCATTCCCTTTGTCATCAACTAGGGTAGAAGTAGGGTGTTAGACAACGCACCCAGTACGTATTCCGAGTAGGGTTAACATATGGGTTAGTATAAATATCACATAGATAACATAATATCAAAACCATGTAAAACAATGCCATGCCATGGGTGTCATATGCAATGAGTCCCACCCATCAGCCATAACACAATCACATACATCCTCTTGATGGAAAACTCCTCATCAAGATATCCCCCACGAATGCCTTACGGATGCCCCGACGAAGCGTGGATCTCCTGTTACAAATCAATCATACATCACACCCTCACGAATGCCTTATGGACTCCCCGACGGAGCGTGGTTTCCGGTTAGAAATCAATCATACATCATACCCTCACAAATGCCTTAGGGACGCCCCGATGGAGTGTGGTCTCCGATTACAAATCAATCATACATCATACCCTCACAAATGCCTTACGGACGCCCCGACGGAGCGTGGGTCTCCGGTTACATCTCATCCCTCCCATGCCATGCATGAGATGCAAATGAACACATGCTATGTAATAATACAGATCATAACATTAAAATCACATCATTAAGACTTATCATTTGATACTAAAATAATTCAAGTAAAACATTCACATATACATATTCCATGGTTTTCAATGAGGTAGGAATCCTACCAATGTCCAACTAATGTGTCCTTGCGTTTTCGTCCGAAAACCACTCACCGATCGTACACCGCTTGTGAGGTCCCGTTACCTTATTACATATCAATAAATTAAAACAATGATCCCTTTTTATTTCCACCCATGTTTAAGTCCATACACATGCCTTAGTGGGGTTCGGCCATACAACATGGCCGAACCTCACTCACTTGGTTTGGGTCCCTCTTTTGATTCATTAACCAATCATACATGAGTTAGTTATTTAACATTAATAAAACCTAAGTCCACAAAAACCTTCTCCATGGGGTTCGGCCATCCACCATGGCCGAACCCATAGTCCATCATTTTCACCATTTTTTTCCATCTTAGCCATTATTCTTTCTATAGCTAATTAATCCTTTTATCTATACATACTTAGGTCCATAACTGATCCATAAACATAGATCCATAAACGATTCATTAATCATGACATAAATCCCTCCATTCCTTGGTTTGATAATCCATTCATTTAAACATGCATAGACCCATAAATGACCCATTAAAATGGTTCATGTGGTTCGGCCATACATCATGGCCGAACCCATGATGTCATTTTTCCTCCTCTTTCTTAAATCATTATCAACACTAGATCCATAACCCAAGTTCCTCTATGGGGGGTTTAATCATACACTTAGATTCATCATGTAAAACCCAAAGATCCATAATAAATCCATTAATTTTTCTCCATGGGGTTCGGCCATGTTGGTCCTTGGTTCTTTTTTATTTCCTCATTTCAAGTTTATCATTTACAACATCTAAACCTTATTTAAAATCACTAACATATTTGCATGATTTTCATCCTTTACCACTCATTAACATTTACCAATATCCTTCCATCATTTTCATGGTCCAAACATCTAAGTCCATCAATATGTCTCCATGGGGTTCGGCCATACACCATGGTCGAACCCATGGTCCATGGTTTTTCACCATTTTCAACATTTGAGACCATTTAAAAATCAATAACATTTGTCCATTATTTCCCTCCTTTAAAACCTTTTAAATCACTAACACCCTTTCATGTGGTTCGGCCATACAACATGGCCGAGCCCTATGGTTCATCATTTCTATTTTAAAAAAATCATACCTCCAAGATTGATCCTTTGATGGGGTTCAGCCATACATCATGGTCGAACCTCATCTAACCCTTCCTTTGTCCTTAATGGTTCTCATACATAAAACTTAGGGTTTGGCCATGGAAGGCCAACCCATGATCTTTGATCATAATACCTTATCTTAGACATGCATGAGATCTTTTCCATATATACATAACAATTACGGTTCGGCCATGCAAGGGCCGAACCATGATCCTTGACCATTCTTTTCTTACTTATTAAAATCTCATCAAGTATTTACCGATTCCGCGACTCCTCCGGTTTCCATCATTCCAACTTGCTCCTCCACTCTTTTCTTTCCTTAGTCTTTCTTCTTTCTTCCTCCTTGATCTTTGGCCAAGAGTGAGCTTGAGAGTTCTTGAGCTGAAAACCCAAAGAGAGGGTTCGTCCAAAGAGTGTAGGTTTGAGAAAGGGAGAGAAACTTGAGATAGAAAACTCCAAGTCCTTTCTCCTTTGTCTTTGAGAGAGGGTCGGCCTTGAGTGAGAGAGAGAGGAGCTTGAGATAGAAAATACTCTAAGTGTTTCTTGTCTTGAGAGGGGGATCGGCCAAGAGAGAGAGGGAGAGAGTGAGATGAAGCAAAGAATCCTCTTTGTTTGTCCAATGTAATTTGGCCAAGGGTGGTGTCCTTTGGGTGATGGCCCTTTGTAACAACCATGACTCTTTACCTCCCTCATTAATACCTACTTTGGGGGTTTCATCCCATGAGATGAAACTCCCAACCGTGTGCCCTTGGGTTTCCATCATGAGATGGAAACCCTCCATCTCCCCAACGTGTAGCCTTTGGATATGGCTTGTGTAACAACAAAACCATTCACCTCCCCATTAATGATCCCTTTGGAGTTTCATCCCATGAGATGAAACTCCCATCTCCCAAACGTGTGTACACCTTGAGTTTGGTTTTATGAGGTGTAACTCTCCATCTAATCACCTAACTCACTTAAGATGAAAGTCCCATTAACTTCCCATTCAACTCATGTTTTTAACTCAACTCATATCTTTAATTCAACTCTAGTTAACTCACTTAAAATCAACTCATTTCCTTGATTCTATTTCCAATTTAATTCAGCCCCAATTTAATTAAGCTTGAACTCACTTGGTGGTCGACCAAGCCAACCATGACCCATTGGGTCCTAATTGGGCATTTGACCCAATTGACAACCTTGACCCAATTAAATAAATCTTACCCATTTATTTCATTTGAATCTTATCCATAATCCGTTGGGTCTTAATTGGGTAATTGACCAAACACCTTACCCATCTAAGGTCTATCTCCATTAATTCACAAATTAAATGGACAATTTTCACATATATTCATGAAATGAAAATCCGGAGTGTTACATGTTGTCATTTCCATTCTGGCACTATTAAGGGTTTGAGTAATCCTAGTGGCTTTTGATGTTCAGTCTTGACCTGCTGACAAGTCAGCCAGTGAACAACAAACTCTGCCCCATCTCTTTTAAGTTCATGCCACCAATAGTGTCTCTTCAGATCATGATACATTTTGGTGCTACCCAGATGGATAAAGAGTTTGGTTTGTTGTGCCTCAATCAATAACTCTCTTCTGCAGCTCTGAGGCACATATGTCCCAGTCGCAATTCCCATTCCGGTACAACCTTACCAGTAAGCATTTTAGCCCTTACCTCTTCCACTTCCAGATCTATCCGTTGTTCCTACACAACTTGGAAACCATGTTGGACCGTACTATCAGATTATACATACTCCCATGATTTTTGATGTACAGATTGAACTCTCGAATGGTATTCAGCATTTCCCATTCCTTCATAATCAAACTGGCCACTGTTGCATGTGACATGTGACTGAGGGCATCCACTACTTTGTTCACCTTGCCAGGATGGTATCGAAGCGTAAACTCATAATCTTGCAGATATTCCATCCATCTACGCTGCCTCATATTGAGTTCCTTCTGATCAAACAAATACTTCAAACTTTTGTGATCTGAAAATAACTCAAACTTCTCGCCATACAGATAGTGTCTCCAGCTTTTGAGGGCGAAGACCACTGCGGCTAATTACAAATCATGTGTGGGATAGTGGTGTTCATGAATTTTCAACTGCCTTGAACTATAAGCCACTGTGTGTTGACTTTGAGTGAGAGAACACCTAAGTCCCTCTCCTGAAGCATCACAATATACTTCATAGCCCTTGCCTCTTTCCGGCAAAATCATGATAGGAGGAGTCGTAAGCCTCTCCTTCAGTTCTTTGAACCTTCGGTTGCATACAGCAGACCATTCAAATTTGACTCATTTATGAGTGAGTCGGGTAAATGGAGATGCAATCTTTGAGATGTCCATAATAAACTTCCTATGATAACCAGCCATTCCCAGAAAGATGCGGATTTCGGTCACATTCCTTGGAGCTTTCCAGTCTCTAACTGCCGCCACTTTAGTTGGGTCCACGGCTATCCCTTCCGTTGATATGACATGCCCTAAGAAGTTAACCTCAAATAGCCAGAATTCACACTTGCTTGCTTTGGATTATAGCTGATTCTTCTTCAGGGTGTCCAGAACTATCGGTAAATGTTCAGCATGCTCCTCTCGACTTTTAGAATAAATCAGGATGTCGTCAATGAATACAATTACAAACTTGTCCAAGTAAGGATGAAAGATCATGTTCATTAGATGCAGGACTCCTCTTTCATTTCAAACACATATACCATTTCCCGTATGTCAATCGGAATCAGTGCGGATCCCTCCCCACGTTTGTTTATCGGATACCCCGAATGGAGTGTGGACTCCTCTCATTTGTTCCATCCCATGCCATGCATGAGATGTGAGTGCAAACATGCTATTTCATATTAAATTACATAATAGCATTGAAATTCCATTCTTAAAACATAAGTATTTTGATACAAAAAATAGATCATCAATTATGGAGATAAAAACCATTGCATGTACATAATCCAAAGTGTTTCAACAAGGTAGGAACCCTACCCACGTCCAAATATTGTATCCTTGCGTTTTTGTCAACCGATCACACCCCCCTTACGGAATATTTTTACCTTAAATGAATTCCATCATATAAAGTAATCAAATTAATTTTTTAATTGATTTAAATCATTCCTTACATCCTTCCAATTAAATTTAACCATCTGAAAAAGGAAAATCATATAAAAATTTTACTATTAAAATCAGCTGGTTACCCGTCCGCAGCCCATCCTGCGGATGAACCCGTCTCGCGGACGGTAGAAACCCGTCCTACAGACTGTAACCCGTCCGCAGACAACACAACACACAAGTTTATTACTCGTCTGGGGACAATCAAAACCCGTCCCGCGGACTATAGAAACCCGTCTGCGGACGGTGATATCCGTCTGCAGACAGCACAAAGCCGTGGTCTGATTCCCGTTGTCCACTACCCGTTGTCCGCTACCCACGGACAGTTCACACTCGTTACCCGTCCCCGGACGATAAAAACCCGTCCTACATGCATATCTCCCGTCCGCAAACAGCACCATGTTATGTTTGTTACCCGTCCCGCGGACGGTAGAAACCCGTCCTTTAGCCATTCAACCCGTCTGCAGAAAACCCATGTCCAGTTCATCATCCGTCCGCAGATGGTCAAAACCCATCCCGCGGATGATAAACACTCGTCCGCAGACAGTGCCATCCGAAATCAGTCCTTATTTTATTTGATGTTTGGCTTAACCTTTCCTTATGAAATTCATTTCTTATATTTAACATAGACAATGTCATCCATATATTTTTAAAATCAGTGAGTATGCCCTACTCACTACCCCACTAGGGTCTTGTCCATTAACTTTTCAATCTCTAGAACCATATTTCGGATTTGAACAATACCTTACTTTTATGTTCATCTCATTACGATTCCTTGAATGGATTTTTACATTCTACGGCCCAAAACACTTTGGCCATTCTTTTCAATCCAATATGAAACCCCATGGTTTCGGCCATTCCATAGCCAAAATCATGGTTCCCTTGGCTTCTTTTAATCATGTAATCCTCGTTAAACATTACATACCTTTCCTGTGTCTCCTCCGTTTCTTTAGCGTTTGAATTTCTTCCTTGGTCCTTCTCCCTTCTTAGTGTTTTCTTCTTCCTCCTTTGTTTTTCGGTTTCTCTAAGTCTAGAGCCGAAAATGTGAGAGAGAGATGAGAAGAGGCGATGCAACCTCTTGTTCCACCTTGAGAATTCGGCCAAGGATGTTGAGAGAGGGAGAGAGAGATTGAGATGAAAAACTCCCTATGGAGGGTTCGGCCAAAGAGGTGTAGGTTGAGAGAAGGAGAGAGGGAGAGGATGGGATGAAAATCTCTATCTTTTTTGTCTAAAGGAGAGGATCGGCCATAGGGTTTGGTGTGACCCCTTTGTATCTAGCTCTAGCCTCCCAACCATCCACATTACTCCTTGGTCTTTCCCATGTGTCCCTTGGTTAACCAAGGAGACACATGGCTTACACTTGGGGCTACACCGCCCCGCCCCCCCCCAAATGATTTTGTCTAGGGTTTCCATGAGATGGAAACCCTCCATCTCCTCCTTTGACTCACTAAGCCTCTTCCACTTCCATGTGACTCACTTACTTATTTGAACTCACTTCCCATTCAACTCAATCCCAACACACTTTAGCCCACTTAAATTTCTTGAACTCATTTCCATATAACTCAAGTTATTTTAATTCCCACTCAATATAATTCCACTCACCATATTTGAACTCACCCATGGTTGACCAAGTCAACCATGGTAGCCGACCCTACATGTTACCTTAGACCACTCGCCACCTCACTTGATGAGGTGGATTTGGGTCCCACTTGGCTATGCCACCTCATACACTTGCCACCTCACTTGATGAGGTGGATCCCAAGCCTTGGGTCTTAAGTGGGTACATGACCCAATTAAATTAATTCCTTATCCATTTACTTCCCAAAATCCATTCACTTTGACCCATTGGGTCTCAATTGGGTAATTGACCCAGTTAACTACATTTACCCAATTAATTAAAATCAAACCCTATCCATGATCCATTGGATCATAATTGGGCCATTGACCCAATTCTTACCCATTTAAAATCCATTTCAACCATAAATCTTAAATTCAACAAATTAAACAATTTAACTAGTCAAAATCCAATATATTATTGCATTGGAAAATACGGGATGTTACATCCAATCCACGCATATGTTAGGTTGGGACAGTCGAGGGTTGGGTCTTCGGATTCGGCTCGCGTCATGATGCTCATTATTCTCCACGAAAATATTCATATTTTATTGCTCTAATCTTAGTGGGAGAGGGAGGGGCGTTACAGTTGGTATCAGAGTAAAATGAGCATGAAAAGCAAAATTTGGAAACTCCCTGAGTCAATTTCAAACAAACCATGGAATTTCCCTCGAATGAATTTCACATGAAAATTAGGGAATCCCCTAATCACAGTATGGAACAACAACATAGAGTTTTCCCCAAGGAAATCTGGTACGAGCCTAGTATTGAGAGAAGGTTGTGTTGTGGATCTATCCCTAGATTCATAGGATGACCGAACCATATTATGTTTATCAATGTAACAAATATCTCCGATATTTTCATTTTTATCACGAAAATATCGGCAAAATAACTTTTCCGATTAAAAACCCGAGTTTATCGTGTCTGCCATTTTTAACGGTAAATTCCCATTAAAAACACATTTTTATCATGAGAAACGGTAAATTCCCGTTAAAATTGTGAGATTTTGCCGTTAAATTACAGTTAAAAACGCTTGGGCCAAATATACATTTTTTTATTTCTAAAATATCATCTATTTTTTCAAATTTCGGCACATTATTTAATTTTTATATTTATTATTAATTTTTTTTAAATAATATATTTTCCGCAAGATTTTCTCGATAAAAATCTGAGAATTTGAAAATATCCCGCTATTAACAGTTGCCGTTAATATCCCGAGAATGAGATTTGTGATAATGCTGCTTATGAATCTATATGGATGGTTCATTTAGATTACACATGTTGATTTTCTTGATATGGTTTGATGAATAGTGGTATCTGTAATTGCATGATATATTATTATCTGTATGTGTGTGCAATGAATCATGATTGAGAATCTTAGATGCATTACTTGTTGAATCTATGTCTATGTTATTTGATTGTATTTTGAATTGCTTGGTAACATGTATAATTGATAGTAGTCTTGATTGGCTCCCTGTTACTATGATCATGTGGGGACCCATGTTTAGAGAGCGAGGGTACCCTCGGTGGGCCTATCTTACGACTATATAGTATGGAGATAGGCTCATTGAGAATCTATGGGTGTCTATCGAGTGAGTCTGGCCAGTATACTCTGTCGATGGCAAGTAAAATTCTGTGAGAAATTGACGGACGTAGTATGTTGAGTTGTTGGTTAGGTCTGTTTTGGGCCTAAGATAGTGGAGAGTACCTTGAGCCGAGGTTGTGATGTGTGTCCGACTCTTGGACTCCCACAAGTTCAGTATCGTGGATTAGAGCATTCAATAATGATAACTAGAACTATTGGTTTCGTGGGAGAAACATTGGTATCATTTGAAAATGTTGGTTTGAGATTCGTAAATGCTTGAATTTTGAGACACATTTGATTTTGGTGGTTTATTATATGGAGGTTTGAAATGAATTTGTCAAAGTGGTATTATGACTTGTACGTGAATAGAGTATGAAACCATACAAAACGAAGAACACTGGTGAGACCAGTGGCAATACCTCTTCCGTGTCACCGAGCTCCAAAGTTGTATGCAAGCGATGGTGAGTATTATGACAGCGCCAGGCTCAATTAGTGCTACTAGCATACAACTTTGGCCTATTATGAGGGACTTTCAATAGCAACATCCTCCTCATTTCAATGGCATTGCAGGACCAAGGGAGGTACAGAATTGGATAAAGAATGTTGCTCAAATTTTCGAACTATTGAGGATCACTGAAGACCAAGATAGAATACTCTTGGCTACTTCACAACTTGTTAACAATGCTAGTCAGTGGTGGAGATCTACTAAGGAGGATCTTGTAATAATAGAAATGTCCTGCGAGAGTTTTAAATTCATATTCTTAGGAAATTCTCTTCCTGAGAAGGAGATTGAGGCACAAGAAGTTCAGAACTTGATACAAAGGGACATGACCACTACGTGTTCCACTAACTTAATGAAAAAAAGAAAGCGACAAAGTGGTAGTAAATGTGACTGACCCTACAAGAAATTCCCTATAAATGCTAAGCATCATTCAACCTCCATTCTACAGTGCAGCCTTTTGGAAAGGCTTTCTTGTGTTATAACTGCGGACAAACGGGTCACATCAAGAGAAATTGCCCATAGTTTCGTAAGTACCACCCACTAGCCAACATAACTCCAATTGTCCTTCTGCCTCCACATTTACGAGTAAACCTCCTGAAAATACCCTCACATGTTATCAGTATGGATAGAGACCGGCCATATTAAAAGGGGTTGTCCACAGCTCCACTAAACACCTGCAATGTATTCTTTGGGGAATACCTTCTCATATTATCATTGTGAACAGACAGATCATTTCAAAAGAAACTGCCCACAACTTCGCCAAGCATCTCAAACGCAAACCTTACGATGCCCACCGGGTAGGCCTATACTGCCACATATATCCCGACCCCAGACTCAACCGGGACGAACATCTACTCCAGTAACCTTAGGACGATTGAATTCCCTCGTCCTAGCACCGAAGACAGTTAATCACTCAGTGATCCAAGGTATGATGATCAGTAGTAGTTCATGTACAGTAGCTTTATTTGATTATGGAATATTGCAAATTCTTTTGATTTACATCTAGGATTTTTGCTATAACTCCATTTGTACAAATACTATCCTCTACCTTCGCTATAGTCTCACCCGTTGACAATACATATCAAACTTGCAATGATTGATCCCTTAAGGGAGTAACTTCATGGTCACTTGAAGGGATGAGTCATAAGAATTGGATTCGAAATTGATGCACTGTGAAAGACTAGACAATGAATAGTTGTGAGTGATGAGGTGAAATACCTTGGATAGAAGAGAGAGAATGTTCCCCCAAGACTTTAGATAGATAGTAGTAGAATGTCATAAATGAAGTTGGATGACTCCAAGATAATTGGTGAAAGGGATGTGTCTTTGTAGAATGCCAACAGTAATCTTGAGGGCAATATGACAATTATAAGTTGTTATTAGTAGGCTGGGAGGTAATCTCAGTCCGAACAAGGTTATACATTAGTGTGTTGAATGGTGATAATATTGGTTCGAGACCCGTGACACTTGAGTTTGAGATATATTTGAACAGAAGCTTATTTTATAGAAATTATAAATAAAATAGTCTAAGTCATGTTACGACTTGTAGACGAATAGAGAGGATCATGATTAATGAGTTACAAAATTAAAGTACTATTAAATAGATACGACATGTGACTAGGTTCAATAATACTTCCAAAAGGATTTCTACCAACATGGAAGACTGAATTTCAAAGGTGGGATGTTCAGGAAATACCATTATTGGATTGCTATAGTAAGTGAAATGGGAATAATACAGGAGCATACTATTCGTAAAGTATGAACAATTTTCAGGTATTGTTTGTAGGAGTACTAACGGCAAGACAAAAGTTACATGTTGGGAAACACTGCCGATAGTTATAGCCTATTACTCCTTGATGAAGGCCATACACCTAGAAATGATAATACAGATGTTCTTGATCTGTAGTTAAGCTTATAATGAGTCAAGTGCAGTGGTATTCAAAGATCTTGTTTAGCATGGTCGGATTATTGAATGTATTCCCAAGAAATGAAAAGCTAGGATGAGAAGTTAAAACATAGTTAGCTTATGAATAGTTATGTTGTGAGATGTGACAAACTCCACAGGAACCACCAAAACCTAAGGTAGGTAGCCTTACCATTTCGCGAGTGGTGAGGGTACCCGTATGGGGATTACCGAGGGAAGAGGTGAAGATCATGTGGTGATGTGACATATCCGACAACTATGAAAGTCTGTAACTTGATCAATGTATAGACCAATGTTGAAATTGAATCCCTCGAGTTTGACATTGGAACAATATGTTAGTTGATGTATGGGAATACTTGAGACCCATAGCTTGATATAAGTGATTATAATATGACCGAGTGGTGTAGACCACATCGGATTGTGTGATTTGTTAGCCATTTGTGGATGATGTATATGATCACTAGAATGTCGATTAACATATTCGTTGGATTTGGTTTCCACAAATTGGATTGTAGTGCTTGGGCCTTATCTGTGTGTGATAGGCCACACTGTGTATCCGTTTATGACGGCAGGTATTATGGATGACATTATGTATCACATTATCAATTTACGATCTGTGGTTTGTGAGATAATGTTCCACATGTGAGATTGATTAACGACATGATACTAATCTGTCCTCTTGATGGGGGAGGTGTGAGGTCTACAGTCTTTGTGAGCGGATGATGTGTGGGCGGGTAATGGATGAGCATAGACCATCCCACTGGCAGCCTACCTCATTAACAGACTGTGGATGAGGGGTAAGGTTGTCATTAATCCCATATCGAGAGTAGATTAGTGAACGCATTATCTATGATACGAATTGAAGATATCATTGTTCCATATGAGGTGAGGTCTGTGACTATTATTAGCAGAACGTAATGGTGTATCAAACTACACCCTTGGGCTAGTGGATCTGATGATCAAGTGCTTAGAGCCATGATGTATTGATGGATAAGAATTTCATGGGTATGGCATTGAGATAGACACGTTAGATAGGTTGTATGATCAATTCACAACAGAAGCATTGAGAAAAAGGGAAATCTCACTAGCCAGGATAATCTGGGAACGATACGACATGGCAATGAAGAACCTACATGGGAATTAGAATCGGAAATAAAACTTACCATCCAGAGTTGTTAGAATAGTTTTGTTTTATATCCAAGTTTCGTCTAATTTTCGGGACGAAAATTCAAAAAATGTGGCAGTATTATAATGATTTGGATTTCAACCTCGTAACTCAATGTAATGTTCCCGGAATATTTTGAATAAAATTTGGAGTTTTGAACTCAAATTGGAAATTGATGGGAAAATTAAAGATTAATTAACAAGATTAGAGAAGTGATTAATAAATTACATGAAATTATTGGAGATTAAATCAAATTAAAATTTAATTTCAAAACCATGTGATGAGGTGGTGTATATGCCACATCAGCGATGACGTGGCAAGGCATGATGAGGTGGCATGCCACATGGCAAGATAAGGATGAAAGCAATATCACCACCCCACCTTTAGTTTGGACCAATGAGTGCTCTCCACCTCACCACCCCACCTTTAGCTTAGTCCAATAACAATTCTCCACCTCACCACCCCTACCTTTAACTTGGACTAATAAGTGCTCTCCATCTCACCACCTTTAGCTTTTCCTTTTTGATAAAAAATTAAAAAGAGGATAAGGTAGAGGTAAAAACAAGAAGGAGAGGAGGAAAAGTTAGGGCTCTATCTCTACGTCTTTTCATCAATTCTCCTTTTATCCTCCTCCTCCTTCTTCCCCTCTAAAAATCTGAAGCAAGAAAGAGAGAGATAGTTGGAAATTGCTCTTCCTCTTCCTCTCTTTGGTACAAATCTCTCTTGAAAGCTTTGAGCTTGGAAAAAGGAAGGAAGGACTTGAAGACTTGATTAGATCTTGAACAAGTTGGTTGCCTAACCCTTTTGGTTATTTGATTTAGATGTTAAAATGTTTCATCTCTTCATCTAAGTTCTTGCATCAAAGAAACTATGGAGAAAATCTAAGAAATGGAGTGTAATGATGAGATAATTGAAAATAGTAGGTATTTTCATAAAATGGAGACGTACATGAGAAGTTCTACTTAAAATGCCTTGATATTTAGATATTTTCTTTTAGACTATTTTTATAACTCTATTGGAATATTTGAATGTATTTTATTTACTGGTTTTTGTAAGAAAAATGGTTTAAGAAAATGATATTTTATGATGAACTTTGGAAAAATGATTAATGATAAAACTATTTCTGCAAATCGGTCCCAAAGATGGATCTGTAAACATCTCAAAATGATTTTTTGGGAATTTGTAACTATTTTTTAGATCTTCTACTATGAAAGAGGTTTTCAAAAAGTATTTATTCCCAATTTTTGGATATCGAAAAGTACTCGAAATAATTTTGTAAAAACTGGACAGTTCTAAGATAGAAAACTGTTTTTACATATAAGTCCTGAAAATGGACCTATAACCATTTCAAAACGATTTTCTGGATACTTTTGAATATTTTTCATGTATTTTACTATCAAACAGTTTTCCAAAGAGTATTTACTCGAGTTATTTCGATATCGAAAAGAACCTGAAATGATTTTTACAAAAATAGTGCACAATTTGTATTTCAAAACTAGAAATGCTAGTTTTGGGCATCTTCAATAGATCTGAAATTTTATTTTCTAATAATGAGTATTTTGTTCCTAAGTTCTGATTCGCTAAATAATATATCAGTGACTTTAAATAATTTAGAGTTTTATGAATTATATTTAAATGGAGTGTTATGGTTAAAATGACCAATTTTACCCTTGGTTAGGACAAAGCACACCCAAAATGACCTTAGGACTAAGACCCTAACTTAGTGTTATGATTAACCTGACGTCGTTTGTGCCACTTCAAAATTCTTTTTCCTCCACTAATCACCTTCGATCAGGTAGGTTTTCCTACATCGTTGAAGCATTATTGTTGTCAATCAAATATTTTTGTTATTACTATGATTTGGTTTCTGATTAAAAATCATGAGATCTTGATTATGAAAGTGTTGTGTATTTCAGTTATATTGTGTTCGAACTGTTTTACACCCGATGACGATGATATCGTGATATGACATTTTGAATATATGATATTTTGTTTACATCTTGAAAAGATCTGAAATTATATTGAATGAATGATATCTTGTTTTTGAGATTATATGACACAGTGAGATTTGATCATACAGACATAAACAATTGCAAGGGATTGGGAATTGCATAATATTGGGCTAATAAGCTCCTGGGCCAGAAAGAAGTCCCGATACAAAACAATATTGGGCCATAGAGCTCTTGGGTCAGAAAGAAATCCCGAAACAGAACAACATTGGGCCGTAGAGCTCTTGGGTCAGCAAGAAGTCCCGAAAACTTGCATGGGGCATGATAAGAACATACATGTATCATGACACCCATGGCATGACATTCCATGATTTAAGTATGAGTTTCCTATGTTGATATAATTGAGTATGAGATATTTTAATATGTTATCATTTGAAAGGTATGGGAGTCTTATAGTGATATGAAGATGGCTTTTGAGAAATATACTATAGTATGTTTAGAATTTGATTTATTCTGACACTCCTTTGTGCACCCCTTTATGATTAGAATTTCTACTGGGCGCATGACTAAGCCCATAATTTCCCCCTTTTAATGTAGGTGCAGATCAAGGAAACAGAGATGACGTTGGACTAAGCGGCAGTCAAGCATAGGCAGGATTTCATGCGAAGAGATGCTTGTGTGACTTAGTTATTTTGATATTTTGAGAACAATGTAACTTGTGAGAGAGAATGACCATGGGATGTAATATTCTTCAAACTCACAAATATTTGATTAATGTATTTGACTTATGTTGGGAATTTCCTTACTTTTGCTTTGAGATGTGATATATTATTCATGCATTACATAAATGTTTTGAATTTCCACTATTTATGCTAGCATGTGTAAGTGTTATAGTGGATTCCAATCCATGCAGATGTTAGGTTGGGCCAGTCGAGGGTCGAGTCTTTGGACTCAGACTCATACTCGGCTCGTGTCGTGACGCTCATTCATTTCCACGAAAATATTCATATTTTATTACGCTGATCTTAGTGGGAGAGGGAAGGGTGTTACAATTAGGTAAATGGAAAAGCGAGATGTAGTATGTTGACAAGTTTAGAAGGACTGCCTTGATAAGAGTTACCTACCACCTTAAAGATAAGAATTTTCTGCCCCAGTCCATCAACCTTTCTTCCACTCTTTCAATAACTGGAGACCAAAAACTTTTAAGTCTAGGGTTTCCCCCAACAGGTAAGCCAAGATAAGTTAAGGGGAGCTTCCCCGTGTCACATCCAATCTTGTCTGCGAGCTCCCTAAGGCGTTCCTCTTCCATACCTACTCCAATGATAGAGCTCTTCCCTTAATTGACCCTTAGGCCCGACGACACCAATTCAAAACACCTTAGAATAGCTTTGTATCCCAGAAGTTCCTGTCTAGTGGGTCCGCAAAATAATAACTTGTCATCCACGAACTACAAACATGTGATGGTTGGTCCATTAGGTGCAGATTTAAAACCTTTCACAATTCCCAACTCATTAGATTTTTCCACCAACATGTTCAAACTAGATCTCTATTTTCGTAAGAGATATACTAAGTTTTCTCTAAAATTATACATTTTCATGCTCATATATATTGATATGGCAAGTCACAATTAATTTATGTTATAGGCCATGTTTGATTTTCTTAGGACAGAGCTTTTCCCATATTTGTTTACACAATTTTTTCTTAGTATATGAATTCTTAGGCCAAATTTTCCTTGGAAAAATAACCCAAAAATTTACTCATTATGATTCATAGAGAAACAATTTTTTAGAAAAAAAAATTAAATAGATTAACTTGACCTGACTAAGATTAACTCAGTCCAATTAGAAAATAGGTTGACTTAATGGATCCCCAGCCCACTTATTAAACGAGTAAACCTCATACTAGTTGACAATCCAAGATTAAATATGTTGACATAACTTGGTCCATTTATTAAATATCTCGTGGTGCAACTTGAGTTGTGTAACACCCCAATTTCTCAATGATATTAATATTTACGAAAATGCCATTGGAATGGTAAATTTAATAGATGTGATTGTAAATGAGAAAATGGTGGGGCCCATTGTTCAAATTAAGATCCTATGAACATATTATAAGGATCAAATTTAAATAAATGGGTAATGTACATCATATTGGGTCAAAATGGTTAATTGGGTCAAAGGACCCAATTGGGACCCAATGGGTCATGGTGGACTTATTTGACCATTGGGTGAACTCAATTTTATTATGGTTAAGCTGAATTGATTGGAAATGAAATGAAGGATAAATGGGTAGGCTTGATGCAAGTGTGTAGACCTCATTCAAATGGCTAAACCACCCATAAATGGGTTATGGCGCCAATTGGGTTAATGAGCTAAATGGGGACCCAATGGGTCGAGTTGACCATGTTGACCATGGTTGACCGTATGGACCATCATGTGAGCTCAAAGGATGAGTCAAATCAGGTTGAGTTAGGGCTGGAATGAGTTGGATTTAAATCAAATAATGGAGTTGACTCAAGTGCATTAAATGAATGGCATTAAATGGGGTGAGTTGAGCTAATGAGTTGGGTGAGTTAAGTTGGAAACCAAAGAGGCCTTAAATTCCATTGAGTCAAATGGGGAGGTGAGGAGTTGCCATGATCTTAAACACCACAAAACAAGTCCCACACGTTGGGTACTTGTGGAGTGGGTTTCCATGCATGGAATTTAAAGGCATGAGATAAAGATCACCTTGGAAGCTTGGATGGGTTTCCATCTCATAATGGAAACCCAAGACCCAACATGGGAAGCTGAAAGGATGGTCTAAGCTGAGGCCAAGTGTCCCATAGTTAAGCCATGGGACTCCATGGTTTGATCAAGGATTGATGAGGGTTAATGAGAGGTTGTGGGGCTGTTTAACAAAAGGAATACACCACCATCACTTGGCCGATGGTCATCACAAAGAAATCTTAGAATTCTCATCTCTCTCCCTCTCTCAAGAACCTACCTTCTTGGCCGAATTATCCTTTGGTGTTTTCACCATTGTTCAAGCTTCCAATCAGTTAAAGACTAAGGGAGCAAGAAGGAAGAAAACAAGGATCAAAAGGAGAGAAGAAAAGCAAAGGAAATTGGTAAGTGTTTACATAAGAATTTAGTTAAATGAATTGGTAAAAGGGAGCATGATTTGGCCATGGAATGGCCGAATCCATCAAAGGTTTAAACCTTGGATGGTGCTTCATAAAAAGGATAAAAAGTGGATCATAGGGTTCTGCCACTTTGGATGGCCGAACCCCATGAAAAGAGTTGGTTAGGTTGATGGTTTTTGAAGCTAAAAATCATGCAATACTATAGAGATTTTTACATGTTGTTAATGGACATAAGATAAATGTTAAAAAGGTCCAAATCATAGGCCATAGGGTTCGGCCACTTGGGATGGCCGAACCCCATGAAAGGATTTAATAGGCTTATGGTTAATTTTGATGGTTTTGAAAGATAAAAACCATACAAGTTATGGAGGGTGTTAAGGTTTTTGAATGAAAATAAGTTTATTATCTTGGGTCGGCCATGGGATGGCTGAACCATATGGTTTTTATGGCTAAAAGTATTGAGTCTAAATTATGTATAAATGATGGAATCATTGACTCAAGAGAACCATTGGGTTCGGCCATACACCATTGAATGGGTATTTGGATTCAAGTATATGGGTAGAAATTATTGTTGGTTTTGTAATATAATCAAAAGGTCTAAAAATATGATTAAATGGTGAAGTATGATGAATGGATAAAAGAACCAAGGATGATCTATAGGGTTCGGCCATGGGTATGGCCGAACCCCATTAAAAGAAACATAGGTCATGTTTGAGGGTTTTGAAGGATAAAAATTATGGAATGATATGAATTTCTTAAATGGATTGTTAGCATGTTAATAAGTGGAAATAAAGAACCATATGGTTCAGCCATATGTATGACCGAGCCCCATAGAGTAGTTTTGATGGATGGAAGTGATGTTGGAACCAAGAAAATGATGGAAGATTAAGGGCTAGTTAATCACATGGATAGATGGGTAACTAGTCTTAATTTTAAAAGGATTAAGGGACCAATTTGGATTTGAGGTTCGGCCAAGTTGTATGGCCGAACCCCACTAAAGTGGATTGGTTGTATGGACTTGGATTATTAGCAAAAATTAAACATTGGTTAGGCCAATGGCAAAACCGTAAATACAAGTCAAATTGTAATATGAAGGGATTGATAAGAGGACTTGAAAAGAGGGGTCCAAAATCAAAGTGATAAAGTTCGGCCATGTTGTATGGCCGAACCATACCAAGACATGTTTTGAAATGTGAAGTGTTTAAGTGTTTATCAAATGAAAAAAAAGAAAAGATTAAATCCAAACAAGGTGAGGTTCGGCCATGGGTATGGCCGAACCCCACAAGATGGTCTATGGGATCTAGACTTGATAAGAAATTAAAAGGTTAAGTTATTAACTTGCTATTATATGGACAAGGTAACGGAACTTGAACGGTGCACGAGTTGTGATCGGGTGACGCTTAAGAAGAAGGACATTTAAGTGAACTTTTCTGTAGGTTTCCTACCTACTTGTAACCACTGTTATATTGGGTTTTATTATGGTTTTTATGAGTTATGTTGTTATTGTTTTATGTTTCAAATGGGTTTTGAATGTTGAGATATATTTACAAATGACATATATTCATTGACATCTCATGCATGGCATGGGGTGATGATTATGGGAACCGGAGCCCACACTCCCTCAGTATGCCCGTGATGCATCCGTGGGGCCTCCTTAGGCGATGAGAGTCCCGCCAGGAGGAATAATCTTATGATGAGAGTCCTATCAATAGAAAATGAGGAGTACTGTGGATTACCTTGACGTAAGAGTCCCGTCAAGTGATAGCTATGTATACTTGTGATGGGTGGGACTCATTACATTTGCACATACATACATAGCATTGATTTTATATGTTTTTGATGATCAAATATTATGATATAAGCATGTTTTTATATACCAACCATGTGGTAGCCCTGATCAGAAAACCACTGGGCGTGTTGATCTAACGCCCTATTTCTATCCTTAGAGGATAATGCAGGAAAAGGGAAAGGAAAAGAGAAGGTCGAGGACCGCGAGGAAAGCCAAGCTTAAGTGCTTGGGTGTCAGATTGGAATTTTAATTACTATTGTTTGGATACACTTATTATGTGGACATGTAATAGTTAGTAACTATGCTATGGTTTGAATTATAGTTTGATGATGGTTATATGATTTAAGTTATTGTAAATATAACATGTGCTTTGCTATCTAAGAATGAATGGTTGTCTTAGGATTGATGATATTCCGCAATCAGTATAGTATGTTCCGCATGGTTTAATTTAGTTCCATGTGTGTATTATTTACCATGGGTTTAGTCCATGCACACATGGGTGGCCAGTTAAGGGTCGGACTTTGGAAGTCCGAACTTAACTAGCGTCGTGACATCTCCCCGCTCTCTTCCACTTGACTTTATTTATAAAAAAAAAAAAAGAATAGACTCTGATTTTCGGAAGGGTGGAAACGGGCGGGGCGTTACAAGTTGAGCCTAACATGAGCTTGTATGAAAAAGCCCAAAAAAAAAATCCAGATTTGGATTGATGCAGGCTCAGGTTTGACACATTCTTGGGTATAAAAATATTAGGTCCAAATAAGAATTTGCCTATGACAAGTCTAGTAAGTAGAAGCCAAAATTTGGCCAAAAGCTTAAATTTGAGTTATAATTTATAAAATATAATTTTCTTTAATTGATGTTGTGTAGAATTACTAAATTTATGTAATATATAATTTTTACTTTAATAAGACTAATCCAAAAAAAAAAAACTTTTATCTTAGGTCCAAATAAGCCTATGCTTAAGTCTGGATATCAAGCTTATAAATTGGACTCGGATCATATAAATACAATTTGGGCCGAATTCAAACTTGGCTATTTGAGTTGACTCAGACCTTGCACGCTGAGCTCTCCTAGGATACAGTTTATTTTTTTATGGATATAAATTTTTTAGTATACATTTTTTTTTTTGAAATTTTTAATTCTTTTTGTTGTTTTGAGCATATTCTTGATTGGATATTTGTTCATATTGTTGCACTTCATGGTTATCACATTTATACCTCTCTGGATAATATTCTCTTCATGTTTTTCTATGTCTATATGTCTCTGTTTATCTGGCTATCTTGGACTCTTCCTTGTCAATTTTTGATAAAAAGGGGGAGTAATGCTAATATTGAGGGGGAGCTTCAAATCCCACCAAGTATTTGCCTTGTTTTTGTGCAGGAACATTTTATTGCAGGCATCTCTTCTGGGGAGAATTCCAAAGTTGATGACCTCAAGTATCATTACTTTTTGTGTACTTTATTGAGTCTTCAATTGTAATTTTTCATATTGAGTCCTGTTATAGTGATATGTAATAAGTGAATTGTGTGTCTTAGAGTTTAGGTTTTGTCACGAAATTGACAAAGGGAGAGATTATTAGAGCCCCAGTTTATCCGTGTCTCCTCTTTCAATTTTGTGCTCTTCTCATGACCTTGCCTTGAATGATCAAGTTGGAAGATCACATGAAGCCCATGAAGTTCATAAAGTTTGCTAAAGGTTTTCTCTCCGGTGTGTGTGTGGCAACATAACAGGTAAATCACCTAGGTTGGGTTCATAATTGTTATATTAAAATTAATTGAGGCCCAAATCTAAAGCCCATATTTTGAAAGGTCTAAAGATCCAAAGCTCTGTGCATACAGTTAGATACTGTTGGGTTCGACTGGTCAAACAAGTCTTGACTAGTCAAACAACTTAACATGTGCCGTGCATAGTCTACAAAGCGACCATGACCGACTAGTCAAAGAACCTGGTGTATGCGTTCGACTAATCGAATAATATTCGACCAGTCAAGAGATCTGTTTCTTTCTAGTCCAAAATTTTGTTTCTGTAGCTCTCGAGATCGACCTGTTGAAAAATATTTGACTTGTAGTGCCCGCCCCTTTTCACCTTAAATCAGAGTCTATTTTTTTTTAGTGACAAAGGGCGCGGACGTCACGACGCGAGTTAAGTCCGAGCTTCTAAAGCCCGGCCCTTAACTGGCCAACCCTACGTATGCGTGGAACGAAGTCCACGAAGAACAGCTCACACGTAGACGTAAGCTCAAGGAATATTATAACTAAGTGTGGAATTAACAATAAAGACTATCCTACAAATTTGAGATAGCAGGGAAGATAACATTCATAATATTACCAAAATATCACAACGTCTCAACTTCCAAAATAAACCAAAATATAAGAAGTAATCTAATTATACAGTCCGACAAGCTAAACTGTTCAAATATACATTTCCCAAAAATAAACTTTAATAAAGTAAACAGTCTGTCTCCCCAAGCTTCTAAGCTTGGCTCCCGTCCCGTCCTTCTGCTCCGGTATTTCCTGCGTCATCAGCTAGGGTAGAAGTAGGGCGTTAGACAAAGCGCCCAATAGGACTCCGAGTAGGGCTAACACATGGATTAGTGATAACAAAGCATATAGATAATAGTATAACGAAAACCATAAAATGAATGCTATGCCATGGGTGTCTGTGTTGTGAATCCCACCCATCATCCATACCCTCATGCTGTCATATCCCCATTGACGGCAAAACCTCGTCAAGATACAAACAATCACAAGTCATCCCCCTGGACGGTAAAACCTCGTCCAGATATAAAACAATCACAAATCATCCCGCTGGATGGCAAAACCTCGTCCATATATAAAACAATCACAAATCATTCCCCTAGACGGCAAAACCTCGTCCAGATATCAAACAATCACAAATCATCCCCCTTGATGGAAGAACCATCATCAAGGTATCATAATTATATACAACATCCCTGATACATCAAACACATCAAAATATCTCCATGTCTGTTTATCGGTCGCTCCGACGGAGCATGGACTCCGGTTTCATTTCATCCTTCCCCTGTCATATCCCTCCTATGCCATGCATGAGATGTAGATGCCATATGCCATGTAATGATTATAATAACAAACCATGACATTTAAAAAAAATCCCATCAATAAAACATATAACTTGATTACCCAAAATAGATCAAGCAAAGCCTCAATATTCACATCATAGCATGAAAACCCATTTTAAACCAATCATATGCTTACCGGAATAAATCAAGTAAAAACCCTACATAATACATAATTCAAAACTAATCTTAAAACATACCATATAATTTCCAAAATAATTCAAGGAAACCATCACTCAATCCATGGCTTACAAAAAGGTTAGAATCCTACCGAATACCGACTAGCGTTCTTTCTTCCGTTTCCGTCCGACAGACCTGGTCGCCGATCACGCACCGCTTGCGATGTCCGGTACCTTATTATACATATCAATTAGTCCATGTATTAACCATTTAAGTCCATAAATCACATCTTAGTGGGGTTCGGCCATATACCATGGCCGAACCTCACTAACTGAGTTTTGCGGGTCCCATTTAGTCCATTAAATATTTTAATCATATGAGTCTAAAAACCAGCCACCCTAGGCTTTATTAATCACTCATAAGGTTGTTACTTAGAGTCCCTAAGTCCATGACCACCTCCCATGGGTTTCTTCATTTTGGCCAATATTTACGGTTTTGCCACTACCCTTCTATGGTTACTCATTTACTTAATCCATGTACATTATGGTCCATAATTGATCCATAACTTAGACCCATTAATTGATTCACAAAATGGTTCCATTGATGTCTCATTAACCATGATATGCATATTAATAATTTAGTCCTTAACTTAGCCTAATTTTTCCATTCATCCAACCACATACACACACCCTTCGTTAGTCCATAAAATGACTTACAATTGAATCATCATTCTTAACCACATCTTGGGTCCCTAATTGATCCATCAACCATACAACAAGACCACTTACCTCAACCATCTAATTAACCTAATTCCATTAATTTTTAAACACATGCACATACCTTAAACCTTAGCCCAAAGAGGACTCTCAATGAGTCATGGGTTTTATTAAAACTAGCGCCTTTAATTCAACCTAATCCCCACTTTTCCTTGGGTCTTTTTCACCACATTTAGATCCATAATAAGCCCTCCCATGAGGAGGTTTACATCATGCATTTAAATCATCAACTTTGATCATCACTTGATGCATTCTTGAGTCCATTAATGACCCCTTTAATCATGACCTATTCCCCATTAATTTAAACACACACATAAGTCCAACTATGAGGGATTTTAACTCATACATTTAAATCATCCTTCCTTAATCATCACGAAATACATTTTGGTCCATTAGTTTAACCATAACTCCCGTTTATTTTTTCATGGTTCCAAAACACCAAATTCATCCAAATCTCCCCCATGGGGTTCGGCCATACACCATGGCCGAACCCATGGTCCACGGTTTTACTTTTAAAAAACCTCATTTCTACCCATTTAAAACTTCAAAATCATTAACCCCTTCCATGGTTCCCATTCTTCAAAACCCCATTGAAATCACTTAGCCACCTTCCATGATTTCCTTCCCTAAAAGCCCCTTAAAACTTACAAACCTTTGACCCATTTTTAAGCCTCCAATTTATTAGTATATTATTCCATACCTTCCATCCTTCCATACCCATTTAAATTTACAAACACATTACCCTAAAAACTCCATTAAAGATCCTTAATTACCTACATTTAACCATTAAAATCTTAAAACCCTAAATCATCCTCCATGGCTTCCATCATTTATAAACCCTAATAATTCACTTAAACACCTACCATGGGTTCATGGTTCATCATTCATTGGTGACATTTAAGATCATTAGAAACCTTAACCTTCATCCATTAACTTCCACAATTTCACACCCAAAATCATTACAACACCTCACTATGGGGTTCAAAAGCATTCCCCATTTATTTTTCCTCATCTAAATCCCTTTAAAAACTCTCTCACATTCATTCATTTAAAACCCTAAAAAATCATACCTCATTTACCATGGCTTCCATTTTAAAACCCTTTAAAATTACCCACATTTAATCATTTAAAAACTTAAAACCCTAAATCATTCTCCATGCTTTTTCCTCATTAAAACTCTTTAACTTCACTAACATTTATTCATTAACGTCTTAAAATCATAAATCCCCCTTCCATGGTTTTGGTCTTAAAAACCCCATTTAGGCTTACTTAATTACTCACCATAATTCCTTCCAAAAATCACACACATTTTATGCTTAAATAAATTTCATTACATAATGTCCTTAATGTATTTATTTTTCCTTAACCTAATTTATCCACTTTTCCATCCTTCCATTTGATGGATTTGAGATCCAAGGCCTATGATTATTTGGCCACCATCAAATTTAACAAGAATGGATCCCAAAACTTAAACCCTAAAAATCCAAATCTCTTGTTTAGGAATTACTTACAATCCGACGCCTCCTCCGACTTTCATCACTCCCGTCGGCTTCCTTGGCCTCCTTTCTTCTTCCTCTCCTTGTTTGACCGGCTAAGATGCTTGATCCATGGTGAAAACACCATAGCTTGGGTCGGCCAAGATGGGGTGTGCTTGAGAGAGGGAGAGGAGGAGATGGTGAGAAATAAGATGCCAAGCTTTGATATTGTAATGGTGGCTCATGCTTACACCTTTTTCCTCTCTTTTCTTCTCTTCTTCTTCCAAGTTTTTCTTCTTCTTTTTCCTTAGAGATGAGGGACGGTGGTGTGGGAGAGATGGAGTGAGTAAAATTGAGAATGGGATAAGATGGAAACCCATCTTTTCCCAAGGTAGCTTACTTTACACTTTAATATAAATTTCCCACCAACCAAGCCTAAGATATTTTTCGTACTTTATGCCTTATGACCCCAACCCCCATCAAGTCCCAACGTTTTTTACATGTTTGGAATGGATTGTTTGGTTTTCTTATTTGACCATTTGACCACCCTTTTTGGATAACTTAAACATTTAATTAATTAAATAATTAAGTTAATTTAATTCCCATTTACTTAATTCCATTTATTTAAATTACCTTCATACATCCACCCATGGTTGACCAATTCAACCATGGTGGCCGGCCCCACCAATCCTTGGTCCACATGCCACCTCATTTGGCGAGGTGGAGGTGGGTCCCAGTTGGCCACATCACCTTGGCTTAATTCATATTAACTTAGGTGACTTAAATTTAATTCAACCCATTCCAACTAATTGGACCACCATTGGGCCCATTGCCCAATTACATTCATTCTTACCCCTTTATCTTTGAGTTTACATTATCTTGACCCATTGGGTCCCAAATGGGTATTGGGCCCAATTTGACCATCCTTGGCCCAATTGACCATTATTGACCCCTTAAATGAATTTAAATCCAATCCATAGTCCATTGGGCCATACTTGGGCTTTTGTCCAAATTTTGGTCCATTTACCCTTTATTCCACCAATTTTCCCAACTTTCATCATTAAAATAAATAATATTCACATATTTATTGATTTAAAAATTTCGCGCCATTACATGACTGGCCGAGGAGCCCTATTGAAGAATTTATTTTTGACCCATCGAAAATATTCGACACATCGAGGACACCCATTCATTAATCACGTTTTCATCCGTGTGTTTTTCGAGTTGTCGAAACTCACCCATCCACACTTAGATATGTCGAGGAGCGTTGTTTGATCCATTGGGTTCTAACTATTGTAATTTTTATTATATATATATGGATCAACTTTAATGGGGGATTGACAAGTGAAATTAAAAGATAGAAAAAAAGAAATTGAGAGAGACCCAACTCAAAGTAAAAAAACCTCTAACTCTGAAAAACCTTCCCCTTCTTCAGTTATGAAATGAAATAGTAAAATCATTTGTGAAAAGCGTTGCTGGAGATGTGTGTTGTACCATGCCCAAGTATAATTGTTGGTTGCACACATCTGGATATCTGAAGCCTCAACCACTAGAGCATGCAATACACAGCATTGAAGAACGCATCCAGAACATCTATTCAAGATCTAAAAGCAAGTGTTCTTCCCTCCTTTTTATTCATTTAATCTTGCAAGGTGTATTAGACTTCTGCAATCGAACCACCATAAAAAATAGGTGTCAAGGAGTAGACCTTGGTGGTCAAACCTTTCAAAATCTACGTGCTTATTGATAGGGTAATTATACCCGTTTATAGTGAGTTTTAAACAAACCAAAGTTGGGTGAGTCCTAGAGTGGATGTACGTTCAAGTGAACCGATCCACTATAAATCTTTGTGCATCTGTGGTTTGCTTTAATGGTTTGATTTGTTTATTATTTGCATACACATTTGATTATTTCCGCTGCACATATTGTTAAATTGATTTACTTTGAAAAGTTTAATAAAAACTAGTATTGGTCCTATTCACCCCCCTCTAGGACTCGTGCATTGGTCTAGCCCGTACTTTCAAAAGTCTTCTTTCCAATTCAATAAAAATCAATGCAAGCGGACGTCAGAGTGAAAAACTATGTCCAAAATACTGAGACTGTGTCAAAATATTCCTTCTACGTTCTTATAAATTTAGTGACTATTCTCTCCTTAATCCACTTGGTTAATTTGAAATCCTCTTATAATGACTTGTAAAATTTGAATTTCCTCACATATATCTTGAGATGATGCATATGGACTTCACACATGTGGATTTCTTCATTCGCTTCATCCTCTGGGAATTTTTAATAAATTATTTTACCACTTGACATTCAATTCTAGATTGTACTAAATTAATCCAACTCTCATAAATGGATTTGAATTAATTAGTTTATAATAAAAACCCTAAATTGTGGCAAAATAATCATACAAAATCCACGCTTTCCAAAAATAGCATTTTATGCCCAAAATTAGCATTTCCTTACATTTTTCTTATAATTTCTTATATTTCCTTGTAAATTTGTGTTAATGCCCCGGCTTGCAAAGTCACCTATTTGTCAATTCCGTGACTTAGGTAAAACAATGAGTTGAAGGAAGTAGTTCAAGACTCAAGACTCAAGTGTTGGTTGAGGTGTAAAGACTCAACAGATCAACATGTGTATGGCAATCATGGAAGGTAATTGACCATAGATGATCTTAGGTGGAACCCAAACCTTAGGTGGACCATCCCTAAGGTTAGACATCACATATGGATAATTAATCAAGCCAAAAGTGTGTTTTGACATGAATTGGAACCCAACTTGGAAATGTGAATTCACTGTCATGGACGACACATCGTGTTGGCGACCCATCTCCATATGGCTGGACGATCAATCGTAGTCATACGACCCATCGTCTGGATTGCCTTAGCTTCTGGATAAAATGGACTGTCAAATACAGTTGGTCTCAGGACGATACATTCGTACTCACAATGTATTGCTGAGACAGGGCCGATCCAATCGTGAATACGATCAGTCGCTCCGCGCGTAAACCAAATCTGGACTGTCATTCACAGTTGTACCTAGTTCAGTAGATCGTGCAAATGAGCCTTCATCTGCATACTGTGGTGACAAATCACCCACACGATCAATCTGCTGCATCTTAGGTTGAATATCGACTGAAAAATACAGTCAGGCTCTGGCCGATCCTTTCGTCTGGCGGCGATCCTTTGTGTGGTATAACACTATCGGTCGGTTGTACGACCCATCGCCAGTAGAGAGCAATAACACATCTGGTGCCCGACCCGTTACCCTAGTTTCGGATGAGGTTTGTCTTGACAAATGAATGTCATGACAGGATAGCCTCAAGGCGATATGATCGCCAACCCACGCCATCTACAAGTGAGAAAATCTCCCAAGGATCAAAGGCAAAACCTCTAGGCTTATTCTCTATTGGAAAATCAAAAGTAAATCATTCAAGTATCCAATCCCTTGTGATTGAGAATAGGAGAGAAGGATTAAGCCAAAGCTCTAAGATAGAAATTGAGTACCCAATCTTCTAGAGTGTATACCCAATGATTGTGATTGCACTACACGGCGGATCATCTTCATCGTCGGGATTGTACAAGCACACATTGGGTGGATCATTTGGAAGCATACATCTACATTTGTAAAAGCTTCAAAGGCAAGTGCTTCCTTAGATTTTTCTTTAAAAATCATTATATTGTGAAGTGGATTAAAGAAATAGTTTTTCTCTTGAACCACTATAAAAATAGTGGGATAGGAAATGGGTGAAAGTCCCAATTAATTGGTTAGATGGAAGTCCTGTTCTATTGTGTTGGTGTAATTCCAACGCTTAGTGAATTGGGGATAGCTCAAGGTTGAGCGAGTCTCTACAGTGGATGTAGTTTGGCTAACCGAACCACTATAAACAGTGTGCATTGTCTCTTTGTGTGTTTGCTTATTTATCATGCACACTTTGGAAATCACACACTTGATTAATTAATTCTAATTCCACACTCTTTTAATCGAGCAATATTTAAAAGGACCCATAATTTTTTTGTACCCTATTCACCCCCCTCTAGGGTCAGTCCAGTTATAAGCACTCAAGGGAAGTTTCAATTGGTATCAGAGCCTCGTGCTCATTTCATTCACTTAATCGTCTGACTAATCTAGTGCTAAGAAAAATGTCCATGGTGATAGCCTGGCCATCTCTAAACCACCCTTCTTCGATGGATCAAATTATGCTTCTTGGAAACAAATATGAAAATCTTTTTATCTCCATCGATTCATCCGTATGGATTCGGTTTGTACCTGTTAGTCACATCCCGTGGTTGAGAAAGAGAATACGGGTACCACTTTTAGTTCCGTTGAGTTAAAAGTTTCCTCCACATGGATCAAAGAGGAAAGGGCCGCATGCATGGCTAATGTGGGCCATTTAATGCCTTGAATTGTGCACTTTCACCAAATGAACACAAAAGGATAATGATGCGTGAAATCGCACAAGAGGCATTGGAAATTCTTGAGAGAACCCAAGAGGGCACATCCGTTGTGAAAAGATCAAAGCTCCAATTTTTGGAAGCTCAATTTGATGCCATAAAAATGAAGGAAGAAGAATCCTTCATGGACTTCTACTCTAGAGTTAATGACATTGTCAACTCTATGTGGTCTCTTGGTGAGAAGATTCCCGATGCCAAAGTGTGACTAAAATCATTCTAAAATGTGGGAGAAATGAAAATTGAACAGCATGGAAATGTGGGAGAAATGAAAATTGATGACTTGGTTGCCTCTCTTCAAACCCTTGAACTCAACCTTGAACCTTCAACACTAGAAAAACCCATTTCCTTAAAATGTACCTTCCAATGGTTAAAGGAAAGGAACCAGTATTGGAAAAAGGACATGAACCTCATGGTGAGAGAGAAGAAAAATAAGAATAAGGAACAAGAATGCTCCAATTGTGGTGGAAGAGGACATTTCTCAAATGTATGTCCATTGAAAAAATTGAAGAATGCTATGAATGCCACATATGAGGACACCTCGGAATCTGAGAGTGATTCAGATGCGGAACCTCAAGTTAAGCATCAAATGTTTAAAATGAGGAAGCACCCATAATTGAAACAATGGCGAATATTGAAAGTGATAGTGATGAAGATGATGATAGTCAATCCCATTTCAATGCCATGTACTTGGAGAGTGAACAATTGGCTAAAAAAGTAGATAATGCTAAACTTGGAAATCCATTGCAAAAATGTGGAAAACCTTTAGAAAATCAAAAGTAATCTTGAAGTGGAAGTAAAGAAGCTCACTCATGAATTAATGGAACTTAAAAAACAAAAAGAAAAGTTCCAAGATAAATTTACCCAATGAGAAGAAAGATTAGAAAGATTGTTACAATTGGGTAAAAAATTTGCTGATAGATCATGTATTGGTTCCTCATTGGAAGCCAATGGATCTATTGCCCAAAGGGTGTTTGTTAAGGGTAAAGTGCCTAAGTCCCCTAAGGGGAAATGCTTTTATTGTCATAAGCTTGGGCATTATAAGTTGGAATGCAGCCTTAGGAAGAGGCACCTTTAAGGGAAGACCCTTAACCACCCACCAAACATTAAGGTTAAAAGACATCCACCAAACCTTAAGGAAAAGCCTAAAATGCATCCACCAAGTTGTAATGTTAGGAGACCCCCAAGGAAGGTGGACCCAAGGCAAGACTCTTGTTAAGACAACTTGACCAAGTCTTGAAGGAGTTGAGGAATCCAATGTTTGGACCCCCAAGGTATTCCCAAAGGAATGTGTATGAGAAACCAAACTCTACCTAGGAGATTGGCCACCATCTAATCATGTCTTGCTTTGGATTATGATTCACTTTCATATCATAAGCCAATTGAAATTGAACTCTAGTGGCAAGTCAGTTCAAGTAGCCCAAATGCTATGACATGTAATAGGAATTTGGTGAATACAAGCTTAGACTATGCTCTTCCTGGCTATAGCATTAGTCTTTCTTGGAAAACCATGCATTCCTTGAATATTAGATTTTTCAGAGGAATCTCTTTGTTGATTATGTTTAACATGGTATAGTGTTTGCATATTTGAATGTATGTATGGTTTGATGTCTTGAACTTGCATGGATTTGATCATAGGTTTGACATATGTTTCTCAATTTGATCAATTCAAGTTGTTTTTATGGTATATGTTTTGCTTATCATGATGAATATGATTTGTGTATACCATGTTTTGGGTTAAAAATCAAAAGGGGATTTTGAAAAACTAAAATCGATTTTTAAGAAGAACCAGTCTATGTTGTGGCAACTAATCGCCAAGTGGCGATGTGTCGGGCGAATAGCAATAGTGGACTTAGGAAGAAAGTCCAGGTTTGTGTCTTGGCGAATGATTACCTAGACGACCAATCATTTGTGTCAGGGGAAAGCCTTTAAGTTAAATCCCTTGCAAATTTTGGGTTTTTATTCCCTCCTTCTCCATGACTTTTTTTCTCCAAAACCCTCTAAAATCTAACGAAACCATCGTTCCCTGGGGCCTTCAGATTGGATCGTGAGGACAAATTATTGCGAAAACCTCTCCTACAATAATCTTCCTCTCTCAATTTCGAAGCTTCCTATGTAACGCCCTGCCCTTTCTCACTTGTATAAATCAGAGTATATTTTTTTTTATAAGTGAGAGAGGACAGGCCGTCATGACGCGAGTCAAGTCTGAGTTTCCAAAACCCGATTCTTAACTGGCCACTACTATGTGTGCGTGGACTAAGTCCACTAAAACATTTTCATACGTTTTTCTTAATGCTTGCGGAATAATTTATATGAATAAGATGCTATTCATTCTCTTCTCATCATTAGGCAAGGAAAGCCAATCACCATACAATTTCAATAAAACTTAAAGATTATCAAACCATAGCAAATAATTTCTAAGGTGTCCCAAATAGTTTAAGTTATTACTACCCAAAATGTAAGTCCTCCAAATATATCATTGAAATCAATATAAGTAATTCAAACATTAGTCGTCCCAAGCTCCTATGCTTGGCTCGCTTCAGGTCCCACGTCCTTTTCCTTATCATTTCATGTTCCATCATCTATAGGGTAGAAGTACGGCATTAGTCAACATGCCCAGTAGGTATTCCAATTAGGGTTAGGGTACACATAGGAGTAATATCAAAATATTATAAATCAAGGTTTTATACATCATTAATGTCATATTTGTAAAACATCTTGAAAGTAATAAAACAATGAATGATGTCCATATCATAATCATGCTAACATATATGTCATGTCATGGGTGTCAATGCCAAATGAAATCCCACCCAATGTCCATATCCAATCACATTATAACTCAAAGGTTTCCTTAGCCAATTATGTCCACAGTGTTTGAGGCAGCAACCACCAGGGCACTGTATACCCATCCTCAAATTAATCAGGATTACCGATAGACTGTGATCTCCTTCCTCTGCGCATGATTTCTGGTCTGACTACCCAGGAGCTCTTTGGCCCAATTACACCGTACTTTTCTATCAATTGGACACGGCCAAATCTCAACAATTCATATAGCTTCATATAAGCTAATCTCAAGCCCAAGTTATGTCCGGACCGCTCAAAACTTGGTTTGCTGGTTCATTGGAAATCGAATATAAGCTAATCCCATAGCTTCATGTATGCAAAAATGTCATTTCATTTAAAATACATAATATCATTGGAAATCGACTCATAATCATATACAATTTATTAGCCAATGCATTCATCATATTTTGAATATTAAAAGTGTCATATTATATTCCATAGTGTTCTCAACGAGGTAGGAATCCTACCAAAGTCCGTTATACTATCCGTTCTTGTCTTGCAAGAATAATGCTAATGGTGGCGTGAGATGAATCGTAATCCCTTTGCAAACCACTTTACCTCATCAAATTCAACCATATATATTAGTTTAATTTTCTGTTTTAATTTCGTCACCCCTTCCATCCTACCAGATAGGCAGAGGCATCTGGAGGGTACTCCAAAATAAAACTTTCTAATTCAGTCGACTGAAACACAACCAGATCCATTTGTGTTTACCCGTAAACTTTCAATCGACTGAATCGTAAGATTCAGTCGGCTGAAACACAAACAGATCTCTTATTTGTTTGACTAGCAAACTTTCAGTCCACTGAATCATAAGATTCAGTCGACTGAAATACAACCAGATACTATACATGTTTGGCCAATATACTTTCAGTCGACTAAATCATAAGATTCAGTCGGTTGAAATACAACTAGATACTATACATGTTTGGCCAGTATACTTTTAATCAACTTAATCGTAAGATTCAGTCGGTTAAAACACAAACAGATCTCTTACTTGTTTGGCCAGCAAACTTTCAGTCGGCTGAAATACAACCAGATACTATACATGTTTGGCCAGTTAGTATACTTTCAGTCGACTGAATCATAAGATTCAGTCGGCTAAAATACAACTAGCTCTCTTACGTGTTTGGCCAGCAAACTTTCAGTCGACTGAATCATAAGATTCAGTGGGCTGAAACACAACCAGATCTCATACATGCTTGGCCAGTATAATTTCAGTCAACTGAATCACAAGATTCAGTCGGCTGAAATACAACCAGATCCTTTGTGTGCTCAGCCAGTTCACTTTCAGTCGGCTGAATCATAAGATTCAGTCGGCTAAAATACAACCAGATCCTTTGTGTGCTCAGCCAGTTCACTTTCAGTCGGCTGAATCATAAGATTCAGTCGGCTGACTCTGGGACAGATCCTTTGTGTGCTTGGCCAGTACACTTTCAGTCGACTGGATCACAAGATTCAGTCGACTGACTTTGTGTCAGACCCTTTTTGTTTGCATTCATTTTAAGGCCCTTCTCTTTGAAATTCATCTTTGATCATATTTAAACATGGATTCCATCTTCAATACTTAACTCAATAAATTTATTCTACCCACTTAGCCAAAGTTAAGGTTTTTCATAATCATCCAATCATAGTATCATCATAGCATGGTTTCGGATTTAATTTTATGGTTGTTTTGTTTCAACCCATAACCATCCCTTGAATGGATTTCCAACTCCATGGCCTTATAATAATTTTGGCCATTCATTCCAACCAATCATAGAACCCATGGGTTTGGCCACTCCATGGCCTAAACGATGGTTTCCTTAGGATTTATTATCATATTATTAAGTCTTAGACATACTTTCCTTCAATCTCCTTTTTTTTTTTTTTGATCTTTCTCTTCTTCCTTAATTCTTCTTCTCCTTTCTTTGTTCTTCAAAGTCTCTAAGTGTATGGAGGTAGAGGTGGGAGAGAGAGAGGAGAGGGGAGGAGAGAAAACTCTTGCTCAAAGGAGGAGTCGGCTAATGGGTTTGAAGTGCCCTTTAGTTTGTGTTTTTGTATTAAAACTAAACTCTTCCCTCCCTCTCATTATGGCTTGTTCTAACCAAAGAGACCCTTGGTTTAACCAAAGAGTCCCTCGGCTTCCCAAGGGTGGCTTCATGGCTCTTGAGATGAAGACCCTTGGGTTCCCAAGTGTCTAAGTACAATGTACTTTGACAAGCTACCCCATCTTTTAATCTCTACACTTTATCTTCCCTTAGATGAGATGGATGAGATCCTAGCCTCCCATCTCATCCCTTCATCTTCTCAACTTAAGCAAGACCCTTACTTCAAGACATAAACTCCAAAAGTGGTTGACCAAGTCAACCCATATCATGGTCGACCATGCATGTGGTGACTTGGTCACCACATGGCACTTGGGTCCCACTTTGGCCATGTCACTTGATGACATGGCATCCTTGCTTAATTGGATTCCATGTGATAACATGAATGCCACATCACTCACATGCCACCTCACTTGACGAGGTGGACTTTAATGCATTAAATGCAATAACTTATCCAATTTAACTAACTTAACTAAATTTACCCAATTATTTTTAAATCAAGATCACCCATGACCCAATGGGTCTTAATTGGGTAATTGACCCATTTCCTTGCCAATCTAATGTCCATTTCAACTTTTTAATCTCAAATTCAATTAAATTACAATACAAGTGTGCCAATCCAATAAATTATACAATAAGGAAAATTCGGGGTGTTACAATATTTCCCTCTTTTTGAAAATTTCGTCCTGAAAATCGAGCGAAGTAGGGTTTCAAACAAATTATACAAGAAGTTCACGATGAGTTGCTCTCATTTCTGACTCCAGTTCCCAAGTGGCTTCCTCGTTACCGTGTCGGTCCCATACCACATTGACAAACGGAATCGTTCTGTTCCGTAACACCCTTTGCTCCGTATCCATTACTCGAATAGGCCTTTCGACGTAAGATACGTTGTGATGCGGACATATGCGGGCGTGATCAAAATGTTAATTTTGATCCAGGTGGGTGCACAAGGAATTTGACAGGTCCGGGGTCCGATTCGAATGATGAAAATTATATCTTCGATCCAGGCGGGTATCCGAGTGGAAATTTGAAGATGGATCATGGACTTTAATTTAATAGTATATTTCAGCCCGATTCCAAAATAAAGCAGCCATAGAAGCAGGCCCATTGCTTGTCAGGCCCAACAAGCCAAGCTTTGGCCCAAGATAACATGCCCATTGATTCAATGACCGGTACACACTTCATGCAGTAGGTTGAAGAGTCCTATCCCAATTAAGATTGGGTTGTCCATCGTAGGAAACTTGGTGTATTTAGGATATTTTAATAGTAGTTGCTTAGTTAGTCCTATTTTATTTAGAACTATATGTTTTAGATTAAGAATTCTTAATTAGATATGACTTTTATTTAGTAGGTGTTTATTATTAGGAGTTCCTAATTAGATAGGACTCTTATTTAGTAGGTGTTTATTATTAGGAGTTCCTAATTAGATAGGACTCTTATTTAGTAGGTGTTTTTATTTAAGGAATTGTAATAACCAGTTTTGAGGGGAGATTATTTTGATCAATAAAATTGTTATTTTGTTTAGGAAAACGAAGGACTGCTTTGTGAGGATTCAAGTACAAAACGAAGGACTGTTTTGTGAAGATTGAAGGGTTATTCAAGATATTATTCAAGCTTCCGCTATAATTTGAGGTTGGGTATTCTTAATCTTACCTAGCCTGCATCACGTTGCTTTGCACTTCTATGTCTTGCACATTCAGCAAATGTGATGGGTCAGGGTTGTACTTCTTCAGCATGGAAACATGGAATACATCGTGAATCCTGAAAACTGTGGAGGAAGCATCAGATGTTAGGCCACTTCCCCCACCTTCTCATGGATTGGGAAGGGTCCCACCAATCTGGTTGACAGCTTCCTTTCTTTCCAAACCTCATGTGTCCCTTTCATGGCCAGACCTTCAAGAATACTAGGTCTCCCACTTCAAGCTCAAGAGATATTCTTCTTTTGTCAGCGTAGTGCTTCTAACGACTCTGTGCCGTGAACAGATGTTGTCGTATCACCTTGATCTGTTCTACGGTCTCTGGAACCAGATTAGGTCCAGTAAGAGCAGACTCGCCGGCCTCTATCCAACACACTGGGGATCTGTAAGGTCATCATACAATGCCTCAAATAGAGCCGTCTTGAGGCTTGCTTTGTAACTATTGTTGTCTGAGAACTCGACCAGTGGTAGGTGATCTTCCCAACCACCCTTGAAGTCTAGCATATAGGCTCTCAGCATATCCTCCAATGTTTGTATTGTTCGTTTTGACTGACCGTCGATCTGTGCATGGAAAGTTGTGTTGTGTAACAAATTTGTCCCCATAGCCGATTGCATACTCTGCCACACCCTGCCAGTGAATCTGCCATCTCTGTCGGACACAATAGTCTTGGATATACCATGTAGCCTGATGATGTCCCTGATATACCACCGTCCCAAAGTCTCAGACGAGTCTGTCTTCTTGATAGGGAGAAAATGTGCAGACTTGGTCAGACGGTCCACTATAACCCAGATTGCATCATTACCCTTTGAAGACTTTGGCAGCCCTATCACAAAATCCATGGCAATGTGTTCCCACTTCCATTCGGGCACGCGTAGCGGTTTGAACAGCCCTAACGACTTCTGATGTTTTGTCTTGACTTGCTGACAAGTAAGGCAGTGAAAGACAAAGTCGGCCACGTCTCTTATGAGTCCATGCCACCAATAATGCATTTTCAAATCATGGTACATTTTGGTGCTACCCGGATGGATGGAGAACTTTGATTGATGCGTTTCTGTCAACAACTCTCTCCTGCAGCCTTGAGGTACATATGTCCTGCCTCGGAATAAGAGACCTTGTCCAGGTCGTAATTCCCATTCTGGTGTGACCTCTCCAGTCGACATCTTGGTCCATATTTCTGGCACTTCAGGATCTATCCATTGTTCTTGTTCAATCTTGGAAACCATACTGGATTGTACCATCAGATTATACATGCTCCCACGATTCTTGATGTGCAAATTGAACTCTCGGATGGTCGTCAACATTTCCCATTCTTTCATAATAAGACTGGCCACAGTTGCATGTGACATGCGGCTGAGGGCATCCGCCACTTTGTTTGCCTTGCTAGGGTGATATCGCAGTCTAAATTCATATTCTTGTAGATACTCCATCCATCTGCGTTGTCTCAAATTGAGCTCCTTTTGATCGAACAGATATTTTAAGCTCTTATGGTTTGAAACACCTCAAATTTCTCACCATTTAGACAGTGTCTCCAGCTTTTGAGAGGGAAGACCACTGCAGCTAGTTCCAGATCATAAGTAGGATAGTTGCTTTCATGGATTTTTAGTTGCCTTGAACCATATGCCACCACATGATGACTTTGAGTGAGAGACCACCCAAGTCCTTCTCCTGAAGCATCACAATATACTTCATATCCCTTGCCTCTCTTCGGTAAAATCAGAATGGGAGCAGTGATAAGCTTCTGTTTCAGATCCTCAAACCTTCGATTGCACACGTCAGACCATTCAAATTTGAGTCCTTTCTGAGTTAGTCGGGTGAGTGGAGCGCAATCATGCAGAAGTCCATAATAAATTTCCTATAATAGCCAGCCAGTCCCAGAAAGCTGCGAATTTCGGTCATATTCTTCTGATCTTTCCAGTCTCTAACCGCTGCCACTTTAGCCGGATCCACAGCTATTCCTCCTACTGATATGACATGTCCCAAGAAGTTGACCTCGGATAGCCAGAACTCGCACTTGCTTGCTTTGGCATGTAACTGATTCTTCTTCAATGTGTCCAGTACTATCCTCAAATGCTCAGCATGCTCCTCCCGACTGGTGGAATAAACCAAAATGTCGCCAATGAAGACAATTACGAACTTATCTAGATAAAGACGGAATATTCTGTTCATCAGGTCCATGAACACGGCTGGTGCATTTGTGAGCCCAAAAGGCATGACCACATATTCGTATAGTCCATACCGAGTTCAGAAAGCCGTCTTTCTATGTCCTCATCCTTGACACAGATTTGATGGTAGCCTGACATAAGATGAATCTTGGAAAAATGGTTGGAGCCTCTGAGTTGATTGAACAGATCATCAATTCTGGGCAGAGGATACTTGTTCTAACAGTCAGCTGATTCAACTTCCTCTAATCCACACACATCCGAAGAGTACCATCTTTCTACTTTACGAATAATACCGGTGCTCCCCAGGACGAGGTGTTGTGCCAAATGCATCTTAGTCTGAGCAACTCATCAATTTGTTTCTTCAGCTCAGACATTTCTACAGGGGCCATCCTGTAATGAGGCAATGATACAGGATAGTGCTAGGATAGAGTTTAATCTCGAAGTCAATCTCCCTTTTTGGAGGCAAACCAGGGAGTTCTGTCAAAAATACCCCTGCATGGTCTTTCACTACAACAAGTAGTTCAGTCATCGGCGCCTTGGCTAATCTGATACTATTCAGCACGAAATGGTTCATTTCTTCATGAAATTTCCTGGTCATAGAATGTTCTATCTGTTGGCACGTACTATAAATTGTCTTCCCTCGGGTGACCAGATTATCACTCTGCAAAGGTGACAGTCAATGCCGGCCTGAAAGGTAGCCAAACAGTCCATGCCGAATATGATGTCGTATTCTGTCATCTCGAGTACCAGATAGTTGAATTTAAATCTGAACTGAGCAAGTTCAGTATCTACGGAGGTGCAAATTAAACCCATTGATGTGTCTCCAATAGGGGATACAATAGTGAGTGCAGTCGATAGTTGTTGTACTAAGGTACTAGTAGTAGATATAAAGGAGTGGGATGCTCCTGAATCAATTAACGTAAAAGCATAAGAACTACCAACTACTGCCATACCTTGAATCACCGAGTGATCCACCGTCTCTAGAAGAGGAACTAAAGTATTTAGCTGTTCAAATCCTGCCGAAATGGGTGCCTGTCCTGTCTGGTTGTGTGACTGAGCTGGACGAGTTGGAGGATGGAAATACCCCCAGAGTAAGAAGGTCTGTTGTTCTCTAGACATTCCCTCTTAATATGGCCCTGCTGGCCACATTGATAACAAGTGATAACACCTCGAGGAGACTGAGAGACTAGTCCTAGTGTGGAGGGCTGACTGGGAGGAAAACCACCAGTGGAACCAGTAGAGGCTGAGGGTCTCAAAGTTGGGTTTGAATTTCTTACGAGGGCGGAAAAAATTTTTCCCGCTCTGGCTTTGTCTGTTCTCCACAAATCTGACTGTCTCCATCAGCTCTTATTCGGCTATGCTGGCTCGACTGACTACTTCTGCCAAAGTAGTTGATTTGAAAATAGTGACTTTGGCTCTGATGCTTCGTTGCAGGCCTCGTCCAAACTTTCAAATCTTCTTATATTCCATGTCCACCATGTATAGAGCATAGCATGATAGATAGAGGAATTCTTGGTAGCACTCTGCGACGGTCATGGGGCCCTGGACCAATGCTATGAGTGCTTGTGTCTGGCGTTCTTTCTCTTCCTCTGGAAAGTAATGGTCCAGAAACGTCCCAACGAACAGGTCCCAAGTCATCTCTGTTCTATCTGCCACTGGAGTCTGTGCTTGCTGATGTTCTTTGACCTTCCACCATTTGCCAACATCATCTGTATTCAGTCCTGGTCATTGGTGATCTTAAGCAACTCCAAGATCTTTGTGATATTCTCAATCCAATTCTCTGTTCCTGCGGATCCCTCCTTCCTTTTGAAAAAAGGGGGACGCTGCTGTTGGAAATTTCTGACCATTGTTCAGTCCTAAGATTCATTGGAAGTAGTACCTCCATTGCCGTTCTGGTGTTGTAGCAGAACGGAGGTGACTACTGCCTGCACTAGGCTCTGCAGCTCGGGATGTACCTCAGGAATATTCACACTATCCTGTCCTTCTTCCTGATTCGGATTCTGTCGGGTATTTCTTCTTCGTAGAGGCATTTTCCTAAGTCATCGAAACATTGGTTGACTTAGTTTTCTCATAAGGACTTGTGTTCAAATACTTTGAAGTTATAATTGATCAAATAATCATAGGGAGGGGAAAGTTCTGTTTAGTTCTCCTATATATCACTTGTGTTCCTTACTTGAGGAAATTGCCTAAGAATCATGTAGCATTCCTTGTTTTGGGGAAATCATATGTTCTTTTTCGGGGGAGGGACAACCTATTTTGCTATATTTGATAAATCTACAATTTATAGTGATTGTCTTTCCCTTGCTGTTGTTTTTCTCATCCAAGGTTGTTCTCAGATTCAATGCTTACAGTCTGATTCTCGTCAAAGTAAATTAATCCGGCTCCCGTGCAGCAGGCTCCGAGGAGTCGGTCAATTGGGATTCTTATCTGTCAGTGAGACATGATACCGTATTAATCTTATTTTATGAGACTCAGCACTTTCGGTTTTGCTCTAATACCAACAATAACGCCCCGCCCTTTTTCACTTTCATAAATCAGAGTATATTTTTTTTTTTATAAGTAAAAAAGGGCGGGGCGTTACACTTCCCTCTAATTGATCTGAGAAATCTTGGTTAGGGTAAGCTCTATGCATCCATTCCCCTTTCGATTTTGCTGTTTTCAAGAAAATCCAAGTTAAAATGGCAAGGAATGAGTCCTCAATCAACATTGTGTCTTCAGATACTAAGAATGAACTCGTCATCTCATCTCCTTCTCGTAAGAAATCTAAATATCACAAAGTGAAAACAAAACTGAGCAACATCTCTCACATTTCTCATGAAGAATGTAATGGCCCGGAATTTGTAAAGTAATATATATGTGTTATTATTTTTTTTTTTTTTATGGTGGAAATTAGAAAATTGGTGGAATAAATGGTAAATGGGCCAAAATTGGATAAAGGCCCAAGTGTGGCCCAATGGACTATGGATTGGATTTAAGTTTATTTAAAGGGTCAAAGTGGTCAAATTGGGCCCAATAGTCATTTGGGACCCAATGGATCAAGGTAATGTAAGCCTAAGGTAAATGGGTAAGATAAAAATGTAATTGGGCCATGGGCCCAATGGTGATCCAATTAGAATGAGTTGAATGGGTCTAAATCACCTAAGTTAATTTGAAGTTGACCAAGGTGACATGGTCCAATGGGACCCACCTCCACCTCATTAAGTGAGGTGGCGTGTGGACCCAAGGTTTGGTGGGGCCGGCCACCATGGTTGACTTGGTCAACCATGGGTGGAATAATGGGAATTAGGTTAAATAAAAATGAATTAACCTAAGTTATTACCAAATTAATTAAATACTTAAATTATTAAATTGGTGGCTAAATTGGTCAAATGGGAGACCAAGCTACCCCACCTCAAAGGCAAGACACGTTGGGCTTGGTGGTGGTTTAGATAACCACCACCATAAAGAGATTAAAATATCTTAAAATATCTTTGGTTGGTGAAAAATTAATGTAAAGTGAAAATGAGGTCATCAAATGGGGATAAGTTTGATTTTTTTTCTTTCTCATGTTCATTTTCACTAACTCCATCCCTCCCACTCCTCCATTGACGTCCCATGTCCAAGTGAAGGAGAAAAAAAAAAAAAAGGAGAAGAGAAGAAGGAAATTAAGAAAAGGAAGCTAAGAAGAGAAGAAAAATTCAAAACAAAAGGCCACCACTTCAAGATTAAAGGTTGAGATCTTCTTTCCCATCATCTCCTCCTTTCCCTCTCTCAAGTAAACCCTACCTTGGCCAATTCTAAGCTTGGAGGTTTCCACCATTGATCAAGCATCTTGACCTACCAAAGATTAAAAGGAAGGAGAAAGGAGGCTAAGGAAGCCGACGGGAGCGGCGGAAATCGGAGGAGACGACGGATTGTGAGTATTTCTTAAACAAGAAATTTTGGATTTTTAGGGTTTGAGATTTGGGATTTATTTTGTAAATTTAATGGTGGCCTATTGATTTTATGCTATGGATTTAAAATCCATCAATTTGAAGGATGGAAAGTGGACAAAACCCTAATGGGTAAATTAGGGTTAGTTTTAAGGAAAAAATAAATGGATTAAGGAATGTAATGTAATTAAGTTATTAAGCATGGAATTATGTGGAATTGGAAGGTAATGTGTGATTTTCTTAGGGTTTTAAGGTATGGAGGACATTGTGTAATTTAATTATGTAAAAATGGAAGCATGGAGAATGTTTATGGTTTTAGGGTTTTAAAATGATTAAATGTAGGCAATTGAGGAAATTATAATGGAGTGTTTAAGGTTAAAATTATTGGATCATGAACCATGGGTTCGGCCATGGTGAATGGCCGAACCCTATGGTGGTGTAATGGTAGTTTAAATGAGTACAAAAAATGGGGAAAATGATGGTTTTATGATGGTTTGATGATGATTGTAAATGGATTTAAAGTGTGATAAAGGATGATGATTGAAATGTATAAGTTAAGCCCCTTCATGGAAGGGCTTGTGATGGGTTCAAATGTATAAGTAGGCCAAAGAAAACAAAATGGGAAAAATTGATGAATTGGGTATTTTGAACCCATGGCCCATAGGTGAACCATTTAAAGGGTTAAGTATGGGGTTTTGGATTGGTTTAAATGAATAAGGTTAGATTAATTAAATGGCTAATCTTAATGGTCATGTGACATAATTGAATGGATCATTAATGGACCTAAGTTAGGTATCCAAGTTTATAATCAATTATGAACTTAGTTAGGCAAGGGTGAGTGGTTGATTAACCATGGAGAAGAGATAGTGGCGAAACCGTAAATATTGATCAAAATGAAGCAACCCACTAAGATATGATGTATGGGCTTAGAAATGGTTAAAATATGGACTAATTATGTGTATGTAATAAGGTATTGGATATCGCGAGCGGTACGCGTGTCGGTAGCCGGATTATCGGACGAAGCCGAAAAAGGACGCGAATCGGTATTCGGTAGGATTCCTACCTTTTTGTAAGCCATGGATTGTGTGATGGTTTCGTTGATTTATTTTGGGAATTTTATGGTTTATTTTATGATGAGTTTTAAATCATGGTTTATGTATCTTATATGGCATAATGCAAGATTATGAGTTATATGCTAAGTTATGAAGGCTATATTATGACTATGGAATATACATATTACATAGCATAATGCATTACATCTCATGCATGGCATGGGCGGAAAAAAAAAATAAACAAACCGGAGTCCATGCTCCGTCGGGGCGACCGAGAACAGACATGGGGACACCTTGACGAGGGTTTGCCGTCAAGGGGGATATTTTGCGGTTGGACATATCTTGACGAAGTTTTTCCGTCAAGAGGGATATGACAGTATATGACAGGAATGATGGGTGGGATTCATAACATTGACACCCATGGCATATCATTTACTTATATTTCAGTATATAGTGGTTTATAGTTTTCACTGTGTTATTATCTGTATGTGGACATTACTAACCCATGTGCTAGCCCTACTCGGAATCCTACTGGGCGCGTTGTTCTAACGCCCTACTTCTACCCTAGCTGACGATGCAGGAGATGGCGGACCGGAAGGGCGAGACGGAAGCCAAGCTTAGGAGCTTGGGGAGGCGGATTAATTATTTTGTTTTACTTCATTTTGGAAAAGATGTATTTGTATAGTTAGCTTGTCGGAAATGTAATAATTTAGGTAGTTTGCTATGTTTAGGTATTATTTTGGATAATACAGTATAATGGCATTTTCGTAATTAATTGGGTATTTCTTCCCTGCTATCTGAAGAACTGGTAGGATAGTTCTATGATCATCCGCATTTATTTTTATGTTCCGTGAGCTTACTTGCTACGCGTGAACCGTACTCGTGGACTTATGTTCCACGCACGCGTAGGATTGGCCAGTTAAGGGCCGGGCTTTAGAAGCTCGGAACTTAACTCGCGTCGTGACGTCCGCGCCCTTTGTCACTTTTATTTAAAAAAAAAAAAAGTACTCTGATTTTACGGTGAAAAGGGGCGGGCGTTACAAAGAAACCCCCTCTCTCTTAAATACTATAGGTAAACGGGTCAATACCCTATCGAGGAGATTCCACAAGAAAAAATCGCCTCAACCTATGCCTCGAAGGCACATTGGTGTAAATATCAGAGAGCCTCCATCTCTTACTCGGTTCCTAGTCGAAGAAAGTGGCATGAAAGGAAACGAAGTTTGAAACCCATGCTTTCAAGGGGATTCAAGCAGCGATGAACAAGATGAGCATGATGAAGGACAGAGTGTTAATGCAAAAGAAGAAATAAAAGATAAGAAAACGTTGAAGATCTCAATGTTGATCCGTACAATCTAAGGCTTCTTGAAAAACAACTCCATATTCATGTCGAAAGGCATAGGAACTTGCAAAGCAAGATTAGTGCCTTAGCTACCTATATGAACGAATCCATTCAAAGTCTCACCTTGTTCATGGAAAACATCAAAAGTGAGTCTGGACCTTGAACCAGACCTCCTCCTCCAGCAGGATCAGATTAGGATAGTTTCTCATATTGTTTTGAGATTTTGAAAAACTATGATCTAAGGCATGTATTACTCTTGTTAAACTCCTTTGCATGGAATCATTTTGTGGATCAAGGTAATGGTTATTTAATGCCATCTCTTCTTCCCTCCTTGCTATGTGATGTCATTATTATAACTTGTGTTATTCATGTGTATTGAATGGTATGTGTTAGTGCCTAGGATTGGCCAAGACCTTATGTTTGTCAATTCCATGACTCAGAAAGAAGCACTTGCCGGAAGCTTGAAGGCCCAAGATGATCAAGAGTAAAGATCATGCTCCACCGGATTAAAAGGTCATCGTTATGGCCATAAAAAAAAGTTATGTTGGCTATAGATGACCTTAGGTGGTACCCACACCTTAGAGAGGACTATCCCTAGGCTTAGAGGAATAAATGGTTAAATCATAAAAAGCCTAGTGAGAAAGCTGGACAGTGAAATGTAAGCAAACTTGGAAATATGAATTATGTTCACTGTCAGCTCTACCAGTCTTATCTCGCCGACCCCTCGGTGCAATCAGAAAAGACCCATCATGATCAAAGACTGGTCATCCCGAATGACATAGGTTATGGAACATGGAACTATCATTCTGGGTATGCCTCTGATCGAGAGTCTCGTATGCACCGACCACTCGGTGAAAGGCTAAAATGACCCCTCGTGGTCAAGAACTCCTCAATCAAGAATTATGAGTTCTGGACTTAGAACTCATGTGGCTCTCGAGAAAACAGACATATCGGTAGTTCAAGACCGATCAAGAGTAGCCAGGACCAACCACTCGGTGCGACCGACCTGTCGGTACATTACCGTTACTACCACCGGTTACCTTCGCTATATAAACCAACCTTTATGCAACCAGTTGGTATCCTTCGGACGGATCAGTTGGACCCTCATATTTATCAGTGAGCTTAAACAAGGGCCACCAGAAGGATCACTCTCTCTCTCGTGCTTACACTAGGGGAATCAAATACAACCAATTAAATGGATTGAGTTGTGAGAGAAAGAGGAAGAATGACAAAAACTCATAAACAACCAATCTGAGGATTGAATTTGAAAGTGAGAAAGAGAGAACCATAAACTAGGAAACCTTTGGTAAAACCAGTTTCCTTGTCACCTTGGACTGTATTGGTAAATAATGGCTAAAGGACGGAGCGTCGGCCTACATGGGTGGGATCTCGAAAAGCACACATCAGAAGAGAGAGCTTCAAAGGTAAGTGCTTCTTGGTTTAATTTTCTTTTAAAACCTTTGTTCCGAAGTAGATTAAGGGGAGGTACCCCGGAACCACTATAAAAAATTCTAGAGTGGTGTCTCCAGCACAGAGGTAGGTGGAACTCCCAGCCAAATGGATAGGTGGAATTCTTATTCGATAGTGGTGGGTGAAATTCCCAACTGTTTGAGTGAGGTAGAATTCCTACTCTAATTGTGAGGGTGTAAGTCCCCACTTAGTGGATTTTGGGGATAGCTCAAGGTTGAGTGAGTCCTAATAGTGGATGTAGGTTTGCTAACCGAACCACTTTAAAATGGTCTTATGGTGTTTGATCTATGTGTGTTTGTATTTAGCTTTTAAGTACTCTTCTTAACACACATCGCTATGCATATTGATTATCTTACTATACACATTGTGCACAATCATCGATATTCAAACGTTATGTAAAGGGTCATTATTTTAGTGTAATTAATCAATGAAATTGTCACACTAAACAAATCTCTTCATTAAACAATCCGCTGCACTTCAAATAATCAAGAAATTTGTAAACACCATTAAAAAAGGGATTGACCTATTCAACCCCTCCCCCTCTCTCTCTCTTCCCCTTTTTTAGGATCAATCACGATGTTCTAGTACATTGAATGTAATGCCCCGCCCTTTTTCACTTACCGAAAATCAGAGTCTATTTTTTTTTTTGAATAATAAAGAGTGAGAGAGAGCGGACGGCACGAAGCTAGCTAAGTCCGAGCTTCCAAAGCCCGACCCTTAACTGGCCAAATACGTGTGCGTGGACCAATATCAAGTGAAACAGGAACCCATAATTATCTTACGTTATGGTATCAGAGCGAAACGGGAAGGATGAAATCTTTCGAAGTAAGATTAAGACGGTATCATGTCTCACTGACAGATAAGAATCCTAGCTGACCGACTCTTCGGAGTCCGCTGCACGGGGCAGGATTAATTTACTTCGTTAGACTCAGACTGAAACATTCAATCTGAGAACACTTGACGAAAAAGGAATGATAGCAAAGGAAAGACAGTCATTATAAATTGGATTTATCAAACATAGCAAATTAGGAGATATTTCTCCGATATCCCCAAATTGAGAAACAAACACTTGATACTTAGGAAGTTTCCCCAAAGACAAAGAAATACAAAGAGTGTTGATTTGGCAATTTCTCCCAAAACAGGAAACATCAAGATTTCCCCAAACAAGAGACATTATGTGATACATAGGAAATGATTATGATTAAGAGATGGACACCCTTGCTATCTAAAATGGAATAGAATTATTATTCTATTATATTTCCGCATCTATGATTATTCCGCATGTTAACTTGAGTACGTGTAAACCGTTTTAGTGGACTTGATCCACGCACACATATGGTTGGCCAGTTAAGGGTCGGGCTTTGGAAGCTCGGACTTAGCTCGCGTCGTGACGTTCCCGCTCTCTCTCACTCTTTATTTCAAAAAAAAAAAAAATAGACTCTAATTTTCGGAGAGTGAAAAAGGGCGGGGCGTTACAGTTGGTATATGAGATGGAAGGATTTGATTATGGGCTTTTATGTTGATGGATCATTTGTGGATCCATGCATGAAATGGTTAGTCATAGATCTATGTTTTTGGACCTAAACATAAGGTGATGGAAATAATGGCAAAGAGGTAAATATGGGTAAAATGAAAGATCATGGTTTGGCCATGGTGTATGGCCGAACCCCATGGGGAATGTTTTTGTGGACTTAGTTTGTTATTAATGTTAAATGATTAATTTATAAGTGATTAGATTAATGAATCAAAGATGACATGATCTTGGACTTAATTTAAAAGATCAAAGGACTAAAAAGAAGGGCACAAAACCAAGGGAGTGAGGCTCGGCCATGTTGCATGGCCGAACCCCACTAAGGTATATTTTGTAGACTTAGGGTTTTTAAATGATTAACTTAGGTGTGATGGGTTAATAAATAAAAAGAGGGACCAAAAATCAAGTGAGTGAGGTTCGGCCATGTTGTACGGCCGAACCCCACTAAGACATGTTTATGGACTTAAACATGGTTGGAAATCAAATGGAACATGGGTTTGATTAATTGATATGTAATAAGGTAACGGGATCTCACAATGCGGTGTACGACCGGCTTGACGCGATCGGTGAGCAGTTTCAGGACAAAAACGCAAGGACACATAAGTTTGTCATTTGTAGGATTCCTACCTCATTGAAACCATGGGATATGTATGATGATTTTAATTTATATTTTGATGAGTTATTTTGGTATCAAACAATATGTTTCAATTATGGAATTTTAAATGCTATGATTTGTACTTTTACATAGCATGTTGGCATTTGCATCTCATGCATGGCATGGAATGATGAAATAGTAACCGGAGATCCACACTCCGTCAGGGCTTCCGTAAAGCATTCGTAAGGATACCTTGATGGGGAGTTTCCATCAAGAGGAAGACCTTGATGTGCATTACCCCATCAAGAGGTAACTGGAGACCACACTCCGTCGGGGCGTCCACAAGGCAATTGTGGGGATACCTTGATGAGGAGTTTTCCATCAAGAGAATGTTTTGTGATTGTGTTATGGAAGATGGGTGGGACTCACGGCATATGACACCCATGGCATGACATTGTATCAGCATGATTATGATCTCTATTATCATGCCCTGTTTCTGATTTTATCTGTATGATTGAATCTCTATTATCATACATTGTTTTGGATACAATGTTTTACAGATACGACATGATGTATTATATCTGGATTTTTATACTAACCCATGTGTTTGACCCTACTTGGAGTACCTACTGGGTGCGTTGTCTAACGCCCTACTTCTACCCTAGTTGATGACACAGGAAATGGACGGAACGAAGAATGTGATCTGAGCCAAGCTTAGGAGCTTGGATGTTTTAGTTTCATTTTGTTTAAGTTACTCATGGATAATGTATTTGAGTAATTAGTTCGTGGGACTGTAATAAAGTAGATTATTTGCTATGGTTTGGAATGTTAATGTTAGATATTTTAACGTACGATAATTATGATTAAGTGATGGACATCCTTGCTATCTAAAATGGAATAGAATCGTTATTCTATTATATTTCCGTATCTATGATTATTCCGCATGTTAACTTGAGTACGTGTGAAACGTTTTAGTGGATTTAGTCCACGCACACGTATGGTTGGCCAGATAAGGGTCGGGCTTTGGAAGCTCGAACTTAGCTCGCAGTCATGACGTTCCCGCTCTCTCTCACTCTTTATTTCAGAAAAAAAAAAAATAGACTCTGATTTTCAGCGAGTGAAAAAGGGCGGGGCGTTACATTGAAAATGGGAACTTTTAGTGTGTTTTCAATATGGATGCATGAATGGTTTGAAGGCTTAACTGGCATGTATGGAGCTTGGGGAAGAACAAAATATGTATTTATTTAGCCTTTGTCAATTTCTGTCAAAATGGGGGAGAAATTAGTAGAGGCTAATGATTATGGGGTATAGGGTGCAAGCTTGAAATAGCTTGGTTATGGGGAGAAACATTGAAATACTTGTGAAAAGCAATGGAGTGTATAAAATGAAGAATTTGCAAGCTTGGAGTAGCCTGGAGAATGGGGAGTTGCATTCAGTGCATGAGTTAAACTGCAGTTTGGGAACGGGGGGGGGTGTTGGGGAGTTGAAAACTATGTAGCTTGGAAATCTTGGTAATAAGCTTGAGCTATGTGAACTAGTTTTGTTGATTAGGAAATCATGTAGTATGTGGAGTTTGTATATGTAGTCATGGACACATGTTTTATGTTTGGGCTAACATTACTGATGATTTCTCTAGCTTCTATGTTGCTTGCTCATGTGTATTTGCAGGCATATTTGAAAATAGAGCAAGCTTAGCAAGAATGTGAAGTCAATCCATGTCCAGTTGTCATTTGACGTACATTGTATAATGTGTTGTAATTTTTTAATTCAAATGATGTATAATTTGGGTGGGTTGTATTTTGAAAAGCTCATTGCCTTCAAATCTTCCATTAAACTCCAACAATTAAAGAAAAAGAACCGGAAATGGAAGAAGATCCAAGTGAAGAAATGGCCATGATTGCTAAAAAAAATTGAAAACTTTAAAATGTTCAATAAGATGAGAAAATTTAGAAGGGGAGAATCTAATGAAAAAAACCCCTTAAAAGACATGAACCCATGATGAGAGAGAGAGAAAAAAAAAGGAATACCAAGGAATAAGAATGTTTCAATTGTGGTGGGAGAGAACACTACTCTAATGTATGTCCTTTGAAAAAGCCCAAGAAGGCTATGAATGCCACATATGAGGATACCTCGGAATCCGAAAGTGATTCGAATCAGGAGACTCAAGTCAATGAGGAAACCCATAAAGTCCTTGTGGCCTCAATTGTTCAAAATGAAGAAGCTCCCACAATTAATACAATGGCGGATATTGAATGTTATAGTGATGAAGATGATGATCTTCAATCCTCTTTCAATGCCTTGTACCTTGAGAGTGAGAAGTTGGCCAATAAACTTGATAAGGCTAAAAGTGAAAATCTAAATTTATCAAGCCAACTTGAAAGTGTAAAAAATAAAAACACTTCACTCATGTCAAAACTAAAAAGCCTGAAATGAAGAAAACATTAAGCTAAAGGAAAATGTGAAAGCCCTTCAAGATGAAATTTAAATCCATTGTTTGGATGTTGAATCCTTGAGTGCCCTCAATGGGAATCTTGAAGAGGATGTCAAGAGCTCTTGAAATTAAGGAACTTGAAACACACAAAGAAAAGTTCCAAGATCAATTTACCCAAGGTGAACAAGGACAAGAAAAACTTTTAAGTTCGGGTAAAAAATTTGGCGATAGATCGGGTCTTTGTTCCTCATTGGAAACAAATGGATCTAAAAGCCAAAGGGTGTTTGTGAAGGGTAGTGTGCCTAAGACCCACAAGGGGAAATGCTTTTATTGTCATAAGGTTGGACACTACAAGATGGAGTGTAACCATAGAAAGAAGCACATGGAAAATAAAACTCTTAACCACATCCCAAATGTTAAGGTTAAAAGACAACCACTAAACTTTAATGGAAAGTCTATAAGACATCCACCAAGAGCTAAGGTTCCAAGGTATGTCCCCCCAATGAAGGTGGACCCAAGGAAAGACTCCTTGCTTTGACAATTAGACCATGTCTTGAAGGAGCTAAGACATCCTATGTTTGGACCCCCAAGGTATGCCCAAAAGGAATGTGTATGAGAGACCAAACTCAACCATTTGGATACCTAGGAGATAGACCACCACATAATCATATTTTGTTTTGGTTTATGATTCACTTTCATATCTTAAACCATTAAAAATTAAAATCTAGTGGCAAGTGAGTTCAAATAGCCCAAGTGCTATGACATGTAATAGGAATTTGGTGATGTAACGCCCGCCCCTTTTCACCGAAAATCAGAGTCTATTTTTTTTTAAAAAAAAAGTGATAAAGGGCGCTGACGTCACGACGCGAGTTAAGTCCGAGCTTCTAGAGCCCGGCCCTTAACTGGCCAACCCTACATGTGCGTGGAACGAAGTCCACGAGGAACAGTTCACACGTATAAGTAAGCTTGCGGAACGTTACATAAACACGGAAAGATAATAAAGGCTAACCTACCAATTTTAGATAGCAGGGAAGATTACATTCATCTAACTAATAAAACATCTCAACATCATCGTATCCAAAACAAAACCAGAATATAGCAAGTAATTATACAGTCCGACAAGCAAAACTATACAAATACACATTTCCCAAAATAAACTTAATTAAGGCAACCAGTCTGCCTCCCCAAGCTCCTAAGCTTGGCTCCCGTCTCGTCCTTCTGCTCCGGTATTTCCTGCGTCATCAGCTAGGGTAAAAGTAGGGCGTTAGACAACGCGTCCAGTAGGACTCCGAGTAGGGCTAACACATGGATTAGTGATAACAAAGCATATAGATAATAGTATAACAAAAACCATAAAATGAATGCTATGCCATGGGTGTCTGTGTTATGAATCCCACCCATCATCCATACCATCATGCTGTCATATCCCCCTTGACGGCAAAACCTCGTCAAGATACAAACAATCACAAATCATCCTCCTGGACGGTAAAACCTCGTCCAGATATAAAACAATCACAAATCATCCCCCTGGACGGCAAAACCTCGTCCAGATATAAAACAATCACAAATCATTCCCCTGGACGGCAAAACCTCGTACATATATAAAACAATCACAAATCATCCCCCTGCACGGCAAAACCTCGTCCAGATATAAACAATCACAAATCATCCCCCTTGATGGAAGAACCATCATCAAGGTATCATAATTACATACAACATCCCTGATACATCAAACACATCAAAATATCTCCATGTCTGTTTATCGGTCGCCCCGACGGAGCATGGACTCCGATTTCATTTCATCCTTCCCCTGTCATATCCCTCCCATGCCATGCATGAGATGTAGATGCCATATGCCATGTAATGAATATAATAACAAACCATGACATTTAAAAAAAAATCCCATCAATAAAACATATAACTTGATTACCCAAAATAGATCAAGCAAAACCTCAATAATCACATCATAGCATTAAAACCCATTTTAAACCAATCATATGCTTACCGGAATAAATCAAGTAAAAACCCCTACATAATACATAATTCAAAACCAATCTTAAAACATACCATATAATTTCCAAAATAATTCAAGGAAACCATCACTCAATCCATGGCTTACAAAAAGGTTAGAATCCTACCGAATACCGACTAGCGTCCTTTCTCGCTTCCGTTCGATAAACCCAGTCGCCGATAGCGCACCGCCTGCGATATCCAATACCTTATTACATACACATAATCAATCCATATTTTAACTATTTCTAAGACCATTATCATTTCCAAGTCCACATGAACAATCGGTCACCATTTAGGTTTTGTGGATCCCATTTAATCCATTAACCCCTTTAATTTGTGAGTTTAAAACAAACTAGCCATCCTAGGTTTTATTTAACCATACATAGACTTGATACTTAGAGCCCCTAAGCCCTTGGTCATCTCCCATGGAGTTCTTGAATTTGGCCATTAATTACGGTTTTGCCACTACCTCTTCTCCATGGTTAATAACTCATTAACCCTTGCCCAACTAAGTTCATAATTGATCATACACTTGGATCCAGTCATGACCCATTAACCATGACATAAAAATTATTAAAAATAACCATTTACTTAATCTAATCCCCATTAATAAATCCACATGCATACACTTTAATCTTTGTCCTTAAAAATGACTTATAATTAAATCATCATTCTTAGGCACATTCTTGGGTCCATAATTGACCCATCACCCATATCACAAGATCACTTACATCAGCCATTTAATTTTAACCTAAAGTCCATTTATTTAAACATATACCTACATATTAGTCTTAGGCCAAAATGATCTACCATTGGTTCATTAACAATCAACCCCTTTTAACTTAACCAAATCCCCATTTTCCTTGGTCTTTGATTACACATTAGATTCATCATTAGTCCCTCCATTGAGAGAACGTAAACCTTACATTTGATTCATCATTCCTTAATCACACTTCCATCCCAACAATCAACATCAGGTTCACTTTGTCCATCAATTTCCTCCATTAATTTCCATGTCCCTATATCCATTAATTTCATCACTTCACCACCATAGGGTTCGGCCAAACACCATGGCCGAACCCATGGTTCATGGTCCACTATTCCATTGGTGCCCTTTCAGACCATAAAAACACTCACATTTATTCATGGATTCCATCATAATAAACCTCCTCAAATTACCTACATTAAATCATTAACCATTTCAAAACCCTAAAACATTCTCCATGCTTCCATTTTTACAAAACCTAATAAAATACTCCATTATCTACCATTGTTAAGGCCATCAACATCATGCACTTCTCCCATGCATTTCTTCATTTACCATCCCTTTAAAACAATTTACCAACATTTAATCATTAAACCCTAAAACCATAATTCATCCTTCAAAATTTTAACCCTAACACCCCATTAAAATTTCCTCAATTATTTACCATGGGGTTCGGCCATACTACATGGCCGAACCCTATGGCCTTTGATTCCTTCACCAATCCTCACTTCGAAAAATATTTACATATATCCATTGCTTAATCAATTTAACTACATTACATAATGTCCTCCATTCCTTAAAACCCTAAAAATTTTACATTACCTACATTTAATCATTAAGCACTTAAAACCCTAAACCATTCTTTTTGAGGTCATTAAAATTATCTTCCATCTCCTATGATTCTCTCATTTAAAATCTCTTTACAAAATTCACCACATTCAATTATTTACAACACTAAAAATTATAAACATTCTCCATAGTTGTAAACCTTAAAACCCTACTTAATTCATCAACCCTTTTTCCATGGGGTTCGGCCATACTACATGGCCGAACTCTATGGTCCATTAATCCATTTAAAACCCCCACTTCCATGCTTGATTAATACCTAATTACACAATGCACTCAATCCATTTATTTTTCCTTAACCCAACCCTAATTTACCCATTAGGGTTTTGTCCACTTTCCATCCTTCAAATTGATGGATTTAAAATCCATGGCATGGCATCATTTGGCCACCATTAAATTTACAAAATGAATCCCAAATCTTAAACCCTAAAAATCCAAATTTTCTTGTTTAAGAAAATACTTACAATCCGACGCCTCCTCCGACTTTTGCCACTCCCGTCGGCTTCCTTAGCCTCATTTCTCCTTCCTCTCCTTGTTTGATCAGCTAGGATGCTTGATCAATGGTAGCAACCTCCAATCTTAGGATCTGCCATAATAGGGTTTGAATTGAAAGAGGGAAAGGAGAGAATGGAGATGATGAGGAAAAAGATACAAATTTGACCTTAGAGTGGTGAGCCCTTGCTTTAAATCTTTTCTTCTCTTCTTCTCTTCTAAATTTTCTTCTTCTCTTCTTGCAGTGTGGGGGACGGCCATGAGAGAGATGAAAAGAGGGCGAGAGTGAAAGAGCTCGTTGGATGGAAAAGATGAGAAAACAAGATAAAACTTATCTTGTTTTGATTGGCCAAGATAAAGCTTCCCATTACTTCTCCCACCAACCCCTAAGATATTTCATGCTTTTTGTCCCAACTACACTAAGCAACGTTTTTTACATGTTTTGCAATGGTTGGTTTTGGTCTCCCCTCTTTGACCAACTTTTTGGATAAGCTTACTTAATTATTTAATTAAATCACTACTTAGGTTAATTTAATTCTCATTTAATTTAATTCCATGAAATCCACCCATGGTTGACCAAGTCAACCATGGTGGCCGGCCCCACCAAACCTTGGGTCCACACGCCACCTCACTTGATGAGGTGGAGGTGGGTCCCATTGGACCATATCACCTTGGTCAACTTCAAATTGACTTAGGTGAATTGAACCCATTCAATTCATTCCAATTGGATCACCATTGGGCCCATGGCCTAATTACATTTTCATCTTACCCATTTACCTTAAAGCTTACATCATCTTGATCCATTGGGTCCCAAATGGGTATTGGGCCCAATGTGACCATCCTTGGCCCATTTGACCATCTTTGACCCTTTAAGTAAACTTAAATTCAATCCATAGTCCATTGGGCCCTAGTTGGGCCTTTGTCCATATTTTGATCCATTTACCATCTATTCCATTATATTTCCAATTTCCACCATTAAAAATAAATAATAACCCATATACTTTGATTTACAAATTTCGGGCCATTACATTAATCATTATTGACCAATTAAATGAATTTCATCCAACCCATGGTCCATTGGACCATACTTGGGCCTTTGCCCAAATTTTTGATTCACTTAACATTTATTCCATTAAAATTCTCAATTTCTATCATTAAAATAAATAATATCCACCTTTATATTAATTTACAAATTCTGGGCCGTTACAAGTGACTACAAGCTTAGACTATGCTTCTCCTGGCTATAGCATTAGTCTTTCTTGGAAAACCATACATTTCTTGAAAATTGGATTTTCAAGTGGTATATTTTTCTTTCATCATGTTTCACATGGTTTAGTGTTTTCATAATTGAGTGTATATGGTTTGTTGACTTGTCTCGCATGGATTTGATCAAATGTGCTTAGGTTTGATATATAATTTTCAATTTGATCAATTGCAAGATGATTTTAAGGTATATGTGATGCTCATCAAGTGATTTATTATTTGTGTATACCATGTTTTGTGTTGAAATACTAATGAGGATTTTTAAAATCAAAATTCAAGCTTTTGGGAAAAATCAGTTTTTGGTATGGCGACATATCGCCAATGTGTGATATTTCGGCAGAGCGATCAATCGTCAAGTGACAATGTATCGGCCGTTGGAAGAAATGGACTTGGGAAGAAAATCCAGTTTTGAGTCATGGCGACAGATCGCCAGGTGACTTTACATCGGCAGGACGACCAATCATACAGGACAATGTATCCAAAACATAATCCATGATGTTTATCCAAAACATTATCCATGATGTTTATCCAAAACTTTATCCTTGATGTTTATCGAAAACATTATCATTGATGTTTATCCAAAATATTATCTTTGATGTTTGCCCTATTCAAACCCCCTCCCCTTTGGGATAATCCCGTTCTAAACACTAAGGAAACTTTGACGGATATTTTAATAATAAATTAGGGAGATTTTTCTCTATTATTCTTTTGTAAACTTCTTTCCTACTTCATCTGATAATGATTTTTACAAGTGACATTTTTGGTTGGTTTTAAAGGGAAAACCGAGACTCTATCGAAAATCTCCCTAAATGTATCAATTTTATCAACTTTGAGGTAGGGAGTGCAATGTTTTATTTACATTAGATAATTTAACGAGATGTTGATTTGGTTATTTAACTATGCTTTGGGTGCCCTTTTTTAAAGCATGTTATGATGATGTGAGATTTAATTTATAATTTGTGATTTGAATTATAATTATATTTTACTTTAGTGCATTTTAGTCATAGTTATTATTTGGTATGATTTGGATTATATTTTGGTTCAATGTGAAAACATGATATGATGAATTATTGATGTTATATTATGTGATTAGAGTGATTGGGATATTGTGAGATGGTGCTAGCGTGGCCAATGACTAATACCCGTTCTGGATTTTTATGTGAGTTTTATATGTCCCGAAGAACCTGGCCAGACCCGTCGAATTGTTTGAGATCCCATCACATATGAATTATCTCTATGCATGTGCTTAGTTGTGAAATCTATATTTATGGGTGTTCTCTGACACACAACGTATTTGATTGGGCTTATGAAGTTGTGTGTGCACATGATGGATTTCCACGTGTGAAGGATAAATATATCTAAGGATCAGACAGATGTGTGTAAAATCTACTAAATTGATAATGATTGAGATCTATGATTGCAATGGTCGTATAGAGAGGTATGGTTAAATTGGGGTTGAGCCGAGGACGAGATTGGGTACATTCCTCGTGTATATATTTGGGAATTGTAACTTGATAAATATGTGTTGTTCGAAGATCTTGAGACTTCTAGAGTGATGAATGTGTGTTATTGTGATATCCATGGGTATTATGGACCATGTGGGTGAAATAGGAATTATGTTAGCCGCCTATAGAAGATTGATTTGATTATGGGATGGCAGTTGATGTGTGTGATGAGATGTATTCCACATGTTGAGCCGTCATGTGAGGGCCAGGTATTTGAGATGTGATAGGCTGCTTCGAGTTATCCAAGTGTGATATGCGTTTTATAATTCGCATCGTCTAACAGGTTATTGGTGACTGTGGTTAGTGGCTTGTGAGAAAAATATCCCACATGTAAGGTTTGACTAAGAGCGTGAGTGAGCCTGTCACTAGTGGGGGAGGAGCGAGGCCTAGAGACTCAAAAGCCCAAGGGGATAAGTGTAGGTGGGTGGGTGATGTTGAGTGCCAGATAGACGGACTACACACTGGAAAACTACTACACTCTCCCAATGTGAGGGGTGCGATACTCACAAGTCGCACACCAGAGTCAGATGAGTGAGCACATTGTTTATAATATGAATTGAGAGTATCACTGTACTATGTGAGATGACTCTTGGTGGAGTATGATAGTGTGATAAGTTGCACTCTTTATTTGGTTAAGATGATGACCGAGTTTCTAAGAATTATGATATATCGGTGGATATAGATGACATGGGTATGATATTGAGATAGACAAGTCTAGATAGGTTGTATTGCAGTCTTGACTGTATATGGTATTGTTAGCCGTACCATAGGCCTTCTCACTGGTTTTGTGACACTTGTATGGGTCCATGTGTTGTTGAGAATGAACCTGTGTGATGTATGGCTGCATGTTGGATGTATGTGCTAGATGTAGAGTGGTGTTGGATATTGTTGAGTCCAAAAAAATTACATTTTTGCCCATTAATATTTGATTAGTTAGTCTTTATTTTGTAAATAAAATATGTATTTAATATGATTTTCTAGTTTTGTAGATAAGATTTGGGAAATACAAGAAAAACTCACAAAAGGTGGATAATTGCTAGAAGTGAGCTTAAATTGGAAGATTTGGAATTTTATAATTAATTCATGCCACTTTTAGGATTTTAAATGTAAATTGATTAATCTGGATCCAAGTATGAGAGTCTAGATTAATTCAATATTTTAGATTTTAAGTGATTGGTTAATTATTTAATTCTAAGAAGTGAAAGTCTGCAGTTAAAAAGGCGAAGATTTTGAAATAAAGATCCATGGGCCAAGTTATGTTTCAAATGTCAGAGCACTGGGATAGGCCAAGTAGTCCATGAGCATATCACAATGTGGGCCAGGCCAATGTGAATCTAAGTCCAGCAAGCCCAAGTCCATATACTCTAGTCAAAGTCTAAGAAGTCCAAGCCCAAGGTCTAACTACTCTAGGCTCATATTCGAATTTTGCAAACCCTAAGCCCAAATCCACATAAGCCCATATCCAAAAGCCAACCCCATCTTCATACATGCAATCTTAACCATTCATCTTCATCCACTCATCCACACTATCCATCTCATGCATCCCATCCACACCATTCATTTCATAGCCATTATTTTAGGAAACCCTAGAGCCACCTACCAAATCCAAACCATACATGCATCATATTAAGATCTAGGCCATCCAATTCATCCATCATTTAGATTAACCTTAAGATCATAAACATCCATGCATTACCTTATCATCCATCCATTTAGATCATCCATACATTATCAAAGCCATTAGATTTAGGTCCATTTAATCATAGCCATCCATCCATATCCTTCATAAAACCCTAGATCTAGTGCACAACCCTACATTATAGAACCTCATGCACATATCCCATTGCATCACATGAAAATCCCAAGTCTAGAAGCCTCCATGCGCATGGAACTTCCTAAGTTTCCTCTCCAATCTATTCACCTCATGTACACATCACTTAGATCCTAGCTTTTCTCCCAATCCAATCCAAAAATAGTCCCACACGATTTTTGCACTATCCCATTAGATCCCATTCGAATTTCACTAGGTCAATCCTCCACATCACCTCTCATCATCTCAACCAACCATCCATCTCAGCTTTTAATCTTAGCCATTCATAATCCAGCATTGCATTACCCAAAATCCAAATCCCACTTCTCAAATTCAACCATGTCATATCTTCTCTCTCAAATCCCTCTTTTCTTTCATTCTCTACTTAGCCACCAAGCCACCTATCCCAAAATTCGTGTACACCTCTATGTAGCCCTAGATTTTCTATCTTTAATCCCATCCATTCATCATAAGTTAGATCTAATCCAAGCACTCAATTTACCAACTCAAATCAAGATTTAATCTCCACCATCCATTCCAATCCCAAGTCCTATAAATGCCCCATTCCTCCATTGCTAAACACAAATTTGACCTGGAGCACAAAAGGAACAGAAGATTGGAGGAGGAGAAGAAATCAATAAGCCAAAGGGGCTACACGATTTTTACATGTGAGTGATCACATTGTAATTTTAATTTTGATTTGTCTATCTTGTATTTATTTTTCCGAAAAATCTTATACTTAATTCTTTCATTAAATACAAGTAAGATAATCCTTTAGGATCCTGAAACATCCAATTTTCAGATTTCATTGATGATTGTTTTGATTTGATTTTGACTTTATGATCTTTGTTTTATTAAATTGGACATGAAATAGTTAGAACTTAGGTTGTAAGTGTTGAATTAAGTTACTAAGGCCCTATTTCTTAAATTAAATTTTATAAGTCTTGATTTTGATGATGAGCATGAATTGAATGATGGATTTTTAAGCAAATTTCAGCACTAGATTTTATTCTTATTTATTTATTTTGTGTGATGAAGGATCTATTCCAATAACCACCCTTTCAATTATGCACTTTTACATTCTATCATTTAATTTTATTGTCAATTTATTTCAATGTTTGTTTAACTTTTTTATGCAATTAATTTATTTGTATGTTGTATTTTTATTGTCCTAGTTATTTTCAATTCTTTAACTCTTTTATCATGTATTTTAATTGTCATGTATTGAAACCACCCTCCTAACACATGTGTTAACTACATTGAGAATTAATTTAATTGGATCTTTAATTTTGTTTTTCTTAATTTTGGGTGTGAGATTGTTTATAAATTCTAAATTATTCCATTCTCTTAATTATATTTAATTAGTGTTCTATTTTGGATCTATTTATTAAAATTAGGCTTTGTTAACTTAGACATAAATTTATGAGAATCGGATTGATTTTTTGGGATTAGATTAGTTTAAGATCTAAATTTCCTAAAAACATAAAATTTCAAAATATATATTTGTGTTTGCTCATATATATATATATATATATATATATATATATATATATATATATATATATATATATATATATATATATATATATATATATTTTCTCTGTGGGATCGACCTCGCACTCATAATGCTATATTGTAAATACTTCGTGCGCTTGAGAGATTTATAAATGTAAAATTTGAACATCAACAAGTTTTTGGCGCAGTTACCGGAGAACATAAAATTATATGTGAACATTCAAATTATGTATTTTGAATTTTACGGTTTTAGAAAATACTTCTATTTTTGGAATCTTCAAATTTAGGTAACTCGTTAAAATTAGAAAGTTCTATTTTTAGAAATTCTAATTTTGGAAGGTTGCCTAAAATTAAAATTTTCTTAAAAATAGAAAAGATCTTAAAATTTTCTAATTTTGGAAATTTTGCTAAACTTAGACAATTGTCGAATTTACAAGTTTTTATTTTTGTAGAAAATTCTATTTTTGGAAATCGATAAATTCAATTAGTTTTTCTTTTAGCCTCTTTCTAATCTTATAAATAAAATCTATTTTAGTAATACTTTAATTTTGGAAATAAATCTATTTTTGGAAGGTTTTAGAACTTTTGTCTATGGAAAGTTTTAAATTATCTAATTTTGGAAACATTCTATTTTTCGAAAACTTCCCAGCTTCGGAGACGTCTAATTTTTTAAAATCTCTATTTTTGGAAAGTTTCTAATTTTAGATCATCATTTAAATTTTTATTAAGCAACGACATTAATATTGAAATTTACTTATAATCTCACACTAATTAGGAAACGTAATTAGAATTCAATTATTTTAATCTCGTCCTAGCTGTATTTTAGGACTTTGCATTTAATTAGTTTATGCACTTTTGAGTTAGAATCTTCACCTAGGTTCATATATTGTGTCTTTCAGGAGTTTTAAAAATCGCGAGTTGATATTCTGGAAAATACGTGCATAAGCTAAGGTAAGTGCCTAACTAATTTATTTTGATTATATTTTTTCATGCATTCATATAGATTTTATTAGATTGTTTGTATTTATTATTTGCATTTAAAAAAAATATTCTATATTCATTTTGATCATGCATTTAGGTTGCTAGTCTCTCATGCATTAGTGTAGATTGTTGATTTTTTTTTGCATATTTGCTTGTGTATTTTGCATTGTTAGATTAAGGTGCATTCACAAAAATAAAAAAAAAAAGGAGTAGTAAAAAAAATGGTTCATCCATTTAAAGTAAAATCAAAGTAGCAACCATTGGTTAGTTTTAGGGTTTTTCATGCTCATTAGGACAATCTTTAATTCAAATAATTTTATATAACCAATTTTAGTTTTCCTTCAATAACGGTGTTAAGGCTAGTTCTGTCACCAATGCATGAGGTCGAAGACGTCTAAGGATAAGTTAGGACGAGATGCCGTCTGTGCTCCCCCACTCACCTGGGAACTAACCTGGCCGCGATTGAGGTTAAAATCCTATTGAAGATTTAGAATTCTAAGAGAAAAGATTAGGAGTTGTCTAGAGTCTTTAGTTTATAATTTTATTTTTAGTTTTAGGTCATTTATTTTGTTTGGTTTTGTTTGGTCTTGTTTGAGTAAAAATTGTAACGCCCCGCCCTTTTTCACTCGCCACAAATCAGAGTATATTTTTTTTATATAAATGAGTGAGAGAGAACGGGTTATCGCGACGCGAGTCAAGTCTGAGTTCCAAAACCCAACCCTTAACTGGCCACCATTACGTGTGCGTGGATTAAGTCAACTTAAACATTTCACACGCGTTTCTGAATACTTGCGGAATAATATATATGAATAAGATGCTATCCATATTCATGTCATCATTAAGCAGGGAAAACCAATCACCATACAATTCCAATTAAAACTTAAAGATTATCAAACCATAGCAAATAGTTTCTGAGTTATTACAATCGAAAATATCAGTCCTCCCAATACATCTTTCAAAATCAACATAAGTAATATAAACATAAATCTGCCCAAGCTCCTATGCTTGGCTCCCTTCATGTCTCGTGTCATTTTCCTTGTCATTCCCTGTTTCATCATCTATAGGGTAGAAGTAGGGCATCACTCAACATGCCCAGTAGATATTCCAAGTAGGGTTATGGTACACATAGGAGTAATATAAATCAAGATAGATACATCATATCATATTTGTAAAACATCTCATAAGTAGTAAAAACAATGCATGATGTCCATATCATAATCATGCTTACTTATGTATCATGTCATGGGTGTCAATGCCAAATGATCTCTCATCCAATTTCTATATTCAATCACATCATATATAAATAGTTTCCTTGATAAATCACCATATCAAGGTGTTCCCTTGGCCAATTACGTCCGTAGTGTTTTGTGGCGGCACCACCAGGTCACTGTATACCTCCCCACAAATTAATAACCGAGACTATCGGTGGAGTGTGGACTCCTCCCTTTGCACAGGGTTTCGGGACTGCCTACCCAAGAGCTCTTTGGCCCAAATTACGCCGCACCTATTTTTAGCAACCCGGACAAGGCCAAAATCTCAACAGTTCACATAGCTTCATACATGCTAGTCTCAAGCCCACATCATGTCCGAACAACTCATAACTTGGCTTGCTGGTCACATGCATTCCCTCCCATGCCATGCATGAGGTAATGTATGCAAGAATGCCATTTCATTTCAAATTACATAATATCATTGAAAATCAGTTCATAAACATATACCATTTGTTTAACCAAAGTAAACATCATATTTGGAATAAAAACTAGTGCCATATATAATCCATAGTGTCTCAATAAGGTAGGAATCCTACCAATGTCCAGTACACTATCCTTGCAGTCCTGTGAGGATAATGCTAACGATCGCGTAAAACGAATCACAATCCTTTTGCAAATCTCTTTACCTTATCAAATTCAATCACATATATTAATTTGATTTTCCATTTTAATTTCATCACCCCTTACATCCTTCCAGATAGATAGAGGCATCTAGAAAATAATTTAAAAATAAAACATTCTAATTCAATCGACTGAATCAGGGTTTCAGTCGACTGAATCAGGGTTTCAGTCGACTGAATCAGGGTTTCAATCTACTGAATCACACCCAATTACTATCTCTGCCTTACCCGCAAACTTTCAGTCAGCTGACTTTGGGTCAAATCCTTTGTGTTCTGGGTCAGTACACTTTTAGTCGACTGAATCACAGATTCAGTCAGCTGACTTTGGATTAGATCATTTGTGTCTTCGGCCAGTATACATTCAGTCGACTGAATCTTTGATTCAGTCAACTGAAGTACCAATAGACCACATTTGTGCTTAGCCAATGTACTTTCAGTCGACTGAATCATAGGATTTAGTCAGCTGAAACACCCAGATATCTCTTATGTGCTCGGCAAGCACTCTTTCAATCGACTGAATCCTGTGATTCAGTCGACTGACTTTTTGTCAGTTCTCTCTGTTTGCATGTATGGTTAGGCCCTTCTTCATGAAATCCATCCTTATCATTTTTAACATGGATTTCATCTTCCATACCTCTTCTTTGTGAACTTACTCTACCCACTAGCCAAGGTTAGGATCTTTTCCATAATTCATTCAATTCTTAATATCATAGCATGGATTTGAATACCACCTTAGAGTTGTTTTGTTTCAACCCATAACCATTCCTTGAATGGATTTCCAACTCCATGGCATTATAACAATTTGGTCATCCATTCCAACCAATTATGGAACCTTAGGGGTTCGGCCATACCATGGCCAAACTTATGGTTTCCTTGGATTCATTCCTATGTTGTTAAGCCTTAAATATACCTTCCTTCCGTCTCCTTCTTTTTTTTTTATCTGTCTTTTCTTCCTTAATCCTTCCTCTTCCTTTGCTCTTCAAAAGTCTCCAAGTATAGAGGTAGAAGTGGGAGAGAGAGGAGAGGAGAGGAGAGAAAATCCTTTGCTCAAGGTATAGGAGTCGGCCAAGGGTTTGGTCTGCCCATTGGGTTGTGTCCTTTTGTATAACAGCCCAATCCCTTCATTCTCCCTCATTATGGTTTGTCTAACCAATGTGTCCCTTGGCTTAACCAAGGAGACCCTTGGCTTAAACCAAAGAGACACTTGACTTCCAATGAGTCCCTTGGTTTCATGCCCCTTGAGATGAAAACTCTTCATCTTCTCAACTCAACAACACCTTAATTCCATTTGAACTCACAAGTGGTTGACCAAGTCAACCATGTCATGGCCGGCCATACACATGGTGACTTGGTCACCACATGGCACTTGGGTCCCACTTGGCCTATGTCACTTGATGATGTGGCATCTTTGTCTAGTCGGCTTCCATGTGATGACATGCATGCCACATGGCAATGCCACATCACTCACATGCCACCTCACTTGATGAGGTGGACTTTAATGCATTGGGTCTTAATTGGGTAATTAACCCATTTACTTTAAACTTACTCAATTACTTTAAAATCAAGCTCATCTATGATCCATTGGATCTTAATTGGGTAATTGACCCATTTCTTGCCCATCTAGTGTCAATTTCAAATTCCATTAAATTGAAATCCAAATGGGCCAATCCAATATATAATATATCTGAGGAAATCCGGGGTGTTACAAAAATGAATACTTGGAGGCGTGATTCAACTAAGCGATTAATTAGATTTAGGTCCCCAATTGGTGAACCCAAATTAGTCATCAATCTACTTTGGATAACAGTAGGGTCTTGAGGTCATGTCAGTTTCAACGCTAGCATATTCGTCAAATCCCGAGAGTTTCACCTGAGTTGAGGAGAGTCTAACTAGGGTAGGTGATAATTCGAACGTCAACGTTAAAATTGAGGTTAAAGAAGAGCCTGAAGTCAAGGAAGAGCCTATCAATGATGAAAAACCCAATATTGAGGAACAACCCACGCCGGACTGTATCCCATTTGATTTTGTAACACCCAGGATTTTTCAATGCATTAATATATTGGATTCTGTCTATTAAAATTATTAAATTGGTTGAATTTAAGATTTATGGATGTAATGGACTTTAGGTGGGTAAGCATTGGGTCAATAGTTCAATTATGATCCAATGAATCAAGGATGGAATTCGATTTGGAAATAATTGGATAACTGTGATTAAATGGGGCAACGGGTCAAGGTGAATGGATTTTGAAAGTAAAGGGGTAAAAGATTAATTTAATTGGGTCAAATACCCAATTAAGATCCAAGGCATGGGATCCACCTCATCAAGTGAGGTGGCATGTGTATGAGGTGGCATGTGAGTGACACTGGCTAAGTGGGACCCAAATCCACCTCATCAAGTGAGGTGGCAAGTGGTTAATGCAACATGCATGGTCGGTTAGCCATGGTTGACTTGGTCAACCATGGGTGAGATCAAAGGGTAAGTTAAATTATGTTGAGTTGGAAATTAAAATCACTTGAGTTAAGTGGGAAATGAGTCAAGGTGGATTGAGTTAAGTTGAGTTGATTTAAATAAGTTAAATAGAGTTGTGTTGAGATAAGTGAGTTGAGCCGAGTTGCATGGAAGTGGAGGAGACTTGAGTGAGTCAAGTGGAAGATGGAGGGTTTCCATCTCATGATGGAAACCCAAGGGGCACATGATTGGGGAGCTCAATGGAGTCTTGGTGTAGACCAAGGGACACCTTGGTTGATCAATAGTTAAGAAAAGATGGGGAGTTCCATCTCATGGGATGAAACCCAAGAGGCACAAATCAAGGTACACGTTGGGGAAGAGAGGAGTTTTCGATCTCAAGAGGTGCCTTGGCCAAGCCAAGGGACACCTTGGAAAGACACAACCTTTATGAGGAAGTGGAAGGGTTTAGGTTGTTACAAAGAGACACCACACTTCACACCACCCCTTTGGCCGACCCTTCCATAGTGAATTTTCCATCTCATTCTCTCTCTCTCTCTCTCCCACATTTGGTCTTAACACTTAGAGGACTAGGAAATCATCAAGGAAAGAGAAGAATTAAGGAAGAATTGGAAGGAGTTGGGGCTGATATCAAAGAAACATCACCAAGGGGCACTTCATACCCCTTGGCCGAATGCTCCATTGAAGAACAATGAGGTTTTCATCTCTCTCTCCCAATTCGTCTCTAGATTTAGAGAAATCAGTGAAGAACCACGGAAGTGAAGGATTAAGGAGGAATTCAGAGCAAAAGAAAAAGAAACGAAGGAGACGGGAAAGAAGATAAGGTTCTATGTCTCATGGTATTAAATTTAAGAAACTAAGGGAACCATGGCAATGGAATGGCCGAAACCATGGGGTCCATATTTGATTGGGATATTTGGGCGGCCAAATGGTTATAAGGCCATGAACTTGAAATCCATTCAAGGAATGATTAACTGGTTGAAACAAACGTGGAAGGATATTCGAAAATTATGTTGTAATACTAAGATTCGGGAGAACAATGGACAAGACCCTAGTTTGGTTAGTGAGTAGAGTATACTCACTGATTTTAAAATATGGATGACATTATATATGTTTTAAATGATAAGAAATGAATTCCATAAGGAAGGGTCAAGTCAAATGTACAAACCAAAGAAGACTGTCTACGGGACAGGTTTTTACATCCGCGGACGGGTTTTTATCATCCGCATGATGAGTAGCGGACGGAGACAGGATGTTGTCCGCGGGATAGATTTTACCATCCGCGGACTGGTTTTTACCATCCGCTGGACGGGTTTTTATCATCCGCAGGATGAGTAGCGGACGGAGACAGGGTGCTGTCCGCGGACAAATTTTACCATCCGCGGACGGGTTTTTACCATCCACGGACGGGTTTTTATCATCCGCAGGACGGGTGGCAGATGGGAATCCCATGAATGATTTTATGAGTCCATGAATATTTAAAAGTTAATTGATTAACTATGGATTATCAGGTTAAGAAATAAAAAGAAAGGAATGATGGTTGACCCGCATTGTTTAAAATAAAACAAGGATTAAAAAGAGGGTCAAAAACCAAGGAGTGAGGTTTGGCCATGTTGTATGGCCGAACTCCATTGATGGGTCTTGGTGGACATGAACACATCTCAGCCACGTCGTATGGCCGAACCCCGTTAAGGGTCTTAACTGGTTTAAGGATTATGATGCGTAAATACAACTGAAATGAAAAGTTGATTTTTAAATTGATATATGTGTATGATTAAATTGATAAGGTAAAGAGGCATGATTCGCTTTCACGTGACGGTTAGCAATTGTTCGTGCGAAACAAGAAAAGGACAGTAAATCGAACTTGGGTAGGATTCCTACCTTATTGAAATACATGTGGATCTTATATAGTTTTGTAATTTTTCCAACATGATGACTTACTTTGAATTATGAAATATATATATGTGTATGAACTGTTTTGATGGCATATTGTAATTTGAAAAGGAATGACATCTTTGCACTCAACATCTCATGCATGGCATGGGAGGGAACATATGAGAGGAGTCCACGCTCCATTTGAGGTATTCGATAAACAAATGTAGGAGGAATCCACACTGATTCCGATTGACATACAGGAAGAGATATATGATGTTTGACATGTAAGAGGAGTCCACGCTCCATTCGGTGGGACCGATAAGGCATACGTGGGGAAGCATAACAGTGAATACTTTGATAAGGTTGTTGGGTGGAAAACTATTGGCATATGACACCCTTGGCATGGCATTAAAACAGCATAATTAAGATCTCTATTATCATGCACGGTTTTTGGGTATTGTGTTTTACAAGTACGGTATGATGTTTTATATCTTGATTTTTATACTAATCCTATGTGTATGACCCTACTTGGAATTCCTACTAGGCTCGTTGACTAACGCCCTACTTCTACCTTTAGATGATGATACAGAGAATGGAACGGGGATGAACGTGAAAGAAGCTAAGCTTAGGAGCTTGGATATTTTATAATTATTAGACATTTATGATAATTTTGGACAATATATTTTAAGATAATTGCATTTTGGGACTGTAATAACTTAGTTATATTTTGCTATGGTTTGGTTACATTTGGACATTTGAACTTCAGTTAAATTATGTGATTGACTTCCTTGCTTAGAAATGATGTTATGTTTATGGATGAAATCTTAATCCATATGTATATTCTGCAATCATTGAAGCGTGTGAACTGTTTAGTGGACTTGGTCCACGTACACGTATCATTTGCCAGTTAAGGGTCGGGATTGGAAACCCGGACTTAGCTCGCGTCGTCGCGTCTCACCCTCTTCCACTCTTTATTTTGGAAAAAAAAAAAAAAAAGACTCTGATTTTCGGCGAGTGAAAAAGGGCAGGGCATTACAGATTTGAATGATCCATGGGCTTTCATCATACTACTGGGTGATAATAAGTGGGAAAGGAAATTCTTTGTCCATGACATTATGTATTCATTGGAGGACATTCACCATCACCATCTGCTGAGGATCTCACTCAAGAATGCCAAGGATGTTTCATTTGTGAAAAAATAATTGAGTTTGCATCTTTTATAGGTTTCTTTTAGAGTCAGTCAATCTAAGATATTTAGTGAGTCAATCTAGTTTAGGAATTTTGTTTTAGGTCCGTAGTGAGTGAACTCTCTCAAGTACACCTGAACCCTAATTAACACCATTCCAAAAAAAAATTGATTTGCACCTGATCACTGTAGATTAATGAACATTGAGGACAATGTCTGATTTAAGTTTGAGGATATCAAGGGGTTACACTAGTTGAGTCCAATAAAAAAATTTGTGTTAAAAAAAAATAATAATTATAGGGAGAGAGTAGGTTCAAAAGAACTGAGGCCTCAATTAAAAAGTTGAGTGAAGAGTAAGTTTACAAACAAAAACTGAGACTACCCTTGATAAAAAAAAAAAATGGTTTTGTGTTCTTATACTTTTTAGTCTAAAAAAAAATTATCAAGGGAAGAGTAACTGAAAACTGAGACTACTCCTTGCATGAAAAAATAAAAAATAAATAAAAAGATTTTTTGTTAAGTCTAAGTGATTTTTCAGCATTAATGGGTAAAAAAAAATTTATATCATACTTTTTCAATAAGATTTTAATAGGATTTATAATCAGGACAAATTTTACACAGCAATGAAAAAGAAAAATATTTCACGAAGTCCACTGATCATTGGAGGAATACTAGTGGAGACTTAACCCAGTGAGCTTTAGTGCCTATCTATTTTTCTGAGGGATATAAGTTAATCCATTTTTCTTTTTAAGCGCATTAAGTCGTTGTGCATCTCATTATTCTTCAATTTTGGTCATATTACTGAGAATGCCATCAAATTTGAGTTAGCACACTTGAAATTTTTCAAAATTTACTTGAAATTTTTCAAAATTTATTTGAAACAAGGAAATCACTTTATGAAGCTTAGGATATAATTTGGGCAATTTTTTGATCATTTGAGTCTTCATGCCTACTTATTTTTTGTCATTTATCTTGATAGTTCCCAGTTGTGCCTTATTGAAAAGTTAGCCTGTTTTATTTTTAGCTATGTCTACCGTATCCAACTCCGGTTATGGAGTCTGAGTGTTATTTAAATATCTATGACCTCTAAGAGCTCGGAAAAGGTTAGAGATAACAAAAATTGGGATGGTACTCTAAAAAAAAAAATAGGGACTTAAAAGAAAAAGAAAGGAAACATCGAGACATCAAAAGAAGGATGTGAAAAAAAAAAAAGATGAATAGAGGAAGGAATATCCCGTTTTACATTTTGAAGACCTCTAACTTTTCTGTTCAAAATATTTATTTTTAGATCCTTTTTATCCTTCTTTGATTTGACCCGGTCCTAAGCCACGTTTTATCTTATATAAAGTCCTATTGATCTTAAGTCTAATAGGGTATTTCTTGTAGAGAATAAAGGAAGGAAAATGATGGTGTATAACTCAACTTTCTCAGGAAAGTGATATCCATTCATGAGATCCTATTATTTTCTTTGATTTGTGCCGCCTTTCTAATGCATATATGAGAATTTTGATTTTGAATACATAAACTCCGCTCACATTACCTTTGAGAGAAAATAACTCAAACATCTGAGCGTTAGTCTTTCTAAGAGATATCTAGTGAGGTTTGAAGTCAGTGTACTTTCCACTGGTGGTTATGAAACTTGTGTCTATTTGGAAAAAAAGAAGATTAATTTAATATTTGTTAAGCACACACTACACTCTGGATATCAGCTTTGTAAAATAAATTTTGAAATCGTATGACATCTATATTTTTATGGACATGTTTTTACTGAAACTGAAACTAAGACTAGATAGTTTTGGATGTTTGTGGGTATCATTACTGCAAGCCCTCATGAGACTATAACTCATCCACTAGGGGTAACTTAGGGGTTTAAAGGCTTGTTGTATATTTAAATGCAATCGAGAGAACTAGCAAAAGTGGTGTAGTCTAGGTTTAGGATTATATTAGGATTTTTGTTTTTAGATTTTTAGGTAGTTTTGCTCGAGGAGTAGAAAAATCTAAGTTTGGGGTATTTATTGAGTCAGAAAAATTATATTTTTTTCCCTTCAATATTGGATTAGTTAGTCTTTATTTTGTAAATAAAAGATATATTTAATATGATTTTCTAGTTTTGTAGATAAGATTTGAGAAATACAAGAAAAACTCACAAAACAGTGGATAATTGCCTGAAGTGAGCTTTAATTGAAAGATTTTGAATTTTATAATTAATTCATGCCACTTTTAAGATTTCAAATGTAAATTGATTAATCTGGATCCAATTATGAGAGTCTACATTAATTCAATATTTTAGATTTTAAGTGGTTAGTTAATTATTTAATTCTAAGAAGAGAGAGTCTGCAATTAAAAAGGCGAAGAGTTTGAAATAAAGATCCATGGACCAAAGATCCACTGCAATGGGCCAAGCTATGTTTCAAATGTCAAAGCACTGGGCCAGGCCAAACAGTCCATGTGCATATCACAATGTGGACCAGGCCAATGTGAATCCAAGTCCAGTCAGCTCAAGTCCATATACTCCAGTCAGAGTTCAAGAAGACCAAGCCCAAGGTCCAACTGCTCTAGGCTCATTCGAATTTTGCAAACCCTACACATAATCCCATATCCAAAAGCCAACCCCATCTATACAATTAATCTTAACCACTCATCTTCATCCACTCATCCACACTATCCATTAATTATATCATGTAATCCAGACTATCCATCTCATGCATCCTATCCACACCATTCATTTCATAGCCATTATTTTAGGAAACCCTAGAGCCAACTACCAAATCCAAACCATACATGCATCATGTTAAGATCTACGCCATCCAATTAATCCATTACTTAGATTAACCTTAGGATCATAATCATCCATGCATTACCTTATCATCCATCAATTATTAAAGCCATTAGATTTAGGTCCATTTAATCATAGACATCCATCTATAGCCTTCGAAAACTAGATCTAGTGCACAACCCTACATTATAGCACCTCATGCGCATATCACATTACATCACTCGAAAGTCCCAAGTCTAGAAGCCTCCATGCACATGGAACTGCCTAAATATTCATAATCATGCATTGCATTACCCAAAACCCAAATCCCACTTGTCAAATTCGACCATGCCCTATCTTCTTTCTCAAATCCCTCTTTTATCTCATTCTCTACTTAGCCACCAAGCCACGTTTCCCAAAATTCGTGTACACCTCTATGTAGCCCTAGATTTTCTATCTTTAATCCCATCCATTTACCATAAGTTAGATCCAATCCAAGCCCTCCATTTACCAACTCAAACCAAGATTTCATCTCCATCATCCATTCCAATCCCAAGTCCTATAAATACCCCATTCCACCATTGCTAAACACAAATTTGACCTGGAGCACAAAAGGACCAAAAGATTGGAGGAGAAGAAATCAATGAGACAAGGGGCTACACAATTTTTACATGTGAGTGATCACATTGTAATTTTAATTTTGATTTGTCTGTCTTGTATTTATTTTTCCCAAAAATCTTGTACTTAATTCTTTCATTAAATAAAAGTAAGATATTCCTTTAGGATCCTGAAACATCCAATTTTCAGATTTCATTGATGATTGTTTTGATTTGATTTTGACTTTATGATCTTTGTTTTATAAAATTGGATATGAAATAGTTAGAGCTTATGTTGTAAGTGTTGAATCTAAGTACTAAGGCCTCATTTCTTAAATTAAAGTTTATAAGTCTTGATTTTGATGATGAGCATGAATTGAATGATGGATTTTAACTTGAATCCTAACCCTAGATTTTACTCTTATTTATTTATTTTGTGTGATGAAGGATCTATTCCAATAATCACCCTTTCAATTATGCACTTTTGTATTATGTCATTTAATTTAATTGTCAATTTATTTTCAATGTTTGTTTTATTTTCTTATGCAATTTATTTTCTTTGTATGTTGTATTTTTACTGATCTAATTATTTTCAATTCTTTAATTCTTTTATTATGTATTTTAATTGTCATGTATTCAAACAACTGTCCTAACATATGTGTTAACTAGATTGAGAATTAATTTAATTGAATCTTTAATTTTGTTTTTCTTAATTTTCGGTGTGAGATTGTTTATAAATTCTAAATTAATCCATTCTCTTAATTATATTTAATTAGTATTCTAATTTTTGGATCTATTTATTAAAATTAAATTTTGTTAACTTAGAGATAAATTTATGAGAATATGATTGATTTCTTAGGATTAGATTAGTTTAAGATCTAAATTTCCTAAAAACATAAGAATTCAAAACCATATATATATGTATATATATGTATATATATATATATAATATATATATATATATATATTATATTTGTTTTTTGTGGGATCGACCTCGCACTCACAACATTATACTATATATGGTTCGTACACTTGCGATATTTATAAATGTAAAATTTGGACATCAGCAGATATCCCGCTTTTTTATATTGGATATTGCCGTATGCGGGTCTTCTATTGTTTTATTGTACACCTACTGAGCTGATGATCCGTTGACAAGTGAGGTTCATTCCCTAACAGTTTTTCAAGTAATTGCCGAGGAGTGACAGGAGCGGACTCTCAGAGTTAGCGGCGTGGTTCTAAGTCGAGGATGACTTCCATTTGACAAACGACTCTTTTTTTGTATTTAAATTCATGGTGATAATTAATTGATTATGAATTTATTCATGTAACTTTGAATTTGATATTGGAAGCTAGCAGCCCATGTACATGTATTGCATTATAATCAGGTTGTTATGTTTAAAAAACAAAAAAAAAAATCACACTCCTGTCTCGGGGCAGATTGTGACACTCACGGTCCAAAATCGGGGCATGTGATAAAAATAAAGCATTTGTTTTTCAATTCTTCCTACAATCTCTTGCCTCACACCCACACACTCAAGTCTTAAATCATCTCCATACATAAAGCACTGGACTCTTACAAACAAAAATATTCAAGTCCATAGTTTAATTACAACATCAAGAAAACTTATCAACGTTCTCATAGTTTCTCACATTAACGTACATGAGTAAAACACAAAAGTATATCAAGTTTCTGTCGCAAAGTCATCACTTGCACATTGAGGGCCCGTGGGACCCTACTTCAAGTGAATCTCCTGTATCTGTAAGGGGTCAGTATGCAATTAAACATAATAATATGATATTTTCGTGTAATTAGCTCAATTTATAAATTCTAGCACACAAAGTTCAGATTCATGGATTTCTCTGGCTTTGTTCAACGTAGGATCCCTCTCGGCGAATGAGCTTTGAATGCCCTCTTGGCACAAATTCTATACTGCCCTCTTCGCATATTTCACAAATTTCCCTCTTGGAATTTTCTACAAATTTCCCTTTTGGCATGTTTACAAATTGCCCTCTTGGCACGTTCACAAATTGCCCTCTTGGCACGTTTATAAATTTTCCATCTTGGCATGTTCACAAATTGCCCACTTGGCTCAATGGAAATATGTCATGCATCTATCACATAATATCAACTCATGCTTCTCCTCACTTCACATAACAATTGTCATACAAGTTCACACATTTCATCCATCCCATTACACTCCACTATGGTATGGACCTAATGATCACGTATTCTCATCCATGCATCACATTCAAAATAGCATTCAACACGCCATGCATGATTAAACAAGTCACATTCACGTGAAGAGAGACCTTTACCTAGTATTAAGGTGGCGAGTTGGTTTCTTCGATGGTTTGAAGGTTGTCCGCTCCGAATGGGCCGGGCTACCCAAAATAACAATCACACATCACAAAGCATGTTCTAGTTTCAATCCAACCAAAATAAAACTTACCATTTCTCTCTTATTTTGCTCAACATCCCCAAGACCAATTTTAGGAAACAATTCTCATCTTCTTCCAAAAAACCCCCAAATTTTTCTTGATTCTCACTACCAAAGAGAGGAGTCTCCTCACTAGCCCCAAAACCCAGCTCAGCCTCGATCTGTTCGAGTCCCCAAGAAAGACGGAGTAAAATCCCCCAAAATTGGGCATCTCAAGCCCAACATGCTCTCATCCCCAACCCCAAGTCTTCCAAAGTTCAGCATTCCTTGCCAAACAAGGTTTAGAGTTACAACCAAGCGATTTTAACTCAAGGGGAGGGGAGAAATTACCTCAATGCTTGAAATCCCTAACTTTGGGGCGAGCTTCAGTTGGGAGACGAAGGGAAAAGAGCTTATGGACTGGGAAATCCAAATATTCACGCATGCACACAAGGGGGTTTAATGGAAGGGAGGGCAGAAGTTTGGGTTTATATCGTGGGGAGGGTCTCTCCAAGGCTCTAAATGCATAAGGGGACGAAAAAATGAGAGGATAAAATCTCTCTTTGGCGAAAACCGGCTTCATATGACAAGTCACATCTGCCACGGTTGGACTGACATTTACTGTCGGTCGTACCGAAAGGACCTCACATCCGCGACTGTTGGACTAACATTTACTGTCGGTCGTATCGGAAGGACCTGGGAAACTATCCAAATCGTTGCTCTCCATCAGTTCAACGACACCTTGTCAGACCGATAGAGGCTCTAATAAAATAACGTAAATTGTTGCTCTTTGTTGGTTTGACCATGCTTCCTGACAGTCGGATTGATAGAGTCTTTGATAAACTCTGTATCTTTCATGGATCTTAGAAGATCTGACCGACACTACCCATCAGTCTGACCGACGGAAACCAAGCTCTCTGGTCACCCACTATCCTTTAAAGGTCGGACCGGCAGGGCCTGAAGTTGGACCGACCTTTGCCAAATTATTTTTCTTGTTTTTTTCTAAGTTTATTTCATTTGGGTTCTCTCTACCAAGTTTGAAGAGACTAAGTGGGACCAAACCTGGACCCACACTCCTCTAGATGTCACTTCCCACATAGAAAAACCCACAAAAATTCTAGACTTCATAAAAATTAGAGGTCGAGTCACTACAAAACTCATAAAGTTGACTCTAAGTTGATGGGATTCTACGATGACTTGAGCATAGATAACTACAATGATAGGCTATATTTGACTTCAACTTATTTTTTATAGAATGTTACTCAGGGCCGTCTTCACCCTTACGCCAGAAAGGCGGTCGCCTCAGGCCTCCGGATGAAGAAGGCCCCTCTCACGGTGGCTATGCTCCAATAGTGCATTAGTTAAAAAAAAAACTATATAATTCATGCAGTTTTGAATAATAAAATCTCCTTAAAATTTTTTTTTAAACAGCTGTGTATTTCTAAAATTTCTCAAATTGAATATCCGAACTAATTACGATAGCCTGATAAAAATACTTTAAGACTTAAAGGTCTTTTGGCACTCCTAAATGCTTAAAACACAGTGTTTTACAAATAAAGGTATCCCTCAGCTGTGCCGAAAACATACTTCTGGAAGTCCAAACAACAAACTGTAAAACCGTTTAATTCCAAATTCAAAGCTGAACAAATATGTGAAATTTGAAAACTTAGATCTTTCAAATGATTGTTTAACAAAAATAGGTGATCTTTTTCTATCCTTAAATCCCGTCCCTTCTTCAAAATAAAAATTAAAAAAATCCAGTTAAACAATCATTTGAAAGATCTAAGTTTTCAAATTTCACATATTTATTTAGTTTTGAATTTGGAGTTTAGCGGTTTTTACGGTTAGTCGTTTGGACTTCCGGAAGTGTATTTTCAGCACAGCCGAAGGATACCCTTTATTTGTAAAATACTGTGTTTTAAATATTTGAGAGTCTCAAAAGACCTTAAAAGTTTTAAAGTATTTTTATCATGTTATCGTAATTAGTCCGGATATTCAATTTGAAAATTTTTGGAAATACACTAGTACTTAAAAAATAATTTTAAAGTTTTAAAGGAGATTTGATTATTCAAAACTATAAGAATTATATAGTTTTTTTTAACTAATGCACTATGCATTACTGTGGCATCTGTAGACTGTCCGGAAGAATGAAATTTATGCATGAATAATGGTCCGAATGATAAAAAAATGTTCTTAACTCACGTCCGGACGATGGAGAAGCAGAAGGGCAAAATGATAATTTCTAGTAAAAATTTGAAAACCCATGTGTATTAAAGAAAAATCCCGTGTCTAGATAATTATCCTTATTCAAATTATATAGAAAAGAATAAGAAGATAAAAGCAGTAAAGAGAACACATCTCTCACTCTCTGTCTGCACTTCAGCCTACTCAATATACTTATCTTTTAAAGTGTTCTTATTCTATTTTAATTTCTGAATATGCTAATTTCACTGGGATGAATATGTTACTTTTACTTGGATGGGTAAATTTTTCAATGCTATGTATTATTGGGCTCTTGATCTTTTTAAGTTAAAAAAATTATTGTCTAGAATAATTTATTTTATAATATATAATTAAAATTTTAATTAAATATTGCTTATAATACCAAGAAGGCCCATTTAAATTTTTTGTCTTAGGCCTCAATTTGTTTCTAGACGGCCCTGAATGTTACACCCCCACCTAATTAATTACCTGCAATATTCCACATTGGATTGCGTAGAGGGTTGGTTCTTTGTGTTCCATGGATAGAAACATAAATCCAAGTGCAGCACATTGATGGATTTATTTTACAATGTAACTCACTGTTTTTCTGTGCCTTCAATTTTCCATCATCATTTCCTTTTATCAAATATGTTTATGGGAAGAGTATAACCTCCAATATAGAATGGAGATACTAATGTTACAAAAAATATGTTTTCACATGCAGATTAAGAGGACAGAGGATAAGACTTGTTGTGCAAGCAATGCTCAAAGTGGGGTGATTGGTGATTGGTGCTTGGTGCTGTTTTTATTATGCTGACCAGAGCCACGTCTCTGTTGTGGCCACCATGAAGTTGCTTCTTTGTAATCCGCCGGACTACACCATTGCAACTGTTGTACCTAAAATTGTGATGGCATGAAAATTGTTGCTGCAATTTCAATGTCTGTGGTCAACCTCATGTGGTGACTTCTAAATTTTAAAATATAATGCTAACTAGCATTTGAAGTTAGTGTCATTTCCAGCACTGTAGATCGCTTAACAAAAATCACGGTTATGGAAAATCACACTCAATGAATTGTAATACTCCATCATAATATCAGAGTTTATTAATTCAAAATCAATTATAGAATCATTCATCATTAAGCTTAATGTTCGACAAACCCGAACTGTAACACCCCGGATTTTCAAGTTATCAATATATATGAAATTTACCTATTTAATTTGGGAATTAAATGATATGGACTTTAGATGGGTAAGGTGTTGGGTCAATTGCCCAATTAGGACCCAACGGATTGTGGATATGGTTTCAATTGAAATAAATGGGTAAGATTTATTTAATTGGGTCAAGATGCCCAATTGGGACCCAATGGGTCATGGTTGACTTGGTTGACCACCAAGTGAGTTCAAGCTTATTTAATTGAGGCTGAATTAAATTGAAAATGGAATCAAGGAATTGAATTGATTTTAAATGAGTTAAATTAAAGAGGTGAGTTGAGTTAAAGAGTGAGTGGAGTGGGAAGGTGGAGAGGTGCATCCCACCAAGACCAAGTCAAGGCTACACGTTGGATGCATGGGAGTTTCATCTCATGGGATGAAACTCCAAAATGGATCATCAATGGGAGGAGGACAGTTTTTGTGTTGTTACAAAATTCAAACCAAGGCTACATGTTGGGAGATGGGAGTTTCATCTCATGGATGAAACCCCCAAATGGGTCATTAATGAGGGAGGTGAATGTTTTGGCGGTCTTGTGGAGGTTACACAAGGTCACACAAAGGTTTACATCGTTGGAGACATGAGTGTTTCATCTCATGGATGAAACCCCCAAATGAAACATAAAGGAGGGAGGTAAATGGGCATGGGAGTTACAAAGGGGTGCCACCAAGGGACACCACCTTTGGCCGACCCTCATTAACCAAGGAAAGGGTTTTGTTTCAAGTCACTCTCTCCCTCTCCCTCTCTTGGCCGAATCACTCCTCAAGACTAGAACACTTAGTGTAGTTCATCTCACTCTCTCCCTCTCACACAAGGCCGAGTCCTCCCAAGACAAAGGGGGAACACTTGGAGCTGCTATTGTGAATCTTCTCTCTTTCTCCCTCTCTCAAATCATACCTCTTGGCCGAACCACTTCAAGGGACTTCATCAAGATCAATCTCGGCTAAAGATCAAGAAGGAAGGAAGAAGAGGCTAAGGAAGGAAAGGAGCAAGAAGGAGTGAAAGAAATCGGAGGAGTCGCAGAATTCGTAAGTGCTCGATAAGATTTCGTAAATAAGAAAAAAAAAATGGTCAAGGACATGGTTCGGCCATGCAAATTTTTATTATGGCTAAGATGCTAAGCATGAACCATGTATAAAATAAGTGGATGATCAAGGATCATCGTTTGGCCCTTGCATGGCCAAACCCTAAATTGTATACACAAGAACCATCAAGGGACATGAATATGGTTACGTGATTTTCAAGAGGAAGGGATGGATGAGGTTCGGCCATGATGTATGGCCGAACCCCATCAAAAGATCAATCTTAAATGTATGATTTTATGAAGGGAAATGATGAACCATAGGGTTCGGCCATGTTGTATGGCCGAACCCCATGGAAAGGATATTGGATGAATGATTTTTAAGAGAAGATTATGAACCATAGGGTTCAGCCATGGTGTATGGCCGAACCCCATGGAAGGTTATTAATGTTTTTTTTTAAAAGGTTTAAAATGGAAGTCATGTTGATGGACTTTGGGATTGTAAATGATGACCTATGAGTATGATTAAACTTTCCCATGGAGGGACGTGATTTATGAGCTTAATATGATAAAGGATTTAAAGGATGAAGATGAACATCATGGGTTCGGCCATAATGTATGGCCGAACCCCATGAACCAATTTTTAATGGGTCATTCATTTGTGGATCATGTTTGGATTAAGGAATCAGTTATGGATCATTTTTTGGACTTGAAGCCATATGCAAATAAGTTAGGTACTTAGCCATGAATAGAACAATGTTAAAGATGTAAATATAGGTGAAAATGATGGACCATGGGTTCGGCCATGGTGTATGGCTGAACCCCATGGAGGAAGTTTTGTGGACTTAGGTTTTGTTGATACTAAATGACTAACTTATATGTGATTAGATTAATGATTCAAAGATGGCATGATCTTGGACTTATTTAAAAGATCAAGGATTAAAAGAGGGACCAAAGTCAAGTGAGTGAGGTTCGGCCATGGTGTATGGCCGAACCCCACTAGGGTTTATTTTGTGGACTTAGAATTTTAAATGATTAAACTTATGTATGTTGGGATTAGTGAATCAAAGGATGAATGATCTTGGATTTAATTAAAAGATCAAAGGACTTGAAAGAAGGACCCAAAAACCAAAGAGTGAGGTTCGGCCATGGTGTATGGCCGAACCCCACTAAGGTTGGTTTAAGGATTTAAGCATAGATTGGAAATCAAATGGGATATTGGTTTGGCTTGTGGATATGTAACAAGGTGATGGGACCTCACAAGCGGTGTACGATCGTGAGCGATTTTTGGATGAAAACACAAGGACACACTAGTGGTCATTGGTAGGATTCTACCTCTTTGAAACCAGGGTTATGTATGATGTTTTAAATTCTTATTTTGATGTGTTATGTTGTAAAAATTGTATGTTTCAAATATGAGGTTTTAATGCTATGATTATATTATTACATAGCATGTGTTCACTACATCTCATGCATGGTATGGGAGGGATGTTTGTAACCGGAGGTCACGCTCTGTCGGGGCGTCCATAAGACATTCATAGGAAGACCTTGATGTACATAATCCATCAAGAAGTAACCGGAGAACACACTCCGTCAGGGGCATCCGTAAGGCAACTGTGGGGATACCTTGATGAGGAGAATTCCATCAAGATGTTACAGGTGTTTGTGATGGGTGGGACTCATTGCATACAACACCATGGCATGGCATTGTTTTACATGGTTTTGATATTATGTTATTATACATGATTTGTACTAACCATGTGTTAACCCTATTCGGAGTACCCACTGGGCGCATTGTCTAACGCCCTACTTCTACCCTAGTGGATGACATAGGAAATGAAGGGAACGACGAGCGTGATCGGAGCCAAGCATAGGAGCTTGGATGTGTTTAATTTATATTTTGATTAGTTACTCATAGAGTATATAATTTGAGTAGCTAGCATTTGGGCATTTAATAACTTAGATATTTTGCTATGGTTTGAATGTTTAATTTTGGATATTTAACTTAAGACAATTATGGTTAAATGACGAACTACTTTGCTATCTGAAATGGAGTAGAATTAGGTTCTATTATAATTCCGCAGTTATGATTTAATCCGCAAGTTTAACTTATTGCTTGTGAACCGTATCCGTGGACTTAATCCATGCACACGTATGGTTGGCCAATTAAGGGTCGAGCTTTAAAAGCTCGGACTTACCTCGCGTCGTGACGTCTCGCTCTCTTTCACTCTTCTATTTACAAAAAAAAATTAGACTCTAATTTTCGGCATAGTGAAAAAGGGCGGGGTATTTACACGAACACCTTAACCATAGGATCTCGATCGATTGATGCTTAAAACACGAATCAAATTTAATATGGAAAGCATAAACATCATAATAATAAGACATACCCGGATCCATTGATGAAGAAGAGTGAGCTTTGATCTTCCCTTTGATATGTCGATGCCTCCTAAAGTCCAAAAACAAGGGAAAACACACACCTCAGAGTTTTTACCTCTTTCCTCCTTAGTGTCCTCTCCCCAAATTCGTGAATAGTGTTTTATGTCTTAAGTTGATGGATAATTAATAGAGAGAGACCCTTTCATAGGCAGAGGGAGGACCCCTAAGGCAATTAGAACTTTCTTTTCTACTCATCAAAATAGGAAACTAACCCCCTTTAGAACTCTCTTAATTTAGACATTCCTTATTTAAATACAATTTCTCTGGTTTAAGATCCTCTATGTGGAGCTCCAAATCTTAATGTGGGTCATGTTAAATCTTACATTCTCCCACTTGGCCCACATATATACTTCATGGGATTTAAAACATGTATATCATAAGGTGCACACGTAAACTATATTTAGCAACATAATGCGATCAACATCATAATGCTAATACTAAATAAGCCATAAGTGCGACTAATGGCAATTGCACATCATTTTACCCCAACATGTTCCCTTCCATCACTACAACACAAGTGACCTACCTAGCAAAGTCCTTAAGTGAGAGATTTTTCATAATGGTCCACATAAGTGTTGTAACGACCCGACCCAACTAGAGGGCTTAGGGCTTGACTCAGTAAGATATTGTCCACTTTGGGCCTCGCACACAGCTCAAACCCGTACGGTTTTGCATTTGGGCCAGGGCCTACGTGGCCTGGCCCAAAACGCGTTTACAAGGTCAAGGGGCTTAAACACTTAAAAACCCCATCTTTCTCATCCTCCCAACCGATGTGGGACTTTTCACTTTCCCATATCTGGTTGGGGGAAGTGGGTATCACAGTCACCCTCCCTAAAAGCCTCGAACCGTCCCCGGCTCGACCCGGTTTAGCCTGACAACTGCAGGGAAGGAGGAAAGCCCACACAGTCCGAGCATTGAACTCGGCTCTGATACCATTTTGTAACGATCCGATCCGACTAGAGGGGTTAGGGCTTGACTCAGTAAGATATTGTCCGCTTTGGGCCTCGCACACAGCTCAAACCCGCACAGTTTTTCATTTGGGCCCGGGCCCACGTGGTCCGGCCCAAAATGCGTCTTACAAGGTCAAGGGGCTTAAACACTTAAAAACCCCATCTTTCTCATCCTCCCAACCGATGTGGGACTTTTCACTTTCCCACATCTGGTTAGGGGAAGTGGGTATCACAAGTGTCATAACATAATGACTATCCCTGTTAGTGATAAAAACAAAGACACATAATGTATATACATAATCATAATAACAGGAACAAAATCAGAAACGCATACATGAATATTCAAATGTCAATTAGTGCACATTTATTCATATTTCAGTCCAAAATTCATAATTACATCATAATAGAATACGTTCAAGACTCATTCTATTAGCATTTTCCTTAAAGGTCTTTATAGGTAATCCTTTCGTCAACGGATCTACTATCATAAGTAAAGTACTTATGTGTTCAATAGACAGCATTTGTTTCTGAACTTATTCTTTTACGACAAAGTACTTCAATTTCATGTGTTTAAATCCATTCGAATACTTGTCATTCTTAGAGCAGAATACTGCTGCAGAATTATCACAGTAAATTCTCAGTGGCTTGGCAATGTTGTCGACAATTCCAAGTCCTAAGATAAAGTTCCGCAGCCACATTCCTTGAACAATGGCCTCATAGCACACCACAAATTCTATTTTCATGGTTGATGTTACAGTGATGGACTGTTTGGCGCTTTTCCATGATATTGCTCTGCCAACCATGAGGAACAAATAGCCAAACGTTGACTTTTTGCTATCAACGCAACCACCAAAATCCAAATCTGAGTAGTGAATGAGCTCAAGATTATTTGAACTCTTAAACTTGAGCATAAAGTCTTTAGTACCCTGCAGATATCTCATTACTTTATTTGCAGTTTTCCAGTGATCCATTCCAAGGTTACTTAGGTATTTGCCCAACATACAGACAGCAAAGTTAATGTCTGGTTTGGTGCAGGCCTGAGCATACATCAGGCTACCTACAACTAAGGCATAAGGGATTCCCTCCATTTGTTTATTTTCAAGTTCATTCTACGGACATTGCTTTAACTTAAATTTGTCTCCTTTTAGAATAGGAGCATCTGGATAAGAATAATTTTGCATACCGAATCTCTCTAAGATTCTTTTTATGTAACCTTTCTGAGATAACCCTAACATACCACGTGTTCTGTCATGGAATATTTCTATTCCTATCACGTAGACTGCCTCTTCCATATCTTTCATTTCAAAATTATTGAGAGAAACTTATTGGTTTCAAACATCATACCAAGATCATTAATGGCAAGCAAAATGTCATCAACGTATGATATCAGGAGGATAAACGTACTCCCACTGACCTTCAGGTATATACACCGATCAATGGTGATTTCCTTAAAACCAAAGGAGGTAATGGTATCATTGAACTTAAGGTATCATTGCCTGGAAGCTTGCTTAGGCCATAAATTGATTTGTTTAATTTTCATACCATATGTTCCTTGCCCTGTATAGAGAATCCTTTAAGTTGTTCCATATACACATCCTCATCTAAACTACCATTCAGAAATGCGGTTCTAACATCCATTTGGTGAAGCTCCAAATCATAATGAGACACCAAAGCCATAATGATTCTGAACGAGTCCTTTCTAGATACATGAGAGAAGGTCTCGTTATAATAAAGGCAATCTTTCTGAGTAAATCCTTTGGCCACAAGTCTTGCTTTATATCGTCCGATATTACTCTTAAAGTCTTGTTTGGACTTAAAGATCCACTTTCGTCCAACTTTCTTATATACATTAGGCAATTCTATTAGATCCCAGACTTCATTCTGCGGCATGGAGTTTAGTTTGTCTTTCATGGTATCTAACCACTTGCTAGAATCATCACATTCTATGGCTTCTTCATAAGTGATTGGATCCTTAATAGCCCTTGAAAATTTCTGGTGTGCTAGAACACGAGTCAAGATTTACCCTAGAGGGAGGTGAATAGGGTAATCACCAATTTTAATGTTCTTTTAAAATATTCCTGATTAATCAAATGATTTGCAGAGGATTAAATTAGATTAACGAAGTGTGTGATAAAAGAGTATGCCAAATTAAGAATAATCACAAAAGGCTAAAACACATTAAGACCAATTTATAGTGGCTCGATTAACCAACCTACATCCATTGTTGGATTCACCCAACCATGGGCTATCTCAAATTCACTAAGTGGAGAATTACACCCTCACTAATAGATTAGGACTTCCACATAATCAGTTGGTTGGGAATTTCATCCAACTCCTATCCCTCTATTTTTTATAGTAGTTCAAGAGAAAAACCAATCTCTTTAATCCACTTCACAATTATTTGAAAATAAAATCAAATCTAAGAAGCACTTACCTTGTGTGAGCTTACTTGATGTAGATGATGTGCTTCTTGTAGATTCCTTCCCAATGTGATGTTATCCAATGACGTAGATGCGCCAAATATGTGCAATCATAATCTTTGGGAGGGTTTCTAGAAAATTGGTGTAACAATTTCTATCCTAGAAAGCTTACTCTCTCTCACATAATCACAATCTAACCTTGATTGGATTATTGAATTGATTCACTAATGTTAAGTGTATGGAGAGAGGTTGGGAGAGGCTTGGGATCACTAGAAAAGCCTTAGAGTGACTCTATGTTCAAAGCTCCAACCCAACTCATAAGAGATTGAGGTATAAGTAGGAAAACAAGAAGAATCCAGAGTCATACGGGCGATGGGTCTTCATGGACGATCGATCGTGGCTTCAAAAGAGCCGTTAGAATGTTACTATTGAGGTTTGAGTGTGTTTCCATAATATACAAGCCGTACACAGACGATTGATCGTCTCCCACAGCTGATCGTTCTTGTACCAGACTATTGGTCGTGCTTCAGATAGGCACAATCAATGTATCTTCCTGAGAGCAGCCCAGAAACAGTGATTTTTGAACCCGAACAGGTCGTGCCCTGGCGACCGATCGCCGGCTCACAATTGATCATGACGACAGTTTTTTCAGCAAAACTGCACTCCACTAAAATGGTCATATCGTGGGCTCCCGAACTCCTTTTTGAGTGTTCTTGGGCTCTATGAAAATATCTTTCGATGATGTATCCAACCATGGTGGTTTTACCATTGGATTGCTGTATTTGGTTGGTTGAAAAAGTCTCACAAGTCAAGGCATTGGTCCATTTACTCTAGGTTTGCTTATGATTTACCATTGTGTATTCTCAGCCGAGGGAAGATCCTCCTAAGGTGTTGGGTTCACCCTAATGTCAACTTCAAGTCTAGCTGTTGTCCTGTCTCAGCGATCAACCCTCAACACAATAGTATCATCAAGGTTCTAGACGATCGATCGTGACCACAATATCGGTGACTGTTAGTGCCCCCAAATTCGTGACTTGTTTGAAGGCTTGCCTTGAAGAAAGAAGCTCAAGACTCATGACTCGAGTGTTGATTGAAGCATGAAGACACAATCGATCAACATGTGTATGGAAATCACAGAAGGTAATTGGCCATAAATGACCTTAGGAGGAACCCAAACCTTAGGTGGGCCATACCTAGGCTTAGACATCACATTTGGGTAATTAGTCAAGTCTAAAGTGTGTTTGACCTGAATTGGAACCCAACTCGGAAATATGAATTCAGTGTCGTGGACGACACATCATGGGTTCATATGGCAGGACGATCAATCATGGCCGTACGACCCATCATTTGGATTGTCAAGGGTTCTGGATAAATTAGACTGTCAAACATAGTTGGTCTCAGGAAGATACATTCTTACTCACAATGTAACACTGAGATGGGGCCGAGCCAATCGTGTATACGATCAATCGCCTTGGGCTTAGACTAAATCTGGACTGTCATTCACAATCATGCCTCGGACAACAGATCGTGTAGACGACCCTTCGTCTCGATACTGTGGCGACCAATCACCCACACGATCAATTGCCTAGAGCCTGAGTTGAATATCAACTGAAAAATAAAAACAAGCTCAAGCCGATTCTTTAGTCTGGCAGCGACCCTTTGTGTTGCAACACCCCAAAATTTTAAGATTTATAAATCAAGGGTGATTAGTGATTAACTGAGGTTAAGGGGACTTAATTAATTAATTAAGAGAAATTAAGTGGGATTTAAATTAAGTGATTAAAATATTTGATTTAATATTATTTATTGTGAGGAATTATTAAGTTATAAAATGAATTGATGAGATGGTGGGCCACTTGGAAAAGTGGGACCCAAGCACCATCTCCATGTGTCACCACATGCACGAGGTGCATGAGGCAACATGCCCCACACACGATTTTCTCCATTACTCGACCCTCACCCTCTCATTTCACTCACACGGAAACACCCACACTCTCAGCCTCCCACTTCATTCGCGGTAAAACCCTTTCCTCTCCCACTCCATACGGCAACTCTCTTCTCATTCCCTCTCCACCGTGCACTCTCTTCCCTCGACTCCTCCACACGATTTTTCTCTCCTTTTCTTCTCCTCCATTAGAGGAACTCAAGCAAGGAAGAAATCAAGAAGAAGGGAAGGAAAAGAGAAAAAGAAAAGAGGAAGAAACTTTGGAGAGCTTCACCTAAGGTAAATCTTTCCCTCTAAACTTAGTATTTAGGTTCAATTTAAGGTTTAGGATGATTTAGAACCAACCATAGGCAAATTTGGACTAAAGAAATAAACATTGGAAAATTTGGGGATTTTTCAGTTTTCCCCAATTCATGAAATTTGGTTTAAATCGATGATTTTGTGCATCTAATTATGAATATTAACCTCCAAAGATATGACAAATCACATAGGGAATTAATATAAGGGATTAGGTTGAGAAACCAAGACCCATGACCCACATAAGTGTGATTTCTGAGTTCAAAGAACGCAGTTCGCATATACAGAATTCTGCAGAATTCTGCAGATGACTGTCTGAAGAAGACAGGCTTCGAAACCTATCTCGGAACGTCCAAGACAAGTTCCGAAGGCTCGGTCAATCCGAAGGAACAAGTGATGTTCCGAGGACCCTCGAAAGGTATGAAGTCTTGGAACCTAGCTTGGTCGTTCCAAGGAGATTTACGAACCCTCGGAAGGTATGAAGTCTCGGAACCTGCCTCAGTTGTTCTACGGCCAAGTTCCGAGGAGACTTATGAAACCAGAAAGAAGTGACAACACTTAGAAATTTTGCTAAGTCCAAAAGAGTACCCAAGGTCTTGGAACCTGGCTTGGAAGTATGAGAAACCAAGTTCTGAGCACAACAATATAAGCTAAAAACTTGTATGTTTGAAGTGTCGAGAGAAAGTTTTGAAGTTCTGAAGTCTCGAAACCTAACTTGGAAATACAGAGCCCAAGTTCCAAGCAGACAAATGAGTCTATGTAGTTCAGACGATCCGAGGGATGACCCGGATGTTCCGAAGTTTCATAACAAGCTTCAGGAGTTCCGAAAAAGGGTGATCCAAGTTCCGAACTAGTAGTCACAAGACTATATGATCCTTAACTTCACACTCTTGTTTTTTTTAGTGCCCTGGCTTTACCGACTCCCTAAGTATGTCAACTCCATGACTCGGGAAGAAGCACTTGCTAGAAGCTTGAAGACTCAAGGTGATCAAGAGTGAAGATCATGCTCCATAAGATTGAAGCTCATCGTTATGGCAATCACAAAGTAGATATTTTGCCATAGATGACTTTCGATGGAACCCACACCGTAGGAGGACCATCTATAGGCTTAGTTGCATATGTTGGTAATGGACATAAGCAGCCTAGAGAGGAAGCTTGACAGTGAATTGGAACCCAACTTGGAAATATGTATTTGGTTTCACTGTCAGCTCAATGAGTCGTACTCACCGACCCCTTGGAGGAGATAGGACTGACTCATTGTGGTCAAAGACTGGTCGGCCAGATTGACAAAGGTTCTGGATCATAGAGCTGTCATTCTAGGTATGCCTCTGATCGAAAGTCTCATATGCACCGACCCCTCGGTGATGAACTTAATGACCCCTCATGGTCAACGACTCGTCAATGATAACTTATGAGTTCTAGTATTTCAAACTCAAGTGGGCTCTTGAGAAAACAGACATCTCGGTATCGAGAGTACCAGGACCGACCCCCTAGTAAAGGGGGGCAGGTCGTTCTGGGCAGGACAAATATTTGGACATGAAACTCTGTCTGCATGGTGTTGCCCCAGATCAAGACCCTCGTATGGACCGACCTCTCGGTTCCATGACTGTTGACCCATCGGCAACACCGACCTGTCGATCGGGAAATAATTATACTGTTGGGAGTGCATTTAATGCGCAACAGTAGGGTTGTTGAACGGTAACATTTTTAGTCACTGACCACTCGGTGCCCTCGACCTGTCAGTACATAATCGTTTCTGCAACTGGTTGTCTTCTTTATAAATACCATGCTTGTGCAACCAGTTGGCATCCTTTGGCAAATCCGTTGGACCCTCATCTTTATCAGTGGGCTTTCACAAGGGCCAACAAAAGGATCACTCACTCTCTTGTGCTTACACCTGGAAAATCTAATACAACCACTCATATGGATTGCATTTGTGAGAGAAAGAGGGGAAATGATTTGCAACTAGGATAGATATTGGTAGAACCAATTTCCTAATCACCCTGAGATTGTGATTGCTCAACGACGGCTAGAAGGTGGAGCGTCAGGATTAACTTGGGCACACATTGGGTGGATCTTAGAGAAGCACACATCAACGAGACAGAGCTACAAAGGCAAGTGCTTCTTGGTTTTAATTTTATTTAAAAAATTAATATTGTGAAAGTGGATTAAGGAGGCTTGGCTCTGGAACTACTACAAAAAATCTAGAGCATGGTGGGTGGAATTCACAGCCAGATGAATATGTGGAATTCTTATTCTACATGTGGTGGGTGAAATTCTCAGCCAAATGAGTGAAGTAGAATTCCTACTCTAATTGTGAGGGTATAATTCCCCACTTAGTAGATTTGAGGATAGCTCAAGGTTGAGCTAGTCCTAACAGTGGATGTAGGTTTTCTAGCCGAACCACTATAAATTTGGTCTTATAATGTTTGATCATTGTGTGTTTGTGTTTCAGTATTTAAGCACTCTTCTCAACACACATCACTTTGCACTTAATTATCCTTATTTATACATTGTGTACAAGCATTGATAATCAAGTAATATGCAAAAGGTTCTAAACTTAGTGTGATCTTTTAAATAACTAAAAACAACTTGTCACACTAAACAAGTCTCTTGATTCATATTGTCATTCCGCTGCACTTAAACTTTAATCAATTAAGAATTTTTTTAACACCATGGAAACTCCGATTGACTCCCCCCCCAAAACTCTGTAGGGTCAATCGTGTTCTAGCACCTAATGGAGAACTTTCAATTTGTATCAGAGCCCCGTGCGCTTCGTAAAGGATTTAACCATCCAAGTTGATCAGTGCTAGAACAATGGCTACGAGAGAAAGCCATGATATTTCCAAACCTCCATTTGTGTTGAAAAATGGAATGAAAATCTTAATTGGTTTCATCAATAAATATGTTTGGAAATAGGTTAGAAAGTGGTCTAAGCCTATGAAGGTTTTTGATAGACCTTCAACTTCCATGACCACTCAACCCAAAGACCAAATAGCTTGGACTATTGATGAAATAACTATGCACTTTAATCAAGAAAAACTAATAGCATTCATCAGTGTTGTTTCATAATATATTTTATATGATCTATAAAAGTATGTGAAACGGCAAAAGAGACTGAAAGAATTCATGAAGAATTGCCTCTTATAGCCCAATGGATGACATCACTTACCATGACCAATGTGTATAGGTGATTTCCTAAGTTCATCCCTTGAAAAAGTCCAAGTTGAATCCTCTATGTTAGGTCAAAATCTTGGTATAAAATCTGGAGTTTTGATTCACAAAGCAAAATGGGAAGGCACCCAAGATAAAAACCAGATTTTATAAAAGGCCATCACTGGATTGTGGACTTAGATTCCAAGTCTCACAGTGTTATGTTCAAATGTGTGAAGGGATACCACTGTGAGTATCACATTTGAAACATGCTTTTGGAATCACATGTGTATCTTACCTTTAATCCATGTTCTTGTTTGATTGTTGGATTGATCTAGTGTAAGATATTTGTATATACATATAGGTTTGCACTCTAGTATTGGAATATACTTATCTGATTTGATTTCATATGCCATGTGATTTGTGCATCTTTAGGAAAATGAATGTAGTTTGTGCATTACCTCACCTATAGGGTGTGTATGGTACACATATATAGTGTCGTTTCATTCAAGTTCTTAAACTTGTGAATCCCTTGTGGAATGAAACATGTTCTATGTCTTTAAATGGATTTTTGGTTTGGTATGAATTACCAAAAGTGTTGATCAAAATGATCAAATATGCTTATCTGTAATTTATTTTTGTACCATCTCTTTCCAAGGAATGAACCTCATTGGAGTATGCTTGAAAGAATGGTAGAAGCGTTTATCATGTTTTCAGTAATAACATGATAACAGTCATGGGAACTGTGTGGGTAGTGTCATACTTCATTTCCATATGCATGATTAATGTATTCAAAATGTGAAATGAATGTATGGTTTGTGTGCCTAATGTCTCATTCCAATTTCCGGTATTTTACACACTATGTGGAATGAGTGATGTTCATAGACACCTTGTCTTTGTTATAACTTGAAAATGCCGCATCTCATGACATCACACACTTGAGTAATATGTTTGAATTGGTAAATTAAAATGTGCCCAAGGTACTTGGATTGGATTGGACCTAGGAAAAGAGATCCGTAATCCATGTTTTGTGCATACTTTCAGAAGGATGTGTTGAATCTTCTAATGGAACAGAACCTGTGTGAATGTATGTATCTACATTGGTATTGAAAGGTGTATAAGCAGAGCTAGATGAACTATGAACATCGCAAGCGCACACACACACACACCCAGTCATCCTTCAATTTTAAAATCCATATCGAATGATAGACTAGTCGGAGGAAAAGACATGTCGCTGCTATTCTAAATCAGAACACTGTCTGAAAGGGGGAAAATCGAAAGGAGAGACATGTGGATACTTATCGACATGTCGACACAGACCGGTCGTTGATCACGACCTGTCTGTGAGTCAGAAAGATTAAGTTAAAAGGTCTCTTTCTGCGAAAACAACAGATTATTTCAAAATCGTCGTTCTTTCTCCCACTGAGCTCTAGTGGTTTCCCTTTTGCCTCCTGTGCCTTGTATGTATCTACACTGGTATTGATGTTAGAAACTAATAAACTGTATTCAATAAAGAGTATTATACAACTATATATAGCCTCTAGCCGACCCTAGGGTTATTACACTTCTAATCTAATCTTAACTCAAATACATCTCTTAATAGAGATTAACCCAAACTAGAATCCTAATTCTAATATATTCAACATTCCCTCTTAAACTCAAGTGGTTCATCACTTTGAGTTTACATTATTGAACAAAATAAAAAAAAACTAACAACCAAATAAATCAAGTGTCGACTGACGCCATTTAGTTGAGCGGAAGCAAATCAATGGTGAAGATGTTCTAACGAAGCCAACCAAAACTGAACCAATATTCCACGTGTGCTGTAAGTTATAAAACCGATGCTGAACATACTCTAACTCTCCCTCCTTCCATTTACTGTCCAAACACGATTGCTAATGCCAATGCCGCAAATACTAATGCCACTTCAAAGGCTAATTCCAAAGCCAACAAACGGTCAAAGTCCGAGAATGCTACAAACTCTAGAGAAAACAAGAAATCAAATCAAGAAACCAAAGCAACAAGAAATCAAATCAAGGAACCAAATCCTCCAATATGTGACTGCATACGGAGGAGACAAAGTGCCAAACGGCTGCAAAGGGTACCAAACGAATGCAAAGGGTACCAAACGAAGTCAAATCAGCCACAAAACTGGACTACAAAAGGGCTAGGTCAAAGTCCAGATACAAGACGAAGACAAGAGAGAAACAAATGCAAATCAATCGAATGAGATGATCAAATCAAAATCAATCGAGATCGGAGAAGAAGAAAGAGACCAAGAGAAACAAAAGAAAGAACCAAGGGCATTCTCACAAATTGGACTCAGATGAAGGAACAAATCAATTTTTATTTTTTTTTGGGACGAAAGCAAATTCGATACCAAGAGAAACAAAGGTGAAATAGCAGATCAGAGACAGAACAATAAATATCGATGAACAAAAAGAGAAGTGGTTGATAAAGGCATGCAGATCAACGTGATCAACGTGAATCGGCCGTGTCGAGTAGCAGGTACCGGAACCCCAAATCGCGGGCGAAGGAGTCAGCCGGAGCAGGTTAGAGACAAGTAAAGGAACCCCCAAATCGCAGGAGAAGTAGTCTGCAGAATTGGAGTTTGTCAGGGTAGATGCAGAAGGGCGCGGCACAAACGGCTAAGACTGCTGTGAGATCAGATGCGGCGAAGATCTGCAAGGCTGTAGAGGCCTGGTTCGGGCTAGGTGATTCAAAAGTTCCAGATCGATTCTCTCTCACCCCTTTCCCAAATAGCAGGGCAGATCTGAGGGACGAGACTGATAGAGGAATGCATATCAGATGTAGATCTGCATGAGAGAAATATCAGGTGCGCAGGCAGAGATCTGGGCAGGGAGGACCAGATCCGGGCAGGGCTGCAACTGGTGCGGCAGAGGCGGCGGGAGAGAACGAACGGAGACTGCAAAGTGGAAATGCAGCGTCGGGCTGGAGGACTGAGGCTCCAGATCTGGGTTTGGGCGATGTTGCAGAAGCTTTAGATCAAGCGGTGGCAACGACTGAGAAGAAGGGCAGGCGAGAGAGAACAAAAGGCGAAGAAGGCAGCAGAGGATCCGTTGGGAGGCAAGGCGATGGGTTGCAGGAACTGACAATGGGCAAGATCTTTGTCTCTGCAGATCTGAGAGATTTGGGTGTGTGAACAGCATGTGTAAAAGGCGGGGGCTGTGGAGATCCACAAATAGGGAAAGAGCAGGCGAAGATGCTGGTGGCTCAGATCTGAAACCGGAGAGGCAGAAGGCCGAGAAACTAGGAACGGATCTGGGTGTGGCTGGCGGACAGCGGTGGCAAGCTGTAAATCTGGTTCAAGTGACGAACAGATCTGAGGGAAAAAATGTGGTGTTCGGCTGAGCTGCTTCAAATTTGGCCTTGGTGCAAATAGAGACTATGTTTGGGGTCAAAGCAGGGAGAGACGACAGATCTGAGAGGCATATCTAGATGAAACAAGTGATGCACGGACGGTGGGCTTCAGGCGATGGCAGACGAGCAAAGAAGGGCTTCTCCAAATACTGCTACAGATCGGAGAAGGGTTTGGAAATCAGGCGGACGCTTGAGAGGCTGCAGGTTCTTGGCGGGAAGACTTTGAGATAGCCAAATACGAAGCTAGAGTCGTTGCTGTGTCCCCTCCCCTCCCTCTGCCAGACGTGTCTGCCGTGGTAGAGGGAGAGAAGAAAAACTCTCGTTGAAACCTACTTAGGATCATGGTTTGGCTGATACCATGTTAGAAACTAATAAACTTTATTCAATAAAGAGTACTACACAACTATATAGCCTCTAGCCGACCCTAGGGCTATTACACTTCTAATCTAATCTTAACTCAAATACATCTCTTAATAGAGATTAACCCAAACTAGAATCCTAATTCTAATATATTCAACAATTGAAAGGTGTATAAGCAGAGCTAGATGAACTATGAACATCGCAGGCGCGCACACACACACACCCCCAGTCATCCTTCAATTTTAAAATCCAGATTGAAGGATAGACTAGTCAGAGGAAAAGACATGTCGCTACTGTTCTAAATTAGAACATTGTCTGAAAGGGGGAAAATTGAAAGGAGACACATGTCGATACTTATCGACATGTCGACACAGACTGGTTGTTGGTCACGACCTGTCTGTGAGTCAGAAAGATTAAGTTAAAAGGTCTCTTTCTGCGAAAACGATAAATTATTTTAAAATCTCCGTTCTTTCTCCTCCTAAGCTCTGGCGATTTCTCTTTTGCCTCCAGTGCCCTAGACCAGTCAATAGGACATCTCGGAGTGAAATCTCAGTCAGAAAATCATAGGGTTTTTGCTTCTCTCACTCCAAAAGCAAGGGTGCCACAATGTTTGTGAGATTTAGTGGTCGGGTAAGCCTTAGTCATCAACTTCTCTCCCTCCGATCACTAGTTGAGGAGTTCTTCCCAAGCAACCATGTCAAAAAGGGAGGCTGCTAAGTTCGTTCTTTGAACCACTGGAAAAATCCCTGAGTCCAGCTCCCATTCCCTTAGGAGATCACCTAGGTTCGTGCAGGCTGTCCCCGAACCTAGCTCTGCTGGCTCTACTTCTAAGAGTACCCCTCACAGAAAATCCTTACCCCTAGGACTGGATTCAACCAGTCGGTATCATCTCAGATCTCAATCTGGACAAAACTTGAGGACCAGAGCAGAAGTGTTTCTATTGTGGACAATTCTGATGAGGATGAAGGGGTAAATGTCAAGGATACTGGTTGCTCTGAGTCTAGTAATGCCCACTTTTTCAGTAATCTTGATGTAGAACAAGGAAGTGGTGAAGCAAAACCACCTGTATCACAACCTCTGGCTCGATTTGTCTGCAAAACCGAAGTACGTGTATCTCAAATAGAGGAGCAGCTGGACGCACTAGATAGATGTGTGGAAAATATAGCTCAGAGAGTTCATGACTACTATCTTGCCCTGCGTCGTCTTCTCTCCCGACGTATTGACCCTTCTTCTCCATCATCACCTTCTCAGGATGGCTCTACTTAGGATAGTTTTTCACATTCTACTTGATATGAAAAACTATATAGTTTTGGCATTTTATCTAAGCATCCATGATGTTCCCATCCAAAGCCATATGTAATGCACATTTTGTCTATCAATGAAATGATATAGTTTAATTTATTGTGTGTGCTAATTTGATAGAATGCCTTCTATCTCATGTCTATTGTTAACATGGATTTTGTTAAATAGACTAACATGCAGGTTTGAATGAGTTGGTTTTGTATTGGCATGTTAGGGAGATAGGGATCAGGCTGTGATGTTGCACACATCCTTGAAGTTTAAGAGAGCACAAAATATGTGTTGTTTAGCGTTTGTCACTAGGTCATGACAGTGGAAGGAAGAAGGTTGATGAAAGATTGAAAGAAAGCTTGGAGGAAAATAAACTTAGATGCAGCTAAGTTTATGGGGGAGATGAGTCGAACAAGCTAGTGAAGATAGCTGTGAGAATGGGGGAGAAGACTCCAAAAATGGAAGCTAATTAAGTTCGTTTGACCCCATTGAGAGAATACATTTAAGACAACATAACTCTTAAAGGGAAAGAAAAACTAAAACAATAATGCAATGGCAATTTGCATTGTACTGTTGGGGAGATCAATGCTTGAATGCATGAAAAACGTGAATTGATCAATGGAGAGTAAACGAATTGGAAGTGAACTTATGGAAGCACTAAATGCAAGAAACATGGGGGAGTGCTTGAAATCCAAATCCTTCAAAATGGAGGGGAACTTGATGTTTGTCTACTAATCTTTATCCATTATATGACAAAATGGGGGAAAATCAGTAGAAGATATAAGACATCAAAACCAATTATGGGGAGTAATTGCTTAAAACAGAAATAAGCCTAAGTGTTTGGGCTTCTAGAAAGAGAGAGCCACAAAGGGGATGAATATAAAAAAGCCAATAGACATAGGGGAATGTCTATGCTTGGAGCTTGGGAGATCAAACTAAAGAAGATTGGGGGAGCAAATCTTCTCAACACTGTTAGCTTGGATAAGCTTGGTGATAAGCTTAAGCTATGGGTAGTGTTGGTTTCTAGGAAATCATTGCTGTATGGGGGAGAATGAATGCTAATCTAGTTTAGTCCATGGATCCATATTTATGTTTTGGGACTAACAGCTCTAATGAATTTCTAGTGTTGCTTACTTAATGTGCTTGAACAGGAAAATATGAAATGAAGAAAGCTGAACAAGAATATGCGAAGATCATTGTCTTGTTTTCCATTTGAATATGTACATGTAATCTATGTAATATTTTTGTATTCAAATGTGATGCAATGAAGGGTGGACTTGTAATTGGGTTAGCTTATAGATTTTGTTATGAAATTGACAAAGGGGGAGATTGTTAGTGCCCTGGCTTTGCCGAGTCCTTAAGTCTGTCAATTCCATGTCTCGAGAAGAAGCACTTGCTAGAAGCTTGAAGACTCAAGGTGATCAAGAGTGAAAATCATACTCCATCAGATTGAAGCTCATCGTTATGGCAATCACAAAATAGGTATTTGGCCATAGATGACTTTAGTGGAACCCACACCTTAGGAGGGCCATCCCTAAGCTTAGTTGCATATGTTGGTAATGGACACAAGAAGCCTAGAGAGGAAGCTTGACAATGAATTGGAACCCAACTTGGAAAAATGTATTTGGTTTCACTGTCAGCTCGACTAGTCGTTCTCACTGACCCCTCAGTAGAGACAGGATCAACCCATCATGGTCAAAGACTGGGTATGTCTCTGATCGAGAGTCTTGTATGCACCGAACCCTCAGTGATGAACGTAACGACCCCTCGTGGTCAACGACTCGTCGATGCTAACTTATGAGTTCTAGTCTTTGAAACTCAAGTGGTCTTTCGAGAAAATAGTCATCTCAGTATCAAGAGTACCAGAACTGACCCCTCGGTAAAGGGCGACAGGTCGTTCTGGGCAGGACAAGTTTCGAGACATGAAACTCTGTCTACATGGTGTTGCCCCAGATCGAGACCCTCTTATGGACCGACCTCTCGGTGCCATGACTGTTAACTCATCAGTGACACCGACCTGTCGATCGAGAAAGAATTATACCGTTGGTAGTGCATTTAATGCGCAGTGGTCGGGTTGTTGAACGGTAATATTTTTAGTCACCAGTCCCTCAGTACGCCCGACCTCTCAGTACATAATCGTTTCTACAACTGGTTGTCTTCTTTATAAATACCATGCTTGTGCAACCAGTTGGCATCCTTTGGCAAATCCGTTGGACCCTCATCTTTATCAGTGGGCTTACACAAGGGCCAACAAAAGGATCACTCACTCTCTTGTGCTTACACTTGGAAAATCTAATACAACCACTCATATGGATTGAGTTTGTGAGAGAAAGAGAGGAAATGATATGCAACTAGGATAGATATTGGTAGAACCAATTTCCTACTCACCCTGAGATTGTAATTGCTCAACGACTGCTAGAAGGCGGAGCGTCAGGATTAACTTGGGCACACATTGGGTGGATCTTAGAGAAACACACATCAACGAGATAGAGCTACAAAGGCAAGTGCTTCTTGGTTTTAATTTTATTTAAAACTTTTATACTTGTGAAAGTGGATTAGGAGGCTTGGCTCTGGAACTACTACAAAAAATCTAGAGCGTGGTGGGTGGAATTCACAGCCAGATGAATAGGTGGAATTCTTATTCCACATGTGGTAGGGTGAAATTCCCAGCCAAATGAGTGAGGTAGAATTCCTATTCTAATTGTGAGGGTATAATTCCCCACTTAGTAGATTTGAGGATAGCTCAAGGTTGAGCTAGTCCTAACAGTGGATGTAGGTTTGCTAACCGAACCACTATAAATTTGGTCTTATGGTGTTTGATCATTGTGTGTTTGTGTTTCAGTATTTAAGCACTCTTCTCAACACACATCACTTTGCATTTGATTATCCTTATTTATACATTGTGCACAAGCATTGATAATCAAGCAATATGCAAAGGGTTCTAAACTTAGTGTGATCTTTTAAATAATTAAAAATAACTTATCAGACTAAACAAATCTCTTGATTAATACGCTGTACTTAAACTTTAATCAATCAAGAAATTTGTAAACACTATGGAAACTGGGATTGAACTATTTCCCCCCCCCCCCCCCCCCCCTCTCTCCTCTCGGGTCAATCGTTTTCTAGCACCGAATGGAGAACTTTCAGTGTTGATCATAAATGTTGGGATTAATAAGACACCATTAACCTTCTCCAAGTCTGACCTCCTAAATGGGAATTAATAAAAGTGATAAATATTAGATTTGGAAAACAAAGACATAAACTAATATGTGACTTATTGTATATTGATTCGTGGAAATAATCAGAGGACCGAAAGGTGATTTAGGAGTCTTACCTACCACATTGTAGTACACTCCTTCGCTGAATTTCATCGATCAAGTAGGTTTTCCTACCTCTTTGAAGTGCCAAGTGATTACTAAATGTATATTCGAATTATAAATTGATTTGAATGCATGATTTGATGAGGATTTGGTAAAGTGTACTTTTGAATACGATGTATTTTGTATATTCTCAAATGAATCTAATTTATAATTCCATAGACATGAAATTCATGCATTTGCATGGGATGGGAAAGCATGAGACCAAGGTAAAGGGACGACATACTTTGCTCAGAAATATTTAGATATGTATGAAATGTTAAACCATTGTATATGGCCGCGTCTATGGGTTACAGAAATTATGGCATGTTAATTGGGCAGAAAGCTCCAGGGTCAGAAGAAGTCCCGAAACTTGTGCAAGAGTATGGGTGTGTAGCACTCCCCCGTAGTCCCAATTAAATGCTAGTATTGAGTAGTAGCTCCCAGCTGGTGCCACTGGAAAGCTACGGACAAAAAAATGGCCAATGTTCATAACCATTGAATGAGAATGAAATATTGATCAATGCATGGTATGAGAAGGGGGTGCATCAATTCATGTCACCTATGGCATAGTACATCATGATGATTTCTAACTGCATTTAAAACAATTTATGATTCTGATTTGTATGAAATGAGTATGAAATTAACTTGAATGATTTCTTAGTATGAATTATGAAATGATTTTGAAATGTAAGATGGGGCACTGATTTTCAAAATGAGAAGTATACTATTGCTTAAATACATATGATTTGTTTTCTGTATATATTACATTACATGTTGGTACCCACTTGATGGGAATTCCTACTGGGCGTGTGACTAAGCTCACAATTCTTTCCCTTTTTTAGAAACTACTGCAGGAAAAGAGAAAGGCGATGAGGCCAGGCCAAGCAGTAGTCAGGCATAATTGGCAATGAAAGCAAAAGAAAGAGCTCTGACAGTCATACAGTTTGATATTTTGGAGATAGAAGATGACTTCATTCATTTTGTCCATAATTTAAGAGAATGTATTTTTTTAATGAGTTATGTGAATGGAAATGTAATCAATGATGCATAAACTCCTAGATGATTGTGTTAGACTTTTTATTTGACATTTTACTTACATGAGATCCTTATACTTTGCTTTGGAGTGTAAACGATTATCTTTCAAATGTATCAAATGTTATGTATATGCTTATGAAGGTTTTATGTTTTTGTGTTGCAAATGTTAAAATGGGCTCTATCTATGCGCACACACTAGTTGGGCCAGTCGAGGGTTGGGCCTTCAGACTCAGGACTCGGACTCGGCTCGCATCATGGCGCTCTACCCCCCTCTCTCCCCACTCAAATATCCTTATTATATTACTCTGGTCATAGTGGGAGAGGGAGGGGTGTAACATGTGTGGTATAGCACGATCAGTTGGTCATATGACCCACAGCCAGTACAAGGCAATAACATGTCGGGTACACCACCCGTTGCCCTGGGTTCGGGTGAGGTTTGTCGTGACAAAGGACTGTCATGACAGGATAAACTCAGGCCGATACGATCGCCAACCCATGATATGTTATCCGAAAAATAGACAATCAGTCGTGTACACAACCCATCGTGTGGTTATCGTTTTGTTACCGTTACTGTACATTTAATGCTCAACAGTTAGGTTGGTGAGAAGGATTTCAAACATGAACGATCCATCGCCAGTACACGATCGATCATGTGTATTGGGGTATTGAAATTTATTGTGTTGCCTACAAATTACAAACATTATTTTTAGAGTTGGTAGATGAGTGAATAGCAATTAATTGAGCCATCTACCAGTGAGGAAATCTCCCAAGAATTAAAGGAAAATTTTCTAGGCTTATTCTCTCTTGGCAAATCAAAAGTAAAGCATTCAAGTATCCAATCCCTTGTGATTGAGATTAAGTGAGAAGGATTAAGCCATAGCTCTAGGATAGATATTGAGAACCCAATCTTCTAGAGAGTCTACCCAAGGATTGTGATTTTTTTACACGGCGGATCGTCCTCGATGTCGGGATTGTATGAGTAAAGATTGGATGGATCATTGGAAAGCACACATCTTCATTTCAAATGGCTTCAAAGGCAAGTGCTTTCTTAGTTTAGATTTTTCCTTAAAAATCATATTATTGTGAAGTGGATTAAAGAGTTAATTTTTCTCTTGAACCACTATAAAAAATAATGGGATAGGAATTGGATGAAAGTCCCAATGAATTGGATAGGTGGAAGTCTTATTCTATTGTGTTGGTGTAATTCTAATGCTTAGTGAATTTGGAGATAGCTCAAGGTTAAGCGAGTCTCTACAGTGGATGTAGGTTGTCTAACCGAACCACTATAAATCATGTGTATTGTTCTTATGTGATTGATTGTTTATCTTGTACACATTGCACTACACACACTCTTGATTAATTGTTTTAATTCCTCATGTTATTAATCAAGAAACTTTTAAAAGGCCATAATTAGGGATTATCCTATTCACCCCCTATAAGAATAATCCGGTTTTAAGCACTGAAGGGAACTTTCAAAGGTATCAAAGCCTCGTGCTCATTTACAAGACTTAATCGTCTAAGTGATCTAACTATACTTCTTGGAAAGCAAAGATGAAAAGCTTTTTCATCTCCATCGATGCATCCGTATAGGATTCGGTGTGTATCGGTTGGTCACATCCCGTGGTCGAGAAAGTGGATGTAACGCCCCGCCCTCTCCTAGAAATCAGAGTCTAATTTTTTTTAAAAAAATTAATAATAAAGTAACATCGGCAGAGAGCGGGCGGCGTCAAGACGCGAGCTAAGTTCGACTACCCAAGTCCGACCCTTAACTGGCTACCCATGTGTGCGTGGACTAAACCCACGATAACAAACCACACATGGAACTAAACAATGTCATGAGGAATAAACTAGACTAACGACGAATTAGTTTGAACAGATAGCAAGTACAAGTCATACTTTTCAGTTTACTTAAACCAAATTAAGATTCATCAATGCATACTCAAACCATAGCAAACAACTACATTATTACATGTCCATAATAAAGTATTCAAATAACAGCAATTATAAATCCATTCCAGCACTCAAGCATTTACGCTTGGCTCCCCTCTAGGTCATCAACATTCTCTTTCCCCTTCCTTGTTCCTGCATACTCCTCTGATGATAGAATTAGGGCGTTAGATCAACGCGCCCAATAGGTTCCCGATCAGGGTTACCACATGGTTAGCTTATAAAACATGCATATGTATCATAGTACATGATAATCAATAAAACATCTGAAAACGAATACTATGTATATGCACATGTAATGAGTCCTACCCATCACAAGTCTACATAGCCATTATCTCAAGAAACTCTTACGTCAAGATATTCCGGAGTAGTCCTCATTTCCTCCGGATGGGTAAGCCAGAGTAATCCACATTTCCTCTGGGTATGGTGCTTATGTCAAGTTAATCCAGAGTAATCCTCATTTCCTCTGGATAGGATACTTATCATTATGTTGTTCCATTTCCATCACCCCATGACATGCATGAGATGTCAATGCATTGTATATCATTTGTAAATACATAACTCATCATTCAAAACCACATTTGAAACATAATAACAAATACAACATATCTCATAAAAACATGATAAAACCAAATCATATTTGTGGTTACAAGTAGGTAGGGAAACCTACTGAAGATTCACTTCAGTGTTCGATCTTTCTTAATCGTCACCCGTTCACAACTCGTACGCCGTTCTCGTAAGTCTCGATACCTTATTTTCATAGCAGCAAATCAAACATTCATTATGTAATTCCAACTTGGTCTAAGTCCCAAAAATGCACTATGTGGGGTTCGGCCATACCCCATGGCCGAACCTCACCTATTTACAATTTTGCCACTCTTTCATATGATTACAACCCTACACTTAAACCATAACTTCAAATAAACCTTGGTAGGGTTCGGCCATACTACATGGCCGAATCATACGACCTTGAGTTTTGACTCATAAGTCCATTCTTTTGATCATTTCATCTTTGAACTTTTCCTCCATATTTACCATTATGCCATTGAGACTAACCTTTTCCTTAAACATCAATAACCAAAACTAAACCGTCTTGGTGGGGTTCGACCATACACATGGCCAAGCCTGTCATCTTTATTTGATGCCTTTAAATCATTCATTCACACATCTTTAATCATATAATTAGCTACACATTAAGGCCACCAATGACCCTTAGTGGGGTTCGGCCATACACATGGCCGAACCTCACCAATCTGGTTTTTGTCCCCACTTTCCATCTTATATCATGGTTGATTAACTTAGTATTAAATCCATAACTAAACCTAGGTAAAAGCATAAAACAAATCATAGATTCCAATAGGATTTAATCCAAACATACCATCCAAAAACAGTCCATGGGGTTCAGCCATACACATGGCCGAACCCAATGGTTCTCTTGATTCAATTAGTCCATGATCTATCCCTGATTTAAATCAGTAACTTAACCATAATATTACCATGGTTCAGACATATATTGGCCGACCAAAATCAGTAAATTATCTTCATGTAAATCACATAAAAACCCCATGGTAATGTATGGTTTTTATCTCTCAAAACCATCACCATTAACCATAAAATTGGCACACCATTTCATGGGGTTCGGCCATGCTCATTGGCTGAACGCTATGGCCTTTGGTTTGAACCTCTTAAACATTCATCATATGTCTAATCTAATCATCCAATAGTAAATCATTTGCATGGGTTTAACTTACAAAAACCATCAAAATTCCAACATCATTTCATGGGGTTCGGCCATCTTGAACCCTTTCATCATTTAATAACCAAGGTTTTAGACCCATGATACATTCAGCCATTCATGACATCCGAATCCATGTTTTAAACCTTTTTAAAACATGCATTTTAAGTCTAATAAAAACATCTAAAACAGTCCCACAATTTCATGGTTTCATGTTTCAAAGACCATCAAAACCAACCAAATATTTCCATGGGGTTCGGCCCTCCAAGGTGGCCGAACCCAATGATCCCTTTTATAATTTTTAAACCTCAATTACCCAAGGTTTTAAACCTTGATGCATTCGGCCATACCTATGGCCCAAAACATGTTCCATCTTATTAAACAAAATACCCATGGGAATACTTACCAAATTCCAAGCTTTTCTTCTTGCCTTTGCTCTTTACTTCCTATCTTTCTTAGCCTCCCTTCCTTTAGCTGGTTTATGCTTGATCAATTTGTGCGAACAACACTGCTGGTTCAACCAAGAGAAAGAGTTTGGAGAGAGGGAGAGAGATGGGGATTCTTAAGATTTTCAATGTGAAAATCGGCCAAATGGGGTGGTCTATCACTTTTGTAATTCAGCCACTTAATCCATTCATTTCCCTCATAAACTCTTGCTCATTTCAATGAGACACCTGCTGCCAGCCAAAGCACCCGTTGGCACTAACCAATGTAACCATTCAGCTCCCCATGTAACTCATCCAATTCTCATCCATTTACATTAAAAATTTAGCATGGAAATCACCATAACAAGTCCCCAATGTGTGGGACTTGTTTTGGTTTGTTTGAGACCAAAAACAACTCCTCATATTCCACTTAACTCACTGAATTTACAGACCCTTTGATTTCAATTTTTGACTCACCTAACTCAATGGCTTAACTCACCACATTAAATACCATACATTAATCACACTTGAGTCAACTCATTTCTTAATTCAAAACCAACTCAATTCAGTCCCACTCAACCTGATTTGACTCACCATTGAGCTCATTTGAAGGCCCACACGGTCAGCCGTGGTCAAACTTGGTCAACCCGACCCCATTGGGTCCCCATTTAGCTCCTTGACCCGTTTTGACAACATGACCCATTTATGGGCTAATTTTGCCATTTTTAAATGGTTTTCACTTGTGCATCAAGCCTACCCATTTTTGTTCCACTTGATTTCCAATCAATTTAGCTTAACCCCATTAAATTTGGGCTCACCCAATGGTCTAATAAGTCCATTTGACCGATTGGGTCCAATTGGGTCCTATGACCCAATTAACCATATTGACCCAAATTTATGTACATTACCTATCCAATCAAATTTGACATTTACAAAGTGCTCATAGGGTCTTAATTTGAGCAATGAGCCCCACCATTTTCTCATTTAACATCATAATTAATAAATTTACCAATCCAGGGGCATTTTCGTAATTATCCATCTTATTGAGAAATTGGGGTACTACAGTGGATACGGCTACCACTTCTAGGTCCATTGAAGCTAAAAGCCTTCTCTACATGGACCAAGGAAGAAAGAGCCTCACGTACGGCTAATGGTAGAGCACTTAATGCCTTAAATTGTGCACTCTCACCCAACAAACACAGAAGGGTTATGATGTATGAGACCGCACAAGAGGCATGGGAAAATCTTGAGAGAACCCACGAATGCACATCCGTTGTAAAGAGATCAAAGATTTAATTATTGGAAGCTCAATTTGATGCCTTGAACATGAAGGAAGAAGAAACCTTCATGGAATTCTACTCTAGAGATAGTGACATTGTCAACTCTATGTGGGCTCTCGGTGAAAGAATTCCCGTGCAAAGGTGTGCACAAATATTCTTAGAAATCTTGCCAAGAGGTTTGAATCCAAAAAGGTGGCAATTCAAGAATATCAGGAATGTGGCCCAAATGAAAATTGATGATTTGGTTGCCTCTCTTCAAACCTTTGAACTTAACCTTGAACCTTCAACAATAGAAAAGCTTATTGCCTTGAAATCTTCTGTCAATCTTCCAATGATTAAAGAAAAGAACCGGTATTGGAATATGGAGACCCTAGTGAAGAAATGACTTTAATAACTAAATGATACTTAAAAAATTATAAAAGGTTCAATAAAATGAGAAAATTTAAAAAGGGTGAACCAAGTGAAAAATTCCCTAAAAGACATGAACCTCATGGGTGAGAGAGAGAGGAAAAAGAAATCCAAGGAACAAGAATGTTTCAATTGTGGTGGGAGAGGACATTACTCAAATGTATGTCCATCGAAAAAACCCAAGAAGGTTATAAATGCCACATATGAGGACACCTCGGAATCGGAAAGTGATTCGAATGAGGAACCTCAAGTCAAGGATGAAACGCAAAAGAACTTCATCGCTTCCATTTTTTGGAAATGAGGAAGCACAACGGCGGATATTGAAAGTGATAGCGATGAAGATGATGATCTTCAATCCTCTTTCATTGCCTTGTACTTGGAGAGTGAACAATTGGCTAAGAAGCTAGATAATGCTAAACTTGAAAAATAAAAATTTAACAAGCCAATTAAAGGATGTTAAAGTTGAAAACTCACTCCTCATATCTCAATTAAAAACCTCTAATGATGAAATGGTTAAGTTAAAAGACAATGAGAAAGCACTTAAGGATGAAATGGAAATTCATTGCAAAGATGTAGAAAACCTTTGGGAAATGAAAGGTAATCTTGAAGTGGAAGTGAGGAAGCTCACTCATGAATTAAAGGAACTTAAAAAACACAAAGAAAAGTTCCAAGATAATTTACCCAAGGAGAAGAAAGATTAGAAAGATTGTTAAACCGGGTAAAAAATTTGGTGATAGATCGAGTCTTGGTTCCTCATTGGAAACCAATGGATCTATTGTACCAAAGGGTGTTTGTGAGGGGTAATGTTACTAGGACTCCCAAAGGGAAATGCTTTTATTGTCATAAGGTTGGACATTTCAAGCTTGAATAGCAACCTTAGAAAGAGACACATGGAAAATAAAACCCTTAGGTTAAAGACACCCAGCAAACCTTAATAAAAAACCTAAAATGCATCCACCAAACCCTAATGTTAGGAGACCCCCAAGGAAAGTAGACTCAAGGCGAGACTCCTTGTTAAGACAACTTGACCAAGTCTAGAAGGAGTTGAGGTATCATATGTTTGGACCCCCAAGGTATGCCCAAGGGAATGTGTATGAGAGACCAAACTCAACCATTTGGGTACCTAGAAGATAGACCACCATCTAATCATGTTTTGTCTTGGTTTATGATTCAAATTCATATCTTAAACCAACTCAAATTGAACTCTAGTGACAAGTGAGTTCAAGTAGCTTGGTGACTACAAGCTTAGGACTATACTCTTCCTGGCTATAGCGTTAGTCTTTCTTGGAAAACCATACATTCCTTGAAAATTAGATTTTCAAGAGGAATATTTTTGTTCATTATGTTTAACAAGGTATAATGTTTGCATAGTTGAATCTGTGTATGGTTTGTTGTCTTGAAATTGCTTGGATTTGATCAAATGAGTTTAGGTTTGACATATGCTTTTGAATTTGATCAATTGCAAGTTGTTTTTATGGAATATGTTTTGCTTATCATGATGAATATGATTTGTGTATACCATGCATTTTGTCAAAAATCAATTGGGAAGATTGAAAAACAAAATCAAAATTTAGGAAGAAAAACTAGTCTCTGGTATGGCGACTAATCGCCAAGTGGCGATGTGTCGGCAGAAATGCAGTAGGGGTCTTAGGGATAAAATCCAGGTCTGTGTCTTAGCAACTGATCTCCAACAGACGACGGATCGGCGATGCGACCAATCACTAGGATAATTAATCGTCTTTGTCGGGGGAAAGTCTTTAAGTCAAAATCCTATGCGATTTGGGGTTTTTCATTCCTCCTTCTCAGCTACTCTTCTTCTCCAAACCCTCTGAAATCCGACGAAAGGATCGTGACCTAGACTTCCAGATTCGATCGTTCGAGTGACCATTCATCGATTCACTCCAAAGAAAAGCTTCATCTCTCGTTTGTGCGTTATCCTCTCACTGTTTTTCAGTCTTCTTTCAACTCGGGTAAGGCTCTATCCTCTTGCATTTTTATTTCATCTAGTGTGTATTTGAAGAAGTAGAGAAAAATGCCAAGGATGAAGCTACCTTCCATGTTTGTCACTCCAGAAATTGAGGAAGAACCCACTAGATCTTATCCTCCAGCAAAAAGAGCTAAACCCAGGCATGTGAGAGAAAATCCAAGACCTAAGCCCTCTAAAATTTCCTTTGAGGACACAACCACTCCTCGAAATCAACAGAGTCCTGGGTTTCTATTCAAGTAAAAGACCAAGAAAACTCCATCTCCCCAGAAAAAATCTTCCAAACTAACCCCTAGAAGGCCAAGTGGAGTGAGCAATAGGGAGCCTACCTCTCTAGTTCAACCCCGTGTAGAAAAAGTGAGTGGAAAAGGGAAAGCTCAAAAGGAACCCACTCCCCAACAAAATCAAGCAGTGATGAGGATAAACATGTTGGTAGACCTGCTACTATTGGTGAAGGGAGTCAGAGAAAAGGAAGTGTGGAAGAACAAAGAACCTCTGCAACTGAGAATGTACATATGGGTGTTGATCAGGGAGGTGATCAAAATAGAGAAGAAGATGAAAATGAAGAGGAAGGAGAAGTTGTTGATCCAAGGGATCAATGGGTAAGATATGAATATGTTGAGGTCAGTGAAGAAGATGAAGAGGATTATGGTGCCCCCTCTCGAGCCATATCCCTACTTTGCCAAACTCAACATTGAAAGGATGGTTGATGCTAAGTTGTTTGAAAAAAATTGTGTTCTTAGGCACCTCAGGAAGGCAGGGTGGATGAGCCTTATTAAGTGGGGTGGAAAAATGTATTCCCAGAAAGGCTAAGAGGATATTTTGCTCGACCAAAATCCATCAAGAAGAACCAAATTGGCTTAGGTTGTATTTCCTCAACTATGAGCCTGTAGACTTTGGTCCTCCCTTGGTTGTAGAACTACTTGATATACCCATGGTCCAGGATGGATACTTTCCCATTGTAGATGACAAGGTTGAGACGAGGGAGAAGGACAAACAAAAATATATGAACAAGTTTTGTGAAAAAAAGGAAGAAAGTGATTTGGCTCATGAAAGCCGATATGTTTCCTGAGTACAGGCTACTGCATCTATTCTTTTGTTCGAATGTCAATCCCAGGCATGGGAATATGGGTGATTTGAACCAGTTCATGTTGGTTTGGTTCATATGTATGCAGTTTTGACAGGAAAAAGTTTTATTTGCCTACTCTCATGTGCCAAGCAATGCTCAAATACCTCAATTCTTCCATGTCGAGTCATCCTCCTTTTTGCTACCTCATGTATAGGATAGCATTGCATTTTGGAGTGAAGCCCTACAAGGATGATGTTCCCAAGGTCCTTCGACCAATCGTTGCTATAACAATCAGAAAGTCTCTGGGAAAGACTATATATGAACAGATTATTGGCTCAGCACCAACTCCCTCCTCTCTAGTCCCTGCAAGAGAAACAGAAGCAGTAGAGGACGCAGATGAAGAATATGGGGTCGACACTGTCAGTTGAAGGTTCCTCGAGGATCTCCTTCAAGATCTTGAAGACAGGCAATTTGCAAGGCATAGTGCCTTGGAAGCCAAGTTTGATGCCTTGGCAACCTATGTGAAGGAATCCATCCAGAGCTTCCTCTCCACCATGTCCTGCAGCAAGGATGACACTGCTCCTCATCGCTCCTCCTCCCCTCCAGTTGGCCCTGCTTAGGATAGTTTTTCTTATATATTTTTTTGGAATGTAATTATTAAAACCTCTTTTTGCTTGGAATGATTTTATGAATCAATGCAATGGTTTTGTTTAATCTCTCTCGTTGTTATATGATGCCATGGTTATTACTTGTTGTTGTTTATGTGTATTGAATGGTTTATTTTCGATATGAATGCATGAATGTTTTGATGGCTTGAATGGCATGTATGTTTGGCTATGAAGTTTTGAGAAGCACAAAATATGTGTTTGTTTAGCCTTTGTCAATTATTGACAAAATGGGCAAGCTTAACTTAGCTTGGAGTATGTGGGAGTTGCATTGAAATGCATGAGTTGCATTGGAGTTTGGGACTTAAAACTCAAGAAATAATGGGGGAGAAAAACTTGAAAACCATGTAGCTTGGAAAGCTTGGCAATAAGCTTGAGCTATGTGAAGTAGTTTTGGTGTTTAGAAACTCATGAAGTATGGGGGAGTTTGTACGGTTAGTCGATGGATACATTTTTTATGTTTGGACTAACATAAACTAGCTTCTATGTTGTTTGCTCATATGTGTTAGCATGTATTTTTGAAAATAGAGCAAGCTGAGCAAGAATGTGAAGTCAAGTTATGTCCAATTGTCATTTGATGTACATTGTATAATGTGTTGTAATTTGTAATTCAAATGATGTATAATTGGAGTGGGTTGTATATTGAGTCTGTATTTGTTCAGCTTCTAGGTTTTGTCATGAATTGACAAAGGGGGAGATTGTTAGTGCCCCGACTTGCCGAGTCACCTGTTTGTCAAATTCATGACTTATGTGAAGGCTTGCCTTGAAGTAAAGAAGCTCAAGACTCAAGACTCAAGTGTTGATTGAAGTATGAAGACTCAATCGATCAATATATGTATGGCAATCACATAAGGTAATTGGTCATAGATGACCTTAGGAGGAACCCAAACCTTAGGTGGACCATACCTAGGCTTAGACATCACATTTGGGTAATTAATCAAGCCTAAAGTGTGTTTGACATGAATTGAACCCAACTTGGAAATATAAATTCACTATCGTGGATGACACATCGTGTCAGTGACACATCGCCATATGGCAGGACTGATCAATCGTGGTCATACAACCCATCGTCTAGATTGTCAAGGGTTCTAGATAAAATGGATTATCCAACATAGTTGGTCTCAGGACGACACATTCTTGCTCACGATGTATTACTGAGACAGGGCCGATCCAATCGTGTATACGATCGATCGCCCTGGCTTAGACCAAATCTGTATTGTGATTCACAGTCATTCCTCGGACAGCAGATCATGCAGACGACCTTCATCAGGATACCGTGGCGACCAATCGCCCACACGATCAATCGCCTAGAGCCTATGTTGAATATCGACTACAAAATACAAACAGGCTCAAGCTGATTCTTTCATTTGGTTGCGAACCCTTGTGTGGTATAGCATGATCAGTTGGTCATACGACCCATCGCCAGTACAGGGCAATAACACATTGAGTGAGGTTTGTCTTGACAAAGGATTGTCATGACAAGATAACCTCAGGCCGATACGATCGCCAACCCACGATATGTTATCTGAAACATGGACGATCAGTCATGTGCACGACCCATCGCGTGGTTACCATTTTGTTACCGTTAGTGTGCATTTAATGCTCAACGGTCGGGTTCGTGAGAAGGAGTTCATTCGTCAGTACACGATCGATCGTGTGTATCGGGGTAACGAAATTTTTTGTGTTTCCTATAAATACAAACATTATTTTGGGAGTTGGTAGATGAGTGAATTGCAATTAATTGAGCCATCTACCAGTGAGGAAATCTCCAAAGTATCAAAGGAAAAGCCTCTCTTAGGAAATCAAAAATAAATCATTCAAGTATCCAATCCTTTGTGATTGAGATTAAGTGAGAAGGATTAAGCCAAAGCTGTAGGATAGAGATTGACTACCCAATCTTCTAGAGAGTCTACCCAAGGATTGTGATTGCTCTATAAAGCCGATCGTCCTTGACGTTGGGATTGTACGAGTAAACATTGGGTGGATCGTTTGGAAGCACACAACTTCATTTGAAAAGGCTTCAAAGGCAAGCTCTTCCTTAGTTTAGATTTTTCCTTAAAAATCATATTATTGTGAAGTGGATTAAAGAGAGAGTTTTTCTCTTGAACCACTATAAAAATAGTGGGATAGGAATTGGGTGAAAGTCTCAATCAATTGGATAGGTAGAAGTCCTATTCTATTGTATTGGTGTAATTCCAACGCTTAGTGAATTTGGAGATAGCTCAAGGTTGAGCGAGTCTCTACAGTGGATGTAGTAGGTTGTTAGCCGAACCACTATAAATCATGTGTATTATCTCTTATGTGATTGATCATTTATCATGTACACATTGCATTATACACACTCTTGATTGATTGTTTTAATTCCGTACATTATTAATCAATAAAAAATTAAAATGCCATAATTTGGGATTATCCTATTCACCCACCTCTAGGGATAATCTGGTTCTAAGCATTCAAGGGAATTTTAAGTGACCAATGTATCGTTCTGAGACAACTGGAGGTTGACTGTCCATTCAAACCAGAACCTTAGATTTTTCAGGTGATTGATCGCTATAGCACAATAGATCGTCTATTGTCACTGGCGATTGATCCTCGACAAGATATGTCAGTCCAAACAGCAACTTCAATGTTTGAAACTTAAGTCCATTGATCTTGGTTTCGTGCAAAAAACCATTAGGCTTAATAGATTATCCAAATGTGATGTCTAAGACTAGGCATTGTCATTCTAAGGTGTGGATTTCACCTATAGTCATCTATGAGCAAGTACCTTTGTGTGATTTCCATACACTTGTGATAAATCTTCTCTTGATCTTCCATCTTCAATGCTCTTGATTCAATCATCATCACTCCTTGAGTCTTGTTCATTGCTTTATAATTCTGAGGCAAGGCTTCACTTAAGTCATGTAATTGACAAATAGGTGTCTTAGCAAGCCGGGGCACTAATAATCTCCCCCTTTGTCAATTACATGACAAAAACACCTAGAAGCTATGAATTACAGACTCGATGACTTAACCTAACCCATTATAAATCATTTGAGTACAAAAACATTCTCCCATTACAATACATATTCAAATGAAAGACCCTAGTATTCTATGCTTCAGCTCCTTCTTCATTTAGCTCATCTTGCATCTCCATTGTGATCATGTACAAAAAACTTGTACACACAAACAATGCAAGCAATGGTGGAAGCATAGGTCTCTCCCTAAAATGCCAGTTCATAAAGCACAATGTGCTCCCCCATAACTGATGGACTAAATCCCATGAAAGATTGGATCTTCTCTCCCTAAGATCTTTAATCTTTTCACCCCTTTAGTGTGTACTCCAAGTTTATTCTAACTTGTAGTGCTTCTCCCCACACTTGAAACTATGAATCAAGCTTCTAATTTTCTCCCCCTTTTTGTCATAAATTGACAAATAGCATTGAAGCACTAATTTACCAAATTTCAGCATCCTTCGACAAGTCCCAAATGTTGGACTTCAAATGGAGTACAAGGGGCACATGCATATTCAAAACTTATACCAATTTTGAAACACAACAGTTATGCATACCTTGAGGAGGGAATCACTCATACAAGAAGTTTTCCATAAAATACTTATGAGTAAACAACATTTTCAGATGCCCAACACAATCTGAAAAACATTTTGAATTTCAATGATATATCAATGTAGCTCAAAAACAGAAATTCAAGACAAAAGACATCTGATGCACAAAATTTTCCAATATAAGTACAAAAGCATCAAAATATGTAACAAGTTCATTCATCAAAACATATACCAATAGAAAAACAATGAATGAACAAACACCATGTCCTTGGAGATTCATTAAGCATTGGAAGATGGAGGCTTATTTCTCCCTTTAAATTTTCCAAGGTTTGCTCTCCTTTGCTCAACATTTTGAGAGCACATGCACCAAGTCCATGAGCACTAGGAGCACTCAACCAAGATGGCTTTCACAATGCCAATCAATCTAGATTTTGGCATAACCTATATTTGCTCTTTGGAAGCCAAGCCTCTATGGTGAATTAACCACAGTTGGAGAATGAATAATATTCCTTATTTTAACATTTCTCCAACTTCATTTCCAATGTCTAATGATTTTCAAAGATAGTGCAATATAAGACAATTGGAAAGACAATAATACATCCCTATAAGATTTGCAAATTGAGGGATGAAGAGTGTGTGCTTGTGATGCATGCAAGTCCAAAAGACAACAAGTTTTGAATACCACCTTTGAATGCCAATGTAAGTATATACATTCAAACAATTTTGTGCCATTTGAAGATTCAAATTATTTCACAAATGCATGCACAAAAAGTTGGATCTTGGATCACTATACCATTATAAGTCCAACTTGAAAATTTTTTATCCAATACAATCCAATAACCTTAGGCATTTTTAATTTACCAATTTATAAGTCCATTGTCTATGTGTGATGTCATATGATAAGGCATTCTTAGGTTAAGAAAAATTTGGTGCTTATGAACCAACAACATTCCTCATAAAATTTACCAATAATGAGAAGAGGAAAGAGAACCGAGCACACAAAGCATACATTCATTTCACATATGATACACCAATATGAAGCATAGAAATGAAGTATGAGAAAGTATGGCATCAATAAATATTCATCATTGATAAGATCTCATGAAATGCCATAATGCACAAACACTTGCAAAACATTTTCAAATGCACCAAGATATACCAATAACAGAATGTGCAAATGAGAAATGATCTCCATGAAAAGCATACAAGTGTTTGACAAAGGTTGCTCCCATGCTTACTAACATTTTTACAATTCATTCATGAATACTCCAATGAGGTTCAAAATCATAGAATAGAATGATACATGAATGGATTACACATGAAAAACATTGATCACATATTGATCAACAGATACCATTCATAGGCAAGGGGCAAATTGTAATGACCCGACTCGATTTTTCGAGATCGTTAGGGAGATTTTCATATCTTCGCGTCGGATTTGATGTTTTGGTAGCAGTGGATAGAGTGTGGGCCCTGTGGTGGCCATGTTTCGCCTTATTTCGAGTTTGAAGACTTGAAGGGATATTTTTTGTAATTTGAATTATTTAATTTCTCGGCATTCAAAACACTTGAAAATCACACATTTTTCCCCCAACGTTTTTTATTTTATTTTTTTAGGTTTTTAGAATATTTAAAAAATAAAATTGAGATCTTAATTTTTGTACAAAAATAAATATATAAATAACAATAGAAAAAATTGAAACCCTAAAGCCCCTTCTCATTTGCGGCAACAGTGTAGTAGCAGCTACAGTGCCACCGCTTCCTCTCTTGTCCCTTCTCCACGGGTCCCTCTTCTCTTTTCCCTCATCCCCTCTCTTCCCTCTCCTTCATCTCTCTCTTCTCTAACCCTAGTCTCTCCTCTCCCCTCCCCTCCCCTCCCTCAAGTCACTACAACTTCTTTCTCTTTTTTTTTCTCTCTCTCTCTCTCTCTCTCCTTTTTTTCTTTTCTCTTCCTTTTTCACTCTCTAAAACCCCTACATCTAAAGCCTCATGCCGCCGCCCTACCCTCTTCTTCTCTTCTCTTCCCTTTTACAACACCAACTCCAAACTTCAACCCTAGTCGAACCCTCACCCTTCTCCCTTCTCCTACCATCGTCGTTCTCTTCTCTCTTCCCCTCTCTCTTTTCTTCCTCCCCATTGGCCGTCTAGCCAGCAACCCTGCTCGACCCTATCCCTCTACTTCTACTTATCCTGGATCTCACCCAAAACCCTAATCCAACTTATGTGGGCTACCGCCGCCGCCTTTGCCCCTTTTTCTCTCTTCTCTTTCCTCTTCCTCCTTCTTTCCTCTTAGAAAACTCTAATCTCTAGTCCTCTGTTCTGCCCAAACAGAGTTTGGGTCCAATCCAGCAGACCCAGGCCCATAACAGCTCGATCCAACAACAGTTTCAGCCCAGCGATTTGGCCAAATCTACTTTTGGTCCATTCTTGTCTGGACCAACTAGTCCATTAGGCCAGGACCATCCAGTGGCCTGGTCTAGTTCTAGACTTGACCCGGTTCGGTCTAGGCCCAGCACAGGCCCACTTCAGACTGGTTTCAGGTTCGTTTCTGGCCCACTCCGAGGACTTTTCTGGAGAGTTTCTAGATCATTTTCTGGACCGTTTGCAAGCCCATTTCCATCCAGATTTGTGGGATCGTCCCAGTTTTGCGGACCCGTTCCAGTTTCTCGAGCCCAATAGCCCTCGGATCACTTCATTCACCTCTGCAGCCTATTTTATTCGCTTGGATTTCGAAAGCATGCACACAGGTGAGGGAACCTATCACACTGTTTTAGCATACACATTTCTGCATAAACATCTAATCTAATTATGTGGACACGGAGTAAGCGGAATGGGAACCGCTTATACATGATGGATCACTCGACAAGGGAACCGTTCTAATAATTATGTGGCATGGAGACCACTCACGTGTATTCTTGTCAGGTGAATATAAAAGCATGATGAATGTATGTGATGTGTTGGATAATCATGCGTTATTATTTGATGCGACTGATTGATAACATGTTGAGATGCCAATATGTGAACATGCGATAGATTATAACCATGTGTTATTATTTTGTGTGATTTAGTGATAACATGTTTTGATACTAATATGCAAGCATGTGATAGTTAGAGGCATATACATCTGATTATGGTGTGGTGTGCTATGATTGATAACATGCGTAGAGGTAATTGTGCATGCATGTAGCTAGTGTAAATAGAATGTCGGCGGGGCATGTGTACTGGGCTATATTAGGATCTAAAGACTTCCCCTAACTTGTCGGGTAGTAGGGTTGGGATATTATGCTGGACCACACAGTGGAAGCGTGGTCTGACTATGGGTTACTTCTCATAGGTCTACCCTTGTAGTCTTAGGACACTGCCAATGGGAGAGGCGTGGTCCAATTTGGACAGCGACGTGCCCGTGAGTTCCATGAGGGACAAAGAGTATGGTTTAGACGGTCAAGTCTACAATTGTTATCTATCAGACAGACCTATGAGAGAGGTGATGTCCGGTTTTGAGGGCTAGGTGCCTGGGAGTCCCAAGAGGAACATGTTGTGAGGTGGTCATGGAAACCTCCGAGAAGTTCTTAGATTGAGTGTTGGTTCTCCCAAGGCCGACTTAGAGGTCACCACAGACACAGTACCAGAGTGATGGTTATTAGTACAGGTGGAGGATAGCTCCGATGGTTGTTTGCAGCGGTGGAGAATAGCACCTGCTGGCACGGTGGAGGACATCTCCTTTGGTTATTGGCACGGTGGAGGATAGATACCGTGGTTGTTCGCAGCCGTGGAGGATAGCTCCCGTGGTTGTTTGTTGCGGTTGAGGACAGCTCCTGTTGGTATGGTTTATGATCCCCGGATGACCGAGTGGGTTGAGGGTCTTTCTCCCAGTCATCGGTCGAGGGATGGAGCGGTTCAGGACAGCTCGTGCTGGTATGATTTATGATCCTCGGATGACCGAGTGGGTGTTTCGTCCACTCATTGGTCGAGGGATGGTAGCGGTTGAGGACAGCTCCTGCTGGTATGGTTTATAATCCCCGAATGACCGAGTGGGTTGAGATTGTTTGCCCACTCATTGGTCGAGGATGGTACGGTTGAGGACAGCTCCTGCTAGTATGGTTTATGATCCCTGGATGACTGAGTGGGTTGAGATTGTTTCACCCACTCATTGGTCGAGGGATGGTGCGGTTGAGGACAACTCCTGCTGGTATGGTTTATGATCCTCGGATGACAGAGTGGGTTGAGGGTGTTTCGCCCACTCATTGGTCTAGGGATGGTACGGTTGATGACAGCTCCAGTGGGCCTTATGGCCAGTTATGATTCATGCCTCGTGGTACCAGTCTGTGAGGTGTGTGTGGATCTCTGTGGAGGTGGTGACCCTAGAGGTAGGGTAGTTGCGTGTGTGGACGTCTATGGAGGTGGTGACCCTAGAGGTAGGGCAGTTGTGTGTGTGGACCTCTGTGGAGGTGGTGACCCTAGAGGTAGGGCAGTTGTGTGGTGTGCATGGACCTCTGTGGAGGTGGTGACCCTAGAGGTAGGGCAGTTGTGTGTGTGTGGACCTCTGTAGAGGTGGGACCCTAGAGGTAGGGCAGTTGTGTGTGTGGACCTCTGTGGAGGTGGTGACCCTAGAGATAGGGCAGTTGTCTTTGTGGACCTCGATGGAGGTTGTAGTCCTAGAGGTAGGGCAGGTTGTGAGTTATGTCGAGTATGTGCTGGATTGTTCGTACGGTGGTTTTGCGTGTGTTATGCAGGATTATGCATGTAGGCATTCTTGATACCTCATAGTAATGGTCATGCTGTGGATGTGTAGCTTGTTATTATTATATTTGTGTTGTCTTACTGGGTATGTAGTGCTCACCCCCTTGCCTTTCAAGTATTTTTTGATGGAGGCATGACCCCATGGGTCTGAGGATCAGTCATAGGTGTTGGAGACTGTAGATAGTTTAAATTTATTTCTCTTTTGGTTCCTTGAGAGAATAATGTATATTTGTTTCAGTTGTTTTTTGATATTATAGATACTTTTATAACTATTTCTACACTGCTATGTTGGTTTGAGTTAATGATGCTTCACTTGCTTCAGTCCTTTATCTTGTTTTGGATTGGCAAAAAAAAAATTGAATGACCCGATATCTATTTTTTTTTTTTTGGGACTTAATGAGATATTTTGGAGATAAGACACCCGTAGAGGGATGGAGTGTTACACAAGTTTCATTCCACAAGAGATTCACAAAGTTTGTAATTTGGAATGAAACACATTATGTATGTGTACATGATCATCTCACAATAAGGGATTCTACCAATTAAGAACAAAGATGAAACCAAGAAATGCAAGCACATACAAGAACAATACTTGAGGCAATGCACAATGTTCATTCATTCCCAAAAGATGCACAATTAACGTAACACATGGAATGAGATGAAAAGATATATTCCAAAAATTAAAGCATTATGTGCAAGCCTACATGAAAACACAAATTCCATAAAAGAATAAACAAATTTAAGTTTATAGAATGAAAAAATGGATTCAGAAGAGAGGTTATTAAACCTGAATCCAACAGTGTCTTGCCAATACATCTGCCCAGACGATCGGTCGTTACCCAATCCATCGTCATCCGACGAAGTATCGCCATGACAAATGCAGATTTTCCAAATTGAAAATCCAAATAAGTTTTGAAGCACAGCAATTTTTTTTTCAAAATAGTTAGCAATCACTCTAGAAGGTGTACAACCAATTTGATCATATAGAATGAAGCAAACTTTCACAAGAGGGGTTTTAAACATAAACCATTCTCTGTTCAAACATACATCTTCTAACACGATCGGTCGTCGGCCGATCCATCGTCAAATGGCGATGTGTCGCCATGACAGAACAAATTTTTTTTTTTTTAAATCCATTTTCATTTCCAAATCTCCCTCTTGATTTTAAAAACATGTGTGACATGAGATAAACATCATTTACCAAACAAAAACATATATGCCACACAAATATCTTGCACAAATTCAAACCACAAAACATATACCAAGTAAGTACATGGAATGAAATCAAGATATCAACTAAGATTCCAAGCATGTGTTAAATGAGATACACTCAATGTTAAACGTTAACACATCTAAGTTTACAACTTTAGGACTTGGAATCTAAGTCCAACACATGTATGACTCACCAAGAATGATATGTACTATAGCCAAGAAAAATATCACCAAGGCTTGAAAGAGTCAAATGTGTCATGCCACAACACAAGGGTTGTTTGAACTCACGTGAATGAAGATTTGAGTTCAACTACAATGGTCTAGAGATACTCCAATTTGGTTCAAGTCTTGGACCAATGTAGGACATGAGCAAGGTCTTATCCCTTAAAGATCCATATGAAATTTTGATCCGGACCTTTCCTCTCAAATCTTTGAACATTGGGCATTTTGATTCTACCATCATAAACATTTGGCCCAATTCATTGAAATGAGACAAGACCCTCCTTCTCATATTCCTGTCCATGGTATTAGGAGGTCTTGGTCTATCCCTTTTAGATTTGCCAAGAAGGGATGATGCTAGTGGTGAGGTGGAATGTGTTTCCTAGGAACATTTACATAAGCAATATGATTTACCTTATTATTCTTAGCATAATGTGAATTTCCAACTTCCTCATTATTTCTCTTCCTTACTCTTTGAGGAAGGCCATTAGCCACCTTTTACTTAACATGCATTCTCATTGTCTTGCACTCATGCTTGAAATGCCTAGTTAATCTACAATAAAAGCATTTTATATTTGAAGTCTATGTGGTGTGGCCTTTTCCAAACATAGATTGGTTCTTGGGTCTCTTTAGGTTTGACTGAGAATGTCCAAGACCATGCCAATCACAATGAGGTTCACCCAAAATAGATTCTTCCAAATTTTGATTTCCTTGGGTAATCGTATTTGAGATTTCTTTAGATTTTCCATATTTGAGCTCAATTTCATATTTTCATCTCCAAGACATCTTCCAACTTCTCTAAGCTTCCATATTTCATTTTCATAAATTTTTAAAGTTTTTTGAAGCCCATTTTGTGATTCTCTCAACTTCACAATGTCAACATTTGTATTTTCCAAATTTCTTGAGAGAAGATCATTTTCAACATTTACATTTTGAAGTTGGGTAGAGAGTTTGGCATTCTCAATTTTAACTTATCAAGATCCTTAGCCAATCTCATACTATCTAAATACAAGGCATTGTATGACTCTTGGAGCTTATCATCCTCTTCTTCACTTGAGGATTCCACTTGGTTGGGTGCAATAGAGGCAATAAAACATTTTAAATTTTCACATCTCTCATGATTCTCCATTTGATTATGAGAGGCGGAACCTTCCATTGAGCTATCCAAAGATTTACACATATTTTCAATAAAACCATCTTCGATAGAGGTCCAATCCTTTTCATTATAAGATGCCAATATGTTCTCTATTTTTGTTTTAACATACACCAAGATAGAGTAAATAAACAATAAAGAATAATGGACAAATTTTCGAGCATCCATAATGATGTTCTAGCACAGATCAACTCGGATGGTTAGATCTTTTATAAAGAGCGCTGAGGCTCTAATACCAATTGAAAGTTCCTGGTATGCTAGAACACGAATCAAGATTGACCCTAGAGGAGTGTGAATAGGGCAATCACCAATTTTAATGGTCTTTTAAAATATTCTTGATTAATTAAATGATTTGTAGATGATTAAATTAGATCAATCAAGTGTGTGATAAAAGAGTATGCCAAATTAAGAATAATCACACAAAAGGCTCAAACACCATAAGACCAATTTATATTGGTTCGGTTAACCAACTTACATCCACTGTTGGACTCACCCAACCTCGGGCTATCCCAAATTCACTAAATGAGTAATTACACTCTCACTAATAGATTAGGACTTCCACCTGATCCATTGGTTGGGAATTTCATCCAACTTCTATCTCTCTACTTTTTATAGTGGTTGAAGAGAAAAAAATGATCTCTTTAATCCACTTCACAATGATTTGAAAATAAAATCAAACCTAAGAAGCACTTGCCTTGTGTGAGCTCACTTGATGTAGATGATGTACTTCTTATAGATTCCTTCCCAATGGGATGTGTTCCGATGATGGAGATGCGCCGAGTATGTGCAATCACAATCCTTGGGACGGCTTCAAGAAATTTGATGTAACAATTTTTATCCTAGAAGGCTTACTCTTTCACACATAATCACACTCTAACCTCGATTGGATTATTGAATTGATTCACCAATGTTAAGTGTATGGAGAGAGGTTGGGAGAGGCTTGGGATCACCAGAAATGCCTTAGAGTGTCTCTATGTTCAAAGCTCTAACCCAACTCGTAAGAGTTTGTGCAACAACCCGCTCCTTCTACAACTTAAACAGGTCTTACATCACAGATTTGTAGTTGGGGGAGATAATAAATAAATAAATAATATATATATATATATATATATATATATATATATATATATATTAAAGATTATAGATAAAATAAACAAAGCCACCAAGTCCTTCATGCCCAAACTTAATACATCACATAAATTCTAATGTTATCTACAAAAATAAAAAGGAATAACATGTACTATCAACATCAAGTCTAATCTCACAGGTTTTCTCACAACTCAATCCATAAACTAAAATCAACTAATATTCTCAAAATTCTCAAATAATCGAGTCTTACAAAAATAAACAATACCAATAATTATGTTCAGCCACATAATTCAACCCCATGCTAAACACCTAAACATTCATCCATAGTAGTTTCTAACTATCAGCATTCTCCTCCAAACCTAAATCCAAAGGATTACCCTGCAATGTAAGGGGTATGAGCTCCAATCCCAGTGAAAGAACACAATAACACATATCAAATATGATATCTCCATTATTCTCTAGTTAACCTAATATAAACGACATTAAAGCATAAATAAATGAATATGCATTAATATGCATGCTCTGTGCCAGTCAATGTAAAGATGCTCAATGCACATGCTCAATGCATACTTTCTCCACAACACCACCCACTGCATTTGGTGGTCTTCCCGCTGAAGCGAGGCCTATAACCTACCACAGCGTGGTACTTCCCATATCAAATGGGGCCTACACAACACAACCACCACCAAATAACAGTTTTTGTGATCTTTCATGGCCTAACAAACCGAACTTACCACATGTGTGGTACTTCTCACTAAAAGCGAGGCCTTACACTACCACCGGCGTGGTCATCATGAAATATCACAACCTACACCTCCATACCCATCTAATGAATATGAAGATGCCATGTTCAATGTCATACCTACCATGCATTATCTCTACCATCATGCCACATGTTATGAATCATGAATCATATTAACATACCATGAATATATTCATTATACTCCAACATAGTAATATGATCTCAAATTGACGTAAGCATCACATACATGTTCTAAAATATCAAAATCCAACACCAATAATCTTACACATGCATAATAATGAATCCTATCGCAACATTATTATCATGAAAATAAAACATCTAAAATCAATCTCAATCATCCACAATAACACTGCAATAGTACACAGAACATCTATCCAATTTTGAATATAATTGTTCAAACTTTCAACAAGACTAATGACTGATTCCTAACTATCCGGGCAGACTGAGTCTCCTCACGGCCATTAGAATACTTAGTCAATTCTCTTACACTACTGTGAGTAAGCACCAAATTACAGTCGCTATTCCAACATGTACCCAGTATATTTCATATGTCCAACATTACATTCCAAACACAACACATAATACAATATTTTCCATTGCTCAATCACATCAATAAAATATAGAATACCATGCACAATAAGGTATAGTAAATTGTTTTCACTCACCTAAAATTTCGTGATGCATACAAAATAAAATATCGAAGCTCTCTTAACGAATAGGACCCAAAGTTTGCTGAAAATAAAATAATCATAGCAAAAACCAATAAAAATATATGCCAACCATTCGCTTAAATTTCCAAAACCACTTAAGAATCTGTCCCTTATTATTTTATATTAAAATAATTCATCTCTTAAGATCATAGGTGTTTTGGTCCAACAGATAGGGATTCAGAATTCTAAATTTTCCATGTTTTATGTACTTTTCCAGGAAAATCCTTGTAGGGATGAATTCGATCATCTTACAGAATTTTCTGGAAATATCACGTTCACCAATTAATTATAATATAATACAAGTATATAGGTCTCTGAATTACAATTGCAACAATATCTCGTGCGTCCCAAAGCGATATTCCTAGCCCGAGTTACGATCATTTTAACCGAATATTCCTGCGACCAAACAGATTGCAATCTATCTAAGAGACCTGAGTTGCAAACCAATTTTCACCAATCAAATCATCAAATTGGACCTCGTTATATTTTTTTTACAGATATATATCGTCGTTCTGATCTATTTTGGCAAAAAATTTGCATCATTTCGGTTATCAAAGATCAAGTGGAAACCAGGTCTCCAAAGCTACCCCTAAACTGCAAAATTTGAATTATGCACAATTTGCAACAATTAATTGAGGTACTTAAACTCATTAAAATTCTACCAAAATTTTTTTGAGATTTAATTTTTATATATTCTAATCCAAATAAAAATTTCAAAGCAAAATAATAAACATAAATATAATTAAAAATCAGAAATCAAATTAGGGTCGAAATGCCCTAAAATTCCAATCTGGAAATTAGACCAAATTAGGGATTATATTCGAGGAATCTCTGAAAATTATTCCTACCTTAAAATCCTACAGTGATTAGATCTAGAAATCTGTCTTCCAACGGAGTTAGTTTCGTCGAAAAATTCCATTGGATGACCGAGTTATGGACCTTTTAGCACAAGGTACACAAATTGGCTGCAACGTGAATTTACCTGATTTTTCTCTCTTAATTTGATTCCAGAGTTTATTAGTTACATTCAAACCACCAATTTTGTGTGAGATGTGATATACTTGTCCATGGATTTCATAAAAACAATCAAATCCATTCACAAAATAAATAGTTTTAAATTCCAAAAGTTTAATCCATGGAAACGAACTTCTAAGTTGGATCTACACATCATACTTGATTTTGATGATCGCATTGATTGAACACAATTCAGATCTTACTCTTTGAGATCAGAATTTGTTGAATAAAGAATAAGGAATTAAATGAATCAAATAAATAAAATTGGTTTACCTCAAAAAAAGGAGAGAGATCCCCAAGCAGAAATCCAAGAAAAGCCAAGAGAAGAAACCCTAAAAAAAGTCCCCAAATAAGCTTCAAGTTTGTCCAAGAGAGAGGGGAGAGAGAGACGGCCCCAAGGAGGGAGTCTTCCAATTTTTGAAATTCACAAGGCTTAGAGGAGGGTCGGCCATTAGGAATACAAATCCAATTTGGATTATTCCGACTCTATCCTTTTTTTTTTTCTAGAATAAAACTCCTTTACTAAAAATAATAGGCTCCAACGAATTCACAAATCACTCTCCCAATTTCGACGATTTTGGACTTTTTGGGAATCATTTATTTATTTATTTTGAAACTCTTTCCTTTTTTTAAATAAGGTCATGTGGGACCATGGCACTAAACCTCCAACCAAGTAATTATAAAAATTTCTAAAATGAATTGGACTTTACCAAAATTCAATTTTGTTTCTTAAAATAAATTTTATTTTCTCAAAATAAGTTTTTAAACCAATCTTTCCAAAAAATAAAATAATTTGGGTCCCACAAAGGCTAATTGTCATAAAATTCATCCGAGGTTTACAAAAATCAAAATTTGATTTTTAAACACTAAACCAACTAAATTTGTGTCTAACTTATTTAATTCATTCCAAATCTCAATTTTCTTCTCCTTTCAAATTAATTTTTTTTGAAATATGAAAATTAAAAATTGTTCTGTTTTAAAAAGATAACTAAATGAAATCATCCTTTTGAATTTGTAAAATTCCCCAAAGTCTCAATTTAATCTCTCTAAATTAAATTTCTAAAATCAACAACAATATTAAAACTGTGTAAACTAACTGAGGGAAGACGTGTGTGCAACTGGAGGTAACTGAAATTCCAAGTCCAGTGTATTTTTAAAATAGTTTTTGATAACATTAACACAAACAAATACACACATCATCATGTTAATCACAAACACCTAACTCTACCCATTTACCCAAAATCTTTATTCGGGATAGGGTCACTACAGTTTGAGGTATAAGTAGGAAACCAAGAAGAATCTGGAATCATACGAGCGATGGGTCATCATGGACGATCCATCATAACTTCAAAAGGCGCCGTTAAAATGTTACCGTTGTGGTTTGAGTGCGTTTCCAACGGATACAAGTCGTACATGGACGATTAATCATCTCCCATAACTAATAGTGTTTGTACCGGACGATCGGTAGTGCTAAAGATATATACAATCAATTTATCTTCCTGAGAACAGCCCAGAAACAGTGATTTTCAGACCCGAACAGGTCATTCCCAGGAGACTGATCACCGGCTCACGATTGATCATCTAGACAGTTTTTTCAGCAAAACTGCACTCCATTAAAATGGCCATATCTTGGGCTCCCGAACTCCGTTTTGAGTATTCTTGGGCTCTATGAAAAGTTTTCGATGCTCTATCCAACCACGGTGGTTTTACCAGTGATTATTGCATTTGGTTGGTCGAAAGAGTCTCACAATTCATGACATTTTGACTCTCAAGATTTTTCCAAGATATGTTCAAGAAGCTTCAACGCATTGGTCCATTTACTCTAGGGTTGTTTATGATTTACCAATATATGTTCTAAGCCTAGGGAAGGTCCTCTTAAGGTGTTGGGTTCACCCTAATTTCAATTTCAAGTTTAGTCGTTGTCTTGTCTCAACGATCGATCATCAACATGATAGTATCATCAAGGTTCTAGACGATCGATCATGACCAGGATATCGATGACCAGTGTATCTTCCTGAGACAACTGGAGTTTGACAGTTCATTCCAACTAGAACCTTTGATTTCCCAAACAATCGATCGCTTCACCACAATAGATCGTTTGTTTTTACTGGAGATTGATCCCCGACACGATGTGTCGTCTTGACAGCAACTTCAATGTTTGAAACTTAAGTCCATTGATCCTAGTTTTGTGTCAAACATTCATTAGGCTTAATAGACTATCTATATGTGATGTTTAAGCTTAGGTATGGTCATTCTAAGGTGTGGTTCCATCTATAGTCATCTATGACCAATTACCTTTGTGTGATTGCCATACGCTTGTGATGATAAATCTTATCTTGATCTTCCATCTCCAATTCTCTTAATTCAATCATCATCACTCCTTGAGTCTTGTTCATTGCTTCATACTTCCGAGGCAAGGCTTCATCTAAGTCATGTAATTGACAAATAGGTGACTTGACAAGCCGGGGCACTAACAATCCCTAAATCATAATCTGATTTTTGTAAATATACCACATAGTCATCCAAAATTGCAGGTCTCATTTTTCTTCCGGACCTTCTTAATACTATTTCTTGCGGTTGTTCTACAATCTGTTCATTATTGGTGATGGTTTCATCATGGAGTGATTTGTTATTCAGGTGTTGTTCAGTGACATTAGGGACAACAACTTTTGAAGTTATGGATATAGCGACTTGTACCAATACTTCTAGCACACTGACGTTTCTCATTACGTCACTCCCATTAACCTCACCATTCTCAATAAATCTTGCATTACCGGTCTCCACGATTGTAATTCTATGGTTCGGGCAATAGAACATGTACCCTTTGGACTTCTCAGGGTAACCTATGAAGTAACCACTGATTGTCTACTCATCAAATTTTCTTTCATGGGGATTATAAATTCTTGCCTTTGCGGGACAACCTCATATATGCAGCTGTCTCAAACTGGGTTTCTTTCCCATCCACAGTTCAAAAGGATTCTTAGGAACTAACTTACTAGGAACCCAATTAAGTAAGTACATTGCGGTTCTTAATGCATACATCCACAACATAATGGGTACGGTCTATTACATAACATACTCCTACCCATTTCCATAAGTGTGCGGTTGTGCCTTTCAGCAACACCATTCTACTGAAGCATACCTGGCGTCCTGTATTATGCAATTATACCGCGACTTTATAGTAGTCTAGCAAAAGGCCCCGGGTGTTGACCCATTTCATCATACCTTCCATAATATTCACCACCTTTATCTAACCTTATGATTTTCACCCTTTTATCTTGTTGCCTTTCAACTTCAGTTATAAATATCTCTACAGTGTTAACTATTTGAGATTTATCATGCAATACATAAATATAAGCATAACCCAAAAAATCATCAATGAAGGTGATAAAATAGGTCTCTCCACCAAAAGATGGAACATCAAATGGGCCACAAATATCAGTATAGATCAACTCAAGTAGCCCTTTAGATCTTGTGGCTCTTTTCTTAGTGTGTTTGGTTTGCTTACCCTTAATGCATTCCACAAACAAACCTAAGTTAGTAAAGTCAAGATTCGGGAGAATCTCATCATTTACCAATCTTTCAATTCTTTCGCGAAATATATGTCCCAAATGTTTACGCCACAAGATAGAGAAATTTTCATTAATCAATCTACGCTTAATACAAACATTATGATGCAATGTTAGTACATAATTAGCAAAGGAAATCATCAAGCTTTAAATGGTAAAAGCTATCAATTATTAATCCAAACTCAATAGGGGAAGAACCTTTGAATAAACTCAATGCATTATATCCAAATTTGCAATAATAACCATTAACATTAAATTTGGAAATCAAAATAAGGTTTCTGGCAACAGAAGGAACATAAAGACAATTAAGTAAATCTAAGTGGTAGCCAGTGTCGACGAAAAGACGGTAAGTATCGCTACCTTCAACTAGCACCTTTTGTCGGTTTCCCATATAAACGAAGCCTTTAGTTGGGTTGGTGGTCTTGGTTAAAGATATCCCTGGATCGTATTAGAAACATAAGTTGTAGCCCCAGAATCAATCCACCAAATATTGGAGGAAACTTCGATGAGATTAAATTCGAAACATACAGAAATGGAATGGCCGGTCAATCAGCGTTGGCCGATCGATCGTTTAGAGTCTGGATTGTTAGAACACTCTGCCCTCTGACCGATAGATCGGCATCCAACAATGTGTCGCTAGAGTTCATAAAATTCATAGTAGATTAATTTCAATACCTTGTTTATAAAAATCGGTCAAGAAACAGCCTCGCTTGAAAATCCCACTCCAGATCCATCATTCGAAGGAATCCATTCGAATTGTTCATTTGAATGAACCAAACGGTTGTTCGAAGGATGCGGAGAATCGTTTATTCCTTCAAAAAGAAGGGTAACATGGTAATTTCACTTGATTTTTTTTAAATCGGGTGTGTAGAGAAAGAAAACCCAGGTGTCTGCATGGATGGCCTAACTAAATCACTTAAATAATAATATTTATGGTAAATTACCATTTTTCCCTTCCAACTTAAATGAGTTGGATTTGTGAGCTATCGAGCTCTAATTGGGCGGATCCTTGATTTTTCAAAAAATTCAATCCGTAATCTTCATGATTAACGAATCAAAATAGAATTAATTAATACAAATAACACAATTAACCCTAATTTTGGGTCAGGGTATTACATTCCACCCCCCTAAACGAAATTTCGTCCCAAAATTTAAAATAAACCCCGTACCTTGCACCAGCGAGAAGATTAGGACATAGTTTATTGCATTAGTGATCCATGTGGGGTTATAAACTCTACGATGATGTCACAACAGTTGAATCATAGGTGTAAGTTTTTCTTAAAATACTTGATTCTAAGAATTGTATATTTTTCACGGTATTTCCTCAAAAGTTGTATCTCCAAAAGTTTCAGCTTCTTTATATTTTTTTTCAAAAGTCAACTCACAAATTACAATAAGTCCATTATTACAACATATAGACCCACACAATTATGCTATCAAAATCATACTACCACTCATCTGTATTTATCTTGACATTGTATCCATGTTATCTATATCCACCTATATATCACAGTTCTTAGGTACTCGGTCATTATATCGACCAACTAAAGAATGTAACTTAAATGCGACCACAATCCATCGAGATTTGTCTTATATGGTATAATGATATATCCAATCTAAAATACGTTTTCCCATCTGATTCTGGTGTGAGACTTATAAGCACTTCACCCTTTATCTCGGAATAGTGTAACTCATCTATAGTTCGTTCATCTGGTACTCACCACAACTTGCCCACCTATACTTGTCTCCTTAAATTCTTTAGTCTAGGTCTCACTCCTCTTTTATCTAAAACAAGCTTGCTTACATTCTAAGCCAGACTTTTCATGTGAGCTCTTTCTCTCACAAATCATTAATTACTTCATCAGTAATCTGTTAGATGGTGTTATTTATAAAACACAATGTCACACACAGATAATCTGATGCAGCCTATCACATCTGGCTCTCACATCAAGACTTATCTTGTGGATTATATCTCACTAAATATATCAATTGACATCTCATGACTAGATTTATATTATCATAAATTCCAAGATCACTCACATGATCTATAGTACCAAAGTATATCACAACATATAAACATAATTATCAGAAAAGACATGACACATTGGTTGGCCAAACAGTCAACCCCATTGTCTAACACATATCACATCAACTTTCACATAAGAAAGTAAAGAGTTCACTTACAGACATTGATAAATCAAATATCCAAGTAACACAAAGTACCTTGTACTTCCTCCTAGTCCATACTAATAACTTAACTGTGTATATCCATACTACAGTCAAATTTCCTTTAAGCGTGAATTAAGAGATGGTCTTAATCTATTCACAAATTCAGCACCCGTAGATAGACGACCAAAACATTCATCCCTAGAACAATTTAAAGTGACCTAATTGGTAAACACACGCTTGATTTTTTTTTTTATCATTATTGACTCATCAAAACTAACATGATCTTCACATTTCATCTGTTCCATTATGTCTCAGACTCAATTCTTTACAATCTTATCACAATAATCAACTATTAAATATTATAATTCATAATAAAATTAGGAGAGTAAACAAAGGTTTCAACCATAAAGATTATTCTTCTAATGTCGTAAATCCTTCTTCATAGAAAGTTAGAGGCTTAACTTTGAAATTCCAGACCAAGTGAGCATAATTTCAAATAATTTTTGCCAAAACTATGGTTTAATTAAATAGAAATGAAGTATTTCTTACCATCATGAGGATATCATTCATAGATTGAGGCACTTTTCATGCTCACTTTTAGTCTTGAGTGGAGGACTCTAGAGCTCCTGCCATATCTATTATCATCATCATTCAATCAACATTTAGACTCTCATAAACTCACTATATTTTAATCCTCAAAATTCAATGATTCAATTTCAACACTACCTGGTGTGATTTCATAACAACTTCCCTTTCACTAAATCAAATGCCCAACTTTTTATACCCACTACTACTCCCTTCAAATAATTCTATTATTCATCTAAAGCCATGCTTGGCAAAGTCCTAAATAATCATAAGGTAATTGCTTAATTAGGTGTTCCTCCTCTTCACCCTCGTAATACATCCTCTTACTCTTCTAGGGATAGTATGTTACCTTAAGAACAGTTTGCCTATAATCATAACACAAAATTTTTCCCTTTACGACTTCTGGTCAATTTTGCTGATAATTGATACTATAGGAAATCAAAGCCTTGGAAGAGATGTCAAACTAACTTGTTCTTCGTAATTACTGGAACGGGGTCCATCACCATAATCTTCGCCAGTAAATCCAAGGTGCTTCCTAAGATTTCAGACGCTTCTTATATCACCTGATTCATATATTCCTACTCATTTCCATCCTGAACAGGTGACTTGTTACTTGGTATCTTGACCTGTCTATAGAAGCAGTCAAACATTCAAACAGCACAAGTACATCACAACTACATTACAAGTAAGGTTCATACTACTAACCCACTAATATTGGAAGTCCTTTACTCTAGAAAATCCATCCTGTTTTACTAACCCTTTTTAGGCATTATCAACCTCAAGCCTTTGACCCATACTCCATAAGAGATCACCACTTTAAAAAAAAACTTGGTTTCACATATCTACTTGATACTAAAATTACACCACTTAGCCAAGATGAGAGGATTTGTTGTCAATTTAATTCATCTTCTCTCCTTAATGATAAGAAGTTACAACTTCTAAACACTCGTCCTAAATATCATCTTGATACTAAATTCACACATCTCAGTTAAAAAAAAGAGGCTCAACCTCACATTGACCCAAGTTTCTACCTTTCCTACTTCCAAAAATAAAGGGAATGAATCCAAAGTCAATCCATCAATCTACGTTCTCCCATACGCATAGTCCAAGATTTGAACCATGCTCTGATACCAAGTTTTAACTCCCCGACCCAATGGTAGGCCCGGAACGCTACAAATATTTTTTTTTTTATTCTCCAATCACTTAACATCATAATTGGGCTCGATCTTTAAATTTGCCAAAAGCCCATCATAGGAAATGTCACACGTACTCTTCTCACGTAGACTCAAACATGTATCATATGTTCCCATATACAAATACATATTTCACAAACAAATATCTCCCTTCATTCAATCAGTTACAAACAAAAATATAGTGATTTACACATGTTTAGATTTATAGTACCACAGAAGGCACTAAAATCAACAAGACATCATTTGTATGAAAATAGACATAATAAACGTATTTTCCGTCATCGAGAAATACGATTGACTGCAAAGGCTCCCTCATCCTAAGTCAGCGGTGGAGGTTCCTCCTCCTCAGATGCTAACCCTGCAGTGTAAGGGATGTGAGCTCGAAGCCCAGTGAAGAGATCTTAAAATAACACATTCATCAACATGTATAGGTTAAACAATGCAGTCTAATCATAATAACAATAATGGTCTACTCTTACCATTTATAATCACAGTTATCGTATTCATGAATGGTCTATTTTACCATTCTTACCAACTTACCATAAATGGTCTCATATACTATTTTACCAAATTACCACAAATGGTCTCATGTACCATTTATCTTATCTAAATTCATAATCGGTCTAATATACCAATTCATCAAGTCATCATCACTGTCATCACACTGTCATACTACCGTCATACCACTACCATACTATTGTTATACCGTTGCCATGCCACTGATATACCACTGTCATACAATTGCCATACCATTGACATACCATTGCCACGCCACTGTCCAATGGTTTCACATATCATTTATCATACTTGAAATCATAATTGGCCTACTATACCAATATTTCAAGTCATCCGTGATACTGTCATGCCACCATAACACCAAAGCACTACACTGACTATAAATGCATTAAGTCCCGACAATGTCAAAATCCAGCATCTTGCAAGAGCATAAACGACACACCAAGGTTCGGCCTATGCCAAAGTATGATTCTTATGATCCGGCCTACTGCCAATATATGACCTATATAGTCCGCATATTGGATAATATATGACCTTCTCTAGTCTACGATAGCCCTGCAGCTAAGTATATGTGAAGGTAGTATCAACATTATAGATGCTCAAGTTCTCATATCAGAGCATTTCATCAACAGTATCAACTTCATACTTCAGTCTCTCATCGTAACATGATGGTCAAGTTCTCACATCGAAGAATACCATCATTAATATCAACTTCATACTTAAATCTCTCATCATAACATGATGCTCAAGTTCTCATATCAATCAAGATCATCATCAATCACAATACCATGCATGATAAACATCATTAGTAACAATATGAACATATCTTAGCAATATATATCAAGTCTAGGCATGTAAGTGAGTTCATTCTTCATTTATAGACTAGTAGATCTCGACTCCCTAACACTGTGTTATACTTTTGTTCTAATAGTTAGAACCAATTTTCATCCCTTACATGAAAGCAGTGTCAAGTCTCGCATTCTGGCATATTCGGTCTTTTCCATATCATGTATAATCCATGAAACCATTCATTGCACTAAAGTCTAGGTTTACAAAACCTAATTTACCGATTTTGTATTATTAAGTCTCCTCACCGTAAAACGTAGAGTATCGTGGGTATATATTGCACAAATAGAAATACATTGAATATACACTAATAATCAATAAAAATACACATTCATAGACAGTACAACATATATTCATAGTATTTCAAATCTTTCTACTCATTTTCCGGAAAACTCTAAGGGAAATGGTTGTGAGTCCTCACAGTAGGTTACTACTCCTTTTTAAGTTATAATAATTAATCAATCAAAACATCTAATAAAGCACTCAATGCCCAGTGCCCAGTCTTGTATTTATTCAGCGCTAGGAAAGTATTGAGACTTTGCTCAGAGGGTATAGTAAAAATGCTCAGGCCACTACACATATTGTCTTCTGGATTGGACCACGGAGACATATTGAGTTAGGCCTAGAGAGATATAAGATATTTAGGACATTACTCATATTATCTTTAGGATTGAACCATGGAGATACATTGAGTTAGGCTTAGAGATAAAAAGAAAATCATTCAGTGCCCGATCCCTTCTTTTCTACTGAGCGGCGAAGTAAATCCCTCAACTTCTGATAGGTATCGGGCTGTGTTTCCATTGTACCTCAGATAGAGGGTATCGTCCTGGAAATGAATACATAATATAATAAGACAAATAAGAGTTAGTGTCATTTTTTATTAAGAATTTAGTATAGGAAACATCACATAAAAATCTAAGGTCTGAACATAATATGAAATCCTCAACTTAATCAATCAACATGAATCTCAAAAATTAGTTCTGGGTTCCTTGGAACCAGGAACTGTGGCCTCAGAAATTCCGAGCCACTGTCCTAATTACTGTATTTTATCATAACCTTTGGAACTTGACTTAGCTCATTTGTAACCTGCTTCGGAACCTAGCTTCGAAATTGAAACTGTGGCTTCGGAACTTCCGAAGCTATAGTCTTAGAATATCTCAAATCTGCTGTGGAACATCTCTTCGTAGCTTGCTGCAGTTCTTTCGGAACTTCCTAGCTTCGGAACCTGCTACAGTGACTTCGGAACCTCCAAGTCAGTTCCGAGAGCTCAGCACTGCTACAATGACCTCAGAACTTGGCTTCAGCACTGCTAGAGTAACCTCGAAACTTCCGAATCAAATTCCGAGACATGTCTTCTTCAGCCAGCCACTTGTAGAAAGTGTAGTGACGAGATAGGCATGGTCAAATATGAATCCAAAAATAGAGGGGTTCTTGAATTCTTTTTCTAAATCTAACCAGTCCGATGAATTTGTCTAAGAGTCTACTATATTTTAGAGATCAATTGGAAATAAAAAACTATGATTTTGAAAGTAAAATCATCAAAACACATGAAAAATCATGTTTTCCACTCAATTTTAAAACTCATTTTAAGGCTCATTTCAAAAACAAATTCACTTCTATTTGATCCTAAACTTCTTAAAATTTAAAAACGAAAGCCATGCACACCTTTGCTTTGAAAATCGGGTGAGTTTTGAAGTCATTGAAAATCTTCCACTTCCAAGGTAAGTGCAGAACGTACATGAAGAAAGAGGAGTTTAGAGGAAGCAGAAGCAATAGTTTTTGAAATGGCTTTGAGTTCAAAAATTATGAACTTCTGGTGCTTTGCCATGCTTATATAGAAAATGGAGGTCTAGGAGGCTTAGGCATCCAGCGGAGGGAAGGTTTCCACGACTGTTTGCAAACTACGTTCGAGCTTGCATGAGCCGACGCCGACGTTGTTGCCTCCCACTCGCCAGCAGCGTGTAAGCAGCTCACGGGTTTAATTAAAAATTCTTTATTTATATTTTAATCCTTCTAGGTTATTTACAATTAAGTCCAAAAAGCTTATTTAATAATTTAAAACATATGAGATTAAATTAAATCAATCCAGTCAATTCCAGTCAGTCTAGAAGATCTGATTTAAAATCCTAACATGTAAAAATTTGGAAAACAATACAATTTAAAAATCATTTGATTTTAAATAAAATGTAATTTTTAATAAACTCCATAAATTGATTGTATTTTATTAAAGGGTTTTAAAATTTTATTTTTAAAATCTAATGACACAACTTGATAACTTAAACGTAGATTAAACTCTAGGTATTTTCTTGAAATTTTCTGACTTATATAATTAATTAAAAATTATCTTTTTATAAATTGAGACTTCTTCAGGTCACAAATATAAGTATTTCTAAAAACCAAAAATATAGATTAAAAGGTCCTATAAATTCATTATTTAAAATCACTACCAATGCATAGCTTTGACAACCCAATTATTACAAACAACATATTTTAATAATAATTATATCATTATTTATATTTATAGTAAATTACCATTTTGCCCTTCCAACTTAACTGAGTTGGATCTGTGAGCTATCGCGCTCTAAATGGGCCGATCCTTGATTTTTCTAAAAGCCCAATCCGTAATCTTCATGATTAACATATCAAAACACAATTAATTAATACAAATAACACAATTAGCCCTAATTTTGTTCAAGGTATTACATTCGTCTTCTTTCTTAGATCCGAAAATTTTCTTTCGTTAATTCTTCTTTATTTTAAGAAATAATCGATTCTATGAACCAGACTCTTGATGCTACATGTAATACTTCATCATAATATCAGAATTTATTGACTCAAAATCAATCATAGAATCATCATTAAACTTAATGTTCGACAAACCCAAACATCTTAACCACATGATCTGGATCAATTGATGCTTAAAACACGGATCAAACTTAATGCGAAAAACATAAACATCATAATAATAAGACATACCCAGATCCATTGATGAAGAATAGTGAGCTTTAATCATCCCTTTGATATGTTGATGCTTCCTGAAGTCCAAAAAAAGGGAAAACGCACACCATGGAGTTTCTACCTTTTTCCTCCTTAATGCCCTCTCCCAAATTCGTGAACAGTTCTTTAGGTCTTAAGTTGATGGATAATTAATAGAAAGAGGCCCTTTTATAGGCAGAGGGAGGATCCCTAAGGCAATTAGAACTTTCTTTCCTACTTCCTATCAAAATAGAAAATTTACCCCCTTTAGAACTCTCCTGATTTAGACATTCCTTATTTAAATATAATTTTCCTAATTTAAGATCCTCTATGTGGAGCTCCAAATCTTAATGAGGGTCATGTTTTGTCTTACATGAATGAGTAAAACTTAAAAAATAAATTCAACAAGAATATTAAAGAAACACCTCATTTCACTAGAGTAAAAAAAACATATAAAATGGGACATCTACTGAGTGTCTCAAGATTTTATTTATAATTTTCTACAAGGCAAAAAGAAAAAACACCATGGGATGTCTACTGAGTGTCCCGAGATTTTATTTGTAGTTTTCTACAATGCAAAAAGAAGAAACACCAGAAGAAACTTAGGGTCATCCATAACTATATTAAGCTATCTTGATGTCATTCATTCAAGTTACACCCTCATGGAACAAGACTGCATTTGGATGAGGAATTGAGGGGTGAAAATGAGGGTAACCCTCATTTACCCCCGTTTGATAATGAAGGGAAAGGACGAGAAAATCTCAAATACCCTCCTCAGCATAAATCTGAAAACCCCTTAACTCTAGAAGATAATCACTTTACCTCTCCTTTAGGGTAAGTGTTTTTCCTCTCATACATTTTCCATTATAATTATTAAACAAGATAAGGAAAACCCATCTTCAAAGAAAACTTTAAGGCACATTTGGATGAGCGGTAAATTTTACAGACGTTCTCCTTATACAAGGGTTTTCTTTGAATAGAGATTTCTTTTGAACATGGACTTCCTTTATCTTATTTGATAATTATAGTAGAAAATATATAAAAGAAAAACTTATTTTATGAGAGAGGTAAAGTGATTACTCTTGCAATGAATAATTTTTAGATTTATGCTGTAGAGGGAAAACTTAGAATTTCTCGCACCTTTCCTTCTTTACCAAAGAAAAAAAAGGGTTAATCTTATTTTCACACCTCTACCCCCTTTCCGATGCAACCTTAGGCACCACTTTTTCTTTTTATCAAAAAAATCTTTCTTTCACCACTATGTTAACAAACAGACTACATAGAGAAAATTTAGAAAAGAAAACTGTTTATGAAAAAATTGCATAAAGCTACACTAAAATCAACCTCTCTATTGCTTTTCTTTTCTTTTCTCCTTTCTATAAATAAAGGCTAGTGACTTTTTCACCATGAATTTATCTCATTGTGCACTAAATTTTTAATAAATTTTGATATTATCTTTACTTTTGGGAACGAGAAAAAGAGATGAAAAAAAAGAAGTAAAAGTAAAATTGAAATTTCCTTAAAATTTAGTGCATCACGAGATAAATTCAAAGTGCAAAAATCACTTCCTCTAAAAGTGGATTAATTATTATCTAGACAGTTCCTTCCGTAAATATTTACAAATTTTAAGTGACGTTGTAGATCCCACTGTATAGGTTGGGCCTAATGAATCACGGCATAGTAGATTTTGGAGCCGATATAATTTTCGTCTATGTATTCTCTTATGTAAATGTGCATTCTCTATAAAAAAAAAATTAACATAACCCACATATTTATGTATTACATTGAGTATGTTCTTAACTTAGATGTTGAATCAAATTTAAGACTTTCAATTTCCAATTCTTAAATAAACTTTCCTTAAAAGTGGAAGACCAATTTAATTTACACACCAACTATAATTTAAACATCAAAACCCTTTTTTTGAAATTTTAATCCTAAAACTTTATCATCCACAGTCATCCTCATCGGTACTCTTTTCATGACTTCATGGTCTCCGCTAGATCAGAACGCTGTCGTGGCAAATCTACTAACAGCAGGCCATGTCCACGTGCCAAACGCCGTATGGAATACTGTCCTACCCGCAAAATCACGAATAGACCCGGGCGGCCTCCCATGTATCTCTCCACCAATCTTGGCTCGTCTTTCCCATTTCTTTCTTCCAGAGATCGAAAATAAGCTTTCCTTATTTCTTGAAAGTTGAAGTATCCATCGACTCATATGGCTGAGAAGCATTACAAGTACGTGATACTTGGCGGCGGCGTAGCTGCTGTGAGCTTCCTTCGCACCTTTTTCTACTCTCTCTCATTTACCTTTGATTCTTGATTTCTTGTGCAATATCTATTCATTATGTTGACTGATGTTTCAACAGGGAAGTAGTTCGCTTTGCACTTTTTTCTCTTTAATCGGTAGAAGAATTGGTTGTTGACGTTTATCCCATTGGATTTTGGGTGTGTTGTAGATCTGACTATATATTTCTGCTTGGGTCCCTTGTCTGGTGCGTGTGTTTTTTATTTAATTTTTATTTATTTTTTATGTTATTCAATTCGTGGTGATTAGTGATTGACGAAGGCTATTGTCGGAACAGCAAAAAAATTGTACACTTCCAAAATCTTCAGCGAAATAAATTTTAGATCTCGATTTTACAAATCAAATTAAGGAATTTAAATCTTAGAATCTCTGAAAAACCAACTTGTCAGGTTAAGACAGAATTCGAAGCTCAGATGGATTACACAATCCAAGTTCACTCATGGAAAATGAAATTAAGCTCAAAATCTTAGTAAAAAAATTGACACGATTCAAAATTCACTAAAAATTAAAATTCAATTGAACTATGAAACTAATTTTGGAATGATATGATCGATGCAATTAATTATAAATTTAAAATCAAATACAAAAATCAAACCATAAAGTTAATATGAAAATTAATTTAACATAACATTCAATTAGAATTCAAAAGAACAAACTCACCAATTATTGGAGAGATCGAAAGCAACCTTTCCTTTAATTTATTCTAACTCAAATTCTTGTGCATACAATGGTCGATCATAGGCCTCAATTTGTAGAGGTTCAAGGTGAGACAATTATGGATTCTAGCAACAAAAGTTTGAATCTAAGATCATTCCTATCATTCTCTAACACCTGGTTACAAAAAAGATCATAACTTTGTCTATGTGTTATTAGAATTGTGCAAATTTGGGTTTGTTGGAAAGGTAATTGAAAAAGTTTTCCAATGAATTTAATTTTATGAAAATCAGATATCAATTGATACCTCAAATCTACCTACAAAATGAGACCATGTTATCTGCCAAATCCTTGAGTGGCATGTCTTATAAAAAAAATTACATAATAATTCTTTGTTGATATGCACGCCCAAAGCTTGCTGAAAGGAGAGGATGTTCCTTCTAAATTGGTTTTGCAGAGATAAGAACTCCATGTCATGTGAATGTGGACTCTTATCCTCTCTTTTATCCTCTTATCGTCACTCTTCTTTGTGACCAACAAATAGACCACTTCTTTAGGCTGAATTGAGCCTATTTTAATGGATTTGAAGGCTTGACCCATTGCCCAAGCCCGTGAGCCATTAATTTGTGCATTTTAGGCCCCAATGGAAGTCGTTTCAGGCCCATTTTAGGCCACCAATTTTTGCTGCAATTTTGGGTGAAATTGTTGGATTGTCTTCGATTAATCGACTTGATTCATCTTCAAATTCACCCTTGATTTTATACATGTAGCTGGTGATGATGATCTCATCATTCTCCCATGGTTGGAAGAAACTCCTTGTACACGATTCGTGCTTTAAGGAGACCCGTGGATCTCCGATTCGGGTGAATGGTGTTCGGTAGCATAGTCCTGTGCATCGGCTTTCCAACGAGTCCAAAGTTTGTCCAAATCCAAGCTCTGTAGCTCAAGTAGGAGCATTTTAGTAATTTATTTTTTTATCTATTTTCTGAAATTGCATGGAAAAATCTTTGAAAATTCACAAGAACTTAGATTTGAACTTTTAGGTCCCCAAAGATTTGCATACACATTTCCCATAGTTAGATACACATAGAAAAACTTAGAAACTCGCACAAGTCCGTTTCAGTGTTTAATCAAAGTGATTTTAATGTATTTCAAATTTTTACTCGAATTCGAAAAATATTTTTTAAATGTATTTCTGAGCATTTGCTTTCAACAAAATTTTAATTGCAACCCAGATTTTGTCTGAGGAAGTTATTAAAATTTCAAATTCTTTCCAAGTAGTGTTTTGGAGCACCGATTTCAAAAATCCCCAATTATAAACCCTAGACCTGACCTGCTTACCCCAACCATTTCTATAAATAGTAAAGGAAGCCCTGAATGCCTCATTTTTCCACAAACTCTAGGTGCTCTCCTACCCTCTTTGGAAACCCACAACAGTCGACCCTCCCCTAGGGTTCCAGCTGATCCCCTTCTTCCTCTCCCTCTTCAATCAGTCTTCTCTCCCTCTCGTCTAGGGCTTTCACAGGAAACTCTTTATCTGTTGTGGGATCCACTTTAGAGCACATAAGGGTTGTGGGACCCACGTCAGAGCAATGTTGACCAAAAATCTCACTAGTTGTGTAATTGATTGTAGATAACCATTGGGTTATTTGTTTCCTAATTTAGATCCCTAGATTAGCTCTCATTCTTTTATATATACATGTATCCATTCAGTGTATTAACACACAATCAATACAATATTCAGAGATTTTCTTCTCTAATTTCTTTTCTTTATTCTCTTTTTCTACATGGTATCAGCCAAGGACGGTTTTTGTGCTCCCTGATCTTTTTTTTTTTTTCGGTCTTCTTTTCCCTATTTCTGGGCGCCCCTTTCTGCAGCAATTTTCTTTTTCGGCGAAGGTTTTGTCGACGGGGAACCATCTACCCTGCCATTTTTGCCAACCTTCTCCATCCATAGGGTTTGATTTTTTATCTAAAGGATCGAGCCCTGCCTTCTGCCCTTTCTTCCTGGGCAGATCTGCCGTTCCTCCCTGCAGCTTCCCACCACCAGCTCTGTTTTTCGACGGCCTCTCCATCTGTGTTGGTGGATCTAATCGTTGGACTGTGTTGGACCACTGTTGCTCATCTTCTGCCGCTGCTTCAAAGACGTTGCAACCACTGTTGCTGGATCTTTTCCTTCGATCCAACATGATCCTTCTCCTCTGCACCTTGGATTCACACCACTATGGTCGCCTCTGGCCCACCTATTTCCGCCCCAGGTGGACCTAGACTTTCGGTCAACTATGGGCCCCTCTTTCTCTTGATCTTCTACTGCTGCCAGACATGCTCATTACCCAGTTCTTTGGGTTCGATTGCTTCGATCTCTTTGCTCTTGTAGATTTAAGGTTTCCAATCAAGCCTCCTAGGATCACTCCTAACCTGTGCTTTTATCGCACTTGGCTACCCACCTCCCATCAATGGTGGGACCCATGTTTTGGGCTTTCTTCTTCTTGCTGCCAGAGACATCTAGGTACCCAGTTTTGGATCCTTTTCTGCAGAATCTGGAAGGAATAGGCCAGTAAGCATCTGGTTTCTTCTCCTTCACTTTCGCCACTGCATCTATATTGTATCTATGCGGAATTTTGCTTTCGATTCTGCTGTGTGGGACCCACTGACAAAGTCTTCTTCTCATATTTGCTGCGGAATTTTCTCCTTGGGTCGATATTTGTGATTTATATTTGCTTTGGATACCGCTTCAGTCTCATGGCTTCATCTTTTACACCTTCTCCTAGATATGGCTTCTTCTGGCTCTCCACAGATCGGACGGATCACGACGGTGTTACTGAATGAGACCAATTACTTTGAGTGGTCTCATTTTGCGACGATGTTCCTCACTGCAAGGCAACTTTCTACGTATATCGATGATACTACCCCCAAACTGGCTAAGATTGATTCTACATTCTCCACTTGGACTGCCAATAACTCCCTGGTCCAGACTTGACTTCTTCACTCTATGGAAGCTCATGTACGGCATCTCGTTTATACACTTCCAACCGCTAAAGCTGTCTCAGACACTGTGAAGACTCTGTACTCTGATGGGGATAACTTCACCTGTATGTATGAATTATCTCAAATCGCTGGACAGGGGGAGTTGTCCCTTATCCAGTTTTGTTCGACTGTGCAGTCTTGTTGGTTGGAGTTGGATCAGCTTCAATCCTTTACATTTAAAAATTTTGAAGGTACGCTGAAGTTTCACAAGTATGTTGAACAACAATGGATTTTTGAGTTTTTAGCTGGCCTTAACTCTAAATTTGAGCTTACACGGGCTCAAATTCTTGGGCAACGGCCTCTCCCCTCTTTAGATGAGGTCTACTCTGACTTACTTTGTGATGATAGGTGTCGCCTTGTTATGACTCCTATGCCGGCGGAACGTTCTGTCCTGGTCACCACCCATTCTTCCGCTCCTTCTTCGACTCATGGGCCTCCAACTTCCCATGGCAAGGATCCTTCTTTTGATCCTCGCAAAGACATCAAAGGCTCACAAAAGAAGGGGACCCGGTTATGCACCTATTACAAGGTGAATAACCACAACATTGACTCCTACTACAAGCTACATGAGCGACCTAAGTAAGCCAATCTCTCTGCTGCACCTATAGCTCCTCCTTCCTCTGTTGTGGCTCGTGATAGTGCCCCTGTGATGTGACAGGACCTCAACTTAATACTGCAACGACTAGAGCCCTTTCAATCCTCTAAGGTTTCTTTTGCTGTCTCCTCTACTTCAGGTACATCATGCCTCTCAATATTATAGGATTTTCGATTCTGGTGGTACTGACCATATGGATGGTATGTCCACCTTCTCTTCCCTTTCCCCTATTTCTTGTGGTGAAGGTCAAATTAGCTAATCGCTCATACACTGATATTGTTGGGAAAATGGACTATTCTAGTTTCTCCTCATTTGGACCTTGCCTCTGTTTTGCATCTTCCAAATCTATCCTGCAATTTGTTATCTGTATTGAATTGTTCGGTCACATTTTTTCCCTCTCACTTTGTTTTCCAGGATCTGACCTACGAAGCAGGTGTTGGGTGGTGGTCGTGAAGCAGGTGGTCTCGACCTTCTTGACTCTCGCCATGGCAACTCCGAAGCCTGTTTGACCTCTTCTTTTTCAGATGTGTGGCTGTGGCATTGTCATTTAGGACATCCTACCGACTCTGTTCTCTAACTACTTGTTTCTAGTTTATCTTTTACTCATTTTGAATGTGAACATTGCCAATATGGTAAGCATGTTAGAAGTCATTTTCCCTCATCTATCAATAAAAGTTCATTTACTTTATTTTTCATTTATTCATTCTGATGTTTGACACTCTCCTAATGTTTCTTGCATTGGTTTTCATTATTTTGTCACCTTTATTGATGATTACTTTCGTATGACTTGGACATATTTGATGAAAGCAAAATCTGAGGTTTTTGATCACTTTCAAAATTTTTACCAGTGGGTTTACAAACAATTTGGGTGTAAAATTCAGGTTTTACGAAGTGATAACTAGGGGGGAATATTTGTCACTCCTTTCTTACTTTTCTGCAAAACCATGCATCGATTCTCAATTCTCTTGTCCTTCTACACCTCAACAGAATGGTGTAGCTGAACGAAAGAACCATCACCTTCTTGAGGTGGCAAGGTCTCTTTTTTTTATCATGCATGTCCCATCGTACTATTGGCCAGAAGCAGTGTTAACTGCTTGTTATCTCACCAACATAATGCCTTCTCGCATTTTCCAAAAGCAGTCCCCCATAGATCGACTCTCCTTACATAAACCCATTTCTCAAATTCCCTTACATGTCTTTGGGTGGGTGTGTTTTATTCACAACTTCTCTAGCCATAAACTTTCTCACCGGGCTGTGCGCTATGTCTTTCTAGGTTACACACCTTTTTACAAATGCTACAAGTGCCTTGATCCTATCACTGGGAAAACATACATATCCTTGGATGTCACCTTTTTTGAGCAGGACCCCTACTTTTAAGCTTCCTCTACCTCTTCTCCTTCTCATGTTTTTTCCATTGTCCCTGCAAATCTTCCTTTCCCGAGTCCCCCTAAGCCTATTCTGGTGTAACCAACGCCGACAGTCTTGACTACCATATGCGGTTGACTCCACCCATCCATCTACTAGTGATTCAGAGCCACCGGTCTTTGACCCGTCTGATCTTTTTATTGCGTTTCACAAAGGTAAGCGTTCTTGTACTAGCCATCCCATTGATCGTTTTGTCTCATATCTGTTGAATAAGACACTGATAATATGGTGTGTCTTCCTTAATCAAGGAGAGACCTTATCATTTTTATATTTATAAAGAAAAAGGGAATACAAATATAGAAGATAAACTAAAAGAGGAAAACCCTAAAGTTGGTAAGTACAATATTGGTAAGCACCAATTAAGGAAAAGACTAAATTGGAAAATATAATAATAGTAGCTGATAAATTAAAGAAACTACTAAATATATCTCAACACCCCCCCCCAAGCTCAAGCGGGTCCCACTTGAGGTTGAACATATTCAAATTGACGATCCAATGGTGATGCCATCTGATTGGAGCGAAAACAGATCAATAAGAATCTTCAAAAACAAAGTAGTTGACATCCCTCAGCAGCATGTACCGAAACAAGTATTGGAGAAGGAACGGTGAAAACTCAGTTCTTGAAACAACAAGGCTGCAACACCACTGTACAGAAGTATAGTTCTCCAAAAAACGATGAGGATAATGAGGGATCCCGCCGGCTGAAAATGTTTCGGTGGCCTGATCTAATGCCTGAAAGTACTAGCTGCAAAGGGAAGAAACGCTGGTAGGCTTAAAAATCCGCTATAAAAGTTTGCCACAAAGAGAAACTGGTCTAAAGAAGATGCCGAAGTCTGACGAGAAACAACAACGTGGGCAGGAACAGTAAAACGGAGAAAAGCTTAAACCCCCATTCAACAAGACCAAAGAATAGATCTCAGAGGATTCCACTGGCATTCAAACTCAAAATTTTACCATACAGATATGATGTAGGGTTAAAAAGGTGGCAAAGTTGTGGGTTTATAGGTTCAAATCTGAAGAAAGACTACAGATCTAAGGGATCAAACAAAGATAGCCCTATAAACCACTCACAAAATGCAGGGAAAAAAAATCTCTAAAATGAGAGGTCAAAAGGTTGGAGAATCAGATCTCGGGGGCTAATGGAGGTGACGACATTAGCCAGATTTGAGAAGAAGACCGTAGAAATGGCCCCACAAAGCACGAACCAAGTCGAAAGCGACGTAGAAGTGCCTTCTCTATGTTCGTGTACTCTATTGATGACATGCAAAAGTGCCCAGGAGATACCAATCGGCAGCAGGTCTTTGAAGGCTGGACACGGCGGTGATGAGCAGTAGATACAGAAACCTTTGTGCAATTGTTATAAAAAAAAAATGTGGGCTGCAGATCTGATTTTCAGATTTGATTTTCAGCAAGAACAGGTTTGTAGGCAGCAATCCAACATCAATAGAGAGGAAGATGAAGCCCTCTCGAATCAGCAAGTGGCTCCAATGGAGATCTGAGAACAGCAAGATGCAGCAGATATTCAGCATGGATAGAGAAAATGGGTCAGATCTGAAACTGGGGATTGTAAATTGCAATTGGAATCTTTAGAGGTTGTTGCTGTTGCATGCAAGCAGAGGCAGCAGAAGCAAAAGATCTCAGATCTGATCTGAGAACGAAGAGCCGAGCACGATTGTAGCAGCAGGACAAAAATCTGCTGGTGCAGCCAATGCTGGGACTAGATCTGATTAGAAATCCGGATCTGCAACTGGATGGAAACTGCAACACTAAACACAGATCTAAGCCAGATCTGGTAGGTAGCAAACTGTGCTCGAACTATGGGCTGCAACACTGCTGCAGGTTTGAAGAAGGGTCTGATAGCGACGGTCAGAAAAGGGAAAGGGACGAATCTGCCGTTGCCAAACGCAGCAGGGACAGCCAACAACATAGCAGCCAACAAACGCAGGAGAGACAGTCTTATGTGAAGGGCCAAGAGCAGATCTGGAGACCCTTGTCGTGTTTTGCAGCAACACCAAACAACAAGGACCACCATAGATGAAAGGCAAGAGCACGGTTGACAGATCTCTTAAATCTGCTTGTGGAAACAGCGCAATCAGCCCTCAATCGAAGGCAGCAGGTCCCAAACAATGATCTGGTTTTTCAGATCTGTCGTGCGTGAATGGTTATTAATGAAGATGTCCCTCCCTCCCTATGCCGATGGATTTCCTCCGGCAGAGGGAGAGAAGAAGAGGCACCAATAAAGGCTAACTCAAGATCGACTTATGGTTGATACCATGTTGAATAAGACACTGATAATATGGTGTGTCTTCCTTAATCAAGGAGAGGCCCTATCATTTTTATATTTATAAAGAAAAAGGGAATACAAATATGGAAGATAAACTAAAAGAGGAAAACCCTAAAGTTGGTAAGTACAATATTGGTAAGCACCAATTAAGGAAAATACTAAATTGTAAAATATAATAATAGTAATTGATAAATTAAAGAAACTACTAAATATATCTCAACAATATCATGCTGTTTCACCCTCCTATCATAGTTTTCTCACAGCTTTGGATAGCATTAAGGTACCCAAGAGGATCGACACGGCCTCCTAGAAAGTAGCTATGATGAAGAGTTAGCGGCCCTTGAGAAGAACAACACATGGGAGATGGTTTCTCTACCTCCAGGCAAGACTTCAGTTGGGTGCAAATGGGTCTTTGCCTTGAAGTATAATCCAGATGAATCTATTGCACGCTACAAAGCACGCCTAGTAGTCAGAGGCTTCACGCAGACTTATGGAGTTGACTATCAGGACATTTTTTCATCTATCACCAAGATTAGCTCTATGTGATTTTGCTTTCCCTTGCAACTACTTATACCTGGCCCCTGCACCAGTTAGATGTGAAGAATGCTTTTCTCTATGGTGATCTTTAGGAAGAAGTCTATATGCTTCTTCCTCCGGGTTGACTGAATCTGGGATTTTGATATATTTTCTTCATCTGTAACAGTTCCTCTTGCTTTCTTAATTTTCATCGGACTTCTAGGACCCCGTGCACACCATGAACTCTATAGGTGAGGAGAACAAACACTAATTTTTGAAAGGAATGCTCTATTATTTTCCTGTTAATCATTCATTCACGTATTTTGCATGATTGCTATAGACTATGATTGCATTTGTGGGATAATACGTGGATGTACTGATGTAGGGGATCGATGTGCTATGAATCCCGATCAATAAAGGGTATCCTTACGGATAATTGGGAAATTTGTAGGTGAATAAATGTTGGGAATAGTAAGCATAGTTTGGATGCCCTGAAGGCGTGTGTTCAACCCGTCCCTTTGGTTGGATGCCTTAATGGTACGTTGCACGGGTAATATACTTTAGATATGCTTATGGATGTATATGTTGGTTGGAACATGTTTGATGAAAATGTATGTATCCCAACATGCGATATGATTTTATGGAATAGATACATGTAAACATTGCTGTGAACGTGTTGGTATGAATGCATAACCCATTTATATGGTGTGTGATTGGTGGGTGGTGCAAGTGATGTGGTTTGGAGGTGGAACACCTGTGCCGGGACATAAGTCATGTGATTCACGGATGAGTATACGGTGGCACCTGTGCCGGGACGTAAGTCCTGTGATTCACGGTGGAATGTATGGTGGTGCTGTGCTGGGGCTTCTGATTCGCAGTGTGTGGGGTGGTAACATTGTGCCGGTCCTGTTGATTCACAACGTGTTGTGAGAATGGTGCTGTGTTGGGTTCTGTGATCCACACATGAGGGGAGGATGGTGTTGTGCCGGGTCTTGTGATTCATGCATAATGGGATTGGTAACAGGTGCATTGTGTCGCATGGGTCTTGTGATGCATATGGTTTTGGTGTAATAATTGATGCTGTTTTGGTAATAACCCATCTCAAGCATTCAAGAGTTTTGGTCGCGGAAGAATTGAAGACTTCATCCACTTTATGCATGAAAATTCAAGCCAAATCTGTCAATTGAGCAACCGCCATGAGGGCCTTAAACATGGAACTACTCAATTAGCCATAATTGGGTAATGACAAAGATAATAGTGCCTAAGACCCTCTTTTTCAAGCCCGAAAGCCACTCCATTTGACCCACAATTAGCCTAAGTTCATGTCATATGGCTCCGATGGTCCAGATCCACCTAAATGACCCTCAATTGGCCTTTTTGCTACCCAAAATCCAACCCTTTTTATTTTTACATGGATTTGAGCTCACATGCATGGAGAAGCCTTGATGGAGAAGCAAAGTCAAATTTTAGCAAGGATTTAAAGGCGGAAACTTGGAATTTAGAAAGGGATTCAATGGCTGGAAATGTGGTATGACTTTGCAGACATACTTGAGGTATCAACCCACATAAGATTTTGATGAAATTAAGTTTTTTGGAAAGCTTATTCAATGACCTTTCTAACAAGACCAAGTTTGCAAAATTTTGATTTACGTAGCCCGAGTTATGATCGATTTTGTAAAGAGGTGTCAAGAGGTAGCGTGAACATGGAAAGTCAACCATGCATATTTTTGGGAATTTTGAATTGAGGGTTGGAATTTGTTTGTAATTAAGGGGTGGAATCAATGGTGATGATGGATGGTACTCTTGTAAATATTTTTTGCACTTTTTTTTTGGGATAACGAGGGTATCCCTAAATTTTTGCACTTGTGTGTATAAATAGGACCCTTGGGGTTCATTGTAAAGCACACAAGTTTTGAGAATTCAATAGAAATTTCAAGCCATTGGGGAAATTTCTCCTCTCTCTAGTTTGACTTCTAGTTGAGTTGAGTTTTGGTGTCTTCTAGTTTCTTCTTAGTCTTGAAGTTCTTAATTCAATGAAGAGTCTAGGTGATGCAGGATAGGGGATAGAGTAGCCATAAATGCCTAATGTGGCTATGAAGAGATTAAAAGGGATGAAAATAATGCATCCTAAATCTAAAATGGGTTGAAATTAATCAATCAATTAATAATGGCAATTAACTAATATAAATTTATCATAAATAATCATGCAAAATGTCCCCTGAATCTATTGTAAACAAATACATGAAAAGTAAATAAAAGGGTGGAATGGTTTTTAACGAAAGGGGCAAATGTGATTTTAAATGAAAGGGCCTATGGTTTTAAATGAACATATGGGGTTTTGTGGATCACGGCAAACATAGGGGAACTGACTGGTGGTAATAGCAAACAGGGGAAATGGAGTATGGATTCACGGAAGCATCATTGGTGGGACTTGTAGGTGGCGGCAAAGGAGAGGAGGTCTACAGGTGGAGGCGATAGTCAGGGGCAAAGAAATAGGTGGTAATGGCAGAAATATGTGGGCTTAAGGGGAGGGACAATGATGTAGGACAACTAATAGGGTGACCCTAAATGCCTAAATTTAAATAAAAATAATGCATCCTAAAATCTAATATAACTGAAATTAATTAATCAATTAATAACGGCAAGAAGAAAATGTGTAGAACAACAATAAAAGGGTTAAGAAGAGGGCTGTGCAGATCTAAGATGTAGTAGCAGATCTGATAGGTCTAGGACAAATCTTGGACAGAACTGGGACTGGTCTTTGGGCTATTTTGGGACAAATCTGGGGCTGAACTGGGATAGATTTTGGGACAGATCTGGGACATGTTTTGGGGTGTTTTTGGGACAGATTTAGGACAGGTTTTGGAGTTGTTTTTGGGACAACAATTCAAGGAGAAGAAAAGGAAGAGAGGAAGAGAGATAAAGAGATAGAAGTAGAAGAAGAATACCCGAAGATGGAAAGATGGTAGCCTCATGCTAGGCTTCACGCCAAAAGGTCCTCATGCCAAAGGAATCACTCCCAAATTATTTTTGTTGCACAAACAGCGGAAGAAAACTTCAATTTCATTCATTATTAAGTCTCCATCCCGTATGGAGGGGTTACATCACATATATAATGACTTAAAAACATGAAAAAGATCAAAATACCCTCAAATAAACAAATACTAAACTACCCCCAATGATTAGAAAGCCCTAATTACATGTAAAATCACTAAATTTTCCCAAACAAAACCAACTATTGGACTAAACAAATAAATGAAAGAACAAATACAATCATGAAAACTGGAAATCCTAAATCTAAATATAGAAACTTGTTAAATATGGAAACTCGTATGGTGCTCCGCATCAATCTCCCCATCTGAAAAAGAACTCGACCTCGAGTTCAAACAGATGAAAAGACAAAATCTACCCATGCGCGCCTCTTCCCAGTGTGGGGTCTTCGAAGTGCAAACACGCGCACATGAGGTCTTCAGGTGTCAATCAAGCAGGACATCAATCGAGGCACAATGAGGATGCAGGATCAGTTCTCCTCCGCCATCGATGATATACTCTGAATCCAACTCTAACGTCAGGATCAACTCTGGGTGGCGACAGCAGAAAAGTGTGAACAACATACTCCTCCGATGAAACAAGACTCCGATATCTCTCCAGTAGGTTTGGAGCAAGTCGTTGAGGCTCTCTCGCGGTCAACCAAGTGGCACCAGTTGTGGACTTGGTATTCCGCGTTACAAGATATAGCTGGTGTCCGTCTGCAGTGATGGAAACATCTTCTTCGACCAATATAAATTCTATCTTCGCTTTTTTGGGTGGTAAGGAAGGTGAGGGAGGTATAGGCTGAGTGGGCTGTACACGTGCATAGCATGGGTCATGTAGTGGATCAGGTACGCCAATAGGAGGCTCAAGGCGATGAAGTGAGATTAGGCCCAATGGTGTAGCTGCTGGTGGGTCCGGAAGGCCAATAGGCTGGGCATGAAGGACACTATGTGGGACAGGGTCATACTGATGTGGGATGGGGTCTAGAAGTGAAGGTGTTGGACCTGGACAAGGCGTAAGGTCCTCCACATTATTATCCACATCAATTTCCTTGGGCTCACCTTGAGAATTTTTAGTAAACTCATATTTTTCATCGCATCCATTAATGTGACTTTTAATTTCAGCGTGCGATTCATGAATGTATGGTACAGATACATGTACAGACTCAGATAGACTGGGTGACATTGACACCGGAATAGGATCTGTGGATGGGGACACACCTAACTTTTTTAACCTGTGTGGGGCACTCAAGAGCAAGATACTCATAGCCTCGGCAGTGACAACAAAATGTCCCTAAACCGGTTTCCATACGGGTTAAGATGGCACTTATCTCTAATATAACCTTGGCAATATGTGCGGAGACCATGTTGAATGTCCTAAAATGACCAACTCTAAGAATGATACAATGCAATTTTTTTTTTATAATTAATTAATTAAAGTTTTTAATTAATTTTTTAAATGCGACCTAAGACCTGGAAAGTTAAGAAACTCTCCTAACCTAGGCTCTAATACCAATTTGGTGTAGGACAACTAATAGGGTGACTCTAAATGCCTAAATTTAAATAAAAATAATGTATTTTAAAATCTAATATGGTTGAAATTAATTAATCAATTAATAACGGCAAAAAGAAAAGGTGTAAAACAACAATAAAAGTGTTAAAAAGAGGGTTGTACAGGTCTAAGATACAGATCTAAATATAGTAGCAGATCTGATAGTTCTAGGACAGAACTGAGACTGGTCTTGGGCCTGTTTTGGGACAGATCTGGGGCTGAACTGGGACAGATTTTGGGACAGACCTGGGACAGGTTTTGGTGTTGTTTCTGGGATAGATTTAGGACAGGTTTTGGAGCTGTTTTTGGGACAACAATTCAAGGAGAAGAAAAGGAAAAGAGAGCGGAAGAGAGAGAAAGAGATAAAATTAGAAGAAGAATACCCGAAGATGGAAAGATGGTAGCCTCATGCTAGGCTTCACGCCAAAAGAGCCTCACGCCAAAGGAATAACTCTCAAATTATTTTCGTCGCAGAAGCAGCGGAAGAAAACTTCAATTTCATTTATCATTAAGTCTCTATCCCATATGGAAGGGTTACATCACATATATAATAACTTAAAAACATGAAAAAAACCAAAATACTTTCAAATAAACAAATACCAAACTACCCCAAATGATTAAAAAACCCTAATTACATGTAAAATCACTAATTTTTCCCAAACAAAACCAACTATTGGACTAAACAAATAAATGAAAGAACAAATACAATCATGAAAGCTGGAAATCATAAATCTAAATATAGAAACTTGCTAAATATGGAAACTCGTATGGTGCTCCGCATCAGACAATGGCTTGAGAAGGGTTCAAGAGGGCTTACGGTCGCCACAGGAAGACTGTATGGATGGGGTAATGGTTTGGGTTGTTGCTTGGATGGTTGGATCGCAGTTGGAAGATGATAAGAGGTAGGCGACTGTGATTGGAGGGCTAACAACAACAGGGCTTAGAAAGCCTCGTAGGGGGTGGCAATATTGGGAAAGCAATAGGGAGGGTGTTGCAGAGAGGGTGCGGCAACAGTAGAGGGATGGATGGGTTCTTGGGATGGGAAAAATAAGAAGAGGAAGAAGAAAAGGAAAATAAAGATAGAAGAAGAAAGAAAATACCTGGAAAGGGTTGAAGATTTCTCACCTTCGGGGCTTTTGCCAAATCCCTGGCTTCTCACCAAGGTTCCCTGGTTTCTCACCAATGAGGCACATGCATGGAGATCTGCGAATTTCTTTTTATTCCATCAACATTTGCCCTAATGAAGGCTTACAACAATATTTATAAAGTTTAAGACAAGAAAAGACCAAAATACGAATGACTAAAATACTCTAAAACTAAAAAAAATAATCCCAAAAATTTACATCACACATCAAAATTAAATAAATCAAATAACTGAGGCTAGCCTAAATAAAACTGATGAATACTCCGCATTACTAGGTCAATTTTGTGTCTACCTTGGGCGAATTTGATCTTAGACCTATAATTGAATTCCAAGAATTCAGTTCTAGAATTCTTAGTTTCTTAGGTGATTTTGCATGGTGCCAATTTCATCTAAGTCGGTCATCGACCTTATCTCCTTAGTCTGGTGAGAATTTGGAGGATTTGGTAGTTTCCTTGAAGCCCTGTTTGCCATAGATCTGGGTGGGTGATCGAGGAGCACTACTACATTGAAGTAGGTATGTGGCTGTCCTTAGACGATTGGATTCTTTGGATTCGGGTTCTCGAGGTTCTGCCAAATTTTCGAGCCAACTTTTCGAATTATTTTTTATTTCTTACGGTGGAGGCATAGGTAGGCTTTATTTCCGACCCTACCCTTTATCAGAAACACAGAGAAATCGATTCAGAATGGAGTGGCAACAACACGGGAAAAAAAAATTAAGGTGCTAGTGATTCTATCATGAAGCTTTAGCAGTAGAAATGTACATCATTTCAATAGGAAGAAGCGGAGAAAAGAATGGAATACAAATAAAAAAATCAAAGAAGAAAAAAAGTGCGGCAGGTATTTTTTGTGGAATTTTCTGGAATGTGCTGAAAATGGCAGAAAGAAACCATTTTCGCAAAAAGCAAAATATTACCAATAAATATATGGAAAGAAACGAAAAAAGAACTTGAATGAAAGAATTCCTTTCAACAATCTTAAGAAGTGTCTGTCGGTAATGTACAGTCCATCTGGTTTTAAAGATCTAAAAATGCTCTGGATAGATTTGTAGAAGTAGAAGGAGAAGAAGAAAAGAAGAGAACGAGAGGATTGAGAAGAAGAAGATTTCCTTCATACTTTGAATATGTCACATGCAAATGAACAATCTTTAAATAAAGAAAAAAAATACAACCGTCTCCTAAAATGGTGAGATAGGAGAGAAATTGAATTTAAAAACAAATGCTAGTTGATCCTAATCTACTTAACTGTACAGGAATTACATGTGGTAAATACAGTAGGGAAAATTAGATGTAGTAAATGCAACAGGGACAATATGGATTATCAATACCTACAAGAGTACATGAATTGCTACTCCTTGCAGTATAGGTAAAATGGTACTCCACAATAGGAATAGCTAATGGCCTAATGCATAGCTTGGCTTTGTGATGCAGGACAACTAATAGGGTGACCCTAAATGCCTAATGTGGTCCCTAAAAATTAAAAGGGATAAAAATAATGCACCTAAAACTAATATGGGCTGAAATTAAAATTCAATTAATAAATGTAACTAATGAATATAAAATTTACCACAAATAAATATGCAAATACTGATAATAAGAATAAGATGTGAATGCAACTTAAAAACACTTGGGCTGGAACTTAAGGGATACGGATGGAATTAGACGAAAGGATGGCTTAGGGCAACCAAAGGGGACTTACGGCAGAAAGAAAAGAAGAACAGGTACTCACGGCAGCAAGGGAAAGGGGAAAAGGGGGATCGGAAGAGGGACGGAAGCCACAAAGGGGCAGATATGGTTTGGGGCAGTGAAGGGATAGCCTCGGAAATCCAGGGAAAGGCTATGGGTCACGGCAGTATGCATTTAGTAATGACGGAAACAGTAGGGAAGATTGGGATGGGATCTGGCTAGGGATTAGGACTTAGGGAAGAACAAGAAGATGGAAGATGAAGAGAGAAGAAGAAGAAGATAGAAAGAAAAACACCTGAAGAAGAAGGTATGGCCTCACACCAAGCCTCTCACTCAATGAATCACTCCCACAATATGAAATCGCACCTTTAGACAGGTATCTTGTGAAATCTCAATTTTTATTTATCAAATCTGTCTTGCCTCATGGAGGCTACAACTTATATAAACATCTCCTTAATAAAAATAAATTCTTGCTAAATACTAAAATAAACCCTATCTAAAAATAAAACGAAAATAACGAAAATACAAAAATGGAAAGTAAGGTAAATGGAAGGTCCGGATCTGAAGAATCTGGAGAATGCACCGCATCACTCTGTCCTCCACTTGAAGACTTTTAATCTTGGACTTTGGGTTTGGGGGGATGGGGGGTGCTGGGAACTTTATATGGTGTATTAAGTATTTTTGATCTTCAGTGATTTTAAAAATTGTGAATATAGGTTACTTCAAACTGTGAAAGTAAAATTACCGATGATTTGGAATACAAAATCCATGGAGTTATGCATGGCTGTGCCCTTGGGGTTGTTCAAGTTGTGTGATTTGAACGTCATGCCTTAAGGGAATAGAAGCCTCCCATCTGTGATATCTGATAATTGATTCCACAATATGCGTCAACTATGAGTATCCACCCTACTATAATGGTCTCTCTTATCCTACTTCTTTTGTTACTCATTATGAAATCACAAAATCTCCATTCTGGTCTACCCCAATCTATAAATAAAAACACAATGTCTTTATCTTTTAGTAATTAGCTATTAATTTTTGTGGCTCAAGGCATGCCTATGTAATTCCACTTTTGCTCTCTAGCCATAAACAAAACTATGACCTTTTTCCAATTGGCTTGCTTATGTACAGGTTCTATTATACAAAAACATTACCATGTTTTGATTGTAATAATCATCCCTATTGTTTTTAATTTTAATAATCATCCCTATTGATTCTGAATTTGCAAAGCAGGGTCCATTATGGTCATTGCTGTTAATGCCCATATGCTTGTAAATGGTTTGATGTAATGTCTAAATAGTGAACAATGACACTTCTAAATGGTTTTGCTGACTCCTCCAATTTCCATTTGTAGGGATATGCAGCTAGAGAATTTGCTAAACAGGGGGTTAGTCCAGGAGAGTTGGCAATCATATCCAAAGAGGCAGTATGTTCTAGTTCCATTTGTGATACAATTCTCTTGTAGGGATTTGTTGCTGAGAATGGAATATGGTATTAGTTTCTGTAAGTGGTGGTGTTTCTTGTTTGTGCTGAATAGTATAAATGCTTATTGTTATGAATGTACCTTCATATGAGTCACTATAAAACTTGTTACTAGTATTTTTAGGTAAATGCATGATGGAAGATGACGCAGGACACTAAATTGAATAAACCTAAATGACAAAATTGATGCAAAACTCAAAATAAAGAGTAACCCTAGGAGACTAATGCAAGTATGATGGAACACAAAGATTATGATGAAACATGCTATGGTTGAAATTATGGTCAAATTAGTAATTGCAAATTAAGAATATAACCCTGTCACAAATAATCATGCAATATTTGGAATATAATATAAATGACTATAAAACAATCCAGACCAAGTTCATTCGCAGTAAAGGTCCCTTAAAATAAAGGGGTTTGTCAAATCCCACAAACATATAGGTCTTTCATCAGGAATAGGCTTAAGTTGGCTGTTTGGCATTGAGAAACTGTGGGACAGTAGTAATATGTATTCTTAACAGTGTGATATAGTAAAATAGGGGATCTTAATGGATGTGGCAGCAATATACAGCCATAAATGGGACTGTTATGGGTTAGGACAACAGTTTATGGGATTGGAACAGTAGTATAGGGATATAAAAAGGTGGGGCAGCAAAGGGTAAAGACAAATAGGGGAAGATTTAGGGTTAGGGTTTGAAAAGATGGCTAGAATTAAGGTTTAGGTGTGGACTAGGGTTAGGGTTTAGGGGATATGGCGAGTAAAATAGGATAGAAGGGATCGGCCAAAGGTTAGGGTTTGTGTAATGGGATGGGCGGCAACACAAGAAGATGGAAGGAAGGGAATTAATGCAGTTAGATAGGGATTTTGTATGTAGAGATGGGGCGGCAATCAAGGTGAATGGGAAAAAGGAAAATCGAGTATCTAGGGTTTCAGGGAAACAAGAAGGGAAGAGGAAAGAGAAGAAGAGAAAAATAGATAGGAGAGATAGAAGAGTACTTGGATAGAGGGAAGGGCTTCTCACCCTGCTTGGATTCTCTCCAAGGTCTTGGCTTCTCACCAAAGAACACACCTTCACATGGAGCAAGAGTGGCTTTCGAAAATTTCAATCTTCTATTCATTGTATTCGGATAATGCTACAAGGGGCTTTATATAATGATTAGAATAAAACATGCCCAAATTACCACTAAATAAAATTACAATACCCTCAAATAAAATTAACTAAAACAAAACCCATATAATGAAATAACAAGAAAATATAAAAGAAACATGCTCCATGCTTTGCATCAGAAGAGCTGAATTGCCTCAGTTGCTCTCTTCAGGAAAATGACAGCTTTATATGCTTGCCTAAAGGGCTTTAGGTTCAAGAGTAAATTGCATTGGAGAAAAAAGGAATTGAAGATATGATACGGCAATGAATTGAATGCAACATTGACATGGTTGTCGACTGAGTGAAAGGCCGTAGGAAGTAGTTACATAAAAATATATCATCTAAATGGGATTCTAAGTAGTTGAATAGAAATGTCGACGGCCAGTGGAACTAGCAAGGGGGTGGGAGCGTTGCTGACGAAGGCTGTTACTGGCAGAAATCAAAGATCAACAAAAAGGAATGTATCAATAACCTTGTTTTTGGCTAGTCTTTCTGATGACCACCATAAGTTGACTGCAAGACTTCTTCAAACGATGGGGTGTCGCCAAAGATGTTTATGTGCCAAAGAGGAAGGATGCCAAGGGGAGAGAGTTTTCAGTTTTGTCCGAATGGCGAATGGAATCTAAGCAGAGAAAGCAATAAGAGGTGTTAATGGTCTTGTTCTTGATGGAAGACGCCTGCAAGTCGATCCTAATCATTTTGGGAGGGACATAATGAAAAGGGAAGGAAGTCATCGAGGGTCAATTTAATTCAAAAAGCAAGGCGAGAGTGATCTCTAGGAGAAAATGGATTGATGTGGTGGGTAAATCATCAAAATCTGGGGAAAGAGGAACTAGTCAGGAGCCTTACACGAGCAATAGATTGGTTGAGTTGATGTTGGAAATAAAGGAACACGGTGAAATCAAAGAATGGTTGTCTAGATCTTTGGTGGTCGGTCCTGTGGGGGAACTATCCTAGGGACACATCTCAAAATTTTTGGCTGATGTGAGCTTCCTCAATCCCAAAATAAACCTCATCGGCGATAGGTTGTACTTGTTCTCTTTACGCTTAGAGAGGAGTTGTTGAAGGCAGATAAGTGTCCTATGCTGAATAGGAAGCTTAGGGTTCTCGGAAGGTAGCGTCCCAACATCTTCTCGCACTATTGAAGGACCTGGTTGCAATGTCTCGGCTTTCCTCTTAAAGGATGGTCGGAGAGGTTAATCTAGGTCTTTGGAAGCAAACTAGGAATGATGAAGGAGATCGATAACCGTAACTTGGAGAAGGAAGATTACTTGTCTTTAAAAATGATGGTTGAGGTAAATCTCATTGACCAGATTCCATTGGAAGTGCAACTGTGTGATGGCCCGCACCAAATGGAGGAGGGTGGGAAACTCCATGCGCATGGATTGATAGAGACAGGAAATCGCCAGTAGAGGAGGGTGGGAAACTCCACTGTGGCGTGGACAAAAGGAGAGAAATTCGTCAGTTTTGGCGCTGTGCATGAATCCCACATTGCTTGTGATAGAGGTCCTGATCGTGGGTATAAGTAGCATCCTTCCTTCTCTCAGCATGAGGCACTCTGAGGGGTTGGAGCCACGTGCTGGGAATAAAACCTTAAGGGATGGTTGGGTTGCCGGGTTGGAGCCCGAGGGCCCGTAAAGCTCCCAAAGAGGGAAATATCATGCCTGTGGGTGGGTCCAATTGTAGTTGTGTACTTTGATACCAAGATGAGGCCTCCTAGGCTTGTGTTCCTGAGTCGGAGCCCAAGGGCCACGTACTAGAAACAAAACCTTGAGGGGTGGAGTCGGTTCATAGCCTGTAGCCCCCAAAAGAGGACAATATCATGCCACTGCGTACTTTGATACCCAGATGAGGCCTTTTGGGATGTGTATATGGGCACACATCCCAAAGTAGAACCGTGAGGGCGCGTGTATGAGCCCAAAGCAGATAATATCATGCTGTGTGGGGCGTTACAAATTGATTCTGGTAGGAGAGATTTTCCCGGTAATGATCAAAGAAATTTTGATAGTTTCCACCTTGTTAACCTCGCCCTATCCACCGGAATACCCATTGAAAAATCCATCTCTTCCATCTATGGAAGCCGAGGAGAGTTGTTGGAGGTTGAAACACGTGGCTAACATGTATTGACTGGCAAAGCCGTGGATAGCGTTCCTACGATAGATGTGGCGACGAGTGACAAGCCCTTTCTCCCAATGAATGAGGATCCAAGGGCTTTTTGATTTTCAAATGGAGAGGAAGGTGGAGCACACATTTTTCTTGGCACGAGTCAGGAAACTAATTCGGCACCAGCATCTCCAGCTTGTTGTCTGGAAACATTTTAGAAGTCGGGTCAAGTCTTGGGCTTGTCCAAAAGGGTTCTGGGCTTAGATTGACACTACTAAGGACTGAGCTTGATAATGAGCTAGAAGATGGACTTGCTCAAAGACTGAAGCCACAAGCCTTGTGGACCAAGCTTGGTTTCTTAAGACAAGAGGTTAGATTATCAGCTTAAAAGGCCATGCGAGCTAGTTATTATAAGTAACAATTGAAGCGGTAGAGGCACTGAATGTTGAAATTAATAATGAAGAAAAGGAAAAAGAAGAGAGAGAAAAATGGGAAGAAGTTATTCTTTGCATGTATTGAATTGATGTATTTCCTTTCAAAGGATACAAGAATAAATAAGAAAAAGAGAGCCCATTTAGGGCCACAAAAGGAAAATACAGATATTGAATCCTTATCTACAATAAATTATAGAATCACACATTTGACCTTCCAAAATAGGATAAGTCAAGAGAATAATCTGTAATCGGGTCCCACAACACTCCCCCTTAAGCTGGCTCGAAGATTTCTAACCGATCCAGCTTGCCAAGAACCGAAGTGAGTTGATGTCGAGGAACAGATTTGTCAAGATATTAGCCGGTTGATCTTTAGAGTGTAAATGAGGAGTGACAAGCCGACTTTTAGAAATGTGCTGTCGAAGGAAATGACAATCAACTTCAATGCCAGTGTCGTTAAAATCATCCGAGTTGCGAGTCAACTCGTACGAGTTGACTCGACTCGGATGGTCCAACGAGTCAACTCGCATGCTAAATCGAAAGTGGCTAATAATCGTGCTATTTTTGGGTAAATCGCATATCGTGCGATTCCAACTCGGACAATCGTCCAATTGTACGATCCAGATGAAAAGGAAAAAAAGAGGGAAAAGGGAAAAAAGAGAAAAGATGTGCATGGCTTTCCCATGAATCTTGTGCCGTTCAAATGGAAGAAGGAAGAGGGACAGGAAAGAGAAAAGGAAGGAGAGAAGAAAGATACTACATTATTTTTCTTCCTTCTTTCTTCTTCTCCTTCTTTAGTTCTCCTTTCCGCCGTTCCCCTTTTTTTCCCTTTCGTTCTTACGCTGTCCTTCAGTGCTGCCTTTTCTTTTAGGGTTTTACTTCTTTGACAGTCCTTGCACGTGAGGACTGTTTAAGACCTAGGACTTTTGAAGACTTGTACACTAATTTCTGTGACACTCCTCGCACGAAAATGCAAGAACTGTTTCCGTGCGAGTGACTCTTTTCCTTAAAAGACTTCCATCTCTACTTTAAAAAAACATCTTTTTTATTTTTCCTTAAAGAGGCATCCTGGTCTCTAGTGAAAACCTTACTTGCTCTCTTTGTGGTATAGCCACGAGGAAGACATGGACCATTTGCTCGGGAGTTGCTCCATAGTAAAACCTTTGGTCCAGATTGATGCAGGACAAGGGGATAGGGTAACCCTAAATGCCTAATGTGGTTATTAAAAGATTTAAAGGGATGAAAATAATGCACCCTAAATCTAACATGGGTTGAAATTAATCAGGCAATTAATAAAGGCAATTGAATAACATAAATTTAACTAAAATAATCACGCAAGTCCTTGCAATCTAATGTAAATAATTATATAAATTTACCAAACCAAATTAAGGAAGGGTAGTGGTAGTAGGAAGTGAAACGGACGGATCAGGGACGTGTTAATGGATCTGGGATGAGTTTTGGATGACCCGGGATGGGTCAAGACGGCTTTGGGACGGATCTCGACGGCTCTGGGACGGATCTGGAGCAGATTTGGGATAGATTCGGGATGGTTCTGGGACAGATCTGGGATGGTTCTGGGACAGATCTTGGACATTAAAGGATTCAGTCTAGATGGGGGCGGTAATGGTTTTGGATGTGTAGAATGAAAGGACAGCAACAAGAGGATGGGATTCGGCTAGGATATGGCTAATAGAAAGAGAAGAATAAAAGAAAAGAGAGAAGAGAAGATTGATAGAAAATACCTGGAAAATAGAGGAAGGCTTCTCGCCTTTGTAGATTCCACCACGGCAACCTTGATTTCTCACCAATGGGATGTCCAATTCGCCTGGAGCAAAGGAGTCTCTTTTGCTTCAATAATTCTTCATTAATTCTGAAATTAGGGTTACAATGAGTATTTATAATGACTAATACAAAAAAAAAAAGATTGAAATACCCTCACTTAATTAAAAAACCCTAATTACATCAAATGACTAACTTACCCTCAAATAAAAATAAGATCCCTAAAGCAAATACTAAAATCAAATAATAAAAATCAAATTCTACATCCAATGAGTCAAATTCAATAACTAAATCAAATCCAATGTAAATCCAATGCTCTGCATCACAGATTTACTTCTCTAATGGGAGTTTCAGGGTATTTCATAGATCCTTCACTGCAACCTGGATAGCTGGGTTATTTTCGAAGTTGGGCCTAAGAAGAAATCGGCTTGGTACACCATTCCGGTGGTTACCTTTTGGTCCGTTTGGAAGGAAATGAACTTAAGAATTTTCGAGAACAAAAACACCGAGGAAGATGAGATTTTCCAAAAGGTAAAATGGAAATTATGTGCATGGTTAACAACTGGCAAGGAATTTATGAGTTGCAGGATAATGGTCTTCTATAGTTCTTGAGAAGGGTGCATGATGGGTAGTCCTAGAAAAGAGCTCAGAAGTGAAGCTTGGTCTCCTCCTCCACCATGAGTGTTCAAAATTGAATGTTGATGGGGCATCAAAGGGTAAACCAGGGCTGCGAAGATGTTTGTTGGGTGGGGTTTTTGTTGGGGGGGGGGGGGGGGGTTGGGGTGGGGTCTTGCACGACTCTCATAGATCATCATAGCTAGTTTTTTTTAGAGCTAGTGGGTTTGAAGGACTCAAATGAAGCTGAGCTTTTTAGCCATTAGGAGAGCCTTAACTTTGTGGGTAGGCAATGGCTTGGGTGAGGTTGTCATCGAGGGGGATTCAACAAATGCAATCAAGTGGACTAGCGGATTGACACGACTTATTTGAAAACTAGTGACAATAGCTAGGGAGATCAATGCTATGCGTTCTAGAAGAGAGATTTCAATCTCTCTTGTCATGAGTATGGAGTACCATACTTTCTTTCCAAGTTGGGTAGATAAGGATCAAGATGACACCTTTTCTTGGGATTTGAGGAATTGACTTTCCTTGGAGGGGGCTTTACATTGTATTTAATAAGTAGGGGTTTACATTGTATTTTGATGTGTGCTTTTTTTTCTTATTTCTCAGGCCCAAGTCTCTTCTACCCGCCTTTTGTACTATATTGTTCTTCTATGAATATATTCTCTCTCTGTTATCAAATAGAAAAAAGAAGGTTACATACACAATTTCTAAAGTAACCAGGAAGCTGCTACAAATCATGAAAATAGAAGTTGCATATTAACTTATGGGCAAGAATATTCAGTAGTAAATGCAAAAGAACATCCTGGAAAAGATGTTGAGGTTAAGATGATGCTGAATTCTAGGATTCATGTTGAAACATTATTACTGTGAAAGATGTGGGAAAAATTAGAGACAAAGGAAGACATCTTACATTGTGTCTTTAGGCTTGTTTTGCTTTATTTTTACGTCCCTTAACCTATTGTACTTTGTAATCTTGCTTCAATGATATTTATTTGTTACTGTATCAAAGTAAAAATCACATTTCTATGGCTAGTTGATGTTTTTAGTGCCATTTATTTAGAGATTTTACTTGAAATTGCTATGATTGTAATTTTCAAAAAAAAAATAAAAAATTGTAATGATTGTAGCAAAAATAAAATAAAATTGTACTTTGCAACCTTTTTATTTTAAGAGATTCTTTTGCACCTAACCTAATCCAAATGCTTTGTTTTCAGGTGGCTCCATATGAGCGTCCTGCACTCAGCAAGGCGTACCTTTTTCCTGAGGGTACGAGATGCCACTTTTATTGTTTTTTCTCAATTATCTTGTGAAATGATTATGGGATGGTGAATTCATGGTCACTGCCATGTTCTTGAGCCAAAATTTTGACTATAGGCCCTACATTTGGTCAAACTACCCTTTCACATACCATACCACCTCATGTATTGCCACATTTCATTGATCCCATCTATCTGTCCCCCCTCCCTCCCTGTTCACTATTGGATTTGCATGTTGGGGGAGGTGCTGTTTTAACTTCATCAAGCCTTGCTCCATGTTCTAAATCCAATAGTGAGGATCATTATTGTTTGATCTCAAGTGGTGATAAGAAAATGGCTTAGGAACAGAGTGGATGAACAAGTACAATTGCTTATGTGGAGGTTTCACAGTCAACTTTTTGACCAAGCAACATGTAGCAAGCATCATATAATGAGCATCGATTGTTATTTCCTCTTACTAGTTGCTCTTTCTAATATGTTGAATTTATATCACAAATGTGTTGTTTATAGTTTTTGGGCTACAATCTGTATGTGTAGATGTGCTATTTATAGTTTTAGGGGTACAATTTTCCTATGCCCAATTCAAGCTATAGAATGGGTTTGGGTGGGATCGGCCAAGTTTGTGTTGGGCTTGAACCTAAATTCCCAACTTGACATGATCTTGGGTTGGGCTTGGTTGACCTTCAACCCATTGATTTAACCAACCTCACATAGCCCAGTTTTGCATTGGGTTTTGTATTAGATTGTTTCAGCTACAAATTGGCCCCCACTATTTTTCCATCTTAGCCCTCAACCTAACTCAACTCACCCAAGTTGCATCATGTACTTTAGATGTCAATAGTTCAAGTCTGCTTTTCTCTAGCTCATGACCTTCAGCCAATGCAAAGGATGTATGTTGTCAACCAATGTTTCCAGTTTGGTCTATGTTCTGTTATTCTGAATGTTGATGAGATCCTTCCATTTAACACCTTAAGATGGCATAGCTTTGTCTTAATAGCAAGGTTCTAATGTGGAAAGGATTATAGTGGATAACTAGGTGCCTAGAGATGAGGAAGAGTGTATTAAGCGATGACATGCTTTGGGCACTTATTGATGATATTGGTGATGCTAAAGATCCATTTGTTATCGAATTAATTTTGGAAGCTTTGTTATCTTCATGATCTAGTTGTTTGCATTAATGATTTCTCTTAGTGAGCACTTCAATGTTAGCCTCAATGTTGTCAAACTCGAATTGTATCGTTAATCGGTCTAGGAGTGTGAATTGTAGAATCGTAAGATTCATAACATTTTTTCTAAAATTGTTATTTATATTATAATTAAATATCAAATGATATAGAATGAAAAGATGCTTTGTTCAATTACTCATAATACATAAGTAAATATGCACCAATGCAAAATTAAATAAAAATGCATTAGAAGTCAAGTTTTTACATTTCAAAATCCAAATCATCATAATTGATAAAATTTTATTATCCAAATTCCAAAATCCCCCAAAAATTTCAATAAAAAAAGAAATATATTAATGAAATTAAAATATAAATACTAAGTACTAATAAATTTAAAAAATCAACAAATAAATCAAAGTCATCTAAAGAAATTTTATTATCATTCATCAAATAATTTAAACAAAATTAGAGTTTTTTTTTTCAAATAGATACAAAAGCTTGAAAAAAATAAAAGTGTTCTTTTTTAATTAAAACAAAAAAATGATTGTAAAGTTTAAAAATATAAAAACATTGCAAATTTTTTTTTTTATGCGAAGACTCTTGAAAGTTAAACTAAAGAGGTGATGTGGAGCACCATTGCCAGTTTCTTTATTTAGACATTAGTTTTATTTAGCATTATTGTATTTTTTTATTCCATTATTTAGTTTGATAATTTTGGTGTTATTTGATGGTATTTTGTGTTTATTTGCGGGTATTTTGGGCTTTTTATGTAATAGGGGTATTTTAGTCTCTTTACCCATGTAATGAGTATAAATACAAGATGTAACCCTCATTAGGGATTCGATCAATGAAGAAAAACAAAAATTGCTTTGGACACCTTGTTCCGTGCGCATGATTTGTTGGTGAGAACTCAACGAACACATCATGGTGAGAAGCCCGAAGGTGAGAAATCTTTAACCCCGAAGGTGAGAAATCTTCAACGCTTTCCAGGTACTATTCTATCCAGTGTTGTTAAAATCGTTCAAGTTGCAAGTCAACTTGTACGAGTTGCCTCGACTCGGATGGTCAATCGAGTCAACTCGCTGGTCAACTCGAAAAATGCCATCAATAGTTCGAGTTTTTCTAAAATCGCAAATCGTGCGATTTTGAAGAAAAAAGTAAAAGGAAAATGAGCAAAAGACGGGGAGAAAAAAAGAGAGGGAAAATCAGCAGAATAGGAAAAGACGTGCATGGGAAATCGAAAGTCATCTTTTGATTGCCTGGGAAGATCGAAAGTCTAAAAAGGATTGATAAATACTTGGCCCTCTTTTAAATCATTAAATGAACTGTCTACAAGCTGTTTGAACGTTTTTTAAGACTTAGACCTCATATTATTTCATATTATTTTTTTAACACTTACACCTATTCTTTATTTCATATTATACAAAAAATTTGTCTCTATCAAAATAGTCTTTTCTTTAATTTTGTAATGCATATTATTTCTAAGGTAGAGATAATTAAAATTCTCATATTAATATTTTTTTGTCCCTTTTTTTTTTTTGTGGATGATTATTTACTGTGGATGATACATGGATGTTTCTTTTTTAATTTGTAAAGATTGTTAAAATGGTTCGAAGCAATGGAAATGAGGGACTAGATGAAGCATGACAGTTTTGCACTAGATTGGAACCGGACGACCATGTCCATGTACAATGCAACTATTTGGAAAAAAAAATGAGTAGTGGTATTTATCGAATGAAACACCATCTAGGAAAAACTAAAAAAAAGACGTAGCGTCATGTCCTATGAGATTGTATCACCTCTGATTCATCATTACTTTCACCATATTGTCAAGTTCCCGAAGAATTGGGTGATTAATGAGCCTACAACGGTAGAAGGGAGAGACATATTTCTCAATTAACTGTTTCTTCATTTCGTCCCATGTCAAATCTAAGGGGTCTTTTCTTAACCTGCTACTTTTTTGTTCCACCGTCATCTAGAAAGTCCTGACTTGCTCCACCAATTTCAATTTGGTGTAATGGACTCGTCGACTTTCTGATATGTCATGCCACTCAAAGTAGCGTTCTATGTCCGATAGCCAGTCGAGAAAATTTTTGGGATCTAGACGTCCATCAAAATTTTGGGGCACGACAGAAATAGTCTTCAAGACATGTTCTTCATTTTTTGGTAAATTCCTAAGGCTGATGGTACTCACCACGATCAACTCCTTAGAGGTTAGTCAATATGGAAGTCAACTGGGTGCTCTGGGGTTGTACATAAATGAATTTAGCATTTATGGCTTCCTGTGTCCTTTGAAATTCAGTCATCTGGGTAGTCATTTGGTTGAGGAACTTATTGACCCAAGCTAGGGGTTGTTCTTCTGACATGTCTAGATAATTCTAAATGTTGTGTCTACACTCTACATGCAATGAATGATAATGATTAAAAAAAAATTATTTATTTATTTTTTTTAATCTTTTTAAATAAAATAAAATATAATGTAACCTAAGACCGTGGGTGTTTAAGAAAACAACCAAACCTTGCTCTGATACCAATTTGACGCAGGACAAGGAATAGGGTAACCATAAATGCCTAAATGTGGTATCTAAAGATTAAAAGAGATGAAAATAATGCACCTTAAACCTAAAATGGGCTGAAATTAAATACCAATTAATATATGCAATTAATTAATATAGAAATTTACCAGAAAGAATCATGCAAATTCTTGGAATCTAATATAAGTGATTATAAGACAATCCAAACCAAGTCACATCTGCAGTAAAGGTCCCTCAAAACAAAGGAGTTTGTCAACTCCCATAAATATGTAAATCTATCATCAGAAATAGGAATTAAATTGGCTATTTGACAAGGAGAAATGGTAGGACAACAGTAATATGAGATCTTAACTGTATGGGACAACAAAATAGGGGATTTCAATGGATAGGACAGCAGTAAACAATTATATATGGGACTGTTATGGGTTGGGACAGCAGTTTATGGGGCTATTTGGGGTAGTGCAGGGCTGTAAGGGACTTAGGAAGGGCTTGGGACGAGTCTAGATGAGATCTGGGACAGATCGGGACGAGTCTAGATGGGATCTGGGACAGATTGGGACGAGCCCGGATGGGATCTGGGACAGGTCAGGACAGTAAATAGGGGTTTTTTTGGGACAACAATAGGACGGTTCTGGGACAGATCTGGGACAGTAACAAGATGATTCTGGGACAACAGTTCGGCTAGGTTTGAGAGGGCAGCAAAGAGAAAAGAAAGGGAAAAAGAGAGGGATAGAAGAGAGATAAAAACTTGGATCTTGGAAGAGGATTCTCACATTTTCCCGTGGCTTCTCGCCTTCCCTAATTTCTCACGAGGGTTCCTTGGCTTCTCATGATGCTTCCTGCGATGGAGGCAAGTTTGCACAAAGCAAAAGTTGTTCTTTTCATTGATTAAGTGTCAATCCCGTATGGAGGGGTTACATCATATGTATAATGACTTAAAAACATGAAAAAGATCAAAATACCCTCAAATAAACAAATACCAAACTATCCCCAACTGATTAGAAAGCCCTAATTACATGTAAATCACTAAATTTCCCCAAACAAAACCATCTATTGGACTAAACAAATAAATGAAAGAAAAAATACAATTATGAAAAATAAGAAATCCTAAATCTAAATATAGAAACTTGCTAAATATGGAAACTCGTGTGGTGCTTCGCATCAAGATGTTTAATGAGGAAGAGACTAAGCTTAGAAAATAAACGAGTAAGCATTTTAAAATCTAGAAGACCATTATATTATATTTAAAATTTAGAAGGCACAATTATAAAATATTTGAATTTTGTAATTAACAGGGGTTTATTTGAGAAAGTGAAAGAGCGTTGAAGGAGAGGAAGAAAGCGTTGAAGAAATTAGTGATGGGGATGTAGCAGATGGAGGAGACACTTTACCTTCATCTTACTTGGATGTTTTAGATGACATTGATGAGAATGATATTCTTTAGAGTTCAGATGTTTTGTAATTGTGGATAATACAATTTTATTAATTATGATGATTTGAATGTTAGAATGTAAAAACTTAACTTATGATACATTTTGATTTAAGTTTGCATTGGTACATTTTGTTGTATACTCATATCTTTGCATATTTACTTATATATTAGGAGGAATTGAACAAATCATCTTATTATTTTATGTCATTTTATATGTAATTGTAGTATAAATAATAATTATAGCTAAAAAAGTCAAAAATGTTAAAACTCTTACTATTTATGATTCACGAGTCAGACCCCTAAACCGATTCACGATACGATTCGAGTTTGACAATATTGATTCTATCTTCTTCCATCTCTCTCTTTTCCCTTTCTTCTCTTTGTTTTCTTCTTCCCATTGTTACCGCCAGCCACTAGATCCCCTCTTACTGTCCCAGATCTGCCCCAAATCCGTCCCAGATCCGCCCCAGATCTGCCCCAAATCTGTCCCAGATCCATCTCGGATCTATTCCAGATTTGTCCCAGAGCCATCCCAGATTTGTCGCTCGACTCGTACGATTTTGACAACATTGGTTAGCCTTACCATTATAGAGTTTGCTAGTTGTTTTGACCCTAGTTAGTTCATGCATTACATGCATATAATATGTGATCTACCACATTTTCAAAAACAAGTTCGATTAAAAGTATTATCGAAAATTGGATTAATATGTATAACGATTTATGCAAAACTGCCTCCAATCACATACTTGAACCTCAATGAGTAGAGCGAACAAGACACTTCAAAATGAAGTGAAAGAAAATGAAATTCATGAAGGATTAGGTCAATCTGGACTTTCTACAATTTGATTGATCAAAAGTGGGCCACCAATGGATCATAGAAAGAATATATATATTGAGCAGTAGCGAAGAGAAACTATATTAATAGAAGAAGAATAGGTACAGAGAGCAACAATATTGGATCTAATAGGTTTAAACCCAAAGCTGCAAGAAAAAGAAAAAGCAAAATACATCTGTCCAAACATCGAAGCTATATAACATAAATAAGCCTGATGGGGAATTAAGAGATGGAAAACGCCTATTGATGTAGAGTCCATTCCATTCTTCACGAAGAAGTCGGCCACTCCATTTGCTGTCAACTAACTAGAGCAAAGGAGACCTCACGGCTCGAACACGACGCCTTAATCTCCCTTACAATTGTGACCAATTTACAAGGTGGTTGTTTAACCCCATTGCCCACTTGATTGCATTTGCCGAGTCCCTTTCAATGATTAGTTTCCTCTTCCCTGATGAAGACCATATAGACAAAGCTCTCCTAATACTAATAATTCTACCTCGTTTGAATCCCTTTGTCCAACTGGTTCTAAAAATACTATAGATGTTTTGCCGTTGCAGTCATGGAAAACTCCACCTGTACCTATCGGACTTCGTTTTCCCTTTGCTACCCAAATGGCGGAGGAGACCAAGAGGTTTGAGCTTTGATCTTCCTCGAGCCTCTACTTAAACAACCCTCCCACGAGTTGTAAAAGTTCACCTATTTGAAGCTGTTGAACTCTTTCCCCTATAGGAGTCACGTACATAGCCTCCACTTTGCTTTTTGAATAACCTCATTGACCTCTGACTCCTTGTTCTCGATGATCCTAGAATTTCTTTCCTTCCATATGGACCATAAGATGATTGTTGTAATAGTAGTCCAAACAACCTTCATCTTAGGACCAAGGTGCAGAAGAAACCAGGATCCAACAATACCCCCACATATTTGTTTGTTTCCTGTTTTGGAGAAGGGGAGAAGGAAAGGGGATCGAATTTGGGAAACCCTTGATAAGTGTAACGGTGGAGTTTGAAGAGGAAAGCAAAGTGGAAAAGGGTTCATTTGGGCTTCTATCGAGAGAGATGGAAAAAAAATAAAGGAAACGGAAGGGGTGTGGGTTCCAAAGGGCCCACACGGCACGGTTTGGAGTATCTTATATATGTATGTGTGTGTGTGTGTGTGTGTATGTATGTATGTATGTATATATGTATGTATGTATATGTATGTATGTATGTATGTATATATGTGTGTATATATATATATATATATATTTTTTTTTTTTTAAATATATATATAACTCACTAAATAAATCTCAATGGGAAAGAATTTGAGCAAAACTAATTTCAATGATAAATTCACCCAAAGAATGTGGGTCCCATGAGTTCACCTAAAATTATTGATATTAAATTTACAAATTTGTAATTCACTAATTCTAATTGAAATTCTAACCTTGGGAATTAAATCTAACTTGTTAATTTAAATTTTCCATTCACTTAATTTCAATTGGAGGAGGATAAATTTGTAAGCTTCTAATTGAGAAGAACGTGTGTTTTTCCCAAATAATTTTAATAAAATAAAATACTATTAAAAACAATGTCAATTTCTAACTAATTCTACCCAATTCTGCTAACCTGCTACTCCAGGTCGGGTCTCTACAAACTGATAATAATAATAATCCTAATCTAACTTGCTAATAAAGAAAAGAAAAATTAGAAGTGGATCCTTGGTTGGATCTTCCGTGTCCTACATCAGTTATGAAGAGAGAGAGGAAAATACGTAGATGGGGGAAATATTTCTCACCGTTCTTGGCTTCTCGTCAATGTCTGGATTCTAACCAGTGATGCCCAATTCACATGGAGCTAGGAGATGCAGTTTTTCTTTAATGAACTTAAATTAATTCCCAAAATAGGGTTTACAAGGAGTACTTATAATAATTAAAAACGATAAAGATGAAATTACCCTCATAAAGAAAACCCTAAATACAATGAAAATGCCTAAAGTACCCTTAAATAAAAATAAGTCCTAAATCTATGCTCCGCATCAGACGCCTTTGTAGTTGCTTTTTGGATTGAGGATTGCTGGTTACCGGCTACTTTATTTGTTTTGTGTTTGTTTCTTGATGTTTTCTTGTCTTCTCTTTTCCTTTTTGTTTCCCTTTCATGTCTATCACTTTTGACCTTCTCTAGCCCTTGTACTTTTCTTATTATGAATAAAATATCTTTGTTACTGCTCACAAAAAAAAAAAAAAAAATTCAATGATTCATTATCCCCATATTGTGTTTATTTTGTTTAAACATCCTTTGTTAGATTTTGCATTCCAACCATTTCAATAAGTGATTACTTTAAATGTTTCTCTGTTAATATCGATCTCCAGGAGCTGCAAGGCTTCCAGGGTTTCATGTCTGCGTTGGGAGTGGAGGCGAGAGACTACTTCCTGAATGGTATATTGAGAAAGGTAACATCTTCTTCCTTGATATCTTATTCTAAATTGCATTTGTTGGCCTCACATTTTATGAAGAAAGAGGTTAGGCCATATCCATTCACCGCTACTTACTAAAAATGATCTTAATCTAAAAATTAGTTGGGATCTGAGGCAAATGATTAGAGGCACCCCCTATTTTTTATGAGCAGTGATTATATTGTCTGCAGTTCTTTTCATATAGAACAGTTGGCCAATCTACATTCCCTCAAAATAAAGAAAACCCAATGGCTTAAAATAGTCCAGAACCTGCAACAGAAATTTCACTTTCCCGCTTAAAACCGACTTTCCTCCTAAGACAAATCCCATTTATCTAAGAAGGCACAGAACTGGCAAGATTTGTGAAGAAGAACCTCTTGTAATCAGATAAATGCAGACGATACGAGCATGATCAAGAGGGTGGACTTGTATTCCTCCCCCCATTTATTTTTTGTTTCTCTACTATAATACCTAGTGTTTACGTTCACATATACCACTGTTTCCATCTTTATGCTCTTGCATGCATTTTGCTCTTGTATATTCATGCTTCTGGTTTTGTTTTTTGGTTTTTCCTTCAATCTCTTCTACATGCCTAATTGCTCAGTTATTCATTTGTTTTTGTCATTTATGGAATTCTAATGACCTACCTAACTCATTATATTCACATAACAATATTTCTGTGTATAGGCTTTCACATACCTTTTCATATGTATCAGTCCTTCAAATTTTCTATCTTTTTCTTTTTCTCCTAATTTGTTCTGCAAACCCTATAAACTGAAAATTCTAGAATGGCACTGAGAACTTATTCTCTGTAAGGATATCTGCAAGAAACTGCTATTTTATTGTTGATTGTGCTACTTTCCTCTCCATGGCATTTATGTACTTTTTAGTATGAAGAGAGAGCATTAATTTTTTATTTCGAGAACACTCAACTTGTTGATCTTCAATGAAACCATGATGTCTTGCATTCAGATAGAATTGTCTTGCAAGAGCAATTGTGCCAATTGGACTGTTAGATGTAAAGATGCAAATGGTACTTGAGAATTTATGGGGAGATGTTGAGACACTATTTCTGTGCATAGGCTTTCACATACTTCTCATATGTATCAGTCCTTCAAATTTTCTATCCTTTTCTTTTTCTCCCAATTTGTTCTGCAAACCCTATAAACTGAAAAATCTAGAATTGCACTGAGAACTTGTTCTCTGTAAGGATATCTGTAAGAAACTGCTATTTTATTGTTGATTGTGCTACTTTCCTCTCCGTGGCATTTATGTTCTGTTTAGTATGAAGAGAGAGCATTAATTTTTTATTTCGAGAACATTCAACTTGTTGATCTTCAATGAAACCATGATGTCTTGCATTCAGATAGAACTGTCTTGCAAGAGAAATTGTGCCAATTGGATTGTTAGATGTAAAGATGCAAATAGTACTTAAGAATTTATGGGGAGATGTTGAGGGAATTTGCGCAGCTGCGTTAGTGATGGATGGGTTCTTTGCTGATTACTTCGCCCCAACCAAGAGGGATGTTTGATGCGGAGCACCACACGAGTTTCCATATTTAACAAGTTTCTATATTTAGATTTAGGATTTCCAACTTTTCATGATTGTATATTTTCTTTCATTTATTTGTTTAGTCCAATAGTTGGTTTTGTTTGGAGAAATTTAGTGATTTTGCAAATAATTAGGGCTTTCTAATTATTGGGGGTTATTTGGTATTTGTTTATTTGAGGGTATTTTGGTCTTTTTCATGTTTTTAAGTCATTATATATATCTGATGTAACCCCTCCATACGGGATTGATACTTAATGATGAATGAAATTGAAGTTTTCTTCCGCTGATTGTGTTCCTTTCCTCTACATGTCATTTATGTTCATTTTAGTACTGAAGAGAGAGCATTAATTTTTTATTTCGAGAACACTCAACTTGTTGATCTTCAATGAAACCATGTTGTCTTGCATTCAGATAGAATTGTCTTGCAAGAGCAATTGTGCCAATTGGATTGTTAGATGTAAAGATGCAAATGGTACTCAAGAATTTATGGGGAGATGTTGAGGGAATTTGCGCAGCTGCGTTAGTGATGGATGGGTTCTTTGCTGATTACTTCGCTGCAACCAAGAGGGATGCTTGACTGCGGAGCACTACATGAGTTTCCATATTTAGCAAGTTTTTATATTTAGATTTAAGATTTCCAGCTTTTCATGATTGTATTTTTTTCTTAAATTTATTTGTTTAGTCCAATAGTTGGTTTTGTTTGGGGAAATTTAGTAATTTTACATATAATTAGGGTTTTCTAATCATTGGAGGTAGTTTGATATTTGTTTATTTGAGGTTATTTTGGTCTTTTCATGTTTTAAGTCATTATATATGTGATGTAACCCCTCCATACGGGATTGACACTTAATAATGAATAGAATTGAAGTTTTCTTTCGCTGCTTGTGCGGCGAAAATAATTTGGGATTGATTCCTTTGGCGTGAAGTCTAGCGTGATGCTACCATCTTTCTATCTTCGGGTATTCTTCTTCTAATTATATCTCTTTATCTCTCGTCCTCTCTCTTTTCCTTTTCGTCTCCTTGAATTGCCGTCCCAAAAACAACTCAAAACCTTGTCCCAGAAACAGCTCCAAAATCTGTCGCAAAAACATCCCCACTGTCCCAGATCTATCCCAAAACAGCCCCAAGACCAGTCCCAGTTCTGTCATAGATATGTCCTAGACCTATCAGATCTGTTACTACATTTAGATCTGTATCTTAGACCTGTATAACCCTCTTCTTAACCCCTTTACTGCTGTTCTACACCTTTTTTTTGTTGCCGTTATTAATTGATTAATTAATTTCAGCCATATTAGATTTTAGGATGCATTATTTTTATTTAAATTTAGGCATTTAGGGTCTCTATAGTTTGTCCTACATCAAATTGGTATCAGTAGCCTAGGTTAGGAGAGCTTCCTAACTTTCCAGGTCTTAGGTCGCATTTAAAAAAAATAAAAATTAATTGATTATATGATGAATTAATTAATTAATTAATTGATTAATAGAAAAACAAAAAAAAAAAGAAGAAATTCTTGCATCACCTTATTTCTTTCATTCATTGCATATAGACTTAGGTCATTGCATTTATTCTGTCCTCTATCCCCAAGTAGTGGTACTCTAACTTGTGTGTCTGTGCTTGCCCACACGTAGTGGTCGAGAGTATCAACCCAATGTGGACTTCATACCATTGACCAAGGTCTTAGACGACATACGTGCTTGCTTATCCCGTATGGAAACCAAGTTAGGTTTAAGGACATTTTGATTTCACTGCCAAGGCTATGGGCATCTTGCTCGTGAGTGCCCCACTTAGGTTAAGAAAGTTAAATGTGTCCCCATACCGTCCCCATCTATAGATCCTATTCTGGTGTCGGTGTCACCCAGTCTATCTGAGTCTGTACACGAATCTGCACCATACATTCATGAATTGCACGTTGAAATTAAAAGTTACATTAATGGATGCGATGAAAAATATGAGTTTGCTACAGATTCTCAATGGGAGTCTAAGGAAATTGATGTGGATAATAATGTGGCAGACCTCACACCCAACCCAAAACCAACACCTTCACCTCCAAGCCCCACTCCACATTAGCATGACTCCGACCCATAGCCTGACATTCTCGACTCATCCTAGGACCCATGCTATGCACTTGTCCATGATTCAGTGGTTTTATCCACCAGTCTCGCCCAGTCATCTAGCCCACTGTCACAATTTGGAACTCTCTTCGATCCAGACCAGTCACCTTGTCACACCTATGCAACCTTCATCAGTCTGTCCTTCTTTTCCTTCCTTGTTTCCCAAAAGACAAAAAATAGAATTTATCTTAGTAGAGGAAGATGTTTCCATCACTGTAGAAGGACACCACCTACATCCTATGGCGCGGAATACCAAGTCCATGACTGGTGCCACTTGGTTGATCGAGAGAGAGCCTCAGTGACTTGCTCTGAATTTACTGGGGAGATATCGGATTCTTGTTTCATCGGAGTATGTTGTTCACACTTTTCTGCTGCCGACACCCAGAGTTGCCTGTAACATCTGTCTTGTATCATCAGAAGTGCATTCTGGTCATATCTTGTTACTGCCACCATCCAGAGGTTGCTCGTGGCATCCGCTTTGGGTCCCATGTATACCATCGATGGCGAATGAAGTTGATTCAACATTCTTATTGTGACCTGATGCTAATCCTGCTTGGTTGACACTTGAAGACCTCACGTACTCGTGTTTGCACTTTGAGACCCCACACTGGGAAGACGCATGCATGGGTAGATTTTGTCTTTTCATCTGTTTGAACTCGAGGTCGAGTTCTTTTTCAGATGGGGAGATTGATGCGGAGCACCACACGAGTTTCCATATTTAGCAAATTTCTATATTTAGATTTAGGATTTCAAGTTTTTCATGATTGTATTTTTCCTTTCATTTATTTGTTTAGTCCAATAGTTGATTTTGTTTGGAGAAATTTAGTGATTTTACATGTAATTAGGGCTTTCTAATCATTGGAGGTAGTTTGGTATTTGTTTATTTGAGGGTATTTCTGTCTTTTTTTTTTTGTTTTTAAGTCATTATATATGTGATGTAACCCCTCCATATCGGATTGACACTTAATGATGAATGAAATTGAAGTTTTCTTCCGCTGTTTGTGTGACAAAAATAATTTGGCAGTGATACCTTTGGCGTGAAGCCTAGTGTGAAGCTACCATCTTCGGGTATTCTTCTTCTAATTCTCTCTCTTCCTCTCTTTCCTTTTCTTCTCCTTGAATGTCGTCCCAAAAACAGCTCTAAACCTGTCTCAAATCTGTCCCAGAAACAGTTCCAAAACCTTTCCTAAATCTGTCCCAGAACCAACTCCAAAACCTATCCCAGATCTGTCCCAAAATCTGTCCCAGCTCAGCCCCAGATCTGTCCCAAAACAACCCTAAGACCAGTCCCAGTTCTGTCCTAGATCTGTCCTAGACCTATTAGATCTGCTACTACATTTAGATCTATATCTTAGACCTGTACAACCCTATTATTAACCCTTTTACTGCTGTTCTACACATTTTCTTGTTGCCGTTATTAATTGATTAATTAATTTCAGCCATATTAGATTTTAGGTTGCATTATGTTTATTTAAATTTAGGCATTTAGGGTCTCTATAGTTTGTCCTACATCAATGTTCTATATATGGTGTATGGAGTGGCGTAAGCACCATGATGGTGATTTGTAGGAGATGAAAACAGATGTGAGAGAGGATTGCTTGAGTAGAGCCCTTTTTTTTTCTCTTTTTTTTTTCAATGGCCTTGTTGGAAGAGAGAGAGAGAGAGAGAGAGAGAGAGAGAGGTTTTATAGCCACTGGATCTTCACTCTACCATTCTCATTTTCTATTTGTTGGAGGCACCTATATTTAAATGGTCAAAAACCAGCCACTATTGATTATATATAGAAAAAAAGGTCATTGATTGATTGTCATTTTGGGTGGGGAGAGAGGTTTTATAGCCACTGGATCTTCACTCTACCATTCTCATTTTCTATTTGTTGGAGGCACCTATATTTAAATGGTCAAAAACCAGCCACTATTGATTATATATAGAAAAAAAGGTCATTGATTGATTGTCATTTTGGGTGGGGAGTGCCATTAACATAAAAAATAAGGGGTGCCTCTATCAGTAGCTTGGTTCTAATGAGTCTAAATTTTGAATTTGTGTCTGCAGGCATAGAACTGATTCTTAGCACTGAAATAGTGAAAGCAGATCTTCAGTCCAGGAGTCTCACAAGTGCAGTGGGAACAACTTTCAAATATGACACCTTGATAATTGCGACTGGTTCCACTGTATGTATTAGAAATGTAGAAACTTTGAAGAACTTACGTTTACATTTTAACTTTTTATCAAGATTCTAGCCCATCTGTTAGTTGTTGCTAAATAGATTATCGTAATGACTTCGTACTCATTTTGTGTTAGCCTGCTGGTTGATTATTTATGTTAAGTTGTTAACTACAAAATGCTACATTTTATTTTTATTACAGTGTTTCATATGATGGAATATTTTACAATACCTTACCAGGTATTTTTTTTCCATGCTTGTCTTTTGCAGGTTATTCGGCTGTCTGATTTTGGTGTGCAAGGAGCAAATGCCAAAAACATCTTCTATTTGAGAGAAATCGAAGATGCTGATAGGCTTATAGAAGCAATAAAGGAAAAGAAGAATGGAAAGACTGTCATTGTTGGAGGGGGTTACATTGGTCTTGAGATGGGTGCTATAATGAAAATCAACAACTTTGATGTTACTATGGTCTTCCCTGAACCATGGTGCAGTAAGTACCTTCTCTTCTAGTATACTTTTTTTTTTTTTCTTCTAGTTATTGCTGCTGTCTTATGTTTTTCCTTTTAGAAAAGGGAAAGCTCTTATCTACCATCTTACAATTTGCGAACCACATCTCGCCTCCACAGCATGGAAGATTTTCGAACTACAAAGTATGATGTAGGACTTTCTATTGCAGTGCCTAGGCTTTTTACTGCAGGAATAGCTGGTTTCTATGAGGGTTACTATGCAAAGAAAGGTGTCAACATTATAAAGGGTACAGTTGCTGTTAGCTTTGATTCAGATGCAAATGGAGAGGTTGGTTGGTAGACCTTTAGTAAATTTTGAATTAGCTAAATGGTTCTTAAGAAATGCCCTTGTCACACTTGAAAGTTCCGTCAATGCTGAGCTACAGTAATTCATTGTGTGTGTGCGTGTGTACCATCTCTAGGTGGGGAGCCATTTGTTGGAAAGATATATGCTTGGGTATGAGAACCCCTAGCAAAAATCACCTTGGTTTGGTCTTGTTTCCTATATTTGTTTTCAGCCTTGAATTCTCCTTTCTTCCTTTGGTGCTTCTGTCACGCTTGGCACTCGGAGCCCTTCCACAATAAAGGACAAACATAAAGGAAGCTCATACCATTATCCATTGCATGGTTCGTGTGGATTAAGCACAATAGCTGGGATTTTGAAGAGAAGCCTCCTCTAGAACTTTCATCATTGAATATATCAAGAAAAATATTATTCAATGGCCATTGGCAGCAAGTATCTGTTTTGGGTTTTGGGTGGACCAATTAGATGTGAATTGGTCAAAGATATGATAAAGTTCTTTTGTGCAATATGCAGTTATTTTGTTTGCTTTGCTATGTTTGGATTGTACCCTGTGTTCTGTCTCATTTTCTTTGAGACCATTCTCTCTCTTTGCTATTCTCTGGATTGTACTTTGCTATATTCTTTCCAAGTCGTTCTTTATCTCTAAAATAAAAACAAATATCCACTTCACAGGAGTTGTTGTGGAAAGAGGAGAAGTTTGTCGTTTGGTGCTTATGGGAAAATTTCATGCATTTATGGAGACATTGGCATAGGATCTCCTAGGCATTGATGCTGCACAAGCAGCACGAGAACCCAGCCAAATGGGCCCCACTATGGCTCCCTTAGCAAAAAATCTAACTATTAATGCTTCCTTGCAACTTTCTGCATCCTTAGTGGCTTCTTGAACTAGAGGTTGGCATTGTTCAGGTAAAGGCTGTCAAACTGAAGGACGGAAGAGTGTTGGATGCTGACATCGTCAGTTGTTGGTGTTGGGGGACGGCCACTAACAACACTTTTTAAGGGCCAAGTTGAAGAGGAGAAAGGTGGAATAAAGGTTGGTTAATCCATATTCTTTTATATATTTAGTTTTTTAATTGCCTCCTATGCACCAAATACTCGCTTGTCTTTGCAGTCAGCACCAAAAAGAAACATTTGCCTTTTTGTATAAATGCACTTGATAATATTGAAGTACGGTAAATACAAATTATCAGCAGTATTATTTATCCCATAACAAAAAGAATTCATTTCTAGAAATACAAAATTGATACATTGTAAGATCTATCTATCTACCTACCCACACCTATAACGGAAAATGTAGAGAAGTCCATTTCCAATATTCATTTATTATTATTTTTTTGGGAACATTCTAAGATTCTAATATTCATATATTCTCTTTCTACTCTAGATGTTGAGGCATTGGTGATTTTCTTACGATTACCAACCCTAAGTAGATGGAATAAATGTCTCTAACAATTATGATATGTTGGTAACTTCATTTGCACTAATGAAGTGAAATGATGATCACCAACACACTAGAGTGTATGAAATTACCTACACACCTAGTTACGGGGCCTACCAAATGGAGTAGTGATGTGTATTAGACAGGTCTTTGTTCATTATGAGGTCCACCAAAAGTCAACTTGATCAGATTCAATAAAGCCATATTTTTAGGGCTTCAAAATTTAAAGATAAAAAAATACTTTAAACTGATCAAAATTTGGAAAGCTTGGAAAACATGGCTTGATTGATCCCGAACATGGTGATTTTTGGTGGCCCTCATATTCAAGCAAAGATCTTTCCAACGGACCAATTCCTTATCCATTTGGTTGGCCCCATGCTTAAGTGTATTGTGTAATGCCGTGTACACCAAGGCATGGTTGCATCTTAGATGTTGTGGGTTCAAGTCTCATGGACATCAGATAGGCTTGTCAGCCCATGGAAATCATTTTCCAAATCCAAATATGAAGGCCAACGCCAAATTGATGGGATAAATGGCTCAGTTGATGATGATGATGACCTAAGCATGGGGACTAGGTAATGCCAAGCAAAGATCATGTTCCTCCCTTGACATTGTACCAAAATGATGATAAACGAGACGAGCCCCTCATCCACAACTACAACAACCCAAAAAAGGGAAGCTCTTTAGTGAACACAAAATATGAGCACGACCTTTACCATTTGATTACATGTGTGCAAGTAGATGAACTGTCTATTTGGAATCTTTAGTTCTCAATGCTCCCTCTGATGTAACAATGAAGAAAAAGCTCTTCTGTTGGTATCAATTCATTCATCAGTTTAACGAACAGTATCCTTTCTTCTCAGTTATGGAAGGTTTATTCCATCTGACTGGGTATCAGCTGTTGTTCCTTTTCTTTGCTTTTTTCCTTTTTTCTTTGCTTTCTTGCTATTCATGGTAATGTTGTTTGTAATTGTGTCAAAACTCTTTTCAGATATCACATAAAAGGGTATTTTCTAATGAATACTATACCCTTGTGCACTGTCTGATTGCAGACTGATGGATGCTTTAAAACTAGTGTTCCCTGTGCTTATGCTGTGGGAGATGTGGCTACTTTTCCACTGAAGCTTTACAACGAAATGAGGAGAGTGGAACATGTTGATCATGCCAGGAAGTCAGCTGAGCAGGCAGTGAAGGTATACTGTAATATCAAGCTTTATTCCCATGACAAAGTCCATCATTTGTATCATATTATGAAATGCCAGTGCGTAACCACTTTTTTGGGCAAATGCATCCTACCATTGTTATTTATGTATCTATTGAACTGGAACACTGATGTGCATAATATAATTGGTTATCCTTTAGGTTCATATGTTCCTGATGGAATGGGATGATTAATTGAATAAATCGAAGTGACTGCATTTTTCTGAGTTTTTCCATCCTTGATGACCATTCTTTATGTTTTATGACGGTGATTTGGATGGAACGCTTCCTTTACTGAGGCAGTCAAGTTTGCACAACATTTCATACACTTCTGCTAACTTGCCAAAAACATTTTAGTTCACATGCATTCACTTTCTCAAACTGAAGTCTTCCCGTGCATTTCCATAGGCCATCAAAGCAAGTGAAGAAGGCAAGGCTATTGATGAGTATGACTATCTTCCGTTCTTCTATTCTCGTTCCTTTGACCTGTCATGGCAGTTTTATGGTGACAATGTTGGAGATGCCGTGATGTTTGGTGATAGTGATACTGCCTCACCAAAACCCAAGTTTGGATCTTATTGGATCGAAGATGGGAAGGTAGTGGGTGCCTTTCTAGAGGCTGGGACACCAGATGAGAACAAGGCTATAGCTAAAGTTGCCAAGGTCCAGCCACCTGTTGAAGACCTGGAGAAGCTCATTGAGGAAGGCCTCTCCTTTGCATCTAAAATATGATTTGTTTTGAATTCAGAAAGATTATAGCATAATTGATGCCAATTACAGATGGATTGGTATCTAGATATACAGTTGAGTGGACATTTTCACAATGTTTGCATGTTTCCTTGCTCACCCACTTTATGGATGAATTCAACAATGTTAAATTATCGTATATTGCAATACACCCCTTAGGTACTAGGCTATTTTGTGTTTGTGATGGAATATGTTTTGAAGCTTCATTTGCTGTGTTCTCTAAATTTTTAATCAATCCAAGTATGCTGTTCAATTTAGGTATGGTACGAAAACTTTTTTGACTCAGTTGACTGAACATGACTAGTCTAGAAAAGTAGATACCTTGATCAAAACTCACTTGGACCTCAAGTTTTCTAGGCAAGCCCCCACTCCTAGGGATGGGTTTTGAATTAGGCTTACATTGTGTTTAGGCCAAGCCCAATTGTGGTAGGGGAGCGAGTATGAAACGGGCTTAATGTATTTTTCCAAGTTTAAGCACGATGTGCTAATGAAAAGCTCAAGCAACCTGACAACCTAATCACACTCAAGGGGAAAGAGATTTTTAAGGTTTTGGAATTGTTTCTCTTTTGTTCTTAATTGAGGAGAGAGAGAGAATGGAAACAGGCTGGGTTTGGACTAGGCTTACATTGCATTGAGCCCGAGCTCAATTGCCGGGGGGAAGCTTTAACATGACGTGTGGGACAGAGTAAGAAATAAAGATAGAGATAGATTGATATATATATATATATATATATATAGATAGAGAGAGAGAGAGAGAGAGAGATGGAGATGGAGAGAATGGAAACAAGTTGGGTTTGAGTTAGGCTGACATTGCATTGAGCCCAAGCTCAATTTTGTTTGGGAAGCTTAAGCTTGTCCAAGCCCGAGCCCGATCTGCCAACTATAAAAGCCTTAGCTTGATCGAAAGCCTGACAACCTAATCACACTCAAATAAATGTTGGAACCCACTCCTAGAGATGGAAACGGTGTAGGATTGGAGCTAGGCTTTCATTGCGTTGAGCCCAAGCTCGATTGTGGAAGCTTGAGCACTTGGCACACGAGGAAGTAGAGGATCAGGGAGAGTACAACGAGTCCGACTCATTCGGAGAAGATGAGGTAATCTATGATGACTCTTGGAGAATCTTTTGTTATCAGGCAGACTCTTGTTGCTTCAAAACAGGAACTCAAGGAAGATTGGCTGCAAACGAACATCTTTCACACTTGATGCACGATAGGAGGTAAGATCTATAACCTCATCATAGACAGTGGGAGTTGCAATAATGTAGTGGCACAAGAAGTGGTTCATCGTTTCAAATTGAAGACCATGCTTTCACGGCTGTACAGCTTTCACAGTTCAAGTGCGGAAATGAGGTAACTGTAGATAAAATGTGCTTCATTACTTTTTCTATTGGAAACTATTCTGATGATGTATGGTGCGATGTTGTGCCTATGGACGTTTGCCATTTTCTTTTGTGGTGACCCTACCAATATGACAATAATATCAAGCACCATGGTAAAAAGAATATCTACTACTTTTGGAAAGACGGTGAGAAAATTATCTTGGGACTTGTTAGAGATGTTGAGAAATCAATCTCTAAAATAACGGATGTAACTTTAATTTCTCTCCAGGCGTTTCAAAGGAGGTTAAGAAGGAACATGTGGAATTCTTTGCTTTGGTTGCAAAAGAGGAAACAATTGAAACCACCCTCCCGCAAAAGTTACGGCCTATTGTGATTGAGTTTGTGGATGTTTTTCCAAAGGAGCTTTTTGCAGGTTTGCCTCCCATTCGTGACCATTCAACACTGCATAAACTTGGTTCCATGATCAGTTTTGCCCAACAGGCTAGCTTACCTTATGAGTCTGATAGAGCACGAAGAGTTGAACAAACAAGTGTAGGATTTGGTAGACAAGGGGCTGATTAGAGAAAGCATGAGTCCATACTCGGTTTAGCACTACTCACGCCAAAGAAGGATGGGAGTTGGAGAATGTGTATCGATAGTCGTGCCATTAACAAAATCATGGTATGATATTGTTTTCACATTGACACTTGATGATGTGTGATGTGATATCTGTGGACGTGAATAAAATTTTATTTTTGATCTGGGCTGGTGCTGTGAGCAAATTCATCAGTTTGGGTTTCGAAAAGAAATTGGAAAATTGAACCCATTTAAGGGCCGAGGCCCACTTGAGATCTGATGGACCCAATCTTGAATGCAGGGGTTATAATATCGGCCGATACAAAATGTATCGGCCGATATGTATTAGTTTTTAAGGACCGAACACCGATACGTATTGTATCGGCTGTACAAAAAAGGTTATCGGCTAATATGACTGATAAAGGGTCCAAAATATCGGTCACCATATCAGACGATATGTATAAAATTCGGTTTTTAAATTTATTTCTTAAAAAAGAAAAAAATCAATATTGCCCTGATACGGTCCGATATATCAGACCGTTTATCGGTACACATATCGGTTGATATTGTATTTATCGGTCTGGAAAGAGTGCTTAAAAAAATAAAATCGATATCAGTTGTGGGCTCCACACGATATCGGCGATATTATGTCCTAATATCGGCCGATATATCTACCGTTTATCGGTAGACAATGTCAGCCGATATTTCTATTTATCGTTTTTAAGCGGTTTGTAAGCAGTTTGTAAGTGGTTTTTTGTGGTTTTAAGAGGTTTTAGTGGTTTTTAAGTGATCACTTGGACACGGACTCATAGTCCAATAATATGCAGTCCATGTCCATTTTCTAATCGCCAGTCGCAACCCTCCTCCGATAGTTGGCAGTATCACAATCCATCGTCAACATCCGACTACACGTCTAATGATGAGCGGCTTCCAGAAGAGATGTATGTCAGATTTTATTTCCACGTGCCCGGTTATCTATATGAAGAGCTTGATCAATAGTAATATTATATTTTTTTTTAGAAAATTTGGTCAAGCTTTGATGTATTTGGTGAAACTCAAGTGATTTCAAGTTTTCAACTTTGAAGTATTAGCACCAACCATTATTATTAGATTTAATATATTATCTTTAAATCCATTAAAATTTCTGCTTCTAAGATTAAGAATTAAAAAAATTAGATAGATTAAAATACAACAAACATTTTAAAACTTCATAATACTAATCATTAAATTTATCATAAATTTCTTACATACTTTTTCATAATTTTTAATAGAATTTTATAAAAATTGGGATCTTACTTTCTAGAATTTTGTATTTTGATTTTTTTTTTGTACTTTTATTTTTTAAGAGACTTATGTTATTGATGGTAAAATATTTCTTTAATTGATAATATTAGCTTTTAAATGAGATCTTAAATATTTATTATTAATTGTTTTATCTTAAATTAGTATAAAAGTATGTAAAATGCTTAATCACTAAATTTATCAAAAATTTCATACATATTTTTTCATAATTTTAATTTTTTTTATCATTTCTCTTCATTTTATTGTTAATTTTAATATTGATCGTATTCGAAATTTAAATAAATAGTTTCAATATGTATGTGATCGATATTTAATGAAAAAATTACATTTTTAAGAAGCTTCAAATTTTCTGAAATTAGCATAAACTTTTCGGACCAAAATACAAATATATGGAAATATCAGAGGAGAGAGAAACTTACCGGCCGATAATTCAGCCCATTTTTTATGCCCCTGCTTGAACGTGCAGCCTGACCTGTGTCATTCCACAACGGGCCTGAAAACTGAAGCCCGATATGGCTGCCTCAATGGCCCAGTTTCACTCGTGCTTTACAATTCCCATTTATGTCAAAACCGGGTTCAAACTCAAAATTCAAATCAAGCAGAATGTTGGTTTTGGGTGGGTCCCATCCAGTTTTCTTTTATTATATATATATATATATATAGACATTTAATCAGTCTTTAGGGACTAAGTAGATCAATAAATTGTTAATTATCTCCAGCCAATTTCGTTGAAGGCAACAACCCAGTTTGCAGATCAGCGAATCTGCAGGGTGCTTATTGGTTCCTGACCAAGTCAGGGTCGTTTGATGTTGATTCGAAATCAATTCTCCATAACCAGGTAAGCCTATACTCAGTTAATTATTGCATTGATTGAATCGAATTGTCAGTTGATTAAACCCTTTAATATCTGCCGAAATGGTGGAAGTTTTAATTAATAGAATCACGTTGATCCGTTGATGGTAATTCTAGATTTTGAACCATTTGTGAGGACTTTTGAACGGTAACTCAAACTGATAAAAGAAAACCAGTTTTGAGAAATTTGTTTGGGGGAAACAGTTTTGAACCTTAGATTAAGCCCGGTTTGGGAATTCCAAACTTGGTGATTAAATGAGCTTTTTAATTCAGAAAGTCTTAAGGGTTTTGGGTATAGTTAGGCCTGTAATCGGACTCTGATCCGGCCCGGCCCGAAAAAACAATCAGACAGTCCGCGGCCTGGCCCGAAAAAACAATCGGACCGAATACACTTGAGTCCGGCACGCCCGATCGAGCTATCGGACAGTTCGCGGCCCGATAAGAGCCCATTTGTCTGTTTGGCCTATCATGTTACTTGAGTGCTACCAAAGCTAAAATTAAAACTTTTTAACCTTAACTTTCAGCTACTAAGCCTATAAATCATATTTTATTCCAAGTCTAATTAGAGTTTGAAATTTTGAAATTCAAATTTCATTTAAAATTAATTAAGATATACAAGCAAACCATTAAATTTGAAATTATATGGGTGGCCTATCATATGGCCCTAATGCTACTTGAGTTCTACCAAGCCAAAATTAAAATTTTTTACCTTAATTTTAGGCCATTGAGCCCGATAAATCAGATTTTATTCTAAGTGTAATTAGAGTTTGCAATTTGAAATTCAAATTTCATTTAAAATTAATTAAGATATACAACAAGTCATTAAAGTTGAAATTCTATGGGTGTCCCACAACCCTTACAAGCCAAAATCCAAAGCCATGGCAGCCAAGTCCTATAAATCTTCTATGGTTGGCATCTTTCAACATCATCATTTATTTATATACACCCTTATTCACCAAATTAGATGTTGCCGAGTCATTCCTAATTGTTCTCCACTAATGGAACAATTAAACATGAGCAAAATAAATAAAAAAAAAAATACTTAGAAACAATGAAGAAACATCTAATCAACTCTTAAAAACTCATGGGTGCCCATAGAATTGTTATTTCCTTATTCCAAACCTAAATTAGAGTTTCAGATACAGAAATTGGTGATTCCACAAGGAGACGAGAAGAAATGCAAAACCCACCAAGAAAATGAGAAACCCTTGGAAATCCTGCAGAGAAACCAGGAAATTGATATATCCTTGAAGTAATAAAAAGAAAACAGCATTAACAAAAAACAAAAAATGAAAATAAAAGAATCAACAGAACATCGACTTAACAAGCTACTACTCTTCTTGGAAGATTTTAATGATTTCTACTTCCTCTCTCTTTTTTCAACGACCAAAGCAACAAAAAATATACATGAATAGGAATAATTCAGAACCCCACCATCTTTCTTGTGCTTTTCATGCACTTTTCTCTCTCTCTCTCTCTCTCAAACACATCAAGCTTTGAAGCAAGCTTACTTCAAAAGATCAAAGTTCAAAAAATAATAATAGATGCCTCGATACTTTAACCTGTTGTAATATAAGAATAAGAAAAAATAGCCAACCTAAACAATGTAAAGACATTTAGTTTCATTGAACATTGAATAAGAAAGCTGCCTCCTAACCAGAGTCATTATAGTTTCCTTCTTCACTTCCTGTTAATCCACTTGCAACGCAAAAGCCAAGACATTGGCATGAACTTCACCACAATGAGAAACTAAAACATTGGGATATACTTACAAACTACAACTAGAATGATGTAGGTAACTATGAGTGGAACGGAATCTTTCACCACTTTAACAAAGGAGAATTTATCAAGTACATAGAATTCGATTTAGGCAACAAGCAGCACTGAAAAACATAAAAAATAAAAAAGCCCCAAAGTTAAAAGAAAGAACAGTCATCCTTCCCTCTTCAGAATAGCACAACTAAAAACAACAAAAGGGCTAAAAATGAGGGGAAATGAGTGCCACCAACAACAGAGAATGATCATGTTCTTTGGACAACCACATGAATCCAAATTCACAAAACAAGCCTAAAAAGTGCAAGGACTAAACTAAACCATGTCTTTTCAACAATACTCTCAAACTAAAATTACAAAACAAGCCATCATAGCGAAGGCATAACACTGATGTTATATTTTCTTCATGCTTTAGCATATCTCATTGTCTTCAGAGTTTGAACATCTTGTAACCCTCATACAAGGAGAAAATAAAATTCACATAAATCACTCCCTCCAAGAAGCTAATCAGACCAGAGAAACCTAACGTCAAAACTTCCAAACCGCAAAAAGGACAAGTTACAAAGAATACCTTGAAAGTATCATTTGAAGCTTCTACATCACATAAAACTATGACAAAGTCCATTAGCTTTCGACTTCAATTTGAGAATTTTAACCTAACATAAAGCAAATATAAGAAGAAACATATACATATGAATAACCCAATGTCCATGTTAATTTGTTCATTTAAATCTAAAAGTGGGAAAGAAGTTCCTAAGGACCTGGCCATACATTATGAGATAGATACTTAAAAAGAGAACACATTGGTATCAATTCTTTTATCAACAAAAGCCAACCCTTGATGGTCTGTTCCATATGATTGAGACCGCACTTTACCACAGGGGAAAATCAACCTAACCAAGAGCGACATTCTCTGGTAAACTCGAAACAAAACACTCTCCTACAAAATCCTAAGGGAAAAGAATCTAGAAGAACCAGAAAGGAAATTCTCAGGAACTTTCATTCCACCACTAAAGCAAACCATAACAAAATAAAAATGCAATATTTCTTAGTTTCCACCTGACCTAGAACCACACTCCTACAAAATCCTAAAGAGACCAAGATAGGAAATTACCAAAACAATTCACAACATATAGATACAATATTTTTCATTCCCATCTCACCTTATCACTCCCCCAACTGCAAAATCGTAATTGACCCAGACAGGAGCTTTTCAATGCGTAACTTTCCCCACCAAACACCAATTAAAACAACAAAAAAATGCAATCTTTCTTATCCCCGTCACACCAAGATGGAGACTTACCTTCAAAAAACGAGATTTAAACACCAAATGAAAGGAACAAATACCTTCAGCAATTTAAACACTAATCAATAGACAGTATTCTAGATTACCATTGTCTTGTCATTCATCAAATAAGAAAGCAACATACAAGGTTACAAGAACAGAACAAAATGGTTGGAAAACATTGCTTTAGAAGCATCATCTTCAGAATAGGAAGGCTTTGGATGTACCCAATATCATAAAGTCCTACGATGCTAAGGTGTATACCCAATATCATAAAGTCCTACGATGCTAAGGTGTAATAGAATGCATGGCCAGAGAATCTGCAATTAATTTATTTACTTGTTTATTAATTTCAATCAGTGAGTGGGAATCTAAGGCATTCAAGCCAATTATTCCACAGACAATCAGAAATATTAAATAAAACAGGGTAAGGTCTTATCAACCAACTGAACAAACACAATTATCAGAGTCTTGGACTAAGTCCAAGTGAAAAAGTTGACTGTTATGTATATCTTTTCCTTTCAATCTCCCAAGGGCCACTCTCCTTCACACTCAACTTCAACGGATTACTCTCTATAGTTGTTTATTCAGTGTGTATGAAATTGAGAGGTTTTCATATGCCCTAAAAATTAATTAGGTGAAGCCCTCGACACATTGGTCATAATGTTACATGTATACTTATCCTCATATACATGAAGAGCTAGCTTACTTTGGACAGAATTTGTTGGAATTTGTTCTAGTTATTGATGCTTAAAATTATTCATCTAATTTAAAGTGCTCTCATTCCTTTGTTGGGGCAGCGAATGAGTTCCAAATTGGTTCTGAAGGGGAAGATTTAGGGACTTATAAAGAATTTGGGTTACTCTACCTAATGGACTAGCCTTTTAGGTGGATACCCAGTCCTAATAATTGATATCAGAGCCATATCCTCAATCAAACGCATATAGACTCAGGAGATCCCTTAGCCTGATGGGATAACTAGCGACATTCAATCTGCCGGAGAGCCTCGCTCGTTCGAAGGGGAGCTGAATTGTTGGACGAGTCCCACATTGGCTTTGAAGGGAAAATTTAGGAACTTATAAAATCGATTGGCCTTTTGGACTGGATACCCAGTCCTAGCACTCTTTCCAATAATGGAACCTTAGCTATCATGTTGAGCAGACTTTGATGATTTCTCATGCATATATGTAAGCAACAGAAACTTCCAATTATATAGTTATTACTGTTCAATGACAATACAGGTACATTGCACTTGGATATGGATTCAATAGCTACTAAAATTCAATATGAAGATAACATCTCTGTCTTAAGCATCTAAACTACAAAGAAATAATATAAAAAACTTCAAATATGTTTGTCAGTGACTAGCAAGCAAATATTCTATATGAAATGTAGGGAAAGGTTTGCCTCCTTCATTACATGACAATATCGCGTCCAAAGACGATATCTAAAGAACCCATTAAGCAAAATATAATAAAATTAACGAATGAAACTTTAAAATAAAAAGAGAAGAAATCCCACCTCGAGAGGAGCAGATGAGGTGATCGAGAGAGGAGGGCATTGTGAATGGAGGGTGAAGATGAAGACGACGAATTGCAGAGGGCTGAGAGAAGAAGCTGAGGCGAATCGAAGAGACAAAACAGTGGAGATGCAAATGAAGATAAGGAGATGACATTGTACAGGAAAGAAAGGAACAAAAATGAATACAAGAATGAGAGACAAACAAATCCAACGAAATGAAAAATAAATGAGAAAAAAAGAGGACAAATCTGTAATACTTCATTGTTTAGTCATACAAAATCAAGAGAGTTGGAGGGTGAAGAACAGACCTAGGAAAGCAGTAAGCAGAGAAAAGGGCTCAACTGCGCTCCTTCCCAGTCCGCAAATCTAACGAAATGGGTTCTTGTATATCACTATAAAACATCAAGATTTAGTAGTAAAATATAGTAGAAAAAGAAGAGATGTACAGTGTACTAGTTCAGGAAATTGATGTAGGAAATGGAAAAACCTATAGATTTTGCAGAGAAAAGAAAGAAAGGAGAGGCACCCCATGTCCGTAGGTAGGCTCAATAAACAATACAACAGGCACTAGAGAGTGTTGTGACTGATAGAGAGAGACCGATAGAGAGAGACCCTTGCAGATCGACCAAACTAGGGCCGGAATCAACAAGAGAGAATCGGCTGAAGTTAGATCTGAGTGCAGAGGCTGCAGGCGATGGAAGTCTCGATCGGATTTCTAGAGAGGTGCGAGAGAGAGGAGAACGGAAAGAGTGAGAAAAGAGAGACCTGGTGAGAGGGAGATGTTTCCAAATGAGAGCAGCAAGCATGAGAGCGGCGAGCCTGAGAAGCAATGGTGAGAAGAAATTGCAAGCAACGGTGAGAAGAAATCGCAAGCCCTAAAAATTTTCATTAAACTTCATCGGACTCGAGGGCTCGCGGACTGTCCGCGGCTCGCCCGAGTACTTATCGGACTCTGCGGACCTGTCCGCGAGTTCTTATCGGACTCCAGAGTCCGGCTCGCTGATGGACTTGTGGATTCGGGCCGGACCGTCCGCGGGCCGGGCAGGGTCCGATTACAGGCCTAGGTATAGTTTGAAGCAGCGTTTTGGACTGACTGAAGAATGAAATCAGTTTAATGAAATCAGTTTGGAACTGGTCTTGTTTGAGGATTTTAAGCGTACTCTTTTTTAAAACCTTTTTGGACTAGATCTAGTTATTGAACCCAAGTTCGTTTCATGCCAGTTTGTGACTGGGCCTCCTGAACCATGTGTTGATATTTGGGTTGGAACCAAATCTGTTTTGAGACCCAAGCTAAACCAGCCGAAACATGACAAAATCCCTCAATTCTTTTACAACTTGCTTATCTTGACCAAAGAAAATTTGGAGAATCAAGTTAGGTTGAAATTTGAAAAGTATTTGCTAAAATTCATTGGACCTATTTTGAAATTCACTGCGTCCATCTTCATCCAATTAATTCCATTCGATTATTGAGTTGGGTTTATCATTTAAAGTCTGCAAGTTGTGTTACGTCTGGTTCTTTAACTTTCAGAACCAATGTATCCAAGTTGTGTGAGAGCTTTCCACTAAGCGATTAAGTTGGGTATTCTACCCGACTCAGTTTGCATCAACTTGTTGGATATGCTTTCAGGGGCCTAAGGTCTTTTCAAATATTGATCTTTGAAGTGGATATCACCAAATTCAAATCAAACCCCAGGATGAATAGGAAACAACCTTCAAGACTTGGGCTCTCATGCGAATTATGAACCAGGTTCTCAAACCATTCATAGGAAAGTTTGTGATAGTTTACTTCGACGACATTCTTATTGCAACTCATCTCGCCAAGAACATCTTGACATCTTCAACAAATTTTTGGTTTGCAGAGGGGAAAATTTGTATGCTAAATTTAAGAAGTGTAGCTTTATGACTAACAAAGTTATCTTCTTAGGTTATATTGTTTCCTCATATGAAATACAAGTGGACGATGTAAAAGTCTAGACCCTTCGAAATTTGCCAACTCTGAAGAACAGTGCATGAAGCACGAAGTTTCCATGGATTGACATCTTCTACCACTAGTTCATCAAGAACTTCACTTCGATTATGGCATACTCGACAGGTTGCACAAGAAAGGGAGCATTCTTATGGGCGCATGTAGATGCTGCAAGCTTTGAGCTTATCAAAGTCAAGCATTCAAGGCATTAGTTCTTGCACTTCCAGATTTCATCAAGTAGTTCACCTTGGATTGTGACAGGTAACATATCGACATTGGTACGCTTTTAAGTCAAGAGAATTGACTAATCGCGTTCTTCAGCAAGAAGGTACGTGGGGCTCATTTTACATACTCCACCTATGACATTGACTTCTATGTCATCATTCAAGCTAAAGAACTGGCACGCGAAGTGGGTCACCTACATACAAGAGTTCACTTTTGTTGTGCAACACTAGTCAAGGTCACCGAACAAGGTCATGCATGCTCTTAGCTGTCAAGTTGTTCTCTAGGGTTCCTTGAGAGTTCAAGTCATTGGATTTGACGAATTTAAGAACCATATGTGAGAGGCATTGGTTTTGAAGAGATTTGCAATGAGACACATTTAGGTCTGTATGAAATTACTTGTTGCAAGACGGTTTCTAGTTTCGTGAGTCTAACTTATGTCTCTCAGCATGCTCGCTCAAAGTGCATTTGATAAAAAACTACTTGGAGGAGGATTAGCTGGACAAACCCTTGCACTTCTACTGGCCAAGGCTGCAAAGAGAAATTGAGGGATTCATTGACAAGTGTTACATCTAACAAACAACCCAGGGTCATGCACAAAACACATGGTTCTATTCTCTATTACCTATTCCGAAAGAACCTTGGGAAGATGTGATGCAGGACTAGGGTCGAATTCAGTGAGAATATAGGCTTGCAGTTTCATAGTATGGTCTCTGAAAAACCCACGCATCCGATTACGAATCATAAAAAGATTCTACTTTAGTGAAGAATTGCCCAAACAATATCTAATCCGATTGCACAAGTTTGTAAGAAATTCATATTAGTTTATGGAATTCTCTAAATTAAGTATCATCTAATTAAATATAATTAAAAATTACGGAAGCATAGTTAATAGAGAATAATGGCAAATTCGAACATGACGCAATCTAATCTATGAGAAAACCAAAAGACTAACTGAATTAAAACTACTGGTACTTACTTGTAAAGGGGCAAAAATTGGATCCCTGCCTAACCTTCAAAACACAACCCAAAGAGTCCTAAAAGAAATATTTTTTCAAATAACTTCAATTCTTCTATTCAATTGTGTGAAATTCAAATACAACATGCTTGTATTTAAGGAGAAAAAACTGGCAAAAGACAAGTCTAATCCTTGCCTTGGTCGACCACACTAAGAGAGAGATTCTCTCTTTGAAACTTTCTAAAATAAACACCTACTTAATATAGAATGTAGTCTTATTTAGACTATTTTGTAACACTCCAGGATTTTCAGGTTATAAATATTTACGGAATTTACTCATTTAATTTGTGAATTATTAGATATGGATTTTTATATGGGTAAAGTGTTGGGTCATAGCCCAATTAAGACCCAACGGTTTTGGAAATAGTTTTAATAAAATGAAATGGGGTTGAATTTAATTAGTAATGCAAAATTAAATAAATGATTGTGCATGGCCGAATATTGGATTTGAATATCCAAGAAGATGTTTAAAAATCAAATGAAGATTGCATTGGGCATGATTACCATATCTATGTTGGGCGCATAAGATCATTTAAAAGAGGCAACAAGGGGCGCAAGGCATTAGGGAATTGTCTAAATTAAAAGATTGCTTAGGCTATGTATAGTGTTATGCGCATGGACACCTTCTAAAAGAGGCAATAAGAGGAGCACACGGCAATGGAAATTTAAGCAAGGGGCGCACGGCCCTAAGGGGGTATGGTTATCCTAAGCACCTTCTAAGTTGGGACCAAGGAAGATTTATAAAAGAGAGGAACAAGGATGGGCGCACGGTTTGCACCATAACCAAATTCTTTCTCCCTCTCAAGTTCTCATTCTCAGCAAAACAAAGAGGAAGAAAAGGCAGCCAGCAAGAGGTGTTCTCGGCTTGGGAAAAATCAAGAAAAAAGGAGAAGGATTGGAAAAACAAGAATCAATCGGAACCGGTTAGTATTTTATAAATTTTGTTTAAGGAAAAGAACCATAGGGTTCGGCCAAGGTGTATGGCCGAACCCCATGGAAGAAAGTTGAGAGATCGTATTGGTAATTTTAAATGGATAGAAAAGAACCATAGGGTTCGGGCAAGGGGTATGGCCAAACCCCATGGAGGAACATTGATTGATTAATGGAAGTTTGAATGATGGAAATAATATGAGGATGTTAAAAGGGTTTTAATAAAGATCCTTATATCATGGGTTCGGCCATGGAGTATGGCCGAACCCCATAAATAATTATGGGTTTATGTTCATGAATTTTAGATCTTGGAAACCATGGAAGGAATACCAATGTTTTGAAGGGATTAAATGGAGACCATGGAATAAGATCAAGGGATGAATGTCAATGTTTAATAATTTTTAGAAGAAGGATTGTGAACCATAGGGTTCGGCCAAGGTGTATGGCCGAACCCCATGGAGTTGTATTGGTATATTTGATGTATGTTAAATCATTAAAATGGAGAATAGTTATTAAATGGGAAAGCTTCTAATTATGGAAGTGGGTTGCTAAATTAGAAAGCTTCCAATTATGGACTTTTGGATTGTCTTTGGAAGGAACATTGATTTATGGGAAGTGATATAATTCATAGCCGAACCCCATGAAACAATTTCTATAGATGTATGTCTATGAATATTTCTAAATATGGAAGGTGGAGTTTAATTTAGAAAATATCTAAGAATGGAAGGAATGGATTGTTTTTGTAAGGTGGAGATTAAATTAGAAAACTTTCTAATTATGGATTATTGATGATAATGGAAACTTAGACATCATGGGTTCGGCCATGTGTATGGCCGAACCCCATGAACCAATTTATGGGTTTTTATGTCATGGTTAAAGGATTATTTTATGAACCAATGTTAGGGATGGGTTTTGGACATAAACCTAAGGTAATGGCATTTTGGTAATTAAGTGAAAATAAGGGACCATGGGTTCGGCCATGGTGTATGGCCGAACCCTATGGCGAATGTTTGCTGAATTTAATGTTTCATGTATCTTAGATGATTAATTGGGTTATCATCAGATTAATGCATAAAAATGGTAAGAATGACATTATTGTAAATATGGTAAAAAATGAAAGACCATGGGTTCGGCCATGGTGTGTGGCCGAACCCTATAAGGATTGTGTTCATGGACTTAAAAGATTGTAAATCAAGTGGGACTTGGTTTTGATTAATTGTTATATTATAAGGTAACGGGACCTCATAAGGTGTTTACGATCGTGAGCTGTTATTGGACGAAAGACGCAAGGACACATTAGCGGTCTTTGGTAGGATTCCACCTCTTTGAAACCAAGGGTTTATGTACATTTGTTTTATCTATTTTTTTGATGAAATTATGTTGCAAAGGATATGTTTCAAATTGTGATTTAAAATGCTATGTTTATGTTATAAAATAGCATGTGTTGGATATGTTTCAAAATGTGATTTTAATGCTATGTTTATATGATAAAATAGTATGTGTTTCATTAGCATCTCATGCATGGCATGGGGTGAAGGATTTGTAACCGGAGGGTCCACACTCCGTTGGGGCGTCCGAAAAACCTATGTGGGGCACCTTGATGTGCTTTTCCATCAAGAAGAAACCGGAGGGTCCACACTCCGTCGGGGCGTTCGAAAGACCTATGTGGTGGGTACTTTTATGTACATGTGATGGGTGGGACTTATTGCATTTGTCATCATTGCATGGCATCGTTTTATATGGTTTTGGACATTATGATATTATATATGTTCTGTACTAACCATGTGTTAGCCCTAATTGGAATACCTATTGGGCGCGTTGTTCTAACGCCCTACTTCTACCCTAGTGGATGACACAGGAAACCAGGGGAACGATGAACACAAGGAGGGCCAATAGGAGCTTGGATGATTTATTTTATATGTTGAATAAAGTTAGTTATGAACATGTATTTGAGCAACTAGTTTCCGGGCATCTAATAACTTAGATGATTGGATGTTTATTTAGATAATTTTGATATTTGAATGATGATTAAGGACTTGAAGTACTTTGCTATCTGAATGGAATGGAACTTGGTTCTATTATTATTCCGCAGTTATGATTTTTATTCCGCATGATGGTATTGTTATGTGTGAACCATTTTCATGGACTTAGTCCATGTACACATAGGGTTGGCCAGTTAAGGGTCGGACTTGAAGAGCTCGGACTTAGCTCGCGTCGTGACGTCCCTCTCTCTATCGCTCTATCTTATATAAAAAAAAAATAGACTTTGATTTTCGGAAGAGAGAGCGAGTGAAAAAGGGCGGGGCGTTACATATTTCATCTCAACCCTACACATACCCTTGAAGGCTTATTGAATGACTTGGATTAAAAGATAAAAATAAACTAAACAAATAAATAAAGGAGGCAAAATTTGCCACCTACTCATGCTCCATCTCCTTTGATCTATTTGCATCTCTACCTCCTTTCCTCTCATGCTTCATACACCACTTGCAAAGGAGAACTCTCTCTTGGGTTTCCATGTGTCCTTTGAGATGTGTGGATGAGGCTTGGACGAAGATGGGATTATTGTGTAAGGACCCGTGCTGAGTTCAGAAAAATTACATTTTTGCCCTTCAATTTTGGATTAGTTAGTCTTTATATTGTAAATAAAAGATGCATTTAATGTGATTTTCTAGTTTTGTAGATAAGATTTGGGAAATGCAGGAAAAAGTCATATATCAATGGATAATTGCAAGAAGTGAGCTTAAATTGGAAGATTTGGAATTTTACAATTAATTCATACCACTTTAGAATTTTTAATGTAAATTAATTAATCTGGATCCAGTTATGAGAGTCCAGATTAATTCAATATTTTAGATTTTAAGTAGTTGATTAATTATTTAATTCCAAGAAAGGGAAGTTTGCAATTCAAGGGCCAGAAGAGTGCAAGAGTTTGCAATCAAGATCCATGGGCCAGAGATCCACTGCAAATGGGCCAAACTATGCTCCAAATGCCAGACATTGGGTTAGGCCAAGCAGTCCATGTGCATTATCCAAGATGAGCTAGGCCAATGTGAATCCAAGTCCAGCAAAGGCCCAAGTTCATGATGTTGAAGTTCAAGTCCAAATCCAAGGTCCAATTATTCTAGGCTCATATTTGAATTTTGCAAACCCTAAGCCCAAATCCACATACACCCATATCCAAAAGCCAACCCCATCTTCATACATGCAATCTTAACCATTCATCTTCATTCATCCATCCATACTGTTCATGTAATGACCCGACCCGATATTTCAGGGTCTTAGAGAGTTTTGTGGATGTCCGAGTCGTTTTTGGTGCTTTCGTAGCATTGAGGGTGGTGTGGGCTCCGTGGTTGGCCCCAATTTGCTTGATTTCAAGTTCGGGAACTTGAAGGGCTTTTTGGTAATTTTGTAATTACAATCTACTCTGTCATGAAAAATGTTTAAAAATCACACATTTTTCTCGTTTGATGTTCGGCATCTGATTTTCCTTCTGGTTTTTATTTATTATTTTGAGAACTAAGTGTCGATTTTGAATTTCATGCGTTTCGAGGTTTCACCTTAAAAATATTATATATATATATATATATATATATATATATATATATATGAATAAATAAATAAGTGAATATTATAGCTTGATATAAATGGTTAAAAAAAAAGAGATAAAATAATTCAAGAGTTTGTGGATTTTTAAATTTTTTTAAATAGTTTATGAATATATTTAAATGTTAAAAAAAAAAACTCAAAACCCTAAAGGGGCCCTCCCTTTTTATATTCTTCCTTTCCCGCACCACTGTAGTGTTCCAGCTACAGTGCTGCCACCCCCTTGCCTTGCCCTCTCTCTCTCATCTCTTCCCTGCCCTTGAAACCCTAAATCTAATACCTAGTCGCCATCCCCCCTTTGCCTTGCTTTCTCTCTCTTCTCTTCGTCTTCATCCCTTCTCCGCCCGAAACCCTAAAACCCCCCATTGTCGGGCGATTCCTTTCTCTCCTCTCCTTCTCATACCTCTCCTCTTACTCTCTTCCATCTTCTCCCCTTCTTTTTTCCATTCGGGCAACCGTTGCTGCCTTTCAACCACCTGAAGCTCGGACACTCGCCATTCGGGATTGTCGATTTCCGCCCCTTCCCGCCACCCCTATTGATTCCGGGTACCCATCTCTTCTCATTTTCCTTTTTCTCCTCTTCGATCTGCTCTCCTCCTTAACCTCTTTTCCCCTCCCTTTCTCTCTCTAGTTTTCTCGAATTTTTCGTGAGTTTTCCTTGATTTTTCGTGAGTTTTCCTTGATTTTCCTTGGGTTTCCCTCATTTTCTACGATTTTCTCTAAATTTCCCTCCCTCTTTTCCCCCTTTATTTCGACTTAGTTGGGCAACTGAGTCAGCTCGGCTGAGCCCCCGAATGGACTCAGTTCGAGCTCCTGGGTTGACCCAGTCTTAGACTTGGCCAAGCCAGGCCTAGGCTCGGCTTGGCCCAGCTCTTTGACCCAGCCCAGTTTTGGCCCTATTCAACTCTGGCCTAGTCAGTCGTCCCAACAAGTTTTGGTGGGCCCAACCTTTGGGCCCAGCCCATTTTCAGACCCGACCCTTTCAAGCACGTTTCGGGCCGAAGCCAATTTTTAGGCCCGTTTTCAATCCATTCTTGTTTTAGCTTGTTTTACCTTATTTACTTATTTGCTCTTCCTGGTTTCAACAGATTGAGTTCCTTCAACCCATCAAGCCTCTAGGTCGCTTCGGATTTTCGACTCCACACACGGTGAGGGGACTTATCACTGTTTTAGCATGCTTCTGCATCTACTTAACCTTTAATCTTGGACATGTAGTGACTTGAATGGGGCCCTTCGTGTATTAAGCCACTCGGTAAGGGAACAGTTGAAATGAACATGTGGCAAGGGACCCATTCGGGTGCACTTATGTCAACTATATGCAATTAATGAAGAATTGTAATTGGATGGGTGATTATCTGAACTTGGAAACTTACTAGTAACATGTTTGTTTAGTTATTACATGGGAATAAAGTTATAATGAGTAAAATATGTGTTAGATATTGGACATGATGTTCAAAAATTGTTGATAATATGTTCGTATTCAATCATAACGTGTACGTGACTTTATGGTAGGAATGAGATGGCATTGGATATTGAGTACAATGCTTGAAAGTTTATTGATAAAATGTTGTGTGTTTATTTACAACATGTGAACATGATCATGATGAGCATGGAGATATGTGTTTAGATAACTTGTTACATACTCTTGTTACGCACGATGCATGTGTCGTTGGTCTTGATTAACTATATGAGAACATGATTGTATTGTTACATGCATGGGAGGTAACCCACAACGGACAACGTGTCGTTGGGTGTTGAGATGGAGGAGTTGTTTACATATGTATATGTTTATGATGATGATGGTTTTGATATTGAGAGGACTTCCCCGTTACGCTTTGGTTGAGACCCCATAGGAGATGTGGGTTTCCCGTTGCATTCCGGCTGTTGAGATTCTTGTCCCCTTGAGATTGGCTTCCCCGTTTTTCTCCGGCGGTCGAGACCCTCATAGAAGATGCGGGTTTCCTCGTTGCATTCCAGCAGTTGAGGTGGTTGAATATTTGTACGGTCTCCCGTTCATATTGGTAGGGCTGTTATGAGTTATGGAGGTGATGTCTTAAACTGGTCAGTGGGACCATTGGTTAGTGGTATGTTGGGCACTCATGTACAAAGACATTCTTTCTATTATTATGTTCACTACATTTCATACATGTGACACATGACATATTGCTGACACGTGATATGTTTTATCCCTTCATTGGGCTGGATAGCTCACCCCTTACCTTTCAAGTACCCAGATCGCGGAGGGACCGGGCAGGCCCCTTGAGCAAATACATGTGGAGGAGCATTGGTAGTTAATTATATATGTTGATACTTATGTTCTAAATTTGAGAGACTCTAGTTTGCATGGACTTATCATTACATGTTGTTTGGATGACTGTATAATCACTTGTGGTTAGTCTATGGTTGTTCGTTATGTTTTCTTAGCATTGTAGATTTGTGGTTTGATAAGAGGGAGGTGGTCACCCCGTTTAAAAAAAAATATAAAAATAACCGATATCCGTCCCTAACGACTTTTGAGATATTTCAGAGATGACACGCTCGTAGCGGGATGGGGCGTTACAGTTCATCCATCTCATGCATAAAATTAGGAAACCTTAGAGCCACCTATCAAATCCAAAGCATACATCCATCACATTAGATCTAGGCCATCCATTTCATCCATTATTTAGATTAACGTTAGGACTATGACCATCCATGCATCATCTCATCATCCATCCATTAGATCATCTACTTATTATTAAGGCCATTAGATCTTAGGACATTTAATCATAATGATTCATTCCAATCATTCATAAAACCCTAGATCTAGTGAACAACCCTAGAATTTAGGACCCCATGCGCATATCTTGTAACGCCCTGCCCTTTTTCACTCGCTTTCCGAAAATCAGAGTTTATTTTTTTCAACTGTAACGCCCTGCCCTTTTTCACTCACTTTCCGAAAATCAGAGTCTATTTTTTTTTTAAAAGTGATAGAGAGCGGAACGTCACGACGCGAGCTAAGTCCGGACTTCTAAAGTCCGACCCTTAACTGGCCAACCCTATGTGTGCATGGACTAAGTCCATGAAAACGGTTCACACATAGTAATTTACAATCTTTGCGGAATATAACATAAACTGACTGCGGATTATAATAGAACCTAAGGCTACTCCATTTTAGATAGCAAAGTACTTAGTCACTTAACCAAAATTACCTTAACTTAAACATCCAAACAATCATTTCAAACCATAGCAAAATTATTTAAGTTATTACATGCCGACATCTAACTATTCAAATTACAAGTTCATATAACAAAAGACATCCAATCACATATCCAAGCTCCTACGCTTGGCTTCTTTCACGATCATCGATCCCTTCCTTTCCTGTGCCATTCATTAGGGTAGAAGTAGGGCGTTAGAACAACGCGCCCAGTAGGAATTCTAAATAAGGCTAACACATGGGTTAGTAACAAAATCATATATAATATCATATCCTCAAAACCATATGAAATCATGCCATGCCATATGTCTTATGCAATGAGTCCCACCCATCACAATACATGTAACCTCTTGATGGAATTCTCCTCATCAAGGTATCCCCACAGTGGTCTTTCGGACGCCCTGACGGAGTGTGGCCTCCGGATTCTTCTTGATGGGATTATACACATCAAGGTCTTCCCACGATTGCCTTACGGACGCCCCGACGGAGCGTGGCCTCCTGTTACAAATTTCCCTCCCATGCCATGCATGAGATGTACATGTCCATATGCTATGTAATATAAATAACCATAGCATTAAAAACTCCACATTTGAAACATAATATATTTACAACATAAATCATCAAAATAAAGATAAAAACATATTACATAACCATGTTCCAATGAGGTAGAATCCTATCCAAGACAACTAAGGTGTCCTTGAGCTTTAATCCGGCAACCGTTCACGATCGTGCCCCGTTTGTGAAGTCTCGTTACCTTATAACATATCCATGAGTCAAACCAACAGCCCATTTGATTTGTAATAGTGTCTAAGTCCCAAAAACACAACTTGTGGGGTTCGGCCATACACTATGGCCGAACCTCACCTATTTGATTTTAATCCTTCCTTTGATTCATTACTCCCTCATTTCTTAGTTAATCACTTAACAATAAATCATCCACCATGGGTAACCACCTAATCCATAAAACCTTCCTCTTGGGGTTCGGCCATGGTGCTCTTGGGGTTCGGCCATTCACCATGGCCGAACCCATGATCTTTCATTTTGCTTCATAATTACATTCTATGCCATTAATTGTCCATGGCTAATTACTTGGTTTATTTACTTATGACCAAGTCCCAAAAATGATCCACCAAATGGTTCATGGGTTCGGCCGTACACATGGTTGAATCCTATGATATATAAATCCATAAATAGTACTTGGTGGGGTTCGGCCATACACCATGGCCAAACCTCACCCTTCGGTTTTGGTGCTCCTCTTTTCCATTCTTTTTTATAATCAAAATGCATCCAAGTCCATCGCATTACATTCATTTTAGACCTTTTAAAAACATCAATAACCTTCCATGGGCCGAACCCTATGGTTCCGCCATACAACATGGCCGAACCCTATGGTTCCTTATTTTTTCAAAATGTAACATACACATATGGTTTGATCTTTTGATGTTTCCCATTCATACCTCCATTTAGTCCCTTTAAAAATCTATGATAACCTTCCATTAAAACATATCATATATCCCTTCATTTTTTTCTTCCGTGGGGTTCGGCCATACACCATGGCCGAACCCTATGGTTCCTTATCTCTTCTTTTAAATTCAATCACCATGATCAAAACCTTTGATGGTTCTCATTCATTTAAACCCTTTAAAACCTTTTTAGAAATGATATGCATACATCTATTATTTTCATCTTTTAAAAAACCATTAAAACTATACCCATTGTTCTTCCATGGGGTTCGACCATTGTGGTTCATCATTTCCGTTACTAAAATGATAAATCCATTTAAATCTTCCTCCATGGGGTTCGGCCATACACCATGGCCGAACCCTTATGGTTCCTCATTTTCTCTTTTAAATCCAATTGCCATGATCTTAACCTTTGATGGGTTCGGCCATACATCATGGCCGAACCTAATCAACCCCTTTTTTATTCTTAATGGTTCTTGTATATCCCCTTTAGGGTTTTAGCCATGCAATGGCCGGATCATGTTTCCTTGACCATCTTACTTAATAAGAGTTTATTGAGCACTTTCTAATTCCGCAGCTCCTCCGATTCTTTCCCTCCTTTTTGCTCCTTTCCTTCCGTAATCTCTCATTCCGTCCTTTTTGATCTTTAGCAGAGACTGACCTTGCTGGAAACCCCTTGGAGTGGTTCGGCCAAGTGATATGGATTGAGAGAGAGAAGCTTGAGATCAAATTATTCTAAGTCCTTTTTGGTCTTGAGAAGAGGATCGACCTTGAGAGGGAGGGAGAGAACATGATAAAATTCTCTAAGTGTTTGGTCTTCTTTCTCCTAGAGTGCTGGTCGGCCAATAAATGTTTTGAGGGAAAGATCTCAGCCAAGAGGGAGAGAGAGAGAGAGAATTGAAAGATCAGTCTTTTTCTTGATTATTAGGGTCGGCCCAAAGGTGATGACTTTGGTGCTCCCCATGTGTAACTCCCATTCCTTAATGCTTCCCTCCTTAATGCTTCCCTTGGGGGTTTCATCCATGAGATGAAACTCCCAAGGCTCCAAAGGACACCAAGAGTTGCCTTGGTGTAGCCTCCCCCCATCTTCCTCCTCTCATTAATGCTTTAGATGAAACTTCCACCCCCCCACCCCCACCCCCCCCCCCCCCCCCCCCCCCCCCTCCTCCAACGTGTGCCCTTGAATTTTTTAAATTGAAATGAACCACCACTCCTCACCTCTCCATTACTTCTCCATGTGGGGGTTTCATCTTTGAGATGAAACTCCCATGCCAACGTGTACCCCTTGATTTGGTGTCTGAAACAACAATCTTTCACCTTCACACTTCACTCACCTTTTAATATAACTCACCACTTTGATTTAACTCATTTCAAATCAACTCACTCATTTAACTAATCACTTCAAAGTCAACTCACTCACTTGATTGTCTTTCCATTTTAATTCAGCCCAACATAAATTTAGCTTGGACTCACTTGGTGGTCAACCATGACCCATTGGGTCCCAATTGGGCCTTTTGACCCAAATAGCCACCTTGACCCAATTAAATGTATCTTACCCATTTACCCTACATTGAACACTCATTCCATAACCATTGGGTCTTAATTGGGCCATTGCCCAACACCTAACCCATCTAAGGTCTATGTCCATTAATTCTTAATTTAAAAAGACAAAATTCATGTAAGTTGATATCTTGAAAAATCCGGGGTGTTACATATCTCCATTGCATCACACGAAAATCCAAATCTGGAAGCCTCCATGTGCATGGAAATTCCTAAGTTTTCTCTCCAATCCATCCACCTCATGTACACCTCATTCAGATCTTAGCTTTTCTCCCAATCCAATCCAAACATAGTCACACACAATTTTGCACTATCCCATTTAGATTCATTCAAATTCCACTAGGTCAATCCTCCATGTCATCACTCATCATCATCCTTCCATGCATTCTATCTTTTAATCTCAACCATACATATCATGCATTGCATTACCCAAAACCCTAAACACTATAGCCAAATTTGACCATGCCTTATCTTCTCTCTCAAATCCCTTTTTTCTCTCATTCTCTACTTAGCCACCAAGACACCTATCCCAAAATTCGTGTACACCATTTGTAAGCCCTAGATTTTCTATTTAAAATCTCATCCATTCCCCATAAGTTAGATCCAATCCAAGCCATCCAATCATCACCTTAAACCAAGATTTAATCTCCACCATCCATTCAATCCCAAGTCCTATAAATACCCCATTCCACCATTGTAAAACTCGAATTTGACCTGGAGGACAAGAGGACCAAAGATTGAAGGAGGAGAAAAAATCAAGAGAAGACACAAGGGGCTACACAATTTGTACATGTGAGTGATCACATTGTAATGTTAATTTTGAGTTGTGTTTCTTGTATTTGTTTTTCCCAAAAATCTTGTATTTAATTCTTTCGCTAAGTAAAAGTGAGATATTCATTTAGATCCTGAAACATCCAATTTTCAGATTTCATTGATGATTGTTTTGATTTGATTTTGAGTTCATAATTTTTGTTTAATTGAATTGGACATGAAATAGTTAGGACATAGATTGTAAGTGTTGAATCTAAGTTACTAAGTCCCTATTTCTTCAAATAAAGTTTATAAGTCTTGATTTTGATGATGAACATGAATTGAATGATGGATTTTTAGGCAAATTTTAGCCCTAAATTTTACTCTTATTTATTTATTTTGTGTGAGGAAGGATCTATTCCAATAACGACCCTTTCAATTATGCACTTTTATATTTTGTCTTTTCTTTTACTGTCAATTTATTTTCAATGTTTATTTTATTTTGTTATGCAATTTCTTTTGTTTGTATGTCGTATTTTAATTGTTCTAATTTTTTTAAATTCTTTAATTCTTTTGTTATGTATTTTATTTGTCTTCTCTTCACACCACTCTCTTGACATATGTGTTAACTAGTTTGAGAAATAATTTAATTGGATCTTTAATTTTGTTATCTTAAATTTGGGTGAGAGATTATTCATAAAATCTATATTAATCCATTATCTTAATTATATTTAATTAGTGTTCTAATTTTTGGATCTATTTATTAAAATTGAAGTTTTGTTAACTTGAAACTATATTCGCAAGAATAGGATTGATTTATTGGGATAAGACTAGTTTAAGATCTACATTCTCTAAAAATATAAAATTTCAAAATCATACATTTATGTTTACATATATTTTTTTGTTCTTGGTGGGATCGACATCGTACTCATAATGTTATATTATAAATGATTCGTGCGCTTGATTTATAAATTTACAATTTTAACACATCAGTAACCCGCTCGGCCTAAAGGACAACCGGAGCCTCAGAGCAGTCAAACACGATCCAAATATGGGAACATCAAATTTCATGGCATTTTTTTTAATAATAATTCAAATGGCTCATCACCATTGTTCAGAGTTGCAAAAGATAATTCATTCAATATTTGTCATGTTCCAACATTGCACATTCCCATATGAGATCATCATTCAACATGGTATAGAATTATCAAGCTATCAACCATAAAATAAACTAAAGGATTAAGTAACTAATTTCATCAATTACTAAAGTCATGGCTCCATCTAAATATAAGTCAACTACTAAAGTTCAAATTCAAACTGACATTTATTGTGTCTTACATACTCAAATCCCAAATAAAGTCCTAAAATTCTAAAGATATAAAATATCTTAGTCTTGATCTAGCAGTTCCAATGAGTTTTCCTAAAATCTACTTCTGAGCTTTACCAGATCATAACTCCAAGGGACTTCTTGTAATGTAAGGAAATGAGCTCCATGCCCAGTGAAGAAAATAAACCATACAATGTTCTATACATTTTCAAGAAATTAGGCATTATGGAGTTCATCAAATTACAATAAACAATATTAAAGCATGGTAATGCAATAATGGCATGATGCATGCTCCCATCCCATGCATCTCAACTAACAAATCAAATCGCACATGTGCACATGAGCTATCAATGGTAAATCACAATCCTCAGTCCATCTCCAAAGGACATGTCACGAATCCCTGGTCAATCTCCCAAGGACGTAGTCAAGACCCCATCAATGGCATATTCACAATCTCTAGTCCATCCCCAAAGGATGTGTGCCACAGTAATACTCCCCACACAGGGAAACACAATACATGGTCCATCCCCATCAAAATATTAGGTTAACACCCATAGCATCTCAACGAAGTAGGATAACCTACCTGATTTTAGCCGATCAGCAAAACAAATGATCCACGAGCAAACTCGTTCGAATCCGAATTCACTCTTTGACCCTTCGTTCATTGTTCATGCATAGAAAATATAACATACATATTATTATAATTTCTTTCCACTAATTTTCTAAATTTCTAATCTTTACATTTTGTTTCTCCACATCTAAGGTTTCATTAGGTCCCGTAGGTCCATTAGATAAAGGCTAACATAGCCTAGGTGATCTCACATGAATAACCAAAACAAAAGTATGGGGTTAAGATCAAAACAGTCTGGTCACTGGCAGTTCGGAACTTGGGTCACTCTGTTCAGAACTTCCGAAGCTCGTTCCGAATCTTAGGAACATCTGTGTCCTCTTCGGATCGTCCGAAGGTCTACAATCACGTTGTTCTACTCAGAACTTCTAGGTCTTCTCTCAGTACTTTCAAGACATGTAGATTTTCGATTCACACTAAGTTGCTTGGAACTTCGTCTCGGTACTTCCGAGACCACGGGTTCTCTTTTGGGCTTAACATATTTTTCCTAAGTGTTTAGTCCTTCTGGGGGCTCATTGTTCTTCTCGGAACTGGGCCTCGGAACATCTGAGCCAGGTTTCGAGACCTCATACATTGCTATAGTTCTCGGAACGTCATCCGATCCCTCGGACTGTCTGAATTTTCGAAACTTGTCTCAGAATGCCTATGGTAGGTTCTGAGACAGGTTTTGAGACCTGTATTCTTAAATCAGTCACTTGCAAAAACCTTGTAACGCCTCGACCCCTTTAATGGGTCCAGGTTGTTACTAATTTTTTTTTTAACTCCCAATCAAATAAGTTCCTAACTGGACTGGATCATTGTGGTCTACAGTGAAGCCCAAAAATAAATGTCACACATGCTCTTTTCATGTGGACTCAAATATATACCATATATCTACCATGTATAATACCTATCATATAAACAAATATTTCCATCACATAACTCAACATAATCATATTCATATTAAACCAGAGTTGCTAACAGAAACATAGCGGTTTAGTACATGTTTAAACTAAGTGCCACAGGCGGTACTTAATACAATATATGGTTTAACAATCAACCTAACAAAATGAAATGTATTTCCCATCCATGAGAGATACAAGCAACATCATCAACTTTATCGTCCTAAAGTTGCAATGGAGGTTCCTCCTCCTCGGGTACATCTCCTGAAATGTGAGAGGTGTGAGCTAACCAGCCCAGTAAAGAGAACATAACAATATACAATAATAATCATCAGATTAATGTGTGTACATACTTCAATATCATCATAGTGGTCTACTGTCACCATTTTCATAATTGCAATCATAATCGGTCTATCATGCCAATATTTAAGTCATCAGTATTACTGTCAGTATCCACCGTAACACCTAAGCTCTACACTGACTATAAATGCATTAAGTCCCAACACGACCAAAATGCAACATCTTGCAAGAGAATAATCAACACATCTGAGCCGGTAAGTGACACACCTGGGCCAGTAGAAGCAGACCGACACACTTGGGCCTATAATCGACACACCTGGGCCGATATTAGCATAACATATAACCTTCTTTGGTCTACCATAGTTCAGTAGCTAAGTGTACGTGGATGCAGTATCAATATTATAGATTCATCATCACAATGCTTATGTTAATATAATGGAACATTTCATGGTCAATATCATAAAACATCATTAGTTTCCATAAGCACATATCATAACACTTATCATATCTAGGCATATGAGTGCTTCATAAGAAACCACTAATTGCACTAGATCCGTTAAACCTGATTTACTCATATTGTATCGTTGAGTCTCCTCACTAAACATGTGGGATTTCACGATATTTGTTAAACACAAAAATAGACATACAATGAATCATATAGTCAAACAAAATACACAGTTATATACAATACAATATATATTCATAGTATTTCAAATCCTTTTGTTGTATTTTCTAGAAAAACTCCAAGGGAAATGGATATGAGTCTCCTTAATGTGTTACTATTCATTTTTAGTTACAATAATCCATCAATCAATATAATACTCAGTGCCTAGTCTCATATTTCCTCCTAGCCAGGGTAGAGTATTGAGACCTTGCCCACAAGGTACAATAAGGATGCTCATGCCATTACACATATTATCTTCTGGAAATGACCATGGAGACATTGAGTTAGGCCTAAAAATATAAGATGCTCAGGCCACTACTCGTTTATTGAGTTAATATAACAAGGGTTAGTATCACTTTTCATTAAGAATCTGGTATAAGAAACATTACATCAAAATATAAGGTCTAAACCTAACATGAAATCCTTAACTTAGGATAAATCTCAAAAACTAATTCTGGGTTCCTTGGAACATGCCTCGGAACCAGGTACTATGGCTTCAGAACTTCCGAACCACTGCCTAAATTCTGGGTTTTTACAGCACTTTCAGGACTTGGTTAGTTCCTTCGGAACAGGGTTTTGTACTTCCAAACATTCGAAGTCCAGGTCTCAAAACTTCCCAGACTGCTTCCGAACAGAAAACATCAAAAAAGAGAAAATAGTAAGTCTTGGTCTGTCTCGGAACCTGACAAGGTCTGCTCGGAACTTCCGGGCAGTTCAGAACTTCCGAATAGGTCTCGGAACATCCAGTTTGTCCAGCTGAGGTAGAGGGAAAAATGGTTGGACTCTGCTTGGTTCGGAACCCCGAACAGAAGTTCAGAGCTTCCGAAGTCTCACTTTCGGATCTTCCGAAGGCCGATTATCGGATCTTCCGAGAGTCTTCTTCTTCGTCTGTCACCTGTAACAATGCAGTAACGGGACAAACACAGTATAATACGAATAAAAAAATATTGCCCTTCCTAAATTCGTTTTTCTCATCTTTCTAGTCAGATGTACTTTACAGTGAGTCCTCTTCAATTTCGTAATAATTTGGACAATAATCAACAATGAAAAACCTCTGATTTTAAGAGAGAAATCAGTAAAACACATGAAAATCTAAAGTTTCCACTAAACTTTAGAACTGATTTGGAGAGTTTAAGCTAAACCAAATCCACTTCTATTTGATCCTAATCTGGTTAGAATTTGAAAATGAAAACAATGGTTACCTTCGCTTGGATAGTTAGATTAAAATCCAGCAAAGTTTTAAAGTTTCGACTTCAAGCCTTGTGAAGACCGTACGGGAAGAAAAACTTAATACAAAGGGATGGCTTTTGAATCACAGAACAGTAAGATTTTTCTGAAATCTGAAGGTGTTTAAATAGGATTTGGGAGGGTAGCCTGGTAGACTTGCCATTGGCTCAGAAAAATCTGATGGTGTTTAAATAGGATTTGGGAGGGTAGCCTGGTAGACTTGCCATTGGCTAGAAATCCATCCACGATACTATGCAAGCTACGATCATAGCTTGCATGAGTCGATGGTACGTAGCTACTTCCGTTGCATCAGCTGTGGGTAAGTAACAGGAGGGGGTAAAATGCAAATTTTCAAATTTTATTATACCTATTTTAAAACCCCTTTTCTAGATTAATTGAGATTAAGGCAATTCAAAGTCTTATTTATTAATCTATCTAATCCAAAACATTGCAAATTAAAAATTATAGGTACCATATAATTTTGGAGAGTTATATTCTATTAAAATTAATTGATTTAGATAAAAATCACCTTTTAACACTATTCCCTTAAATCAAATTGTATTTATTTAAAGGGTTTAAATCCTTTATTTTCAAAATTTAAAAACATAAAACAACAAGCTAAAACATAATTTAACAACACTTATTTTCTCAGTTTTTTTATAACTTCCAAAATTGCTTAAAATAATTATTTATTAGTTTTCGGGACTTTTAATAACATTTTCTAAAAAAATATGATAAAAATACTTATAAATTCGAGAATTTTAAATCCCTAATAAAGAAATCAATTTCACTCAATCAATAATCAAACAATTATTTAATAATAAAATAACCCTGGCTTTGGTAAATTACCATTTTGCCCTTCCAACTTAAATGAGTTGGATCAACGAGCTATCACGCTCTAATTGGGCCAATCCTGGACTTTTCACAAAGCCCTAACTGTAATCTTCATGATTAACAGGTTAAAACATGATTTATTAAAATAAACCATATTAATTAAGCTTAATTCGGGCCAGGGTATTACATTCCACCCTCCTTGAAGATTTCGTCCCGAAATTTAAAATAAACCTCTTACCTTTTTACTCCTGTGAATAGACTAGGCTAGAGCCTCCGTATCGTTAACTTTGGTTCCCACGTCACATGTTGTACGTCACGATGTTTCCATAGCACTTGCACCAATAGTATAGACTTTTTTCTGAGTACTTGAGTCCGAGATCCTTATATCTCTATCGGTACTTCCTCAAAAGTCAGAGCTTCCGAGACTTCAATGTCCTTGTAATTCAATACATGGGATGGATCAGACTCATACTTTTTCAACATAGATACATGAAATGTACTATGTACTCTCGCCATAGTCTGAGGGAGTTCTAGGTGGTAGGCTACTTCTCTTATTCTTCTCAGAATCTCAAAGGATCCAACATATTAAGGTGATAGTTTCCCCTTGCGACCAAACCGTTGTACTCCATGTTGTGGTGCCACACGTAGGAATACTTGGTCACCGATTGCAAACTCCAAAGGTCTTCACCTTTTGTCAGCATGACTTTTCTGTTTGCTTTGAGCTGTCTTGAGACATTGTCTTATCACTTCAACTTGCTCAGACGTCTCACGTACCAAGTCTGGACCCAACAGTGCCATGTCTCTTACTTTTGTCCAACACAGAGGTGATCTACAAGGTCTACCATACAGGGCTTCATAAGGTGCCATCTATATACTAGAATGATGACTGTTGTTGTATACAAATTCAATCAAAGTTAGATGGTCTTCCTAACGTCCTTGCATGTCCATGACACATGCCCTTAGCATATCCTCCAAAGTTTGGATGATTCTCTCTGCTTGACCATCAGTTTAAGGGTGAAAAGCAGTGCTAAAACATATTTTAGTCCCCATTTCTCCTTATAATCCCTGCCAAAATCTTGACACAAATATATGGTCTCTATCAGATACAATCGACACAGGTACCCTATGTAATCTAATTATATCCTTAAGATACATTCTACTCAGGGTAGTCAAAGAATCATTATTTTTAATGGGCAGGAACTGGGCTGATTTTGTCAATCGATCAACAATTACCCAAATAGCATCATTTTTCTTAGTAGACTTTAGGAAACTTGTTACAAAGTCCATAGTGAAATTCTCCCATTTTCATTTAGCTACCTGAAGAGGTTGCTTTTTACCACTAGGTCTTTGATGTTCAGCTTTAACCTGTTGACAAGTTAGACATTTAGATACGAAATCTGCCACTTCACATCTCACCAGAATAGTCGACGCAGATTGTGATACATCTTTGTACCACCTAGATGTACCGTAAATCAGGAATGATGAAAATGATCAAGTACTTTTTCCTGCATCCGTCCGATTTTGGCACAAATAGTCTATCTTTGCAAGTCAGACCTCCATCAGTCCTGTTTGATCTTCCATTCTTCCAAAGTAGCTCCTCCTGAAAGCTGAGTCAGCAAATCCTTTGCCTCTGGATCGTTTTGCTGTCTTTCCATCACTAATCCGACTATTTCGGGTTGCAGAACCAAGTTTTGAATTCTTGTTGGCCCATTTCCTTCTATCAGCTCAGATCATAGTCAGATAAGATTTCCAACATCTTCCATTGCAAGGATGTCATACATGCTATATTGCCATGTGACTTCCTGCTCAAGGCATTTGCCACTGCATTATCCTTTCTCGGATGGTAGGAGAGACTGAAATCATAATCTCCTAGACATTCTATCCATCTCCGTTGTCTCATGTTCAGATCCTTTTGAGTAAATAGGTATTTGAGACTATGGTGATAAAAAAACATGTTAAATTTCTCACCATACAAGTAATGCCTCTAGAGTTTCAATTAGAAAACAACAACTGCCAATTCCAAATCATGAGATGGATAGTTTTGTTCATGCCCCTTCAGTTGTCTGGAACCGTAAGCCACTACCTTCCCTTCCTGCATTAAGACACATCCCAAACTGAACTTAGATGCATCACAATGCACATCATAACCTCGTCTTTGTCCAGGTGTTATCAGAACCGGAGAGGTAGTCAATGTCTCTTTTAAATCTTGAAATGCCTTTTCACAAGCATTACTCCATTCGAACTTGACGCTCGTCCTCGTCAATCGAGTCATTGCCATAGAAATCTGCAAAAGTGTGGAATAAACTTCCTATAGTATCCGACTAACCCCAAAAGCCTCGAAATTCAAACACATTATTGGGTCTTTCCCAATTTTCACTATTTTTACCTTTGCTGAATCTACTGAGATCCCCTTTGTAGACACAACGTGTCCAAGAAATTGCACTTGAGTTAACCAAAACTCACACTTGCTCAGTTTAGCGTACAGTTGGTGATCTCTAAGAGTCTGAAGAACAATACATAGATGACGTTCGTGTTCTTCCTTAGATGTAAAATATATCAAGATATCATCTATAAATACTAAAATTCCCTCAAGTACGGTCTGAAGACTCGATTCATCAAATCCATAAACATGGCTGGTGCATTGGTTAAACCAAATGGCATCACTAGGAATTCATACAGACCGTACTGCGTTCTGAAAGCAGTCTTAGCAATGTTTTCTTCCCGAATCTGCAACTGATGATATCACGACCTCAAATTGATCTTAGAGAAACATTTCGATGCTCTCAACAAATCAAAGAGCTCATCTATCCTAGGCAATGGATACTTGTTCTTTATAGTCACCTGATTGAGTTGTCGGTAATCTATACACATTCTCATCAATCCATCTTTTTTTTTTCACAAAGAGCTGGTGCGCCCTTAGGTGAATTACTTCGTCGAATAAAATCAAGTCTGAGAAGCTCATCTACTTGTGAAGCTAGCTCTCTCTGTTCAGCTGGCGCCATCTAGTAGAGTGCCTGGAAATAATTAGATTTCCCTGGCTATAAATCAGTAACAAACTCTATCTCTCGTCGTGGAGGTAGCCCTGCAAGCTGGTCAGGAAACTTATCCATAAACTCACACACCACCCGAGGTACAACAGATTCTACGCCTCCTACATCTTTCCATCGCATACTAGCCACAACACTGTAACGCCCCACCCTTTTTCACTCGCTTAGCTTTTCGAAAATCAGAGTCTATTTTTTTTTTTTATAAACAAAGAGTGATAGAGAGCGCGACATCATGACGTGAGCTAAGTCCGAACTTCTAAAGTCAGACCCTTAACTGGCCAACCCTATGTGTGCATGGACTAAGTCCATGAAAACGGTTCACACATAACAATATAAACATGCGGAATTAAAATCATAACTGCGGAATTATAATAGAACCTAGTTCTATTCCATTTTAGATAGCAAAGTACGTCAAGTCCTTAATCATGATTAACATAACGTAATTATCCAAATAAACATCCAACCGTAGCAAATCATCTAAATTATTACATGTCCGAATTCTAGATACTCAAAATACAAGTCCATGAGTATCTTAATCAAAATATAAACTAAAAGCATCCAAGCTCCTATGCTTGGCCCTCCTTGCGTTCATCGTTCCCATTGTTTCCTGTATCATCTACTAGGGTAGAAGCAGGGCGTTAGAACAACGCGCCCAGTAGGTATTCCATTAAGGGCTAACACATGGTTAATACAAAACATATATAATAATATCATAATGTCAAAAATCATATAAACCATGCCATGTCATGATGTCAAATGCAATGAGTCCCACCCATCACAAGTATATATAAGTACCCCCACATAGGTCTTTCAGACGCCCCGACGGAGTGTGGCCCCTCTGGTTTCTTCTTGATGGAAAAGCACATCAAGGTATCCCACATAGGTTTTTCGGACACCCCGACGGAGTGTGGTCCCTCTGGTTATATATCCTTCACCCCATCCCATGCATGAGATGCCAATGAAACACATGCTATTTTATATTGAAAACATAGCATTAAAACCCACAATTGAAGCATAGCCTCTACAACATAATTTCATCAAAAATAAGATAAAAACATTGTACATAAAACCCATGGTTTCAAAGAGGTGGAATCCTACCAAAGACCACTAACGTGTCCTTGCACCTTCTTCTGGTAACCGCTCACGATCTTACATACCTTGTGAGGTCCCATTACCTTATAATATATCAATCAATTAAAACCATGTCCCATTTGATTTACAATAATGTTTAAGTCCATAAACCCAACCTTGTTAACAACAAAATCCACAAAACAATCCCCATGGGGTTCGGCCATACACCATGGCCAAACCCATGGTCCATTATTTCTACTTAATTACCATATTGCCATCCATGGCTATCATTCCATTAACTTAACCCTTCATACATTAAAACCATAAATCATACCCCATGGGGTTCGGCCATAAACCATGGCCGAACCCATGGTCTATCATTTTCGCACTTATTTACATCATTGCCATTATTCAAATCCATAACCAAAACATCAACTTTTCAATTTAGTCGACTGAATCAGGAATTAAGTCGACTGAATCATCTCGGATACAGTCCTCTGCCCTACCCGCAGACCTTCAGTCGACTGAAATATACTCTGAACTGTCTTATCCCTGACTCGCTACTTTTCAGTCGACTGAATCACAGGTTCAGTCAGCTGACTTTGAGTCAAACCTTCTTTCAGTCGACTGAATCAGAGATTCAGTTGGCTGACTTTGGATCAGATTGACTGTATGTTCTGCCAATATAGATTCAATCGGCTGAATCCATGATTTAGTCGGCTGAATCCATTTTTCAGTCGGCTGAATCGTCAACCAACAATTTTCGTGTTTGATAAGTAATCTTTCAGTTGAATGAATCATATATTCAGTCGGCTGAAACTTCCAGAATCCTTTTCTTATCCGTTATGTCTGTGTTCAGTCGACTGAATCACTAGATTCAGTCTGCTAAAACTTCCAGAAACAACTTTCTATTTCGGTCACCATTTGTTCAGTCGACTGAATCCCATATTCAGTCTGCTGAAACTCCCAGAAACTCGTTTCTGATTCGTCCAACACCAGTTCAGTCGACTGAATCTAACTGTTTTGTTAGTCTTCTCCATTGCATATTTTGTACGTCGTTCCTTCATGAAATTCCCTCCTGACATTATTCCAACATATTTAACATCATCCACGTAATTCTTAGATGGATTTACTCTCCTCACCAGTCTCATAAAAATATTCCCTATGGTTTTCATCCCTCAATTTTCTTCCATGGGGTTCGGCCATACACCATGGCCGAACCCTATGGTTCCTCTCTTTAAACAAACATTATCAAAATACTTACCGGTTTCTTGACTCCTCCTGTTTTCCTTCGCTCCGACTCGTTCTTCCGATTCTTTTCTTCCTTCTACTTCCTCCTCATTCTCTGAATAATACTGAGACTGATCTTGATGTTCTGTGTGCCGTGAGCCCTTGTTGCCCTTCTTTTATAAAAATTCCACACAGTACTATCCTTAGAAGATAGCCGTGCGCCCCTTCCTTTTAGCAATTCCCCTTACTGCCGTTTCTAATCAAAGAAGGACTCCTTTTAGCGTACAACTCCCACGCGGCAAGGCAATCCTATCTTTATTTGGACATCTTCTTTATTTAGCAATCCCCTAGTTTCACTCTTAATCAAGGAAAAGACCCATTTTAAAAATGCTCCAACACATCATGCGCATAGCTCATACACGGCCAATGTAATCTATTTTTAATCTTAGACATCTTCTTTATTTGGATTAGGCAATAAGATATCATTGCCTAGTCCCAATCCATCTACACGTTTTTGCCCAATTTAGGACAATCCTTGGTCGAATATAACTCCTTGATTTTGTGAGAGAAAATCTTAGCCTATGCGTGTGTGTCCCTTATTTACAGATATATTGGGTTACCATTTTAATTAAGCCCCATTTAATTCTATTGAAACCGTTTCCACAATCCGTTGGGTCTTAATTGGGCAATGACCCAACACTTTACCCATCTAAGGTCCATATCTAATAATTCACAAATTAAATGGGTAATTTTCATATATATATATATATATATATTAATAACTTAAAAATCTGAGGTGTTACAAACACTACAAGGATATGCCGTAAGGCTAGAAAAATTACTTCTCATCTTCTCATAGGGTATTAACTTCTCTATGAACCCTTCATTGGTTGGAGAGACCCCAAAAATTCTCTTCTGAGAATAATCAATCAGGATTTGATAAACTGCTAACCAATCCATGCCTAAGATGATGTCAAAGTCCATCATTTCTAAGACTAGAAAGTCATAGGACAAATCTACACCACAAATTCTCAAAATGATGACTTACATTTTTGGTTTACTAATGCCATTTTACCCAAAGGTGACACTACTGTCAAAGGTTTACTTACTTCTACCAGTTGCAAATTCAATTTATCACAGTAAGTTCTAGAAATAAAAGAATACGAAGCACCGGTATCAAATAATACTCGCGCCAATAGACTGAAAATAGTGAGTGTACCTTCCATCACCGTTTTCTCCATCGGCTCTTCCATCTAAGTCCTAATTGTGTACACTCTCCCTTGAGTGGTCTGAGGACGTCCTTGTCTTCTTCTTTGTCCGTTCCGTGGTGTTCTATTCCTATGTGCCACCAAGCCTCTGGAAGTTTGCTGAGATCCTCTGCCATAGGATGATTGTGTAACAGAGTGATCTGGCCCCGTGTTTTGTGAAGGTACAGCCTTAGCAAGATAGGGGCAATCCCTAAGTGCATGCCCTGTCTGCTTGTAGTAGTAGAACGTCCTTTACTTTGGTGTTGGGCAAGTTCTGGTTGTATGCCCCGGCTGGTTACAAAAATAACATACCAGCTGTAGTGTGCCTACTTAGCTTGTCTGTCCGGCTGAAGGTTGGCTCTTCGTAAAGAATGACCTCTTTTGGTTGAACTTGAACTTCTTATTGGGAGAGGGTTTCTGGAAACCTTCATTACTCCTGTTGGTGGAGTCTACATCTTCCACCTTTGAAGCCGCTCGATAATTTACTCCAGTGTATTGAAAGTCAGCCCAGCTACTTGCTGTTGTAGAAATGGACAAAGTCCGTTCTCGAAATGCTGAATTTTTTTCGCCTCGTTTGTTGTTATCCAAGGCACATACTGCATTAACTTAATAAATTTTGTGGCATATTGTGCCACAGTATCAGATCCTTGTTGTAGGTTGAGAAATTATCTCTTCTTTGCTTCTTGTACCGTCTTAGGGTAGTAGCGGGCAAGGAAAGCATTCGAAAATTCTTCCCAATTCCTAGGCTCGTCATTTCGAGCCAGACTCTTTGTTTCCCACCATTCATAAGTGTTTCCTTCCAACGGATATGTGGCCAAAGTCACTCGTAAATCATCTGCAATGGCCAGGGTGTTGAGGATCCGACCGATTTGGGTGATCCAATTCTTTGTTGTATTTGGATCTTCAACTCTCAAAAAGCTCGTCGGGTTCAACCTTTTAAATTCCTTCAGAGCCATAGTGGTTCTCTCTTCTGGCTCCTAGCGGGAGGATTTCGTATATCCTCGGCAATCCTCTGGAATGCCTTCATTTCTATGGGCACAGCCTCATAGGGTCCATCTTCATTGGCACAGGGTTGAGGAAGCATGGTACTATCCTTGGACCTCCAAAGTAAGGACAGTTGGTCCTATCCTTCCCATATCCTCTAAATGCACATACTGAGCATATCATGTTGAGGGGGTAAGGATAGTCTATTTCATAATGCACCTCTTGATTGCACTGGCCACAAATGTATACTACAATGTCATCAACATTGGGGGTGGATGGTGTATAGTCGAGCGAAGCTGATTGCCCTATTGATGAAGACACTTCTATGATTAACAATGCTCTTGAATTTCCTATCGAATGCTAGAGTTGTCGGCAGTGGTATCCAATACTATTGGGAAACTAGGTGTTCCCTTGTCCCAAATTTCAGTATATTCCTCGTTACTTGACATTACAGTAAAATTCACCAAAATTGTTAGATAGTGTCAATAACATATAAATTTCTAATCCAAAAATAGAACGTTAGAGATAGCTTAGGAAGTTTAGCGGCAACTGATTATTGGAGACTTCAGAGTTAGATGAGGCCTTGGGTGATATTATTTGATATGTATTTTGGTCAAACTTTGTGCAATTGATGTGTTTACTTTTGTGAATGATATCACGTTATGGTTATGTGAACTGATATTCATTTTTACACAGTAATGTCTGACTCACCCAATTGTTGCCGCGGGAATGACGCTTATCGAAGAAGGCCAGTTTATATCAAGGTAGTGACTGACATGGGAATAGACCTGATAACCTCTATTTTGATGGTAGTAAAGGGGTTAGCTAACTAAAACAAGCTTCTCGAGGATTACAGGCCGAATGGTTCTGCAAAGATTCCTACTACCAATCCCATTAGTGAAACAAATGTACGTCGGAGAGTCAACCTAATTATAATCTCGTCGGACATTGACACTAACTCTGAGTACACTATTTCGACGCCACAGCAGGGTCTGGTATAATCCTCTTCCGGCAGTAATCCTGAATTATCGGTCTGGGAAACTATTCTATAGTCAAGGACTTATATCGCTGCACCATCCTGACAGCTCCTTGCGAGATTGGCGGGCATAGTGGGCACTCTAAGAATTTATGTTATTACCCAACAGACTAGGAATGTCTGAGGTGTGGAATAATGGGACATGCAAAAGGGAATTATCCTTATTTGAATGGAAAATGAATGTAGGGATGCTCAAGCTGCAGGCAAAGGGATCATGGTAAGAAGATGTGCACGTATGCCAATCACCTATAGGTGGATCAGATGGATGGGGAGCAAAAAGGAAGACCTAGTTGGTTAAAACATTTTCTTTGTGTGTTGTTGTCATCTCAATGAGTTCGTTTGTTTACTTCGAGTGGTCATAGTATAAGACCCTCACTTTGTTTGTAAATACTGCTTTTGATAGGAGTAATATGTAATATTTTGGCTATCATGAATAAAAATGTTGGTTTTATCCTTTTTCTCATGTAACATATTTGTATGGGATACTTTTATGATAAAAGCTATGTGATTGTCAGGTTAATGGCACCAAAGAAAGTCATGAGAAATCAAGGAGTGGGCTCGGCACCTCCTCCTCCTCCACCTAATGTGGATCAAGAAACTTTATATGAGACAATCCGGATAGGCACGGAAGTTTTCAAGAAGGATGTTGAGGATGAGCGACCTTTTCTTGCTACGACCGGCGGGGGAAGAGCAAATGTGGCTTTGAGAGATTTCGAGCAGTTAAACCCTCTGACTTTCTCAAGAGAAACAGATTCGTCTATTGCTGAGATTTGGCTAGCTCAGAGTGGTAGAATGTTTCATGCCCTAGAAGTGACTGACAATTTGCGTGTGACTTTGGCTACTTACCAACTAATGGGTAACGAGTATAAATGGTGGGAAGTCAAGAATTTCGCCAGGAAGAATGCAGCCATGACTTGGGAAGATTTCTCCAAGGCATTTCTTGCACGTTACTACCCTTTGGTGGCTGGCTAAGGAGGCCAGCCAGTAGCAGTTTTTGAACTTGCAGCAAGGTAGTGACACCATTGCTCAGTACGCTAGTAAGTTTTTCGATCTGTCACAATACGCACCCAAGATATTGGAGGATGAGGCTGACAAGATCTGATATTTCAAGCCTGGACTTTGTTCTTTTATACATTGCCAAGTAGTCTCCTAGCGCCATACAAGTCTGGACAAGGTGATCGAGAGAGCTCTATGATTGAGGCAGATGATGGACCCGGTTCCAACCAAGGTTATTCTCAGCAAGGGAACACTTAGAAACCACCTCGATTTTGTAACAAGAAGAGAAAATTCCACTTCAAAGGTTCTTCTTATAAGAATAGCCAGCCAGCAGCAAGGTAGGCAAGTGGGTCTGGAACTAGACAGTTGGTGTGTTTTTCTTGTGACGAACCTAGTCATGTGCCCAGGCAGTGTCAAAAACGTAAGGCATTTGGGGAACGAATGTGTTACTCTTGTAGGCAGTTGGGGCATTTGGCATGGGCTTGTCCAAATCCCGGTGGTGAAAATAATGCGGAACCATCTCCGAGTGTTAGGCCGACACAATCTTATGTGCAACCAGCGTTTGGAAGGGGTTCGCCTCAGACTTCAAGGGGGTCAGCAGTACCCAGTAGAGATCTAGGCAATGAAGGGGACATGGACATCCTCAGCAGACAACTCAGGGACGAGTCCATATATTGGGGCCATCAGCGGATGAGCAGATGGATCACGCTGTGATGGAAGGTTCTTTACCGCTCTTTATCTTTTTAGCCCAGGTGTTGTTTGACATTGGTGCATCCCATTATTTCATATATGCTTTGTGTGTGAAAATTTTGGGTTTGAGATCAGTGTTATGGACAAACTACTGAAGGTAAAGTCACTTCTAGGGAGAAAGGTTTTCACGAACCGTTTGTGTAAGTCTTGTATGATAAGACTTGGAGCAAAACATAAGTTTTGATCTGCTAGTATTGGAAATGACAGGGTTTTATGTCATTTTCGGTATAGATTGGATTTCTAGACACCGGATTGTGTTAGATTTCTATAAAATGATTGTGTTAGGGCATTCCCGAAAGGATCAATTTTTTGAGAAATTGAAACCTTATCAAGGGCTGAGTGTGAGAAACTCTGGCCTTAGTGTGCATCCTGGTAGTGTGGTGGCTAGTATGGGTTGGGAAAATGTATGAGGTGTAGACTTAGTGGTACCTCTGTTGGTGTGTGAGTTTATGAATATTTTTCCAGATCAGCCGAGTGGACTACCTTCACGCCAAGAGATCGAGTTACTAATCAATCTATAGCTTCGAACATCGCCAATTTCCATAGCACCCTACAGGGTGGCACCGGCAGAGCAGAGGGAATTGCGAACTCAAGTGGATGATTTGCGTAGTATTGGATTAATAGGCCCTAGTACTTCACCTTGGGGGGCACATGTTCTTTTTGACAAGAAAACATGAGACAGAGGAGATGGATGGAATACCTAGGAGTCTACGATTTTGAGCTCTCTTACCATCCAGGGAAAGGAAATTTAGTGGCAGATGCCTTGAGTATGAAAACTCATTGCAATGTGGCTTGCATGGCATCGCTAAAGTGGAATATGTTGGGTACTGTATGTGAGTTTGACTTACAACTAGTTGAAAACAATGGATCAGTTTAAGTTAGAACGAGGTTAAACAACCAGAACTGATGAGGCTGATGTTGGAGACACAGCAGAAGGACCCAAAGTCGATCAAAGTGTGGACACAGTTGATAAATGGAATCGAGTTGAAGGATTGGAAAATCAGGACGGGCAGAGGTTTAAACTTCAAGGGTAGACTGTATATGCCGAAAATAGGTGTGTAGAAGAGAAGTGCTCAATCGCTTTCATCACTCCCATTTTCAGTGCATCCAGGTGGTACAAAGATGTATCACGATTTGCGCCATCAATTTTGGTGGAGAGGGATAAAGCAAGAAGTAGCGTTTTTTCTGTCTATGTACTTGACTTATCAGCAAGTGAAGGCTGATCACTAGAGACTAGGAGGAAAATTGCAACCTTTCCCAATAACCAAGTGAAAATGGGAGAATATCACCATGGACTTCGTTGTTAGGTTTCCTAAGTCATCTAAAAGAAATGACTCGATATGGGTGATAGTGGACAGATTGACAAAATCAGCCCATTTTCTAGCAATGAAAGTGACACACTCCTTGGTAACATTGAGTAAATTATATGTAAAAGAGATAGTGTAACGCCCCGCCCTTTTTTATTCGCTGAAAATCAGAGTCTATTTTTTTTTTTTTTTAAAGAACAAAGTGTGAGAGAGTGGGATGCCACGACGTGAGCTAAGTCTGAGCTTCCAAAATCCGACCCTTAACTGGCCAACCATACGTGTACGTGGACCAAGTCCACTAAAACGGTTCACACGTACTCAAGTTATACTTGCTGAATAAATCATAGATGCAGAATTATAATAGAATAACAATTCTATTCCATTTTAGATAGCAAGGATGTCCATCACTTAATCATAAATATCTTACGTTAAAATACCCAAAATTAACATTCCAAACCATAGCAAATAATCTACGTTATTACAGTCCCACGAACTGGTTACTCAAATACATTATCCATGAGTAACTTAAACAAAATGCAACTTAATCATCCAAGCTCCAAAGCTTGGCTCCGATCACGTCCTCGTTCAGTCCATTCCCTGTGACATCAACTAGGGTAGAAGTAGGGCGTTAGACAACGAGCCCAGTAGGTATTCCAATTAGGGTCAAACACATGGGTTAGTATAAAAATCCAGATATAATACATCATGTCGTATCTGTAAAACATCGTATCCAAAACAGTGTATGATAATAGAGATCCAATCATACAAATAAAACCAGAAACAATGCATGATAATAGAGATCATAATCATGCTGATACAATGCCATGCCATGGGTGTCATATGCCATGAGTCTTACCCATCTTCCATAACACATTCACAAAACATCCTCTTGATGGAAGCTCCTCATCAAGGAAACCTCTCAAATGGCTTACGGACGCCCCGACGGAGCGTGGACTCCGGTTACCTCTTGGTGGATAATGCACACCAAGGTCTTCCTCTTGATGGAATACTCCTCATCAAGGTATCCCCCACAGTTACCTTACGGACGCCCCAATGGAGCGTGGACTCCGGTTACATTTCATCCCTCCCATGCCATGCATGAGATGCAAATGCCAACATGTTATGTAATAATACAAGCCATAGCATTAAAATCTCACATTTGAAACTTATCATTTATACAAAATAATTCATCAAAATATGAATTTAAAATCATCATGCATAGCCCATGGTTTCAATGAGGTAAGAATCCTACCAATGACCACTAACGTGTCCTTGCGTTTCCGTCAGAAACCGCTCACCGATCGTACACTGCTTGTGAGGTCCCGTTACCTTATTACATATCAATAAATCAAAACCAATGTTCCATTTGATTTCCCACCATGTTTAGTCCATAAACATGCCTTAGTGGGGTTCGGCCATACAACATGGTTGAACCTCACTCACTTGAATTTGGGTCCCTCTTTTGATTCTTAAATCAATCATACATGAGTTAGTCATTTAGCCTTTATAAAAACCTAAGTCCACAAATACATTCCCCATGGGGTTCGGCCATACACCATGGCCGAACCCATGGTCCATCATTTTCACCCATATTTACCTCTTTGCCATTAATCTTTCCATGGCTACTCACTTAGCTTATATATACATGACTTAAGTCCCAAAATTGATCCACACATGATTCATTAATCATAACATAAAACCCTAATAGATCCCTCCATTCCTTGGTTTGATAATCCATTCATTTAAACATGCATAGACCCACAAATGACCCATTAAAAAGGTCCATGGGGTTCGGCCATGATGTTTCATTTGTCATCTTCTCCTTTAAATGATTTACAGTCTTTGGTCCATAAACATAGGTCTATAATTAAATCCTCCATTTAATCATCCATCCATTTAAACATGCATACATAGATCCATAATATCCATAAAAATGGTTCATGGGGTTCGGCCATACACCATAGCAGAACCCATGATGTCTCATTTCCCATCTTCTCCTTTAAATGATTTACACTCTTAGGTCCATAATCAGAGTCCCTCCATGGGGGTTTAACCATACATTTAGGTTCATCCTTTTGGATCATCATTAACCATATTTAAAATCAATTAAGATTACCATCATTCCCCCATCATCTTCATGGTCCAAGAATACCTAAGTCCATCAATGTCTCTCCATGGGGTTCGCCATACAACATGGCTGAACCCATGGTCCAAGGTTCTTCATCATTATAACTTTTGAGACCATTTAAAAATCAATAACATTCCTCCTTACTTCCATGATCTAAACAAATGTAACTAATTCAATATTTCTCCATGGGGTTCGGCTATACAACATGGCCGAACCCATGGTCCATCGTTCTCCACCTTTTTACATCATTTAGACCCATTTACCACCATTAACATTTACCAACATCCATCCATCATTCTCATCTTTAAAACCCTTTAAACATCAACAATATACCTCTATGTAAAACCCTTTTAAAATCATTAACCTCCCTTCATGGGGTTTGGCCATGTTGGTTCCTCATTTTCTTTAAAAAAAATCATACATCTATGGTTTGATCGTTTGATGGTTCTCATACATACATCCATTTAAACCCTTTAAAACCTTTTAAAATCACTAACATACATCCATGATTTCATCCTTCCAATCCATTGAAAAATCACTAATGTCCTTCCATGGGGTTCGGCCATACAACATGGCCGAACCCTATGGTTCATCATTTCCATTTAAAAATCATGCATCCAAGATTGATCCTTTGACGGGGTTCGGCCATACACCATGGCTGAACCTCACCAATCCCTTTTTTGTCCTTGATGGTTCTTATACATACAATTTAGGGTTTGGCCATGTAAGGGCCAAACCATGATCCTTGATCATCTTTTCCATGCTTATAAAATCTTATCATGTACTTACCGATTCCGGGACTCCTCCGGTTTCTTTCACTCCTTCTTGCTCCTCCAATCTTCTCCCTTCTTAGCCTCTTCTTCCTTCTTTGATCTTTGGCCGAGAGTGAGCTTGAGTGGTCTTGAGATGAAAACCCAAAAAGGGGTTCGGCCAAGAGAGTGTAGGTTTGAGAGAGAGAGAAAAAAACTTGGGATAGAAAATACTCTAAGTCACTTGTCTTGAGAGAGGATCGGCCTTGAGTGAGAGAGGGAGAGAGTGAGATAAAGCAAAGAATTCCCTTTGCTGTCCAATGTAGTTCGGCCAAGGGTGCTATCTTTTGGTTGATTCCCCTTTTGTAACTCCCATGATTCTTCACCTCCTCATTGATAATTCCTTTGGGAGTTTCATCCCATGAGATGAAACTCCCAACCATATGCCCCTTGGGTTTCCATGTTCCAACGTGTACACTTGGACATGTGTTGTGTAACATCAAAACCCTCCAACTTCCTTATCTTGATCAGTGAGGGTCGGCCAAGGGTGGTGTCCTTTGGTGATACTCCCTTGTAACCACCATGGCTCTTCACCTCCCTCATTAAAGCTTCTTTTGGAGTTTCATCCCATGTACCCAACGTGTATCCATGGTATGCTTTGTGTAACAACCAAAAACTCTTCATCTAATCACTTAACTCACTTAAGATGAAAGTCCCATTAACTTCCCATTCAACTCATCTCTTTAACTCAACTCATATCTTTAATTCAACTCATTTAACTCACTTAAAATAAACTCATTTCCTTGATTCCATTTCCAATTTAATTCAGCCCCAATTTAATTAAACTTGAACTCACTTGGTGGTCAATCAAGTCAACCATGACCCATTGGGTCCCAATTGGGCATTTGACCCAATTGACAACCTTGACCCAATTAAATAAATCTTACCCATTTATTTCAATTGAACCTTATCCATAATTCGTTGGGTCTTAATTGGGCAATTGACCCAACACCTTATCCATTTAAAGTCTATCTCCATTAATTCACAAATTATATGGACAATTTCCATAAATAATCATAACTTGAAAATCCAGGGTGTTACAGATAGTGAGGCTACATGGAGTGCAAGTGAGTATTGTATCAGACCGTGATCCATGGTTTGTATCTCAATTTTGGTAGTCTTCAGAAAAAAGATGGGTACATAGTTGTGTTTCAGTACTGGTTTTCATCCTCAAACAGTTGGTCAATCTGAGAGGACGTTCTAGACTCTAGAAGATATGTTAAGAGCCTGTGTGATGGATATAGAAGGTAGATGGGAAGATCATCTCTCGTCAGTATAGTTTGTGTACAATAATAGTTATCAATCCTATATTCAGATGGCACCATACGAAGTTTTCTATGGTAGACCATGTAGACCACCGTTGTGTTGGGCTGAGGTTGGAGTTGAGGCGTTGTTAGGGCCAGATATGGTTAGAGAGACATCAGAACAAGTTGAAATGATCATACAACGTCTCAAGACAACATAGAGTCGACAAAAGAGTTATGCAGACAAGAGGCGATGATCTCTGGAATTCTCAATGGGTGACCATGTTTTTTTACGCGTTGCACCTTGCCATGGTGTTAGACGGTTTGGCAGTAAAAGAAAGTTATCGCCGAGGTATATCGGATCATTCGAGATCTTGGATAAGATCGGCGGAGTGGCATACCGATTGGTTTTACCTCCGAGTTTGGCTCGAATGCATGACGTATTTCATGTATTGTTGTGTTTTAAATTTATACTCGCAAGGGGACAAACCATTTATAATATAGCTTTGGAGTGCGAAGTCGAAACCATCGGAACTTAGGAAAAAATATCCGTGAAAAATGTGCCATTGAATTATATATTTTAAGAAATTTAGAAAATCTAGGAATTAAATATTAAACATGAAAGTATTTCTCTAATCTAGGAAGTTTAATTTTAATTTAGAAATATTATATATATAGAAACCAAGTCCAAAAATAGGAATCACATATAAAAATAGAAGTTAACCATTACAGAGATCTAATTCTCATTAAAACCATGGAATTATCAAAATTAATCTAAATTCAATTAAGATGGTGGAATTAATCTAAAAATCATAAATAATCTTAATCTAATTTATAGCACAAAATTAAGATTCAATTAAATTATTTCCAACCTAATTCCACAATTTTCAAGAGTTTGAATTTTATAAACGAAAATGAAAATGAAAACACCTAAATTAGCTCTATACATATTTACAGTAGAACTGGCTCAAATAATCAAGGAGGCTTTATTTTCCAAATTTTAACAATAAAATCAAGGCCTAGAATATGGAGCTCACCTAAATTATTAATCATGCATTCCAATTGTTCATTTATTAAAATTCTCATTATAAAAATTATGAATTCCATTATACTAATAAAATTCAATTCTAGACTTAGTCTAGATAAAATTTACACTTGTAATTCGAAATCCAAATATTTCATCCACTCTTTAAAAAGAGTCTTGGATCGAAAAAATCAAGTTCTACCTATCCTTTCATCCACTCTCCTCTAATATCTTAGAATAATTTCAATCATAAAATTAAAAAAAAAAAAAAATCAAATTCTCATCACACAAAAATTAAATGATTGGATGAACATAATTCTAAATAAATCCACCCTTCTTTTATTAATAAAATATGGAATTGAAATTACATAATGATGGAATTTTGGAATAATGAAAATACAAGAAAACAATGGAGAAATTAAAAAAAATCACCAACCTTAAAAACCCAGAGTGAAATTCGAACCTCTCCTTTGTCTTCTCTTATTCTCTTCTTCCTCTCCTTTTATGCTCCAAGAATTCAATGTGCAAGTTCAATTTTCTCAATAGGAGAGGGATAATATTTATAGATGAAAGCAGGTGGAGTGAATGGCTTCGATTTAAAAATTTAAATAAAGCAAGTGACACTTGGAGGGATGATATGGTTTGTACTAAACATAGAATGGCTTAAAGGAGGTAAAGAGGTGGAAAAAACCACTAAAATTCGTGCAAGGTGCGAACACAAGTGGGTGCGAACTCTCATTTTTTACACATATACCACTTTTGTAGCTCAATTTTGACCTAGTTAACTTCCGAATCATGAAATGTCGTAAAATACAAAGTCGTAGACCTTGAAGTCTTATTTCTAACCCAAAAAGAATCAAAGCAATCAGATATTGAATATCTTAAATGGATTTGTAATATGTTAATAGGTGGAAATAAAGAACCATAAGGTTCGGCCATATGTATGGCCAAACCCCATGGAATGATTCTAATGGACATAAGTATTTGTGGAGCCATAAAGATGATGAAAGATTAAGGGCTAGTTAAGTATGAAGGATTGAAATAGACCCAATTTGGATTGGTAAGGTTCAGCCAAGTTGTATGGCCGTACCCCACTAAGGTAGATTGGTTATATGACTTTGATTATTAAGCAAAAATTAAACAAGGGTTAGTAGTGGCAAAACCGTAAATACAAGTTATAATGGAATGAAGGATTAAAGGACTTGAAAGAGGGGTCAAACCAAAGTCGTATGGTTCGGCCATGCTGTATGGCCGAACCCTACCAAGGTATATTATTTATTATAAGGTGTTTATATATAGATGGTATTGATCAAATGAAAAGGAAGATCAAATCCAAAGTGGGTGAGGTTCGGCCATGGCGTATGGCCGAACCCCACAAGGTGGTTTTTGGGATTTAAACCTAATAAGAAATCAAAAGGTTATGTTATTAACTTGCTGTTATATAAACAAGGTAACGGGACTTGAACGGCGCACGAGTCGTGAGGGAGTGACGGTTAAGTAGATCGGACTTTTAAGTGAACTTTCGGTAAGATTCCTACATCATTGAAACCATGGATATGTATTATGTACTTTTGATGATTTTATTTCATGTTTGATAAGTTATTTTGGTATCAAACAATATGTTGCAATTATGGGATTTTCATGCTATGTTTTGTAATATTCTGTAGCATGATTGGCATTTGCATCTCATGCATGGCATGGGGGGGATGTTATGTAACCGGAGCCCACACTCCATCGGAATGTCCGTAATGCAACTGTGGGGCCTCCTTAGGTGGTGAGAGTCCCACCATGAGGATACTTTAACCGGAGACCTACGCTCCGTCGGGGCATCCATAAGTCATGCGGAGTAATTTGATGTGGTGAATACTATTAAGAGATGAGAATACTATCAGGAGATGAGAATACTATCCAGAGATGAGAATACTATCAAGAGATGAGAATACTATCAAGAGATTATATGTATGTGATGGGTGGGACTCATTGCATAAGACATATGCTAGCATGACATGGCATTGAATCGGCATGATATGATCTTTATTATCATGCAAGTTTACTGGTTTTTATCTGTATGATGGGATCTCTGTTATCATACATAATTTTGGACACGATGTTTTAATAAGTATGATATGGTATATTATATCTGGATTTTATATACTAACCCATGTGTTAGCCCTAATCGGAATACCTACTGGGTGCGTTGTCTAACGCCCTACTTCTATCCTTAGTGGAAGACGCAAGAAAGGGAAAGGGAAAGGGAAAGGCCAAGGATCGCGAAGGAAGCCAAGTATAGGAGCTTGGATATCGGAATGAACTCTTACTTATTGTTTTTTTGATAATTTGCATGGATATGTAATAACTTGGAATATTGCTATGGTTTGTGAATAGTTTTGATGATGGTTAATTGATTTAAGTAATTTTGGATAGATGACTTGTACATTGCTATCTAAAGAGTTTAGTTCCGTATATTTGATTATATTTCCGTAATCAGTTTGTATATTCCGCAAGTTTTATTTAGTTCCATGTGTGGACCGTTATTCATGGTCTTAGTCCATGCACACATGGGTGGCCAGTTAAGGGTCGGACTAGGGTAGTCCGGACTTAGCTCGCGTCGTGGTGCTCCCACTCTTGTTCACTCTACTTTCTTTTAAAGAAAATTTTTAGACTCTGATTTTCGATATCAAAGGGAGTGAAAAGGGCGGGGCGTTACAGGTGAAAGTGTAACACCCTGGAATTTCAAAGTTATCATTTTATATGAAAATATTCATATTTACGGAATTGCCATTGTGATAAAATTGATTTGAATTTAAATGGGTCAAGGGCTCAATGAAGACCCAAAGGAGGGTAGTTTGTTTATAAAACAAATAAATGGATAAGATGAATTTAAACGGGTCAAGAATCATATTTGGGTCAAATTTTGATAAATGGGTCAAAATGGCTAGATGGGACCCAATGGGTCGTGAATGGCATGATTAACCATGGATTGAGTTCAAGCTTAGTTAATTTAAGTTTATTAGTTGCTTGAGTTTGGTTTGAGTTGAAATGAATGATGGGTTAAGTTGAGTTGAATTTATTAATTAAGTTAAATTAAATGAATGACTTAGGTTGGGTGAGTTGAATAAATGAGTTGGATGAATATGTATTTTTAATGTAAGTGAGTGAAGTGTGTGAATGAGAGGGGAAGTGTTTTAAATTCCAAATTTTGAGCAAGGAAAAACGTTGGTGCATGGGAGACATTACCATGCATGTAACCCCCATTTAGGTGATGAATAAAATGGGAGTTACATTTTGAATGGGAGTTACACTTTGAAATTACATAGAATGCATAGGGACGTTGGATACATGAGAATATTGCTTGCATGTAACAGCTACAATGGAGTTAGTAGGATGGCTGTTTGAGAGGTACAAATGCAAGGATAATGAGAGATCAATAAAGTAGAGAATGCAAATAATCACAAAATTATACATGGAAGACGTTGGTGTAGTTTGGATCATTATTTTTATGCAAATAAACCCCAAAGTTGGAGCCGCTGTTTATGAAGTTACACAAAGAGATAATGGCATTTCAAATTCAACTCTTGGTTTACATGTTGAAGGTAGGGCTAAAACCGTTGGAGCCTAGGAGAGTTTCATTTTTTTAAATGAAACTCTCACATGCAAAGGTAATGAGAAAAGGAGTTAAGAAGTGGGGGTTACACAAGTTCAATCAACAAGGGACGTTGGGAACATGGGGAGGTTTCATCTCATGATGAAACCCCCAAGTAACATAAAGTTTAGGGTAAAGGCAATGGGAGTTACACAAGGTTAATCTTGGGCTGATTTTGATTAAACAAAGGGTGCCCATTTCTCTCTCTCTCTCTCTCTCCCTTTCTCTTGGTCGTTCTCTGTCTTCCCAAACACTAAGAGCAGCAGCTGGGTGTTAATCAGTCCTTGGATTGATCCCTTTTTCATCAAGACAAGTTCAGCAAAAGGGAAGGAACAAGCGGGAGTGAAGATCAAGTGGTGGAGTCGCGGAAACGGTAGGTTTTTCGATGAACAATTTTTAAATCATGATCCGGCCATTGGATGGCCGAATCTAACAAAGGTTAAATATTGGTTAGAAGTACATGAATGAGATCAAAAGAGGGACCATAGGGTTCGGCCCCATTGGATGGCCAAACCCCATGGAAATAATTGATTTATTTAGATGGTTTTTGGAAATTAAAACCATACAAATATGGGACTGTTTTTAGATGATTTTAAGTGTGTGTTTTAAAAAGGTGAAAACATAAATAAGGAAGTTTGTTTTGGACATAGATGAATGATTAAGAAATTCAAAACCAAATGTCATAGGGTTCGGCCACCATGGAGGGCCGAACCCCATGCAAATAATGGTTTGATTTTGATGTATTTGAAACATATAAACCATGAAGTTGGTGGACTGTTTTGGGTTATTATTTAAGATGTAAATACATGTTTTAGAATGGTTAAATTCATGGATTTGGGTGTTGGTTTCAGACCCAAGATATGTAAGGGCCCGGAATTTTTTTTAATTAATATAAATGGGAATATTATTTATTTTAAGGATGAAAATTGGAAAATTGGTGGAGTAAATGGTAAATGGGCCAAAATTTGGATAAAGGCCCAAGTGTGGCCCAATAGACTATGGTTTGGATTTAAATTTATTTAAATGGGTCAAGAATGGTCAAATTGGGTCAAATACCCATTTGGGACCCAATGGGTCAAGATGGTTATGCTCTAAGGTAAATGGGCTAGATGGAAATGTAATTGGGCCATAGGCCCAATGGTAATCCACTTAGAGTGAATTCAATGATTTTAAATCACCTAAGTTATTTGGAATTAAACAATGGTGATGTGGCCAAGTGGGACCCACCTCCACCTCATCAAGTGAGGTGGCGTGTGGGCCAAGGTTTGGTGGGGCCGGCCACCATGGTTGATTTGGTCAACCATGGGTGGAGTAATGGACTTAGGCTAAGTACCAATGGATTAACCTAAGTTAATTATCTAATTAATTAAATAATTAAATTATTTAAAATGGTAGTTAAGAGTGGTCAAAGTGGGGCCATGAGGTGAAGACTCACCTCATCTCAAACTCAAGTGAAACACGTTGGCTTGGTGGTGGTTTAGATAACCACCACCATAAAGCATTTTAAATATCTAAGAAAATATCTTAAGGTTGGTGGGTGTCATTAATGTAAAGTAAAAAATGGAGATGAGCTTTGTTGGTGTCTTATTCTCATTTTTTTTTGTTAACTCCATCCCTCCCACTCCTCCATTGCCGTCCCATGTTCAAGTGAAGGGAGAAAGAGAGCTAAGGAGGAGAGAAGAGAAGAAGAGAAGAAAGAAGTGGAATTTGGAGGGAAATTACTCTAAGGTCAAGGTTACCATCTCCTCTCTCATCACCTCTCCCTCTCCCTCTCTCAATTTAAACCCTAACTTGGCTGATCCTAAGGTTGGGGGTTGCCACCATTGATCAAGCCTCTTGACCTATTAAAGATCAAGAGGAAGGAGAGAGGAGGCTAAGGAGACCGACGGGAGTGGCGGAAATCGGAGGAGACGTCGGATTGTGAGTATTTCTTAAACAAGAAATTTTGGATTTTAGGGTTTAAGAATTGGAATTTATTTTGTATTAATGTAATGGTGGATAGATAATTTTATGCAATGGAGTTTAAACCCATCAAATGAGAGGGTGGAAGATGGAGAAAACCCTAAATGGGTGAATTAGGGTTAGGGTAAGAAAATGACTAAATGGGTTATGTGCATTATGTAAATTATGAAATTAAGAATGGAAAGCAATGAGGGTGTTAAGTTAATGAATTGTAGTAAATGAATGAATGTGGGAAAGGTTTCAAAATGCCTTTTATGATGGAAAGTTTGATTAAATTAAGATGACCTTATGAGTGATTAAATTAAGCTTGGGGTTGATGCATTTTAGTCTCACAAATTAGAATGCTTGAAGGGCTAAAATGTAGAATTATGCATGTGTTTAAATCAATGCAAATGTGGCTAAGTTAATGGTCTAAAATGGCATCAAGAAATATTGGACCATGAACCATGGGTTCGGCCATGGAGAATGGCCGAACCCTATGGTGATGTAATAAGGATCAATTGATGGGTTTAGAGGATGGAAAAGAGGGATTAATGTATGGATGAGTTTAGAGTTTTAAATGAGTAATGGTGTGGCCCCAAGAGACATGGAAAAATAGTGGAATATGAACCATGGGTTCGGCCATGGTGTATGGCCGAACCCTATGGTAATGTTTACAAATTTTAAATGGGCTTAAAAGGATGGAAAATGGGGAAAGGACACCATGGGTTCGGCCATGGTGTATGGCCGAACCCATGGCCCAATTGTAACCCATTGTAGTGGGTTAAATTGGATGATGGATGGTGTTTGTGGCCTCCAAAGGGAATGAATGAGTGATGCACTCATTGAAGTTAAATGCATAAGGTAAACCCCATCGGAGGATTTGATGAATTAGGTATTTTGAATCCATGACCCAAATGGTGGATCATTTTTAGGTCTAAGGTTAATGTGTATGTATGTGATTAAGTAATGGGAATTGGATTAATTAGATGACAAGTTTTAATAGTTTGGTGGGTCATAAATGAACCTAAGTTAGGGATCTAAGTTTAAAAAATCAATTTTGGACTTAATCATGCATGCATAAATGGGTGATTAACCATGGAAAATGAGGTAGTGGCAAAACCGTAATTAAATGCCAAATTCAAGAATTCCATGGAGATTGATCATGGAATGAGGGGATCTAATGTGATAACCTTATAAGTGGTTAATAAAGCCTAGGGTGGCTGATTTTAGGCATATGTACTTAAAAAAATATATAATGGATTAGGTGGGACCCACAAAACCTAAATGGTGACCGGTTTTTCATAAGGGCTTATAAATGGTTGAAACATGGACTAATGATTAGTGTGTAACAAGGTACTGGACATCGCAGGCGGTGCGCGATCGGCGACCGGGTTTGTCGAGCGAAAAAATGTAAAAGGACGCAAGTCGGTATCAGGTAGGATTCCTACATTTTTGTAAGCCATGGATTGGGTGATGTTTTCTTTAATTTATTTTGGAAAGCATGTGGTTGCCTTTAAGATGAGTTTTGGATTATGTATCTTGTGATGTTTTCCTTTAAATTATTTTGGAAATCATGTGAATGTCTTAAGATGGATTTTGGATTAAATATTATGGGATGTTTTTCCCTTTGATTTATTTGATAATCAAGTAATTGTTTTAAGATGGGTTTTTGTGTTACTATTGAACTACATATATTTACATGGCACATGGCATCTACATCTCATGCATGGCATGGGAGGGATATGACAGGGAAATGATGAAATGAAACCGGAGTCCATGCTCCGTCGGGGCGACCGATAAACAGCATGGGGACATTTCACATATGTATTATGATACCTTGATGATGCTTTTCCATCAAGGGGGATGTTGTATTTATTATTGTACCTTGATGATGGTTCTTCCATCAAGGGGGGGAATGCCTAGTGTGGATTGCATCTTGATGAGGCTTTTGCATCAAGAGGGTCATGGTACGATGATGGTATGGATTCTATTTGGAATACTATGGATGGTTGGAAAAAGGGACATTGTAGAGTTGAAGATGAGATTGATGGGTGGGATTCATGACATAAAACACCCATTGCATTACATTGTACCAAATGGCATAATTTTGAGATAATATCTTCTATATGCTTTGTTATTACTAATCCATGTACTAGCCCTACTTGGAGTCCTACTGGGCGCGTGTTTTAACGCCCTACTTCTACCCTAGCTGATGACGCAGGAGGTGGTGAAACGGAAGGACGGGACGGGAGTCATGCTTAGTAGCTTGGGAAGGCAGATTCATTATTTTTTTTTAAGTTTATGTTGGAAAAATGTAATTTGAGTAACTTAGCTTGTCGGAATGTAATAAATTAGATTACTGGTTATGTTTTGGGATTTTATTAGGGATATTATGGTTTTGAGGTATTATAGAAATTTAAATGAATGTTATCTTCCTTGCTATCTCAAATCTGTAGGATAGTCTTTGTTGTTAATTCCGCACTGAGAAGTAATATTCCTTGAGCTTACATCTACGCGTGAACCGTACTCGTGGACTTGGCTCCACGAACGCGTAGGGTTGGCCAGTTAAGGGCCGGGCTTTAGAAGCTCGGACTTAACTCGCGTCGTGGCGTCCGCGCCCTATGTCACTTTTATGGGAAAAAAAAAAAAAAATAGACTCTGATTTATGGTGAAAAGGGGCGGGCGTTACAAGATAAAGGGTTAAAGGTTCAAAAGTAATTTCATGGTGTTCGGCCAATAAGCATGGCCGAACCCTATGAAATTGGGCTAATTTTAGGATGGTTGTATGAAGGGTAAAAACATGATTTTAATATACTATTATTACATGATTAATTGAGGTTTAAAAACAGTAAACGTAATCATTGGGTTCAGCCATCATAGAGGGCCGAACCCCATGCAAAATGATGTTGGTTTTCATGTTGAGAACCCCATGGAAACCATGGAAACCATGAAAACCCATGGACTGTTTTGTGGAATAATTAGGTTAAGTTTATGATGGACATTAGGTATTATTTATATGCTTTGATTTAAGAATAATATATGTTGTTTATGGAGTTAGTATGTGTAAGTAATCAGCCAACACGAATGATGGAAATTGGGGATAAAATCACATTGGTGAGGTTCGGCCATGTGTATGGCCGAACCCCACTAATGGTAATTGTGGGACATAATGGTTGGTTTATATGAAGATATGGAAGGTTTAAGAAGGATCAAATTAAGTGGTGAGGTTCAGCCGTGTGTATGGCCGAACCCCACTAAAGATGGTTTTATGTTTGGTGATGGAAGTTAGCTAATTTAAAGCAAAGGTTGGTCTCAATGGCACAATCGTAATTATGGCTGAAATGATCAAAAATAAAATGATCATATGATGGGATAAATGGGCTAAAACCAAAGTAGTAAGGTTCAGCCATAATGTATGGCCGAACCCTACCAAGGTTCATTTAGAAGTTTGGGTAATTAGATAGGTTTTAATTAAATAAATGAATGACCAAAGTTTTAATGGATGAGGTTCGGCTATGGCTTTGGCCGAACCCCACTAGGTGGTTCTTGGAACATTAAGCTTTGCTGGAAATTATGTGGATAAATGATTAACTTGCTGCCATGTACATAGGGTATTCGGATTTTTAGAACGGTGAGCGAGCCGTGATCGGAAGACGGTCCAAAGGAAGGATCGAACAAAGTAAACTATTGTAGGTTTCCTACCTTGTTGTAACCACATAACTTATTTGCTGTTTTATGTTTATTTGAATAAGTTATTTGAATCAAATGATATATTTACAAATGGCATGTTTGCATATACATCTCATGCATGGCATGGGATGATGGTGTAGTAACCGGAGGCCACACTCTGTCGGGGCGTCCGAAAGACCATTGTGGGGTACCCTGATGATGAGAATCCCATCAGGAGGAATCCAGAGGCCACACTCCGTCGGGGCGTCCGAAAGTCCATTGTGGGTTACCTTGACGATGAAAATCCCGTCAAGTGATGTCTATGTTGAATGGTGATGGGTGGGACTCATTACATGTTCATTTCATACATAGCATGTTTTTATTGAATTTTGTTACACATGTACTATCATTATATTATTTGTATGTTTGACTAACCAAGTGGTAGCCCTATTCGGAAACAATACTGGGCGCGTTGATCTAACGCCCTATCTATATCCTTAGTGGATGATGCAGGGAAAGGAAAGAACGTGGTTGGAGAAGAGGACCAAGTACGGAAACTTGGGCGGTTTGAATGATTGGAATGGAATATGAATGGATTATTTATGGACTTGTTATTTGATTTATTTGGACAATGTAATTTGTTAATTAGATGTTGGCATGTAATAAGTAGTTAAGTAGATGCTATGGTTGGATTTATTTGAATGGTTTGGAATGAATAGTAGACTAAGGTTATATAATAATTTTGGAGAATAAATAAGGTACTTTGCTATCTAAGAATGGAAAGTTGGATTAGTCATAGGATCTATTATAACCTCAGTTAGATTTAGACTAAATTAATTCCGCTAGTTATATATGTACCATGTGCGGATCAGTTTTATGGACTTAGTTCATACGCACATGGGCTTGGCCAGTTAAGGGTCGGATTTAGAGATCCGAACTTAACTCGCGTCGTAACATTCCGCCCCGATCACTTGTTGATTATTATTATTTTTAAAAAAAAATAAACTCTGAAAATTAGAGTGAAAAGGGCGGGGTGTTACAGAAAGGACATGAGAGTTACCAAGGGGTGTCACCAAAGGACACCACCTTTGGCAACCCTCATTAACCAAGAGAAGGGTTTTATCTTAAAGTGACACTCTTCCTCTCCCTCTTGGCCGTTCCCACCTCTCAAAGACAAGAAACACTTGGTGTTTTTCTCATCTCACTCTCTCCCTCTCTCACACAAAGCCGACCACTCTCAATGACAGAGGACTTGGGGTAGTTTTTGATTCCAAACTTTTCTCTCTCTCAAACCTACACTCTCTTGGCCAAACCCTCTTTTTGAGTTTTCATTCAAGATCTCTCAAGCACTCTCAGCCAAAGGATCAAGAAAAGAAGGAGAGACTAAGGAAGGAAAGGATCAGAAGAACAAGTAAGAGGGAAAGAACCGGAGGAGTCGCGGAATTAGTAAGTGCTCAATAAACTCTTTTTAAATAAGAAAATGGTTAAGACATGGTTCGGCCATTGCTTTGCCGAACCCTAAATTTTATGATGGATGAAAGAACCAAAGATGAACCATAGGGTTCGGCCATGTGCATGGCCGAACCCCATGGAAAGAGTCAAGGAAGTTTTATAGTTTAAAATGATGTTTAAAAGGGAAGAACATGGACCATAGGGTTCGGCCATTTTGTATGGCTGAACCCCATGAAAAGACATTGGATTTGAAGGAAGGAAATCACAAGTGTATGTGTTTGATTTTGTTAAAGTCTTAAAAGGATTTAAATGGATGGAGGTATGAGAACCAATCATAGATGCATGATAATTTTTAATGGAAATAAGGGACCATAGGGTTCGGCCATGTGTATGGCCGAACCCCATGGAAAGACAATGATGGATAGTGTGTCATGTTAAATTAATTTTGAAGATGATTAATAATTTAGAAAGGCGTTGGGTTGATTGGATCAAAAATGGAAAAAAGGAGCACCAAAACCCAAGGGTGAGGTTCGCCCATGGTGTATGGCCGAACCCCACCAAGTACTCTTTATGGATTTAGATATCATAGGGTTCGGCTATGTGTATGGCTGAACCCCATGAACCATTTGGTGGATCAATTTTGAGACTTGGTTATAAGTAAATAAACAATTAATCAGCCATGGGCGGTTAATGGCATAGAATGTAATTAAGGGTGAAAAGGATGAACCATGGGTTCAGCCATGGTGTATGGCCGAACCCCATGGAAAATATTCAGTGGATTTAAATGGTGATCAATTATAAACATTTGTGGTACAAGTGATTAGATGTAGAGGTCATGATCTTGTATCTAACTTGAAGATCAAAGGATTGAAAAATGAGCATAAAATCAAGGGAGTGAGGTTCAGCCATGGTGTATGGCCGAACCCCACTAAGGAATTTTTATGGACTTATGTTGTTATGTATGTTAGATGCTTAATGTGTGAATGATTAGATTAATGGATTGGTGATTGGACTTAATTAAAAAGGACTAAATGACTTGAAAGAGGGACCAAAATTAAGATGGTGAGGTTCGGCCATGTTATATGGCCGAACCCCACTAAGGTGGATTTTGGTGGTCTAAGGGTTAAGTACCTTGTTTAGTGATGATTGACTAATAAATAAAAGAAGGGCAAAATTCAAAGTAAGTGAGGTTCGGCCATGGTGTATGGCCGAACCCCACAAAGGTGTGTTTATGGATTTAAGACCAAATGGAAAATCAAATGGAACATGGATTGACTGGTTGATGTGTAACAAGGTAACAGGACCACACAGAAGGGGCACGATCGTGATCGGTTGCCAGTTTAAAGCTCAAGGACACCTTAGTTGTCTTGGGTAGGATTCTACCTCATTGGAACATGGTTATGTAATATGTTTTTATCTTTATTTTGATGATTTATGTTGTAAATATATTATGTTTCAAATGTGGAGTTTTTAAAGCTATGGTTATTTATATTACATAGCATATGGACATGTACATCTCATGCATGGCATGGGAGGGAAGTTTGTAACGGGAGGCCACACTCCGTCGGGGCATCCGTAAGGCAATCGTGGGAAGACCTTGATGTGTATAATCCCATCAAGAAGAATCCGGAGGCCACACTCCATCGGGGCATCCGAAAGACCACTGTGGGGATACCTTGATGAGGAGAATTCCGTCAAGAGGTTACATGTATTGTGATGGGTGGGACTCATTGCATAAGGCATAAGGCGTGGCATGATTTCATATGATTTTGAGAATATGATATTATATATGATTTTGTTACTAACCCATGTGTTAGCCTTACTTCGAATTCCTACTGGGCGCGTCGTTCTAACGTCCTACTTCTACCCTAGTGAATGAAACAGGAAAGGAAAGGGACGATGAACGTGATCGGAGCCAAGCATAGAAGCTTGAATGTATATATGTTATTTTTTGTTTAAGTTATTCATGGACTTTGTATTTGAATAGCTAGCATTCGGAATTGTAATAACCTAGGTATATTTGCTATGCTTTGGTTAGTTAATGTTTGGATATTTATGTTATGATAATTATGTTAAGTGTAGGACTACTTTGCTATCTAAATTGGAATAGGATTGTTATCCTATTATTATTCTGCAAGTTAAATTAAGTACGTGTGAACCATTTTAGTGGACTTGGTCCACGCACACGTATGGTTGGCCAGTTAAGGGTCGGGCTTTGGAAGCTCGGACTTATCTCGCGTCGTGACGTCTCGCTCTCTCTCACTCTTTATAAAAAAAAAATAGACTCTGATTTTCGGATTAAAGCGAGTGAAAAAGGGCGGGGCGATACATGGACGAGGTGATCAAGAGAGCCTCTCCGATTGAGGCAGTTGATGGATCCGGTTCTAATCAAGGTTCTTCTTAGTAAGGGAACGCTCAGAAACCACCTCGATTTGAGAACAAGAAGAGAAAGTTCCAGTTCAAAGGTTCTCCTTATAAGAACAGCTAGCCAACAACAGGGCATGCAAGTGGGTCTGGAACTAGACAGTTGGTGTATTTTTCTTATGATCAACCTGGTCATGCGTCGAGGAAATGCCAGAACCCTAAGGCATTTGAGGAACGATTGTGTTACTCTTGTAGGCAACCAAGGCATTTGGCAATGGGCTATCCCAATCCCGGTGGTGCAAGTAGTGCGGGGCCATCTCAGAGTGTCAGCCGACAAAGTCTTATGTGCAACCAGCGTTTAGAAGGGGTTCACCTCAGACTTCAAGGGGGTCAGCAGCACCTAGCAATTCGCAATAGAGATCTGCTCAAGGAAGGGGACGTGGAAGTCCTCAAAAGACGACTCAGGGACAAGTTTATACATTGGAACCATCGGCAGATGAACAGATGCATCACGTTGTGATAGAAGGTTCTTTACCGCTCTTTAGCCCATGTGTTGTTTGACACTGGTGCATCCCATTCTTTCATATCTGCTTTGTGTGTGAAAGTTTTTAGTTTGAGATTAGTGGTTACAGATAAACCATTGAAGGTCAAGTCGCCTCTAGGAAGAAAGTTTTAGCAAACTGTTTGTGTAAGTCTTGTATGATAAAACTTGGATGGTAGAACATAAGTTTTGATCTGGTAGTGTTGGAAATGACAGAGAAAAAATTTAGGTAAAAATTCAACAAGGTTCTACATTTAGCAAAATTTATAAGTCTAGATAAAAATTCTAAGATTTCTACTATTAAAAAAAAACTTTTAATTTTAGGTAACCTTCTAAAATTAAAATTTCTAAAAATAAAAACTTCCAATTTTAAAGAGTTGCCTACATTAGAAAATTCTAAAAATAGCAGTATTTCTAAAAACAAAAATTTCAAAACATACATTTTGCAATTTTTCCGACAACGGCGCCAAACTTGGGTGTAGTTTTATATTTTTACTCTCAAGCGTACAAACCATTTAATAGTATAGCATATGAGAGCGAGGTCGATCCCACAAGGAGCATGCAAAGTATATGCAAAAATAAATATATGAAATTGAAATTGTGTGGTTTAAGCAGAATAAATCATAGAAATAATCTAAACGATGAAAATCAAAATTCTAATTTTAGAAATATATCATTAGTTTAGAAACTCTCTAAATTTCTAAAACCAATCCAATAATGGAATATCATCTAAAATTAAAATTTAACCATTATGGAATCTAACTTTCATGAAAAACACCCATCTCGAAATTATAAACAACCCACCTCTCAATTAAAAAGAACAAAATTAAGATACAAACACAATAATTCTAACATACTTCCATCTTTGTAAAGAATTGAATAAATAAAATAATCACAAAAAATATATGTATACATATGTACAAGTGGACAGAGCCAAATATTCAAGCCGGCATCATATCCCATATTCTGAATAAAATAAATGCATGAGCTAGACTATGGAATTCACGTAAAAATTCAACTTCATTCAAGTCTTTCATCAAATTTAGTCCCCTAATTAATTGAACCTTTAATCTTAGATTAATCATGCTATTCTCCGATCTAAAATATTTTAGATGTTCAAAAGAACCTTAGACCTAGATTGGTGATCTTAATAAAAGATCTAAAATGTGGTTGTCCAAATTAATTACCAAGGAAGGAATCAATAACTAAAAAGAATCAAACCATCATAATAACATTGAAAATTGGACTTTCCAACAATCTAAATAAATATGATTGATGGGAAAAAAAATAAAGACTCACAAAACAAAGGAACTCGATTTGAAAATACAAGAATTACATTGTATAAATTAAAAATTCACCAACCTGAAATCCCTTGTGAAATTCAAACTCTGCACAGTAATTTCTTGATTATGTCCTCTCCTTATGTCTGTAAATATGGCCATTTATATATAATGTGGAGAGGAGGAGAAATAAAATAGAGCAACCAATGTTGGACTTGGGGTTGCACGAATTTTGAGAGTGGAATTTCTCATTCATTTGTACGGAGTTCATGCGCATGGATGTGTTAGAATCCCACTAGATTTGATTGTTGAGTCACCCTCAATCCAAATCTAAATGTTTTTCTTTTTTTTTAGCTTCCACATACCTTTACATGAATTCACAAGGTGTCATATGCGCATATCCCCTTCCAAATTAGTCTCATACGATTCTTGCATATGGGTTTTAGAGAGTTTTTCTCCACAAGTCTCTCCTCCAAGATTTTTTTTCCCTTCAATTCTAATCCCTTCATACAAATGTCGTTGTCTCCAATTTCTTCGTGCCAAAATTTCATGCCTTCATGCGACACTTGTTTTCCTCATTTTAGTATACACAATTGTTGGACTAAAAGTTAAATCTGACTCCCTGAGTGAGACTGTGTTCTCAATTCCATGACTGTGTCTGACTGAGTACTAAGTTGTCAATTCCTTTGACTGAGTCTTGACCATCTAAGTATCCAAGACCATGCCACTAGAAGACCTACATAGTCAAATCAAGTTTGAAGCTCCAGAAGACGCGTCATTTAGAAGGCATCGCACCGAAACAGGAAGAACTTCATGAATGCAGTGGACTGAATTTATGTTTCAATCGACTGAAAGTGTTGCAGATTGGTTTTTCCAGCCTCAGATGAGATTCAGTCAACTGAATCTTTGATTTTAGTCTACTGAATCTTTCATTTCAGTCGACTAAATTGTGCCCAAATGTTTCAACGGTCATTTTTAGACATTTCACCCGACTGAATCTTCAAGTTTAATCGACTGAAATCGCAATGGAAAGTTTTTAACGGCTCTATTCTTCTGATTTCGACTTCCAACGGCCATATCTTCAAGAGGGTTTTAAATGTATGACCTTGGGACAGTCCAAACGTTGATCCTTGATTAGCCAAACACTCTTTAACATTCTCCAAGACTCTCAATCATTCTTAGAGCATCAAAACTCCATCATTATACCCTCATTGCTCTAAAACAATTCTCAGGCACATTCAAAGCACTCATAGGCAAAATCCTTAGGCTCAATCTTGAATATGTCATTAAGAAACACCTTAGGGAAACATTGATCAATAGGAAAACCAAATATCAGCCCTAAGCCTCTTCTTCCAAAGCTTACAAACTCCATAGTTAAAATACTCTAAGCTTTGAATCCTAATCTCAAACACATTCAAAGCTCTCCTAGGCATATCTTGAGCATCTTATACTCTAAGTTGAATGTGTTAAGTGGAGATTCTCTCTAGGGTCTTAATCGTCATGGAAAATCATTATCTACCCTAGACCTCCTTATTACTATCTTGGTTAGACTTCATTCGAGCATCTATATCAAGCCAAGAAAAGGAAGACATTCAAGAACAAGCCAAAGCTACTTAAAGTAACAAGAGGCTAGTGTTCTTGGTAATATTCTACAACTTTCATTATTCATTGAGATAATTGTAAGGGTTGGTGTAACCTTTGTAAAATCCAAGAAAGGTGTTTTCTTGGTGTATGTTTATCTTAGGTTCGATCTCTACCCGTGAAAGAGATCTAGGTTGTAACGCTAAGGTCTCTACTCGTGAAAGAGAGCACAAGAGATGTAATAGGTTTCTTCTCCACTCATGAAAGAGAAGGTTAGCGAAATCTTCAAGTGGTGTACTTGAAGCGTGGATGTAGGCAAGGTTGTCGAACCACATAAGAATCATTGTGTCACAATTCTCCATCTCTTCTCATCTCTTTCACCTTATTTTGTGCACTTGCTTTAGCTCATATCTTACTGCACACATAATTTGTTTAAACTTAATCTTTCTTGTAAATCACATTTAGAATATAAATTGAGCAAATTTGTATTGATTAATCACTAAAGTGCCCAATATTTAAATAGATTTTAAAATTCCCCAATAGACCTATTCACCCCCCTCTAGGACTATTCTAGACATTTGGCTAGCTTGACCAACAACAATTTTTTTGAGATGGAAATTAGAGAAACTTTCGCCATTGACAAATGGCATTTACAGAGTAAACGGGGCTCACTTGAATCATCAATTTTTAAATACATCATTCAAAGTCATTGAGCTTCTGTGCAGACTTGGCCTCTTAACTTGGCTTGGCTTCATGGTGGACCTTGGCTCATGGATTCAAATGCAGACTTTGACTTCAGGCTTGAACATTAGGCCCATTTGTGTGTTTAATTTTTTTTTTGCACCTTTACAATTTAAAATAGTCTAAAAATATTATTATAATTCAAACTCTCATATCCAAATCTGAATTATAATAATTTATAATATTTCCAAAATCAAATTAGGTGGTAAAAATTTACAAACTTTCTAAAAATAGAACTATGGCCCATTTTTCTGGACTTTTATTCCATTTTCTTGTATTTTCCAAAATAATTTACAAAACTCGAAAACAACATTAAACATATCTAATATTCACAAAATAAAGACTAATTAATCCAATTATCAAGGGTAAAATAGTCCTTTTACAGTGTTCATCACTCGGTAGCTCAGCAATTCAGCTTGTTGAATTCAGAGGGCAAAACAAACATTTCAAAATGTTGTTTGTTTTATATGAAAAACCCATGAATAGTGTTTTGAAAACTATCGGAGTGTGTGAAACCACTTTTCTGATGTGGTCAGACCTTGAAATTCGCATGCACAGTATATATTTGAGTATTGCATTCAGTGATATTTCTGGATTTTTCCTAAGATTTCTCGAACTGTGTATTTTAAGCATACTTTATTCAAATTTTCTGTAAAACTTTGATTTTTGAAACACCCCGTGATCTGAAAATTTGCAAACTTGAATCACAGTCAATCTGTGTTGTATCAAACTTTTTGGCATTTTAGATTTCCAATTTGATGTTTTAAAACACCCATTTTTAGATTACCAATTTGACATTTTAAAACACATGATTTTGGACGTCAAATATAGATCGTCCATTTTGATAACATATTGGTTTAGTGAAAAGCACCCGATTTCTTGTATCAAAACAAAAATCTGACTTTGCCACCCTGACTAAAACCCACGCTCTGAACGCGGCTACACTGTTTGATTTTGTCAGACGATTTTTTAAAGTTTCCCAAAAATTTTACATAACTGTAATGGTAATAAGGTGGATTTAAGATTTAACTGAAAAAGAAAATGAGGAAGAGAAAAAAGGAATTTGGTCTGTAATCTCAACTATTTCATCTCTTTCTTCCTGCTTTCATTCTTTCTCAGTTATTATGTTCTTCATTTTCCTTCAGTTCTGCAACTGCAAAAAATTGGTTTTCAAAGCAAGTTTTTTAGTGTTGATTTGATGGGAATTTTTCTCAAGTCTCGGTATGCTTTCTTACTCATCTAATATTTTTAGTTTGTAGACCTAACTTAGAGGAACCTCTAGTTAAAATTTCACTGAAAATACCCTGTACTTTTTCCGTGAAGAATCGTCAAACAGAATACCCGAATTGTGTGCAGGATTGGTTTCAGGAATTTAAAGAGTTTCTAAACTAATATTATATTTCTAATGATTAGCATTTTGGTTTTCATGTTTAGATTATTTCTAAGATTTATTTTCTTAAGCCACGCAATTTCAATTTCATATAATTTTTTTTGCATACACTTTGCATGTTCCTTGTGGGATCGACCTCACACTCATATGCTATAATATTTAATGGTTCGTGTGGTTTTGCGTATAAATGTAAATTTGCACAACAATGTTGGCCTGTTGATAATACAAGATGGACATTGAATTTTATTTCCTATGCCGACTCTTTTTAAAATACCACGTATTCGGTGTTATTTTATTTTATTCCTTTTTGATCAGTTTTGTTTCCACTTGGATTGTTGTTATTTTTTAGCGTGTAATATCGAACGCATTTTGACCGAGCTTTTACTTTTTAAAAGTGCACTTACGCGTCTTGATTTTCTTGTTTAAATAAAGGACTAAAAAGGAAAAGACATAAGAGATAGATTTATTTTGGACGTTGTTATTATCATGTTTTTTATTTACTTAGTTTTAACGTTTTACAGTTCATCAAAACACTCGCCTATTAAAAGGTGAGAAGATTCAACCATACTATGTTCTTTAAAATGCATTGCATATTTGCATTTAAAATTTGATACGTTAAACCGTTGGTTCTACGACAATAAATGGGGGCCCGTGGTTATTATATTGCAGAAAAGATGTGAATGGGACCAGAATGCGATCCGACACTGTTCACACATAACGGGATGAAAATATATTTATGTATGAGAAATGTGAACTTGAGAGTGTGCAGGATGTCGAGGCCTAGCCGTCTTGAAATGGAGTACGGAACCCATCTACGTGCCTAGAGGTTTACGAGTTAAATAGTTGGAGATCTTATCATAGATCTGTTTCCAACCCATGGTTTCGATGCGAACGAACGTTGTTTGTGTATTTGTGTATAACGTGTAATGCAAGATTGAAGTATTTATACGGTAAGAGATAGATAAAAGGGTAGACATACCCAACTAGCAATGACGGTAAAAAAGACAAAGATAGTCTTCATTATCTTGTATTTTAATTTATAGTCGTTACATACTATATTTTAATACCCCGGTTGTGGGATTTGAATTGAGTGTACTCAGTTATTTTTCAACATCGTATAGTTTAATACCACTGCTGATTTATTGTGTATAATAGATTCCATGCGGGTGGGCTTAGGAATCCATGTTAGCTGAGTGAGAGTTTATCATGATTATGTGAGTTGTATGGGTTGAATGGGGTTTTGATCCATGAATTGATGTGTATTTGGCTGATGAGTTGTGCATATCAAATTACCCTCACATGCTACTAGGTTTTGAATAACCGCAGTGTAGGGTGTATATATGTGCTGGGTGGAGCACTTGGACCAGTAACAAGGTAGCTTGTGTCGGACGTATTCGCGGCATGAGTGCACCGCAGATATCGATTGACAAGTGCATTGTTTTTAGGAGAAATAACATGCACTGTAAATGTATGTGTTAGATGTTGTTCTCATAGAAAAGCTGCATGATTTTTAAGTGTATAAAATGTTGAGTGATAACATGTTTATGAGTGATATTATGCATTATTATCTGTTATACTCTATTCACTGGGCTAGTTAGTCACATCCCTTACGTTGCAGGGAACCTAGATGAGGAAGGACTGGATGATCCTCAGTTGGAGTAGTGGTGGAGGCCCTTTAGTATTTTCCCTGCTGTTGAGAAATGTTATGTTGTGCTTGGTTATTGCATTTATGAACTTGTGATGTAATAAACCCTTATTTGTGTCCCTTTGAGGCACAATAGACATGTAATAAAAATTCTGCATTTTTTATGTGCAATTTTGATGGATTTGTGATTAGTATTCTTAGTGGGTGTTGTGGTATGTTTTTGAGTCCACATGAAGGTGCATGTGTGACATTTTCTTTTTGGACTTCAAGTGAATGGAAAATTGAAGTTTCAGAACACATTGTGACAAATATTGTATCCTCATACTGAGGTGTTAGGTGAGTTATGTCTATGGATCTGGGGCTTAGGCAGAACCATTGTAACCCCTCCATTTTCTTGGGAACTTAACCAGTCGTGTGATGGTTGGGTCCAAGACTGTCAAATGGTTATGTCTGAACTTTTGAGAGATTGAGAGATCTAGTCCATTGTGAGTTTGGACTTCTGCTAATTGGTGAAAGCTTAGTGTTAGAAAAAAAATCTTACCCAACTTCCCGTCGCGTCTTGAGACGTAACGGGATGGGGTGTGACAACTTGGTATCAGAGAGTTGTGTTCAACTACCTCTAACTGTGTAGGGAATTATATGTCTAGAGATAAGTATAAACAACTTAGTGAGAGAACTTAGTGTGTAGCTTAGTGAGTGAGAGATACCTGAGTGAGTAGTGGTGACAGATTGACTTAGAACAAGCTTAGAACGTTAGAGATAGCTTAGCAAGTTTAGCGGCAACTGAGTATTGGAGACCTCAGACTTAGATGAGGCCTTAGGTGATATTATTTGATTTGTATTTTGACTAGACTTTGTGAAATTGATGTGTTTACTTTTGTGAATTATCATGTTATGGCTATGTGAACTGATATTCGTTTTTTCATAGCAATGTCTTACTCACCTCTACTTTAATGGTCGTAGAGGGGGTAGCTAACCAACACAGGTTTCTAGAGGGTTACAGGCTAAATTGACCTGCAAGGATTCCAACTACTGATTCGATTACTAAAAAAATGTCCGTAGGAGAGTCAACCCAATTACGATCTCGTTGGACAGTGAGAACTAGCTAGCTCAGATGGGTAGAATGTTTGATACCCTTGAAATGGCTGACGACTTGCACATGACTTTGGCTATTTACTAGCTGACGGGTATTGTGTATAAATGGTGGAAAGTCAAGAATCTTACCAGGAATAATGTACCCATGACTTAGGAAGATCTCTCCAAGGCATTTCTTGCGCGTTACTACCCTTCGGTGGCTAAAGAGGCCATTCAACAATAGTTTTTGAACCTGCAGCAAAGTAGTTACACCATCGCTCAGTATGCCAGTAAGTATGTCAATTTGTCACAATACGCACCCAAGTTGTTGGAGGATGGGACGGAGAAGATTCGACATTTTGAGTGTCAAATATGTCCTTTTATTCATCTCTAAGTAGTCACCAAGCACCACACAAGCCTGGACGAGATGATCGAGAGAGCCTCTCCGATTGAGGTAGTTGATGGATCTGATTCCAATCAAGGTTCTTCTCAACAAGGGAACGCTCAAAAATCACATCAATTTGAGATCAAGAAGAAAGTTCTAGTTCAAAGGTTCTTCTTATAAGAACAACCAACCAGTAGCGAGGCATGCAAGTGTGTCTGGAACTAGACAGTTGCTGTGTTTTTCTTGTGACCAACCTGTTCATGCGTCAAAGACTATCCAAATCTCGGTGGTGCAAGTAGTGCGTGTCCATCTCAGAGTGTCAAGCTGGCACAGTCATATGTTCAACTAGCGTTTATAAGGGGTCCACCTCAGACTTCAAGGGGGTCAGCAGCACCCAATAGTTTGCAGCAGAGATCTGGGCAAGGAAGGGGACGTGGACATCCTTAGCAGAGGACTCTGGGACGAGTCTATACATTGGGGTCATTGGCGGCTGAACAGATGGATGATGCTGTGATGGAAGGTTCTTTACATCTCTTTAGCACTTTAGCCCATGTGTTGTTTGACAATAGTGCATCCCATTCTTTCATATATGCTTTGTGTGTGAAAATTTTGGGTTTGAGATCAGTGGTTATGGATAAACCACTGAAGGTAAAGTCGCTTCTAGGAAGAAAGGTTTTAGCCAACTGTTTTTGTAAATCTTGTATGATAAGACTTGGAGAGCAGAACATAACTTTGATCTGCTAGTGTTGGAAATGATAGGTTTTGATGTCATTTTCGGTATGGATTGGCTTTCTAGACACTGGATTGTGTTAGATTTCTATAAGAGGATTGTGTTAGGGAATTCCTAGAAGGATCAAATTTTTGAAATTGAAACCTTATCAAGGACTAAGTGTGAGAAACTCTGGCCTTAGTGTGCATCCTGGTAGTGTGGTGGCTAGTATGGGTTGGGAAAACGTAGGAGGTGTAGACTTAGTAGTACCTCGGGTGGTGTGTGAGTTTATGGATGCTTTTCCAGATCAGCCGAGTGCACTACCTCCACGCCGAGAGGTCAAGTTTGTGATAAATCTACAGCTTGGAACATCGCCAAATTCCATAGCACCCTATAGGATGGCACCTGCAGAGAAGAGGGAATTGCAAACTCAAGTAGATGAGTTGCGTAGTATTGGATTTATACGCCCTAGTACTTCACCTCAGGGAGCACCGACTCTTTTTACCAAGAAATATGATGGATCTCTTAGAATGTGTATAGATTATCGGAAGTTGAATCAAGTAACTATAAAGAACAAGTATCCATTACAACGGATCAGGAGCTAAGTGTTTCTCCAAGATAGATTTGAGACCTGGTTACCACCAGTTGAGAGTTAGAGATGATGATATCTCTAAGACTGCATTCAAGACTCAGTAAGGTCAATATGAGTTCTTTATAATGCCGTTTAGAGCAACGAACACACCAGCCACGTTTATGGATTTGATGAATAGACATTTTCCGCCTTATTTCGGGATATTTGTGGTAGTATTCGTAAACAATATTTTGATATTTTCATCGACAGAAGCGGATCATGAGCAACACTTGAGGATTGTGTTGCAAATTTTGAATTTGAATCAGTTGTATGCCAAATTAAGCAAGTGTAAATTTTGGTCAGCACAAGTCCAGTTTGTAGGACATGTGGTGACTCCAGATGGAATCATAGTGGATCCTGCCAAAGTGGAGGCAGTGATGAATTGGAAAAAACTGACTAACGTCTTTGAGATAGGGAGCTTTCTAGGATTAGTAGGGTATTATAAGAGATTTATTCCAACTTTCCAGACTATTGTTCCGATGACAAGGTTAACACGTAAAGACGTGAAGTTTGAGTGGAATGAGGCCTGTAAGAAGGTATTCCATGAGTTGAAAGAGAAGTTGACCATCTCCCCAATATTGATAATACCAGAGCATGGACGTGACTTGCAGTGTATTGTGAAGCTTCTAAGAATGTATTATGACGCGTGTTGATGCAGGAAGGTAGAGTTGCAGCCTATGGCTCCAGGCAGTTGAAAGGACATGAACAAATGGGAGCCCAACTCATGATCTAGAACTAGCAGCCGTAGTGTTTGCTTTAAAACTCTTGAGATATTCGTGAGAAATTTAGTGTATTCTCTGATCACCATACTCTCAAGTACCTTTTCACTCAAAAGAAGTTGAACATGAGACAGAGGAGAAGGGTGGAATACCTAGGAGACTACAATTTTGAGCTCTCTTACCATCCAGGGAAAATGAATGTAGTGGCAGATGCCTTGAGTAGGAAAAGTCATTGCAATGTGGTTTGCATGGCATCGCTACAGTGGAATATGTTGGGTACTGTAAATGAGTTTGACTTACAACTAGTTGAAAACAATGGATTAGTTTAAGCTTAGAACGACGATAAACAACCAACACTGATGAGGCTGATGTTGGAGGCACAACAGAAGGACCCAGAGTCTATCAAAGTACGGACACAGTTGATAGATGGAATCGAGTTGAAGGATTGGAAAATCAGGACCGATAGAGGTCTGAACTTCAAGGAGAGACTGTTTGTGCTAGAAACAAGTGCGTAGAATATAAGTGTTCGATTACTTTCATCACTCCCATTTTGCAGTGCATCCATGTGGTACGAAGATGTATCACGATTTGCACCATCAGTTTTGGTGGAGTGGGATAAAGCATGTACGAGTGAGTATTGTATCAAACCGTGACACACTGTTTGTATCTCAATTTTGAAAAGTCTTCAGAAAGAGCTGGGTACACATTTGTGTTTCAGTACCACTTTTCACTCTTAGACAGATGGTCAGTCCAAACTATAGAGGATTTGTTAAGAGCCTGCATGATGGATATGCGGGGTAGATGGGAAATCATCTCTCGTTGGTAGAGTTTGTGTGCAATAATAATTATCAATCTAGTATTCAGATGGCACCGTACGAAGCTCTTTATGGTAGACCATGCATATCATTGTTGTGTTGGGCTGACGTTAAAGATAAGGAGTTCTTAGGGCCAAATATGGTTAGAGACATCAGAACAAGTCGAAGTGATCAGGCAACGTTTCAAGACAGCGCAGAGTAAACAATATTGTTATATTAAACTATACAATTAAAATTTATGGTAACAATTTTCTAAGAAAAAGGGCTTTTAAATGTATATTTATAATTTGATAATTTGTTTCACATTACTTTATTAATTATGTTTTACTTAAATTTTAAATTAATATTTTGTGATAAAATATATTATTTCATATGATGCATAAATAATAGTTTAATTTAATAAGTATATAAATTATAGGGTGATAACTATAATATTGGGGATAATATTATAACATATTATTGTGTTCATAATAAAATATTATATCTCTATTATCATTTATAAAAATATAAATATTGACAATATATATATATATATATATATATATATATATATATATATATATATATATATATATATCAATTATAAATATAATATGTATTCATTATATATTTATAAATCAATTACATCCTTCATATAAAACATGATAATATACATATTAATAATAATTCCCACATAAAAAGTTAGTAAACATTGTTTCCATATTAAAAACTATATATAATTAAACTTCATGATAAATATTTTTTAAGAAATATAATTTTTAAGAAAATTATAATTATTTGAGGTACTTTATTTATTAATTATGTTTTCCTAAAATTTAAAATTGATATTTTTTAATAAATATAAATTATCCTTCATAATTTTTATAAAGTAATTATGTTTTAAAAATATAAGAGTACCATTTTCAAAATTTAAAATGAAAAGAAAGAGAATGAGAAAAAGTATACCTATAGTGTTATAAATTGATCTCGATGATTGTTGCCATCGTTAAAGGCTTCTATGAGAAGCCAATATAAAAGACAAGCATAAACAATACATTAGCTATATGAGAATTTCCTAAAGTGATTATAGACAATAGTTTTAATTATATTGATCTTCAATTCTTACCTTGACATAATCGATTAATATTTATAATTTAATATTTTGACTTTTTCTACTAAAACACCTCTTTCATATAGGGTCCAAACCTACATGATTTTTCTCTTTATACAAACATTACAAAAAGTATCAAAATTATATAAATAATTTCAAAAGGAATCATATCATATCTTAATTGATATAAAAAAATATATTAAATTATAAATAACATGGTTTGTACATAATTCATAAATTCACAAAAATATAAAATTTAATAATGAACATATTACAACCATATAATTGATAATTATAATACTTGTATAATAGTTTATATTTAAACTTTTTATAAAAATTATATAGTTATGCGTTATTAAAATTATATTACATTTAATGAATCTTCAATTGTCTGAATTATAAATTATAAATTTATTAATTTTATAAAAAAACCACACTGTATGAATTCATATAAATATTATATTACCATATTTGAATTTGAATTATGATATTATTGTAATATCATAACATATTGTGCCCATATTATAATAATATATCATTATTATAATTCGAACATCTAAATATTGAAATAATTAATATATTTATTATAAATATAATATGTATCTATTATGTAATTAAAATAGATTATACCAAAATATGTTATATACTTATACAAATATTATAAATAATAAAAATCATAATATACATATTTATAATAATTAAAACATAAGTTGTTAGTAAACAATATTATTATATTAAAACTATACATAAAGAAAATTTATTGTAATTATTTTTTAAGAACAAGCATTTTAAAATTTTATAATTATTTGGGTTTATAGTTATATGTAATTTTAATATATATATATATATATATATATATATATATATATATATATTTGGATTTTAATTATTTATCTCACTTTACTTATTAATTATGTTTTACTTAAATTTGAAATTAATATTTTGTGATAAAATATATTATTTCATATGGAGTATAAATAATTGTTGAAATTTATTACGTATATAAGTTATATGGTTATAACTATAATATTGTGTATAATATTATAACATATTATTGTGCCCATATTATAAAAATATATCTAAGTTATTTATTTCACTTAACTTATTGATTATGTTTCACTTAAAGTTTAAATTAATATTTGAGATAAAATATATTATTTCATATGATGTTTATATAATAATTTTATTTAATACGTATATGAATTTTAAGATCCATGATTTTATGCCTATGCCAAATCAAGGATTTCAATGAAGAAATTCTAGAGTTCTCACACGGTATAACTCGGAGAACTTCCAATGAACTACTTTGAAAAAAAATGCATTAATGAAGATTAAAATGCAGTTAAGAATATCCAATTAGACTAATAGAAAATAATCCAACACAATTAACAAAATGAAATTCAAAAGATAAATCAACTCACCGACCTCGGGAGAAGATGGATAAAAGAAAGCCTCAGCACTTCATTTTCAATAATTCAAGTCTGTCTAATTACAGAGTCTGATCAAATATTTATAGGCCTTTATTTGCATGTAATGAAATAAACAAATAAATGAAAAATAAAATATCCAATTTTGAGGTTGACGAGGACGATCAATCCCATACGAAACATTCTCATCTCTATTGATTATCACTGTCAATATCCTTCCACTCTTTATTTTCTTTCTATTCTTTTTTTATTTGGTTTCCTTTTGTTTACATGATGGATTTCCAGCCACCTTTATTTTTGCATGCCAGCAAGCTTGGGGTTTCTTGCTTTGACCGACCAACACAAATCCGGGATCTCTTCCTTTTATTTTTTTTTATTTCCTTCTTGACTTCTTGCTTTCTTCTCACTTCAGCCATGTATCTCTCTTATTTCCTTTCATTGGTTCATGCAGCACCTTCCTTCTCAATAAGTAAACACGGCATGACTTGGCATTTGAAGTGGGATCCATGGCGACAGGGCTGGCTCTACCCAAAGGCGAGAAAAGAGGCCGTTTAAGGTCCACGTGTTAAAAGGTCCGAATTTCTTAAGTTACTGTTAAACCCTAGAGGCTCAAATTTCGGCGTTTAATAAGTTACCACAAGCTTATCCCCAAACCTAAATGTCACCCTTTTTAAGTCCCCTCAATAGCAGAAACCCTATTTTCTCTCCTCTCTCGCCTCTCTCTATCTCTCACCGCTCTTCTCTTGCAATCTCGCTACTTTTCTCTGCTCTCTCGCCGCTCCTCTTTGCTTTCTCATTGATCTCTCTCGCTCTCTCTTGCCTTCGCCCGGTTTGCTCCCTCTCAATCTCAGGTACTTTCTAATTTGTAATAGGTTTTGAGCTTCTTCTTTGTTGGTGTTCTACTTCTAAGCTTTAATTTCTTTGGGTTTTTTCCCTGTGCTCTTTAAGGGTTTTTGGCTTGTTATTGTTCCCTATAAATGGTTGACTGGGTTGGTGAGGAACTATGTACCATAGATATATAAATATGTTGTAATAATTATCTTCTTACACCTCAATAGCCCATCTCACCAACGGCTTCAAAAATTCCATGACCTACAAACACAACATAATTTACAAATAGATGAATCATTAGATCTCTCGCAATTTACAAATCCACATGAAAAGAATCACACATCCAAATTGTAATGCCCCGCCATTGTTCATTCGCCGAAAAATCAGAGTATATATTTTTTTAAATAAAGAGTGAGAGAGAGCAGGAACGTCATGATGCGAGCTAAGTCCGGGTTTCCAACCCCGACGCTTAACTGGCCAACAATACGTGTGCGTGGACCAAGTCCACTAAAACAGTTCACACGCTCAACAATTAACTGCGGAATTATTATATGAATAGAATACTATCCATAACCATGATATTAATAAGCAAGGAAGCCACTCACTATTAAAATAACTGAAACTTAAATATCCAAAACATCACCCAACCATAGCAAAATAAACTAAGTTATTACAATCGCAAAATGCTAATTATCTCAAATACATTGTTCCAAAATCAACTAAGTAAAATAAACATAAACTGCCCATGCTCCTATGCTTGGCTTTCTTCACGCCCCATGTCCTTTTCATTTCCTGTTCCATCATCTAAAGGGTAGAAGTAGGGCATTAGTCAACGCGCCCAGTAGGAATTCCAAATAGGGTTACACACATAGGATCAATATAAAAATAAGAATAAGAATATCATAGTAAAACTGTAAACATATCATAGTACCAAAACAGCACATGAATATCATATCCAAATCATGCAAATGTATGTGCCATGTCATGGGTGTCAAACCATATCAAGGTGTTCCCATGGCCATTTACGTCCGCAGTGTTTTGTGACGGCACCACCAGGTCGCTATTATACCTCCCCATATGTGTTAATCGGAATTACCGATGGAGCGTGGACTCCTCCCTCTGCGCAGGGTTTTTGGACTGGTTACCCTGGAGCTCGTTGGCCCAAATTACGCCGTATCCCTATCTAGCAATCCCGGACAACACCAACAAATCAATGGTTCACATAACTTCATATAAGCTAATCTCAAGCCCCAAGTCATGTCTGGACAACTCATAACTTGGCTTGTTGCCCCATATACTCCCTCCCATGCCATGCATGAGATAATGAATGCAGAAATGCCATTTCATATCAAATCATATTGAAATTCAGTTCATAAAACTTACACCATTTGATTTACCAAAAGAAACATTGTACTGAAATAAAAACTAGTAACATATAAGATCCATATGCATCTCAACAAGGTAGAAATCCTACCAAATTCCAGTACAGTATCCTCGCTGTTTTGTGATGTGACGTGCAACGATTATGTCAAACCGATCGCACACCCGTTTGCTAAACCCCTTTATCTTAATGAATCCAATCGTATAATCAAAATTATTATCCATTTGATTTAAATCATCCCTTACATCTTTCCAGTTAGACTGAAGTTTCTGGAAACATCAAATAAAAATCAACTTTTCATTTCAGTCGACTGAATCACGCTCAGCTATAGTGTTCTGCCTTACCAAAAACTTTCATTCGACTAAAATATAATTTCAGTCGGCTGAAACTCAACTCAGTACTGTATATTCCTTGACTCACTACCTTTCAGTCGATTGAATAACAGATTCAGTCGGTTGACTCTTAGTCAAACCCTTTGCATTCTTGGTCAACCATCTTTCAATCGACTAAATCACAGATTTAGGCGGCTGACTTTGGATCAGATTGACTGTATGTTCGGCTATTATAGATTCAGTCGACTGAATCCATGATTCAGTCAGTTGAATCCTCAACCAACAACTTTCGTGTTTGATAAGCAATCTTTCAGTCTACTGAATCATATATTCAGTCGGCTGAAACACGCAAGAATCATTTTCTTATCCGTTACGTCTGTGTTAAGTCGACTGAATCGCAAGATTCAGCCAGCTGAAACTCCTAGAAACAATTTTCTGTTTCAGCCACCACTAGTTCAGTCGACTGAATCCCATATTCAATTGGCTGAAACTCCCAGAAACTCATTTCTGATTCGTCCAATACTAGTTCAGTCCACTGAATCCCAGATTCAGTCGACTGACTATTTGTCAGTCTCTTTTGTTTGATCCTTTGGTTGGACCATTCTTCATTGAATTCATCCCTCATCCTTTTTAAACATGCATATTATTATTCATATAAGTTTTGATATACTTACTACACCCTTCCCCAACCAAAACTAGGGCGTTTCATAACCGTTCCAACCTTTGTACCCTTATCATGTGGTTGTGTACTCAATCTTTCGATTGTTTGTTTTTCAATACATATCCATTCCTTGAATAGATACCAATTCCATGATCATATAACATTTTGACCATTTATTCTAACCACTCATGGAGCCCATGGATTCGGCCATCCATGGCCAAATCCATGACTTCCTTATTCTCATTCCTATCTAAGTAAACATGGGAAATACCTTTACCCGTCTCCTCCTTTCTTTTGTCTTTTGTATTCCTTTTCTTTCTCCTTCCTTCCTTTCTTGGTTCTTCAGCAAATCCTCTGGTTATCGATGATGTAAGTGGTGTAGAGAGATAGAGGAGAAGATGAGGGATTTCCTTCTTTCAAAAAATGAAATTCGGCCAAGAGGTGGAGTGTGCCTCTTTGTATACCAGCCTAACCCCTCTCATCTCCCTTCATTACTATTTGTCCAACCAAGGTGTCCCTTGGTTTAACCAAGAGGACACTTGCCTTGAGTTCAAGGAGTCTTTCCATCTCCCAACGTGGGCATGGGTTTCTTCTCTCATGAGATGGAAACCCTCCATCTTCCCATTCAACTCACTTGAGATGGAAGTCTCCTCAACTTCCATCTTAACTCATACTCAACTCAAGTCTTATTTACTCACTTGGACTCGTTCATTTGGACTCACTTAACTCAAGCAACTTAATTCTTTTATACTCAATACTTGGACTCAATTCAATGTGAACTCAATCTAATTGGAACTCAATTGAGCTCACCCATTCATGGTTGACCAAGTCAACCATGACATAGCCAACCATGCATGTGGTGACATGGTTACCACATGGCACGTGGGTCCTATCCTTGCCATGTCATCTATGATGTGGCACCTCACATACATCCCACCTCACTTGATGAGGTGGATTTATGCATTGAGTCTTAATTGGGTAGCTGACCCAATTAATTAAACCTTACCCATTTACTTAAAATCAGCTCACTTATGACCCATTGGGTCCCAATTGGACAATTGGCCCATTTAATCACATTTACCCAATTACTTTCAAATCAAATCCTATCCATGATCCATTGGATCTTAAGTGGGTTATTGACCCAACTCCTTTACCCATCTAAGGTCCCTTTCATCCATAAATCTTAAATTCAACCAATTTAACAATTTAAATAGACAAAATCCAATATATGTATGCCTTGAAAAATCCGGGTGTTACACAAACCCCCCTACAAATGCATTAATTGAACTTCCGCTTCAGCAAAAAAAGGCTAAAAAACAATGGATTATTAATTTTCTTTTTCTTGACTTGCTAAAGAGAAAATTGTGAAGGAAACATTTGCACTATCATCAATGTTCAGATCCAACACGTTTGTAGAAAATGTTGACATCCTTATCTTGATCACATGTATACCTCAGATGGGTCTCTCAGTGAGTAGAATGCAGTGGATTCTTTTGGTATCGAGGATACCAAAATGCCATAACCCCTGTTTTGCTGCCTTAAGACCTGGTAAAGCCACAAAACAACTTAAAAGTTTTTCAAATAGGCTTGTAACTGGAAAGAGATATTGTTGATCATGATGGTCATGATTATTATTTATGTTTTCTTAATGTGCTTGACTTGGGATGACCCATTTTATCCAGTTCTTTCTTTTATACTAGAGCAGTCCCAATTGATCTGTTTGCAAAATTGAGTGGTTGATTACTTGATTTGTGGAGAAAAGTCGAGTCTACCATCACTATTTATGAGGAATAGATGTCATTCTTTAATTAAAGCTTATTCTCATGCCTATAAATTTTTACTTAACAATATATTTCCTCTCTGCAGATCAAACTGTGACTTTAATTTAAAGATCTTTGGTGAATTGGTAGAATAATAAAGGACATTTCAACTATTCATCAATTATTTTATTCTCACAGTGTCAGGTTCTATTATTCTTTAACCTTTCAATTTTACTTGTTTTTAAGTATTCTTAAATCTTAAAAGTTTTGTCTTATTTATAATTGTCATTTAATCATAAATATGTCTACTAGAAAATGTGAATCTAGATTTCAAAAACATCAAAAAGGAGAAGAATAGAAAAACTAGTTCAGTCGCAAAAAGGGGCTCTTGATAATTTTGTTACTGGCATAAATAAAATTTAACAAGTAATTTGAATGAAGATTTAACAAATGAACAACCAATTCATTTAACAGAATGTAACCATGATGAACTAACGGTACAAAATAATGACAATGAACAAATTCATAATGATACTCAAGAAAATTTAAAAGATAAAGAAACAAGAAAAGAAAATGAAATATCTGATTCTATTTCTACAATTAGTTATGATCCAGGATGATGGGAAACTATAGATACAAAAATAAGATATTTATTAGTAGAAAGAGGTGCAATTAAAGAGAACAATATATAATTTCTTATGGATAAAAACTCTAGGCATTTCTCTACTAACTATTATACTAGAGTATTATCAAATGGAGAAAAGTATGATAGAAAATGGATAGTATATTCAAAAGAGATGGATTTGGTATTTTGTTTCTGTTGCAAGTTGTTTAATTCAAAATCGAATAAAAGTGTATTAGTTACGAATGGAACTAGAGATTGGAGAAATCTTAATTCTAAACTTAAACATCATGAACTAACAAATGAACATTTTATGAATATGGAGAGTTGGATTGATTTAGGATCAAGATTGCTAAAAAATAAGACAATCGATAAAAATATTCAAGAACAAATTAACAAAGAGAAAGAACATTGGAAAAAAAAGTACTCTTAAGAATTATTGTTGACATTGAAACTCTTTCTAAAAATAACATACCCTTTCGTGGAAGTAATGAGAAGATATATGAAGAAAATAATGGAAATTTTCTAGCTTTAATTGAAATGATTACCAAATTTGATCCAATAATGCAAAACATCTTCGTCGTATTAAAAATCATGAAATCTGTAATCATTATCTTGGACATAATATACAAAATGAATTAATACATCTTTTAGCAGTTGAAATTAAAAGTACAATTATTAAAAAAATTAAAAAGGCAAAATATTATCCAATTATACTTGATTGTACTCCAAATGCAAGCCACCAAGAACAGATGACTCTAATATTGCGTTGCATGAATGTTTCAATTGATCCAATAAAAATTGAACAATATTTTAAATTTTTTTAAAAGCAGACGATACATCTGGAAGAGGGCTTTTTAATGAACTTTTACATGTAATAAAAAAATTAGGACTTGATATTAATGATGTAAGAGGGTAATGGTATGATAATGGATCAAATATAAAAGAAAAGCAACAAGGTGTACAAAAAAGACCATTAGATACAAATCCTAGAGCTTTTTACACACCATGTGGTTCTCATAGTTTGAACTTAGTACTTTGTGATATGGCAAACTCATGTCCTAAAGCTATATCCTTTTTTTGGAGTAGTACAACGTATATCTTCATTATTTTCTTCTTCTACAAAGCGATGGAAAATTTTAAAAGATAATTTATCTATTTTAATTATAAAGACATTGCCACAAACACATTGGGAAAGTCGTATTGAAAGTTAAAGTCATAAAATCTCAAGTTCCAGAAATTAGAGATGCTCTACTTCAATTTGTTTCAAAAGACCCTAAAGCAAACAGTGAAGCTGAAAGTTTAGCTATATATGAGATTGAAAATTCTGAATTTTTATAAGGTATGACCATTTGGTATGATATATTATTTGTTGTTAACTTAGTTAGTAAGAAGTTACAAGCTATAGAAATGCATATTGATGTTGATATAGATCAATTAAAATGTCTTATTTATTTTTTTAATAACTATAGAGAAAATTGATTTACATCAACTCTTGTTGAAGGTGAAACGATTGCAACTAAAATGGATATGAAAGACATAAAATTCTTAGAAAAAAAAAGTTTGATGAAAATGCCGATGATGAATCAACACAATCAGCCGAAGAATCTTTTAAAGTTAGTTATTTTTTATATATAGTAGATCATGCGATTTCTTCAATTCAAAGTAGGTTCGAACAATTTCAAAAATATGAGGATATTTTTTTATTTTTTATTTGACTTAAAAAAAATTAAAATATTGTCTTAATCTTGAATGTGTTTTGAAGCATAATGAGGTTTCTACTATAGAGAGTTTAGATTTGTTTTCAGAGTTAAAAGTCTAATAGAAATGTTACAAGCAGAAATGCTAACTCCAATTGAAATTCTAAATTATATTAAAAGACTAGATTATTCTTTTGTAAATACTTTTATTGCATACTGAATATAATTAAATTACATTTATTGAATTTTCAATAGTTTAAATTATAATAAAAAAATGAATTATAATACTATTAATTTTATTTACTAAATTTATAAAAAAAAATCTTTACACTATGAATTCATATGTAATATTATATTACCATATTTGAATTATGAAATAATATATTAATATTCAAATATTTTAATAAAAAATATTTTTTATTTTATATGGGAAAATGTAATATTTAGCAAATTTATTACTATAACTATAGGCTGGCCATATAGACACCCCCCTTTCCTGCTAGCAGACATCGCATTTTGTTTTTAGGGGGAAATGACCTTTTTGTCCTTCCGCGTTTTTACGACCGCAGGAACAGATAGTTCATTTTACCTTCGATCGAACGATCTTAGGCGTATAGAATCGTACGATTGAACAGACAGTTCATTTTAACTTCGTCCAATTGATCTTATAAGGGTATTCAATCTTGCGATTGATCCCCTATGATAGTCCGATTGATTTTAGTTGAGAGGTCGAAAATTTGATAGTCGACCTCTTGTGTGAAGATCGATAGAACTATCACTAGGGAACAATCGAACGATTGTATACCCCTATAAGTTCGATCGCACGATCACTTATATTCAGTCGAACGATTGAATATTAGTGTAAGATCGATCGGACGATCACAGAGGATTGTCCAATCGATCACAACTGCGAAACTCAAAATAAATTCGAATTGCACCCCCTTTTCCCATTTCCATTTTGTTTCCCATCTTCTCCTTTTCCAAACCCTACTCCCTCAAACCCCCATTTGGAAATCTTCTCCCTCAAAGCCTTTTCTAAACCCCTCTCACTCAAACCACTCACCCTCAAACCGCTTTCCAAACTATTCTCCCTCAAACCCCCTTTCCAAAACGAACCACTCCACTCTCTCAATCTCGTATCTTGGTTCGAAGTTGTCTCTTTGAAGCTAATATCTCAATCTCCTATATTGGTTCGAAGGTATCTCTCTGAAGCTACTCTCTCAATCTCTTATCCCAATTAAAAGTTAACTCTTTCTCAAACCCAAGACTCTCTATTTTTTAAAAAATTAGTACTATGGATTGTGAGGGAGTTTTATCCACATTTGTTGAAAAAGATGAGATTGCTGCGAATGAGTTTGTTGAGAGGTGTTTTTCAAGTCGCGACGATCTAGTGAAGTATGTTAAGGAGGTTTCTATTGCACAAGGATTTGTATCTACCATTAAGAGGTAATGTAATAAGCGCAATGTAGTTATTATTGGTTGCGATAGAGGGGGTACATATTGTAGCACGATTAATTTGAAAGATGATGAGAGAAAAAATAAAGCATACTCTCGCATTGTTAATTGTCCATTTGAAGTGAAAGGGAAAGAAATTGTTGATGGGTCATGGAAGTTGACTATAAAAAATGTGGAGTACAATCATGATCTCTCGAGCGTATTATTAGCTCATCCAAGTATAAGGTGCTTTTCAGATGAAGAGAAAAAAAAAGATCATTGAAATAAATAGCAGCAATATATCGCCCCGCAAAATTATGACGACCCTTAGAAATGAAAATCCAGAGATTGAAGTATCATCAACTGATTTGTACAATTTTTTGTCTTCAATTAAAAAAAAAATAACGTAGAGGTCATACTTCAATTGAAGCCTTGATAGAAGATCTTAAAGAAAGTGGTTACCAATATTTTATTAACTATGACAGTCAAGGTAATTTGTCCCATCTTTTATTTGCACAACCATTATCAGTTGTACTTACTAAGAGCTATCATAATGTCTTTTTGATGGATTGCACTTACAAAACCAACATATATCATATGCTATTGCTTAATATCATTGGTATCACAAGTTTTAATATAAATTTCTACTCATGCTTTGCATTTAAAAGAAATAAGAAATTTGAAGATTATGTATGAGCGTTACAGATGTTCAAAAAGGTTTTAGGAGTCCATCATGATCGACAAGTTTTTTTGACTGATAGGGATTTGGTATTGAAGAATGCCATTGATTTGGAGTTCCTTATTCGGTACATATATTGTGTATTTGACACGTCAACAAGAATATTCTTACTCATTGTAAGCCTCTCTTTAAGAAAGTGGAAGTATGGAATACATTTATGGCCTAATGGAATGACCTGGTTGAGTTGTCATCCGAAACAGCATTTAATGGAGCGTTTGAGGCATTCAAACAAGATTTTAGAGATGATTCGATGGCAGTAAACTATATACAAGCACATGGATCGCACATAAAAAATAATTCGTCAAGGCATGGATCGGCTCGTGTTTACATTTCAAAATTCAGCTACTTTAAGGGTTGAAGGTGCACATTCTGTGTTGAAACATTATATAGCTAACTCCAGTGGTGACCTATATGTTATCCGAAAAAAGCTATCCCATACCATTGAAAATCAGTTTCAAGACTTCAAGATTCAAATCAAGGATGAAAAAATTAGGTCTGCTTTTACTGTTTCTATTCCTTTCTTTAATGAAGTGACAGCGAAGTATCACAATTTGCATTGTCTGAAATTTACAAGCAGTATGTTATGCTTAGAAAGATATCATTTTCACCCACTTGCATAGAAGAGTTTAAAGCTTCCATGTGCTTACCATGTGCTCACAGAATGCAATGGATGAATAAGTTATATTTGGATCAGATCCATCCACAATGAAGAATCAATTTGATTTCATTGGACGAGTTGAACATTGAAATGAATCGACCTGGGGATAAATTAGATGTATACTTCGAAGGCATTAAGAAAAAATATGGAAATTTGTATTCATTTGATCAAGAGGGGCCCCAAGATCATCTCGAAGATCTTGCTAGTGATGAGATAAATACCAGTCAACCTATTATGCAGTATACCAGAGGACGTCATACAGGTTCAAAGAATTCAAAGGGTCAAACATCTAAAAGACGAGATCCTTCTGCATTTGAAATTGTAGAGAATCAATTGAATGGAAGGAAATTTAGGATATGCAAAAATATTAGAGACAATTCTAGAACCTGTCCAAATAGAAGTACTGCACAGGCGTCCTGTAGTGTAGATTAAATACATTGCCTAATATAGATGATTTCCATGAATCACAAACAATGAGTTTGTCTCAATTATCCAAAGTAAATGACTTTTAGTAAAGGTACATATTCTTATCTTTCATTCATAAAGAATAAGGTGAAAAATAATAACATGTATTCCTTTTTTCCACAGCCAGCTGGTTCTTACAACTTCTTTGACGAATCAACGTATAACTCTTCTCATTTGTCCCAAGTAAGTTATTGTCTCAAGTCATAGAGATATGTATTGTGATGTTTATATAATTTACATATGTTCTAATGTAATTTTTCAAACACTTATGTAGTGGTTTGGTGATCTTAGAGTACAAGCGATTTTCAGTATTGATGGAATCAATGAAGGGTGTCTATCATTTTTGCATGTATTCAGTTGGAAGAAATGTATTTCATTTGAAAAAAATTATATTCATTTTCATTCCGATATACTCTACCATCACAATACAATCGTTACAAGTGTTTCATGTCTATTATTATTATAATCGTTAAATATTTACGTGGTTACAAGTGTTTCATGTCTATCATTATTACAATTGTTACCTAGTTTCAAAAAAACACTATAACACTTATAAACGCAATGCATCTTGTGTGTTTGATAATATGAAAATCAAGCAAAAGTGGTTATTTTGAATATCAAGCATTGTTTATTGCAACCACATTTACTCCACCATTATTTGACAAACTTCCTCACTAAATGGGAAAAACTCTTATTTAATCAGGTCATCTGATGTATAAGCAAAAAAATATCATTCAAATATTTATGTGTTTACAAGTGTTACCTGTCTATCATTATTACAATCGTTACCTAGTTCCAAAATACATTGGAACACTTATAAGCTCAATGCATCTTGTGTGTTCGATAGCAAGAAAATCAAGCAAAAGTGGTTATTTTGAATATCAAATATTGTTTATTGCAACCACATTTACTCCAACATTATTTGACAAACTTCCTCACTAAATGGGAAAAACGCTTGTTTAATCAGGCCATGTTTAATGACAAACCACTCTTAGGTCCCATGTTTAGCGACAAACCACTCTTATGTCCCATGTTTAATGACAAAACACTCTTAGATCCCTTGTTTAGTGACAAATCACTCTTAGGTCCCATGTGTAGTGACAAACCACTCTTAGGTCCCATGTTTAATGACAAACCACTCTTAGGTCCCATGTTTAGTGAGAAACCACTCTTAGGGCCCATGTTTAATGATAAACCACTCTTAGGTTCCCATGTTTAATGACAAACCACTCACTAAGTCTATAACTGGTTCAGGAGTTAGAACAAGAGTGAATCATACATGAGTTAAACAGTAGTTAAACATACGAACTTAGCCAAATCATACATACCAAACATTCACCATGTTCATTTAAAATTTACAAAATTTACATGTTAACATTAAAATATGAAAATTACAAAATTTCTCCCCCTTTTTTAGAACATCAAATAGAACAATTACTCGGAGGCAGAAGCTGGTTCGGATATAGAAGCAAGTGCATCAACAGGAGCAGGTGCATATGAAGGAGGTGCATGTGCATCAACAGGAGCAGGTGCAGATGAAGGAGGTACAAGTGCATCAACAGGAGCAGGTGTAGAAATAGGTGCAGATGCAGAAGGAGGTGCTGGTGCAGAATGAAGAGACTGAGGCCATTAGACGCCCAGTCGCACTCTCAATGGGGCCAGAAGGTCGAACCAGAAGAACAAATCCTTTCGAACGAGAAGTAGAGGCAGAAGTTGTACCGAATCCCATCGAACGAGGAGGAACAAATATAGTCCGGTGAGGCTGAGTGGAGCCAGTTAGGCAAGACTGAGTGGAAGCCAGTCGGCAGAGACTGAGTGGAACGCCAGGCTTGATCTGCCTCTACTGGACTTAAGAATGATCTTATGTTCCCATCTTCATGTCCTTAAAATGTTCGTATTCTTGTTCTTTGTGCTATAAGTATAGACAACCTCATTGTATCTATAATTTGATTCTGCATATTAATCAACCTACTATTGATCCTTCTTTCCAATTCTACAAATTTGCTACAATTTTTTCATTGAGCTGCGAAATGCTCTCAAGAATAAGCATAGTACTGACTCCAGTATCAGTTTGCAGAAGAGTCGGTTCCTGAGGTGCCTCACACCCAACTTCAGGTGCTTCACCCTCAAATTTAGGTGCCACAACCTCATGAGCCTGCTCTACTTTAGGGAACCCAACGTGTATTGCTGAGTTTGAATATCATTTTGCCCAAAATAGACCCACCAAATGTATCGGTCTTTTTCAAAGCTATTTTGTCTTCAGCGGGAAGGGTGACTCCTCTTTGTCCAAACAAGTAAGAAAGAAACAGATCATATGGAAGACTACATTTTTTTCGTCTTACAGCAGGCTACCATGTGTTTTATGGTGGTATAGGAGATGTCAATTTGCCTGCCATTCATGATACACCAGATGAGAAAACTATTGAAATAGGTCACTGGTTACATCCATCAGAGCAGACTTCAAGGGTTAGATCCATCAGAGCGGACTTATCTGCTTTGATAATATCAGTCCGCCCACACATTTGCTTCATGGCATCCAAGGGAACAAATCCATCAACATCGTTAGGCCATGAATTTGTTTCATACTTTACAATTGTGGCACTGGGGAACTTAAACATTTTGTCTAGTGTAGTAGTTGAAAGAACAATTTCTCTTCCTCTAACTTTGGATTTAATAGAATGTTTCGCCATATCTTCTAACATGTTGGCATAAAATTCCTTGACTAATAATGTAGGATAAAAATCTTCTTTCATTGCGAATAACTCGTCCCAACCAAGTTTTTCAATGTACTCATGGGTTTTAATTTCAAAGGGTGAGAAAAAAGTAAGGTCAATGATTTACCAAAAATGTAGGGTCGATAGTAGAAATCCTCTTTGTAATTAAGATGGAAATGAGGGAATGGAGAGAAGGAAAACGGGAATATATAGAGAAGGAGGGTAGGGGGAGAAGAATCGGAAGAGGAGGAGAGTGGAGGAGTGAAAGAGGGAGCGATGAAGGAGTGGGTGGAAAGTCCGAGAGGGTTGCGATTGGGAGAGGGGTGGTGCAGTGAGAGAAAGGGAAGGAGGAAAATACGAGAATGGCAAGAGTGAGGGGAGTGGGGTTTCTATTGAGGGTCGAGTGGTAATGACAGGATTCATGAGAGAGAATCGGGCAAGTGGGTATTTTAGAGAGAGTTGAGAAAGGAGAAAGGGAAAACAGACGAGTGAACAACCATTTCATCGATTAAAAATCTGATGTTGAGGTGTCGTTTGGCAAATTCAATTGAAATACATCAAAATAATTATATTTAAAAATAAAAAGTAATTTGTTTGATAGATTTCATGTATCTCTGCTTCACCTTTTTAAAAATCTTAAATTTTACAAATTATTTCTTTTATTCTTTAAAACTAATCATATATAGATATTTTAACATTATAAGATTAGACAGATCATAAATTTTAAATTTTAAATTTAGTCTGATACAATTTGATCCATTTTAATAAATGATCTGTTTTATTTAATAAATAATCCGACTCGACTCAAATCTATTTAAATATGTGTATATCCACTAATTTGACTATTTCCATGTCTATATGCAACAACCGTGTGAAGTCTATGTCCATTTAATGGGTAATATTGGAATGCGTTTAGCTGGAAAAGTCTTATTAATCAAGTAAATGATTAAATCAAAATCAATCCCTACCTAACACAAACTAAAAATATACAAGAAATGAATCCAACACAACTCAACCTGACTTGATCTATTGCCAATGTAATGGTCTGTCCCGCCATGGGCGTGTCATCTCCGGGATATCTCCCAAACAGGTATAACGCCAAAAGTACCGAGTAAATTTTTTTTTTTAGAAAGAAGGTGCCCAACCTCTCAAACTCCAATGCCCAACATAAACCCAAGCCCCTATAACATACCAAGCATATAAATAATCAACCAAGTGATAACAAATCCAACATAATTATTATAGTCATCCAAATAGCAAGTGATAATAAATCGCTTAAACACAAGCATCCTCTCTCAACTGGAAAACAAAAACACAATAAAATCTACAACTACTGCTCCACTTCCAATGCCTGCTCGAGGGGCTCACTCGACCTGTAATACCCTGACCCACATTAGGCGTGTTTTAGCTTCATAATCTTGCTTAGACCGGTTAATCTCAAAGATTACAGTTAGGGCTTTGAGGAAAGCCCAGGCGTGGCCCAATCCGAGCTCGAGAGCTCAGTGATCCAACTTGTCCAGCTGGAGGGGCAAAATGGTAATTTACCGTTTCTTGTTAATATTTTTATAAATTGTGTTATTATGTGGTTATTATTTGTTGATATTATTCTCCTTAATCAAGGATTTCTATTTCTGATTTTAAAATAATTTCATTTTCAGAAAATGGTATTTAAAATCGCTTGTCAAAACACTGAAAGGGAGAAATAATTATTTTGAATGATCTTGGAAATGAATTAAATTTTGACACACGTTTAGTATGTTAGACCATTTTAAGTATGATCTAGTTATTCTTTAAAATCCCGAAATGAGGTTTCTAAATTGTTTTATGTAACACTTGTTTAATTAAGTAAATAGTGCTAAATTGTGATTTTTATTTAAAATCAATGGTTTTGGTGAGAGTTAAATGTCCAAATTTTTATGGTGATCAAATTTTTAAAACCATCCTATCTGTAAGGTTGGATTAAATTTGTGAGTTTTTAAAATCATGTTTTTAGTTAAAAATCAAGTTTTTATCAAATCAAGGGCTTTTTTGCAAAATTGAAAATCCTAGAGGGCTGATCTGCAACCAAATCAAACTCTATGGTTACTGTTACGGACGTAAACCGCACCTGCATGCAGTGGCTTGATGGCCACTTCTTCCGGTTGTTTTCCTATAAATTCAGCCTCAGTCTTGCAGATCAAACTCCCACTACATCTCTTCCCTCTTCTCTCAGTCTCTCAAGCTCTCTGATTCTCAGACCAAAAACCAGCCGAGACTCCCTGCCTTGCCTCTGTTTTACTGTCTTTCAGTCACCCGTAAGCCTTAGAGGAAGTTTTTCCAAAAGTTAGATTTTTAGCTCAGGAACTCTAGTGAAGGTAACCACTGTGTTCCTCTTTCTTTTCCAGTCGGTTTAGAATCAAGAAAAACCAATTTTGGCCCTGTTTTGAGTGAATAAAACCAGTTTGAAGTTTAAGAAAAACCATGGGTTCTCTTGTACCTATGAGCTTTCAGTGTTAAAATACAGTGGCCTACTGAGCTTCAAAGCTCCAAATCATTCCCTATGGAAAGAGAACTCCCAGAGGAGTCCATCGGACCGGCTAGGTGTGGAAACTGAATCCGGAAAACCCACTATTTCCAGATTCGTATTTCATACAGTGTCTACCGTCACTGTCTGCTGGTGCAGACAGTGAAGAAGATGACTCTCGGACAGTCCGAGAGTCAATTGCAGTGGCCCGGAATTTGTAAATCAATATAAATGTGGATATTATTTATTTTAATGATGGAAATTGGAAATTTGATGGAATAAATAGTGAATGGATCAAGATATGGGCAAAGGCCCAAGTATGGCCCAATGGACTATGAATTGGATTTTAATTCATTTAAAGGGTCAATGATGGTCAATTGGGCCAAGGATGGTCAAATTGGGCCCAATACCCACTTGGGAACCAATGGATCAAGTTGGTGTAAGTCCTAAGGTAAATGGGTATGAAGTAAATGTAATTGGGCCATGGGCCCAATGGTGATCCAATAAGTGGGAATGAATTGAATGAGTTTAAATTACCGAAGTTAATTTGAATTAGACCAAGGTGATGTAGCCAATTGGGACCCACCTCCACCTCATCAAGTGAGGTGGCATGTGGACCAAGGATTGGTGGGGCTGGCCACCTGGTTGACTTGGTCAACCATGGGTGGATTTCATGGAAAAAATTTAATGGAATTAAATTAAATGGGAATTAATTAACCTAAGGTAATTATCTAATTAATTAAATGAGTAAATTATTCAAATGAGGGTCAAATGGTCAAAAGGTGGAAAACCACAAGCCATCTTATCTTAAGGCATCAAAAAACGTTGGGTAATGGCGGTTGGGTCATAAAGCATGGAAAATATCTTGTTGGTTGGTGAGAAATTAATGGTAAAGTGTATCTTAACCAATTAAAAGGAGATGACTTCATCTCATCTCTCAAATTCCATCCTCATTTCACTCACTTTGTCTCTTTCACTCTCAAAACTGTCCCACACCCAACGGAGAGGAAGAAGGAAACTAAGGAAGAAAGAGAAGAGCTTAGGGAGAGGAAGCAAAACCCAAGTGTTGGCCCACCACCCCAAGGTAAAAAACCTTGAGACACTTTCTCATCTCCATTCTTCCCCTCTCTCACTCTCAAATCTAACCTTACCTTGGCTGAACCCAAGCCTTGAGGTTTTCACCATGGATCAAGCATCTTAGCCGATCAAAAACAAGGAGAGGAAGAAGAAAGGAGGCCAAGGAAGCCGACGGGAGTGACGAAAGTCGGAGGAGGCGTCGGATTGTAAGTAATTCCTAAACAAGAGATTTGGATTTTTAGGGTTTAAGATTTGGGATCCATTCTTGTTAAATTTGATGGTGGCCAAATAATCATAGGCATTGGATCTCAAATCCATCAAATGGAAGGATGGAAAGTGGACAAAACCCTAATGGGTAAATTAGGTTTAGGGAAAGGAAGAATAAATGGATTAAGGATATAATGGATTTAAATTATTTAAGCATGGGATTATGTAAATTGGAAGAAAATTATGGGCCATAGTGTTCGGCCATGTAGTATGGCCGAACCCCATGGTGGGTGATTAGGTGATGTATGATTTTTTTAGGGTTTTAAAGAATGGAGGATGATTTAGGGTTTGTAAGTGTTTATTGATTAAATGTGGTAGTTCTTTTTAAAGGGATCTTGAATGAAAATCATAGAAATATGGTTTATGTTTTTTTTTTAAGGTGCTAATGATTAAATATGGTGATTTGTAAAGGGTTGTTAAATGAAGAAATTCATGGAAGGAATGATTAGGATTATCAGGGTTTCTAGTGGTTAAATGTAGGAAATTTTTAAAGGGGCTTAAATGAGGAAATGCATGGGGGGTGTGAATGGTGTTGGTAACCTTAAAAGGCATAGGGAAACTTTGATGAATTAAGTGTTTTGGAAACCATGAAAGGAATGGGAAGTATGGCATGACTAAATGAGTCATTAATGGACTCAAGAAAATGTACCAAAATGATGGATCATGAACCATGGGTTCGGCCATGGTGAATGGCCGAACCCTATGGTGACAAAATGGTAGGTGATTAGGTGATTTATGAGGGTTTTAAAGATTGGAAGCTATGGAGGATAATTTATGATTTTTAGGGTTATGTGGTTGTAAATTTGAAGGGTGTAAAAATAGAGAGGAATGGTTGAGAATGGGATAGTTTAAAATGGACTTTTAAGTGTGGGAAATAATGTTTTAAAAATAAAACCATGGAGAGATTTTAGGGATGGAATGTTTTTAAATCCTATGGTAGTGTAATGGTGTTTTTTTTTTTTTAAATGGGTTTAAAAGGATGGAAAATGTGGAGTAAGGTGTTAATGTATTGGAGGCTTAAAAAGGGTCAAGTGTTTGTAATTTCTAAAGGGATGTTAGTGAAGAAAAGCATGGAAGGTGGTTAAGTGATTTCAATGGGGAAGGTTGGTAATGTTGATGAACTCAAAGTGATAAACATAATGCTGATAAAGGGATTAATGATTTTGAAGGTTTTGAATGAAAGAATAATGGTAATTTTAAAAAGGGGTTTTTAAATGAGGGAATCATGGATGAAGGTTAATGTTTTTATGGTCTTAAATGTCACCAATGAATGATGAACCCATGACCCATTTTTATGAGCCACTTGTCGGGCTAGGTATGGGATTATGAATGTTTAAATGGATGGAGATTAGGTTAATTAAATGGTGGGTTTCAATAATCTTATGACATGGTTGAGGGGTCATTGACGGACCTAATTTATGGATCATTAATGGGTCTAAGGTATGGATCAATTATGGACCATAATGTACATGGATAAATGAGTGATTAGTCATGGAAAAAGGGTAGTGGCAAAATCGTAGATATTGGCAAAAATGAAGAAACCCATGGGAGATGATCATGGACCTAGGTGATCTAAGTAATAACCTTATGTATGACTAATAAAGCCTAGGGTGGTTGGTTTTTAAACTCATGAGATTAAAATATTTAATGGATTAAACGGGAACCACAAAACTTCATAGTGAGGTTCGGCCATGGTGTATGGCCGAACCCCACTTAGGTATGAATAATGGACTTAATAATGGTTAAAAACATGGACTAATTGATAATGTATAATAAGGTACTAGACATCGTAAGCGGTGCGTGATCGGTGACCGGATCATCTGACGGAAGTGAAAAAGGACGCTAGTCGGTATTCGGTAGGATTCCTACCTTTTTGTAAGCCATGGATTAAGTATTATGTGATGGTTTTTCCTTTGATTTATTTTGGTCATGGATTAAGTATTATGTGATGGTCTTTCCTTTGATTTATTTTGGTCATGGATTAAGTATTATGTGATGGTTTTCCTTTGATTTATTTTGGTAATCATATAATGGTTTTAAGATGGGTTTTATGACTATGATCATATATATTACATGGCATATGGCATCTACATCTCATGCATGACATGGGAGGGATATGGTATGGGAAGGATGAAATGAAACCGGAGTCCATGCTCCGTCGGGGCGACCGAGAAGCAAGCATGGTGATATCTTGATGTGTTTCATCCATCAAGAGGGATATTATGAGATATAACCGGAAGTCCATGCTCTGTCGGGGCGACCGAGAAGCAAACATGGGGATATCTTGATGTGTTTCATCCATCAAGAGGGATATTATGGGATATAACCAGAGTCCATGCTCCGTCGGGGCGACCGAGAAGCAAGCATGGGGACACCTTGACGAGGCTTTGCTGTCAAGGGGGATGATTCGTTATTGTTTATATCTTGACGAGGTTTTTCCGTCAAGGGGGATATGGCAGCATGATGGTATGGATGATGGGTGGGATTCATGACATAGGACAACCATTGCATGATATTGCACCAAATTACATGGTTTTGGATATGATATTATCTATATGTTTTGTTACCACTAATCCATGTGTTAGCCCTACTCGGAGTCCTACTGGGCGCGTTGTCTAACGCCCTACTTCTACCCTAGCTGATAACGTAGGAGATGACGGAAACGGAGGACGAGACGGGAGCCAAGCTTAGGAGCTTGGGAAAGCGAGCTGTTTAGTTTATTTTAGTTTTATTTTGGAAATGTAATTTTGAGTAACTTAGCTCGTCGGAATGTAATAACTTAAATTACTTGCTATGTTTTGAATTTTATTTTGGACATTATGATTTTGAGGATATTTTGGTAATTGAATGAATGTATCTTCCCTGCTATCTAAGAATTTGTAGGTTAGACTCTATTATAATTTTCTGCACTTAGTTTAATTTTCCGCAAGCTTGTTTTCTACGTGTGAACCATTTTTCGTGGACTTCGTTCCACGCACACGTAGGGTTGGCCAGTTAAGGGCCAGGCTTTAGAAGCTCGGACTTAACTTGCGTCGTGACGTCTGCGCCCTTTGTCACTCTGTTTTTCAAAAAAAAAAAAAAAATACTCTAATTTTAGTGTTAAAAGGGGCGGGCGTTACACGATCTTCGGACGATCCGAGGGTCACACCCTTTGGACGGTTCAAGAGGACCCCTCGGACGTTCCGAGCTTCACCCGAAGCTCAGAAACCCCAGAGGCTAGCTTGACCCACCCGGATGTTCCGAGCAGAGCTCGGAAGGACCAAACCCCACTTGGACGATCCGAGCCCTACTTCGGATGTTCCGAGGCTTACAGACCCACCGAGACCAGTTTTGTCTCTGTTTTATCGGTTCGGAAAGCTTTGGATGATCCGAGACCCGATCTACGGACGATCCGAAGTCAGACCCAAGATCCGAGGTCAGTGACTAGTTTAGGTGTGGTTCGGATGATCCTGAAGCCACAGTACCTAGTTCCGAGGCATGTTCCGAGGGATAAAATGTTGTTTGATTATTATTGATTGCATGTGATGTTAGTACCCCCTTGTTAATCTAAAAATGTACTAGCTCTCTTCTCTTATTACTATAATGTATATACTATTGTATTCACTTCCAGGTCGACTCTGTTGGTTGGGCACTGAGTGATCTCACTTCCAGGCCTGACGCTATATTTATCGGGCATTGAGTGGTCTCGAGGCCTTACTCAACATGTCAGATCTGGTCCTATCTAGAAGACAACCGAGAAGTGACCTGAGAATCTAGACCTAACTCGATAAGTCAATCTGGTCAATGCCCAGAAGACAATATGAGTTTTGGACTGAGCACCTTTTATTTACTATCTTGTGGATTATTGTAATTTAAAAAGGATAGAAACCAAGTAGAAGACTCAATTCCATGTACCTTAGATATTTTTGGGAAAACAAGTATGATTTCGAAATACTGTTTGTATGTATATGAATGTTATGTATGTGACTTATAATTGATTGTGCACTTGTTTATTTGTTTGAATAGAGACCGCTGATACCACACATCTACGGTGAGGGAACTTAACTTTACAATAGGTGTAAACAGGTTTTGTTATTTGAAATGGATCTTGAGCAATGAGGGTTTCATGTTGATGAACCCTACCCATGTGCCTAGACATGCTGCACTGTTGTAAGAAGTGCTTATGATGATTATAATGCTTACGGTGTTGATTATGAGTTATACTGCTTCCACGTACCTTTTACTATTGAACCATCGCCGAGGGTGTCGGTTACATCTACTGGACCAGGTGGGTCGACAGTGACTGGTAAGGTGTGTCAGTGCCGGTTTTGAGGGGTATACCGGAGATGTACTTGCAAGGATGTATTTTGACCGTGTCGGGACTTAATACTATTGGTGTCAATATAGTATCTAGGGGTTACTGTGGATGACAGCAGTATTGGAAACGAAATGCTGAATTACGGGACTGATGATGATATTATGCTTATTTGTTATCAAGCATGAGATGTTATTGCAACTGTTGATTATTGTGCTAACCTGTTGTTTACTTAAACTGCACCATTATATTTCCTTCACTGGGCTAGTTAGCTCACCCCATTCACCTTTCAGGAGATGAACCCGAGGAGGAGAACCCTCTATTTCAAGCTTAGGGTGGATAAGCTGCAGCGTTGTTTTGGGATTCTCACTGAGGAGAATACCCTTATTTTTTCTTTCTGGTTCTTGGAACCATTTTCTCTTGTAAAGTACCGGGTGTGGTACTTAGTTTGTATCAATGTGATGTATTGAAAACTACTATGCTTCTGTAGTTACTCTGATGATGTTTAATGATAATTCAATGTTGGAATTATGTGTATTGATGTTTGTATTTATGTCAATTGTTGGGTTAGACTTATGGTATATGTTTGAGTCCACATGTTGGGATTATGTGTGACCTTTGGGCCCAACTGTTGATCCGGCCCAGTTAGAATGATTGAGTGTTGTCTTAGCTTCAAAAAAAAAATAATCAGTCGAATTCCGGGCCCACCTTTCGGGTCGGGGTGTGACACGACCCCTCAGCCACCGCAATGCCTGAAAGGTAAAGGAGTGATCTCAACAAGCCCAATGAGTGTATAAAGCAACTATCACGTTGATGAACACGGGAAATGACTATTTTACCCTTGATATTTGGACTAGGTAGCCCTTGATTTTTGTATATTAGATATGTTTAAATGTATTTTTGAGTTTTGTAGATTATTTAGGAGAATGCAAGAAAATGGAATGAAATTGAAGAAAATGCAGAGAATGTGGGCCATAATTGTTAATTTTGTAGAGTATTTGAATATTGCCATTTAATTTTAGAATTTATTGTAATTCAAATCCACTTATGAGAGTTTGAATTATGATAATTTTTTTTAGATTTGTTTAAACTGTAAAAGTGGTAAACTCATACACTTGGTACAAATAGGCCCAATGTTCCAAGCCTGAAGATCTAGCCAGCATTTGAATCTCATGAGTCGAAGTCCACCAATGAGCCAGGCCAAGAGATGAGCCCAAGCCCAACACATGAGGCCCATGTGAACAAACCCTAAAAGCCAACACCTCATGTGCACAAGCCACCAAAACCCTAGCCTCCATTGCTTTTCCTCAAATCTCCCCCTTCCATTCCGTAAGACCCTAATCAATCTTGGCCCTCCATTCCTCACTTTTTCTAAAGTGTTTTTTGAAAAAGCAAATGCAAAAGTGCCTTTTCAAAAAGCAAAAGGAAAAGGAAAAGTGTTTTTTGAAAAAGCAAAATCATAGCCCTCCTTTCAAAGAAACCCTAATCGATCCTCATCATCCATCTCACCTCTCCCATCTATAAATAGAGGCCTTCCCACAGGGTAAATTTTGAACTTGGCTTGGAGAAGAAAAGGCTTTGGTGTGAAAAGGAATAGAAGAGGAGAAAGAAGAAAAAAAAGGGTAAGGAAAACTCGAATTTTCCATAGGCTTCTAGTTTAGTTTTCTATAATTACTTTCTTCTACTTTCTTAAATTTTCCATATCAATTTCTTGTAATTTCTTCAATTCAATTCCATGTTTTGTAATTTCAATTCCATGTTTTTTGAATAAAATAGAGGTGTGGTGAAATATTTAGTCTATGATTTTCCAATTATTCAATTATATGTGATGATTATTCGATTTATCTCTATTATTTAATCAAGTCTATGCTTGGATTTAATTTTAAATGTTTTGAATTGAATGTGATGATAAATTAGATCGAATGGACTTCCTTCTCTTTTTCTAAGGCTCTTATTTTAAGAGTACGATGAAATATCTTAGATCTAGAGAAAAAATACATATTCCTGTCCTTTTTAGAATAATTATGAATGATAAATATGAATGCGTGTTAAATAATTTACATGAGCTCCATATTCTAGGCCTTTGGTTTGTTTATAAAATATGGAAAAGCAATGCCACCTTGATCTTCTAAACCAGTTCCACTGTAATGTGTAAATATTTTGGTTTAATTTGTTATTTATTCTTTTATGTTTATAAATCCGACTCGAAAGATGGAACTATGTTGGGGTTGAAAAAATTATTCTAATAAAATCGAGGTTAGAACTAGGTTATATTTATTTCTAAATTAATTCCACCATTTCAAGTTTTAAATGTTTTTTTTTCAAAGATTATGATTAGTTTATATTTTGTTAATATTTTGAATATATTTTCCTTCATTCCCTTGGGTTCAACCTCGCACTCATTTGCTATATTATTAATGGTTCGTGCGCTTGCGAGTATAAATGTAAAATTTACAACACACATGCTATCATAATATGTCATAACATATGTATGCATGAGTATCATAATAATGAAGATGTCTACATGCATGATCACCCAACACCCATCTCAAACGGGACAAAGGTCCACAAACACCACACCAGATCTCTCAATAGTCTCTAAACACACCCAAAAGTACAAAGCAATACAGGCCAAATGCACGCATACAATGCTCTATCTCCCATGTCAACGCCTAGGTGGCCTCATGGGCTCCCACCCGTTTGGCAGTTAGAGACGACAACCTCCAAGATTCAACCGTACGGCAGTGCTCGAGAACGTCCCAAGATAAAACTGGACCTCAATCTATGTGGCTCATGCCAGAGAGTAATCTCTGCAAGAGACAAATGTACAGTCTTCCCCGAGAAGTCCAAAGCTAAAACTGGACCTCAATCTACATGAGCCACGCGAAGGAGTCATCTCCATTTTCTCAAACATAAAGAAATGACACCACGCACCCGAAAGTCCCGAGATAACACAAGGGGACCACTCCATTCCCAAGATACCCCAGAATATATCTTAACGGTAAGCAACCGTTTGTAGTCACACTCCACATGCATGCCAACTACATCCATAAAGATGCAATGGTCCAATGCATGATAAAATAAATATAGTCCAATACAAAGACATGAATAACACCACATGTTCATCATACAGCTAACAAAAGCATATAATGTAATACCCTGCCCAAAAGGGGGCCTTAAGGTCATTGCACTGATGGAGAAAAAATTGCCAGGGAGGCATTGGGCACTCCTTGGGGAGTTTGACATCGCCTATGGGATGAAAGCTAGGCCAGTATATAAGCTTGGCGTTGCTTCTCATAAAAAAATGCATTTTGAGGGTTCTCCTTGTGTGGGCCCTCAATGTAAAGCCGTGTGTGTCCAACTAGTGAGCCTAGAGCAGACAATATTGTGCTGGATGGATTGGGGTATTACATATAATATGTTATTCAAGGTATATATATTTCCATCTCCGCTACCAAATATAAATCATATTCATATGTTGTTAATGAACGCATAACATATTATCACCTAATTCTCCAAACATCACATTAAGAAAATATTCACCAAAAGATTCGCTACCAAAAGCATATAGTTGACATGAGTGCACCCGAACCAATCCTTTGCCACATATTCATTTCAAGGTTCCCTTACCGAGTGGTTTCATATTCAAAGGGTCTCATTCCGGTCACTCCATGTCCAAAGTTTAAAGGATTAGAATGAGTAAATACATGCTCAAACCATGTGATAAGTCCCTTCACCTAAATGTGTTGGTGAAAGTCCGTATATTGGATAATCAGGGCCTATTTGGATTGAAGGGATCTCCTTCTATCTGCAAATATCATTTTGGAAATTCAATCATTAATTTTGGTTGACTTGGTGTCCAAACGAATGAACTAAGTAAATTTGTAAAATTCAAAACATCGAATAATTCAAATCAAATAGGGCAATTAGAGAATAAGTCAAGTCATTAAATCATTTTAGGAATATTAAAATGATCGAAAAACCCCGAAATTTATTTTGTCTTCTTAAAGTCACTTTTGTGCTCAAATGACTAAGATGAAGAAGTGGCGAAATAAGTTTGTATAGACTATCAAACAATTTGACAAGCAATTCAATTAAACATTTTTTCTCAAAGGAATGAGTAAATATTAGAACGGCTAAACTGTTTTGAAATTTTATTTTTATACAAAACTTCAGTAACAAACAATTAAGATAATAGTTTAAATAGTGAAGTAAACAAGACCATGATACTTGTAGAAGCAATAAGCATTTGCAAGCTGGACCTTGAATTGATTTAAGCGAAATAGACTAGTTAAAAAATTTAGTCATTTTGCAATAAGAATGCATTAAGAGTATTTTAATTGAATACATAAAAAGTTAGGAATGGAATAGAAGACGCCAAATTCTACACCATGAAATACGTTAGATAAAAAACTAAGTTAAATAAGGTTAAATATGAAAATGCTTTGTTTAAAAAAAAACTCAGATAGTTGGTAAAATGCTCCCAGCCTAGGGACGGCTTGACTAACTGAATAATCAGGTCAAAAGTTGGTAAATGAAAATGGGCTTCAAGTTTCAGTGAGATGGTTCAAGGGTTATTGGGTTAACAAAGGTAAATGAGGTGTTGGTAGAGACAATGACTGAAATTGAGTCAACAACTATTTATTTTAGTTTTTACTAAATTGAGTCATCGATGGGAGGAATTCACTCACTGAGTCACCCACACAACACACAACATTTCCCCCTACTGAGAGCCGTTGTCATCCGCAATGACGAAATCAGGGCATTTGGCACGAAATTTGTGGTAAAACTCCCGAGTTGCATCCTCTGGGGTCAACCCTTACCATTGAACAAGGACCTTTGTAGCCACCTTATTGTCGTGCTTCACCAATTTGTGGTCCAAAATTGCTAGTAGTGCCAAGGGAATTTCCCCTTGATCAGTAATGGGGGGCAAGGTGGTTAGTGTGAGGGACCCGCCCTTTTTCACTAGCCAAAAATCAGAGTCTATTTTTTTTTAAATAAAGAGTGAGAGAGAGTGGGGCGCCACGTCGCGAGCTAAGTCCGAGCTTCCAAAGCCCGACCCTTAACTGGCCAACCACACCTGTGCCGTGGACCGGGTCCACTAAAATAGTTCACACGCATTAAAGTTATACTTGCGAAATAAACCCATTGCAAAATTAATATTTAATACATAAAGCAACGATAACCTTTACTTAGCAAGGAAGTCAATCACCCAAAACTTAACTAAACTAAATATCCGAAGGTAACGTCAAACCATAGCAAAATAATATCTAAGTTGTTACAATTCCCAAAATGCAATTAACTCAATGCACTGTCCAAAACTTTAAAACTTAAAAATAGGCAATAAGCTGCTCAAGCACCTAAGCTTGGCTCCTTTCGCGTCCCTCGTCTGTTCCGTTCCCTGTATCATCATCTAAGATAGAAGTAGGGCGCTAGTCAATGGGCCCAGTAGGTATTCCAAGTAGGGTTATTGTAACGCTATGCCCTTTTTCACTATGCCGAAAATCAGAGCCTATTTTCTTTTTGTAAATAGAAAAGTGAAAGAGAGCGGGACGCCATGACACGAGCTAAGTCCGAGCTTCCAAAACCCGACCCTTAACTGGCCAACCATATGTGTGTGTGGACCAAGTCCACTAAAATGGTTCACACGTACTCAAGTTAACTTGCAGAATAAATCATACATGCGGAATTACAATAGGATAACAATCCTATTCCATTTTAGATAGCAAGGACATCCATCACTTAATAATAATTACCTTAAGTTAAATATCCAATATTAACCATCCAATTCATAGCAAATATATCTACGTTATTACAATTCCAAATGCTAGCTATTCAAATACATAGTCCATGAATAACTTAAACAAAATATAACTTAATCATCCTAGCTCCTAAGCTTGGCTCTGATCTCGTCCTTCATTCCGTTCCCTTCCTGTGTGATCAACTAGGATAGAAGTAGGGCGTTAGACAACGCGCCCAGTAGGTATTCCAATAAGGGTTAACACATGGGTTAGTACCAAAAATCCAGATATAATATATCATACCATACTTGTAAAGCATCGTATCCAAAACAATGTATGATAATAGAGATCCAATCATACAGATAAAAACCAGAAACCTTGCATGATAATAAGGATCATAGTCATGTCGATTCAATGCCATGCCATGATATCATATGCAATGAATCCCACCCATCACAAACACATGGTATCCTTTTGATGGAAAGCTCCTCATCAAGGTATCCCCACAGTGGTCTTACGGATGCCCCGTCAGGAGTGTGGCCTCCGGTTACCTCTTGATGGGATAATGCACATCAAGGTATCCCCACAGTGGTCTTACGGACGCCCCGTCGGAGTGTGGCCTCCAGTTACATATCATCCCTCCCATGCCATGCATGAGATGCAAATGTCCACATGTTATGCAATTGTACAAATCATAGCATTTAAGATCAAATATTTGAAACATATCATTTATACAAAATAACTCATCCAAAACAGGAATTAAAAACCATCATACATAATCCATGGTATCAATGATGTAGGAAACCTACTAATGATCAACTAAAGTGTCCTTGCGTTTTCGTCCGAAAATCGCTCACCGATTGCGTCTAGCCAATTGTACACCGCTTGCGTGACCTCGTTACCTTATTACATATAAATTAGTCAAACCAATGACCCCTTTGATTTCCAACCATGTTTAAGTCCATAAACATAACTTAGTGGGGTTCGGCCATACAACATGGCCGAACCTCACCCACTTGAATTTGGGTCCCTCTTTTATTGTTAACCAATCCACATAAGATCCAGCCATCTAAAAAACCCTAGTTCCACAAATATTCCTTAGTGGGGTTCGGCCATACAACATGGCCGAACCTCACTCATTTGGTTTGGGTCTCTTTTTAGTCCTTTGATGTTTACATGAAGTCCCAAGAACATTCCAATAGTTTTACATTAACCAATCATACATGAGTTAATCACCTAACATTCATAAAAGCCTTAAGTCCATAAAAATTTCCCCATGGGGTTCAGCCATACACCATGGCCGAACCCATGGTCCATCATTTTCACCTATTTACATCTTTGCCATTATTCTATCCATGGCTACTCACTTAACTTATATATACATGACTTAAGTCCCAAAACCATTCATCGACACAACCTAGTTCCATGACTAATCTCCTCCATTTCATAGCTTGATGATTCATCTCTTAAATCATACATGGATCTACCGAATGATCCATCAATGGTCCATAATTGGTTCATGGGGTTCGGCCATTCATGATGACAATTTCATCCTTTTTTCTTAAATCGTTTACCACCTTAAATCCATAACTAAACATAGATCCATAAATGAATCCTCCATTTCCTAGCTTAATCATTAATACATTTAGACATGTATAAATCTCCACATGACCCATTAAAATGGTCCATGGGGTTCGGCCATACACCATGGCCGAACCCATGATGTTTCATTTCTCATCTTTATAACCCTTTAAACATCAACAATATACCTCCATGTAAAACTTTTTAAAATTATTATTAACCTTCCATGGGGTTCGGCCATACAACATGGCGAACCCTATGGTTCAATAAATCATACCTCCATGATTTATCCTTTTAAAAACTTATTAAGATCATTAACCACCTTCCATGGTTTTCATCCTTCCAAACCCATAACAATTACTAGCATACTTCCATATTAAAACCTTTTAATATCCTTAACCCTTTCCATGGTTTAACCACCCTTAAGACCATTTAAACCAATGATATTATTCATGGGGTTCGGCCATGTTGATGGTTCATCAATTCCATTTAAAATCATGCATCCAAGATTTAATCCTTTGATTGGGGTTCGGCCATACACCATGGCCGAACCTCATCCATCCCCTTTTTGTCCTTGATGATTCTCATACATAAACTTAGGGTTTGGCCATGCAAGGGCCAAACCATGATGCTTGATCATTCACCATTCCATACGTGGTTCATGCATAAGGTCCTTTAACTATCACAAGATTAGGGTTCGGCCATGCCCTGGCTGAACCATGTCCTTGACCATCTTTTTCTTACTTATGCAATCTTAACGAGTACTTACCGATTCCGCGACTCCTCCGGTTTCTTTCACTCATTCTTGCTCTTACATTTTTCTCCCTCCTTAGCCTCCTCTTCCTCCTTGATCCTTGGCCGAGAGTGCTTGAGAGGTCTTGAATGAAAACCCAAAGAGAGGGTTCATCCAAAGGGTGTAGGTTTGAGAGAGAGAGAGAGAGAGCTTGAGATCAAAAACTACTCTAAGTCCTTTGCCTTTAAGAGTGGTCGGCCTTGAGTGAGAGAGGGAGAGAGTGAGATAAAATAAGGAATTCTTCTTGCTGCCCAATGTAAATCAGCCAAGGGTGGTGTCCTTTGGTTGATACCCCTTGGTAACTCCCATGACCTTTCACCTCCCTCCTTAATGTTCCATTTGGGGGTTTCATCCATGAGATGAAACACACCCAACGTTTGACCCTTGGGTTTCCATCTCAAGATGGAAACCCCCCCATGCTTCCAACATGCAAGCCTTGTGTAAGCTTGTGTAACCTCCACAACCCTTCACCTCCCCATTAATGATATACTTGGAGTTTCATCCCATGAGATGAAACTCCCATCTCCAACGTGTATGCCTTGACTGGGGTCTCATGAGGTGCAACTCTCCACCTTCCCACTCCACTCACTTGAGATCAAAGTCCCATTAATTTCCATCCAACTCATTTAACTCAACTCACCTCTTTAATTCAACTCACTTTATCAACTCAATTACATAATTCCATTTCCAACTTAATTCAGCCCCAATTAAATAATCTTGAACTCACTTGATGGTCAACCAAGTCAACCACGACCCATTGGGTCCCAATTGGGCATGTTGACCTAATTACCAATTTTGACCCAATTATATAAATCTTACCCATTTATTTCAATTGAAACATAACCACCATCCGTTGGGTCTTAATTGGGCAATTGACCCAACAACTTACCCATCTAAGATCCATATCCATTAATTCATAATTTAAATGGGCAATTTCCATAAATATCCATAGCTTGAAAATCTAGGGTGTTTCAATACAACCCTCTTTTTAAATTTTTCGTCTCGAAAATCGAGCGAAGTAGGGTTTCAAACGGATTACATAAATAGCTCAGGGTGAGCTATTCTCATTTCCGATTCAAGTTCCTAAGTGGCTTCCTCATTACCTTGTCGATCCCATACTACCTTGATTACTCAAAATCACTCATATCAACCTATAAGCTTCATTCTCACAGAATTTTACTCTGCCTCATGTTATCTCTTTTTCTCGTGAGCCCATTTGCGAGCTCCTATAGATCAATCTATTCTGTATCACTTTACCTGCTACCAAGATAATTTTCCATACGTACTTGCTCAATACGTTCATTCGTCTACTCTCTGTGTGAGGTAGCCTGCCAATGCGAGCCTACGCTAAAGACTTTCGCTGGTTCCATTTTAACTAGGGTTTTAGTTGCACTCTCCTGGAACTCCATCAGTTAACTACCGAATCAGGTGATCAGTCTAACTCGGCAATCATCCATAGCTTCCAATTCGAGTTTCACTAGACTCTTAACTTTTCCACTAAGTACATCTCCAAAAGTAAGCATATCTTCATTGCACATAAGGCACTATGCGACTAACACCTTTTGTTCAAAATTTCTACGATACCAAGTATTTCTCAACACTAACTTCTCTATGATACAAGTCGTAACACGACTAACACCATTTTCTTATAACGTGGGATGTAGATCGAAACATGTCCCAATCATTAGAACAATTTGTCATCTATGAAGCTAACAGGTCCATCACATTACCAACATGTCTACCATGGTACCGATACCTGGCATCAATCCAAACTACCATGGGAACTATCATCCATGGTTATACACATCCATTCCTGGTATCACTCTATCCGTGAGTATCATCTAACCATCGTTAATAACCATCCATGAATATGGCCCTCCTATGGGTATAATCAATTCATGCACATCATCTACCATGAGATATTCTATACGTAGGAACAACACTCGAATGAATCACTACAAGATTGTGGCAACAATATCAAATCATACATATAGCACGACCCCTAGCAAGACTTAGGGCCCATGACTTACTAAGCAGAAGACCCACGTCCAACGTGATCAAGTCTACCTCAGCCCTGCATCCCTTCACCCCAAGGGTGATTCAGTCAAGCTCTAAGGTGGTCGAATCCACATCTGACGAAGCTAGCACCACCCCCATGGGGTAAAATAATATCTAGTTCTGCGCATCAACAGTACAACAAGTGTGCGAAATAGCCTTGAGAGCGTCCTCCAGCGCGTAGCATGTGAGGGACCCACTCCTCAATGGCAACCCTATGGGACTAATTCTTCGTATTTCATATCGAGGCTCCCACAGTCTTATGGCTACTCTAAGACTTACTCATGGAATCGATATACTTATCTCATCAATATCACGTGAAGGACGCACCCATAACACGTCTCAATCATCAATATCACATGAAGGATGCACCCATACCACATCTCAATATTATCAAGTGACCTCGTCACCTACATCTCAGTGCCAAAGTCCTCATAAACTCTTAAGTTTGCATACTTTATTAAAAATCTTTCAAATTCCATCACAGTACAAGGGTTGGTAGGGTTAGAGCAAACCCTTCAAAGAACAAAACGTACCCACAACCCTTACAAAATCTCCCATTTTTTCCTGACTTTTTCTTACCACCTCTTAGCCTAACCTTCCGTAGAAGACCCTGCATCATCACCAAAATCCAATAAGTTGTCAGGGCATGTCGTCGACGTGTGCCCCAACACTCCATAAGTCAGATAGGGCATTATTCCTGGTCCCCCATGTAAGGACAAGTTAGTCCTCTTCTTCCCGTGCCTGTGAAGTCCACAAACAAGACAAATAACCTCAAGGGGGTAGGGGCAGAAAGTACAGTTGTGCCCTTCCTGGTTGCACAACTCGCACATATACCTGAGCGCTATCTCCCCTACGGATTCTCCTAGCATTAGGATATCTCCCATATGCTCTTCTGGAAAAGGGGCTAGATTCACTTCGATATCCTCGGGGAATCCTACCTGGATGTCTATGTTAACTTCCACAGTGTGGTCTTGCCTGCTGTAGTTGTTGGAAGAAGAAATCAGATCTATAGGACAGCTAGGAGTTTCCCATGTCCCACAACTCTGTATACTCTTTGTTACTCGACATATCTGTATCACAACAACAAAAGCATATCAATGACAACCGCAGTTCAAATCAAATTAATCCTTATTTTGGGGAATTTCCCAATGTATCACATAATGTTTCTTGTTTGGGGAACTTTCCTATGTATCACATAATGTCTCTTGTTTGGGGAAATTGCCAAATAAACACTCTTTGTATTTCTTTGTTTTTGGGGAAACTTCCTAAGTATCCAGTATCTTTTCTCAATTTGGGGAAATCCTGATGTTCTCCTGTTCTTGGGGAAAACCTCCCTAAGTATCAAGTATCACTTCTCAATTTGGGGAAATCCTGATGTTTTCTTGTTCTGGGGAAATATCTCCTATTTGCCATGTTTGATAATCCAATTTATAATGATTGTCCTTCCTTTGCCATTATTCCTTGTTTCTCTCAGATTGAATGTTTTAGTCTGAGTCTAACGAAGTAAATTAATCCGGCCCCCATGCAGTGGACTCCGAAGAGTCGGTCAGATAGGATTCTTATCTGTCAGTGAGACATGATACCGTCTTAATCTTACTTCGAAAGATTCAACCTTCCCGTTTCGCTCTGATACCAATTGTAACGCCCCGCTCTTTTTCACTATGCCGAAAATTAGAGTCTATTTTTCTTTTGTAAATAGAAAAGTGAAAGAGAGTGGGATGCCACGACGCGCGCTAAGTCCGAGCTTCCAAAGCCCGACCCCTAACTGGCCAACCATACGTGTGTGTGGACCAAGTCCACTAAAATGGTTCACAGCGTACTCAAGTTAACTTGCGGAATAAATCATACATGCGGAATTACAATAGGATAACAATCCTATTCCATTTTAGATAGCAAGGACATCCATCACTTAATAATAATTACCTTAAGTTAAATATCCAATATTAACCATCCAATCCATAGCAAATATATCTACGTTATTACAATCCCGAATGCTAGCTATTCAAATACATAGTCCATGAATAACATAAACAAAATATAACTTAATCATCCAAGCTCCTAAGCTTGGCTCTGATCTCGTCCTTCATTCCGTTCCCTTCCTGTGTGATCAACTAGGGTAGAAGTAGGGCGTTAGACAACGCGCCCTAGTAGGTATTCCAATTAGGGGTAACACATGGGTCAGTACCAAAAATCCAGATATAATATATCATACCATACTTGTAAAGCATTGTATCCAAAACAATGTATGATAATAGAGATCCAATCATACAGATAAAAACCAGAAACTTTGCATGATAATAAGGACCATAATCATGCCGATTTAATGCCATGCCATGCTATCATATGCAATGAGTCCCACCCATCACAAACACATGGTATCCTCTTGATGGAAAACTCCTCATCAAGGTATCCCCACAGTGGTCTTACGGATGCCCCGTCGGAGTGTGGCCTCCGGTTACCTCTTGATGGGATAATGCACATCAAGGTATCCCCACAGTGGTCTTACGGACGCCCCAGTCGGAGTGTGGCCTCCGGTTACATATCATCCCTCCCATGCCATGCATGAGATGCAATGTCCACATGCTACGTAATTATACAAATCATAGCATTTAAAATCTCATATTTGAAACATATCATTTATACAAAATAACTCATCCAAAACAAGAATTAAAAGCATCATACATAATCCATGGTATCAATGATGTAGGAAGCCTACTAATGATCAACTAAAGTGTCCTTGCGTTTTCGTCAGAAAACAGCTCACAGATCGCGTCTAGCATATTGTACACAGCTTGCGAGACCTCGTTACCTTATTACATATAAATTAGTCAAACCAATGACCCCTTTGATTTCCAACCATGTTTAAGTCAATAAACATAACTTAGTGGGGTTCGGCCATACAACATGGCCGAACCTCACCCACTTGAATTTGGGTCCCTCTTTTATTTATTAACCAATCGACATAAGATCAACCATCTAAGAAACCCTAGGTCCACAAATATTCCTTAGTGGGATTCGGCCATACAACATGGCCGAACCTCACTCATTTGGTTTGGGTCTCTTTTTAGTCCTTTGATGTTTACATGAAGTCCAAGAACATTCCAATAGTTTTACATTAATCATTCATACATGAGTTAATCACCTAACATTCGTAAAAGCCTTAAGTCCATAAAGCTTTCGCCATGGGGTTCGGCCATACACCATGGCCGAACCCATGGTCCATCATTTTCACCTATTTACATCTTTGCCATTATTCGATCCATGGTTACTCACTTAACTTATATATACATGACTTAAGTCCCAAAACCATTCATCGACACAACCTAGTTCCATGACTAATCTCCTCCATTTCATAGCTTGATGATTCATCTCTTAAATCATTCATGGATCTACCAAATGATCCATCAATGGTCCATAATTGGTTCATGGCCGAACCCTTGATGTCAATTTCATCGTTTTTCTTAAATCATTTACCACCTTAAATCCATAACTAAACATAGACCCATAAATGAATCCTCCATTTCCTAGCTTAATCATTAATACATTTAGACATGTATAAATCTCCACATGACCCATTAAAATGGTCCATGGGGTTCGGCCATATACCATGGCCGAATATTGCCGAACCCATGATGTTTCATTTCTCATCTTTATAACCCTTTAAACATCAACAATATACCTCCATGCAAAACTTTTTAAAATTATTATTAACCTTCCATGGGGTTCAGCCATACAACATGGCCGAACCCTATGATTCAATAAATCATACCTCCATGATTTATCCTTTTAAAAACTTATTAAGATCATTAACCAACTTCCATGGTTTTCATCCTTCAAAACCCATAACAATTACTAGCATACTTCCATATTAAAACCTTTTAATATCCTTAACCCTTTCCATGGTTTAACCACCCTTAAGACCATTTAAACCAATGATATTATTTCATGGGGTTCGGCCATGTTGATGGTTCATCAATTCCATTTAAAATCATGCATCCAAGATTTAATCCTTTGATGGGGTTCGGCCATACACCATGGCCGAACCTCATCCATCCCCTTTTTGTCCTTGATGATTCTCATACATAACTTAGGGTTTGGCCATGCAAGGGCCAAACCATGATACTTGATCATTCACCATTCCATATGTGGTTATGCATAAGGTCCTTTAACTATCACAAGATTAGGGTTTGGCCATGCCATGGCTGAACCATGTCCTTGACCATCTTTTTCTTACTTATGCAATCTTAACGAGTACTTACCGATTCCGCGACTCCTCCGGTTTCTTTCACTCCTTCTTGCTCTTCCAATCTTCTCCCTCCTTAGCCTCCTCTTCCTCTTGATCCTTGGCCGAGAGTGCTTGAGAGATCTTGAATGAAAACCTAAAGAGAGGGTTCAGCCAAAGGGTGTACGTTTGAGAGAGAGAGAGAGAGACAGCTTGAGATCAAAAACTACTCTAAGTCATTTGCCTTCGAGAGTGGTCGGCCTTGAGTGAGAGAGGGAGAGAGTGAGATAAAACAAGGAATTCTTCTTGCTGCCCAATGTAAATCAGCCAAGGGTGGTGTCCTTTGGTTGATACCCCATTGGTAACTCCCATGACCTTTCACCTCCCTCCTTAATGTTCCATTTGGGGGTTTCATCCATGAGATGAAACACACCCAACGTTTGACCCTTGGGTTTCCATCTTGAGATGGAAACCCCCCCAATGCTTCCAACATGCAAGCCTTGTGTAAGCTTGTGTAACCTCCACAACCCTTCACCTCCCCATTAATGATATACTTGGAGTTTCATCCCATGAGATGAAACTCCCATCTCCAACGTGTATGCCTTGACTTGGGTCTCATGAGGTGCAACTCTCCACCTTCCCACTCCACTCACTTGAGATCAAAGTCCCATTAATTTCCATCCAACTCATTTAACTCAACTCATCTCTTTAATTCAACTCACTTTATCAACTCAATTACATAATTCCATTTCCAACTTAATTCAGCCCCAATTAAATAATCTTGAACTCACTTGGTGGTCAACCAAGTCAACCACAACCCATTGGGTCCCAATTGGGCATGTTGACCCAATTACCAATTCTGACCCATTTATATAAATCTTACCCATTTATTTCAATTGAAACATAACCACCATCCGTTGGGTCTTAATTGGGCAATTGACCCAACAACTTGCCCATCTAAGATCCATATCCATTAATTCCTAATTTAAATGGGCAATTTCCATAAATATCCATAGCTTGAAAATCTGGGGTGTTACAGTTATACACATTGGATTAATATAAACTCATGATACAAAACATCATACCGTACTTATGAAACATAATACCTAAAAACAGAGCATGATAATAGAGATCATAATTATGCTGATAAAACCAAAACGGTGCATGATACTCATAACAACATCATGCCAATGTAATGCCATGTCATGGGGTCATATGCCAATGATCACCCCCCCCCACACCCCCCCCCCCCCTCTCTCTCCCCCGCTTCCCCCACAACATCCATATCACAAATCACATTAGTAGTCCCCTTGATGAACAAGCCACATCAAGTAATTGTGTCATGCCTCCCCACGAATGCCTTATCGGTCCCATCGAATGGAGCATGGACTCCTTTTACATTGCAAACATAATATATCTCCCCACGAATGCCTTATCGGTCCCACTAAATGGAGCGTGGACTCCTCTTACAATTCAACATCATACATCTGTTCCCGTATGTTCATTGGAATCAACGTGGATTCCTCCCCATGGTTGTTTATCGAAAACCCCGAATGGAGCGTGGACTCCTCTCATATGTTCCCTCCCATGTCATGCATGAGATATGAGTGCAAACATGCTATTTCATATTAAGTTACATAATAGCCTTGAAATCCATTCTTAAAACATAAGCATTTTTTATACCAAAACTAGATCATCAATCATGGAAATAAAAACCATTGCATGTACATAATCCAAGTGTTTCAACAAGGTAGGAATCCTACCCACGTCCGATCTATTGTCCTTATCTTGTTTCATACGAACAGTCGCTAACCGTCACGTAAAAGCGAATTACGTCTCTTTACCTTATCAATTTAAATCATACACATATATCAATTTATAATCAACCTTTCATTTCAGTCGCATTTACGCATCATAATCCTTAAACCGGTTAAGACCCTCTACGGGGTTAGGCCATACGACGTGGCTAAGATGTGTTCATGTTCACCAAGACCCATCAATGGGGTTCGGCCATACAACATGGCCGAACCTCACTCCTTTGTTTTTGACCCTTTTTCTTTAATCCTTTTTTTATTTTAAATACCAGCGGGTCTACCATCATTCCTTTCTTGGTTGTTGGTCCTCAACACCTACCCATTCCTTGAATGGATACCGACTCTTTGATCATTTATTCCAAAACATGTTCCATCTTCAAATGGATATCCACCTTCATGGTGTGTCCTTTCCTTACTGAAATTTATTTCATGTATTCAACATATCTAATGTCATCAATTAATCATGTATAACAGTCCTTATTATCATAACTCATTTGTACAACTTATCTTACCCACCAACAAGGTTAGGGTCTTTTCTCTTCATTCCAAACGCTTAACCATCTTCTTGGATGGGTTTTTCTTTTACATTCTATGGCCCATAACATTTTGGCCAATCTTTTCAATCCAATATGGAACCCCATGGTTTTGGCCATTCCATAGCCGAAACCCTTGGTTCCTTTAGCCTCTTTTTAATCAACAAACCCTCGTTAAGCATTACATACCTTTTCGCGTCTCCTCCGTTTCTTTAGGTTTGATTTTGCTCCTCCGTCCTTCTCCTTCCTTAGTGCTTTCTTCTTCCTCATTTGTTCTTCGGTTTCTCTAAGTCTAGAGCTGAAAATGTGTGAGAGAGAGAGAGATGAAACCTCCTTGTCCTTCAATGGAGCATTCGAACCAAGGTGTTGATTGAGAGAGGGAGAAAATGAGATGAAGAACTCCTAATGGAGGGTTCTGCCAAATAGGTCTCTTTTAAATCAACCCCCAAACTCCTTCCTTTCTTTGTTAATTCCTATCTTTCCTTGGATGCTTTGCTGGCCATCTAATTGTTAAGACCAAACGTGGGAGAGAGAGATAGAGAGAGAGAGAGAAGAATCGGCTAAGTGTAGTTTGAGAGAGGGAGAGAGAGATGGGAGTGGAGATGAGATTTCTTTTGCTCAAGAGGGAGGGAGAGGATGAGATGAAACTCTATCTCTTTTCTCTCCAAGAGAGGATCGGCCAAAGGGTTGGTGTGAGCTCTTTGAAATCTACCCAACACCCTCTCAACCATCCTCATTAAGGTGTGGTCTTTCCCATATGTCCCTTGGTCAAACAAGAAGGTGCATGGCTTATACTTGGGGCTTTGTCTTTCCCATGTGTCCCAACCAAGGAGACACATGGCTTACACTTGGGGCTTGATCTACATGGCTTACACTTGGGGCATTGTTTTTCCCATGTGTCCCATCCAAGGAGACACATGGCTTACACTTGAGGCTTGTCTTTCACATGGCTTACACTTGTCCCTTGGTCAACCAAGAATATGCATGGCTTACACTTGGGGCTTTGTCTTTCCCATGGCTTACACTTGTCCCACTTGTCCCTTGGTCAACCAAGAATATGCATGGCTTATACTTGGGGCTTTGTCTTTCCCATGGCTTACACTTGTCCCTTGGTCAACCAAGAATATGCATGGCTTACACTTGGGCTTTATCTTTCCCATGTGTCCGAACCAAGGAGACACATGGCTTACCTTGGGGCTTGGTTTTTCCCATTCAACTCAATCCCAACTCACTTTTACTCAATTTTCTTGAACTCACTTCCATATAACTCAAGTGATTTTAATTTCCAACTCAATATAATTCAACTCACCCCATTTGAATTTATTCCTTAATTAAATAATTCCTTAACTCAACTCACTTCACTTAACCCTTTTTGAGCTCACCCATGGTTGACCAAGTCAACCATGGTTAGCCGACCATGCATGTGCATTAAATCATTTGCTACCTCACTTGATGAGGTGGATTTGGGTCCCACTTGGCCATGTCACTCACATGCCACCTCATACACATGCCACCTCATTTGAAGAGGTGGATCCCATGTCTTGGGTCTTAATTGGGTACATGACCCGATTAAATCAATTCCTTACCCATTTACCTTAAACATTAATTCATCTTGACCCATTGGGTCCCAATTAGGTATTTGACCCAATTAACTACATTTACCCAATTAATTAGAATGAAACTCTATCCATGATCCGTTGGATCATAATTGGGTCAATGCCCCAATTTTTACCCATCTAACCTTCATTCCATCTATAAATCGTAAACTTAACAATTAAAATTGATAATATCCAATATAATAATGCATTTGAAAACCCGGGATGTTACAATCAAGCCAATTGAGTAATCACCGAACAGTTCCTTCAAGCACAAAACATGAAAAACGGGATGAATGCGATAATCAGCCAGAAGAGCGAGATGGTAGGCAACCTGACCAATACGTTCCAAAATCTGAAAAGGGCCATAATACTTGGGAACAAGCTTCGTATTGAGTCATAAATTGACTTTGTTCTGAAGATCCAGTTGAAGCTTGAGGAAAACCCACTGACCAACATCAAACAGGCGCTCAGTGCGGTGTTTGTCTGCATATGATTTCATACGACTTTGAGCCTTCTCTAAATTATCTTTTAAATTGTGCAAAATTTCAGCTCGGCTACGCAAATCTAAATCTACAACTTCCACTTGAGTAGTGCCTTTGACATACGAAGCAAGTCGAGGCAGGGGCTGTCATACAATGCCTCAAACGGCTTCATCTTTGTGGATGCATGACCACACGTGTCATACCAAAATTCGGCCAAAGGAAGGCAATGAGTCCATTCTTATGGTTTAAGGCCACTAAAGCTCCGGAGGTAGTGCTCATCACATTTATTAACGACCTTAGTTTGCCCGTCTGTTTGGGGGTGATAAGCCGAACTCATATGGAGGTGAGTACCAAGCAGAAGAAAGAATTCTTTCCAAGACTTGCTCAAAAAGATAGGGTCACGGTTATTGATAATCGTCGTTGGCATGCCATGTAGTTTAAAAACATTGTCCATGAAAACACGAGCTACTACTGCTGCAGTGTACAGGTGGCCTTGAGCAAGAAAATGACCATATTTACTCAATCGGTCTACCACCACCATGATCGTGTTTTTCCCATATGAAAAAGGCAGCCCTTCAATAAAAGTCATAGATATGGACGACCATGTACGGGTGGGAATCTCCAATGGTTGAAGCAACCCAGCAGGATTGAGATTTTCCATTTTATTCCACTGACACAAGTCATAGAGATGAACATGGTTGGGTACACATCGTTTCAGCCCCTTCCAGTAGAAATCTCTCTTAAGTCTTTGGTATGCCTTGTGAAACCCAGAATGCCCTCTGATTGGGCTATCATGACATTGGTGCAAAGCTTTCGAAATGAGAGGAGAATCATGGGATAGGCAAAATCAGCCTTTGTAAAAGAGGATGCCTCCATGAGATGTATACAATGTCCTATCGACCATCCCACTATGCAACTTGTCAATCAACTATTGATGTGGCTATCTCAGGCGTGCTCTTCACGTAACTCGTCAGCACAGGATGGAACAAGGGTTGAAACGACATTGAGTTCTCCTTCTTGATGCGATAAAGCTTCGGTCACAGTATTAGACTTTCCACTCTTATACTCAATAGTGAAGTCATATTCAAACAATTTTGAAACCCACTTTTGTTGCATAGGAGTACCTCTCTTCTGATCTAGCAAGAACTTCAGGCTATGATGGTCGGTCTAGATTATAAATCGTTGTCCCAACAAATATGGCTGCCACTTCTTGACCATCATAACCAAAGCCATGAGTTCCTTTTTCATATGTTGTTAGTGCCCCGGCTTTACCGAGTCCCTGTTTGTCAATTTTATGACTCGAGAAGAAGCACTTGCTAGAAGCTTGAAGACTCAAATTGTAACGCCCCGCCCTTTCCGAGAATTTCAGAGGCTAATTTTTTTTTTTTAAAGTTATAATAAAACATCGAAAGAGCGCGGGCGGTGTCACGACGCGAGTTAAGTTCAGACTACCCAAGTCTGAACCTTAACTGGCCACCCATGTGTACATGGACTAGACCATGATTACGAATCACACATGGAACTAACATCAACATGCGGAATAACCTAGATTAATTGCGAAATAGAAAGACTAGATAGCAAGTAACAGTCTTAAACATTATTTAACATAGATCAACCATCCAAATGTTATCAACCTAATCAAACCATAGCAAGTAGTGAATTATTACATGTCCCACAAAAGTATTCAAAAGACAGTAATATAAAGTAGTTCAGTCCTTCATTCAAGCACTTAGGCTTGGCTCCCCTCCCGGTCAACGACCTTTCCTTTCCCTTTGCTTGTACCTGCAATCTCCTCTGAGGATAGAATTAGGGCGTTAGATCAACGCGCCCAGTAGGTTCCCGAATCAAGGCTACCACATGTTAGCATATAAAACATGCATATATATCATATTACATGATCATTAAAAACAGGTAAAACAATGCTATGAAATATGCAGATGCAATGAGCATCCCCCATCATGTACTTTCATAGCCATCACTTGACGTGCCTTGCACCGACAAGGTAAATTACAACACACTTTCATTTCTTCTATAAAATATGTACATGCAATGAGCAACCCCCATCATGTACATTCGTAGCCATCACTTGACGTGCCTTGCACCGACAAGGTAAATTACAACACACTTTCATCTCTTCTATAAAATATGTACATGCAATGAGCAACCCCCATCATGTACATTCGTAGCCATCACTGTAAAACTTCATTCATTATCCCATAACTATGCATGAGATGTCAATGCCTGTATGCCATTTGTCAATGCATAATATCATTTGAAACCACATAAAATAAACAAGAATCTCATAAAGAAAACCAGGGTAAAAACTGTGGTTACAAGTAGGTAGGAAACCTACTGAAGAATCACTTCAGCGTCCGTTCTTTCTTAAGCTTTATCCGGTCACGACTCGTTCGTCGTTCAACTCTCGTCACCTTGTGATACAATAATCAGTAGATCATATTGTCACTTAAATGTCCATTCACATATAAGACCCAAAACATCTTGATTTGGTCCTTCTTTCAAGTCCTTCCATTATTGCCCATATTTACAATTTTTGCCATTGGTTCCAACCAATCTACTTAGTCATCCAATCTTTAATCCACCAAACTTACTCCATGGGGTTCGGCCATACCTTTGGCCGAACCCAATGGTTCTTTTATCCATTACCATATGGTTCTCCATTAGGGTATTTTAAACCTTTTAAATCAACATAGAACCATTACCAACTACTATTCATAAGTTTAGCCTATTTAACCCATTCACCATGAATTAGCATAACGTCCATCAACGTGCTTGGTTATTTACTGATATTAAGTACATAGATACATACATGATTCTTGAGTCAAAATCATAGAACCCAATCAGTAAGCATAACCATATATAAACCAAATAAAAACCATAAAGTAACCCATGGGGTTCGGCCACTCACATGGCCGAACCTCATGGTTCTTTGAATCCAATTCTTCTAATGATCGTTCATCATTTATCATGTATCTTAGGCATAAAAACAGCAAACATAATTCTATTTAAAATCCTATAGAAACCCCATGGTATTGCATGGTTTCTAACTCTTTAATTTCACAACAATCATCAATCTCTTTCATGGGGTTCGGCCATTCAAGTTGGCCGAACCCTATGTCCATGAATTGATTCTTCAAACATGCATTAGGTGTTATTTAAATCATGCAATATCAGTACCCTTTTGCTGCCTTTATACCTCTTAGAAACCCTCTTTAAAACATGTATTTTAAATCTAATAACATATGTAAAAACAATCGCAACGTGCATGGTTTTAAATTTCAAAAACCATACACACTAATCAACTTTTTCCATGGGGTTCGGCCACCCAAAGTGGCCGAACCCAATGGTCCATTTCCACTCCTTTAATCCACTGATTTAGACCATATAAACTTCAGTCCTTGATGACCTTCAAGTCCATGTTTTAACCTTTTTAAAACATACATTTTATGTCCAATAAAACATCTAAAAACAGTCCTATACTTGTATGGTTTTAAATTCCAAAAACCATCCAAACCAACCAATTGTTTCCATGGGGTTCGGCCATCCAAAGTGGCCGAACTCCATGTTCTCAATTTCCATCCTTTAAACCTTATCATCACACTTTAAAACCTTACTTATTTTGGCCACAAAATGACCCCAAAAAATCAGTCCATAAAACCCATGGTTTTCATGTTTCCAAAACATGAAAACCATGCAATCTTTTACATGGGGTTCGGCCCTCCATGGTGGCCGAACCCAATGGTTATTTTCACCATTTTAAATCCTCCATAATCAAGGTTAAATATTGGTGTATTCGTCCATGACCATGGCCCAATACATACCGTACTTGTTTTATGTTTCTAAACCAAAAAATCATAAAGATACTTACCAAATTTTCCAAACTTCCTCCTTGTCTTTGATCCTTGTTTTCTCCCTTTTATTTCTTCTTTTCTTTTGCTGTTTTGTGCTTGAATATTTGATGCCAAAACCTCTGCTATTCCAGCCAAGAAGAACAACGAATTGGAGAGAGGAGAGAGGGAGAGAGAGATGAGGAAAATCTTAGGCTTTGCAATGATAAATTGGCCAAGTGATGGTGTTCATTGGTTTTGTATTTCAGCCATCAACACCCCTCCACTTCCTCATCAACTCATGCACAAAACGATGGGCATTGGGTGCCCTCCAAGGCACCCCTTGGCAGCTACCCATGAAGCCATTCAGATTTCTGTGTAACTCACCTCAAACCCATCATTGACATTAACCATTCACCATGGAACTCACCAAAACAAGTCCCCAACGTGTGGGACTTGTTTTGGTTGGTTTGAGACCAGCAAACCTCTTCAAATTCCCATTAAACTCACTGATTCACAGTCCCTTGGATTTCCATTTTGACTCACCCAACTCAAGATATTTTTATTCCAACCCAACTCATCACATTTAATGTTCCATCTTTGAGTCAACTCTTTTCTTAATTTAGACTCACTCCAAATCAGTCCAACTCAAGCTGAATTATCTCACACTTGAGTTCCATTGAGGGCCCACACGGTCATCCGTGGTCAAACTAGTCAACCCGACCCGTTGGGTCCACTTTTGGCTCCTTGACCCGTTTTTGACTCCATGACCCAATTATGGGTATTTTGGTCATTTGTAATCGGTTTTTGCACATGGGTCAAGCCTACCCATTTCTTCTCTACTTGATTTCCAATCAAATAAGCTTAACCCCATTTAATTTAAATTCACAAAACGGTCAAATCATCCATTTTGACCCAATGGGTCCCATTTGGGCCCTTTGACCCATTTAGCCATTTTTTACCCAAATGATGAAAATAACCCAACCAATCAAACTTAACATTCATAATATGCTCATATGATTTTAATTTGAGCAATGGTCCCCACTATTTCCTTTCTTAACATCACAAAATAATTAATTTAACAACTCAGGGACATTTTGGTAATTTTCCATTTCATTGAGAAATTGTGGTGTTACACAAATTGATCAAGAGTGTAAATCATTCTCCACCAAGTTCAAAGCTCATCGTCTTGGAATTCACAAAAGATATTATGGCCTTAGATGACTTTAGGTGGAACCCACACCTTAGAGAGGACCAATCCTAGGCATAGTTGCATATGTTGGTAATGGACATAACAAGCTTAGAGAGGATGCTAAACAGTGAATTAGAAGTGAACTTGGAAATATGAATTAAGTTCACTGTCAGCTCGATTAGTCGTTCTCACAGACCCCTCGGTGGAAACAGGATCGACCCATCATGGTCAAAGATTGGTCAGCTAGATTGACAAAGGTTCTGGATCAAAGAGCTCATTCTGGGTAAGCCTATGATCGAGAGTCTCGTATGCACCGATCCCTCGGTGATGAACTGCACAATCCTTCGTGGTCAACGACTCATCGATGTAAAACTTATGAGTTTTGAACTTTGAACACAAATGGACTCTTGAAGAAACAGACACATAGGTGGTTCAAGACCGATCGAGAGTACAAGACTGACCCCTCGGTAAAGGGCGACATGTCGTTCTGGGTAGGACAAGTTTCTGGATATGAAAATCTGTCTGCATGGTGTTGCCCCAGATCGAGACACTCGTATGGACCGACCTCTCAGTGCCATGACTGTCGACCCATCAGTGACACCAACCTATTGACCGAGAAGTAATTATACCATTGGGAGTACATTTAATGCGCAACAGTCGGGTGGTTGAACGGTAAGAAATATGAACACCGACCAATCGGTGCCACCGACCTGTCGGTATTAGACAGTCTGAAAAACCATTAAGACTCTTCTAAAAATATGAGTGTTGTGTGATCATTTGATTACTTTCCTCGAACTGAGAAGAGTCACACACTTTAAGGAGCGATCAATTCTCTTGTGCCTACATCTGGGAATCTTAAACAACCAATCTATTGATTGAGTTTGAAAGAGAGAAAGAGAAGAGGAAAGAAATAAACTAGGAAAGCTTTGGTAAAACCAGTTTCCTTGTCACCCTGGAATTGTGATTGTTATACGACGGCTACAAGGAGAAGTGTCGGCACACATTGTGTGGATCTTTGAGAAGCACGCATCAAAAGAAAGAGCTTCAAGGCAAGTGCTTATTGGTTTTAATTTTTGCTTTTTAAAACCTTTGTCCTGAAAGTGGATTAAAGAGGATTGGCTCTGGAACCACTATATAAAACTCTAGAGCGTGTCTCTGGCACAGTGGTGGGTGGAATTCCCAGTCAATTGAGTGAGGTGGAATTCATACTCTAATTGTGAGGGTCTAAGTCCCCATTTAGTGAATTTGGGAATAGTTCAAGGTTGAACGAGTCCTAACAGTGGATGTAGGTTGGCGAACCGAACCACTATATATCTTGTGTCCTTGTGTGTATGGTGTTAGAGCTATTTTCTTATGTTGATTGTTTAATCACATTTACTAACACACACTCACTTGATTGTTGTATCCGCTGCTCTTAAATTAATCAATCAAGTAATTTTTAAAAAGGACCACCGATTTTACATTGACTTATTCACCCCCCTCTAGGGTCAATCGTGTTCTAGCTCTGAAAGGAACTCAATTTGTATCAAAGCCTAGTGCTTTCTACAAGGATTTAACCATCTGAGTTGATCCAAGCTAGAACACCATGGGAGACAACCATGCAATATCAAAACCTTCTTACTTCGATGGAACAAACTATGCCTCATGGAAGGCCAAAATGAGAAGTTTCTTTGTTTCCTTAGACTCATCGGTATGGGATATTGCAAAGACTGGATGATAAGAACCTTTGGAAGAAAAAAAGGTAGCATCCACCACAACCGTGATGATGACACCCAAACCTTTTGACTCTTGGACCCTCCCTGAGAAAACTGCTTAGACAGCTGATGGCAAAGCAATGAATGCCCTTAATTGTGCAGTAGCTGACAATGAATATAGGCTGATCGACTTGCAAAACTGCAAACGATGCATGGGAAGCTCTTGAGAGAACCCATGAAAGCACCTCAATAGTCAAGAGGTCCAAACTTCAGATCCTCTAAAATCAGTTTGATACTCTTAGAATGAGGGAGGATGAAGTCTTCAAGGATTTTTACTCCAAGATAAGCGACATTGTGAATCAAATGTTTGCTCTAGGAGAAGGGATACCTGAGGACAAGGTATGTACCAAAATTGTTTGGAATCTTACAGAGATATTCAAGCCTAAGGTGGTAGCCATAGAGGACAACAGAGATGTGTCCCTAATGAATATTGATGATTGGGTTGGTTCATTACAAACCTATGAACTACATTTTGAACAACCAAAAGATAAATCCATTGCCTTCAAATCTTCCCTAAAACAAAAGAAAACAAAAGAAAAAAAACAGATTTTTTGGAGGATGAACTCTCAAGTGATGAAATGGCAACGTTTGCCAAAAAATTTTTCAGAAGAAATAACTTGAGAAGAATTAGAAATTGTGAATCAAGTAAAAGATACCCTAAAAGGCAAGAGGATATTAGAGGGAAAGGGAGAGAAAGAGAGAGAGGATGTCAAGGAACAAATGTGTTAATAATTGTGGGGGAAGAGGACACTTCATGAATGAATGTCCCTCAGATGAAATAAGGAAACCTCTGAATCAGAGAGTGATTCGGATGAAGAGACCCAACGAAAAGTTGATATATCAAAAGGTCTCATAGCCTCGATCATTGGTGATTAAGAAAATCTTACAGTTATAACAGAGGATGATGAGAGTGAAGATGATGATAATCTTCAAGCCTCTTGCAGTGTTTTATTCCTTGAGAGTGAGAGGTTGGCTAAAAAACTTAACAAGGTTAAAAATGAAAAACTGAACCTCTCAAAAAACTAAGCTTAAGGAAAGTGATAAAAGCCTTTAAGAAGAGATAAGTAATCATTGCAAGGATGTCGAGAATCTATGGCATCACAATAATCTTCTTGAAAAGGATGTTAAAAAACTATCTTTGGAAGTTAAAAAATTGAAAATTCATAAAGAAAAATTCCAAGATAGGTTTACCCAAGGAGATAAAAGACTTAAAAGACTCCTAGGGGCGGGTAAACAATATGGTGATAGGTCTGGTCTTGGTGCGTCATCTACCAAAGAACCTATACATCATGGGGGGTTTAGAAAAATAAGTATCTCTCACCCTTCAGCGGGTAAGTGCTACAAGATGAGGCATTTCAAAAGAGATTGCTACCATTGGAAGTGATACTTGGAAATGCAAGCACGAAGGAAAAATTCAGAAAAACCTATGCCTAAAAGACATCCACCTACACCTAACCTTAAAAGAAATCCAAGGAAGGTGAACACAAGGTAAGACTCTTTGTTAAAACAGATGAATTATGTCTTAAAAGAGTTAATGGATCCCAAGGTTGGTCATCAAATGTACGATCATAGGGGTACGTATGCAACACCAAATGCCACAATCTTTGTATCTAGGAGATAGACCACTAATCATGTTTTGTTTTGGTTAAACATTCACTTCCATATTTTAGACCACTACAAATGGACTCACAAGACACCATATGAGTTCACATAGCAGAAAAGTACTATGATATGAGAAGAGAAAAATTGGCTAGATACAAGTCTGGAATGTACTCTTCATGGCTATAGTACATATTCTACTTGGAAAATCACACGTTCCATTTAAGATATTTTGAATTGTGTGTGTCTTGGAATGTGAATTTTGATTATTTGCATGTTTAATGATTTGATGAATTTTATGTTTGACATATCTATGCATTGGAATAGATCTATGTATGCCATGCCAAGAATAGGATTTCATCAAGCTGCACAAATCAAGGATGATTGCTCTGCAATCTAAACCTCTTGGTGTAGTCGATATGTCAATGAATAGACTAGTCAGTGTGATAGACATGACGGTATTGTGCTAATTCGAGCACTGTTGAAAAGGGGTAAAATTGTCTCAAGGGTCGATCTGTTGATGGAAACGACATATCGGTAAGGCAGAGTGTTTGAATTAAAAAAAGACCCTTTTTGCGAAAGTGACAATTCATTCAAACTCGTCGTTCTTCCTCCGGTGAAGATCTGGTGGTCCCTCGTTCTCCTCCCGTGCCCTAGATCAGTCGATAGGACCTCTAGAAGTGCTTTCTTGCATAAAAACCATAGGGTTTTTGTTCCTCCAGTCTCTAAAATCCTGAAAATCATGTTTTTTTGTGATTATCCTGGATCAGATTAAGCTTAGCCTTCGTCTCATTCATCTCCGAGCCATTGTTTGAGGATCTTCTCTAGGAAAAATCATGCCTAGAAGGATGGCAACTCAAACACGTCCGAAGCCCTCTGTAAAACGAGGAGAAACCAGTCAACTAGTCGATGGGCCAAACGGACCAAAAGGTCAGTTTCTCGGTCTTGCCTTGGGTCGAGCTCTGAAAATCCTGCTATGTTCAGGATCAACAGGAAACCCAACCTGTAATTCCCCACCCTTTCTCACTCGTTGAAAATCAGAGTTTATTTTTTTTTTTCGAAATAAAAAGTGAGAGAGAGTGGGACATCAGGACATGAGTTAAGCCTGAACTTTCAAAGCCCGGCCCTTAACTGGCCAACCATACGTGTGCGTGGACTAAGTCCACTAAAACGGTTCACACGTAATAAGGCTAAACATGGAGAAATAAACATAGTGCGGAATTATAATAGAGTTACGATCCTATCCAATTTTAAATGGCAAGGAAATGCATCACTTAATATTAATCATCTTAAGTTCCAATGTCCAAAATTAAAATCCAAACCATAGCAAATAGTCTAAGTTATTACAGTCCCAAATACTAATTACTCAAATTACATTGTCCATTATAAAAACTTAAACAAATGAAACTAGATTATCCAAGCTCCTAAGCTTGGCTCCGATCGCGTCCTTCGCTCCGTCCATTCCCTGTGTCATAATCTAACGTAGCAGTAGGGCGTTAGACAACGCGCCCAGTAGGTACTCCGAGTAGGGTCAAACACATGGATTAGTATAAAAATCACATAGATATATATAATATCAAAACCATGCAAGTCAATGCCATGCCATGGGTGTCATATGCCATGAATCCCACCCATCAACCATATCACAATCACATAGTATTCCTCTTGATGTTCAAGCCACATCAAGGTATTGTCATGACTCCCTACGAATGCCTTATCGGTCCCACCAAATGGAGCGTTGATTCCATTTACATTTCAAACACAGTATATCTCCCCACGAATGCCTGATCGGTCCCACCGAATGGAGCGTGGACTCCGCTTACAATTCAATCATACATCTCTTCCCGTATGTCCATTGGAATCAGTGTGGATTCCTCCCCACGATTGTTTATCGGAAATCCGAATGGAGCGTGGACTCCCCTCATTTGTTCCCTCCCATGCCATGCATGAAATATGAGTGCATCATGCCATTTCATATTACACATATAGTATTGAAATTCCATTCCTTTAAACATAACATATTGATACCAAAAATAAATCATAACATATAAGAATAAAAATCATCCATATACATAAATCCAGTGTATTAACAAGGTAGGAATCCTACCAACGTCAAAATATCATGTCTTTGCATTTTCGTCCAAAAATCGATCACCGATCGCGTCAAGCCGATCATACACCCGTTTGTGAAATCCAGTTACCTTATTACACATAAATAAATTAAATCGATGTCCCATTTGATTTTCATCATTCCATGTTCATTTCCACCTATGATTATAGTCCTTAGCCCGATTAAGACCCCCAAGGGGTTTTGGCCATACCTTAGGGCTGAAAATGTTTTAAGTCCATAACAAACTCATTAGTGGGGTTCAGCCATACAACATGGCCGAACTTCACTCTCTTGATTTTTGACCAGCTTTTTTAATCCTTGTTTATTTTAAACCATGCAAGTCAATCCTCATTCATTCTTTTATTTCTTAATCTAGTTAATCATTTAACTTGATAAAAACAACCTAAGTCCATGAAATATTATCCATGGGGTTCGGCCATACAACATGGCCGAACCCATGGTCCTTTATTTTCACCATATTCCCATCTTAGCCATCAACTCTTTCCATAGATAATCACTTAATTTATTTACACATAACTTAGGTCCATAAATGATTCATGGGGTTCGGCCATACAACATGGCCTAACCCATGGTTCTTTATTTCCATCTTCTCATGGTCTAACCACTTTTAAATCCATCAACATTTCTCCATGGTGTTTGGCCATACATCATGGCCGAACCCATGGTCCATTGTTTTCCATCCTCTCTTCATTTTAAATCATCATTCCTTTCCTTTTATTCCTTAACTAGGTAATCCATAAAAATCATAAATATGCCTAGATTCATAGAACTTCCTCCATCGGGTTCGGCCATACATCATGGGCGAACCCATGGTCCATTATTTTCTCTTAAAAATTACACACACATGTTTAAATCATTTGATGGGGTTCAGTCATACAACATGGCCGAACCTCATCCAATCTCTTTTGAGTTCTCATATGGTCCTTATTCATATCAAGATTAGGGTTTGGCTATGCAAGGGCCAAACCATGTTCTTTGATCATTTCTCATATTTAACCATGCATGTTGTCGTCCATAAATCATGCATACACATAGTCCTTAATAATCTTCATTTATATAACTATTTTACCCATAAGGGTTTTGTTCATTTTTCCATCTCCAAAAGAAAAAAACCATATTTCGGATTTTGAACCATGCTTCACTTTTATGACCATCTCATTGACATTTCTTAGATGGATTTTAAATCCATGGCCTATAACCATTTGGCCAACTTTCAATCCATATGGAACCCCATGGTTTCAGCCATTCCATAGCCGAAACCATGGTTCCCTTAGCCTCTTTCTAATTAATAAATCTTATTAAGCAATACACACTGATTCCGCGACTCCTCCGTTTTCTTTGGTTCCGTCTTGCTCCTCCGTCCTTCTCCTTACTTAGTCTTTTCTTCTTCCTCCTTGATCTTCGGCCAAAGAGTGTTGCTTGAGAGGGAGAGGGTTTGAGATGAAAACCCTAAGAGAGGGTTCGGCGAAGGAGTGAAGGTTTGAGAGAGGGAGAGTATGAGATGGGAGTTTTCTATCTTTTTCTCCCAAGAGTGGATGGCCCAAGGGGTGTGAGATAAGTCCTTCCTATCTTGCCTTAGGGTTTTGAGAGAGGGAGAGAGGTTGACATGGAAAAACCCTAAGTCTTTTCTTGTCTAGTGAGGGTCGGCCAAGAGAGGGCTTTGAGAGAGGGAGAGAGTGAATGAGATGAAGAGTTAGCCCTAAGGTTTTGCTAACGCTAATCTCCCCAACCACCGTCATCAAGATGGGGTCTTTCCCATGTGGACAGTCCCTTTGCTAACCAAGAGGACACATGCCTTACACTTGTCCATTTCCCTCTACCCAACGGTTTTCTTGTCTAGGGTTTCCATGAGATGGAAACCCTCCACCTCCCCTTTGACTCACTTAATCTTTTCATCTTCCATGTGACCCACCACCCATTCAACTCACTTCATTTAAATGAACTCATTCCCTCAATTTAAGCACTTGAAGTCATTTCCATCTAACTCAACTCACTTCATTTGATCAACTTGGATTCACCCATGAACTCACCCATGGTTGACCAAGTCAACCATGGTGGCCGACCCCACAATTTCCTTAGACCACACGCCACCTCAGTTGATGAGGTGGAGTTGGGTCCCACTTGGCTATGCCACTTTGATGTCAACTCCTACTCTTGCCAACTCATTTGATGAGGTGGACCCCATGCCTTAGATCTTAATTGGGTACACGACTTGATTAAATCCATTTCTTACCCATTTACCCTAATCATCAATTCATCTTGACCCATTGGGTCCCAATTGGGCATTTGACCCAATTAACCACTTTTACCCAATTAAATAAAATTAACCCTATCCATGATCCATTGGACCATACTTCGGCCATTGCCTCAATTCTTATCCATCTAATATCCACTCCATCTATAAATCTTAATTTTTAACAATTAAAATAGACAGCAGCCAATATAATTACTGCATTGAAAATTCGGGCTATTACACAACCAAGAGGAAGATCCCACGTTGACAAAGGTGTCATCTTTGTCGAAGAACGACGTAGAGAAGATGCAGAAGAGGAGAATGGTCTTAGAGCTAATAACGAAGATCATGTCGTTATCCCCGATGACAGCAGTGAGGAAGAAAGTAATCAATCTGAGGATTTGTGGAGAGACATTGGGGAAGAAGAATAATACAAATATCCTCCTCAAGAGGATGTCAATCTGGGCAATAGGGTCTTCAGACTTGAAAGGAGGATAGACTACCTAGAAAGAAGTCTAGATAGTATCAGGTTGACTATCCAAGATTAGTCTCTACTATATTCTTCTCTGACAGAGTTCCAGATTCTCTATCTCCTACTCCTCCAGTCCCTCCTTAGGATGGCTCTACTTAGGATAGTTTTTCATGTTCTCTACCTTTGAAAAACTATATGTTTTGATATTTTGTCTAAGCATCCATGATTCCTTTTCTGAAAACCATATGTATTTAATGCACATTTTTGTTTATCAATGGATTGATATGGTTTGATTTAGTGTGATGTGTGTATTGCTGTGTTTGAATGCCTTCTATCTCTTATTTATGCTTAACATGGTTTTTGTTAAATAGACTAACATGCAGGGTTGGATTAGTTGGTTTTGTATTGGCATGTAAGGAAGATAAAGATCGGTCTGTGATGCGACACACATCATTGGAGAATGCGGGAGCACAAAATATGTGTCAATTTGCTGCTGTCACTAGTCATGACAGTTTATGGAGGAAGGTTGATGCAAGCTAGAAAAAAAGCTAGGAGAAAAATAAACTTAGAGGCAGCTAAGTTTATGGGGGAGATGCGTCGAAAAAGCTAGAAAGATAGCTTGGAGAATGGGGGAGAAGATTCAAACAAGGGAAGCTAAGTATGGTAGCTTGACTCCATTGGGAGAACACCTTTAAGACAACACAGATCTTAAAGGGAAAGAAGAAGAAAAACAGTCATGCAATGGAGTTTTTGCAATGTACTGTGGGGAAGATCATTGTTTAAATGTAGGAGAACCATGCATTGATCAATGTAAACATTAAATAAAGTGAACTCATAGAAGCACTAGATGCAAGAAGCATGGTGGAGTGCTTGAAATCTAGTTCCTTCAAAATGAAAGGAAAATCGATGTCTGCCTACTAAACCTTTGTCAATTGTATGACAAAATGGGGGAGAAATTAGTAGAGGCTATAAGACATCAAAACCAATTATGGGGAGAAAATTGGTTAAGCCGAAGTAATTGGGCCTCTAGAAAGAGATAGCCATAATAGGAAGGAATATGAAGAAGCTAATGGACATAGGGAGAATGCCTATGCTTGGAGTTTGGTTGATCAAACTCAAGAAGATTGGGGAAGAATCTTCTAGGAAATCATGGTGTATGGGAATGCTAATCTAATTTAGTCCATAGATGCATATTTATGTTTTGGACTAACTCCTTTAATGATTTTCTAGTGTTGCTTGCTTATATGCTTGAAAAGGCAAACATGGAATAAAACAAGCTGAACAAGAATATGAGAAGATCATAGTCTTGTTGTCCATTTGAATATGTACATATAATCTATGTAATATTTTTTGATTCAAATGTGATGTAATAAACGATGGGCTTCTAATTGGGTTAGTTTATAGGTTTTGTCATGAAATTAACAGAGGAGGAGATTGTTAGTGCATTGTTTGTCAATCCCATGACTCGGGAAGAAGAACGTACTAGAAGATTGAAGACTCAAGATGATCAAGAGTGAAGATCATGCTCCACCAGGTTCAAAGCTCATCGTCATAGCAATCACAAAAGATATTATGGCCTTAGATGAATTTAGGTGGAACCCACACCTTAGAGAGGACCAGTCCTAGGTATAGTTGCATATGTTGGTAATGGACATAACAAGCCTAGAGAGGATGCTTGACTGTGAATTAGAAGTGTACTGGGAAATATGAATTAAGTTCACTGTCAGCTCGATCAGTCATTCTCACTGTAACGCCCCGCCCTTTTTCACTATCTTTCCGAAAATCAGAGTCTATTTTTTTTTAAAAGTAATAGAGAGCGGGACGTCACGACGTGAGCTAAGTCCGAACTTCTAAAGCCCGACCCTTAACTGGCCAATCCTATGTGTGCATGGACTAAGTCCATGAAAATGGTTCACACATAAAAAATAAATATAAGCAGATTAAAACATAAACTGCGGATTATAATAGAACCTATGTCTAGTCCATTTTATATAGCAAAGTACTCCAAGTCTTATCCATAATTAACATAACATAATTATCCAACAAAACATCCAACCATAACAAATTATCTAAATTATTACATACCCGAAGTCTAGTTACTCAAATTACAAGTCCATAAGTAACTTAATCAAAATATAAACTTAAACACAATCAAGCTTCTATGCTTGGCTCCGGTCACGCTCCTCATTCCCTTCGTTTCCTGTATCATCTACTAGGGTAGAAGTAGGGTGTTAGAACAACGCACCCAGTAGGTATTCCATTTAGGGTCTACACATGGTTAGTACAAAACATATATAATAGCATAATGTCAAAACCACATAAAACAATGCCATGTCATGATGTCATATGCAATGAGTCCCACCCATCACAAATACATATAACCTCTTGATGGGATTCTCATCATCAAGGTACCCCCACATAGGTCTTTCGGACACCCCGATGAAATGTGGCCCCTCCAGTTTCTTCTTGATGGACTTCTACATCAAGGAATCCCACATAGGTTTTTTGGACGTCCCAACGGAGTGTGGCCCCATGCCATGCATGAGATGCTAATGAAACACATGCTATTTTATTTTATAAACATAGCATGAGAACTCACATTTGGAACATATCTTTTACAACATAAAATTCATCAAAATAGGATTAAAACCATCATACATAAACCATGATTTCAGAAAGGTAGAATCCTACCAGAGACCTCTAAGGTGTCCTTGCTTCTTAAACCAGCAACCGCTCACGATCGCGCACTGTTTGTGAGGTCCCGTCACCTTATTACACAACAATCAATCAAACCATGTTCAATTTGATTTCTATTTATGTCTAAGTCCATAAACCCAACTTTGTGGGGTTCGGCCATACACTATGGCCGAACCTCACCTCTTTGGTTTTAGTTCCCTTTTTGCTCATTTAACTTAAGTCCAAGATCATATTACTTCCCATTCATTCAATCTAACATACATAAACCCTAAGTCCATCAAACTTTCCCCATGGGGTTCGGTCATACACCATGGCCGAACCCATGGTCCATTAATTTTACCTATTTACAATATTGCCATGGTTTCCATCACCTTATGTTTAGGTCCAAAACTGATCCATAACATGGATTCATGATTGATTCATAAATCATAAAATAAAGCTCTAATAATTCCCTTCATCCCTTGGTTTGGTAAACCATTCATTTAAATTATACAAAGACCCACAAATGACCCATTAACAAGTTCATGGGGTTCGGCCATACACCATGGCCGAACCCTTGATGTTTCATTTCTAACTTCTCCTTTAAATGGTTCACCATTTTAGGTCCATAAACATAGGTCTATACTTGCATCCTCCAATTAATCCTCCATTCATTTAAAATATACATAGACATAATATCCATAAAATTGCTTCATCATTTACTACCCCAAGTCCAAGAGTGATCCATACATAATTCATTCACCATTTACATCCTTCATGCCAACTTAGATTCAAAAACACTATCCATGGAGTTCGGCCATACACCATGGCCGAACCTCACTCATTTGATTTTGGTCCCCCTTTTAATCCTTGATCTTCCACCTATTCCATACATGGTTCATGCTTAGCATCTTAGCCATAATAAAATTAGGGTTCGGCCATTGCCCTTAACCATATATCCATTTTAAACCCTTTTAGCCCATTCATAACATTCCATGGTTTTCATCCCTCAAAAACCCATAAAATAACCAATGTCTTTCCATGTATAGTCGAACCCTATGGTTCATCCTTCCATTAAATTACTATATTCATCCCCTAATTTTTCTTCCATGGGGTTTGGCCATACACCATGGCCGAACCCTATGGTTCTTTTCTTTAAACAAAATTATCAAACCACCTACAGGTTCCGCGACTCCTCCGGTTTTCCTTTGCTCTGGCTTGTTCTTCCGATCCTTTCATTCCTTTGCATTTTCCTCCTTCTTTTTGATCCTTTGGCCGAGTGTGAGCTTGATCAATATAAAATCCCCAAGAGTGGTTCGGCCAAGAAAGGGTTTGAGGGAGAGAAACAGCCAAGAGGGAGAGGGAGAGAGTGAGATGGAAGTCCAATTTGTTTTGTTCAAATGAGATGGTCGGCCAAGGTGATGGCCTTGGTGAAGTCCTTTGTGTAACTCCCATTTTCCTTAACCTCTATCTTAATGCTCTACTTGGGTGTTTCATCCATGAGATGAAACTCCCAAGGCTCCAACGGTGTAGCCATAGCTTGGCTTGTGTAACCGCCACCCCTCTATTATTTTCCCATGTGGGGGTTTCATCCATGAGATGAAAATCCCACCTCCAAGTGTGAACCCCTTGTGTAACTCCCACAAAAACGCCACCTCCCATTCATTATCCATCTTGGAGTTTCATGCATGAGATAAACCTCCCATGCATCCAACGTGTACCCTTGGATTTGAAATGTGTAACCCCCAAAACCTTTTCATCCAACTCACCTATCATATAATTTAATTCAAATCTATTTAACTCACTTAACGCAACTCATCCATTTAACTCAACTTGTAATACCTTGACCCAGATTAGGTGTAGTTTAACTTAATAATCTTGTTTAATCGGTTAATCTCGAAGATTATGATTAGGGCCTTGAGGAAATCCCAGGTGTGGCCCAATCCGAGCTCGTGAGCTCAGTGATCCAGCTCGTCTAGCTGGAGGGGCATTTTGGTAATTTACCGCTTCTAGTTATTATTTTATAAATTATGTTATTCTGTGATTATTATTGGATGATAATATTTTCTTAGTAAAGGATTTGTATTTCTGATTTTAAAATAATTTTATTTTTAGAAAATGGTATCTAAAACAGCCGTCAAAACCCTGAAAGGGAGTAATAATTATTTTAAATGATTTTCGAAATGAGATAAATTTCGAAACTAGTATTTTATGATAGACCATTTTAAGTATGGTCTAGATATTCTTCGAACCCCAAAAATGAGGTCTCTAAATTGTTTGATTTAACATTTGTTTAATTAAGTAAATAGTGTTAAATTATTGTTTTTATGTAAATCAATGATTTTTAATGAGTTGTAAATCTCAAAATTTTTATGGTAGCTAAATTTTTTAAAACCCAACTTATCTGTAAGGTTGGATTAAATGTTTGAGCTTTTTAAAATATTGTTTTAATTTAAAAATCCAATTTTTAACAAAAAGGGGACTTATTTGCAAAATGGAAATATGGGAGGGACCAAATTGCAAGCAACGCCCGAACAGTGGTTACACTGCAGCGGACTGTCGGCAGCGACTGTATGCAATCGTATGCAGTGGCTCGATGGCCATTTCTTCCAGCCAGAAATCTATAAAATGGCCCTCAGATCAGTTGTTCTCCCTCCCTAGCAAATCTTCATCTCTTCTCCCTCTCTCAGCCTCTGCCCTTTGAGTAACCCAGCTGACCCTCTCAGCCTCTCTGTTTTCTCAGTTTAGCATCACCTGTAGCATTAAAGGAAAGATTTTCAAAGTCCAGATTTTCAGCCTAGGAACTCTAGTGAAGGTAATCACTGTGTTCCTCTTTCAATTCCAGTCAGTTTAGAATCAATGAAAAACCAGTTTTGGCCCTGTTTTGAGGGAGAAAAACCATTTCAAAGTTTAAGGAAAAACCCGAATTTTTAATGTACCAGTGAGGTTTCAGTGTTAAAATCGGTTGGCCTAGGGAACTTCAAAGCTCCAAACCATTCCCTATGGAAAGAGGACTCCCAGAGGAGTCCACCGGACCGACTAGATGTGGAAACCGAATCCGGGAAACCCACTGTTTCCGGATTCGTATTTCACTGTGTGTCTGCCATCACTGTCTGCTGTTGCAGACAATGGAGGAAGACGACTCTCGGACGGTCCGAGAGTCGAGCTTCGGACGGTCCAAGCCCTTCGGATGGTCCGAGAGCAACCCTCGGACTTTTCGTGTAACGCCCCGCCCTTTCCGAGAATTTCAGAGTCTAATTTTTTTTTTTTTAATAAACATCGGAAGAGAGCGGGCGGCGTCACGACGCGAGTTAAGTTCAGACTACCCAAGTCTGAACCTTAACTGGCCACCCATGTGTACATGGAATAGACCATGATAGTGAATCACACATGGAACTAACATCAACATGCGAAATAATCTAGATTAATTGCGGAATAGAAAGACGAGATAGCAAGTAACAGTCTTAAACATTAAATAACATAGATCAACCATCCAAAGGTTATTATCCTAATCAAACCATAGCAAGTAACGAATTATTACATGTCCAACAAAATATTCAAGTGACAGTAATATAACGTAATCCAAATCCATCATTAAAGCACTTAGGCTCAGCTCTCCTCCCAGTCAATGACCTTTTCTTTTCCTTTACTTGTACCTGTAATCTCCTCTGAGGATAGAATTAGGGCGTTAGATCAACGCGCCCAGTAGGTTCCCGAATCAGGGCTACCACATGTTAGCATATAAAACATGCATATACATATCATAATACATGATCATCAAAACAGGTAAAACAATGCTATGAAATATGCACATGCAATGAGCATCCCCCATCATGTACTTTCATAGCCATCACTTGTCGTGCCTTGCACCGACAAGGTAAATTACAACACACCTTCATCTCTTCTATAAGCGATGTACATGTAATGAGCAACCCCCATCATGTACCATCGTATCCATCACTTGACGTGCCTTGCACCGACAAGGTAAATTACAACAACATTCATCTCTTCTATACAATATGTACATGCAATGGGCAACCCCCATCATGTACAATCGTAGCCATCACTGTAGAATTTCATTCATTATCCCATGACTATGCATGAGATGCCAATGCCTGTATGCCATTTGTTAATGCATAATATATCATTTGAAACACATATATTAAAACAAGAGTATCATAAGAAATACTGGGTAAAACCGTGGTTACAAGTAGGTAGGAAACCTACTTAAGAATCCCTTCAGTAACTGATCTTTCTTTCGCGTCACCCGGTCACGACTAGCACGTCGTTCGACTTCCGGTACCTTATCCATATACCAAACAGCAAGACATAACATCATTTACTTATTCAATCACATCTACGACCCATCCGCATCATGTGGGGTGCGACCATGCCCTTCGCCGAACATCACCAACTTAGGACTTAACTTCCTACTTTATTTAATCAACTCTTAAGCACTTAACCCTTTTAAAAATGACATGGTTCAGCCCTATGTTGGCCAACCAATAATCAGCAAGTTAAACTTCCATAACCCACATCAAACACCATATTTTATATGGTTTAAAACTCACCAACTTCATCAAAACTAACATGGGGTTCACTTGATCTGGTTGATCCCTCTACTTCTCATGATTATACATGATTTAATCATGTTAACACAACCATGAATTACACATGGTTCAGCCACATAACCAGCCACCAAAACAGCAATTTAACTTCACCAAAACACATCACTTACTTACATGGGGTTCGGCCATCCAAGGTGGCCGAACTCAATGTCCATATCTTGGTCTTTTAACCATGCTTTAGGCATTATTTAAATATGCAATATCAGTATTATATTGCTGCCTTTAAACTTCTTAGAAACCATCTAATTAAATTCATTCACAACAGTCCATAAAGTCCATGGTTTCCATGTTTCAAACACCTTAAAACCAACCATCATTTGCATGGGGTTCGGCCCTCCATGGTGGCCGAACCCAATGCTATGTTTGCTGTTTTTGAACCTCATATAAACATGCATAAACAGTATATTAATATCAAGTTTTAACTCTAAAAAAAAATCATCCAAAACAGTCCATAAAAGTCTATGGTTTACATGTTTTTCCAACATGAAACCAACATTCTTTTACATGGGGTTCGGCCCTCTATGTTGGCCGAACCCAATGGTTATGTTTGCTGTTTTTAAACCTCAATCATCATGTAATTAACAGTGTATTAACATCAGGTTTTAACTTTAAAAGAAACCATCCAAAAACCAACATGATATCATGGGATTCGGCCATCCAAGATGGCCGATCCCCATGGTCCATCTTCTCCAATTTTACTCCACTGATTAGACCACATATCTTCAGCCTTTTCTGATATCCAAACCCATGTTTTAACCCTCTTTAAGCATATATTTTAAATCTTAATAAAATATGTAAAAACAGTCCCCAAATGGATGGTTTTAAATTTCAAAAACCATAACCATTAACCAACTCTTTTCATGGGGTTTGGCCACCCAAAGTGGCCAAACCCAATGGTTCATTTCATTTCTTTTGACACCTTCTTCCATGGTTTAGACTCTTGTCAAATTCGACCATGGTATGACATGCAAATCCATGTTTTCAATCTTTCCAAAGCATGTATCTTAGACCTCTAAAATCGGTCCTATTCTTGCATGGTTTAATCCTTACAAAACCATCAACACTAACCACACCATTTCATGGGGTTCGGCCATGCTCATTGGCTGAACCCTATGGCCTTTGGTTTGAACCACTTAAACATGTCATCTTATGTCTAATCTAATCATCCAAAACAGTAAGACATTTGCATGGTTTTATCTTACAAAAATCATCAAGATTTCAACATCAATTCATGGTGTTCGGCCCTCCAAGATGGCCGAACCCAATGAACCCTTTCATCATTTGATAACCAAGGTCTTAGACCCATGATACATTCAGCCATTCATGACATCCGAATCCATGTTTTAAACCTTTCTAAAACATGCATTTGAATCTTAAATCAAACCCAAAAACAGTTCATAAAATCCATGGTTTTCATGTTTCAAAACATGAAAACCAAGCCATCTCTCACATGGGGTTCGGCCCTTTATGGTGGCCGAACCCAATGGTTATTTTTACCATTTTAAATCCTCCACTAATCAAGGTTAAAACCTTGGTGTATTTGGCCATAACCATGGCCAATACACACCACATTTGCTCCATGTTATTATACCAAAATAACAAATAAATACTTACCAAACTTCCAATCTTTCTCTTTGCCTTTGGTCCTTGGTTTCTCCCTTTTATTTCTTCCTTTCTTTTGCTGTTTTGTGCTTGATCTACTGGTGCAAACACCTCTGCTATTCCAGTTAGGAAAAACGAATTTGAGAGAGGGAGAGAGAGAGAGATGGAAATTCTTGGATTTCCAATGTGAAAAATGGCCAACCTTGTGTGCTTATTGTTTTTGTAGTTCAGCCCCCAAAACTCCTCCACTCCCTCATAACTTCTTGCACAAACCAATGGGTATTGGGTGCCATCCAAGGCACCCCTTGGCAGCTACCAATGCAGCCATTCAAATCCCCAAGCAACCCACCTCAAACCCATGCACTTATATTTAATATTTACCATGGAACTCACCAAAACAAGTCCCCAACGTGTGGGACTCGTTTTGGCTGATTTGAGACCAGCTAAACTCTTCCAATTCCCCTTGGACTCACTGAATTTACAGCCCCTTGAGTTTCCATTTTGACTCACTCAACTCAAGGTATTTTTATTCCAACCCAACTCATCACATTTAATGCATTTCATTTAATGCACATGAGTTAACTCACCTTTTTATTTAATTCCAACTCACCTCAGTCCCACTCAACTGATTTGACTCGTGTTTGAGCTCCCTTGAGGGTTCACACGGTCAACAATAGTCAACTCGACCCGTTGGGTCCACTTTTAGCTCCTTGACCCGTTTTGACAACATGACCCATTTATGGTATTTTGGTCATTTCTAATTGGTTTTTACATATGGATCAAGCCTACCCATTTTTCTTCCACTTGATTTCCAATCAAATAGGCTTAACCCCTTTTAATTTAAAATCACAAAACGGTCAAATAACCCAGCAAGACCCGATGGGCCCCATTTGGGCCCTTTGACCCATTTAGCCATTTTTGACCCAAATGATGAAAATTACCCAACCAATCAAACTTAACATTCATAATGTGCTCATATGATTTTATTTTGAGCAATGGGCCCCACTATTTCCTTACTTAACATCACAAAATAATTAATTTAACAACTCAGGGGCATTTTCGTAATTATCCACTTCATTGAGAAATTACCCATCCAATCAAACTTGACAATCATAATGTGCTCATATGATCTTAATTTGAGCAATGGACCCCACTATTTTCTCATTTAACATCATAATTATTACATTCACCAAATCCAGGGGCATTTTCGTAATTATCCATTTCATTGAGAAATCGAGGTGTTACAATATAACCCTCTTTTTAAAATTTACGTCCCGAAAATCGAGTGAAGTAGGGTTCTACATGATTACATAAATATCTCAGAGTGTGCTATTCTTATTTCCGATTTCAAGTTCCCAAATGACTTATTCATTACCATGTTGGTCCACACCACTTTGACAAAATGAATCCCTTGGTTCCGTAACACCTTTTGTTCTGTCTCACGTTATATCTTTTTCTCGTGAGCCATTTGTGATCTTACGTAGATTAATCTACTTTGTTTCACTTCACCTGTTCTCATGATATTTTCCATACATACCTGCTCAATACGTTCTTTCATCTACTCTCTGTGTGAGGTAGTCTGTCAATGAGAGCCTATGCTCAAAGCTTTTTCTGATTCCATTTTAACTAGGTTTCTAGTTGCACTCTCGTGGAATTCCATTGGCTAACTACAGAGTCAGGTGATCAGTCTAACTCGGCAGTCGTCCATAGTTTCCCATTCAAGTTTCACCAGACACTTACCTTTTCCGTTAAATACACATTCAAAATTTTGCACATCTTTATTCGTACATATGCACTATGTGACTAACACCTTTTGTTCCAACTTCCCCGATACCGATACTTGGCATCAATCCCAGCCACCATGGGAATAATCACCCATGGTTAAATAAATCCATCCCTGGTGTTTCTCTTTCAGTAAATATCATCTATCCTTGTTTTATAATCATCCATGAATATAACCCCTATGGGTATAATCCATTCATGGAAACCATTCGTCCTTGGTATCACTCTGTCCAGGAGCATCATCTATACAACAGTTACTAACCATCCATGAATATAACCCACCTATGGGTATAATCCATTCATGGAAGCCATCCATCCTTGGTATCACTCTGTCCATGAGTATCATTTATCCATGATTAATATCCGTAGGAACAACATTCAAATGAATCACTATAAGACTGTGGCAACCATATCAAGTCACAAATATACCTCGACCCCCTTAGCAAGACTTAGGGCTCATGTCTTACCAAGCAGAAGACCCACGTCCAACGTGATCCGGTCTACCTCGCCCTGCATCCCTTCACCTCATAGGTGATTCAGTCAAGCTCTAAAGCGGTCGCTCCACGTCTGACGAAGCTAGTACCATCCCCACCGGGTAAAATAGTACCTAGCTCTGTGCATTCCAGCACATCTAGTGTGCCAAACAGCCGTGAGAGCGCCCTCCAGCGCGTAGCATGCGAGGGACCCACTCCTCAACGGTAGCCCTACGGGACCAAGTCTCCGTATTTCGTATCAAGGTTCCCACAGCCTCCGAGCTACTCAAAGCCATACTCATGAAGTTTATATTCTTATCTCATCAATACCATGTGAGGGACGCACCCATACCACATCTCAATCATCAACATCACGTGAGGGACGCACCCATACCACGTCTCAATGTAATCAAGTGACCTTGTCACCTATATCTTAGTGCCAAAAATCCTCTTAGAATCATAACATCGCATACTTTATATAAATTCATACTTCATCCTTGTACAAAGGTGGGTAGGGTGAAACAAAACCTTATAGCGAACAAAATACACCCTTACCAAATAACCCTCTTTTTAATACCCCTTCATATTACTTCCTATCCTAGTCTTCCGTAGAAGACTCCGCACCATCAGCGAACTTGAAACGGTTATCAAGACACATCATCGCCGTGTGCCCCAATACTTCACATGTCATGCAGGGTATTAATCCAGGTCCTCCTATATAAGGACAATTAGTCCTCGCCTCTCCATGCCCGTGCAGTCCACAAACCGGACAGACAACTCCTAATGGATGAGGACAATACAAACTGTTGTGATCGTACTGAATCCACAACTCACAGGTATCCTAGGGATCTACCTCCCCCTAAGCGACTCCAGTATAATAGGCACATCAGCAATGGGATCCTCCAGAAGATGTGCTAGATCATCTTCTCCTTCCTCAAGAGGTTCCACCATCCCAGGAATGTCATCCATCAGATCCTCTGGAACAGGTGCTAAGTCCATATCATCCTCCTCAGGAGGTCCCTCCTGAAGGTCCACATTAACTTCCATACTGATACTGTTGGAAGTTGATACCAAATCTACCGGACAACTTAGTGTCCCTTTATCCCATAACTCAGTGTATTCTTCGTTGCTTGACATATCTGTGCCACATCATTTCAAACACAAAAATATTCAACAATAATTCTAAATAAACCACTCTTGGTTTCCAGGGAATTTGATCATGCATAATATCATGTACTTTGTTTGGGAAGATTACCAAATCAACATTCTTTGTTTTCTTTTGTTTCTGGGGAAATCTCTAATTTCCTATTGTTTGTTTCTCAGTGTGGGGATTTCAGGGGAGTTCATCCTACCTTGCTATGTTTGATTTGTCCAATTATGATGATTGTACTTTACTTTGCTATCTTTCATTGTCGTTCTCAGATTGATTGTTCAGTTCGAGTCACTCGAAGTAAATTAATCCGGCCCCCAGGCAGCGGACTCCGAAGAGTCGGTCAGTTGGGATTCTTATCCGTCAGTGAGACATGAAACCGTCTTAATCTTACTTCGATGATTCAACTTCCCGTTTCACTCTGATACCAACTGTAACACCCCGCCCTCTCCGTGAATTTCAGAGTCTAATTTTTTTTTTTTTTAATAAACATCGGAAGAGAGCGGGCGGCGTCACGACGCGAGTTAAGTTCAGACTACCCAAGTCTGAACCTTAACTGGCCACCCATGTGTACATGGAATAGACCATGATAGTGAATCACACATGGAACTAACATCAACATGCGGAATAATCTAGATTAATTGCGGAATAGAAAGACGAGATAGCAAGTAACAGTCTTAAACATTAAATAACATAGATCAACCATCCAAAGGTTATTATCCTAATCAAACCATAGCAAGTAACGAATTATTACATGTCCAACAAAATATTCAAGTGACAGTAATATAACGTAATCCAAATCCATCATTAAAGCACTTAGGCTCAGCTCTCCTCCCAGTCAATGACCTTTTCTTTTCCTTTACTTGTACCTGCAATCTCCTCTGAGGATAGAATTAGGGCGTTAGATCAACGTGCCCAGTAGGTTCCCGAATCAGGGCTACCACATGTTAGCATATAAAACATGCATATACATATCATAATACATGATCATCAAAACAGGTAAAACAATGCTATGAAATATGCACATGCAATGAGCATCCCCCATCATGTACTTTCATAGCCATCACTTGTCGTGCCTTGCACCGACAAGGTAAATTACAACACACCTTCATCTCTTCTATAAGCGATGTACATGTAATGAGCAACCCCCATCATGTACCATCGTATCCATCACTTGACGTGCCTTGCACCGACAAGGTAAATTACAACAACATTCATCTCTTCTATACAATATGTACATGCAATGGGCAACCCCCATCATGTACAATCGTAGCCATCACTGTAGAATTTCATTCATTATCCCATGACTATGCATGAGATGCCAATGCCTGTATGCCATTTGTTAATGCATAATATATCATTTGAAACACATATATTAAAACAAGAGTATCATAAGAAATACTGGGTAAAACCGTGGTTACAAGTAGGTAGGAAACCTACTTAAGAATCCCTTCAGTAACTGATCTTTCTTTCGCGTCACCCGGTCACGACTAGCACGTCGTTCGACTTCCGGTACCTTATCCATATACCAAACAGCAAGACATAACATCATTTACTTATTCAATCACATCTACGACCCATCCGCATCATGTGGGGTTCGACCATGCCCTTGGCCGAACATCACCAACTTAGGACTTAACTTCCTACTTTATTTAATCAACTCTTAAGCACTTAACCCTTTTAAAAATGACATGGTTCAGCCCTATGTTGGCCAACCAATAATCAGCAAGTTAAACTTCCATAACCCACATCAAACACCATATTTTATATGGTTTAAAACTCACCAACTTCATCAAAACTAACATGGGGTTCACTTGATCTGGTTGATCCCTCTACTTCTCATGATTATACATGATTTAATCATGTTAACACAACCATGAATTACACATGGTTCAGCCACATAACCAGCCACCGAAACAGCAATTTAACTTCACCAAAACACATCACTTACTTACATGGGGTTCGGCCATCCAAGGTGGCCGAACTCAATGTCCATATCTTGGTCTTTTAACCATGCTTTAGGCATTATTTAAATATGCAATATCAGTATTATATTGCTGCCGTTAAACTTCTTAGAAACCATCTAATTAAATTCATTCACAACAGTCCATAAAGTCCATGGTTTCCATGTTTCAAACACCTTAAAACCAACCATCATTTGCATGGGGTTCGGCCCTCCATGGTGGCCGAACCCAATGCTATGTTTGCTGTTTTTGAACCTCATATAAACATGCATAAACAGTATATTAATATCAAGTTTTAACTCTCAAAAAAAATCATCCAAAACAGTCCATAAAAAGTCTATGGTTTACATGTTTTTCCAACATGAAACCAACATTCTTTTACATGGGGTTCGGCCCTCTATGTTGGCCGAACCCAATGGTTATGTTTGCTGTTTTTAAACCTCAATCATCATGTAATTAACAGCGTATTAACATCAGGTTTTAACTTTAAAAGAAACCATCCAAAAACCAACATGATATCATGGGATTCGGCCATCCAAGATGGCCGATCCCCATGGTCCATCTTCTCCAATTTTACTCCACTGATTAGACCACATATCTTCAGCCTTTTCTAATATCCAAACCCATGTTTTAACCCTCTTTAAGCATATATTTTAAATCTTAATAAAATATGTAAAAACAGTCCCCAAATGGATGGTTTTAAATTTCAAAAACCATAACCATTAACCAACTCTTTTCATGGGGTTTGGCCACCCAAAGTGGCCAAACCCAATGGTTCATTTCATTTCTTTTGACACCTTCTTCCATGGTTTAGACTCTTGTCAAATTCGACCATGGTATGACATGCAAATCCATGTTTTCAATCTTTCCAAAGCATGTATCTTAGACCTCTAAAATCGGTCCTATTCTTGCATGGTTTAATCCTTACAAAACCATCAACACTAACCACACCATTTCATGGGGTTCGGCCATGCTCATTGGCTGAACCCTATGGCCTTTGGTTTGAACCACTTAAACATGTCATCTTATGTCTAATCTAATCATCCAAAACAGTAAGACATTTGCATGGTTTTATCTTACAAAAATCATCAAGATTTCAACATCAATTCATGGTGTTCGGCCCTCCAAGATGGCCGAACCCAATGAACCCTTTCATCATTTGATAACCAAGGTCTTAGACCCATGATACATTCAGCCATTCATGACATCCGAATCCATGTTTTAAACCTTTCTAAAACATGCATTTGAATCTTAAATCAAACCCAAAAACAGTTCATAAAATCCATGGTTTTCATGTTTCAAAACATGAAAACCAAGCCATCTCTCACATGGGGTTCGGCCCTTTATGGTGGCCGAACCCAATGGTTATTTTTACCATTTTAAATCCTCCACTAATCAAGGTTAAAACCTTGGTGTATTTGGCCATAACCATGGCCAATACACACCACATTTGCTCCATGTTATTATACCAAAATAACAAATAAATACTTACCAAACTTCCAATCTTTCTCTTTGCCTTTGGTCCTTGGTTTCTCCCTTTTATTTCTTCCTTTCTTTTGCTGTTTTGTGCTTGATCTACTGGTGCAAACACCTCTGCTATTCCAGTTAGGAAAAACGAATTTGAGAGAGGGAGAGAGAGAGAGATGGAAATTCTTGGATTTCCAATGTGAAAAATGGCCAACCTTGTGTGCTTATTGTTTTTGTAGTTCAGCCCCCAAAACTCCTCCACTCCCTCATAACTTCTTGCACAAACCAATGGGTATTGGGTGCCATCCAAGGCACCCCTTGGCAGCTACCAATGCAGCCATTCAAATCCCCAAGCAACCCACCTCAAACCCATGCACTTATATTTAATATTTACCATGGAACTCACCAAAACAAGTCCCCAACGTGTGGGACTCGTTTTGGCTGATTTGAGACCAGCTAAACTCTTCCAATTCCCCTTGGACTCACTGAATTTACAGCCCCTTGAGTTTCCATTTTGACTCACTCAACTCAAGGTATTTTTATTCCAACCCAACTCATCACATTTAATGCACATGAGTTAACTCACCTTTTTATTTAATTCCAACTCACCTCAGTCCCACTCAACTGATTTGACTCGTGTTTGAGCTCCCTTGAGGGTTCACACGGTCAACAATAGTCAACTCGACCCGTTGGGTCCACTTTTAGCTCCTTGACCCGTTTTGACAACATGACCCATTTATGGTATTTTGGTCATTTCTAATTGGTTTTTACATATGGATCAAGCCTACCCATTTTTCTTCCACTTGATTTCCAATCAAATAGGCTTAACCCCTTTTAATTTAAAATCACAAAACGGTCAAATAACCCAGCAAGACCCGATGGGCCCCATTTGGGCCCTTTGACCCATTTAGCCATTTTTGACCCAAATGATGAAAATTACCCAACCAATCAAACTTAACATTCATAATGTGCTCATATGATTTTATTTTGAGCAATGGGCCCCACTATTTCCTTACTTAACATCACAAAATAATTAATTTAACAACTCAGGGGCATTTTCGTAATTATCCACTTCATTGAGAAATTACCCATCCAATCAAACTTGACAATCATAATGTGCTCATATGATCTTAATTTGAGCAATGGACCCCACTATTTTCTCATTTAACATCATAATTATTACATTCACCAAATCCAGGGGCATTTTCGTAATTATCCATTTCATTGAGAAATCGAGGTGTTACATTTCGAGCTTCACCCGAAGCCTAGTTACACTCGAGGCAAGCTTGACCCGCTCAGACGATCCGAGCAGAGCTCGGAAGGACCGAACTCACTTGGACGTTCTGAGCCCTAACTTTGGATGTTGCGAGACTTACAGACCCACCTAGGCCTTTTTCAGATTTCTTCAGTTTGGAAGGACTTTGGATGATCCGAGGCCCGATCTTCAGACGATCTTAAGTCAGACCCAAGATCCGAGGTCAGTGACTAGTTTAGGTGTGGTTCGGATGATCCGAAGCCACAGTACCTAGTTCTGAGGCATGTTCCGAGGGACCCAGTTTTTGAAGTGTAAAATGTTCTTGTTGATTATTATTGTTTGCTTGTGTTGTTAGTACCCCATTGTTAATCTAAAATTTTACAAACCCTCTTCTCTTATTACTATAGTGTATATACTATTGTATTCACTTGCAGGCCGATTCTATTGGTCGGGCACTAAGTGATCTCACTTCCAGGCCGACGATATATTTGTCGGGCACTGAGTGACCATGTTAGATCTGGTCCTATCCAGAAGACACCTGAGAAGTGACCCGAGAATCTAGACCTAACTCATTAAGTCAATCTGGTCAATGTCCAGAAGACAATATGAGTTTTGGACTGAGCACCCTTTTTATTATATTATCTTATGGATTATAATAATTTAAAAAGGATAGAAACCAAGTAGGAGACTCAATTCCATGTACCTTGGATATTTTTTGGGAAAACGTGACATTTCGAAATACTACTTATATGTATGTATTTGATGCTATGTATATTGATTGTGCACTTGTCCATTTGTTTGAACAGAGACCGCGGAACCACACATATACGGTGAGGGAACTTAACTTTGCAGCTTAATGTAAACAGGTTTATTGATATGGATTTGAGCAATGAGTGGTTTCAGATTTGATGAACCCATTCATGTGCCTAGACTTGACGCACTATGGTAAGAGTGCTTATGATGTTGGTAAATGCTATGATGTTGATCATATGAAATGTGTAAGACTGCTTCCACGTGCCTTGACTATTGAACCAATATCGGCCATATGGGAGATGGTTTACGTCTACTGAACCACGGGTGTCGACAGTTACTGACTTGAGGTTATTAGTATCGGCTATGGGAAAGCTGGAGATGTACTTGCAAGGATGTATTTTGACCAGTGTAGGGACTTAATACAATGGTCTTAGCATAGTATGTAGGCGTTACGATGGATGATAGCAGTATTGGAAAAGAAATGATGAATTATGAGAATGATGATGATATTATGCTTATTTGTGATCAAGCATGAGATATTTATTGCAACTGTTGATTATTGTGCTAACCTGTTGTTTACTTAACTGCACTGTTATATTTCCTTCACTGGGCTAGTTAGCTCACCCTACTCACCTTTCAGGAGATGAATCAGAGGCGGAGAACCCTCTATTTCAAGCTTAGGGTGGATAAGCTACGATAGTGTTTTGGGATTTCCACTAAGGGGAATACCCTCATCTTTGCTTTCTGGTTCTTGGACCCATTTGTTTTTGTAAAGTACCGGGTGTGGTACTTAGTCTATATTAATGTGATGTATTAAACTACTATGTTTTTGTAGTTACTCTGATGATGTTTTTGAATGATAATTCAATATTGGATTTACGTGATCATGTTATGTGTCGTTGTTGTGCTTTTATTGGTATCAGACTTATGGTACATGTTTGAGTCCACATGTTGGGATCATGTGTGACCTCTGGGCCCAACTGTTGATCCGACCCAGTTAGAATGCTTGAGTTTAGTTTAGGTTTAAAAAAAAAAAAAATTCAGTCGCGTTCTGGGCCCACCCTTCGGGTAGGGGCGTGACAGCTTCGTATCTGAGCTTCGGCTCAAACTCTAGGACTATGATGGGTTACAACCTAGTTAGACTTGCTTTTGACTTAGTACTGCAATTGTTTTGACATTTTTCTATTTTTGTGATACAAACATGTTAGGTAATATCGAGTACACTGAGTTGTGGGACAGGGGGACCCCTAGCAACTCGATCGACCTGGTTTCTTCTGATTCCAGTGTCCCAAACTTCGTCAATGAAGTTACACCTGAAGAAGTAGAAGCTAGCTTCACCCGAGCATCATGTTGGGGCTGATCAGGAAGAGGAAGTGGGAGATGTCCCAAATCTAGAGGAGTCAGTAGGGGAGAATGGCTCGCCTGAATATACTCCTGCTACTCCACCTTTGGATGAGTATTCGGACTATATGTGCGAATTATGCAATCAGGAGGGGCACAACTGCACTTATTGCCCCGATCCAATTGATGTCATCTACCCTGTTTGCCGACTTCGTAGGCATGGGAGCGCAAGGACTAATTGTCCTTATGTTGGAGGACTAGGGATCATACCCTATTTGACCTGTGGAGTGTTCAGGGCATAAGTCAGCGACTTGTTCGGACAACTTCTATTATTTTGGTGATGAGGCAGGATCTTCTTCGGAAGATTAGGATAGGGTCTGTCGGGGTATCAGGGAGATTTTGTTGTAAGGGTTGAATATTGTTTTGTTGTTTTGAAGGGTTTTCATACCCTACTAACCCTTGTAATTGAAATGTATTTGAATGATTTCTAATGAATCTTTTGCAAACTTGTGTGTTTTGCTTTAATAAGTCTCTTAAAATGGTTAAGTGATATTTACAAGTGTAAATAACAGATGTCAGGACCCTAATGCTAAGGGAACCAACTACCGTGGGAGGAGGATTGGTCTTCCACCCCGTGACCTACCCAATGAGGCCGTTCGAGCGGCGGTTGAAGCATTTCAGCAGATAGCTGAAAACATGCGACGGCCGCCAATCCGTATACCAGAGGAGAGAGCCACTTTAGCTCTCAAAGAGTTCAAACGACTGAACCTGACGAGTTTCTCGGGGACAGAGGACCCAAGTGCTGCAAGGAACTGTCTGACTCAGATTAGCCGGATCCTTAATACCTTAGCTATTGCCGACGACTTGCGAGTGACTCTGGCTGCATACCAGTTGGAAGGAAACGCTTACAAATGGTGGGAAGCGAAGAACTTGGTTCGTAACTACGAACCAATGACGTGGGAAGAGTTCTCTGCAGCCTTTTTGGCCCGTTACTTTCCGAAGACCGTGCAGGAGGCGAGGAAGAAGGAATTCCTCAACATCCAGCAAGGTTCAAACTCCGTGGCACAGTATGCCATGCGCTTGACCGACTTGATGTAGTTCCTGCCTTGGATAACAGCGAACGAAGAGGAGAAGGTCCAGCACTTTGAGAATGGACTCCGACCGTTTCTGCAGCGGCAAGTGGCCGACCTAGTTTTCAATACTTTGGAGGAGATCATCAATCGAGCTTCAAAAGTGGAAGCGGTGGACTCCATCAACCGGAGCGCCGACAACTTTCAGAAACCTTATTCCAACAAGAAGGCCAAGCTCAACCAGAAGAGGTCTTTCTTTAAGAAGAGCCAGCCTAGTGTAGAGTAGTCGAGTCGGTCGGACTCCCGGCAATTTGTGCGCTACAGCTGCAACCAACGTGGGTATACTTCCAAGTTCTGCCTGTCAGGAGGAGAGAAGGCATGCTTTCACTGCAAGCAGACTGAGCACCTGTTTAAGGACTGCCCATATCTTGGTAAGGCTGCACCTTCGTAAGGCGCAAGAGTTTCTTTCTCTGTGGTGCAACTGTCTGTCGGTCGAGGTTCTCAGCAGACCTCTAGAGGCTCGGTGGCACCGAGGAACGGACCACCTCGGAGCGGTCAGGGGAGAGGACAGGGACGTCCTCAACGGAGAGTCTACACGATTGGGACTCAGAAGGAAGAGCCAATGGAGAATACTGTGATGGAAGGTACCCTTAATCTTTTTAGCCTTTTGGCTCGAGTGCTTTTTGATACCGCTGCTTCACATTCCTTTATTTCTAGAGCTTGTTGTGATAGATTGGGTTTGAAACCGGTAGAAGTAGTTAACCCGCTAATGGTAGTATCACCTTTGGGTAAGAAGGCTTTGGTGAACCAAGAGTGTAGATCTTGTGTTTTGAAGATTAACGGTGTAGAGTTGTCCTATGATTTTCTTGTGTTGGAAATGACGGACTTTGACACCATCCTTGGCATGGATTGGTTGTCAGTTTTTGAGGTCTTGATAGACTGCACTCAAAGGAGAATTCGTGGGGTCTCATCAACCAATGAGAGGTTTATGGATAAGTTGGTACCCTATGAGAAGATGAGAGTCACTTTCTCTGGCCTTAGGGCATATCCTGATAGTGTGGTGGCAAGCATGGGTTGGGAAGATGTAGGTGGTGTAGGGTCTGTTACTCTTCGGGTGGTGTGTGAGTTTATGGATGTGTTTCTTGACCAGTTGGCTGGGCTACCTCCACGCCGAGAGATAGAGTTTGTTATAGACCTACAGCTAGGAACATCTCCAATTTCCATGGCACCTTATCAGATGGCGCCGGCTGAACAGAGAGAGCTCGCTATGCAGGTAGATGAGCTTCTTAGACTTGGTTTTATCCGCAAAAGCAAATCGCCAAGGGGTGCACCTGCTCTCTTTGTGAAAAAGAAGGATGGATCGATAAGGATGTGTATAGATTACCGGCGGCTTAACCAGGTGACTATTAAGAAGAAGTATCCGTTGCCTAAATTAGACGACCTCTTTGATCTTTTGAGGGGATCGAGGTGATTTTCGAAAATCGATTTGAGGTTGGGTTACCATCAGTTGCGGATTCGAGAGGAGGACATTCCAAATATTGCTTTCCAGACGCAGTATGGTTTGAACGAGTTTGTCGTGATGCCTTTCAGTTTGACGAACGCGCCAGCCATGTTTATGGATTTGATGAATCGCGTGTTCCGACCGTACCTATGAGAGTTCGTGATAGTCTTCATAGACGATATCTTGATCTTTTCGTCATCCGAAGAGGAGCACCAGCGTCATCTGCGGATTGTTCTTCAGACTCTTCGAGAGCATCAGCTGCTGGCTAAGCTGAGCAAGTGTGAGTTTTGGTTGGCTCAAGTACAGCTTCTGGGACATGTGGTGTCTCCAAGAGGAATCTCTGATCCAGCGAAGGTGGAAACAGTGAAGACTTGGGAAAGTCCGAAGAACGTGTTCGAGATCACGAGCTTTCTGGGATTAGCAGGATATTACCGAAAGTTTATCCCACACTTCTCTCAGATAGAGGTGCCGATGACTCGGCTGACGAGGAAGAACGTCAAGTTCGAGTGGAGCGAAGCTTGTGAAAGAGCATTCCAGGAGTTGAAGGAGAAGTTGACTATGTCTCCAGTTTTGGTGATACTCGAGCAAGGACAAGGTTACGATGTGTATTGCGACGCGTCCAAGTTTGGTTTAGGTTGTGTGCTGATGCAAGAGGGGAAGGTAGTAGCTTATGGTTTCAGGCAATTGAAAGGACATGAGCAGAACTACTCGACTCATGATTTGGAATTGGCAGCCGTTGTATTCTCATTAAAGTTGTGGAGACATTACTTATATGGTGAGAAGTTCAATGTGTTCTCTGATCACCATAGTCTCAAGGATATCTTCACTCAAAAAGACTTGAATATGAGGCAGCGAAGATGGATGGAGTACCTGGGAGATTACGACTTTAGTCTCTCTTATCACCAGGGGAAGACAACGTAGCGGCCGATGCCCTGAGCAGAAAGACTCACAGCAATGTAGCGAGGATGGCATCATTGCAGTGGAAGATGTTGGAAGTTCTGTCTGAGTACGATCTGGAGCTGATCGAAGGAAGCGGGTCAGCAAGAATCCATAGTTTGGTTCTGCAGCCCGAGGTAGTTAGATTGGTAATTAAAGCGGACGGAAGTCTTACTTTCAAAGATTGGAAGATCAAAGCGGACGGAAGTCTTACTTTCAAAGATAGACTTTTTGTACCGAAGTCGGACGAGTACAGGAGAAAGGTGCTTGATCACTTTCATCGTTCTCGCTTTAGAGTGCATCCTAGTGGTACGAAGATGTATCATGACTTGCGGCAACTTTTTTTGTGGAAGGGCATGAAACGAAAGGTAGCAGATTTTGTGTCGAAGTGCTTAACTTGTCAACAAGTGAAAGTGGAACATCAACAACCTGGTGGAAAGATGCAACCTTTAGAAGTGGCTAAGTGGAAGTGGGAGCATATCACGATGGATTTTGTAACTGGATTCCCGAATTCTCCCAAGAAGAACGACGCTATTTGGGTAATAGTCGATCGATTGACGAAGTCAGCTCATTTTCTGCCGATCAAGAAAACAGATTCTTTGGCTACTCTAAGTAGATTGTATTTGAAGGAGTTAGTCAGATTGGATGGAGGGCTTGTATCCATTGTATCAAATAGAGATCCGAGGTTTGTATCAAGGTTTTAGCAAGGATTGCAAGAGGAGTTGGGGACTAAGCTGTGCTTCAGCATTGCTTTTCATCCTCAGACAGATGGTTAATCAGAGAGAACCATTCAAACCTTAGAGGATATGCTAAGAGCCTATGTTATGGACATGTAGGGAAATTGGGAAGATCACTTGCCTTTGATCGAGTTTATCCTACAACAACAGTTATCACTCCAGTGTAAAGATGACACCATACGAGGCTTTGTATGGCAGGCCTTGCAGATCACCTCTTTGTTGGACAGAGGTAGGAGACAAAGCGCTGCTAGGACCTGATCTAGTAGCGTGAGACATCAGAACAAGTTGAAGTGATCAGACAGCGTCTCAAGACAGCCCAGAGTAGACAAAAGAGTTATGCTGACAAAAGGCGACGACCTTTGGAGTTTACAGTTGGCGACCGAGGTTTCTTACGGTGGCACCACGTCATGGAGTGCAACGGTTCGATATGTTGGACCCTTTGAGATCTTGAAGAGGACAGGTGAAGTGGCCTATCAGTTGGATCTTCCTCAAGCTTTGGAGAGAGTGCATAGTACATTCCACGTATCTATGTTAAGGAAGTACGAGCCTGACCTGTCGCATGTGATAAGCTTTGAAGATATCGAAGTCTCAGAGGACATAACTTTTGAAGAAGTGCCAGTCAAGATTCAAGGACACCGGACTCAAGAGCTCAGGAGGAAGTCTATTCCTCTAGTGCGAGTGCTGTGGCAACATCACGACGTGTAACATGAGACGTGGGAAACTGAATCGACGATGCAGAAATGTACCCTGGTTTGTTCGCAGGCCAAAAAGGTATAAGTTTGTTTTAAATTTCGAGACGAAATTTCTTTTAGGGGATAGGATGTAATACCCTGACCCAGATTAGGCGTAGTTTAGCTTAATAATCTTGTTTAACCGGTTAATCTCGAAGATTACGGTTAGGGCTTTGAGGAAAGCCCATGTGTGGCCCAATCCGAGCTCGTGAGCTCAGTGATCCAGTTCGTCTAGCTGGAGGGGCATTTTGGTAATTTACTGCTTCTAGTTATTATTTTATAAATTATGTTATTCTATGATTTTATTGGATGATGATATTCTCCTTAGTAAAGGATTTCTATTTCTAATTTTAAAATAATTTTATTTTTAGAAAATGGTATTTAAAACCCCCCGTCAAAACCCCGAAAAGGAGTAATAATTATTTTAAATGATTTTCGAAATGAGATAAATTTCGAAACTAGTATTTTATGATAGACCATTTTAAGTATGGACTAGTTATTCTTCAAACCCCGAAAATGAGGTCTTTAAATTATTTTATTTAACATTTGTTTAATTAAGTAAATAGTGTTAAATTATGGTTTTTATGTAAATCAATGATTTTTAGTGAGTTGTTGTAACACCTCGGATTTTTCAATTTATTATTTTTATGAAATTTATCCATTTTCAATTGTGAATTTAGATTGGATCTTATTTGGATAAGGAATTGGGCCATGACCCAATTAAGACCCAATTAATGGTAGGATTGGTTTCCATAAATCAAATAGGGCTGAATTAATTTAGTGATACATTTAAATTAAAAGGATTATGCATGGCCGAATTTGAGATAATAATATCCATCTTATGCGCATGGGATATTCTAAAAGGGAAGGTATATTGTCTTAAATTAAATTAAAAAACTTCTTGGATTATGATTAAGGTTATGCTCATAGTACTTTCTAAACAAGAATTAAAGGAAGGTCTTAATAAGGCAAGGGCGGTCAGCAATGGCTAAATGGCAAGGAGGTCACAAGGCCAAAGGAGGGGGCAAGGTTATATTAAGAACATTCTAATATTGGATTAAATGGAAGCTTAAAAAGAGAGACAAAGAGGGGGGGTGCACGGTTTTACAATCCCATTGCCTAGTTTTATTCCTCTCTCTCCCTCTCTCAAGTCTTCTCTCACACGGCAAGAGCAAGAGAAGAAGAAGGCAGCAACAAGAAGAGGTGTTCTTGGCCAGCAAAGGGAAGGAAAAATATTGGAGAAGAAAGGAGAAAGATTGGAAGAACAAGGAAATCAATCGGAAAAGGTTAGTATCTTAATGCAATAGTTTTAATTTGAAACAAAAAGAACAATAGGGTTCGGCCATGGTGTTTGGCCGAACCCCATGGAGGAAAGTTGGAGATGATGTAATGGTTTAAATGGAGAGAAAGAACCATAAGGTTCGACCATAGTACATGGCCAAACCCCATGGAAAGATTGGGTTTATTTTGTTGGGTTTTGTATATTGAAAAACCATGGAAGGAAATTAGAGGGAAATTGGTTGCATGTTATCAGATTTTAAGCCATAGAAACCTTTGATGGTTGTTGGCTTTAGATTCAAGAAATCAATGAAAGAACATGGAATATGGGTCGGCCATGGCATGGCCGAACCATGACTGTTTTATGGCTAATTAATTGGATCAATATTGATGAAAAGAATGGGGTGAGGTTAAGCCATGGTGTATGGCCGAACCCCACCAAATATTTTAATGGAGTTGGGTATGTTATTGAATGTTTTAATGGAATTAAATCAATGGTCCAAGATTGTGAACCATAAGGTTCGGCCATGGTGCATGGCCGAACCCCATGGAGGTGATTTACCAATTTGGAAAGTAGATGTAAAAAAGATGGACTTAGATCTACAAGGGTGAGGTTCGGCCATAGTGCATGGCCGAACCCCACTAGAGTTATTTTTGGAAACCTTATTATGTATGGAAGGTATTTGCTAAATTGGAAAGCTTCCAATAATGGAAGGTATGTGCTAAATTGGAAAGCATCCCATTATGGAAAGTATTGCTAAAATTAGAAAGTATCCAAGTATGGAAAATGGTTGCTAAATTTGGAAAACAATCTAAATATGAAAGGAAGGTTGGTTAATTACGGAAACAATCTATTTTTGGAAGGTGTTTCCAAATATGGAAAGGGTTGTTAAATTAGTAAGTTTAATTATGGAACTTGGATTAAATAAATGGATTGGATGCCAAGAGTGAGGTTCCGCCATGGTGTATGGCCGAACCCCACTAGGGTTTAATTTTGGGAAACCTTTTTAATTATGGAATTGGTTTAGTATTTCTTTTAGTGTAAATAAATATATGGTTATTAATTTGGAAAGGTGGAGTTAATTTGGAAACTATACACCATAGGGTTCGGCCAAGGTGTATGGCCGAACCCCATGGTCTAAATTAAGGGATTAATGGCATCTATAATTCATGGTTAAGGGCTGATTTATGAATCAGATTATGAACCTATGTTATGAGTTATGTTTTGTGTAGTTTTAAAATAAAAGAAAAGGATACAATGTAGGTTATGGATTGATGGTGAAAGGAATGGTAAAAATGTAATTCACACCAAAATAGAGAACCATGGGTTCGGCCATGATGTATGGCCGAACCCCATGAGGTATATTTATGAACTTAATTTGGTTAAAGATTCTTAAAGGGTCTAGTTATTGTGGATTTAAAGGAATGAGGAAACCAATGGCATTTTTTGTAAATATGAGAGAATATTGGACATTGGGTTCGGCCATGGTGTATGGCCGAACTCCATGAATTATTTTATGGGATTATGTGCTTTGGAAGTATGAATGATTATTTGGGATCTAAGCAAGAAAGAAGTCTATGGTTAGGCTCAATGGCATTATCATAATTATGGACAAAAATGGTAGACCATAGGTTTTGGCCATGGTGTATGGCCGAACCCCATGGGGTTTTGTTTATAGACATAGAACCTTTTAATTAGTTGAGACTTGCTGTTGATTTATCATTATATTATAAGGTGAGGGGATCTCGCAAGCAGTGCGCGATCGGTGATCGAATCTTGGACGGGAACGCAAGGACTGGTGAACGGTCTTGGGCAGGATTCCACCTCTTTGAAACCATGGCTTATGTACTTTGTGTTTATCTTATTTTTTATGAAAGTTATGTTTCAAAGGATATGCTTTACATGGATTTTAAATGCTATGCTCGTTGTGTAAATAGCATGTATTGATTATATTTCAAAGATTGATTTTATATGCTTTGTTTATATGAGGAAAGAGCATGTGTTTTAAAGTATGATTTTTAAATGCTATGTTTATGTTATAAAATAGCATGTGTTTCATTGGCATCTCATGCATGGCATGGGGTGGAGGATTTATAACCGGAGGGGTCACACTCCGTCGGGGCGTCCGAAGAACCTATGTGCAATACCTTGATGTGATTTCCATCAAGAAGATTCCGGAGGGTCCACACTCCGCCGGGGCGTCCGGAAGACCTATGTGGTAGGTACTTTATGTACATGTGATGGGTGGGACTCATTGCATATCTGTCATCATTGCATGGCATGGATTTTACCTGGTTTTATATATTATGTTATAATATATGTTTTGTATTAACCATGTGTTAGCCGTAACTGGAATACCTACTGGGCGCGTTGTTCTAAAGCCCTACTTCTACCCTAGTTGATGACACAGGTAATTAGGGGAACGATGAGCAGTAAGACGGACCAGGCATAAGGAACTTGGAAAATCTAGTTTATATGTTTTGAATAAGATTACTCATGAACTTGTATTTGAGTACGTCGATTACGGAATGTAATAACTTAGATGGTTGGATGATTTATTTGATAATTATGTCGTTTTAATTATGGACAAGGACTTGACGTACTTTGCTATCTGAATGCAATAGAACTTTGTTCTATTATGATTCCGCATTTTGATGTTATGATTCCGCAGGTTATGATTTTTATTCCGCATCTTGATATTGCTATGAGTGAACCATTTTATTGGACTGAGTCCATACACACATAGGGTTGGCCAGTTAAGGGTCGGACTTTGGAAGTTCGGACTTAGCTCGCGTCGTAACGTGCCGCACTCTATCACTCCACTCTGTTATAAAAAAAAAATAGACACTGAATTTACGAGAAAAAACCGAGTGAAAAAGGGCGGGGCGTTACAGTTGTAAATCTCAAAATTTTTATGGTAGCTAAATTTTTTAAAACCCAACTTATCTGTAAGGTTGGATTAAATTTTTGAGCTTTTTAAAATATTTTTTTAATTTAAAAATCCAGTTTTTAACAAAAAGGGGACTTATTTGTAAAATGGAAATTTTGGAGGGACTAAATTACAAGCAACGCCCGAACAGTGGTTACACTGTAGCGGACGTCGGCAGCAACTGCATGCAATTGCATGCAATGGCTTGATGGCCATTTCTTCCAGCCAGAAATCTATAAAATGGCCCTCAGATCAGCTGTTCTCCCTCCCAGCAAATCTTCATCTCTTCTCCCTCTCTCAGCCTCTGCCGTCTGAGTAACCCAGTCAACCCTCTCAGCCTCTCTGTTTTCTCAGTTTAGCATCACCCGTAGCATTAAAGGAATGATTTTCAAAATCTAGATTTTCATCCCAGGAACTCCAGTGAAGGTAATCACCGTGTTCCTCTTTCAATTCTAGTCAGTTTAGAATCAAGGAAAACCAATTTTGGCCCTGTTTTGAGGGAGAAAAACCATTTCAAAGTTTAAGGAAAAACCCAGTTTTTAATGTACCAGTGAGATTTCAGTGTTAAAATCAGTTGGCCCAGTGAGCTTCAAAGCTCCAAACCATTCCCTATAGAAAGAGGACTCCCAGAGGAGTCCATCGGACTGGCTAGATGTGGAAACCGAATCCGGGAAATCCACTGTTTTTGGATTCATATATCACTGTGTGTCTGCCGTCACTGTCTGCTGTTGCAGACAGTGGAGGAAGACTACTCTTGGACGATCCGAGAGTGAGCTTCGGACGGTCCGAGCCCTTCGGATGGTCCGAGAGTAACCCTCGGACGTTTCGAGCTTCACCCGAAGCTCAGTTACGCCCGAGGCTAGCCTAACCCAGTCGGACGATCCGAGCAGAGCTCGGAAGGACCGAACCCACTCGACGTTTCGAGCCCTAATTTCAGATGTTCCTAGACTTACAGACCCACCGAGATCTTTTTTAGATTTCTTCAGTTCGGAAGGACTTCGGATGATCCGAGGCCCGATCTTCGAACGATCCGAAGTCAGACCCAAGATCCGAGGTCAGTGACTAGTTTAGGTGTGGTTCGGATGATCCGAAGTCACAGTACCTGGTTCCGAGGGACTCAGTTTTTGAAGTGTAAAATGTTCTTGTTGATTATTATTGATTGCTTGTGTTGTCAGTGTCCCATTGTTAATCTAAAATTGTACTAACCCTCTTCTCTTATTACTATAGTGTATATACTATTGTATTCACTTCCAGGCCGACTCTATTGGTCGAGCACTAAGTGACCTCATTTCTAGGCCGACGCTATATTTGTCGGGCACTGAGTGACCTAGAGGCCTTACTCAACATGTCAGATCTGGTCCTCTCCAGAAGACAACCGAGAAGTGACCCTAGAATCTAGACCTAACTCAATAAGTCAATCTGGCCAATACCCAGAAGACAACATGAGTTTTGAACTAAGCACCCTTTTTATTACATTATCTTGTTGATTATGATAATTTAAAAAGGATAGAAACCAAATAGGAGACTCAATTCCATGTACCTTGGATATTTTTGGGAAAACGTGACATTTCGAAATACTACTTATGTGTATGTATTTGATGCTATGTATATTGATTGTGCACTTGTCTGTTTGTTTGAACAGAGACGGCAAAACCACACATATACGGTGATGGAACTTAACTTTACAGCTTGATGTAAACAGGTTTATTGATATGGATTTGAGCAATGAGTGGTTTCAGATTTGATGAACCCATTCATGTGCCTAGACTTGACGCACTATGGTAAGAGTGCTTATGATGCTGGTAAATGATATGATGTTGATCATATGAAATGTGTAAAACTGCTTCCACGTGCCTTGACCATTGAACCAATATCGGCCATAAGGGAGATGGTTTATGTCTATTGGACCACGGTGTCGACAGTTGCTGACTTGAGGGTGTCAGTATCGGCTATGGGAAAGCCAGAGATGTACTTGCAAGGATATATTTTGACCGTGTCGGGACTTAATACAATGGTCTCAGCGTAGTATGTAGGCGTTATGATGGATGATAGCAGTATTGGAAAAGAAATGATGAATTATGAGAATGATGATGATATTATGCTTATTTGTGATCAAGCATGAGATATTTATTACAACTGTTGATTATTGTGCTAACCTGTTGTTTACTTAACTGCACTGTTATATTTCCTTTACTGAGCTAGTTAGCTCACTCCACTTACCTTTCAGGAGATGAACCCGAGGAAGAGAACTCTCTATTTCAAGCTTAGGGTGGATAAGCTGCGGCGGTGTTTTGGGATTCCCACTGAGGAGAATACCCTCATCTTTGCTTTCTGGTTCTTGGAACCATTTGTTTTGTAAAGTACCGGGTGTGGTACTTTGTTTATATTAACGTGATGTATTAAACTACTATGCTTTGTAGTTACTCTGATGATGTTTTTGAACGATAATTCAGTATTGGATTTATGTGATCATGTTATGTGTCGTTGTTGTGCTTTTGTTGGTATTAGACTTATGGTACATGTTTGAGTCCACATGTTGGGATCATGTGTGACCTCTCTGGGCCCAACTGTTGATCTGGCCCAGTTAGAATGCTTGAGTTAGTTTAGTTTCAAAAAAAGAAAAAATCATTCGCGTTCTGGGCCCACCCTTCGGGTCGGGGTGTGACACAACTGATCCATTAAACTCAACTCACCTTTTTAATTCAATTTAACTCAACTCACTTCGCTCATCACGTTAAAATCAACTCACTCACTTGATTGCATTCCATTTAATTCAGCCCCAACCTAATTAGGCTTGAGCTCACTTGGTGGTCAACCAAGTCAACCACGACCCAATGGGTCCCATTTGGGCCTTTTGACCCAAATAACCACCTTGACCAAATTAAATGCACCTTACCCATTTACTTTAAATTGAACCTTATACCATAACCGTTGGATCTTAATTGGGCCATTGACCCAACACCTTACGCATCTAAGGTTCATATCTAATAATTCACAAATTAAGTGGGTAATTTTCATATATATATTAATCACTTGAAAATCCAGGGGTGTTACAATACAACCCTCTTTTTAAAATTTTCATTCCCGAAAATCGAAGCGAAGTAGGGTTTCAAACATTTACATAAATAGCTCAAGATGAGCTGTTCTCATTTCCGACTCCAGTTCCCATGTGGCTTCCTCATTACCGTGTCGATCCCATACAGCCTTAACAAACTGGATCGCTCGGTTCCGTAATACCCTTTGTTCTGTGTCCACCACTCAGACAGGCTTTTCGACGTATGTCACGTCGCTTTGGACATCTATATCTTGTATGTTCAGTATATGAGAGGGATCAGGATTGTACTTCCTCAACATCAATATATGGAATACATGTTGTAAAGATGCCAATTGTGAAGGGAGCTGTCAATTGATATGCCACATCCCCCATTCTTCTTATGATTGAAAACGGTCCTACATATCTTGGCGATAGTTTCCCTTTCTTTCCAAATCTCATGTGTCCCTTTCGTGGCGATACTTTCAAGAACACCATGTCCCCCACTTCAAATTCAAGGAACCTCCTCCTCTTGTCAGCATAGCTTTTCTGACTATTCTGTCCAGTCAATAAATGCTGCCAGTATTAACTGTATCTGCACTGTGGTCTCTGTAACCAACTCGGGTCCAATCAGTACAGGCTCACCGGCCTCTGTCCAGTACACGGGTGATCTACATGGCCTACCATATAAAGCCTCAGATGGAGCCATCTGGAGGCTTGCCTGGTAACTGTTGTTGTATGATAATTGTACCAACGGCAAGTGGTCCTCCCATCCACCCTTGAAATCTAGCATACATGCTCTCAGCATATCCTCCAATGTTTATATTGTCCTCTCAGACTGCCCATCAGTCTGTGGATGGAATGCTGTACTAGTAAGTAGATCTGTCCCCATGGCCGACTCCATACTCTGCCATACTCTGCCGGTGAAACAGCCATCTCTATCGGACACAATAGTCCTAGGAATACCATGTAATCTGATGATATCCTTGATATACCGACGACCCAAAGTCTCGGATGAGTCTGTCATCGTAATGGGAATAAAATGTGCAGACTTGGTCAGTCGGTCTACCACGACCCATATCGCATCATTGCCCTTTGAACACCTTGGCAACCTCATCACAAAATCCATGGAGATGTGTTCCCATTTCCATTCTGTCACTAGTAAGGGCTTTAGTAACCCTGGTGGCTTTTGATGTTCCGTCTTAACGTGCTGACAAGTTAAGTAATGAGTCACAAACTCTGCCACATCTCTTTTGAGTCCGTGCCACCAGTAATATCTTTTTAGGTCGTGATACATCTTGGTGCTACCTGGATGAATGGAGAGCTTGGTTTGGTGTGCCTCAATCATCATCTCTCTTCTGCAGCTTTTAGGCACATATATCCTACCCGGAATACAAGACCATGTCCTGGTCATAACTCCCATTCTGGTATGACTTCACCAGTAGACATCTTGGCCCATAACTCCTCCACTTCCGGGTCTATCCGCTGTTCCTGTTCAATCTTGGTAACCATGTTGGACCGTATGATCAAATTGTACATACTCCCACGGTAATTGATATATAAATTGAACACTCGTATGGTATTCAGCATCTCTCATTCTGTCCTGATCAAACATGCCACTGATGCATGTGATATGTGGACTGAGAGCATCTGCCACCTTGTTCGCCTTGCCTAGGGTGATAATGAAGCGCGAACTCATAATCCTGCAGATATTCCATCCATCTGCGTTGCCTCAGATTGAGTTCTTTCTGATCAAACAAGTACTTCAAGATCTTATGATCGGAAAACACTTCAAATTTCTCGCCATATAGATAGTGTCTCCAGCTTTTGAGAGCGAAGACTACTGCAGCTAGTTCAAGATCATGCGTGGGATAGAGGCGTTCATGAATTTTTAACTGTCTTGATCCATAAGCCACCACACGATGAGTTTGACTGAGGACACACCCGAGTCCTTCTCTTGAAGCATCGCATTGTACTTCATAACCCTTGCCTCTTTCCGGCAAAATTAAGATAGGTGCAATAGTAAGTCTCTTCTTCAGCTCTTCAAATCTCCGGTTGCACATGTCTGGCCACTCAAATTTGACTCCTTTCTGAGTGAGTCGGGTCAGTGGAGATGCAATCTTGGAGAAGTCCATAATAAACTTCCTGTAATAACCAGCCAATCCCAAGAAAGCTGCGGATCTCGGTTACATTCTTTGATGCTTTCCATTCACTCACTGCCGTCACCATAGTCCGGGTCCACGACTATACCTTCTGCTGATATAACATGTCCCAAGAAGTTAACCTTAGGTAGCCAGAATTTCGCACTTGCTGGCTTTGGCATATAATTTGTTTTTCCTCAAAGTGCCCAGAACTATCCTCAGGTGTTTTAGCATGTTCTTCCTGAGTTTTGAAATAGGTCAGAATGTCATCAATAAATACAATGACAAACTGGTCCAAGTGAGGACGGAAGATCCTATTCATCAGATCCATGAACACAGCCGGTGCATTGGTGAGTCCAAACGGCATGACTACAAACTCATATAGTCCATACCGAGCTCTGAAGGTTGTCTTCTCTATGTCTTTCTCCCTAACCCGGATTTGGTGGTATCCAGACATCAGATTTATCTTTGAAAAATGGATGGAACCCCTCAGTTGGTCAAATAGATCATCGATCCTGGGTAGAGGGTACTTGTTCCGGACCGTCAGCTGATTCAATTTTCGATAATCTACGCACACACAGAGTGAACCATCCTTCTTCTTTACAAATAAAACCGGGGCTTCCCAAGCCGATGTACTGTTCCGGATGCAACCCAGTCTGAGCAATTCATCAATCTTCTTCTTTAGCTCCGACATCTCTCCTGGTGCCATCCGGTAATGTGGTAATGACACTGGTGAAGTGCCAGGGTACAGCTTGATCTCAAAGTTAATCTCCCTCATTGGAGGCAAGCTAGGGAGTTCTTTTGGAAATACATCCGTATAGTCCTTTACTATTATCGGAAGTTCAGCCACCAGTGCTTTGTTGTTTCTGATACTGTTCAATACCAATGATTCAATCCTTCATACAGTCTGCTTTGTTTACCCTCGGGTGACCAAAATGTCACCCTGCGGCGATAGCAATCAATGTTGGCCTGAACCTAGCCAACCAGTCCATGCCAAAGATAATATCATACTCTGTCATATTGATTACCAAATAATTGAACTCAAATCTTAGTCCAGCGAGTTCAATATTCACTGCTGTGCATATGAGCCCCAATGATGTGTCTCCGACGGGGGATACAATGGTGAGTGATGTGGACAGTTTTTGTACTAATGTTCCAGTAGCAGTTATAAATGCAGTAGATATGAAAGAGTGTGATGCTCCGGAATCAAGTAAAGCAAAGGCGTAGGAACTACTGACTACAGCCATACCTTGAATCACAAAGTGATCCACTGCTGCTAGAGGAGCTAAGGTAAACAACCGTCCAGATCCTGTAGGCACCTCGTCCCGCCTGGTTAAATGTCCTGCCTCCTCGTGAATTAGCTGGTCTAGCTGGTGGGCGAAATATACCTCTGGAATATGAGGGTTTGCTGAGCTGTGGGCATTCCCTCTTGAAGTGACCCAGCTGATCACAATGAAAACAGTTATTCACCCCTTTGGGAGCCTGAGTGACTGTTGCAGATGGAGAGGGATGATTGGGACGGAAGCCCCCTGTTGGCCCAGTGGATGGTGAGGGTCTGCTAAAGTTCGGTCAAAACTTCTTGTTGGGATGAAATGAACCCCTCCCACTTTGAGCTCGGCGGTTGTCAAAACGCGCGAACTTAGCCATCTCTTGCTCTGCTAAAGTGGCCCTGCTGACCACCTCTGCCAATGTAGCTGCCTTGAATATGGTTACCTTGGCCCTAATGCTTGGCCGAAGGCCCCACTCAAACTTGCATGCCCTTCGATGCTTTGTATCCACCATATAGAATGCATAACAAGACAAACTGAGAAATTCTTGGTGGTACTCTGCCACCATCATGGTACCTTGTACCAAAGATAGAAAAGCTTGTGTGTGGCGCTCCTTCTCCTCCTTAGGGAAATAATGATCTAAGAAGGTAGCCGAGAACTGCTCCCAAGTCATTGTAGTCCTTCCCTTTCCAGCAGAAGTGCTCGCTGTTTCTCAATTACCTCCCACCATTTACCGGCATCATCTATCAGTTGTGATGTGGCCAGTTTTCCGCTCCGCAACCCCTTCTTTCCCTTTGAAGTAAGGAGGACGCTGTTGCTGGAAATCCCGGACCATGCTCCTGTCATTGGCGTCACTGGTGTTTCCATTTCCATTCAGATGTTGTTGAAGAACAGAAGTAACTACTGCTTGAACCAAGCTTTGTAGTTCAAGAGGCACCACTGGTATATTCACGCTGCTTTGTTCCTCCTCCTCATGGTGGGATGGTTGTTCATCATGTTGTGATGGTTATTCTTCCTCTTCATGTCGAGAGTGTCGTTCCTCTTCTTCATGTTGAGAATTTTTCTACCTCCTTTTCATGTTGAGAGGTTTGTACCTCTTTTTCCTTCCCTTTCTGGTTTTGTCAGGTCTTTCTCTTTGGAGCCATTTTTCCTAAGTCATTGAAAACATCATTGACTTAGTTTCCTCGTACAGTTTGTATTTTCATAATTCTAGGGAAATTTCCAAATAAACACTCTTGGTTTTTCTTTGTTTTTGGGGAAATTTCCTAAGTATCTATTGCTTGTTTCTCAATTTGGGGATATCCGAGGAAATATATCCTATTTTGCTATGTTTGGTATATCCAATTATTTTGACTGTACTTCCTTTGCTATTATTCGTTGTTGGTAAATTGAATGTTCAGTCTGAGTCTAACGAAGTATATTAATCCGGCCCCCGTGCAGCAAACTCCGAAGAGTCGGTCAGTTGAGATTCTTATCTGTCAGTGAGACATGAAACCATCTTAATGTTACTTCGAAAGATTCAATCTTCCCATTTTGCTCTGATACCAACTGTAACGCCCCATCCTTTTTCACTAGCTTTCTGAAAATCAGAGTCTATTTTTTTTTTTTAAAGTGATAGAGAGCAGGACGTCACGACACGAGCTAAGTCCGAACTTCTAAAGTCCGACCCTTAACTGGCCAACCCTATGTGTGCATGGACTAAGTCCATGAAAACGGTTCACACATAAAAAATATATATAAGCGGATTAAATCATAAACTGCAGATTATAATATAACCTATGTCTAGTCCATTTTAGATAGCAAAGTACTCCAAGTCTTATCCATAATTAACATAACATAATTATTCAGCTAAACATCCAACCATAGCAAATTATCTAAATTATTACATGTCCGAAGTCCATAAGTAACTTAATCAAAATAAACTTAAACACAATCAAATTTCTATGCTTGGCTCCGGTCACGTTCCTCGTTCTCTTCGTTTCTTGTATCATCCACTAGGGTAGAAGTAGGGCGTTAGAACAACACGCCCAGTAGGTATTCCATTTAGGGTCTACACATGGTTAGTACAAAACATATATAATAGCATAATGTCAAAACCACATAAAACAATGCCATGTCATGATGTCATATGCAATGAGTCCCACCCATCACAAATACATATAACCTCTTGATGGGATCTCATCATCAAGGTACCCCCCACATAGGTCTTTCGGACGCCCCGACGGAGTGTGGCCCCTCCTGTTTCTTCTTAATGGACTTGCCCATCAAGGTATCCCACATAGGTTTTTCGAACACCCTGACGGAGTGTGGCCCCTGCAGTTACATATCCGTCACCCCATGCCATGCATGAGATGCTAATGAAACACATGCTATTTTATTTTATAAACATAGCATGAGAACTCACATTTGGAACATATCTTTTACAACATAAAATTCATCAAAATAGGATTAAAACCATCATACATAAACCTTGATTTCAAAAAGGTAGAATCCTACCAAAGGACCCCTAAGGTGTCCTTGCTTCTTAAACCGGCAATCCGCTCACGATCGAGCACCATTTGTGAGGTCCCGTTACATTATTACACAACAATCAATCAAACCATGTCAATTTGATTTCTATTTATGTCTAAGTCCATAAACCCAAATTTGTGGGTTTCGGCCATATACTATGGCCGAACCTCACCTCTTTGGTTTTAGTTCCCTTTTTGTTCATTTAACTTAAGTCCAAGATCATATTACTTCCCATTCATTTAATCTAACATACTAAACCCTAAGTCCATCAAACTTTCCCCATGGGGTTCGGCCATACACCATGGCCGAACCCATGGTCCATTAATTTTACCTATTTACAATATTGCCATGGTTTCCATCACCTTATGTTTAGGTCCAAAACTGATCCATAACATGGATTCATGATTGATTCACAAATCATAAAATAAAGCTCTAATAATTCCCTTCATCCCTTGGTTTTGTAAACCATTCATTTAAATTATACAAAGACCCACAAATGACCCATTAACAAATTCATGGGGTTCGACCATACACCATGGCCGAACCCTTGATGTTTCATTTCTAACTTCTCCTTTAAATGGTTCACCATTTTAGGTCCATAAACATAAGTCTATACTTGCATTCTCCAATTAATCCTCCATTCATTTAAAATATACATGGACATAATATCCATAAAATTGCTTCATCATTTACTACCCCAAGTCCAAGAGTGATCCATACATAATTCATTCACCATTTACATCCTTCATGCCAACTTAGATTCAAAAACACTATCTGTAATGGCCCTGGAATTTGTAAATCAATATATATGTGGTTATTTATTTATTTTAATGGCAGAAATTGGAAATTTTATGGAATAAATGGTGAATGGATCAAAATATGGACAAAGGCCCAAGTATGGCCTAATGGACCATGGATTGGATTTAAAGTCTTTTAGAGGGTCAATAATGGTCAAGTGGGCCAAGGATGGTCAAATTGGGCCCAATACCCATTTGGGACCCAATGGGCCAAGAGGATTTAAGCTCTAAGGTAAATGGATAAGAGGGAATGTAATTGGGCCATGGGCCCAAGGGAGATCAAATTAGTTGGAAGGGATTGAATAAATTAATGTGAAAAATCACCTAAGTTAATTTTAATTAGATCAAGGTGACATGGCCAATTGGGACCCACCTCCACCTCACCAAGTGAGGTGGTGTGTGGACCAAGAATTGGTGGGGCCAGCCACCATGGTTGACTTGGTCAACCATGGGTGGATTTCATGGAGGGAATTTAATGGAATTAAATTAAGTGGGAATTAATTAACTTAACCTAATGATCAAATTAATTAAATTAATTAAGCTAATCTAATCATGGTCAAATGGTCAAAACCACCCAAACAAACACAAACCACTCTTAAGAAACACAAAACAATACCATTGGCTTAAGGGGTGGTTTTATCCCAATCACCACCATTAAACACATAAATCCATGTATGGTAGGTGGGGGACCTAATGATTGAGGGTAGAAACCAAAGATGAGATAGTTTTCATCTCATCTTCCAATCCCACTCCCATTTCACACGTTCTCCCTCCCTTGCACTCTCAAAACCGTCCCCTACATCCAACAAGAGAAAGAAGAAGAAAAACTAAGGAGGAAAGGAGAAGAAGACTTAGAGAAGAGAAGTACAAGCAAAAGCCACCACCCAAGACCAAGGAGGCTAGGTGTTTTTCCCCATTCTCTCCTCTCTACCCTCTCTCAAATCTAACCCTACCTTAGCAAAACCCAAACCTTGGATACTCCATCTTGATCAAGCACCTTAACCCAAAGATCAAGGAGAAGAAGAGAAGAGAAGGCCATGGAACCCGAGAGGAGAAGGAAAAGTCGGAGGAGCCGTCGAATTGTAAGTATTTTCTAAACAAAAATTTACAATTTTTTTTAGGGTTAAGAAGAGACCATGGAATCCATTTTTTCTTGGATGTAATAGTGGCCAAAATATCATGCACCTTGGATCTCAAATCCATCCAATGGAAGGATGGAAAATGGACAAAACCCTAATGAGTAAATTAGGGTCAAAAAAAATTAAATGGATTAAGGACATTATGTAAGCATGGTAGATGATTGAGTAATTTATTAGGGTTTATAAGAGTGGAAGCCATGGAGAATGATTTAGGGTTTTAAGTTGTTAATGATTAAATGTAGTAATTTTCAAGGGATCTTAAATGTGGAAATTGATGGAGAAGGGTGATGGTTTTTAAATGGACTTTAAACATTAGAAATAATGTTTTAAAAATAAAACCATGGAGAGATTTTATGGAGGGAATGTTTTTGAACCCTATGGTGATGTATTAGAATTTTAAATGAGATTAAAGAATGGAGGCTATGATAAGTGGTTAATGATTTTAGGGTTTTAAATGAATGAAATGTAGTGATTTTTGAAAGGATTTTAAATAAGGAAAAAAAAATCATGGAGATGATGAGTAATGTTAAGAAGTTTTATGAAGCTTTAAATGTAATTAAGGTTGACCAAAGGTGATGATCAAATGTAGTTTATGATGATCAAAAAAAAAAAATTGATGATAAGTTGAATGTGTGATTCAAACCCCTTATGGGAGGACTTATTATGGAGCCTAAATGTGGTATAAGACCCAAGGAAAAAAATAAGGATAAGACATCATGGGTTCGGCCATGGTGTATGGCCGAACCCATGACTCATTTGTGAGTCATTTTTGGGCTAAAGATTAAGGTCTAAGTATGGGAGTAGATGATTGGAAAATTTGATTTAAATTAAATGGCTGATTTTTTTTCGGGATGTTATGTCATGGTTAATGAATCATTAATGGGCCTAAGTATATGGATTAATTGTGGACAAAAATGTACATGGATGGAGGAAATATTAAACCATGGAAGTGTAGTGGCAAAACTGAAATTATTGGCCAAAATGAAGAACCATGGGTTCGGCCATGGTACATGGCCGAACCCCATGTAGGTTGGACATGGACTTGGGTGCATTAAGATGACCTTATGAGTGATTAAGTGAAGCCTAGGGTTGCTACATTTTAGGCTCACAAAATTAGAATGTTTAATGGGCTAAAATTTGAAATTATGCATGTATTTAAATCAATGGAAATGAGGCTAAGTTAAGGGCTGATTTTTGATAATCTTGTAACATGGTTAATGCTCATTAATGGATCTAAGTGAATAGATCAATTATGGACTTAATTATGCATGGATTAAATGAGTGATTAATCATGGAAAGGAAGAGTGGCAAAATGGTAAATATTGGCCAAATTCAAGAACCCCATGGGGGATGAACTTAGACTTAGACATTTTTAAAGATGACCTTATGTATGGTTAAATGAAGCCTAGGAGGCTAGTTTTTAGAACCATATAATTAAAATAATTAATGGATTAAATGGTTAAAAACATGGGCTGATCATTCATATGTAATAAGGTATCGGATATCGCAAGCGGTACGCGATCGGCGACTGGGATTTATCGGGCGAAAGCGAAAAAGGACGCTAGTCGGTATTCGGTAGGATTCCTACCTTTTTGTAAGCCGTGGATTATGTGTATGTGATGGTTTCCATGATTTATTTCGGTAATTATATGATTTATTTTAAGATGGGTTTTAATGCTATGGATTATACTTAAATGCTATGGATTATATTTTAATGCTATAAATTATGAATTAAGGATATGAATTATATATATTACATAGCATAATGCACTTACATCTCATGCATGGCATGGGCGGGAAAATAAAGAAACCGGAGTCCATGTTCCGTCGGAGCGACTGAGAAGCAAACATGGGGATAGCCTGAGGTGCTATAACCGGAGTCCATGCTCCGTCGGGGCGACCGAGAAGCAAACATGGGGACACCTTGACGAGGCCTTGCCGTCAAGGGAGATATGACATTGTAGGATGGTATGGATGATGGGTGGGACACATGACATAGGCACCCATGGCATGGCATTCATTTTATGGATTTTTATTATATTGTTATCTGTATGCTTGTTATCACTAAGCCATGTGCTAGCCCTACTCGGAGTCCTACTGGGCGCGTTGTCTAACTCCCTAATTCTATCCTAGCTGATGACGCAGGAGACGGCGGAAACGGTGGACGCGACGGGAGCCAAGCTTAGGAGCTTGGGAAAGCGGCTACTTAGTTTATTTAAGTTTTATTTTGGAAATGTAATTTAAGTAGCTTAGCTTGTCGGCATGTAATAATTTTAGACTTCTTGCTATGGCTTGGATTTTATTTTGGACATTATGATTATGAGATATTTTTAGTAATTTACATGATGTATCTCCCCTGCTATCTAAAACTGGTAGGATAGATTCTATTATAACCCCCAGCTTTAATATGTAATTTCCTCAAGCTTACTTCTACGTGTGAACCATTCCCCGTGGACTTCGTTCCACGCACGCATAGGGTTGGCCAGTTAAGGGCCTTGGTTTTAGAAGCTCGGACTTTACTCTCAGTCGTGACGTCCGCTCCCTTTGTCACTCTTCATTTTCAAAAAAAAAATAGACTCTGATTTCAGTGCAAAAGGGGCGGGCGTTACACTATCCATGGGGTTCGGCCATACACCATGGCCGAACCCTATGATGTCTAACTTTCCAATTTCTCCATTGCATCCATTACCATTTTCAAGTCCATAAATAAATCCTAGTGGGGTTCAGCCATACACCATGGCCGAACCTCACTCATTTGATTTTGGTCCCCTTTTAATCCTTGATCTTCCACCTATTCCATACATGGTTCATGCTTAGCACCTTAGCCATAACAAAATTAGGGTTCGAGCATGCAATGGCTGAGCCATGTTCTTAACCATATGTCCATTTTAAACCTTTTAACCCATTCATAACATTCCATGGTTTTCATCCCTCAAAAACCCATAAAATAACCAATGTCTTTCCGTGGGGTTTGGCCATACATATGGCCGAACCCTATGGTTCATCCTTCCATTAAATTACTATATTCATCCCCTAATTTTTCTTCCATGGGGTTCGGCCATACACCATGGCCGAACCCTATGGTTCTTCTTTAAACAAAATTATCAAACCACCTACCGGTTCCGCGACTCCTCCTGTTTTCCTTTGCTCCAGCTTGTTCTTCCGATCCTTTCCTTCCTTTGCTCCAGCTTGTTCTTCCGATCCTTTCCTTCCTTTGCCTTTTCCTCCTTCTTCTTGATCCTTTGGCCGAGTTTGAGCTTGATCAATATAAAATCCCCAAGAGTGGTTCGGCCAAGAAAGGGTTTGAGGGAGAGAAACAGCTAAGAGGGAGAGGGAGAGAGTGAGATAGAAGTCCAATTTGTTTTGTTCAAATGAGATGGAAGGCCAAGGTGATGACCTTGGTGAAGTCCTTTGTGTAACTCCCATTTTCCTTAACCTCTATCCTTAATGCTCTACTTGGGGGTTTCATCCATGAGATGAAACTCCCAAGGCTCCAACGGTGTAGCTATAGCCTGGCTTGTGTAACCTGCCACCCCTCCATTATTTGCCCATGTGGGGGTTTCATCCATGAGATGAAACTCCCATGTAGCCAACGGTCTTGCCTTGCCTTAGACAACAAAATAGTCCATCTCCCCTTTAGTTCTCATTTGGGGGTTTCATCCATGAAATGAAACTCCCACCTCCAAGTGTGAACCCCTTGTGTAACTCCCACAAAAACGCCACGTCCCATTCATTATCCATCTTGGAGTTTCATGCATGAGATAAACCTCCCATGCATCCAACGTGTACCCTTGGATTTGAATTGTGTAACCCCCATAACCTTTTCATCCAACTCACCTCTCATATAATTTAATTCAAATCTATTTAACTCACTTAACTCAACTCATCCATTAACTCAACTCATCCATTAAACTCAACTCACCTTTTTAATTAATTTAACTCAACTCACTTCGCTCATCACTTTAAAATCAACTCACTCACTTGATTGCATTCCATTTTAATTCAGCCCCAACCTAATTAGGCTTGAGCTCACTTGGTGGTCCGCCCAGTCAACCACGACCCATTGGGTCCCATTTGGGCATTTTGACCCAAATAACTACCTTGACCCAATTAAATGCACCTTACCCATTTACTTTAAATTGAACCTTATACCATAACCGTTGGGTCTTAATTGGGCCATTCACTCAACACCTTACCCATCTAGGGTTCATATCTAATAATTCACAAATTAAATAGGGTAATTTTCATATATATTAATCACTTGAAATTCCGGGGTGTTACACTCACCGACCCATTGGTGGAGACAGGATCGACCCACCGTGGTCAAAGATTGGTTGGCCAGATTGACAAAGGTTCTAGATCAAAGAGCTGTCATTCTGGGTAAGCCTCTGATCGAGAGTCTCGTATGCACCGACTCCTTGGTGATGAACTGAATGACCCCTCGTGGTCAGCGACTCATCGATGTAAAACTTGTGAGTTCTGAACTTTGAACACAAGTGGACTCCCGAGGAAACAGACACATCGGTGGTTCATGACCGATCGAGAGTACCTAGGACCGACCCCTCGGTGATGAACAGAACGACCCCTCGTGGTCAACGACTCATCGATGTAAAACTTGTGAGTTCTGAACTTTGAACACAAGTGGACTCCCGAGGAAACAGACACATAGGTGGTTCAAGACTGATAGAGAGTACCAGGACCGACCCCTCGGTAAAGGGTGGCATGTTGTTCTCGGCAGGACAAGAAACTCTATCTGCATGGTGTTGCCCCAGATTAAAACACTCAGTATGGACCGACCTCTCAGGTGCCATGACTGTCGAGCCATCGGAGACACCAACCTGTCGACCGGGAAGTAATTATACATTGGGAGTACATTTAATGTGCAACAGTGGGGTGGTTGAACGATAATAAGTATGAACACCGATCCATCGGTGCCACTGACCTATCAGTACTAGACAGTCTGAAAAACCGTTAAGACTCCTCTATAAATATGAGTGTTGTGTGAACATTTTATTATCTTCCTTGAACTGAGAAGACTCACACACTCTAAGGAACGATCAACTCTGTTGTATCTGTTGTACCTACACTTGGGAAACATAAACAACCTATCTATTGATTGAGTTTGAAAGAGAGAAAGAGAGGAGGAAAGATATAAACTAGGAAAGCTTTGGTAAAATTAGTTTCCTTGTCACCCTGGAATTGTGATTTTTATATGACGGCTATAAGGAGAAGCGTCGGGACACATGGGTGGATATTTGAGAAACACGTATAAAGAGAAAGAGCTTCAAGGCAAGTGTTTCTTGGTTTTAATTTTTGTTTTTTAAAACCTTTGTCTCGAAAGTGGATTAAGGAGGATTGGCTCCGTAACCACTATAAAAAACTCTAGAGCTGTTGTCTCTGGCATAGTGGTTGGTAGAATTCTCAGCGAATTGAGTGAGGTGTAATCCCTACTCTAATTGTGAGGGTGTAAGTCCCCACTTAGTGAATTTGGGGATAGCTCAAGGTTGAACAAGTCCTAATAGTGGATGTAGGTTGGCGAACCGAACCACTATATATATATATATATTGTGTCCTTGTGTTTGTGGTGTTAGAGCTATTTTCTTGTGCTAATTGCTTAATCACATTTGCTAACACACATTCACTTGATTGTTGTATCCGCTAGGCTTAAACTAATCAATCAAGTAATTTTTAAAAAGGACCAGCAATTTCAGATTGACCTATTTACCACCGCCCCCCCCCAACAGACTCTAGGGTTAATCGTGTTCTAGCGCCGAAGGGAACTCTCATATGTAGAGAGAGAAAGAGATGTTCTGGTGAGGGCACTACTCAAATAAGTTATGGGTCTACCTGCTTGAGTCAAAACGACACCCACTCATGTACCTGACGCATCACACGCAACATAAAAGGATTTGGGCAAAATCAGGTAGGGACAACACGGGCGGCGTACTCATTGCCTTCTTCAATCGTGTGAAGGCTCCCTCAACTTCTGGTGTCCCATGTGAATGAGTTCTTTTCAGCAACTCCTGTCAATGGTTTAGCTAACAACCCATAATGTCGGATGAATCGCATATAATATCCGGTGAGTTCAAGAAAGCCCCTCGGACCACGAATAGTTTTCGGAAGTAGGCCAATCTACCATGCTTTTTATCTTCTTTGGATATGTAGCCACTCCTTCCCCTGAAATTAAATGCCCCAAGTATTCCACTGTAGCACACCCAAACCTGTCATTTTCTTCGTGTTGCAGAAAGTTGATGTTGGCAGAGCACACCCAATACTTGAGATAAATGAGAGAGATGTACTTTTATTATAACACTGTAAATGAGGATGACATCGAAGAAAACCAAGACGAACCGGCATAAAATGGGCCGGAAGTTCTCGTTCATTAGACACTAGAATGTGGCTGGGGCGTTAGTCAGGCCAAATGGCATTGACTATGAACTCAAAATGATCGTCATGTGTCCAGAATGTCGCCTTTGGCACGTCCTTTAGCCGAACCCATATCTGGTGGTACCCTGAGCACAAATCCAACTTTGAGAAGACTTTTGCACCGTGTAACTCATCCATCAGTTCCTCAATGATGGATTGGGAACTTTTCCTTAATCGTGTGCTCATTAAGGGCACGATAATCCACACATATTACCATGAGCCATCAGCCTTCTTGACCAAGAGTACTGGAGAAGAAAATGGGCTCTGTCTGGGTTTGATGACCCCACTTTGTAGTAGCTCTTGAACCTGTTTTTATATTTCTGTCTTCTAATAAATGGATACCTGTATGGTCGAACATTTACTGGTTGAGCCCATAACTAATGGAATTTGATGGTCATGCGACTAGAACAGAGATAGACCTTTCGGTGTTGCAAATATATCCTGGCAGTCTTCCAAAAGTTGAGCCATCTCTGAGCCGTCTGGAGTTCGGACGGATTCATTCAAATCTGAAGAAGGAAACTCGGGTTCTTCTATGGGCACATTTCTTGGCCATGTCAACTTCCATAATTTCCCGTTCAGATACTCTATCGTTACATTTGGTTATCAGAGCTTCTTGTTCAAGCTCTCGGACTGGGTAATACATGTTTAGAGCCTCTTTTTGGACTAAAGTAGGATTTTGATATGTATATGACAGTGACATTATCTAACAATCTTGGTGAATTGTGTTGGACAGATATGTCAAGCAACGAGTCATACAGTGAGATATGGGACAAGGGAACACTTAGAAACCCAATAATGTTGAGTTCCACTACTAGCAATTCCAACATCCAAGGCGGCAATTTGGGGGCACTATCAGCCATACAAGAATCATCCTCAGTAGGAAAACCACATACGCCCGAGACCATCCACCCCAAATGCCGACAACATTATGTGTTACCCTTGCAGGTTATGCAATCAGTAGGGGCATTACGAAGGAGACTGTTCTTATCCCATTGCATAATATGCCCAGTGTGTGGATTTAGAGGACATGGAAAAGAAATGACAAAATGTCCTTACATAGGTGGTCCTGGGATAATCCCGTGTCTTACTTATGGGGTACTGGGACATATGGCAGCAGCATGGCCTGACAACATCTTCATCAATTGTGATGCCGATGCGGAGTTATCTACAAATGTATAGACAGGGTGATGTAGGGGCAGGGAAAAGTAGAGAGAAAGTTATACAAATATAAATATGTATATATGAACATCTTGTACTAAGGGTTTGACAAGACCCTACAAACTTCTTTGTATAAATAAGACTATGTAATGAAAAGTTATGATGTATTGTGTGTTAGATGCATGTTTATGTTATAACACAACTCAAATTGTATATCTTGATAAACCTTTGACTGATATGTGGTATTTACAAATGTGAATGACAGGAAAATATCTGGACCATTCTGAAATACGAGAGGCCGAGGAAGGAGAACAGGTCCTCAACCCCATGCCAATCAAGATGTACCTTATGAGGTTGTCCGTATAGCCATGGAGGCATTCCAGAGGATTGCCGAGGGGATGCGAAAACCATCCACCCAGGACCTAGGAAGAAAGAGCCACTATGGTTCTGAAAGAATTCAAGAGACTTAACCCTACAAGATTTTCAGAGGTCGAAGATCCAAGTGGGGCTACGAATTGGATCACCCAAATTGGCCGGATCTTTAATACTCTGGCCATTGTGGAGGATTTAGTGGGTGATGTAATAGCCCGGATTTTCAATACAATAATCATATTAGCTATTATCTATTTGAATTGTTAAAAATTAATAATTATAGATGGAATGGATGTTAGATGGATAAGAATTGGGGCAATGGCCCAAGTATGGTCCAATGGATCATGGATAGGATTAATTCTGTTTAATTGGGTGAATGTGGTCAATTGGGTCAAATGCCCAATTGGGACCCAATGGGTCAAGATGAATTGATGATTAGAGTAAATGGGTAAGGAATAGATTTAATCGGGTCATGGACCCAATTAAGATCAAAGGCATGGGGTCCACCTCATCAAGTGAGGTGGCAAGAGTAGGAGTTGATATCAAAGTGGTGTAGCCAAGTGGGACCCAAGTCCACCTCATCAAATGAGGTGGCGTGTGGACTAAGGCACATGTGGGGCTGGCCACATGTTGACTTGGTCAACCATGGGTGAGTTCATGGGTGAATTAAAGAGGATCAAGTGAAGTGAGTTGAGTTAAATTATTTAATTAAATCACCTAAGTTAGATGGAAATAAATTCAAATGCTTGATTTAGGAGAATGTTCATTTAAGTGAGTTGGATGGGGGTGAGTCACATGGGAGATGAAAAGATGGAGTGAGTCAAAGGGGAGGTGGAGGGTTTCCATCTCAATGGAAACCCTAGACACAAAACGTTGGAGAGGGTGTGTGTGCCATGTGTAAGGCATGCATCCTCATGGTTAGTCAAGGGACTCATGGGGAAGACTCCACATTGAACGAGGGTGGTTGGAAGGTGAGGTCTTGTCCAAGAAACCCTAGACAATATGGAAAGGGCTAACTCTTCAACTCATTCACTCTCTCCCTCTCTCAAGCTCTCCCTTGGCCGACCTCTCACTAGACAAGAAAAAGACTTAGAGTTTTTTAGATCTCAACTCCTTCCCTCTCACCAAAAACCCTAGGGGCCGACCTCTCTCTTTAAGACAAAGATAACTTAGAGTTTTCATCTCACTCTCCCTCTCTCCCTTTCTCAAACCTTCACTCCTTGGCCGAACCTTCTCTTAGGGTTTTCATCTTAAACCCTCTCCCTCTCAAGCAACACTCTTTGGCCGAAGATCAATGGAGAAAGAAAGAAAAGACTAAGGAAGGAGAAGATCGGAGGAGCAAGACGGAACGAAAGCAAACGGAGGAGTCGCGGAATCGGTATGTATGATTTATTAATTAAAAGGAGGTTAAGGGAATATTCCATTTCAGATTGAAAATAGTTGGCCAAAATGTTATGGGCCATGGATTCAAAATCCATCCAAGGAATGAGATGGAAAAATGGACAAAACCCTAATGAGTAAGATAAATTGTTAAGGACAATATGTATACATGCATGGTTAAACATGAGGAATGATCAAAGAACATGGTTCGGCCCTTGCATGGCCGAACCCTAATCTTGTTATGCATGTTCAATATAAGGGATGGAGAAAGATCAAAGATCATGGTTTGGCCCTCGCATGGCCAAACCATAGATTTTTATGTATAAGGACCATTAAGGACAAAAAGGATTCGGCCATGATGTATGGCCGAACCCCATCAAATGATCTAATCATGGGTATGTGATTTTTAAGAGAAAATGATGAACAACATGGCCGAACCCCATGGAAGTATGTTATTGATTTTAATGGGTTTTAAAGGATGAAAATGATGGAAGTATGTTAGTGATTTTAAAGGGTTTTAAAGGATGAAAATGATGGAAGAATGTTGGTGATTTTAAATGGGTTTTAAATATTGTAAATGATGATTTAAAATGAGGAGATGATGAAGAACAATGGACCATGGGTTCGCCCATGTTGTATGGCCGAACCCCATGGAGAAATATTGATGGATTTAAATGTGTTTAGACCATGAGAAGATGGAAACAAGGAACCATGGGTTTGGCCATGTTGTATGGCCGAACCCCAGTGAACCATTTTGATGGATCATTTTGTAGATCTATGCATGTGTAAGAGATTGAATGATCAAGCTAAGGAATGGAGGGATTTATTATGGATCTATGTTTATGTTAATGAATCATTTATGGACCTAAGTTATGTGTAAATAAGTTAAGTGATTAGCTATGGAAAGAGTGATAGCTAAGATGGGAATATGGTGAAAATAAAGGACCATGGGTTCGGCCATGTTGTATGGCCGAACCCCATGGAGAATATCTTATGGACTTAGGTTGTTTTTATCAAGTTAAATGATTAACTTATGTGATTAGATTAATAAATTAAGAGATGCAATGATCTTGGACCCACATTGATTAAAATGATCAAGGACTAAAAAGAGGGGCCCAAAACCAAGAGAGTGAGGTTCGGCCATGTTGTATGGCCGAACCCCACTAATGCATTTTTTTGTGGACTTAAACATGGTTCAGCCCCAATGTATGATGGAAACCTCTTAGGGGACTTAACCGAATAAAAGACTATGATGGTAAAGGGAGATGAACCTAGGATGATGTAGGGGTTGATGGAATTAAATGGATCACCAAATTGATGTATGTATATGTGTTAAATGTAATAAGGTAATGGGATTTCACAAACGGTGTACGATCGGCTTGACGCGATCAGTGAGCGGTTTTTGGACGAAAACACAAGGACACGATATTTCGTCGTTGGTAGGATTCCTACCTTATTGAAAACCATGGAATATGTATATGTGATGTTTTTACTTCTATGTTAATTTTGGTATCAAAGTACTATGTTTCAACTATGGGATTTTAATGCTATGATGTTTCCTATTACATAGCATGTTTTACACTTGCATCTCATGCATGGAATGGGAGGGATCAAATGAGGGGAGTCCACGCTCCATTCGGATTTCCGATAAACAACCGTGTGGAGGAATCAACACTGATTCCAATGGATGTATGATTGAATTGTAACCGGAGTCCACGCTCCGTTCAGTGGGACCGATAAGGCATTCGTGGGGAGAAATATAGTATGATTGAATTGTAACCGGAGTCCACGGTCTGTTCAATGGGACCGATAAGGCATTCGTGGGGAGAGATACTGTGTTTGAAATGTAACCGGAGTCCACGCTCAGTTCGGTAGGACCTATAAGGCATTCGTGGGGAGTCATGACAATACCTTGATGTGGATTATCCATCAAGAGGAATACTATGCGATTGTGATATGGATGATGGTGGGATTCATGGCATATGACACCCATGGCATGGCATTGACTTGCATGGTTTTGATATTATATGTATCTATGTGATTTTTATACTAACCCATGTGTTTGACCCTACTCGGAGTACCTACTGGGCGCGCTGTCAAACGCCCTACTTCTACCTTAGATGATGACACAGGAAATGGACGGAACGAAGGACGCGATCGGGGCCAAGCTTAGGGGCTTGGATGAGCTAGATCTATTTTATTTAAGTTTTTATTTTGGACATGTAACTTGAGTAATTAGCTTGTTGGGACTGTAATAACTTAGATTATTTGCTATGGTTTGAATTTTAATTTTGGACATTTTAGCTTAAGGTGATTATTATTAAGTGATGGACTTCCTTGTTATTTAAAATTGGATAGGATAGAACTCTATTATAATTTCCACAACTATGTTTAATTCCTCAAGTATAGCCTTAGTACGTGTGAACTGTTTTAGTGGACTTAGTCCACGTACACGCATGGTTGGCCAGTGACGGGCCGGGCTTTGGAAGCTTGGACTTAGCTCGTGTCGTGACGTCCCGCTCTCTCTCACTCTTTATTTAAAAAAAAAAAAATAGACTCTGATTTTCGGCGAGTGAAAAAGGGAGGTCTTTACAGGTGACCTTGGCCACGTACCAATTGGAAAGAAATGCTTATGAATGGTGAGAAACTAAGAGTCTGGCTCGAAATCATAAACCCATGACTTGGGAAGAATTCTCAACTACCTTCATCGTTCGCTACTACCCTAAAGTAGCACAGGAAACAAAGAAGTGACACTTCCTCAATTTACAGTAGGGACTCGATACTATGGCACAGTATGCAACAAAATTCATCGACCTAATGCACTATGTCCCTTGGATAGCAGCAAATGAAGGGGAGAAAATTCATCACTTTGAGAATGGGCTCCAACCTTTTCTTCAACGTCAAGTGGCCAGGTTGAATTTCAACTCATTGTAGGAAATTATTGAGCAGGCTTCAAAGGTGGAAGCCGTAGACTCCACCAACAAGAGTACCTAAGGTTTTCAGAAACCCTCTCCCAATAAAAAAACTATGTTTAACCATAAAAGGCCTTTCTTTAAAAGGAGTGTAAGTGCCTTAGGTCCCTAAGTTTGTCAATTCCATGACTCGGAAAGAAGCACTTGCTAGAAGCTTGCAGACTCAAGATGATCAAGACTGAAGATCATGCTCTACCGGATTGAAGCTCATCGTTATAGCAATCACAAAACAGGTATTTGGCCATAGATGACTTTAGGTGGTACCCATACCTTAAGAGGACCATTCCTAGGCTTAGTTGAACAAATGGTAAAGTCATTAAAAGCCTAGAGAAGAAGCTTGACAGTGAATTGGAACCCAAATCGAAACTAAGCAATTGGTTTCACTGTCAACTCGACCAGTCATTCTCACTGACCCCTCGGTGGATACAAGACCGACCCATCGTGGTCAAAGATTGGTCGGCTAGATTGACAAAGGTTCTGGATCATAGAACTGTCATTCTGGATATTCCTCTGATCGAGAGTCTCGTATGCACCGACCGCTTGGTGAAATGCTGAAACGATCCCTCGTGGTCAACAACTCTTCGATAGAGATTTATGAGTTCTGGAACTTAGAACTCAGGTGGGCTCTCGAGAAAACAGACATATCGGTAGTTCAAGACTGATCGAGAGTACAAGGACCGACCCCTCTGTAAAGGGCGACAGGTCAGTCTAGGTAAGATTGGTTTCTGGACTGAAACTCTGTCAGCATGGTGTTACCCCAAACCAAGCCTCTCGTATGGACCGACCTCTCCGTGCCATGACTTTCTACCCATCGGCGACATCGACATGCCGACCGGGAAAGAATTATACAGTTGGGAGTGCATTAATCCGCAACGGTTGGGTTGTAGAATGGTAACAATCTAGTCACCAACCCCTCAGTGCGCCTGACCTGTCGGTACATGACCGTTGCTGTAACTGGTTGCCTTCTCTATAAAAACCAATCTTTATGCAACCAGTTGGCATCCTTTGGCAAATCAATTGGACTCTCATCATTATCAGTGAGCTTAAACAAGAGCCAACAAAAGGATCTCTCTCTTTCGTGCTTACATTTAGGAAATCTGATACAACCAATCATATGGATTGAATTTGTGAGAGAGAGAGGAGAAATGATAATAAACTATGATAGATATTGGTAAAACCAATTTCCTATTCACCTTAGATTGTGATTGCTTTACAACGGCTGTAAGGCGGAACGTCAATACACATTGGGTGGATCTTAAAAAAGCACATTTCAAGAGAAAGAGCTTCAAAGGCAAGTGCTTTTTAGTTTTAATTTTGTTTTTAAAACCTTTGTCCCGAAAGTGGATTAAAGAGGATTGGCTTCAGATCCACTATAAAAAACTCTAGAGAGCTGTCTTTGGCACAGTGGTGGGTGGAACTCCCAGCCAATTGAGTGAGGTAGAATTCATACTCTAAATGTGAGCATGTAAGTCTCCACTTAGTAGATTTGGGGATAGCTCAAGGTTGAGCGAGTCCTAACAATGGATGTAGGTTAGCTAACCAAATCACTATAAATTTGGTCTTATGGTGTTTGATTTTTGTGTGTTTGTATTTAGTATTTAAGTACTCTTCTCAACACACGTCACTTTGCATTTGATTATCGTTATTCATACATTGTATACAAGCATTGATAACCAAGCAATTTGTAGAGGGTTCAAAATTTAGTGTGATCCGTTAAGTAATTTTAAACAATTTATCACACTAAAAACAAATCTCTTGATTAATAACCGCTGCACTTAAACCTAAAATAATCAAGAAATTTGTGAACATCATGGAAACTGGGATTGACCTATTCACTCCCCCCCGGGGCCCTCTTGGGTCAATCGTGTTCTAGCACTGAAGAGAGAACGTTCAATTGGTATTAGATTTTGGTGCTCTTCATAAAGGATTTAACCATCCGAGTTGATCCGTGCTAGAACAAAGGCTATAAGAGAAAGCCATGATATTTCCAAACCTCGATTTGTGATGAAAAATGGAATGAAAAACTTTAAATGTTTTCATCACTAAATATGTTTGGAAATAGGTGAATTGAAAGTGGTCTAAGCGTATGGAAGAGGTATTGGATAAACCTTCAACTTTCATGACTACTTAGCCCAAAAACCAAATTACTTGGAATAGTGATGAATTGACTATGCACTTTAACGAAACATTTGTAGCATTCATCATTGTTGTTTCATAATATGTTTTTAAAAAATAATTAAAAGATATGAAACAGCAAAAGAGGCTGAAAGAATCCACTGAAAAACAAGTTTGTGTACTGATAAAATAGGCGATTGACTACAGTTCATTCATTGAAAAAATCCAAGCGAAATCCTCTAAAGAAGAAGAGGGTGGAATATAGGAACTTGACGAAGGTAGTGACTTCCAAGTATCTTATGAGGCTATGTACCAAAATGTTTGCCTCTCATGTTTAGGTCAACATAGAGGTATAAAAATAGGAAGCTTTGATGTGCAAAGTCAAATGGGAAGGCACTCAAGATTAAAATCAAATTTGAGAAAAGGCCATCACTAGATTGTGGACTTAGATTCCAAGGCTCACAATGTTATGTTCAAATGTGTAAAGTGAGTCTTACATTTGAAACATGCTTTTGGAATCACATGTGTATCTTACATTCAATTCATGTTCTTGTTTGATTTTTTAATTGATCTAGTGTAAGATATTCATATGTACATGTAGGTTTTGCACTCTATTATTGGAATATACTTGTCTCATTTCATTTCTTATGCCATGTGATTTGTGCATCTATTGGAAATTAATGTAGTTTGTGCATTACCTCATGTATAGGGTGTGTATGTGCTTATGGATGATATGACACACATACACAGTGTCGTTTCATTCCAAGTTCCTAAACTTGAGAATCCCTTGTGGAAGGAAACATGCTCTGTGTCTTTAAATGGATTATTGGTTTGGTGTGAATTACCAAAGGTGTTGATCAAAATGATCAAATATGCTTATGTATAATCCATTTAGATACCAGATCTTTCAAGGAATGAACCTCGTTGAAGTACACTTGAAAGGATGTGTTAGTGCCCTGGCTTGGCCGAGTCCCTGTTTGTTAGTTCCATGACTCGGGGAAAAGCACCGGCTAAGAAGCTTGAAGACCCAAGATGATCAGGAAAGAAGATCATGCTCCACCATGTTCAAAGCTCATCGATAAGAGAGAAAGCTTGATAGTGAACTTCGAAATATGAATTATGTTCACTGTCAGCTCGACCAATTGTTCTCATTGATCCCTCGGTCGAGACAGAATCGACACATCATGATCAAGGACTCGTCGGCCAGGTTGATAGATGTTCTGGATCAAAGAACTATCATTTTAGGTAAACCTTCTCACTGAGAGTCTCGCATGCACCAACCCCTCGGTGATGAACTTAAACGACCCCTCGTGGTCAATGACTAGTTAGTATAAAACTTGTGAGTACTGGACTGTGAACTCATGAGGGCTCTCGATAAAACAGACGTCTCAGGTATTTTAAAACCAATCGAGAGTAACAAGACTGACCCCTCGATAAAGGGCGACATGTCGTTCTGGGTAACAGGTTTCTAAACTAGAAACTACTGTTAGCATTTTGTGACCCAGATCGAGCCTCTCGTATAGACCGACCTATTGGTTCCATGATTGTCGGCCCATCGGGACACCGACCTGTCTACCGAGAAGTAATTATGTCATTTGGAGTGCATTTAATGCATTACAGTCGGGTGATTAAACAGTAATAAATATGAACACCGACCTATCAGTGCCACTGAGGTGTCGGTCCTGGACAGTCAGAAAGACCGTTAAGATTCCTCTATAAATATGTGTGTTGTGTGATCATTTTTCTATCTTCCTAAAGCTGAAAAGAGTTATAAACTCTAAGAAACGATCAACACTCTTGTGAGAAAAATGATAAACAATCAATCTATTGATCGAGTTTGAAAGTGAGAAAGAGGAGAGGGAAGAAAGATCATAAACAACCAATCTACGGATTGAGTTTGCAAGTGAGAAAGACATAAACTAGGAAACCTATGGTGAAACCAATTTCCTTGACACCCTGAGATTGTGATTGCTACACAACGGCTACAGGAAGGAGCGTCAGCATATATTTGATGAGCTCTTCAAGAAGCACACATCTACGAGAAAGAGTTTTAAAGGTAAGTGCTTCATGGTTTTAATTTTAGTTTTAAAGCCTTTGTCCCGAAAGTGGATTAAGGAGGATTTGCTCTGGAACCACTATAAAAAACTCTAGAGCGTTGTTCTAGCACAGTGGTGGGTGGAATTCCCAGTTGATTGAGTGATGTGGAATTTCTACTATAATTGTGAGGGTGTAAGTCCCCATATAGTGAATTTGGGGATAGCTCAAGATTGAGCGAGTCCTAACGATGGATGTAGGTTGGCAAACCGAACCACAATATATTTTGCATCCTTGTGCTTGTGGTGTTAGAGTTATTTCCTTGTGTTGATTGTCTAATCACATTTGCTAATGCACACACACTTGATTGTTGTATCTGCTACACTTTAACTAATCAATCAAGTTAATTTTAAAAAGGACCAATGATTTTATATTAACCTATTCCCCCCCCCCCTCTCTCTCATGTCAATCGTGTTGTTCTAGCTCCCAAGGGAACATTCAATTGGTATCAGAGCCTAGTGCTCGTTACAAGGATCTAACCATCGGAGTAGATCCAAGGTAGAACACCATGGGAGACAATCATGCAATATCCAAACCTCCTTACTTCGATGGAACAAACTATGCCTCATGGAAGGCTAAAATGAGGAGTTTCTTTGTTTCCATCGACTCATCAGTATGGGATATTGTAAAGATTGTATGGGAGGAAACCATGGAAGAAAAGACCGTAGCAACCGCCTCAATCGTATCCAAGGTACCCAAGCCTTTTGCCTCTTAGACCCCTGCTGAGAAAACTGCTCAGACAGCAGATGGAAAAGCCATGAATGCATTAAATTGTGCAATTTCTGACAGCGATTACAGGCGGATCATAACCTGTAAAACTGTAAAGGATGCATGGGCAATCCTAGAGAGAACCCATGAAGGAACCTCAATAGTTAAGAGGTCCAAACTTCAGATCCTCCAGAATCAGTTTGATACTCTTAAAATGAGGGAGGATGAAGTCTTCATGGATTTTTATTCCAAGATAATCGACATTGTAAATCAAATGTATGCTTTAGGAGAAGGGATACCCGAGGACAAGGTATGCACCAAAATTGTCTCGAATATTGTAGAAAGATTCAAGCCTAAGGTTGTGGCCATGGAGGACAATATAGATGTGTCCTTAATGAATATAGATGATTTGGTTAGTTCATTACAAACCTATGAACTACATTTTGATCAACAAAAGGATAAATCAATTGCCTTGAAATCTTCCTTAAAACAAGAGAAGACTAAAGAAAAGGAAAAAAATTCGGAAAATGAACTCTCAAGTGATGAAATGTCAATGTTTGCCAAGAAGTTTTATAAAAACTTCGTTAAAATAAATAACTTGAGAAGAATGGGCAAGGGTGAAACAAGTAAAAGATATCCAAGAACGCAAGAAGAAAACAGAAGAAAAGGGAGAGAGAGAGAGAGAGGATGCCAAGGAGCAGACCTGCTTCAATTGTGATGGGAGAGAACACTTCATGAATGAATATCCTTCAGACAAAATAAAGAAGGCTATGAATGTGGGTGTGACCCATTTGGAAACTTCTGAATCAGAGAGCGATTCAGATGACGAGACCCAACAAAAAGTAGTTGTATCAAAAGGTCTCACAGCCTCGATCATATGTGATCAAGAAAATCCGATAATTGAAATAGAGGATGAAAGTGAAGAAGATGAAAAACTTCAAGCCTCTTACAGTTCTTTGTTCCTTGAGAGTGAGAGGTTAGAAAAGAAACTAAACAAGGTAAGAATGAAAACTTGAACCTCTCTAATCAAGTGGAAGACTTGAAAATGAAAAATCTCTCCTAACCTCTAACGTGGAACTGTCCAATACTGAAAATACAAAACTTAGAGAGAGTATTAAAAGTCTTCAAGAAGAAATAAGTAGACATTACAAGGATGTCGAGAATTTGTGGTATCACAACAAACTTCTTGAAGAGGATGTTAAAAGAGTAACCTTGGAAATTAAGAATTAAGATTTCATAAAGAAAAATTTCAAGATAGGTTTACCCAAGGAGACGAAAGACTTAAAAGACTGCTAGGTTCGGGTAAATATTGTGGTGATAGGTTTGGTCTTGGTGCCTCGTCCACCAAAGAACCTATACATCATGGGTGTTTTGTGAAACAAGTATCTCTCACCCTTCAAAGGGTAAGTGCAATTTATGTCACAATGATGGGTATTTTAAAAGAAATTGCTATCATCTGACGAGATACTTGGAAAGAAAAGCACAAAGTCTCAATCAAGTAAAGCCTATGCATAAAAGACATCCACCAACACATAACCTTAAAAGAAACCTAAGGAAGGTGGATAAAAGACAAGACTCTTTGTTAAGATAGATGAATCATATCCTAAAAGAGTTGATGAATCCAATGGTTGGTCATCATAGGTACGATCGTAGGGGTGTGTATGCAACACAAATGCTACAATCTTTGTACCTAGGAGATAGACCATTAATCATGTTTTGTTGTCGTTTAAGATTCACTTCCATATCTTAGACCACTACAAATTAACTCACAAGAGATTATGTGAGTTCACATAGCAGAAAAATGCTATGACATGAGGAGAAAAACTGGCTAAATACAAGTCTAGAATGTACTCTTCCTGGCTATAGTATATATTCTACTTGGAAATCCATACATTCTATTCAAAGTATCTTGAATTGTGTGTGCCTTGGGATGTGAATTTTGATTGTGTGCATATTTAATGATTTGATGAATTATTTTTGGCATATTTATGCATTGGAATGAATATATGAATGCCACACTTAGAATAGGACTTCATCAAGTTGCACATATCAAGGACGATTGCACTACAATATAAAACCTCTCGGTGTAATCGACATGTCGATGAATAAGACCAGTCGGTGTGACAGACATGTTGATACTGTGCTAAATTGAGCATTGTTGAAAAAGGAGAAAATGTCGAAAAATTTGACCTGTCGATGGAACCAAAATGTCAGTGAGACAGAAAGTTTGAATTAAAAAGGGATCCTTTCTGCGAAAGCGACAATTCATTCGAATCTGTCGTCCCATTTCTGGCAAAGGTCTGGTGGTCCCTCATTCTCCTCCCTTGCCCTAGACCCCAGTCAATAGGACCTCTCGGAGTGATTTTCGTGCTGGAATCCATAGGGTTTTTACTTCTTGTGTCCCTAGAAACCAAAAATGCACCGTTTCTGTGATTCTCCTAAATCAGGTCAGGGTCAATCTTCACCTCATCCTCTTTCGAAACTATTTGTTGAGAATCCCCTCCAAGAAAAATCATGCCTGAGAAGATGTCACCTCAGACACGACCTAAGACTTCTGTAGAATAAGGAGAATCAGTTGTGCCGGTCGATTGGACAAACGAACGAAAAGGTCAGGTTCTCGGTTTTGCCCAGGGTCGAGGTCTGAAAATCCGAAGCAAGTTCAGGACCAACAGGAAACCCAATCAGAGGTTGAAGAAGATCCAATTGTTGACAAATGTATCATTTTCATCAAAGAGAGACATGAATAATTGAGGCAAGATGCAGAATAAGGGATTGGATTTCAAACTGGTAATGAAGACCATGTTAATACTGTGACACCAGTGAGAAGGAAAATCATAGTTCTGAGGAGGAAGAAGAATTCAATATCCCCCTCAAGAGGATGTAAATCTGGGTAGAAGAGTCTTCAGACTTGAAAGAAGAATAGACTGCCTTGAAAGAAGTCTAGAAAGTCTTGTATTGACTGTCTGGGATCTAGCTTCTGATGTATCCCGCTCTGACAGCATTCCAGATTCCCCTTCTCCTCCTCCTCCAACACCTCCTCAAGATGGCTCTACTTAGCATAGTTCTTCATGTTCTCTATTTTTTGGAAAAACTATACTTTTGATATTTCGTCTAAGAATCCATGATGTCCACATATAAAGCATATGTGCTGAATGCACATTTTGTTTTAATAAAATGATATGGTTTGAATGATGTGTGTATTACTATGTTTTGTATGCCTTATCTCTCTAAATGTAAGGTTAACATGGTTTTATTTAAAAAGTCTAACATACAGGATTAAATGAGTTGGTTTTGTATTGACATGTTAAGAAGATAGAAATCGAGATAAGGTGGCACACATCCTTGGAGTATGGGGGAGCACAAAATTTGTGCTGATTAGCTACTGTCACTGGTCATGATAGTATAGAAAGAAAGGATGATGCAAGCCTGAAAGAAAGCTTGATTGAAAAATAAACTTAGAGGCAGCTAACTTTATAGGGGAGATAATCTAGAGAAGCTGGAAAATATAGCTTACTTCATGGGGGAGATGAGTCAAAGAAGCTACAAAAGATAGCTTGGAGAAGAGGGAAAAGACTCTAGGGAAGCTGAGTAAATAAGCTTGTCCCATGGAAGAAATCAGCTGAATTGGATTTTAGCTTGTGTATGAGAAAAATAAGACTTGCTGTATAAGGAAATACATTAAGCCGTAGGGAGAACCATATGTTGCAGTAGAACTTAGTTAATCACTAAGTACAAAAAGCATAGAGGAAGTGCTGATGATATCTACTAAACCTTTGTCAATTGTATGACAAAATGGGGGAGAAATCAGTAGAAGCAATAAACATGAGGAAGCATATGACAAAGCCGAAGTGCTTGCCTTCAGCCTCTAGAAAGAGAGAGCCATAAAGGGGAGGAATATGATGAAGCCAATGGACATGGGAAGGATGTCCATGCTTGGAGTTTGGGAATTCAAACTCAAGAAGAATGGGTGATACATCATTGGTGTATGAGGGAGAATGAATGATTATCTTGTTTAGTCCATGGATGCATTTTAATGTTTTGGGACTAACCCCACTAATGATTTGTCTAGTGTTGCTTGCTTGTGTGTTTGAACAGCAAACACATGTAAAATAAGCAAGTTGAACATGAATATGAGAACACCATAGTCTTGTTGTCCATTTGAATATATACATATAATATAATATTTTGTATTCAAATGTGTTGTAATAAGGTGGGCTTGTAATTGGATTAACTTCTAGGTTTTCTCATGAAATTGACAAAGGGAGAGATTGTTAGTGCCCCGGCTTGGCTGAGTCCCTGTTTGTCAATTCCATGACTCGGGAAGAAGCACTTGCTAAGAAGTTTGAAGACCCAAGATGATCAAGAAAGAAGATCATACTTACCATGTTCAAAGCTCATCGGTATGGAAATCACAAAACAAGTATTTTACCATAGATGACCTTAGATGGTACCCACACCTTAGAAAGGACTATCTCTACGCTTAGTTGAACAAATGGTAAAACCATAAAGAAGCTTAACAGAGGAAGCTAGACAATGAACTTGGAAATATGAATTATGTTCACTGTCAGTTCGACCAGTCGTTCTTACCAATCCCTCGGTGGAAACAGAATTGACCCATCATGGTCAAGGACTGGTCGGCCAGATTGACAAAGGTTCTAGATCAAAGAACTGTCATTCTAGGGAAGCCTCTGACCGAGAGTCTCGTATGCAATGACCCCTCAGTGATGAATTAAACAACCCCTCGTGGTCAACGACTCGTCGGTATTAAACTTGTGAGTACTAGACTGTGAACTCATGAGGACTCTCGATAAAACAGTCATCTCAGTATTTTAAGACCGATCGAAAGTAACAGGACTGACCCCTCGGTAAAGGGCGACAGGTTATTCTGGGTAACAGGTTTCTAAACTAGAAACTACTGTCAGCATGTTCTTGCCCTAGATCGAGCCTCTCGTATGGACCGACCTATCGGTGCCATGACTATCGACCCATCGGCGACATAGACCTGTCGGCCGAGAAGTAATTATGCCGTTGGGAGTGCATTTAATGCGCAACGGTCGGGTGGTTGAACAGTAATAAATATGAACGCCGACCTATCGGTGCCACCGAGCTATCGGTCCTTGACAATCAGAAAGACCATTACGACTCCTCTATAAGTATGAGTGTTGTGTGATCGTTTTATTATGTTCCTAAAGCTGAAAAGAGTTATACACTCTAAACAACAATCAACACTCTTGTGAGAAAATTATAAACAACTAATTTATTGATTGAGTTTGAAAGTAAGAAGGAGATGAGGAAAGAAAGATTATAAACAACCAATCTACGGATTGAGTTTGCAGGTGAGAAAGACATAAAATAGGAAACCTGTGGTGAAACCAGCTTCCTGGACACCTTGAGATTGTGATTACTACATGACGGCTACAGGAAGGAGCGTCGGCATACATTGGGTGAGATCTTTAAGAAGTACACATCAGCGAGAAAGATCTTTAAAGGCATGTGCTTCTTGATTTTAGTTTTGTTTTTAAAGCATTTGTCCCGGAAGTGTATTAAGGAGGATTTGTTCCGGAACCACTATAGAAACAATAGAGCGTTGTCTCTGGCATAGTGGTGGGTTGGAATTCCCACCCGATTGAGTGAGGTGGAATTCATACTTTAATTGTGAGGGTGTAAGTCCCCACATAGTGAATTTGGGGATAGCTCAAGGTTGAGAGAGTCCTGATAGTGGATGTAGGTTGGCGAACCGAACCATTATATATCTTGTGTCCTTGTGCTTGTGGTGTTCCTGATAGTGGATGTAGGTTGGCGAACCGAACCATTATATATCTTGTGTCCTTGTGCTTGTGGTGTTAGAGCTATTTTCTTGTGTTGATTGTTTAATCACATTTGCTAACACACACACACTGATTGTTGTATCCGTTGCACTTTAACTGATCAATCATGTTAATTTTAAAAAGGACCAACGATTTTAGATTGACCTATTCCTCCCCCCCCCCCCCCCACCCCACCCCCCAACCCACCCACCTCCACCTTTAGGGTCAATCGGGTTGTTCTAGCTCCCAAGGTAACTTTCAGAATGGTAAATGTGTTTATCATATTTTGGGTAATAACATGATAACAGGCATGAGTGATATGTGGGTAGCATCATACTTCATTTCCATATGCATGATTAATGTATTCAAAACGTGAAATGAATGTATGATTTGTGCGCTTAGTGTCTCATTCCAATATCCACTATATTACACATTATGTGGAATGAATTATGTTCATAAACACCTTGTCTTTGCTAAAGCCTGGAGATGTCACATTTCATGACATCACACACTTGGGCAATATGTTTGAATCTGTAAATTAAATATGCCCAAGGTACTTTGGATTGGTTTGGATCCAGGAAAAGAGATACGTAATCCATGTTTTGTGTCTACCTTCAGAAGGATGAGTTGACTCTTTTAATAGCATAGAACCTGTGTGGTTGTATGTATCTACACTGGCATTGAAAGGTGTATAAGCAAACTTGATGAACTGTGAGCATCGAAAGCGCACACACACACACACACATACCCAGTCATCCATCAACATTTAAACCCAGGTCCTAAGGATAGACTAGTTGGAGGAACAGACAGGTCGGTACTGTTGGGAATCAGAACACTGTCTAAAAGGGGAGAGAGGTCGATGCCTGTCAACATATCGACACAGACCGGTCGTTGGTCACGACCTGTCGGTGAATTAGAAAGAGTAAGTTAAAAGGGCTTTTTCTGTGAAAATGACATATTATTTCAAAATTGTTGTTCCTCCTCCCGTTGAGCTCTGGCAATCTTCCTTTTGCCTCTCGTGCCCTAGATCACTCGATAGGATCTCTCGGAGTGAAATTTCGCTGGAAAACCATAGGGTTTTTGCTTCTCTCACTCCAAAAAGCAAGGGTGTCATAGTGTTAGTGAGATTGAGTGGTCGGGTAAGCCTTGGTCATCTCTCCCCTGTTTCCGATCAATGCCTAGAAAAATGACTGCTAAGTCTCTGCCTTCGACCTCTAGTGAGGAACCTAAGTCTAGTTCTCATGCCCTCAGACGATCACTTAGGCATACAAGATGTCCCCGAACCTAACTCTGCTCGCTCTACTCCGAAGAGTACCCCTCACAGAAAAGCTATAGGTTTAGTAATAAACTAAGTATCCATGATGCTCCCTTCTTAAAACCATATGTACTAAATAAACTTTCCTTTTTTATCAATGAAATGATATGGTTTGATTTATTGTGTATGTGTTAATTTGATAGAATGATTTCTGAAAGTACCTTTACATGGTGCTAGAACAACTTGATTGACCCTAGACTGGGGGATGAATAGGTCAATCTAATTTCTTTGGTCCTTTTTAAATTTTTCTTGATTTATTAATTAACTGCAGCGGATACAACAATCAAGTGTATGTGTTAGCAAATGTGATTTAACAATTAACATAGAGAATAGCTCTAACACCACAAACACAAGGACACAGATGTATAGTGGTTTGCTTCGCCAACCTACATCCAATGTTAGGACTCGTTCAACTTTGAGTTATCCCCAAATTCACTATGTCGGGACTAACACCCTCACAATTAGAGTAGGAATTCCACCTCACTCAATCGACTGGGAATTCCACCCACCACTGTGCCAGAGACAATGCTCTAGAGTTTTTTATAGTGGTTCCGGAGGAAATCCCCCTTAATCCACTTTCGGGTAACAGGTTTTAAAAACAAAATCAAAACCAAGAAGCACTTCCCTTAAAACACTTTCTTGCTGAGCATGCTTCTTGAAGATCTCACCCAATGTAGTCCGACGCTCCTTCTTGTAGCTCTCGTATAACAATCACAAGCTTAAGGTGACAAGGAAACTTGGTTCGACCAAAGCTTTACTAGATTACAGTTGTCTCACTTGCAAACTCAATCTGAAGATTGGTTGTTTATGATCTTCTTTTCCCCTCTCTTTCTCACTTGCAAACACAATCAATAGATTGGTTGTTTATGATCTTTCTTAGAAGAGTGTTGATCGTTCCTTAGAGTGTATAACTCTTATTCAGCTAAAGGAAGAAAGTAAAACGATCACCCAACACTCATATTTATAGGGGAGTATTACAGGTCTTTCTAATTGTCCAGGACGGACAGGTCGATGGCACCAATGGGCCTATCTGCATATTTATTACCATTCAACCACCAGACCGTTGCACATTAAATGCACTCCCAATGGCACATTTGCTTCCGGTCAACAGGTTGGTGTCGCCGATGGGTCGACAGTTATGGCACCGATGGGTCGGTCCATACGAGAGGCTTGTTCTGGTACAAAACATGCTTGATAGTAGTTTCCACTTTGGAAACCTGTTACCCAGAACGACCTGTAGCTCTTTACCGAGGGGTCGTTTAAGTTCATCATCGAGGGGTTAGTGCATACGAGATTCTCGGTCAGAGGCATTCACAGAATGACAGTTCTAAGTTCCAGGAAGCTATGTCAAACTAGCCGACAAGTCTTTGACCACGATGGGTCGATCTTGAATTCACCGAGGGGTCGGTGAGATAGACTGGTCGTGCTGAGAGTGAACATAATTCATGTTTCCCAGTTCACTTCCAATTCATTGTTCAACTTCCTCTCTAGGAAAGGTATGTTTATTACCAACATATGCAACTAAGCCTAGGATTAGTCCTCTCTCAGGTGTGGGTTCCACCTAAGGTCATCTATTGCCATATACATGTTGTTGTGATTGTCATAACGATGAGCTCTGAGCTTGGTGGAGCATGATCTTCATTCTTGATCATATTTGAGTCTTCAAGCTTCTTAGCAAATGCTTCTACCCTAGTCATGAAATTGACAAACAGGGACTCGGCCAAGCCGGGGCATTAACAATCTCCCCATTTGTCAATTTCATGACAAAACCTAGAGGCTAACCTAATTACAAGCCAACCCTTTATTACAAGCACATTTGAATACAAAAACAAATATTACATCACGTGTACATATTCAAATGGACCACAAGACTATGGTCTTCACACAATCTTAATCAACTTACTTCTTTTACATGTGTTCCATGTTCAAGCACACAAGCAAGCAACACTCAACAAATCATTAGTGGGGTTAGTCCCAAAACATTAATTTTGCATCCGTGGACTAAACAAGATAACGATTCATTCTCCCCGATACACTAATGATTTCCTAGCCACCAACACTGCCTAGTGTTGAGAAGATTGTCTCCCCCAATTTCTTGAGTTTGATCCTTCCAAATTCCTTTTGGCTTCTACTATTTTCTCCCCCATTTTTCATTCAATTGACAAAGGATTAGTAGACAAGCAATGGGTCCAAGCACTCCCCCGTGCTTCTGGCATCTAGTGTTTAACTGAGATCTATTCCAACTCCTGATCAGTGTACACTTTTCGTGCAACAGGGCTTGTTTGTCCCTGCTCAAGCTGAGTTCCAGCTTATTTCTTCATGGGTTAAGCTAATGTCCTAGCTTTCTTTGAGTTTCCTCCCCCATTCTCTATGCTATCTTCTTAGTTTTTTTCTCCACAACTCCCCCATAGACTTAGCTGCACCTGAGTTCAAGCTACTTTTTAAGCTTTCATCCTCCTTCCTACATTTAATGTCATGACCAGTGACAACACTTAATCAACACATATTTTGTGATCCCCCATACTCCAAGGATGTGTGTATCATCACAGTCTGAACCCTATCTCCCTAACATGCCAATACAAAACCAACTCATTCAAACCTGCATGTTACTCTGTTTAACAAAAACCATGTTAACCATAGATAGGAGATATAAGGCATTTAGATACAGCAATACACACATCATATCAAACAATATCATTTCATTAAAAACAAAATGTTCATTCAGTACATATGGTTTAATATAGGGACATCATGGATGCTTAGTCAAAATATCAAGAGTATAGTTTTTCAAAAAAAGGAACATGAAAAACTACCCCAAGCAGACCCATCTTGAGAAGGTACTGGAGAGATGGGGTGCCTGGAACTCTGTCTGAGAGGGAGACAGCAGAAGCTAGATCCCGAACAATCAACACAAAAATGATTTATACTTCTTTCAAGGCAGTCTATTGCTCTTTCTAGTGTGAAGATTCTCCTGCCCAGAGTGACATCTTCTTGAGGAGGATACTGGAATTCTTCTTTCTCAGAAATGTGACTTTCCTCCTCACTGGTGTCATGAGGGATATTAACGTGGCCTTCATTACCATTTTGAAAACCAATCCCTTCTTCTACATCTTATCTCCTTTCTTCATGTATTTCCTCGACGAAGATGACACCTTTGTCAACGATGGGTTCTTCTTCCACTTCGGGTTGGGTTTCCTGTTGGTTTTGAACATGCTCAGGAATTTTAGAGCTCGACCCAGGGCAAAACCTAGATGTTGTCATTTTGGTTCGGGTGGCCCATCTATTTGCACGACTGGATTATCCTCGTTCCATAGTGGTTTTGAGACGTGACTGAGCTGCCATCTTGAAAGGCATGCTTTTTTCTTAGAGGAAATCCTAAAATAATGGGTCGAAAAAGGATGAGATGAAGTCTGAGCCTTACCAGATCTTAAAAATCACAAAAATGATGATTTTTAGGCTTCAAAAGACATGAGGGACGAAAGCCCTATGATTTTCCGGCTGGAAATCACTTCGAGAGGTCTTATCGACTGGTCTAGGGCACAAGAGGAGAAGAATGACCACAGACCATTGCTGGAGGGGAGACAGTAAATTCAAAAGAATTGTCTCTTTCGCAGAAAGTGACCTCTTTTTATTTTAAGCTTTCTGTCTCATCGATATGACAATTCCATCGACATGTCGATTTTTTCGACATTTTCCCCCTTTTTCAATAGTGCTCAATTTTGCACAATATCGACATGTCTATCACACTAACAGGTCTTATTCACCCACATGTCGATTACTCCGAGATGTTCAGATTGTTGAGCAATCATCCTTGATTTGTGCAACTTGATGGAGTCCTATTCTAAGCATGATATGTATAGATTTATGTCAATGCATAGACATATCAAACATGACTCATCAACTCAACAAATGCACATACAAAACTTCACATTCCAAAAGCATATACATTTCAAAATACTTTGAATGGAATGTATGGCTTTCCAAGTAGAATATCTACTATAGCCAGGAAGAGTTCTAGACTTGTAGTTAACTAGTTCCTCTCCTCATGTCATAGCATTTTCTGCTATATGAACTCACATGGCCTCTTGTGAGTTCATTTGTAGTGGTCTAAGATATGGAAGTGAATCTTAAACCAAAACAAAACACGATTAGTGGTCTATCTCCTAGGTATGAAGATTGTGGCATTTGTTGTTTCACACACACCCCTATGATCGTACTTTTGATGACCAAATCTTGGATTCATCAACTCTCTTAGACATGATTCATCTGTCTTCATAAAGAGTCTTGCCTTGTATCCACCTTCCTTGGATTTCTTTTAGGATTAGGTGTTAGTGGATATCTTTTAAGCATAGGTTTGACTGGATTATTTCTTTGTTCTTTCTTTTCGAGGTATCTCTTCAGATGATAGCAATTTCTTTTGAAATGCTTATCCTTGTGGCCGAAATTGCACTTACCCTTTAAAGGGCGTGAGATACTTGGTTTTTTGAACACCTTATTGTAACGCCCCGCCCTTTTTCACTAAGTACATTTCCAAAAGTGCCCATATCTTCATTTGCACATAAATCAGTATGTAACTAACACCTTTTGTTCATCACTTCTACGATACCACGTATCTTTGAATACCAACATTCCTGTGGTACAAGTCGTAATACGACTAACACCTTTTCCTTATACCGTGGAATGTATATCGAAACATGTCCCAATCATTAGATCTATATGTCATCTATAAGATCAACAAGTCCATCATACTACCATGAGATATTTTATCCATAGGAACCACACTTGAATGAATGACTGTAGTAACAATAACAAATCATAATATACCCCGACCCCTTAGCAAGACTTAGGGTCCATAACTTACTAAGCAGAAGACCCATGTCCAACGTGATCCGGTCTACCTCGCCCTGCATCCCACGGGGTAAAATAGTACCTAGCTATGTGCATCCTGCACATCAAGTGTGCAAAACAACCGTGAGAGCTTCCTCCAGTGCGTAGCATGCGAGGGACCCACTCCTCAACGGTAACCCTACTTCATATCGAGGTTCCCACGATCTTACAGCTACTCTAAGCCTTACCCATGGATTCTATATACTTATCTCGTCAATAACACGTGTGACACGCACCCATGCCATATCTCAATAAAATCAAGTGACCTCGTCACCTACATGTCAGTGCCAAAATCGTAGTAAACTCTTAAATTTGCCTTCTTTATTGAAATTTTATCAAACTTTCCTCACAATAGGTAGGGTTAGAACAAGCCTTTCAAAACGTAACCACAACCTTTACAAAATCTTTCCTTTTTCCCCGACATTCTCTTACCACCACTTAGGCTAATCTTCTGTATCACAAAATCAGAAGCATATCAAATGCCAACAATAAATCTACTCAATTAACCTTTGTTTTGGGGGAATTTCTCTATGTGTCCCATAATGTCTCTTGTTTGGGGAACTTTCCTATGTATCACATAATGTCTCTTGTTTTGGGAAAAATTGCCAAATAAACAGTCTTGTGTTTCTTGTCCTTGGGAGAAAATTTTCAAATATGCATCTTGTGTTCCGGTCCTTAGGAAAATTGCCAAATAAACATCTTGTGTTTCTTGTTCTTGGGGATATTGCCAAATCAGTACTCTTCGATTTTTCTTTGTTTCTAGGGAAATACATCCTATGTTGCTACGTTTGATAATTTGATTATTTTGACCGTACTTCCTTTGCTATCATCCGTCTGAGTCTAACGAAGTAAATTAATGCACGAGACCGGATTAACTTACTCCGAGAGATTCAAGTTTCGAGTTCGCTCTGATACAACTGTAACGCCCCCCCTTTTTCACTCGCTTTTTCCCGTAAATTCAGTGTATATTTTTCTTTTTGTAATAGAGTAGAGTGATAGAGCGCGGGACGTCACGACGCTAGCTAAGTCCGAACTTCTAAAGTCCGACCCTTAACTGGCCAACCCTATGTGTGTATGGACTCAGTCCAATAAAATGGTTCACACATAGCCATACAATACACATGCGGAATACATTATCATTGCGGAAATATAATAGAACCAAGTTCCATTCCATTGATAGCAAAGTACATAGTCAAATAAATCACTGGACATATGTCAAACCTTCCTTATTTAACCATGGCCAACTTTCCCTCTTTAATTAGCCATATCCGACTTTCCCTTGCCTTATTAAGACTTCCTTTAATTCTTATTAGCAAGTACTATGCGCATAACCCTAATCATAATCGAAATAATCTTTTAATTTAATTCATAAATATTTCATCCCTTTTTAAATATCTAGCATATCATTGTGGATTTAAAAATCCCACATATCTCTCGTGTGCATAATATGTAAATCACTATCTGAAATTCAGCCAAGATAATCTTTATTTGATTTTTTTAACATCTACTTGGATATTTCAAATCCACTACTCGGCCATAATATCCTTTATTCAAAATTGGGTATGATTCACCACTAATTTAATCCTACCCATTTAAATTTTAGTAAAACCAATTCCAACATTGGTTGGGTCCTAATTGGGTCATGGCCCAATTCCTTATCCATATAAGATTTAATTCCAAAATTCATAATCAAAACTAAATAAATAATAAACTGAAAACCCGAGGTGTTACAATACAATCCTCTTTTTAAATTTTTCGTCCCGAAAATCGAGTGAAGTAGGGTTTCAAACACTTACATAAATAGCTCTGGTTTAGGCAAGTGCTTCTAGGTTTTTAATTTTCTTTTTAAAAACCTATAACCCGATAGTGGATTAAAGGGAGGTACACTGGAACCACTATAAAAAAACTCTAGAGCGTCGTCTCTGGCACAATGGTGGGCGAAATTCCAATCTAATTGAGTGAGGTGGAATTCCTACTCTAATTGTGAGGGTGTGAGTCCCCACATAGTGAATTTGGGGATAGGTCAAGATTGAGCAAGTCCTAACAGTATGCAATTGACATATTATGACATAAGTCATTACAAAGTCATGGAAATAAATCTAAATATAGAAATCAAAACTCTAATCTTTGAAATATAACTTATGGTAGAAACTTTCTAAAAATGGAATATAAATTCTAATAATAGAAATAACTTCTAAAATTAAAAATTTTCTAAAAATAGATATTTCTAAATTCAACAAGTTTGTAAATTTACTATGACTTCCAAATCTATATAAATTCTAGAATTTCTACTATTTTAAAAAGAAACTTTTAAACTTAGGTAATCTTCTAAAATTATAGTTTCTAAAAAAAGAAATTTTAATTTTAAATTGTTGCCTAAAATAGAAAAATTCAAAAAGTAACAGTATTTCTAAAAACTAAAAATGTAAAAACATATATTTATTTTTAATCACACAAAGACGCCAAAAACTTCTTGTGCCACAAAAGATATGGTGTTTTAAATTTATATTTACAATCAGACGAACCATTAATAGTATAACTCTAGGAGTGCGAGTCTGAACCCATAGAGAACATGCAAAATCTATGGAATAAAGATTTTATTGAATAAGTCATTACAAGATCATGGAAATAAATCTAAATATAAAAATCAAAACTCTAATCTTAGAGATTTAACTTGATATAGAAACATTCTAAAAAAGGAAAACAAATTCTAAAAATAGAAATAATATCTAAAATTAAAAAAAAAATTGAAAATAAAAATTTCTAAATTTAACAAGTTTCTAAATTTATTAAGACTGCCAAATCTATATAAATTCTAGAATTTCTACTATTTTAAAAAGAAACTTTTAAACTAACGTAACCTTTTAAAATTATAGTTTCTAAAAATAAAAATTACCAATTTTAAATAGTTGCCTAAAATAAAAATTTCCAAAATAACAGTATTCTAAAAACAAAGAATGTAAAAACATAAATTTGTTTTTTATCCAACAACTGCGCCAAAAACATGTTGTACCACAAAAGATATGATGTTTTAAATTTAAATTTATAATTAGATGAACCATTAATAGTTTAGCTGCAGGAGTGCGAATTCGAACCCAAATAGAACATGCAAAATATATGCAATTGAGATATTATGACATAAGTCATTTCAAGATCATGGAAATAAATCTAAATATAGAAATCAAAACTCTAATCTGAGAAATATAACTTATTGTAGAAACTTTCTAAAAATACAATAGAAATTCTAAAAATAGAAATAATATCTAAAATTAAAAAATTTCTAACAATAGAAATTTCTAAATTCAACAAGTTTGTAAATTTACTATGACTTCCAAATCTATATAAATTCTAGAGTTTCTACTATTTTAAAATAGAAACTTTTAACCTTAGGTATCCTTTTAAAATTATAATTTCTAAAACAAGAAACTTCCAATTTTAAATAGTTGTCTAAAATAGAAAATTCCAAAAGTAACAACATTTCTAAAAACAAAAAATGTAAAAACATATATTTGTTTTTACTCCCACAACGGCGTCAAAAACTTCTTGTGCTACAAACGATATGGTGTTTTAAATTTATATTTGCAATCGGACGAACCATTATTAGTATAGCTTCAGGATTGCGAGTTCGAATCCACAGAAAACATGCAAAATATATGCAATTGAGATTTATGGCATAAGTCATTCCAAGATTACGTAAATAAATCTAAATATAGAATCAAAATTGTAACACCCTTGAATTTCAAAGTTATCATTTCATATGAAATTATTCATATTTACGGAATTGCCATTGTGATAAAATTGATTTGAATTTAAATGGGTCAATGGCTCAATGAAGACCCAAAGGATGGTAGTTTGTTTACAAAACAAATAAATGGATAAGATGAATTTAAACGGGTCAAGAATCATATTTGGGTCAAATTTTGATAAATGGGTCAAAATGGCTAGATGGGACCCAATGGGTAGTGAATGGCATGATTAACCATGGATTGAGTTCAAGCTTAGTTAATTTAAGTTTATTAATTGCTTGAGTTTGGGTTGAGTTGAAATGAATGATGGGTTTAGTTGAGTTGAATTTATTAGTTAAGTTAAATTAAATGAATGAGTTAGGTTGGGTGAGTTGAATAAATGAGTTGGATGAATAGGTATTTTTAAGGAGTGAGGTGAGTGTAAGATGGAGGTATGATCTGGTTGCAAATTTTAACTCAATAAAAACGTGAGTTGCAAGGTGATTTCATGCATGTAACTCCTAAGATAGACATGAATGGGAGTGGCATTACATGGGAATTACAAAGGTGAGGGTGCATTTCAAATTCAAATTGTGATGCACGTTGGAGTAGTATGGATCATTAATTTCATGCAAGTAACCCCCAAACTTGGAGCTGCTGTTTATGGAGTTACACAAATACAATCCAAGGAGCCGTTGGGTGCCCTTGGAGTTTCATCTCAAAGATGAAACCCCCAAGGGAGGTGTTAAGAAATGACGGTTACACAAAGGTCTCATTATTACACACGTTGGAGATATGAGGATTACCATCTTAGATGGAAAATGAAAAGCCAAGAAACTGTTGGAGGGTTTCATCTCAAGGATGAAACCCCCACATGAATTAAGTTGAGGAAGTAAATGGGAGGAGAGTTACATTTGGAGCCAATATTGGGCTGAATGTGATTAGCGAAAAAAAAAGGATTGCATTTTATCACTATCTCCTCCTCTCTTGGACGTCCTCTATCTTTCTAAACCAAGAGCAGCAGCTGGTTGCTCATTTCAATTAGTTTTTGGGTAATCCTTTCATCAAGACAAAAATCAGCAAAAGGGTTTTGGCAACAAGGTTAGCAATTTCATTCAAGACCAAAGTTCCCTTTCTCTCTCTCTCTCTCTCTTAAGTCCTTGTCACATGGCTGAATTATCTCAAGGAGCTTGCATCAAGATCAGTCTCAGCCCAAAGAACAGTTAGAGAGAAGGAGAGGTCAAGGAGATAAAGGGTCAAAGAAGGAGTCAAAAGAACCGAAGGAGACGCGGTATTAGTAAGTGCATTTTGAACCCTTGTTTAATAGATTGGTTAAGAAAATGAGATTTGGCCATTGTATGGCCAGATCCATCAATGGTTTAGATCTAGAATTATGATGTTTAAAATGATAAAATATGGACCATAGGGTTCGGTCCCATTGGATGGCCGAACCCCATGGAAAAACTTGGTGGATTCTATGGTATTTGAAAGTCAAAATCCATATTTTGGAGTGAGGCATTTAAAAGATTTTTATATGGAATTAAGCTTACTGTTTTGGAGTAGATATGACATGACTGAACCATATTTATCTTATGTTAATTTGCTGATTAATTTCATAGATAAATATGGGTGGATTTCCATTAAGAGAACCATAGGGTTCGGCCATGTGTATGGCCGAACCCCATGGACTGTTTTGAGGATGGATTTGGGTTTTGATTTAAGATGTAAGTACATGTTTTAGAATGGTTAAAAACATGGATTTGGGTGCTGGTTTCAGACCCAAGATAAAGGGTTAAATGTTCAAAATCAATTTCATGGTGTTCGGCCAATGAGCATGGCCGAACCCTATGAAATTGGGCTAATTTTTGGATGGTTGTTTGAAAGGTAAAAGCCTGATTTAAATATACTGTTATTACATGGTTAATTGAGGTTTAAAAACAGTAACATAACCATTGGGTTCGGCCACCATAGAGGGCCGAACCCCATGTAAAAGGATGTTGGTTTTCATGTTGTGAACCCCATGGAAACCATGAAAACCCATGGACTGTTTTGTGGAATAATTGGGTTAAGTTTATGATGGACATTATGTATTATTTATATGCTTTGATTTAAGAATAATATATGTTTGTTTATGGAGTTAGTATGGGTAAGTAATCAGCCAACATGAATGATGGAAATTGGGGATAAAAATCACATTGGTGAGGTTCGGCCATATGTATGGCCGAACCCCACTAATGGTAATTGTGGGACATAGTGGTTAGTTTATATGGAGATATGGAAGGTTTAAGAAGGATCAAATTAAGTGGTGAGGTTCAACCGTGTGTATGGCCGAACCCCACTAAGATGGTTTTATGTTAGGTGATGGAAGTTAGCTAATTTAAAGCAAAGGTTGGTCTCAATGGCACAATCGTAATTATGGCTGAAATGATCAAAAATAAAATGATCATATGATGGGATAAATGGGCTAAAACCAAAGTGGTAAGGTTCAGCCATAATGTATGGCCGAACCCTACCAAGGTTCATTTAGAAGTTTGGGTAATTAGATGGTTTTAATTAAATAAAAGAATGACCAAAGTTTTAATGGATGAGGTTCGGCTATGGCTTTGGCCGAACCCCACTAGGTGGTTCTTGGAACATTAAGCTTTGCTGGAAATTAGGTGGATAAATGATTAACTTGCTGCCATGTACATAGGGTATTCGGATTTTTAGAACGGTGAGCAAGCCGTGATCGGAAGACGGTCCAAAGGAAGGGTCGAACAAAGCAAACTATAGTAGGTTTCCTACCTTTGTTGTAACCACTATTTAATATGTTGTTTTATGTTGATTTTGATATCTTATATGATTGTAAAGTATGTTTTTAAATGACATAGTTGCATAGACATCTCATGCATGGCATGGGATGATGGTGTTGTAACCGGAGCGACACTCCGTCGGGGCGTCTGAAAGACCACTGTGGGGTACCCTGATGATGAGAATCCCATAAGGAGGAATCCGGAGGCCACACTCCGTCGGGGCGTCCGAAAGACCACTGTGGGTTACCTTGACGATGAGAATCCCGTCAAGTGATGGCTATGTTGAATGGTGATGGGTGGGACTCATTACATGTTCATTTCATACATAGCATGTTTTTATGGAATTTTGTCACACATGTGTTATTATTATATTATTTGCATGTTTTTGACTAACCATGTGGTAGCCCTATTGGGAAACACTACTGGGCGCGTTGATCTAACGCCCTATCTATATCCTTAGTGGATGATGCAGGGAAAGGGAAGAACGTGGATCGAGAAGAGGACCAAGTACGGAAACTTGGACGGTTTGAATGATTGGAATGGATTATGAATGGACTATTTTATGGACTTGATATTTGTTATATTTGGACAATATAATTTGGTAATTAGTTATGTTGGCATGTAATAACTAGTTAAGTAGATACTATGGTTGGATTATTTGGATGGTTTGGAATGAATGGTAGACTAAGGTTATATAATAATTTTGGAGAATAAATTAGGTACTTTGTTATCTAAGTATGGAAATTGGATTAGTCATAGGTTCTATTATAACCTCAGTTAAATTTAGACTAAGTTAATTCCGCAAATTATATATATACCATGTGCGGATCAGTTTTATAGACTTAGTTCATACGCACATGGGCTTGGCCAGTTAAGGGTCGGATTTAGAGATCCGAACTTAACTCGCGTCGTGACACTTCGCCCCGATCACATGATTATTATATTTAAAAAAAAAAAATAAACTCTGAAAATTAGAGTGTAAAGGGCAGGGTGTTACAGTTGGTATCAGAGCGAAACGGGAAGTTGAATCTTCCGAAGTAAGATTAAGGCGGTTTCATGTCTCACTGACGGATAAGAATCCCAACTGACTGACTTTTCGGAGTCCGCTGACTGGGGGCCGGATTAATTTACTTCGTGGACTCAGACTGAACAAATCAATCTGAGAACAACAGTGAAAGATAGCAAAAGTACATTATTATAATTGATCTGTCAAACGTAGAAAGATAGGATATACATCTCCCAATACTCCCCAATTGAGAAAAACAAACATAGGGAATTTAGAGACACTCCCCTCAAAAACAAATAGAAAACCAAGTTTGCTTATTCGGAAATCTCCCCAAAATTGTAAAAAATACAAACTGTACGAGGAAACTAAGTCAATAATGTTTTTATGACTTAGGGAAATGGCTCCAAAGAAAAGGATCCCTCAGAACCAGAAAGGGAAGGAAAAGGTGTTGCAAATCACGCAACATGAGAAAGTGTTATCACAACACGAAAAATCTGTGCATAAGAAGGAGCCGTCTATACATGAGAAAGAGGTAACCCAACCTAATGAGGAGCAAGCTATTCATGAAAAGTCTCACAATGGGGAAGAATCACAGCACTCTTGGAGGGAAGAAAAGGGGAATGAGAATGCATCACGGAAGGAGGAAGAAGGGAATAGTGGTGTGCATATACCACATGTGCCGCCTGAGCTTCAGGGCTTAGTCCAAGCAGTGGTAACCTCTGTACTCCAGCAACATATGAATGGGAGTGAAAGTTCCAGGGATGCCAGTGACCGGAGTATGGCACGAGAATTTCAACAACAGCGTCCTCCCTACTTCAAAGGGAAGGAAGGGGCTGTCGGAGCCGAGTACTGGCTGAAGAAGATCACTTAAATCTTAAAATTACTTAAGATCTCGAGTCATGCTGACAGGATTTTACTGGCTACTTCACAATTGATAGAAGATGCCGGTAAATGGTGGGAGGTGGTGGAGAAGCAGAGGGAACTCATACCAGTTAGGGAGAGGATGGCCATGACATGGAATGAGTTTTCAGCAACCTTTCTGGAACATTACATTCCGGAGGAGGAGAAGGAGCGACAGACGGAACTTTTTCTGTCCTTGGTACAGGGCTCTATGACGGTGGCAGAGTATCACCGTGAATTTCTCAGTTTATCCATTTATGCATTCTATATGGTGGACACAGAACTTCGCAAGGCAAGAAAGTTTGAGAGGGGTCTACGGCCAAACATCAGGGCCAAAGGGACCATATTTAAGTGCACCACATTGGCTGAGGTGGTCAGCAAGGCCACAATAGCAGAACAGGAGTTGAATGCAATAGTGCGGTTTGACAATCGTCGAGCTCCAAGTGGGAGGGGTGGGTTTCAGCCCAACAAGAGGTTCCGTCCAAACTTCAGTAGACCCTCACCATCTACTGGGTCCGCGGGGAGCTTTCGTCCCAACCAGCCCTCCCCATCTGCATCAGTCACCCAGTCATTCAGAAGGGTGAACAACTGTTTCCACTGTAATCAGCTGGGTCACTTCAAGAGAGATTGTCCAAAGCTCAATAAGCTCACATATTCCAGAGGATCTTTCCGTCCACCAGCTAGGCCAACTAACTCCCGAGGAGGCAGGACTTATAATCAGGCGGGACTGGCGCCTAATCCTACCGGATCTGGACGACTATTTGCTCTGGAACCTCCTGAGGATGTGGATCATTCTGTGATTCAAGGTATGGCCGTTGTGAATAGTTCTTATGCTTATGCATTGTTTGATTCTGGAGCATCGCACTCTTTTATATCTGAATCCTTTATAACTGCTACTGGAACACTAGTTCAAAAGTTGTCCAACACACTCACAGTAGTATCCCCTGTCGGAGACACGTCTTTGGGACTCATATGCACAGCCATAAATACAGAACTCGCTGGACTCAGATTTGAGTTCAATTATCTGGTACTCGACATGACTGAGTACGATATTATATTTGGCATGGACTGGTTGGCTGGTTATGAAGCCAATATTGATTGTTATCGCCGAAGAGTGACATTTTGGTCACCCGAGGGAAAACAGTATATAGTTCGTGCCGACAAGCAAAGCAGACTGCAGGAAGGGTTGCATCATTTGGTGTTGAACAATATTGTCATCAACAAAGCACCAGTCACTGAACTTCCAACAATTGTGAAAGAATTTGTTGATGTTTTTCCAAAAGAACTTCCTGGTATACCGCCTATGAGGGAGCTCAATTTTGAGATCAAGCTATATCCTGGTACCTCACCAGTGTCTCTACCCCATTATCGGATGGCACCAGCAGAAATGTCCGAGTTGAAGAAGCAGCTTGATGAATTACTTAGACTGGGTTGCATTCGGAACAGCACATCATCATGGGGAGCTCCAGTGTTGTTCGTGAAAAAGAAGGATGGTTCACTCAGAATGTGTGTGGACTACCGAAAGTTGAATCAGCTAACTGTCCGGAACAAGTATCCTCTACCCAGGATCGATGATTTATTCGATCAGTTGAGGGGATCCAGTCATTTTTCCAAGATTGACCTGATGTCCGGTTATCATCAAATCCGGGTCAGGGAGGAAGATATCGAGAAGACAGCTTTCAGAACACGGTATGGACTATTTGAATTTGTAGTCATGCCATTTGGGCTTACCAACGCACCGGCTGTGTTCATGGACTTAATGAACAGAATATTCCATCCATATTTGGATCGGTTTGTTATAGTGTTCATTGACGATATCCTGATCTATTCCAAAAGTCAGGAGGATCATGCTGAGCATCTACGAATAGTATTGAACACCTTGAGACAAAACCAGTTGTATGCCAAAGCAAGCAAATGCGAATTTTGGCTACCTGAGGTCAAATTCTTGGGGCATGTTATAACAGCAGATGGTATAGCCGTTGATCCGGCTAAGGTGGCAGCAGTAAGTGAGTGGAAAGCACCAAAGAATGTCACTGAAATCCGTAGTTTTCTGGGTTTGGCTGGATATTATAGGAAGTTTATCATGGACTTCTCCAAAATTGCATCCCCATTGACTCGACTCACGCAGAAAGGAGTCAAATATGAATGGTCAGAGTTGTGCAATCAGAGATTTGAGGAGCTGAAAGAGAGACTTACAACAGCTCCTATTTTAGTTTTGCCGGAAAGAGGCAAAGGTTATGAAGTACAATGTGATGCATCAGGAGAGGGGTTGGGATGTTCACTCATGCAACGTGATCGGGTGGTGGCATATGGTTCAAGACAACTAAAGATACATGAACGCCTCTACCCCACACATGATCTGGAATTAGCTGTGGTGGTCTTCGCTCTCAAAAGCTGGAGACACTATCTATATGGTGAGAAGTTTGAAGTATTTTCAGATCACAAGAGTTTGAAGTATTTATTTGATCAGAAAGAGCTCAACCTGAGGCAACGCAGATGGATGGAATATCTGGCGGACTATGAATTTGCGCTCCGATATCATCCGGGAAAGGCCAACAAAGTGGCGGATGCTCTCAGCCGCATGTCTCATGCATCGGTGGCATGTTTGATCAGGACTGAATGGGAGATGTTGAATTCCATTCGTGAGTTTAATCTATACATCACAAACCATGGGAGTATGTACAATTTGATCATACGATCCAACATGGTTACAAAGATTGAACAGGAGCAGCGAACAAATCCGGAAATGGCAGAGACATGGGCCAAGATGTCTATTGGCGAGGTTGTACCGGATTGGGAATTACGACCAGGGCAGGGTCTTATGTTCCGGGGTAGAATTTATGTGCCAAGAAGCTGCAGAAAAGAATTATTGATAGAGGCACATCAGAGCAAGCTGTCCATTCATCCGGGTAGCACAAAAATGTATCATGACTTAAAAAGACATTATTGGTGGCATGGACTCAAGAAGGATGTTGCAGATTACGTGGCTCATTGTTTAACTTGTCAGCAGGTTAAGACGGAACATCAGAAGCCACCAGGGTTACTCAAACCCTTAGCAGTGCCGGAATGGAAATGGGAGCACATTTCCATGGACTTTGTGACGGGGTTGCCGAGGTCCTCGAAGGGCAATGATGCTATATGGGTTGTGGTAGACCGATTGACCAAGTCCGCGCATTTTATTCCTATCAAGATGACGGATTCATCAGAGACATTGGGTCGGAGATATATCAAAGACATCATCAGATTACATGGTATCCCACAGACTATAGTGTCTGATAGAGATGGCCGATTCACCGGCAGGGTATGGCAGAGCATGCAGTCGGCCATGGGAACCGATCTACTTATTAGCACAGCATTCCATCCACAGACCGATGGACAATCGGAAAGAACAATACAAACGTTAGAGGACATGTTGAGGGCGTGCATGCTAGACTTCAAAGGTGGATGGGAGGATCATTTGCCATTGGTGGAGTTTTCTTATAACAATAGCTACCAAGCAAGCCTCCAGATGGCACCATTCGAAGCTTTGTATGGTAGACCATGCAGGTCACCAGTGTGCTGGACCGAGGTCGGCGAACATGCACTGATAGGACCCGAGATGGTTGCAGAAACTACTGCACAGATCCAGTTGATACGTCAACATTTGTTGACCGCACAGAGTCGGCAAAAGAGCTATGCTGATAAAAGGAAGAGGTTTCTCGAATTTGAAGTGGGAGACATGCTATTCTTGAACGTCTCACCACGAAAAGGGCACATGAGATTTGGGAAGAAAGGAAAATTGTAGCCAAGATATGTGGGACCGTTTTCAATTATCAGAAGGATGGGAGATGTAGCCTATCAGTTGGCACTTCCTTCACAATTGGCGTCTCTACATGATGTATTTCATGTGTCGATGCTGAGGAAATACAACCCTGATCCGTCTCATGTTTTGAATGTGCAAGATATAGATGTGCAAAGCGACGTCACTTATGTCGAGAAGCCAGTCAGAATATTGGAATGTGAGCAAAGGGTGTTGCGTAACCGAGCGATTCAGTTTGTCAAGGTGGTATGGGATCGACATGGAGTTGAGGAAGCCACTTGGGAATTGGAATCGGAGATGAGAACATCTCACCCTGAATTGTTTGTATGATTTACTTTGAAATCCTACTTCGTTCGATTTTCGGGACGAAAATTATAAAAAGAGTATTGTATTATAACACCCTTGAATTTCAAAGTTATCATTTTATATGAAATTATTCATATTTACGGAATTGCCATTGTGATAAAATTGATTTGAATTTAAATGGGTCAATGGCTCAATGAAGACCCAAAGGATGGTAGTTTGTTTACAAAACAAATAAATGGATAAGATGAATTTAAACGGGTCAAGAATCATATTTGGGTCAAATTTTGATAAATGGGTCAAAATGGCTAGATGGAACCCAATGGGTAGTGAATGGCATGATTAACCATGGATTGAGTTCAAGCTTAGTTAATTTAAGTTTATTAATTGCTTGAGTTTGGGTTGAGTTGAAATGAATGATGGGTTTAGTTGAGTTGAATTTATTAGTTAAGTTAAATTAAATGAATGAGTTAGGTTGGGTGAGTTGAATAAATGAGTTGGATGAATAGGTATTTTTAAGGAGTGAGGTGAGTGTAAGATGGAGGTATGAGCTGGTTGCAAATTTTAACTCAATAAAAACGTGAGTTGCAAGGTGATTTCATGCATGTAACTCCTAAGATAGACATGAATGGGAGTGGCATTACATGGGAATTACAAAGGTGAGGGTGCATTTCAAATTCAAATTGTGATGCACGTTGGAGTAGTATGGATCATTAATTTCATGCAAGTAACCCCCAAACTTGGAGCTGCTGTTTATGGAGTTACACAAATACAATCCAAGGAGCCGTTGGGTGCCCTTGGAGTTTCATCTCAAAGATGAAACCCCCAAGGGAGGTGTTAAGAAATGACGGTTACACAAAGGTCTCATTATTACACACGTTGGAGATATGAGGATTACCATCTTAGATGGAAAATGAAAAGCCAAGAAACTGTTGGAGGGTTTCATCTCAAGGATGAAACCCCCACATGAATTAAGTTGAGGAAGTAAATGGGAGGAGAGTTACATTTGGAGCCAATATTGGGCTGAATGTGATTAGCGAAAAAAAAAGGATTGCATTTTATCACTATCTCCTCCTCTCTTGGACGTCCTCTATCTTTCTAAACCAAGAGCAGCAGCTGGTTGCTCATTTCAATTAGTTTTTGGGTAATCCTTTCATCAAGACAAAAATCAGCAAAAGGGTTTTGGCAACAAGGTTAGCAATTTCATTCAAGACCAAAGTTCCCTTTCTCTCTCTCTCTCTCTCTTAAGTCCTTGTCACCTGGCTGAATTATCTCAAGGAGCTTGCATCAAGATCAGTCTCAGCCCAAAGAACAGTTAGAGAGAAGGAGAGGTCAAGGAGATAAAGGGTCAAAGAAGGAGTCAAAAGAACCGAAGGAGACGCGGTATTAGTAAGTGCATTTTGAACCCTTGTTTAATAGATTGGTTAAGAAAATGAGATTTGGCCATTGTATGGCCAGATCCATCAATGATTTAGATCTAGAATTATGATGTTTAAAATGATAAAATATGGACTATAGGGTTCGGCCCCATTGGATGGCCGAACCCCATGGAAAAACTTGGTGGATTCTATGGTATTTGAAAGTCAAAATCCATATTTTGGAGTGAGGCATTTAAAAGATTTTTATATGGAATTAAGCTTACTGTTTTGGAGTAGATATGACATGACTGAACCATATTTATCTTATGTTAATTTGCTGATTAATTTCATAGATAAATATGGGTGGATTTCCATTAAGAGAACCATAGGGTTCGGCCATGTGTATGGCCGAACCCCATGGACTGTTTTGAGGATGGATTTGGGTTTTGATTTAAGATGTAAGTACATGTTTTAGAATGGTTAAAAACATGGATTTGGGTGCTGGTTTCAGACCCAAGATAAAGGGTTAAATGTTCAAAATCAATTTCATGGTGTTCGGCCAATGAGCATGGCCGAACCCTATGAAATTGGGCTAATTTTTGGATGGTTGTTTGAAAGGTAAAAGCCTGATTTAAATATACTGTTATTACATGGTTAATTGAGGTTTAAAAACAGTAACATAACCATTGGGTTCGGCCACCATAGAGGGCCGAACCCCATGTAAAAGGATGTTGGTTTTCATGTTGTGAACCCCATGGAAACCATGAAAACCCATGGACTGTTTTGTGGAATAATTGGGTTAAGTTTATGATGGACATTATGTATTATTTATATGCTTTGATTTAAGAATAATATATGTTTGTTTATGGATTTAGTATGGGTAAGTAATCAGCCAACATGAATGATGGAAATTGGGGATAAAAATCACATTGGTGAGGTTCGGCCATATGTATGGCCGAACCCCACTAATGGTAATTGTGGGACATAGTGGTTAGTTTATATGGAGATATGGAAGGTTTAAGAAGGATCAAATTAAGTGGTGAGGTTCAGCCGTGTGTATGGCCGAACCCCACTAAGATGGTTTTATGTTAGGTGATGGAAGTTAGCTAATTTAAAGCAAAGGTTGGTCTCAATGGCACAATCGTAATTATGGCTGAAATGATCAAAAATAAAATGATCATATGATGGGATAAATGGGCGAAAACCAAAGTGGTAAGGTTCAGCCATAATGTATGGCCGAACCCTACCAAGGTTCATTTAGAAGTTTGGGTAATTAGATGGTTTTAATTAAATAAAAGAATGACCAAAGTTTTAATGGATGAGGTTCGGCTATGGCTTTGGCCGAACCCCACTAGGTGGTTCTTGGAACATTAAGCTTTGCTGGAAATTAGGTGGATAAATGATTAACTTGCTGCCATGTACATAGGGTATTCGGATTTTTAGAACGGTGAGCAAGCCGTGATCGGAAGACGGTCCAAAGGAAGGGTCGAACAAAGTAAACTATAGTAGGTTTCCTACCTTTGTTGTAACCACTATTTAATATGCTGTTTTATGTTGATTTTGATATCTTATATGATTGTAAAGTATGTTTTTAAATGACATAGTTGCATAGACATCTCATGCATGGCATGGGATGATGGTGTTGTAACCGGAGGCCACACTCCGTCGGGGCATCTGAAAGACCACTGTGGGGTACCCTGATGATGAGAATCCCATAAGGAGGAATCCGGAGGCCACACTCCGTCGGGGCGTCCGAAAGACCACTGTGGGTTACCTCGACGATGAGAATCCCGTCAAGTGATGGCTATGTTGAATGGTGATGGGTGGGACTCATTACATGTTCATTTCATACATAGCATGTTTTTATGGAATTTTGTCACACATGTGTTATTATTATATCATTTGCATGTTTTTGACTAACCATGTGGTAGCCCTATTCGGAAACACTACTGGGCGCGTTGATCTAACGCCCTATCTATATCCTTAGTGGATGATGCAGGGAAAGGGAAGAACGTGGATCGAGAAGAGGACCAAGTACGGAAACTTGGGCGGTTTGAATGATTGGAATGGATTATGAATGGACTATTTTATGGACTTGATATTTGTTATATTTGGACAATGTAATTTGGTAATTAGTTATGTTGGCATGTAATAAGTAGTTAAGTAGATACTATGGTTGGATTATTTGGATGGTTTGGAATGAATGGTAGACTAAGGTTATATAATAATTTTGGAGAATAAATTAGGTACTTTGTTATCTAAGAATGGAAATTGGATTAGTCATAGGTTCTATTATAACCTCAGTTAAATTTAGACTAAGTTAATTCCGCAAATTATATATATACCATGTGCGGATCAGTTTTATAGACTTAGTTCATACGCACATGGGCTTGGCCAGTTAAGGGTCGGATTTAGAGATCCGAACTTAACTCGCGTCGTGACACTTCGCCCCGATCACATGATTATTATATTAAAAAAAAAAATAAACTCTGAAAATTAGAGTGTAAAGGGCGGGGTGTTACAAAAATTCTTATCTTAGAAGTATAACTTATTGTTGAAACTTTCTAAAGATGGAATATAAATTCTAAAAATAAAAATAACTTCTAAATTTAAAAAAATTCTAAAAATAGAAATTTCTAAATTCAACAAGTTTCTAAATTTACTATGCCGTCCAAATCTATATAAATTCTAGAATTTCTACTATTTTAAAAAGAAACTTTAAAACTTAAGCAGCCTTCTAAAATTATAGCTTTTAAAAATAGAAACTGCCAATTTTAAATAGTTGTCTAAAATAGAAAATTCCAAAAGTAGCAATATTTCTAAAAACATAAAATTAAAAAACATATATTTGTTTTTTTCTCCGACAACAGCTCCAAAAACTTGTTGTGCCACAAAAGATATGGCGTTTTAAATTTATATTTGCAATCGGACAAATGATTAATAATATAGCTTCAGAAGTGCGTGTTCGAACCCACAGAGAATATACAAAATATATGCAATTGAGATATAATGGCATAAGTCATTACAAGATCATGCAAATAAATGTAATAGAATTCAAAACTCTAATCTTAGAGATGTAATTTACTATAGAAACATTCTAAAAAAGGAAAACAAAATCTAAATACAAATAAAATCTAAAATTAAAAAATTTCAAACAATAGAAATTTCAAAATTAAGACTTCCAAATCAATATAAATTCTACAATATCTATTATTTTAAAAAGAAACTTTTAAAGTAAGGTAACATTCTAAAATTATAGTTTCTAAAAATAGAAACTATCAATTTTAAATAGTTTCCTACAACAGAAACTATCAATTTTAAATAGTTTCCTAGAATAGAAATTTCCAAATGTAACAGTATTTCTAAAAACAGAAAATGTAAAAACCTAAATTTGTTTTTTATCTGACAACGGCGTCAAAAACATGTTGTGCCACAAAAGATATGATGTTTTAAATTTAAATTTGCAATTGGACGAATCATTAATAGTTTAGCTACATGAGTGCGAGTTCGAACCCACATAGAATATGCAAAATATATGTAATTGAGATATTATGACATAAGTCATTATAAGATCATGGAAATTAATTTAAATATAGAAATCAAAACTCTAATCTTAGAAATATAACTTATTGTAGAAAATTTCTAAAAATGGAATATAAATTCTAAAAATAGAAATAACTTCTAAAATTAAAAAATTTCTAAAAATAGATATTTCTAAATTCAACAAGTTTCTAAATTTACTATGACTTCCAAATCTATATAAATTCTAGAATTTCTACTATTTTAAAAAGAAACTTTTAAACTTAGTTAACGTTCTAAAATTATAGTTTCTAAGAAAAAAAAACTTTCAATTTTAAATAGTTGCCTAAAATAGAAAAATTCAAAAAGTAACAGTATTTCTAAAATTAAAAAATGTAAAAAATATATTTAATTTTAATCCCACAATGTAACACCCTGGATTTTCAAGTTATTATTATTTATGAAAATTACCCATTGAATTTGTGAATTATTAAATATGAACCTTGGATGGGTAATGTGTTGGGTCATTGGCCCAATTAAGACCCAACGGCTTTGCTAAATGGTTTCAAATAAATTAAATGGGGCTGAATTTATTTAGTAATGCAATACTTTATAAATTAGAGAAAGAGTGTGCATGGCCGAATATTAGATTTGCGTATCCAAGAAGATGTCTAAAAATTAAATAAGGATTACATTGGCCGTGTGTAGGGATTTCCATATCTATGTGATGCGCATAGGATCATTTTAAAAGGGGTATTTCCTTGATTAAGAATGGCATTAAGGAAATTGCTAAGAGGGGGCGCATGGCACCTTCTAAAAGAGGCAATAAGAGGAGCACACGGCAATGGCAAATTTAGCAAGGAGCACATGGTAATGGCAAATTCAGCAAGGGGCACACGGCATTAAGCAATGGCTAATTTAAAGGGTCTTGGTACCTTCTAAGTTGGGACCAAGAGAAGTTTCATAAAAGAAAGAGGGGAGGGGCTCACGGCTCACACACACTTATAGCCTAATTCTCTCTCTCTTTCAAGTCTATTCACGGCAAAACAAAGAGGAAGAGAACGCAGCCAGCAAGAGGGAAAGATCAAGAAGGAGAAAGATTGGAAGAGCAAGAATAACCGAGGGAAAACCGGAGGAGTCGCGGAACCGGTAAGTAGTTTTGATATTTTTGTTTAATTTAAGGAACCATAGGGTTCGGCCATGGTGTATGGCCAAACCCCATGGAAGAAAATTGAGGAAATAATCATGGAGTGTTAATGGAAAAGATGGACCATAGGGTTCGGCCATGGTGGGACTTTGGTGATTTTATGGAAAGACATGATTATTTTTATGGGTTGAAAACCGTGAAGAATATTAGTTATTTTAATGGAATTGGAAGATGAAAATCATAGGTGTAGGTTTATGATTTTAAAGGGTTTAAATGGAAAGAGATTGGTTATATTTTAAAAGGAATTATCATTTAGTTTAATGGAAATAATGATTTCCATGAATGAGAATTAGGGAACGATTATGATAATTTTTAAATGGATGTATGGTTGATGGTTTTTGGATACATGGAATGTTATTGATAATTTTTAAAGAGAGGATCTTGAACCATAGGGTTCGGCCATGGTGTATGGCCGAACCCCATGGAAGTTGTCATTAATTTAGAAAGTGAATGGAAAAGGTTGGATTGTCTCTATGGGTGAGGTTCGGCCATGGTGTATGGCCGAACCCCACAAGGTTTATTTTTGTAAGGTGGAGATTAAATTAGAAAGTTTCTAATTATGGACTTTCTAATTATGGAAGGAACCTTGAATTATCGATTCAAGAATGGAATTGCTAAATTTAGAAAGTTTCTAATAATGGATGCAATGTATATAATTGGAACTTAGACATCATGGGTTTGGCCATGTGTATGGCCGAACCCCATGAACCAAGTTTATGGGTTTATGTTTATGTGTATTTTAAATGAAGGGAGGATGCAAGTATAGACCTATGGTTTATGGACCTAAGATGGTGAACCATTTAAAAGAAAAGTTGGAAAAGAAACATCAAGGGTTCGGCCATGGTGTATGGCCGAACCCCATGAACTTGTTAATGGGCCATGTTTGGGTCTTTGTATAATTTTAATGAATGGTTCACCAAACCAAGGGATGAAGGGTGAGAATAATGAAATTATAGCCTTGGATGGATATGGTAATTATGTAGAATTAATGGACCTATGTTTTAGAACTCAAACATAAGTTAATGGAATCAATGGCAATTTTGTAAATATCGCCTAAATTGAAAGATCATGGGTTCGGCCATGATGTATGGCCGAACCCCATGAGATGGATTTGTGGATCAAGACATGGACTTAGGCATTTGGTAATGGAGGAAAAGATTGGATTATGGGTTATGTTAGCCATGAATGGCATTGTTGTAAATATAAGAAAAAAATGAAAGATCATGGGTTCGGCCATGGTGTATGGCCGAACCCCATGAGGATTGTGTTTATGGACTTAAACATTATTGTAAATCAAGTGGGACTTGGTTTTAACTGATTGTTATATTATAAGGTAACGGGACCTCACAAGGTGTGTACGATCGTGAAAGGTTACAGGACGAAAGATGCAAGGACACGTTAATGATCTTTGGTAGGATTCCACCTCTTTGAAACCATGGGTTTATGTACAATATTTTTATCTTATTTTGATCAATTTATATTGCAAAGGATAGGTTTCAAAATGTGAGTTTTAAATGCTATGTTTATATAATAAAATAGCATGTGTTGGATATGTTTAAAAGTGTGATTTCTAATGCTATGTTTATATGATAAAATAACATGTGTTTCATTGGCATCTCATGCATGGTATGGGGTGAAGGATATGTAACCAGAGAGGCCACACTCCGTCGGGGAGTCCGAAAAACCTATGTGGGGTACCTTGATGTGTTTTTCCATCAGGAAGAAATCGGAGAGTCCACACTCCATCGAGGCGTCCGAAAGACTTATGTGGGGGTACTTCTATGTACATGTGATGTGTAACACCCCAATTTTTCAATTTACGAATATATATATATATATATATGAATATTACCCATTTAATTTATGAATTTTAGATATGGACATTAGATGGGTAAAAGTGTTGGGTCTTTACCCAATTAAGACCCAATGGATTGTGAAGATGGTTTCAATTTAAATTAAATGGGTTGAATTAATTTAGTAATGCATTATGTCTAAATTAAATAAATGATTGTGCATGGCCGAATATTGGATTTGAATATCCAAGGAGATGTTTAAAAATCAAATGAAGATTACAATGGCCATGTAATAGGGATTACTTTATCTGTGTGATGCGCATAAGATCAATTTTAAAAAGGAGTCCTTTCCTCTCTAAAAAGTGAAACTAGGGGATTACTAATTTAAGGTGGTGTTCAAATAGAAATAGAAGAAGCCTCAGCCGTGTGGGAGTGGTGCGCACAAAGGAGTCCCTCTTTGATTAAAATCGACAACTACTAATTACAAGAGGGGTGCACGGCAACTCTAGTTACAATACACGGCAATTGCTAATGTATTAAGGGGAATTATTATCTTAGCACCTTCTAACTTGGGATCAAGAGGAAGTAATAAAAGGAGAGACAAGGAGGGCAAACGATTTACACCATAGCCGAATTTTCTCTCTCTCTTTCTCTCAAGCTCTCATTCTCGGCAATACACCAAGAGAATAAGGAAAAGGCAGCTAGCAAGAGGTGTTTTCGGCATTGGGAAAAATCAAGAAAAAAGGAAAAGGATTGGAAGAGCAAGAATCAATCGGAACCAGGTTAGTATTTTGTTTGATAAATTTTGTTTAAGGAAAAGAACCATAGGGTTCGGCCATGGTCTATGGCCGAACCCCATGGAAGAGAATTGGGAGATGAATATGGTAACTTAATGGAAAGACATTGCTTATTTCATGGGTTTTTGAGGGATGAAAACCATGGAATGTTATGAATGTTATTGCATGGCCGAACCCTAATTTTAGTATGGCTAAGATGCTAAGCATGAATCATGAAGAAAGGACGTACAAAATATGCAAAGGAGAAGACTGACGAAACAGTCAATCTACTGAATCAATGATTCAGTTGACTGAACTAGGTATTGAGCGAACCAGAGAAGAATTTCTGGAAGTTTCAGCCCAGTGAATATGGGATTCAGTTGACTGAACTAGTGATGGCCTGAAAATAGAAAGAGTTTCTGGAAGTTTCAGCCGACTGAATCTGGTGATTCAGTCGACTGAACACAGACATAATGGATAAGAAAAGGATTCTGGAAGTATCAACCGACTGAATCTATGATTCAGTTGACTAAAAGATTACTTATTAAACACGAAAGTTGTTGGTGGAGGATTCAGTCGACTGAATCTACACTGGCCGAACAGGTAGTCAATCTGATCAGAAGTCAGCCGACTGAATCTATGATTCAGTCGACTGAAAGGTTACAACTCAGGATAAGAACAGTTCCGAGTTATAGTTCAGCCGACTGAAAGTATATTTCAGCCGACTGAAAGTCTGCGGCTAAGACAGAGGACTGTATCCAGGAGGATTCAGTCGACTGAATTGAAAAGTTGATGTTTATGTGATTTTTTTTTTTGAAAAGTCCAGTTTATCTGGGAGGAGGTAAGGGAATGATTTATGGTTTTAACGTTTGAAGGGTTCGGTTAATGGAATGACAGCCATGGATGGCAATTTGGTTATTAAGTGAAAATAAGGCACCATGGCCGAACCCCATGGGAATTATTTGGTGAACTTAGATGTATATGAATCTATGTTTTGAACCTAAACATGAGTTAATGAATGAAGGTGACTAACCATGGAAGGAATAAAGGCATAAATGTAAATATGGTAAAAAATGAAAGACCATGGGTTCAGCCATGGTGTGTGGCCGAACCCCATGGGGATTTGTTTTATGGACTTAGTATGTTGAAAATCAAGTGGGACTTGGTTATGATTAATTGTTATATTATAAGGTAACGGGACCTCACAAGGTGTTTACGATCGTGAGCGGATACCGGACGAAAGACGCAAGGACACGTAGCGGTCTTTGGTAGGATTCCACCTCTTTGAAACCATGGGTTTATGTACATTTGTTTTATCTTGCTTTTGATGAAATTATGTTGCAAAGGATATGTTTTAAATTGTGATTTTAAATGCTATGTTTATATGATAAAATAGCATGTGTTGGATATGTTTCAAATGTGATTTTAATGCTATGTTTATATGATAAAATAGCATGTGTTTCATTGGCATCTCATGCATGGTATGGGGTGAAGGATTGGTAACTGGAGGGTCAACACTCCGTCGGGGTGTTCGAAAAACCTATGTGGGGTACCTTGATGTGCTTTTCCATCAGGAAGAAACCGGAGGGTCCACACTCCTTTGGGGCATCCGAAAGACCTATGTGGTGGGTACTTTTATGTACATGTGGTGGGTGGGACTCATTGCATTTGTCATCATTGCATGGCATGGTTTATATGGTTTTTGTCATTACAATATTATTATATATGTTTTGTACTGACCATGTGTTAGCTGTAACTGGAATACCTACTGGGCGCGTTGTTCTAACGCCCTACTTCTACCCTAGTTGATGATACAGGAAACAAGGGGAAACGACGAATGTAAGGAGGTCCAGGCATAGGAGCTTCGATGATATATTTTATATGTTTTGAATAAAGTTACTTATGGACATGTATTTGAGTAACTAGTTTCCGGGAATGTAATAACTTAGATGGTTGGATGTTAATTTTGATAATTATGATATTTGAATGATGATTAAGGACTTGACGTACTTTGCTATCTGAATAGAATAGAATTTGGTTCTATTATATTTCCGCAGTTAGGATTTTTATTCCGCAAGTTGATATTATTATGTGTGAACCATTTTCGTGGACTTAGTCTATGCACACATAGGGTTGGCCAGTTAAGGGTCGGACTTTGGAAGTTCGGACTTAGCTCGCGTCGTGACGTCCCGCACTCTATCACTCTACTCTGTTTTAAAAAAAATAAAAAATAGACTCTGAATTTACGGGAAGAAGCGAGTGAAAAAGGGCAGGGCGTTACAGTTGGTATCAGAGTGAAACCGAAACATTGAATCTTTCGGGGTAAATTAATCCGTTCTCTGTACACTAATTTACTTCGTTAGACTCAAACGGATGATAGCAAAGGAAGTACAATCAAAATAATCGGATTATCAAACATAGCAATGTAGGATGTATTTCCCCAGAAACAAAGCAAAAATCAAGAGTGGTTATTTGGAAATTTTTCCCAACAAGTAGGAAATACAAATTTTATGATGGAAACTAAGTCTTGATATGTTTCAATGGCTTAGGGAAAAATGGCTCCAAGGGGAAGGCCAAGGAGAAATACCTGACAAAACCCAAATGGGGGTGAAGAAGAGGAACAACAATCTCATCATGAGGAGGAACGACAATCTCATCATGAAGAGGAGGAACAACAATCCCACCAAGAGGAGGAGCAACAAAGCAGCGTGAACATACCAATGGTGCCTCCTGAATTGCAAAACTTGGTTCAAGCGGTTCCTGAATTGCAAAACTTGGTTCAAGCGGTGGTCAATTCAGAGCTTCAAAAGCACCTGAATGAGAATGGAAAACAATGACAGGAGCATGGTCAGGGACTTCCAGCAACAGCGCCCTCCTTACTTCAAGAGGAGAGAAGGGGCTGTCGGAGCGGAAAAATGGCTGAAAAAGATTTCACAAATCCTGACCTTATTGAATATCACGAGTCATGCTCACAAGATTTTACTGGCCACATCACAGCTGATTGATGATGCTGGTAAATGGTGGGAGGTGGTAGAGAAGTAGTGAGCACTTTTTTCAGAAGGAGAGAGGACTACCATGACTTGGGAGCAGTTCTCAACTACTTTCCTGGAACATTATTTTCCTGAGGAGAAGGAGCGCCAGACTCAGGTTTTTTTATCTTTGGTACAAGGTACCATGACGGTGGCAGAGTACCAACAGGAGTTTTTCAGTTTATCTGTATATGCATTTTATATGGTGGATACTGAGTATCAAAGGGAACGCAAGTTTGAACGGGGCCTTCGGCCAGGCATAAGGGCCAAGGTAACTATATTCAAGGCAACCACATTGGCAGAGGTGGTCAGCAGGGCCACAATTGCAGAGCAAAAGATGGCTGAGTTGACGTGTTTTGACAATCGCCGAGCTCAGAGTGGGAGGGGTACATTTCAGCCCAACAAGAGGTTCCGACCGAACTCAAGCAGACCCTCACCATCCACTGGGTCAACAGGGGTCTCTCGTCCCAATCATCCCTCCCCATCTGCATCAGTCACTCAGGCTCCCAGAGGTGTGAGCAACTACTTTCATTGTGATTAGCCTGGCCATTTTAAGAGAGAATGTCCACAGCTCAATAAACCCTCATATTCTAGAGGTTCATCTTGTCCACCAATTAGGCCAGCTAATTCACGTGGAGGCAGGACAGTTAACCAGGCGGGACGGCCACCTACAGGATCTGGACGGGTATGCAACTTAGCACCTCCAGCAGCAGAGGATCACTCTGTGATTCAAGGTATGGCAGTAGTCAGTAGTTCCTACGCCTTTGCATTATTTGATTCGGGAGCATCTCACTCTTTCATATCTGCTGCATTTATAACTGCTACTAGTACATTGGTACAAAAACTGTCCACATCACTCACCATTGTATCCCCCGTCGGAGACACATCATTGGGGCCAATATGCACAGCAGTGAGTACTGAACTTGCTGACTCAGATTTGAGTTCAATTATTTGGTACTCGATATGTCAGAATATGATATTATTTTCGGCATGGATTGGTTGGCTAGCTTTAAGGCCAACAATGATTGTTATCTCACAGGGTGACATTTTGGTCGCCTGAAGAAAAACAACATGTGGTGCGTGCTGATAAAGAAAGCAGACTACATGAAGGGTTGAATCATCTGGTATTGAACATTATCAGAATCAACAAGGCACCGGTGGTTGAACTTCCGAAAATAGTAAGGGACTATGCGGACGTTTTTCCAAAGGAACTCCCTAGTTTGTCTCCCATGAGGGAGATCATTTTGAAATCAAGTTGTACCGTGGCACTGCACCAGTGTCATTACCACATTATCGGATGGCACCAGCAGAGATGTCAGAGTTAAAGAAGCAGATTGATGAACTGCTCAGACTGGGGTGCATTCGGAACAATACATCAGCTTGGGGAGCTCCGGTTTTATTTGTAAACAAGAGGGATGGTTCACTCCATATGTGTGTGGGTTACCGAAAACTGAACCAGCTGATGGTCAGAAACAAGTACCCTCTACCTAGGATCGATCATTTATTTGATCAACTTAAAGGTTCCAGTCATTTTTCTAAGATTGACCTAATGTCCGGATATCACCAAATCCGGGTTAGGGAGGAAGACATAGAAAAGACAGCCTTCAGAATGCAATATGGACTATATGAGTTTGTAGTCATGCCGTTTGGACTCACCAATGCACCGGCTGTGTTCATGGATTTAATGAACAGGATCTTCCATCTTACTTGGACCAATTTGTTATTGTGTTTATTGATAACATCCTAATTTATTCCAAAAGTAAGGAAGAACATGCTGAGCACCTGAGAATAGTTCTGGACACTTTGAGGAAGAACAAACTATATGCTAAAGCCAGTAAATGTGAATTTTGGCTATCTGAGGTCAACTTTTTGGGACGTGTTATATCAGAAGAAGGTATAGCCGTGGACCCGGCTAAGGTAGTGGCAGTAAGAGATTGGAAAGCACCAAAGAATGTAACCGAGATCCGTAGCTTTTTGGGATTGGCTGGTTATTACAGGAAATTTATCATGGACTTCTCAAAAATTGTATCTCCACTTACTCGACTCACTCAGAAAGGAGTCAAATATGAGTGGTCAGATCTGTGCAATCGGAGGTTTGAAGAGCTGAGGAAGAGACATTACTGGTGGCATGGACTCAAAAGAGATGTGGCAAAATTTGTGGCACATTGCTTAACTTGTCAACAGGTTAAGACGGAACATCAGAAGCCACCAGGGTTACTCAAACCCTTACCAGTGCCGAAATGGAAATGGGAGCCTATCTCCATGGATTTTGTGACAGGGTTGCCAAGGTCATCAAAGGGCAACGATGCGATATGGGTGGTGGTAGACCGACTGACCAAGTCAGCACATTTCATTCCTATTAAAATGACAGACTCATCTGAGACTTTGGGTCGGTGGTATATCAAGGATATCATTAGATTGTATGGTATACCGCAGACTATTGTGTCTAACAGAGATGGTCAATTCACAGGCAGAGTATGGCAGAGCATGCAGTCGGCCATGGGAACAAATCTACTGATTAGTACGGCATTCCATCCACAGACTGATGGACAGTCTGAGAGGGCAATAAAGACACTGGAGGATATGCTGAGAGCATGTATGCTAGATGTAACACCCCGCCCTTTTCACTCTAAATTTTCAGAGTTTATTTTTTTTTTTTTTTAAATAATAATAATTAATAAGTGATCGGGGCGGAATGTCACGACGCGAGTTAAGTTCGGATCTCTAAATCCGACCCTTAACTGGCCAAGCCCATGTGCGTATGAACTAAGTCCATAAAACTGATCCGCACATGGTACATATTAATCTAGCGGAATTAACTTAGCCTAGATCTAACTGAGGTTATAATAGAACCTATGATTAATCCAATTTCCATTTTTAGATAGCAAAGTACCTTATTTATTTTCCAAAATTATTATATAACCTTAGTCTACTATTCATTCCAAACCATTCAAATAAATCCAACCATAGCATCTACTTAACTACTTATTACATGCCAACATCTAATTTAACAAATTACATTGTTCCAAATAAATCAACTAACAAATCCATAAATAATCCGTTCATAGTCTATTGCAATCATTCAAATCGCCCAAGTTTTCGTACTTGGTCCTCTTCTCCAACCACGTTCTTTCCTTTCCCTGCATCATCCACTAAAGATATAGATAGGGCGTTAGATCAACGCGCCCAGTAGTGTTTCCGAACAGGGCTACCACATGGTTAGTAAAAAACATACAAATAGTATAATAGTTATGCAAGTGTGACAAATTCTATAAAAATATGCTATGTATGAAATGAACATGTAATGAGTCCCACCCATCACCATTCAACATAGCCATCACTTGACGGGATTCTCATCGTCAAGGTAACCCACAGTGGTCTTTCGGACGCCCCGACGGAGTGTGGCCTCCGGATTCCTCCTGATGGGATTCTCATCATCAGGGTACCCCACAATGGTCTTTCGGACGCCCCGACGGAGTGTGGCCTCCGGTTACTTCCCCATCGTCCCATGCTATGCATGAGATGTCTATGCAAACATGCCATTTGTAAATATAACATTTGATTCAAATAACTTATTCAAATAAACATAAAACAGCGAATAAGTTGTGTGGTTACAACAAGGTAGGAAACCTACAGTAGTTTACTTTGCTCGATCCTTCCTTTGGACCGTCTTCCGATCACGTCTCGCTCACCGTTCTAAAAATCCGAATACCCTATGCACATGGCAGCAACTTAATCATTTATCCACCTAATTTCCAGCAAAGCTTTATGTTCCAAGAATCACCTAATGGGGTTCGGCCAAAGCCATAGCCGAACCTCATCCATTAAAACATTGGTCATTCATTTATTTAATTAAAACCTATCTAATTACCCAAACTTCTAAACGAACCTTAGTAGGGTTCGGCCATACATTATGGCTGAACCTTACCACTTTGGTCTTAGCCCATTTATCCCATCATATGATCATTTTATTTTTGATCATTTCAGCCATAATTACAATTGTGCCATTGAGACCAACCTTTGCTCTAAATTAACTAACTTTCATCACCACACATAAAACCATCTTTAGTGGGGTTCAGCCATACACATGGCTGAACCTCATCACCTAATTTGATCCTTCCTTAACCCTCCATATCCTCATATAAACCAACAATTATGTCCCACAATTATCATTAGTGGGGTTCGGCCATACACATGGCCGAACCTCACCAATGTGATTTTATTCTCAATTTCCATCATTCATATTGGCCAATTACCTACCCATACTAACTCCATAAACAACATATATTATTCTTAAATCAAAGCATATAAATAATACCTAATGTTCATCATGAACTTAACCCTAATTATTCTACAAAACAGTCCATGGATTTTCATGGTTTCCATGGTTTCCATGGGGTTCTCAACATGAAAACCCACACCATTTTACATGGGGTTCAGCCCTCTATTATGGCTGAACCCAATGATTACATTCACTGTTTTTAAACCTCAATTAACCAGGTAATAACCGTATATATAAATCAGGTTTTTAACCTTCAAAACAGTCCTCCAAAATTAAACCAATTTCATAGGGTTCGGCCATGTATATTGGCCGAACACCATGAGATTAATTTTGAATATTTAGTCCTTCATCTTAGGTCTGAAACCAGCACCCAAATCCATGTATTTTAACCATTGTAAAACATGTATTTACATCTTAAAATAATAACCCAAAACAGTACATTAACTTCATGATTTATTTATTCCAAATACATCACAACAAACCATTATTTGCATGGGGTTCGGCCCTCCATGGTGGCCGAACCCTATGACCTTTGGTTTTGAACTTCTTGATCATTCATTTTTGTCCAAAGCAAACTTCCTTATTTATGTTTTAACCTTTTTAAAACCCATACTTAAAATCATCTAAAAACAGTCCCAAATTTGTATGGTTTTAATTTCCAAAAACCATCTAAACAAATCCATCATTTCCATGGGGTTTGGCCATCCAATGGGCCGAACCCTATGGTCCATCTTTTGATCTCATTCTTGTACTTCTAACCAACATTTAACACTTGTTAGATTCAGCCATCCAATAGCCGGATCATATTTCTTAATTAAACAACATAGTTTATCGAACACCTACCGTTTCCGCGACTCCTCCACTTGATCTTTACTCCCGATTGTTCCTTCCCCTTTTGCTGATCTTGTCTTGATGAAAATGAATCAAACCAAGGACTGATTAACAACCAGCTAATGCTCTTGGTTTAGAAAGGTAGAGAACGTCCAAGAGAGATAGAGAGATAGAGAGATAGAGAGAGTGAAAATCCTTTGCTTGACCAAAAAACAGCCCAAGGTTAATTCAGCCCTTGTAACTCATCTCTCCATAATTAGAATCCTTTAAGTTCCTTGGGGTTTCATCTATGAAATGAAACACCAAGAGTTCCCAACGGTTTTGCTGTGTGCATTCCTCACACTATCCATTTTGCATTAATTTTGCATGTGGGAGTTTCACATGTAAATGAAACTCCCATGTGCTTCATCCTCCCTCCATTGGTTGTCTCTTTGAATACCTAAGCATGGAATAAACCCTCATGCCCTTTCCAACGTGTAATCTAACCTTTTTGAATTTGAAAAGTCAAGGACCCCTTTTGTAACTCCATGAAACGGCAACTCCAATTGTCTCCATCTTTGGAGTTTCATGCATAGGCCATAATTTCCATGCAACCAAATAAAACTCCCATGTGCTTCATTCTCCTTCATTCATACATTTGTAACTCTCAAAGCCATCATTCTCATATCTCCATGGTAGCCGTTACATGCATGAAATTGCTCATGCATGCAGCCAACGTCCCTAGCAACCTTTGTGTTTTCAAGAAGTAACTCCCATTCAAAATGTAACTCCCATTTTATTCATCACCTAAATGGGGGTTACATGCATGGTAATGTCTCCCCATGCACCAACGTTTTTCTTGCTCAAAGTTGGAATTTAAACCACTTCTCCTCCCATTCACACACTTCACTCACTTACATTAATAATACATATTCATTTAACTCATTTATTCAACTCACCCAAACTAAGTCACTCATTTAATTTAACTTAACTAATAAATTCAACTTAACTGAACCAACCATTCATTTCAACTCCAACCTAACTCAAGTAATTAATAAACTTAAATTTACTAAGCTTGAACTCAATCCATGGTTAATCATGCCATTCACACGACCCATTGGGTCCCATCTAGCCATTTTGACCCATTTATCAAAATCTGACCCAAATATGATTCTGGACCCGTTTAAATTTATCTTACCCATTTATTTGTTTTGTAAACCAACTATCATCCTTTGGGTCTCGATTGAGCCATTGACCCATTTAAATTCCAATCAATTTTTATCACAATGGCAATTCCGTAAATATGAATATTTTCACATAAACTGATAACTTTGAAATTCCAGGGTGTTACAATACAATAATCTTTTTATAATTTTCGTCCCGAAAATCGAACGAAGTAGGATTTCAAAGTAAATCATACAAACAATTCAGGGTGAGATGCTCTCATCTCCGATTCTAATTCCCAAGTGGCTTCCTCAACACCATGTCGATCCCATACCACCTTGACGAACTGAATCGCTCGGTTACGCAACACCCTTTGCTCACTTTCCAATATTCCAACCGGCTTCTCGACATAAGTGACGTCGCTTTGCACATCTATATCTTGCACATTCAAAACATGAGATGGATCAGGGTTGTACTTCCTCAGCATAGATACATGGAATACATCATGTAGAGACGCCAATTGCGAAGGAAGTGCCAACTGATAGGCTACATCTCCCATCCTTCTGATAATTGAAAACGGTCCCACATATCTTGGCGACAATTTTCCTTTCTTCCCAAATCTCATATGCCCTTTTCGTGGCGAGACCTTCAAGAATACCATGTCTCCCACTTCAAATTCGAGAAACCTCCTCCTTTTATCCGCATAGCTCTTTTGCCGACTCTGTGCGGTCAACAAATGTTGACGTATCAACTGGATCTGTGCAGTAGTTTCTGCAACCAACTCAGGTCCTATCAGTGCAGGTTCGCCGACCTCGGTCCAGCACACTGGTGACCTGCATGGTCTACCATACAAAGCTTCGAATGGTGCCATCTGGAGGCTTGCCTGGTAGCTATTGTTATAAGAAAATTCCACCAATGGCAAATGATCCTCCCATCCACCTTTGAAGTCTAGCATGCATGCCCTCAACATGTCCTCCAACGTTTGTATTGTTCTTTCCGATTGTCCATCGGTCTGTGGATGGAATGCTGTGCTAATAAGTAGATCGGTTCCCATGGCCGACTGCATGCTCTGCCATACCCTGCCGGTGAATCGGCCATCTCTATCAGACACTATAGTCTGTGGAATACCATGTAATCTGATGATATCTTTGATATATCTCCGACCCAATGTCTCTGATGAATCCGTCATCTTGATAGGAATAAAATGCGCGGACTTGGTCAATCGGTCTACCACAACCCATATAGCGTCATTGCCCTTCGAGGACCTCGGCAACCCCGTCACAAAGTCCATGGAAATGTGCTCCCATTTCCATTCCGGCACTGCTAAGGGCTTGAGTAACCCTGGTGGCTTCTGATGTTCCGTCTTAACCTGCTGACAAGTTAAACAATGAGCCACATAGTCTGCAACATCCTTCTTGAGTCCATGCCACCAATAATGTCTTTTTAAATCATGATACATTTTTGTGCTACCCGGATGAATGGACAACTTGCTCTGATGTGCCTCTATCAATAATTCTTTTCTGCAGCTTCTTGGCACATATATTCTACCCCGGAACATAAGACCCTGTCCTGGTCGTAATTCCCAATCCGGTACAACCTCGCCATTAGACATCTTGGCCCATGTCTCTGCCATTTCCGGATCTGTTCGTTGCTCCTGTTCAATCTTCGTAACCATGTTGGATCGTATGATCAAATTGTACATACTCCCATGGTTTGTGATGTATAGATTAAACTCACGAATGGAATTCAACATCTCCCATTCAGTCCTGATCAAACATGCCACTGATGCATGAGACATACGGCTGAGAGCATCCGCCACTTTGTTGGCCTTTCCCGGATGATATCGGAGCGCAAATTCATAATCCGCCAGATATTCCATCCATCTGCGCTGCCTCAGGTTGAGCTCTTTCTGATCAAATAAATACTTCAAGCTCTTGTGATCTGAAAATACTTCAAACTTCTCCCCATATAGATAGTGTCTCCAGCTTTTGAGAGCAAAGACCACCGCAGCTAATTCCAGATCATGTGTGGGGTAGAGGCGTTCATGTATCTTTAGTTGTCTTGAACCATATGCCACCACCCGATTACGTTGCATGAGTGAACATCCCAGTCCCTCTCCTGATGCATCACATTGTACTTCATAACCTTTGCCTCTTTCCGGCAAAACTAGAATAGGAGCAGTTGTAAGTCTCTCTTTCAGCTCCTCAAATCTCTGATTGCACAGCTCTGACCATTCATATTTGACTCCTTTCTGCGTGAGTCGAGTCAATGGGGATGCAATTTTGGAGAAGTCCATAATAAACTTCCTATAATATCCAGCCAAACCCAGAAAACTACGGATTTCGGTGACATTCTTTGGTGCTTTCCACTCACTTACTGCTGCCACCTTAGCCGGATCAACGGCTATACCATCTGCTGTTATAACATGCCCTAAGAATTTGACCTCAGGTAGCCAAAATTCGCATTTGCTTGCTTTGGCATACAGCTGGTTCTGTCTCAAGGTGTTCAATACTATTCGAAGATGCTCAGCATGATCCTCCTGACTCTTGGAATAGATCAGGATATCGTCAATGAACACTATAACAAACCGATCCAAATATGGACGAAATATTCTGTTCATTAAGTCCATGAACACAGCCGGTGCGTTGGTAAGCCCAAATGGCATGACTACAAATTCAAATAGTCCATACCGTGTTCTGAAAGCTGTTTTCTCGATGTCTTCCTCTTTGACCCGGATTTGATGATAACCGGACATCAGATCAATCTTGGAAAAATGACTGGATCCCCTCAACTGATCGAATAAATCATCGATCCTGGGTAGAGGATACTTGTTCCGGACAGTTAGCTGATTTAACTTCCGGTAGTCCACACACATTCTAAGTGAACCATCCTTCTTTTTCACGAACAACACTGGAGCTCCCCATGACGATGTGCTGTTCCGAATGCAACCCAGTCTGAGTAATTCATCAAGCTGCTTCTTCAACTCGGACATTTCTGCTGGTGCCATTCGATAATGGGGTAGAGACACTGGTGAGGTACCAGGATATAGCTTGATCTCAAAATTGAGCTCCCTCATAGGCGGTATACCAGGAAGTTCTTTTGGAAAGACATCAACAAATTCTTTCACAATTGCTGGAAGTTCAGTGACTGGTGCTTTGTTGATGACAATATTGTTCAACACCAAGTGATGCAACCCTTCCTGCAATCTGCTTTGCTTGTCGGCACGAACTATATACTGCTTTCCCTCGGGTGACCAAAATGTCACTCTTCGGCGATAACAATCAATATTGGCTTCATAACTAGCCAACCAGTCCATGCCAAATATAATATCGTACTCAGTCATGTCGAGTACCAAATAATTGAACTCAAATCTGAGTCCAGCGAGTTCTGTATCTATGGCCGTGCATATGAGTCCCAAAGACGTGTCTCCGACAGGGGATACTACTGTGAGTGTGGTGGACAACTTTTGTACTAGTGTTCCAGTAGCAGTTATAAAGGATGCAGATATAAAAGAGTGCGATGCTCCAGAATCAAACAATGCATAAGCATAAGAACTATTGACAACGGCCATACCTTGAATCACAGAATGATCCACATCCTCAGGAGGTTACAGAGCAAATAGTCGTCCAGATCCGGTAGGAGTAGGCGCCCGTCCCGCCTGATTATATGTCCTGCCTCCTCGGGAGTTAGCTGGCCTAGCTGGTGGACGGAAAGATCCTCTGGAATATGAGAGCCTATTGAGCTTTGGACAGTCTCTCTTGAAGTGACCCGGCTGGTTACAGTGAAAACAATTGTTCACCCCTTTGAATGACTGGGTGACTGATGCAGATGGGGAGGGCTGGTTAGGACGAAAGCTCCCCGCGGACCCAGTAGATGGTGAGGGTCTACTGAAGTTCGGACGGAGCCTCTTGTTGGGCTGAAACCCACCCCTCCCACTTGGAGCTCGACGATTGTCAAACCGTACTATTGCATTCAACTCCTTTTCTGCTATTGTGGCCTTACTGACCACCTCAGCCAATGTGGTGCACTTAAATATGGTCACTTTGGCCCTGATGTTTGGCCGTAGACCCCTCTCAAACTTTCTTGCCTTGCGAAGTTCTGTGTCCACCATATAGAATGCATAAATGGATAAACTGAGAAATTCACGGTGATACTCTGCCACCGTCATAGAGCCCTGTACCAAGGACAGGAAAAGTTCCGTCTGTCGCTCCTTCTCCTCCTCCGGAAAGTAATGTTCCAGAAAGGTTGCTGAAAACTCATTCCATGTCATGGCCGTCCTCTCCCTAACTGGTATGAGTTCCCTCTGCTTCTCCACCACCTCCCACCATTTACCGGCATCTTCTATCAATTGTGATGTAGCCAGTAAAATCCTGTCAGCATGACTCGAGATCTTAAGTAACTTTAAGATCTGAGTGATCTTCTTTAGCCAGTGCTCGGCTCCGACAGCCCCTTCTTTCCCTTTGAAGTAGGGAGGACGCTGTTGTTGAAATTCTCGTGCCATACTACGGTCAGTGGCATCCCTGGAACTTTCACTCCCATTCATATGTTGCTGGAGTACTGAGGTTACCACTGCTTGGACTAATCCCTGAAGCTCAGGCGGCACATGTGGTATATGTACACCACTGTTTCCTTCTCCCTCCTTCTGTGATGCATTCTCACTCCCCTTTTCTTCCCTCCATGAGTGCTGTGATTCTTCCTCATTGTGAGACTTTTCATGAACAGGTTGCTCCTCATCAGGTTGGGTTACCTCTTTCTCATGTATAGACGGCTCCTTCTCATGCACAGATTTTTCGTGTTGCGATAACACTTTCTCATGTTGCGTGATTTGCAACACCTTTTCCTTCCCTTTCTGATTCTGAGGGATCTTTTTCTTTGGAGCCATTTCCCTAAGTCATAAAACATTATTGACTTAGTTTCCTCATATAGTTTGTATTTTTCACAATTTTGGGGAGATTTCCAAATAAGCAAACTTGATTTTTTTCTATTTGTTTTTGAGGGGAGAGTCTCTAAATTCCCTATGTTTGTTTTTCTCAATTGGGGAGTATTGGGAAATGTATATCCTATTTTGCTACGTTTGATAGATGAATTATAATAATGTACTTTTGCTATCTTTCACTGTTGTTCTCAGATTGATTTGTTCAGTCTGAGTCCACGAAGTAAATTAATCCGGCCCCCAGTCAGCGGACTCCGAAGAGTCGGTCAGTTGGGATTCTTATCCGTCAGTGAGACATGAAACCGTCTTAATCTTACTTCGGAAGATTCAACTTCCCGTTTCGCTCTGATACCAACTGTAACACCCCGCCCTTTTCACTCTAAATTTTCAGAGTTTATTTTTTTTTTTTTTTAAATAATAATAATTAATAAGTGATCGGGGCGGAATGTCACGACGCGAGTTAAGTTCGGATCTCTAAATCCGACCCTTAACTGGCCAAGCCCATGTGCGTATGAACTAAGTCCATAAAACTGATCCGCACATGGTACATATTAATCTAGCGGAATTAACTTAGCCTAGATCTAACTGAGGTTATAATAGAACCTATGATTAATCCAATTTCCATTTTTAGATAGCAAAGTACCTTATTTATTTTCCAAAATTATTATATAACCTTAGTCTACTATTCATTCCAAACCATTCAAATAAATCCAACCATAGCATCTACTTAACTACTTATTACATGCCAACATCTAATTTAACAAATTACATTGTTCCAAATAAATCAACTAACAAATCCATAAATAATCCGTTCATAGTCTATTGCAATCATTCAAATCGCCCAAGTTTTCGTACTTGGTCCTCTTCTCCAACCACGTTCTTTCCTTTCCCTGCATCATCCACTAAAGATATAGATAGGGCGTTAGATCAACGCGCCCAGTAGTGTTTCCGAATAGGGCTACCACATGGTTAGTAAAAAAACATACAAATAGTATAATAGTTATGCAAGTGTGACAAATTCTATAAAAATATGCTATGTATGAAATGAACATGTAATGAGTCCCACCCATCACCATTCAACATAGCCATCACTTGACGGGATTCTCATCGTCAAGGTAACCCACAGTGGTCTTTCGGACGCCCCGACGGAGTGTGGCCTCCGGATTCCTCCTGATGGGATTCTCATCATCAGGGTACCCCACAATGGTCTTTCGGACGCCCCGACGGAGTGTGGCCTCCGGTTACTTCCCCATCGTCCCATGCTATGCATGAGATGTCTATGCAAACATGCCATTTGTAAATATAACATTTGATTCAAATAACTTATTCAAATAAACATAAAACAGCGAATAAGTTGTGTGGTTACAACAAGGTAGGAAACCTACAGTAGTTTACTTTGCTCGATCCTTCCTTTGGACCGTCTTCCGATCACGTCTCGCTCACCGTTCTAAAAATCCGAATACCCTATGCACATGGCAGCAACTTAATCATTTATCCACCTAATTTCCAGCAAAGCTTTATGTTCCAAGAATCACCTAATGGGGTTCGGCCAAAGCCATAGCCGAACCTCATCCATTAAAACATTGGTCATTCATTTATTTAATTAAAACCTATCTAATTACCCAAACTTCTAAACGAACCTTAGTAGGGTTCGGCCATACATTATGGCTGAACCTTACCACTTTGGTCTTAGCCCATTTATCCCATCATATGATCATTTTATTTTTGATCATTTCAGCCATAATTACAATTGTGCCATTGAGACCAACCTTTGCTCTAAATTAACTAACTTTCATCACCACACATAAAACCATCTTTAGTGGGGTTCAGCCATACACATGGCTGAACCTCATCACCTAATTTGATCCTTCCTTAACCCTCCATATCCTCATATAAACCAACAATTATGTCCCACAATTATCATTAGTGGGGTTCGGCCATACACATGGCCGAACCTCACCAATGTGATTTTATTCTCAATTTCCATCATTCATATTGGCCAATTACCTACCCATACTAACTCCATAAACAACATATATTATTCTTAAATCAAAGCATATAAATAATACCTAATGTTCATCATGAACTTAACCCTAATTATTCTACAAAACAGTCCATGGATTTTCATGGTTTCCATGGTTTCCATGGGGTTCTCAACATGAAAACCCACACCATTTTACATGGGGTTCAGCCCTCTATTATGGCTGAACCCAATGATTACATTCACTGTTTTTAAACCTCAATTAACCAGGTAATAACCGTATATATAAATCAGGTTTTTAACCTTCAAAACAGTCCTCCAAAATTAAACCAATTTCATAGGGTTCGGCCATGTATATTGGCCGAACACCATGAGATTAATTTTGAATATTTAGTCCTTCATCTTAGGTCTGAAACCAGCACCCAAATCCATGTATTTTAACCATTGTAAAACATGTATTTACATCTTAAAATAATAACCCAAAACAGTACATTAACTTCATGATTTATTTATTCCAAATACATCACAACAAACCATTATTTGCATGGGGTTCGGCCCTCCATGGTGGCCGAACCCTATGACCTTTGGTTTTGAACTTCTTGATCATTCATTTTTGTCCAAAGCAAACTTCCTTATTTATGTTTTAACCTTTTTAAAACCCATACTTAAAATCATCTAAAAACAGTCCCAAATTTGTATGGTTTTAATTTCCAAAAACCATCTAAACAAATCCATCATTTCCATGGGGTTTGGCCATCCAATGGGCCGAACCCTATGGTCCATCTTTTGATCTCATTCTTGTACTTCTAACCAACATTTAACACTTGTTAGATTCAGCCATCCAATAGCCGGATCATATTTCTTAATTAAACAACATAGTTTATCGAACACCTACCGTTTCCGCGACTCCTCCACTTGATCTTTACTCCCGATTGTTCCTTCCCCTTTTGCTGATCTTGTCTTGATGAAAATGAATCAAACCAAGGACTGATTAACAACCAGCTAATGCTCTTGGTTTAGAAAGGTAGAGAACGTCCAAGAGAGATAGAGAGATAGAGAGATAGAGAGAGTGAAAATCCTTTGCTTGACCAAAAAACAGCCCAAGGTTAATTCAGCCCTTGTAACTCATCTCTCCATAATTAGAATCCTTTAAGTTCCTTGGGGTTTCATCTATGAAATGAAACACCAAGAGTTCCCAACGGTTTTGCTGTGTGCATTCCTCACACTATCCATTTTGCATTAATTTTGCATGTGGGAGTTTCACATGTAAATGAAACTCCCATGTGCTTCATCCTCCCTCCATTGGTTGTCTCTTTGAATACCTAAGCATGGAATAGACCCTCATGCCCTTTCCAACGTGTAATCTAACCTTTTTGAATTTGAAAAGTCAAGGACCCCTTTTGTAACTCCATGAAACGGCAACTCCAATTGTCTCCATCTTTGGAGTTTCATGCATAGGCCATAATTTCCATGCAACCAAATAAAACTCCCATGTGCTTCATTCTCCTTCATTCATACATTTGTAACTCTCAAAGCCATCATTCTCATATCTCCATGGTAGCCGTTACATGCATGAAATTGCTCATGCATGCAGCCAACGTCCCTAGCAACCTTTGTGTTTTCAAGAAGTAACTCCCATTCAAAATGTAACTCCCATTTTATTCATCACCTAAATGGGGGTTACATGCATGGTAATGTCTCCCCATGCACCAACGTTTTTCTTGCTCAAAGTTGGAATTTAAACCACTTCTCCTCCCATTCACACACTTCACTCACTTACATTAATAATACATATTCATTTAACTCATTTATTCAACTCACCCAAACTAAGTCACTCATTTAATTTAACTTAACTAATAAATTCAACTTAACTGAACCAACCATTCATTTCAACTCCAACCTAACTCAAGTAATTAATAAACTTAAATTTACTAAGCTTGAACTCAATCCATGGTTAATCATGCCATTCACACGACCCATTGGGTCCCATCTAGCCATTTTGACCCATTTATCAAAATCTGACCCAAATATGATTCTGGACCCGTTTAAATTTATCTTACCCATTTATTTGTTTTGTAAACCAACTATCATCCTTTGGGTCTCGATTGAGCCATTGACCCATTTAAATTCCAATCAATTTTTATCACAATGGCAATTCCGTAAATATGAATATTTTCACATAAACTGATAACTTTGAAATTCCAGGGTGTTACACTAGATTTCAAGGGTGGATGGGACGATCACTTGCCATTGGTAGAATTCTCATACAACAATAGTTACAAGGCAAGCCTCCAGATGGCTCCATTTGAGGCATTATATGGTAGACCATGTAGGTCACCAGTGTGCTGGACAGAGGCCGGTGAACCGGCACTGATTGGACCTGAGTTAGTTGCAGAGACTACAGTGCAGGTACAGTTGATATGGCAGCACTTATTGACTGCGCAAAGTCGTCAAAAGAGTTATGCTGACAAGAGAAGGAGGTTCCTTGAATTTGAAATGGGAGACATGGTGTTCTTGAAAGTCTCGCCACGAAAGGGACACATGAGATTTGGAAAGAAGGGGAAATTATCGTCAAGGTATATGGGACCGTTTTCAATCATAAGAAGGATGGGGGACGTGGCTTACCAATTGGCACTCCCATCACAGCTGGCGTCTTTACACGATGTGTTCCATATATCGATGTTGTGGAAGTACAATCCTGATCCTTCTCATTGTTGAACATACAAGATATAGAGGTTCAGAACGACGTGACATACGTCAAGAAATCTATCCGAGTGGTGGACACAGAACAAAGGGTATTACTGAACCGAGCGATCCAGTTTGTCAAGGTAGTATGGGATCGACATGGCATTGAGGAAGCTACATAGGAACTCGAGTCGGAAATGAGAAAAGCTCATCCTAAGCTATTTATGTAGATGTTTGAAACCCTACTTCAGTAGATTTTCGGGACGAAAATTTTAAAAAGAGGGTTGTATTGTAACACCCCGGAATTTTAATTTATTAATATATATGAATATTAGCCATTTAATTTTTGAATTATTAGATATGGATTTTTATATGGGTAAAGTGTTGGGCCATTGCCCAATTGGGACCCAACGGATTGTGTAAATGGTTTAAATAAATTAAATGGGGTTGAATTTAATTAATAATGCAATATTAAATAAATAAGGAAAGGGATAATCGAGCATGGCCGATTATTAGGTTGCATATCTATGATTATGAGCATGACATATTTTATCTAGGACTATCTAAAGTGGGACGCCAAGGTCGGCAATTGCTATCTTAAATTGGGATCAATGGAAGCTTAATAAAAGAAAGGCAAGAGGGGTGCATATCATATCCTAAATTAGGACTCTCCAAAGAGAGAAATATAAGAGGGCACATGGCATTACTAAAATTAAACAAGGGGCGCACGGCCCTAAAGGGGGTTGGCTATCAGGGTTGGCTATCTTAAGTACTTTCTAAATATGGGACCAAGGGAAGATTATAAAAGGAGAGGAGGACAAGGGCACACAGTTTACACACACATTGCCGAATTTTCTTTCTCCCTCTCCATTCTTATTCACGGCAAAACAAGAACAAGGAGAAGGCAGCCAGCAAGAGGTATTCTCAGTTTTGGAGAAAAAGAATCAAGAAGAAAGGAGAAGGATTGGAAGAGCAAGAATCAATCAGAACCGGTTAGTATTTTTATTTGATAAATTTATTTTAAAAGAAAAGAACCATAGGGTTCAGCCATAGTGTATGGCCGAACCCCATGGAAGAGGATAGGGAGATGAATGTATGAATTTTAATGGAAAGAAAGGACCATAGGGTTCGGCCATAGTGCATGGCCGAACCCCATGGAAAGACATGATTTATTTTATTGGATTATTAATCATGAAAACCATGGAAGTTGTTAATAAGTTTATGGGGTTTCAAGCATGAAGATCATGGATTTATGCTTATGTTTTAAGAGGATTTTTAAATGGAGATATGGTTAGGGATGTGGGTCGGCCATTGCATGGCCGAACCATGATTTTATTATGGCTAGGATGTTGGATCAAAAAGAATAGAAAAGAAGGGGTGAGGTTCGGCCATGGTGTATGGCCGAACCCCACCAACTATATTTATGGATTTTAATTGATTAAAATGGAAGAGGATTGGGAGATGATCATGATAATCTTAACGGAATAATTATGTATGTTTTAAAAAGAGTTTAAATGATTTAAGAGAAATTAAAGAACCATAGGGATCGGCCATGGGGTATGGCCGAACCCCATGGAGTTGGATTGGTATATTTTAATGTATGTTAATTGATTAAAGTAAAAGGAGGAGATTAAATTGGGAAATCTTCTAAATATAGAAGGTGGAGATAAAATTGGAAACCTTCTAAATATAGAAGGTAATGATAAACTTGGAAACCTTCTAAATATAGAAGGTGGAGATAAACTTGGAAACCTTCTAAATATAGAAGGTGGAGATAAAATTGGAAACCTTCTAAATATAGAAGGTAATGATAAACTTGGAAACCTTTTAATTATGGAAGGAAGTTGCTAAATTAGAAAGCTTTTATTTATGGAAATTATATTAATTTAGAAAGTGAATGAAAAAGGGTTGGATTGTCTCAATTGGGTGAGGTTCGGCCATGGTGTATGGCCGAACCCCACTAAAGTTTATTATGGAAGATGCTTTCTAATTATGGGTTGCCAATAATGAAAGTTGATAAAAATGGAAACTTAGATATCATAGGGTTCGGCCATGGTGCTTGGCCGAACCCATGATCAATTCTATGGGTTTAAGTTTATGTGTTAATGAATGGAAGGTTGAAAATAATTAGGCCAATGGAAATTTTGTAAATAACGTCTAGAATGAAGGACCATGGGTTCGGCCATGGTGTATGGCCGAACCACATGGGGAATAATTGATGGATCATGTTGGGACTAAGGAATCGATTATGGAATTAATATGGGGATTGATTTATGATTTTTAATGTTTGAAAGGATCGGATTATTGGATATGTAAGTCATGGATGGCAAAGTTGTAAATATATGAAAATATTGGACATACGATGCCCAAACCCCATGAATTATTTATTGGACTATGTGTTTGGATTAAAGAAGTATGTATGGATTATTTTGGAACCTAAGCAAGGAAAATGGCTATGGTTATGTACAATGGCATTATTGTAATTAATTGAATTAATGGACCATGGGTTCGGCCATGGTGTATGGCCGAACCCCATGGGGTTTTGTTTATGGACTTAGAACATTGAAAATCAAGTGGGACTTGGTTATGAATAATTGTTATATTATAAGGTAACGGGACCTCACAAGGTGTTTACGATCTTGAGCGATTACCGGACGAAAGACGCAAAGACACGTAGCGGTCTTTGGTAGGATTCCACCTCTTTGAAACCATGGGTTTATGTACATTTGTTTTATCTTGTTTTTGATGAAATTATGTTGCAAAAGATATGTTTTAAATTGTGATTTTAAATGCTATGTTTATATGATAAAATAGCATGTGTTGGATATGTTTCAAATGTGATTTTAATGCTATGTTTATATGATAAAATATCATGTGTTTCATTGGCATCTTATGCATGGCATGGGGTGAAGGATTGGTAACCGGAGGGTCCACACTCCATCGGGGCGTCCGAAAAACCTTGATGTGCTCCACACTCCGTCGGGGCATCCGAAAGACCTATATGGTGGGTACTTTTATGTACATGTGATGGGTGGGACTCATTGCATTTGTCATCATTGCATGGCATGGTTTATATGGTTTTTGTCATTACGATATTATTATATATGTTTTGTACTGACCATGTGTTAGCCGTAACTGGAATACCTACTGGGCGTGTTGTTCTAACGCCCTATTTCTGCCCTAGTTGATGATACAGGAAACAAGGGGAAACAATGAACGCAAGGAGGGCCAGGCATAGGAGCTTGGATGATATATTTTATATGTTTTGAATAAAGTTACTTATGGACATGTATCTGAGTAACTAGTTTCCGGGAATGTAATAACTTAAATGGTCGAATGTTAATTTTGATAATTATGATATTTGAATGGTGATTAAGGACTTGACGGACTTTGCTATCCGAATAGAATAGAACTTGGTTCTATTATATTTCCACAGTTATGATTTTTATTCCGCAAGTTGATATTATTATGTGTGAACCATTTTCGTGGACTTAGTCTATGCACACATAGGGTTGGCCAGTTAAGGGTCGGACTTTGGAAGTTCGGACTTACCATGCGTTTTGACGTCCCGCGCTCTATCACTCTACTCTATTATAAAAAAAATAAAAATAGACTCTAAATTTAAGGGAAAAAGCGAGTGAAAAAGGCGGGGCGTTACAGACAGAAGCATGGTCAGGGACTTCCAGCAAAAACAACCTCCTTACTTCAAGGGGAGAGAAGGGGTTGTCGGAGCGGAAAACTGGCTGAAGAAGATTTCAAAGATTCTGAATTTATTGAATATCACGAGTCATGCTCATAAGATTTTACTGGCCACATCACAGCTGATTGATGATGCTGGTAAATGGTGGGAGGTGATAGAGAAGCAGCGAGCACTTCTTCCAGAATGAGAGAGGACTGCCATGACTTGGGAGCAGTTCTCAGCTACCTTCCTGGAACATTATTTTCCTGAGGAGGAGAAGGAGCGCCAGACTCAGGCTTTTCTATCTTTGGTACAAGGTACCATGATGGTGGCAGAGTACCACCAGGAGTTTCTCAGTTTAACTGTATATGCATTTTATATGGTGGATACAGAGTATTGGAGGGCACGCATGTTTGAGAGGGGCCTTCGGCCTAGCATAAGGGCCAAGGTAACTATATTCAAGGCAGCCACATTGGCAGAGGTAGTCAACAGGGCCACAATCGCAGAGCAAGAGACAGCTAAGTTGACACGTTTTGATAATCACCGAGCTCAGAGTGGGAGGGGTACATTTCAGCCCAATAAGAGGTTCAGACCAAATTCTAGCAGACCCTCACCATCCACTGGGTCAACAGGGGTCTCTCGTCCCAATCATCCCTCCCCATCTGCATCAGTCACTCAGGCTCCCAGAGGTGTGAGCAACTACTTTCATTGTGATCAGCCTGGCCACTTTAAGAGGGAATGTCCACAGCTCAAGAAACCCTCATATTCTAGAGGTTCATCTCGTCCCCCAATTAGGCCAGCTAATTCACGTGGAGGCAGGACAATTAACCAGGCGGGACGGCCACCTACAGGATCTGGACGGGTATTCACCTTAGCTCCTCCAGCAGCAGAGGATCACTCTGTGATTCAAAGTATGGCAGTAGTTAGTAGTTCCTACGCCTTTGCATTATTTGATTCGGGAGCATCTCACTCTTTCATATCTGCTGCATTTATAACTGCTACTGGTACATTGATACAAAAACTGTCCACATCACTCACCATTGTATCCCCCGTCGGAGACACATCATTGGGGCCAATATACATAGCAGTGAATACTGAACTTGCTGACTCAGATTTGAGTTCAATTATTTGGTACTCGATATGTCAGAATATGATATTATTTTCGGCATGGATTGGTTGGCTAGCTTTAAGGCCAACAATGATTGTTATCGTCACAGGGTGACATTTTGGTCGCATGAAGGAAAATAACATGTGGTGCATACTGATAAACAAAGCAGACTACATGAAGGGTTGAATCATCTGGTATTGAACATTATCAGAATCAACAAGGCACCGGTGGTTGAACTTCCGAAAATAGTAAGGGACTATGCGGACGTTTTTCCAAAGGAACTCCCTAGTTTGTCTCCCATGAGGGAAATCATTTTGAAATCAAGTTGTACCGTGGCACTGCACCAGTGTCATTACCACATTATCGGATGGCACCAGCAGAGATGTCAGAGTTAAAGAAGCAGATTGATGAACTGCTCAGACTGGGGTGCATTCGGAACAGTACATCAGCTTGGGGAGCTCCGGTTTTATTTGTAAACAAGAGGGATGGTTCACTCCATATGTGTGTGGGTTACCGAAAACTGAACCAGCTGATGGTCAGAAACAAGTACCCTCTACCTAGGATCGATCATTTATTTGATCAACTTAAAGGTTCCAGTCATTTTTCTAAGATTGACCTAATGTCCGGATATCACCAAATCCGGGTTAGGGAGGAAGACATAGAAAAGACAGCCTTCAGAATGCAATATGGACTATATGAGTTTGTAGTCATGCCGTTTGGACTCACCAATGCACCGGCTGTGTTCATGGATTTAATGAACAGGATCTTCCATCTTACTTGGACCAATTTGTTATTGTGTTTATTGATAACATCCTAATTTATTCCAAAAGTAAGGAAGAACATGCTGAGCACCTGAGAATAGTTCTGGACACTTTGAGGAAGAACAAACTATATGCTAAAGCCAGTAAATGTGAATTTTGGCTATCTGAGGTCAACTTTTTGGGACATGTTATATTAGAAGAAGGTATAGTCGTGGACCCGGCTAAGGTAGCGGCAGTAAGAGATTGGAAAACGCCAAAGAATGTAACCGAGATCCGTAGCTTTTTGGGATTGGCTGGTTATTACAGGAAATTTATCATGGACTTCTCAAAAATTGCATCTCCACTTACTCGACTCACTCAGAAAGGAGTCAAATATGAGTGGTCAGATCTGTGCAATTGGAGGTTTGAAGAGCTGAAGAAGAGACTTACCACTGCTCCTATCCTAATTTTGCCGGAAAGGGAAAATGTTATGAGGTACAATGCGATGCTTCAGGAGAGGGACTGGGGTGTACATTCAGTCAAAGTAATCGTGTGGTGGCATACGGATCAAGACAGTTGAAAATACATGAACGTCTCTATCCTACGTATGACCTGGAACTAGCCACAGTGGTCTTCACTCTCAAAAGCTGGAGACATTATCTTTATGGCGAGAAATTTGAAGTGTTTTCGGATCATAAGAGCTTGAAGTACTTGTTTGATCAGAAAGAGCTCAATTTGAGGCAGCGCAGATGGATGGAATATCTGGCTAATTATGAGTTTGCACTTCGTTATCACCCTGGCAAGGCGAACAAGGTGGCAGATGCCCTCAGCCGTTTATCCCATGCATCAGTAGCATGTTTGATCAGGACAGAATGGGAGATGTTGAATACCATTTGAGAGTTTAAACTTTACCTCAATAACCATGGGACTATATACAATTTGATCATACGGTCCAACATGGTTACCAAGATTGAACAGGAACAGTGGACAGACCCGGAGCTGGGGGAGATTTGGGCCAAGATGTCTACAGGTGAAATCATACCGGAATGGGAGTTACGACCAGGACAGGGTCTTGCATTCCGAGGAAGGGTATATGTACCAAAGAGCTGCATAAAAGAGTTATTGGTTGAGGCACATCAGACCAAACTCTCTATTCATCCCGACAGCACCAAGATGTATCACGACCTGAAGAGACATTACTGGTGGCACGGACTCAAAAGGGATGTGACAGAATTTGTGGCTCATTGCTTAACTTGTCAGCAGGTTAAGACGGTACATCAGAAGCCACCAGAGTTACTCAAACCCTTACCAGTGCCGAAATGGAAATGGGAGCATATCTCCATGGATTTTGTGACAGGGTTGCCAAGGTCATCAAAGGGTAACGATGCGATATGGGTCGTGGTAGACCGACTAACCAAGTCAGCACATTTCATTCCTATTAAGATGACAGACTCATCTGAGACTTTGGGTCAGCGGTATATCAAGGAAATTATCAGATTGCATGGTATTCCTTGGACTATTATGTCCGATAGAGATGGTCGATTCACTAGTAGAGTATGGCAGAGCATGCAGGCGGCCATGGGAACAGAATTATTGACTAGTACAACATTCCATCCGCAGACTGATGGACAGTCTGAGAGGACAATACAGACATTGGAGGATATGCTGACAGCATGTATGCTAGATTTCAAGGGTGGATGGGAGGAGCACTTGTCGTTGGTAGAATTCTCATACAACAACAGTTACTGTAACACCCTGGATTTTCAATTTATTATTTCGTATGAAAATATCCATTTAATTTGTGAATTTTAATTATGGATCTTATATGGGTAGTGTATTGGGTCATTGGCCCAATTAAGACCCAGCGGTTTTTGGAATTGTTTTCAATAAAAATTAAATGGAGTTGAATTTAATTTGGTATTGCAATATTATTTAAATAAGGAAGGAGATAAGATATCATGGCTGATTATTAGGTTGCTTATCTATGAGTATGTGCATGGCATATTTTATTTAAGATTATCCAAAGTGGGAAGCCAAGGTCGGCAATTGCCATATCTATGTTGGGCGCATAGATCATCTAAAAGAGGCGCAAGGTAAAGGCTAGATTGGAAGGTCGGCAATATCTAATTAAGGCAACAAGGGAGGCACATAAGGGAACAAGGGGTTCATTCATGCAATCACGTTGAGATTTGAAGAGTCCCAATATTTTAACCTTTTAGGATTAGTTTACTTAATTTAAGATTATAGTTGGTAATTTGCTTTGATTAGGGTGTTGCTTTCCTTTTGAATTTCAAAGTCCCAAATTAGTTAATTTCCTGTTTGTCTTTTAGAAGCCGTGTGTATTAGAATTAGAATTTGGGATATTTCCTTTTATAAACAAGGAAAGTCGACTCCTATGTAGGTGGTATTTTTCTATTTAATTTGTTGTAATCAGCCGATGAAAGGATGCTAGAATTGAGATCAATATTATTATTTTTCTCCATTGAGATTTCGTGGAAGTTGGATGGTAATAGTCCAAGACCAACGGCACCCAGTTGCAGCGTTTCTGCAAGGTGTTGTCGAGTCCTGAGAAGTCAAGGACGTGAGGGTGATTTGAAGACAAAATTCCAAATACCCAGATCAAGCCCAAGTATTGTTGCTGATTTGCACATCTACTTCAGGAACCAGGTAAGCCCATATTCTCTTAAGACTTTGGGTTTAATTTAATCGAGGGTTTTAAAAGGTTGATTAAATCCACTAATGCTGGCCGAAAGGACTGTTGGATTTATTCATTGAAATCACGTTCAGATTAGACGCGGATGATGTGTGTTTTGAAAACTAGGTTCCTGATTAAAGATCCAAGCCCAATTTTCCAAAACTGTGAAAGTGTTTTCATTAAACTGAATTTTGAATTTTAAATCTCTTTTACGCTGATTCCCTTTAAAAATAGAACCCAGGTTTGTCATTGAAAATAGGTGGAAAAATTTAAAGGGTTTTGAAGGAGGAATGATATTTTAATGGATAGAAGGTTTAATGATTTTAGATGCAATTAGATCATTAAATTAATGGAAGCATAAACCATAGGGTTCGGCCATGCACGAATATTGGTTAAATGTATGGATTTAAAATGGTAGTTAAATGGTTCAAGAGGAAATTAAAGGACTATAGGGTTCGGCCATGGTGTATGGCCGAACCCCATGGAGTTGGATTGGTATATTTTAATATAGATTAATTGATTAAAATAGAAGAATGGTTACTAAATTAGTAAATTTCTAATTTTGGAAGGAGGAGTTTAAATTAGTAAGTATCTAATTTTGGAAGGTAGAGATTAAATTGGAAAGTCACTAATTTTGGAAGGTAGAGATTAAATTGGAAAGTCTAATTTTGGAAGGTAGAGATTAAATTGGAAAGTTTCTATAATTGGAAGGTTATGCATCATAGGGTTCGCCCAAGGTGTATGGCCGAACCCCATGAATCAATTCTTATGGATTATGTTGGGATTAAGGATCGGTTTGGAATTGAACATGAGGAAGTGGCAATTTGGTAATATTGGCTGAAAATGAAAGATCATGGGTTCGGCCATGGTGTATGGCCGAACCCCATGAATTTGGATTATTGGGATAATTATTAGTCTAATTACATTGTTGTAAATATAATCAAAATTGAAGGATCATGGGTTCGGTCATGGCCGAACCCCATGAGATGGTTTTGTGGATCAAAACATGGATTACCCATTAAAATGAATGAAAGGTTTGACATGATTAGACCAATGGTAAAGTTATAATTACATCCCAAAATGGAAGGTTAGCCATATAAGGCAATTTTGTAAATATCACCTAAAATTGAAAGATCATGGGTTCGGCCATGGTGTATGGCCGAACCCCATGAACTTGTTAATGGGCCAATTGTGGGTCTTTATATAGTTTAAATGAATGGTTTACCAAACCAAGGGATGAAGGGTGAGAGTAATGGAATAACAGCCATGGATGGCATTTTGGTAATTAAGTGAAAATAAAGGACCATGGGTTCGGCCATGGTGTATGGCCGAACCTCATGGGAATTGTTTGGTGGACATAGGGACTATGTTTAGCATATTAAAAGTGAAATATTAACAAAGGTTTAGACCAATGGAATTTTGGTAATTAATGGAATAAATGAGCAAAAAAGAAACTAAAACAAAAGGGGTGAGGCACTATGGCCGAACCCCACAAGGTTGGTTTATGGACTTAAACATTATTGTAAATCAAGTGGGACTTAGTTTTAATTGATTATTATATTATAAGGTAACGGGACCTCACAAGGTGTTTACGATCGTGAGCGGTTACTGGACGAAAGACGCAAGGGCACGTTTGCGGTCATAGGTAGGATTCCACATCTTTGAAACATGGGTTTATGTGCATTGTTTTATCTTATTTTGATGAATATATGTTGTAAAGGATATGTTTCAAATTGTGATTTTAAATGCTATGTTTATATGATAAAATAGCATGTGGTTTAGATGTGAGTTTTAAATGCTATGATTTGTATTTTTACATAGCATGTTGGCATTTGCATCTCATGCATGGCATGGGAGGGATGAAAGGTAACCGGAGGGTCTACTCTTAGTCGGGGCGTCTGAAGAACTTATGTGGGGTACCCTGATGTGATTTCCATCAAGAGGATACTATGCATGAAACGTAACCGGCGATCCACACTCCGTCGGGGCGTCCGTAATAGAATCGTGGGGGATACCTTGATGAGGAGCATTCCATCAAGAGGATACTATGTATGAAATGTAACCGGAGGGTCCACACTCAGTCGGGGCGTCCGAAAGACCTATGTGGTGAGTACTTTTATGTACATGTGATGGGTGGGACTCATTGCATATGATAGCATGGCATGTCATTGAATCGGCATGATTATGATCTTTATTATCATGCAAGGTTTCTGGTTTTTATCGGATGATTGGATCTCGATTATCATACACTGTTTTGGATACGATGCTTTATAAGTATGGTATGATTTATTACAACTGGATTTGATATATATTATATCTGGATTTTTGGTACTAACCCATGTGTTAACCCTAATTGGAATACCTACTGGGTGCGTTCTACTAACGCCCTACTTCTACCCTAGTGGATGATACAGGAAACGAGGGAACGATGAAATGCGAAATAGGCCAGGCATCGGAGCTTGGAGGATTATAGTTCATACCTTGTTTAAGATACTCATGGGCTTGTATTTTGAGTATCTAGGATTCAGATTGTAATAACTTAGATGAATTTGCTATGGCTGATGTTTTATTGGATAATTGCGTTATGATAATGATGATTAAGGACTAGACGTACTTTGCTATCTGAATGGAATAGAACTGTGTTCGATTATGTTTTCGCATGCTATGATTTTTATTCCGCATGTTTATATTGCTATGTGTGAACCGTTTTCTTGAACTGAGTCCATGCACATATAGGGTTGGCCAGTTAAGGGTCGGACTTTAGAAGCTCGGACTTAGCTCGCGTCGTGACGTCCCGTTCTCTATCACTCTACTCTGTTATAAAAAAAAAATAGACTCTGATTTACGGGAAGAAGCGAGTGAAAAAAGGCGGAGCGTTACAGTTACAAGGCAAGCCTCTAGATGGCTCCATTTGAGGCATTATATGGTAGACCTTGTAGGTCACCAGTGTGATGGACAGAGGCCGGTGAGCCTGCACTGATTGGACCTGAGTTGGTTGCTGAGACTACAGCGCAAATACAGTTGATACAACAACACTTATTGACTGCGCAAGAGGAGGAGGTTCCTTGAATTTGAAGTGGGAGACATGGTGTTCTTGAGAGTCTCGCCACGAAAGGGACACATGAGATTTGGAAATAAAGGGAAATTGTCGTCAGGATATGTGGGACCGTTTTCAATCATAAGAAGGATGGGGGACGTGGCCTATCAATTGGCACTCCCATCATAGTTGGCATCTTTACACGATGTGTTCCATATATCGATGTTGAGGAAGTACAATCCTGATCCTTCTCACGTACTAAACGTAGAAGACATAGAGGTTCAGAGCGACGTGACATACGTCAAGAAGCCTGTCCGAGTGGTGGACACAGAACAAAGGGTACTACGGAACCGAGCGATCCAGTTCGTCAAAGTAGTATGGGATCGACATGGTATTGAGGAAGCCACATGGGAACTCAAGTTGGAAATGAGAAAAGCTCATCTTGAGCTATTTGTGTAAATATTTGAAACCCTACTTCACTCGATTTTCGGGACGAAAATTTTAAAAAGAGTGTTGTATTGTAACACCCCGGTTTTTCAATTTACGTATATATATATATATATGAATATTACTCATTTAATTTGTGAATTTTAGATATGGACATTAGATTGGTAAAAGTGTTGGGTCTTTGCCCAATTAAGACCCAACGGATTGTGTAGATGGTTTCAATTTAAATTTAATGGGTTGAATTAATTTAGTAATGCATTATGTCTAAATTAAATAAATGATTGTGCATGGAAGAATTATTGGATTTGAATATCCAAGGAGATGTTTAAAAATCAAATGAAGATTACAATGGCCGTGTATAGGGATTACTTTATCTGTGTGATGCGCATAAGATCAATTTTAAAAAAGAGTCCTTTCCTCTCTTAAAAAGTGAAACTAGGGGACTACTAATTTAAGGTGGTGTTCAAATAGAAATAGAAGAAGCCTTAGCCGTGTGGGAGTGGTGCGCACAAAGGAGTCCCTCTTTGATTAAAATCGGCAACTACTAATTACAAGAGGGGTGCACGGCAACTCTTGTTACAATACACAGCAATTGCTAATGTATTAAGGGGAATTATTATCTTATCCGTGTGGGGGTGGTGCTAGCTTCGTTAGATGCGGATCGACTGCCTTAGAGCTTGACTGAATCACCCTAGGGGTGAAGGGATGCAGGGCAGGTTAGACTTGATCACGTTGGACGCAGGTCTTCCGTTTAGTAAGTCATGGGACATAAGTCTTGCTAGGGGTTAGGGTATGTTTATGTTTTGATGATGCTTTCGAGTGTTGTTCCTACGGATAGAATATCTCAGGGTAGATTATGTGCCCTAGATTAATTATGCCCATGAATGGATTATACTCATAGAAGGGTTATATTCATGGATAGTTATTAACCATGGATAGATGATACTCACTGGCAGAGTGGTACTAGGGATGGATGTGTATAACCGTGGATGATGATTCCCATGGTTGTTTGGATTAATGTCAGGTATCGGTACCATGGTAGACATGTCGGTAGTATGATGGACATGTTGGTCCCATAGATGACATATAGATCTAATGATTGGGACATGTTTTGATTTACATTCCACGGTATAAGAAAAAGGTGTTAGTCGTATTACGACTTGTATCACAGGAGAGTTAGTGTGGAGAGATACTCGGTATCATAAAAGTTTTGAACAGAAGGTGTTAGTCACATAGTGACTTATGTGCAAATAAAGGTATGCTTACTTTTGGGAGATGTACTTAAGGGAAAAGTTAAAAGTCTAGTGAAACTTGAATGGGAAGCCATGGGCGACTGCCGAGTTAGACCGGCCACCTGACTCTGTAGTTAGCCGATGGAGTTCCAAGAGAGTACAGCTAGAAACCTAGTTATACTGGAATCAGCAAAAGACTTGAGCATAGGCTCGTATTGGCAGGCAACCTTACATAGAGAGTAGATGAATGAACGTATTGAGCGAGTATGTATGGAAAATATTTTGGTAGCAGGTAAAGTGAAATAGAATACATTGATCTACATAAGATCGTAGATGGGTTCCCGAGAAAAAGAGATAACATGAGACAGAGTAAATTTTACGAGAATGAAACTCATAGGTTGATATGAGTGATTTTGATGTAATTAAGGGGTACTTGACAAAATTGAACAGGAACAATGGATAGACCCGGAAGTAGAAGAGATATGGGCCAAGATGTCTACTGGTGAAGTCATACCGGAAGGGAGTTGCGACCAGGACAAGGTCTTGTATTCCAAGGAAGGATATATGTACCTAAGAGCTACAGAAAAGAGTTACTGATTGAGGCACATCAGACCAAACTCTCTATTCATTCGGGCAACACCAGGATGTATCACTACCTGAAGAGATATTACTGGTGGCACGGACTCAAGAAGGATGTGGCAGAATTTGTGGCTCATTGCTTAACGTGTCAACAGGTTAAGACAGAACATCAGAAGCCACCAGGGTTACTCAAACCCTTACCAGTGCCGGAATGGAAATGGGAGCACATCTCCATGGATTTTGTGACAGGGTTGCCAAGGTCATCAAAGGGCAACGATGCTATATGGGTCGTGGTAGACCGACTGACCAAGTCTGCACGTTTCATTCCCATTAAGATGACAGACTCATCTGAGACTTTAAGTCGGCGGTATATCAGGGATATCATCAGACTACATGGTATTCCTCGGAGTATTGTGTCCGATAGAGATAGTCGATTCACCGACAGAGTATGGTAGAGCATGCAGTCGGCTATGGGAACAGACTTAATGACTAGTACAGCATTCCATCTACAGACTGATGGGCAGTCTGAGAGGACAACACAGAACAAAGGGTATTACGGAACCGAGTAATCTAGTTTGTCAAAGTGGTATGGGATCGACATGGCATTGAGGAAGCCACATGGGAACTCGAGTCGGAAATGAGGACAGCTCATCCTGAGCTATTTATGTAAATATTTGAAACGCTACTTCACTCGATTTTCTGGACGAAAATTTTTGAAAGAGGGTTGTATTGTAACACCCCGGATTTTCAAGTTATAAATATTTACGAAAATTACCCATTTAATTTATGAATTTTAGATATGGATCTTAGATGGGTAAAATGTTGGGTCTTTGCTCAATTAAGACCCAACGGTTTTGGAAATGGTTTCAATAAAATTTAAATGGGGTTGAATTTAAATGGTAATGGAACATAATTGTAAATAAAGGATATGGATTATTATATGCACATAATATGTTGGAGTACTTTTAAAAGGATCCTTTCCCTTGATTAGGAGTAATATTATGGAATTATTAAATAAAGAAGATATCTAATCCAAATAACGAAATTGCTTTGCCGTGTATGAAGATAGCCATACTCATGTGTATGCGCAAGATATCTCTTTAAGAGGGGTCTTTTCTTGATTTAAAACGGTAAGAGAGGCAACAAGAAGGGGCCCACACCATCTTCTAAATTGGGACAAATTGGAAGTAATAAAAGGAGAGAAGGAGAGGCACACGGCATTCACATTACATTCAAAGAGAGGCAGCAACAAGCACATAGGACACACGGCAATTGTATCTTGGCACATTCCAAATATGGGATTAAGTTTGGCCGTGTGGAAGTTTTTATAAAAGAGAGGCGCACAATGCAAGAGCTTGGAGTAATTTCTATTCCAAAGCATCTTCTCTCTCTCTCTCTCAAACTATATCTCACGGCATTCACATACAAAGAAGGGCAGCCAGCAAGTGAGAATGATCTAGGAGGAGAGAAGGCCAAGGAAGAAAAGAATTGGAAGAGCAAGAACCAATCGGAGCGACGGAAAACCGAAGGAGTCGTGGAACTGGTAAGTGATTTGATGTTTTTTTTATTAAAAGAAAAGAACCATAGGGTTCGGCCATGGTGTATGGCTGAACCCCATGGAAGAGAATTGGGAGTTTGTTGGTAAAGGTCTATGATTGTAGAGGGTTTAAATGAAGAAGCGTTGATTATGTTTTAATGGATGGCAAAGTTGTAAATGTTGGCCAAATTGAAAAATCATGGGTTCGGCCATGGTGTATGGCCTAACCCCATGAGGTTTAATTATGGGTTCTTGGGTTGGAACCATGGAATAAGATGAACCATAGGGTTCGGCCATGCCATGGAAAGGATATTAATAAATTTTAATGGATTTATAATGATGGGAAAGGTTATTTATGTTTTAATTTTAAATGGAAACCATGGGAAAATATAGATGGATTTAATATGGTGATTGATTAAATGGAAGATGAATGTTTATTAATTTTTAGAAAGGAGAACATTATGAACCATAGGGTTCGGCCATGGTGTATGGCCGAACCCCATGAAGTTGTATTGGTATGGTTATTGGATTTTAATTGATTAATTGAAGTTGCTTATTAATGTAGAAAGTTTCTAATTATGGAAGGTGGAGATTAAATTGGAAAGTTTCTAATTATGGAAGGTGGACATTAAATTGGAAAGTTTCTAATTATGGAAGGTGGAGATTAAATTGGAAAGTTTCTAATTATGGATTTTGGATCAAAAAGGAAAAGAACTTTGACTTATGGATCCAAGTATGGAAATTAATATAATTGGAAAGTTTACATCATAGGGTTCGGCCATGGTGTTTGGCTGAACCCCATGAATCAAGTCTTTAGTTCAATTATGGATTTATTAATATTAAGTAAATTTAGAAGGAGGATGGAACCATAATATCATGGGTTAGGCCATGGGATAAGGCCGAACCCCATGAACCAATTTTTATGGGTCTTGAATGGACCTAATATGATTAAAGGAATGGAAAGTTTTATTTATGGTTCTATGGTTGTGGATCATTGGTGGATCCATGTATGTAATATTATGGACCTATGTGTGGAACCTAAATATAAGTTGTTGAAGGCAATGGCAAAGTTGTAAATACATGCCAAAATGGAGGATCATGGGTTCGGCCATGGTGTATGGCCGAACCCCATGAGGTTTCTTTTATGGACTTAATTGGTTAAGGAATTTTTATAGGGTCTAGTTATGGTAGATTTAAATGGATGGAGGTAATGGCAATTTTGTAAATATCGCCTAAAATTGAAAGATCATGGGTTCGGCCATGGTGTATGGCTGAACCCCATGAACTTGTTAATGGGCCAATTGTGGGCCTTTGTATAATTTAAATGAATGGCTTACCAAACCAAGGGATGAAGGGTTTTATTTTATGAATCATGAACCAATCATGAAATTATGTAATGGATCAATTTTAGACCTAAATCTAAGGTGATAAAGGAAATGGCAGGAAGGTAAATAAGTGAATAAATGAACCATGGGTTTGGCCATGGTGTATGGCCGAACCCCATGGGGAATGTTTGCTGAACTTAATGTTGATGTACCTTAGATGATTAATTGGGTTATCATCAGATTAATGCATAAAAATGGTAAGAATGGCATTATTGTAAATATGGTCAAAAATGAAAGATCATGGGTTCAGCCATGGCCGAACCCCATGGGTATTGTTTTGATGGAATTAGGGTTTATGTATGTGGGATTAAATAAAAGGGAAGTGATTAAAAGTTTAACTTAGGGGTTATTGATTAATAAACCAAAGAAAGAAATTAAAACAAAAGGGGTGCACCATGGCCGAACCCCAAAAGTTTGGTTTATGGACTTGGACATTATTGTAAATCAAGTGGGACTTGGTTTTAATTGATTGTTATATTATAAAGTAATGGGACCTCATAAGGTATTTACGATCAAGAGCGGTTACCAGACGAAAGACGCAAGAACACGTTAGCGGTCTTTGGTAGGATTCCACCTCTTTGAAACCATGGGTTTATGTGCATTTTTTTATCTTATTTTTGATGAATATATGTTGCAAAGGATATGTTTCAAATTGTAATTTTAAATGCTATGTTTATATGATAAAATAGCATGTGATTTAAATGTGAGTTTTAAATGCTATGATTTGTATTTCTACATAGCATGTTGGCATTTGCATCTCATGTATGGCATGGGAGGGATGAAAGGTAACCGGAGGGTCTACACTCCGTCGGGGCTTCCGAAGAACCTATGTGGGGTACCTTGATGTGATTTCCATCAAGAGGATACTATGTATGAAATGTAACCGGAGATCCACACTCCGTCGGGGCGTCCGTAAAACATTCGTGGGGGATACCTTGATGATGAGCTTTCCATCAGAAGGATACTGTGTATGAAATGTAACCGGAGATCCATACTCCGTCCGGGCGTCCGTAAAACATTCGTGGGGGATACCTTGATGAGGAGCTTTCCATCAAGAGGATGTTTTGTGATGGGTGGGACTCATTGCATATGATAGCATGGCATGGCATTGAATCAGCATGATTATGACTTTTATTATCATGCAAGGTTTCTGGTTTTTATCGGTATGATTGGATTATCATACACTGTTTTGGATACGATGCTTTATAAGTATGATATGATTTATTATAATTGGATTTGATATATATTATATCTGGATTTTTGGTACTAACCCATGTGTTAACCCTAATTGGAATACCTAGTGGGCGCATTATTCTAACGCCCTACTTCTACCCTAGTGGATGACACAGGAAACCAAGGGAATGATGAATGCGAAATGGGCTAGGCATAGGAGCTTGGATGCTTTTCATTTGTATTTGTTTAAGATACTCATGCGCTTGTATTTTGAGTATATAGAATTCGAATTCTAATAACTTAGATAGATTTGCTATGGTTGGATGATTTGTTGGATAATTATGCTATGATAAATGATGATTAAGGATTTGACGTACTTTGCTATCTGAATGGAATAGAAGTTGGTTCTATCTTTATTCCGCATGTTATGATTCCGCAGTTATGATGTTATTCCGCATGTTGATATTATTATGTGTGAACTGTTTTCATGGACTTAGTCCATGCACACATAGGGTTGGCCAGTTAAGGGTCGGACTTTAGAAGTTCGGTCTTAGCTCGTGTCGTGACGTCCCGCTCTCTATCACTCTTCGTATATAAAAAAAAAAAATAGACTCTGATTTTCGGAAGGGAAAGCGAGTGAAACAGGGCAGGGCGTTACAATATATGCAATTGAGATATTGTTATATAAGGCCATTACAAGAACTTGAAAAAAAAAATTAATATAGAAATCAAAGTTCTAATCTTGGAAATATAACTTAATATAAAAACTTTCTAAAAATAGAAAAACATCTAAAAACAGAAATAATATATAAAATTAAAAAGTTTCTAAAAGCAAAAGTTTTTAAATTCAACAAGTCTCTAAATTTAGTAAGACTTCCAAATCTATATAAATTCTAGAATTTCAACTATTTTAAAAACAAATTTCTAAACGTCTGTAACTTTCTAAAAGTAAAGTTTCTAAAATTAGAAACTGCCAATATTAAATAGTTGCTTACAATATAAATTTCCATAAGTAACAGTATTAAACACAAAATTTGAAAACATATATTTGTTTTTTCTCCGACAACGGCGCCAAAAACTTATTATGCCACTAAAGATATCGTGTTTTAAATTTAAATTTGCAATCGGACAAACCGTTATTACTATAGCTTCAGGAGTGCGAGTTCGAACCCACAGAGAATGTGCAAAATATATTAAATTGAAATATTTTAGGCATAACTCATTACAAGATCATGGAAATAAATCTAAATATAGAAATCAAAACTCTAATCTTAGAAATATAACTTATTGTAGAAACTTTCTTAAAATGGAATATAAATTCTAAAAATAGAAATAACATCTAAAATTAAAAAAATTCTAAAAATAGAAATTTTTAAATTCAACAAGTTTCTAAATTTACTAAGAATTTCTACTATTTTAAAAAGAAACATTAAAACTTAGGCAACCTTCTAAAATTATTGTGTTTAAAAATAGAAACTGCCAATTTTAAATAGTTGCCTAGCATAGATATTTTCAAAATTATCAGTATTTCTAAAAACAAAAATGCAAAACATATATTTGTTTTTACTCCCATAACGGTGCCAAAAACTTATTGTACAGCAAAATATATGATGTTTTAAATTTAAATTTGTAATGGGACGAACCTTTAATAGTATGGCTACATGAGTGTGAGTTCGAACCTATTGAGAAAATGCAAAATATATGCAATTGAGATGTTGTGGAATAAGTTATTACAAGATCATGAAATATATCTAAATATAGAAATCAAAACTCGGATCTTAGAATTATAACTTAATATAAAAACTTTCTAAAATTAGAAAAACATTCAAAAACAGAAATAATATATAAAATGAAAAAAAATTGAAAACAGAAGTTTTTAAATTAAACAAGTTTCTAAATTTAGTAAGACACCGAAATCTATATAAATTTTAGAATTTCAACTATTTTAAAAAGAAACTTTTAAACATCTGTAACTTTCTAAAATTAAAGTTTCTAAAAAATAGAAACTGCCAATATTAAATAGTTGCTTACAATATAAATTTCCAAAAGGAAGAGTATTTCTAAAAACACAAAATTTAAAAACATACATTTCTTTTTTCTTCGACAACGGCACCAAAAAGTTCTTTTACCACAAAAGATATGGTGTTTGGAATTTATATTTGCAATAGGATGAACCATTATTAGTATAACTTCTAGAGTGCGAGTTCGAACCCACAGAGAAAATGTAAAATATATGCAATTGAGATATTATGGCATAAGTCATTACAAAATCATGGAAATAAATCTGAATATAGAAATCAAAACTCTAATCTTAGAGATATAACTTAATATAGAAACATTCAAAAAATGGAAAACAGATTCTAAAAATAGAAATAATATCTTAAAAATTTTCAAAAAATAGAAATTTCTAAATTTAACAAGTTTCTAAATTTATTAACACTTCCAAATCTATATGAATTCTAGAATTTGTACTATTTTAAAAATAAACTTTTAAACTTAGGTAACGTTCTAAAATTATATTTTCTAAAAATAGAAATGACAATTTTAAATAGTTGCTTAAAATAGAAGTTTTCAAAATTAACAGTATTTCTAAAAACAAAAAATTTAAAAACATATATTTGTTTTTACTCCCACAATGGCGCCAAAAACTTCTTGTGCCACAAAAGATATGGTGTTTTAAATTTATATTTGCAATAGGACGAACCAATAATAGTATAGCTTCAGGAGTGCGAGTATAATCCATAGGGAACATGCAAAATTTATGGAATTGAGATATTGTCGAATAATTTATTACAAAATCATGGTAATAAATCTAAATATAGAAATGAAAACTATAATCTTAGAAATATAATTTAGTTAGAACAATTCTAAAAATAGAAAAAAACTTAAAAATAGAACTAATATCTAAAATTATAGAATTTCTAAAATTAGAAATTTCTAAATTTAACAAGTTTCTAAATTTATTAAGACTTCCAAATCTATATAAATTCTAGAATTTTTACTATTTTAAAAAGAAACTTTTAAAATTAGGTAAGCCTATACAATTAAAGTTTCTAAAAATATAAACTACCAATTTTAAATAGTTACCTAAAATAGCAATTCCAAAAGTAGCAGCATTTCTAAAAACACAAAATTTAAAAACAAATATTTGTGTTTTCTCCGACAACGGCGCCAAAGACTTGTTTTACCACAAAAGATATGGTTTTTTAAATTATATTTGTACTTGGACAAGCTATTAATAGTATAGCTCTCGATGTGCGAGTTCGAACCCTTAGAGAACATGCAAAATATATGCAATTGAAATATTATGAAATAAGTCATGAAAATAAATATAAATATAGAAATCAAAACTTTAACCTTAGAAATATAACTTAATGTAGAAACTTTCTATAAATCGAAAACAAATTCTAAAAATTGAAATAATATCTAAAATTAAAAAAATTCTAAAAATAGAAATTCTAAATTCAATAAGTTTTTAAATTTTGTAAGGCTTTGAAATCTATATATAGTCTAGAATTTCTACTATTTTAAAAAGAAATTTTTAAACTTAGGTAACCTTCTAAAATAATAGTTTCTAAAAAAGGAAACTGTTAATTTTAAATAGTTGCCTAAAATAGAAATTACAAAAGTAACATTATTTCTGACAAACATAAATTTAACAACAAATATTTGTTTTTTCTTCTACAACGGCGCCAAAAACTTGTTTTGCCACCAAAGATACAGTTTTTTAAATTTATATTTCCAATCGGACGAACTATTAATAGTATAACTTTAGGTGTGCGAGTTCGAACCCATAGAGAACATGCAAAATATATGCAATTGAGATATTATGGAATATGACATTACAAGATCATGGAAATAAATCTAAATATAGAAATCACCACTCTAACCTTAGAAATATAACTTAATATATAAACTTTCTAAAAATGGAAAACAAATTCTAAAATTTAAATAATATCTAAAATTAAAAAAATTCAAAAAATAGAAAATTCTAAATTCAACAAGTTTCTAAATTTAGTATGACTTCCAAATCTATATAAATTCTAGAATTTCTACTATTTTAAAAAGAAACTTTTAAACATATGTAACTTTCTAGAATTGAAGTTTCTAAAATAGAAATTGTCAATATTAAATAGTTGCCTACAATATAAATTTCCAAAAGTAAGAGTATTTCTAACAACACAAAATTTAAAAGCATAGATTTACTTTTTCTCCGACAACGGCACCAAAAACTTCTTTTCCCACAAAAGATATGGTGTTTTGAAATTTATATGTGCAATCAGACGAACCATTATTAGTAGAGCTTCAGGAGTGCAAGTTCAAATCCACAAAGAAAATGCAGAATATATGCAATTGAGATATTATGGCATGAGTCATTACAAGATCATGAAAATAAATCTTAATATAAAAATCAAAACTCTAATGTTAGAGATATAACTTAATATAGAAACATTCTAAAATTGGAAAACAAATTCTAAAAATAGAAATAATATCTAAAATTTAAAAAATTCAAAAATTAGAAATTCAAAATTTAACAAGCTTCTAAATTTATTAACACTTCCAAATCTATATAAATTCTACAATTTCTACTATTTTGAAAAGAAAATTTTAATCTTAGGTAACCTTCTAAAATTATATTTTCTAAAAATAGAAACTGATAATTTTAAATAGTTACCTAAAATAGAAATTTTCAAAATTAACAGTATTTCTAAAATCATATATTTGTTTTTACTCCTACAACGTTGACAAAAACTTCTCGTGCCACAAAAGATATGGTGTTTTAAATTTATATTTGCAATCGGACGAACCAATAATAGTATAGCTTCAGGAGTACGAGTCACAGAGAACATGCAAAATCTATGGAATTGAGATATGGTGGAATAATTTATTAAAAGATCATGGAAATAAATCTAAATATAAAATTGAAAACTGTAATCTTAGAAATATAATTTAATTAGAAAAGTTCTAAAAATAGCAAAAATTTAAAAATAGAACTAATATCTAAAATTAAAAAATTTCTAAAATTAAAATTTTCTAAATTTAAAAGTTTCTAATTTTATTATTACCTCCAAATCTATATAAATTTTAGAATTTCTATTATTTTAAAAAGAAACTTCTAAACTTAGGTAACCTTCTACAATTATAGTTTCTAAAAATATAAACTACCAATTTTAAATAGTTGCCTAAAATACCAATTCCATAAGTAGCAGTATTTCTTAAAATACAAAATTTAAAAACAAAGATTTGTTTTTCTTCGACAACGGTGCCAAAAACTTGTTTTGCCACAAAAGATATGGTTTTTTAAATTTATATTTACAATTAGACTGAACTATTAATAGTATAGCTTCTCGAGTTCGAGTTCGAACCCATAGAGAATATGCAAAATATGTGCAATTGAGATATTATGAAATAAGTCATTACAAGATCATGGAAATAAATCTAAATATAGAAATCAAAACTCTAACATTAGAAATATAACTTAATGTAGAAAGTTTCTAAAAATGGAAAAGAAATTTTAAAAATTCAAATAATATCTAAAATTAAAAAAATTCTAAAAATAGAAAATTCTAAATTCAATAAGTTTTTAAATTTTGTAAGGCTTTGAAATCTATATAAAATCTAGAATTTCTACTATTTTAAAAAGAAACTTTTAAACTTAGGTAACCTTCTAAAATTATAGTTTCTAAAAAAGGAAACTGTCAATATTAAAAAGTTGCCAAAAATAGAAATTACAAAAGTAACATTATTTCTGAAAACATAAAATTTAAAAACAAATATTTATTTTTTCTTCGACAATAGTGCCAAAAACTTGCTTTGCCACATAAGATACAGTGTTTTAAATTTATATTTGCAATCAGGACGAACTATTAATAGTATAGCTTCTGCAAATTTGCACCCACACAAAACATGCAAAATATATGCAATTGAGATATTATGGAATATGACATTACAAGATCATGGAAATAAATCTAAATATAGAAATAACAACTCTAACCATAGAAATATAACTTAATTTAGAAACTTTCTAAAAATGGAAAACAAATTCTTAAAATTGAAATAATATCTAAAATTAAAAAATTCTAAAAATATAAAATTTTAAATTCAACAAGTTTCTAAATTTAGTAAGACTTCCAAATCTTTATAAATTCTAGAAATCCTATTATTTTAAAAAGTAACTTTTAACTTTGGTAAACTTCTCAAATTATAATTTCTAAAAATAGAAACTACCAATTTTAAATAGTTGCCTAAAATAGAAATTTACAAAAGTAACAGTATTTCTAAAAACACAAAATTTAAGAACATAAATTTATTTTTTATCAGACAACGGGGCGAAAAACATGTTGTGCGGCAAAATATATGATGTTTTAAGTTTAAATTTGTTATCGGATGAACCTTTTATAGTATAACTACAGGAGTGCGAGTTCAAACCCACAGAGAACATGCAAAATTTATGCAATTGAGATATTGTGGAACAAGTCATTACAAGATTGTAAAAATAAATGTAAATATAGAAATCAAAACTATAATCTTAGAAATATAATTTAATATAGAAACTTTCTAAAAATAGAAAAACATTAAAAACATCAATAATATATAAAATTAATTTTTGTTTTAAATTCAACAAGTTTCTAAATTTTGTAAGACTTCCAAATCTTTATAAATTCTAGAATTTCAACTATTTTAAAAAGAAACTTTTAAACGTTTGTAACTTTCTAAAATTAGAAACTGTCAATTTTAAATAGTTGCCTTCAATTGAAATTTCCAAAAGTAACAATATTTCTAAAAACACAAAATTTAAAAACATATATTTGTTTTTTCTTCGACAGCTGGCGTCAAAAACTTCTTGTGCCACAAAAGATATGGTGTTTTAAATTTATATTTGCAATCGAACGAACCATTATTAGTATATCTTTAGGAGTGCAAGTTCGAACCCATAGAGAACATGCAAAATATATGCAATTGAGATATTATGATATAAGTCATTACAAGATCATGAAAATAAATCTAAATTTAGAAATAAAAACTCTAATCTTAGAAATATAAGTTATTGTAGAAACTTTCAAAAAATGGAAAATAAATTCTAAAAATAGAAATATCTAAAATTAAAAAAATTCTAAAAATAGAATTTCAAAATCCAACAAGTTCATAAATTTACTAAGACTTTCAAATCTATATAAATTCTACAATTTCTACTATCTAAAAGAAACTTTTAAATTTAGGTAACCTTCTAAAATTATAGTTTTAAAAATAGAAACTGCCAATTTTAAATAGTTGCCTAGAATAGAAATTTCCAAAAGTAACAGTATTTCTAATATCACAAAATTTAAAAACATAAATTTCTTTTTTTTTGGGACAACGGCGCCAAAAACATGTTGTGCCACAAAAGATATGATGTTTTAAATTTAAATTTGCAATCGGATGAACCATTAATAGTATAGCTACAGGAGTGCAAGTTCGAACCCACAGAGAACATGTAACGCCCCACCCTTTTTCACTCACTTTTTCCCGTAAATTCAGAGTCTATTTTTTTTTTATAACAGAGTAGAGTGATAGAACGCGGGACGTCACGACGCGAGCTAAGTCCGAACTTCCAAAGTTCGATCCTTAACTGGCCAACCCTATGTGTGTATGGACTCAGTCCAATAAAATGGTTCACACATAGCAATATCAAGATGCGGAATAAAAATCATAACCTGCGGAATCATAACATCAAAATGCGGAATCATAATAGAACAAAGTTATATTCCGTTCAGATAGCAAAGTGCGTCAAGTCCTTGTCCATAATTAAAACGTCATAATTATCAAATAAATCATCCAACCATCTAAGTTATTACATTCCGTAATCGAGATACTCAAATACAAGTTCATGAGTAATCTTATTCAAAACATATAAACTAGATCTTCCAAGCTACTATGCCTGGCCCGTCTTACGCTCATCGTTCCCCTGATTACCTGTGTCATCATCTAGGGTAGAAGTAGGGTGTTAGAACAACGCGCCCAGTAGGTATTCTAGTTACGGCTAACACATGGTTAGTACAAAACATATATTATAACATAATATATAAAATCATGTAAAATCCATGCCATGCAATGATGACAGATATGCAACGAGTCCCACCCATCACATGTACATAAAGTACCCACCACATAGGTCTTCCGGATGCCCCGGCGGAGTGTGGACCCTCCGGAATCTTCTTGATGGAAATCACATCAAGGTATTGCACATAGGTTCTTCGGACGCCCCGACGGAGTGTGACCCCTCCGGTTATAAATCCTCCACCCCATGCCATGCATGAGATGCCAATGAAACACATGTTATTTTATAACATAAACATAGCATTTAAAAATCATACTTTAAAACACATGCTCTTTCCTCATATAAACAAAGCATATAAAATCAACCTTTGAAATATAATCAGTACATGCTATTTACACAATGAACATAGCATTTAAAAATAAGATAAACACAAAGTACATAAGCCATGGTTTCAAAAAGGTGGAATCCTACCAAAGACCGTTCACCAGTCCTTGCGTTCCCGTCCAAGATTCGATCATCGATCGCGCACTGCTTGCGAGATCCCGTCACCTTATAATATAATGATAAATCAACACCAAGTCTCACCTAATTATAAGGTTCTAAGTCTATAAACAAAACCACATGGGGTTCGGCCATACACCATGGCCGAAACCCATGGTCTACCATTTTTGTCCATAATTACGATAATGCCATTGAGCCTACCATAGATTTCTTTCTTGCTTAGATCCCAAATGATCATTCATACTTCCAAAGCACATAATCCCATAAAATAATTCATGGGGCTCGGCCATACACCATGGTCGAACCCAATGTCCAATATTCTCTCATATTTGCAAAAAATGCCATCGGTTCCTCATTCCTTTAAATCCACAATAACTAGACCCTTTAAGAATCTTTAACCAAATTAAGTTCATAAAAATACCTCATGGGGTTCGGCCATACATCATGGCCGAACCCATGGTTCTCTATTTTGGTGTGAAATTACATTTTTACCATTCCTTTCACCATCAATCCATAACTACATTGTATCCTTTTCTTTTATTTTAAAACTACACAAAACATAACTCATAACATAGGTTCATAATCTGATTCATAAATCAGCCCTTAACCATGAATTATAGATGCCATTAATCCCTTAATTTGGACCATGGGATTCGGCCATACACCTTGGCCAAACCCTATGGTGTATAGTTTCCAAATTAACTCCACCTTTCCAAATTAATAACCATATATTTATTTACACTAAAAGAAATACTAAACCAATTCCATAATCAAAAAGGTTTCCCAAAATTAAACCCTAGTGGTGTTCGGCCATACACCATGGCCGAACCTCACTCTTGGCATCCAATCCATTTATTTAATCCAAGTTCTATAATTAAACTTGACTAATTTAACAACCTCCTTCCATAAATAGATTGTTTCCTTAATTAACTAACCCTTTCCATAATGGGAAACACCTTCCAAAAATAGATTGTTTCCTTAATTAACCAACCCTTTCCATAATTGGAAACACCTTCCAAAAATAGATTGTTTCCTTAATTAACCAACCTTCCTTTCATATTTAGATTGTTTTCCAAATTTAGCAACCATTTTCCATACTTGGATACTTTCTAATTTTAGCAATACTTTCCATAATGGGATGCTTTCCAATTTAGCACATACCTTCCATTATTGGAAGCTTTCCAATTTAGCAAATACCTTCCATACATAATAAGGGTTCCAAAAATAACTCTAGTGGGGTTCGGCCATGCACTATGGCCGAACCTCACCCTTGTAGATCTAAGTCCATGTTTTTTACATCTACTTTCCAAATTGGTAAATCACCTCCATGGGGTTGGCCATACACCATGGCCGAACCCTATGGTTCACAATCTTGGACCATTGATTTAATTCCATTAAAACATTCAATAACATACCCAACTCCATTAAAATATTTGGTGGGGTTTGGCCATACACCATGGCCGAACCTCACCCCATTCTTTTCATCAATATTGATCCAATTAATTAGCCATAAGATAGTCATGGTTCGGCCATGCCATGGCCGACCCATATTCCATGTTCTTTCATTGATTTCTTGAATTTAAAGCCGACAACCATCAAAGGTTTCTATCGTTTAAAATCTGAGAACATGCAACCAATTTCCCTCTAATTCCTTCCATGGTTTTTCAATATACAAAACCCAACAAAATAAACCCAATCTTTCCATGGGGTTCGGCCATAATATGGTTCTTTCTCTCCATTTAAACCATTAAATCATCTCCAATTTTCCTCCATGGGGTTCGGCCAAACACCATGGCCGAACCCTATGGTTCTTTTTGTTTCAAATTAAAACTATTGCATTAAGATACTAACCTTTTCCGATTGATTTCCTTGTTCTTCCAATCTTTCTCCTTTCTTCTCCAATATTTTTCCTTCCCTTTGCTGGCCGAGAACACCTCTTCTTGTTGCTGCCTTCTTTTTCTCTTGCTCTTGCTGTGTGAGAGAAGACTTGAGACAGGGAGAGAGAGGAATAAAACTAGGCAATGGGATTGTAAAACCGTGCACCCCCTCTTTGTCTCTCCTTTTAAGCTTCCATTTAATCCAATATTAGAATGTTCTTAATATAACCTTGCCCCCTCCTTTGGCCATGTGACCTCCTTGCCATTTAGCCATTGCCGACCTCCCTTGCCTTATTAAGACCTTCCTTTAATTCTTATTTAGAAAGCACTATGCGCATAACCTTAATCATAATCCAAGAAATCTTTTAATTTAATTTAAGACAATATACCTTCCCTTTTAGAATATCCCATGCGCATAATATGGATATTATTATCTCAAATTCGGCCATGCGTAATCCTTTTAATTTAAATGTATCACTAAATTAATTCAGCCCTATTTGATTTATGGAAACCAATCCTACCATTAATTGGGTCTTAATTGGGTCATGGCCTGATTCCTTATCCAAATAAGATCCAATCTAAATTCACAATTGAAAATGGATAAATTTCATAAAAATAATAAATTGAAAAATCCGAGGTGTTACAGAACATGCAATATATATGCAATTGAGATATTATGGCATAAGTTGTAGTGACCCGACTTAGAGTAGCGAGTCAGGGGGTAGAATTAGTTTAGTAAATTAATATTGTTTATGCGAATTTGTTATTTTATTTTAAGTGATTGGAAATTTCGATTAGAATTGTTCAATTGAAAAATTAAATTTAACATTAATGATTTTAGGTGAAGCCTCGATCGCACACATTCCCTCCTAAAGTAGTGGTGTACTGAAAATAAAATTTAATGAAAATTTATAAGTAAATTTTCTGAATTTAAAAGGGTATTAAAATGTAAGAATAAAAGTTTAATTAAAATCCTTTCCCATTAAGATTTATTTAGTTGGGTGTATTGTAAGAAAAAATATTCTTATAATAAAGAAATTGCCCAAATCCGTGTGGGCCCATAGAGACCCACACCCTTCGTGAATCTCATTCATGGTGAAACATGTCTCTCCTACTTTCCCAAATTCCACCACCGTATCCCATAAGGGAAGCCCCAAATTCGATCCCTCCCTCATTCACTCTTCAAAACGGAAAGAAACCCTATATTTTCTCCAGCGATCCTTCTCCTACTTTGATTCTTCCTTTCGCCAATCCCTCTCAAGTCGGTAATAAGCCCATCCGACCATGGATTCTATTAATTGATGCGATGGCAGCCAAATCCCTTTCTATATTTTCGATCCTCTTCAAGCAACAGCAGCAGCAAGGCCTAGCATTCTCTCTTCACTGGCTTGGGGCGAAATCTGTAGGAGCATCCGAAGCAACTAGTTCAGGTTTTCGTTATTCTTTCCTACTACCGACCACTACTATTACCTGCACTTGAATCTCTCTAAGAAACCGAACTTAATATAGATATGTATTCTAAAGTAGTACTTAATCATGGCATGCTCCTAGATTTACTTTTAAGCCTCCAACCCCTATATGCTTGGATCAATCCTTTTCTATTGTTTTACAACCAGCCGGACCTAGTCCTTTTCGGTTGAGTTTGTAATGCCCCACCCTTTTTCACTCGCTTCTTCCCGTAAATTCAGAGTCTATTTTTTTTTTTTTATAAACGAAGAGTGATAGAGAGCGGCACGTCACGACGCGAGCTAAATCCGAACTTCTAAAGTCCGACTTTAACTGGCTAACCCTATGTGTGCATGGACTCAGTCCAAGAAAACGGTTCACACATAGCAATATAAACATGCGGAATAAAAATCATAACTTGCAGAAACATAATAGAACACAGTTCTATTCCATTCAGATAGCAAAGTACGTCAAGTCTTTAATCATCATTATCATAACATAAGTATCCAATAACACATTGAACCATAGCAAATTCATCTAAGTTATTACATCTGAATTCTAGATACTCAGAATACAAGCCCTTGAGTATCTTAAACAAAATATAACTAAAAGCATCCAAGGCTCCTATGCTTGTCCCTCTTCGCATTCATCGTTCCCCTCGTTTCCTATATCATCCACTAGGGTAGAAGTAGGGCATTAGTACAACACGCCCAGTAGGTATTCCAATTAGGGTTAACACATGTGTTAGTACCAAAAATCCAGATATCATAAATATCAAATCCAGTTATAATAAATCATACCATACTTATAAAGCATCGTATCCAAAACAGTGTATGATAATAGAGATCCAACCATACCGATAAAAACAGGAAACCTTGCATGACTAATAAAGATCATAATCATGTCGATTCAATGCCATGCCATGCTATCATATGCAATGAGTCCCACCCATCACATGTACATAAAGTACCCACCACATAGGTCTTTCGGACGCCCCAACGGAGTGTGGACCCTCCGGTTTCATTTCATACATAGTATCCTCTTGATGGAAATCACATCAAGGTATCCCCCAAGATTCTATTACGGACGCTCCAACAGAGTGTGGATCTCCGGTTACATTTCATACATAATATCCTCTTGATGGAAAGCTCCTCATCAAGGTATCCTCCCCAATAGTGTTTTACGGATGCCTCGACGGAGTATGGGTCTCCGGTTACCGTTCATCCCTCCCATGCCATGCATGAGATGCAAATGTCCACATGCTATGCAATTATACAAATCATAGCATTTTAAAAGCTCATATTTAAAACACATGCTATTTTATCAAATAAACATAGATTTAAAATTACCATTTGAAACATATCCTTTGCAACATAAATTCATCAAAAATAAGATAAAACAATGCACATAAACCCATGGTTTCAAAGAGGTGGAATCCTACCAAAGACCGCTAACGTATCCCTCCGTCTTTCGTCCAATAACCGCTCACGATCGTAAACATCCTATGAGGTCCCGTTACCTTATAACATAATAACCAATCAAAACCAAGTCCCACTTGATTTACAATATTTTAAGTCCATAAACCAATCCCCATGGGGTTTGGCCATACACCATGGCTGAACCCATGGCTTACGATTTTCATACTTATTTACCAAATTGCCATTGGTCTAATCTTTATTTAATATTTCATTTTAATATGCCAAACATAGTCCCTATGTCCACCAAACGATTACCATGGGGTTCGGCCATACACCATAGGCCGAACCATGGTCCATTAATTCAATTAATTATAATAATGCCATTATTCCTTCCATGGTTAGTCACCTTCATTTATTCACCCATGCTTAGATCCAAACACATAGATCATAAACATCTAAGTCCAGCAAACCTTCCCCATGGGGTTCGGCCATACACCATGGCCGAACCATGGTCCCTTATTTTCACTTAATTACCAAAATGCCATCCATGGCTAACCTTTCATTTTTGACCATATTTACAACAATGCCATTATACATATCCCATGACATAATTGATGAACATAATTTGTATCCTTCATTTAATATTTAATCAATCACTAGGTTAATTCCATAACCAAACCATACAATAGTTCATGGGGTTCGGGTCTTACTCCATGGCCGAACCCTATGTCCAATATTTTCACATGTTTTCAAGATTGCCATTACCTCATGTTCATGTCTCTCCATTAATCCAATCATCACATTAAGTTCATAAAATCCATTTAACTTGATTCATGGGGTTCAGCCACACACCATGGCCGAACCCTATGATATCTTAATTCCATTTAGAAGATTATAATCTTAGGTCCAACATCCTAAGCAAAACCCATAATCCAATTGGTCTACCATTCATATAAAATATTACATCCATACATGACCCATAATTCTATAATTTTGATCCTCCAATCTTCCATAAGAATAACCAATGACCTTCCATTAGACATATTAATATCCTTTTAAAATTAAACCCATATGATCCCTTAGTTGGTTCATCATCTTAGGTCCATAAATGACCCATAAAAATTCCTTAACCACTTAAGTCCATAAAGAACCTCATGGGGTTCGGCCATACACCATGGCTGAACCCATGATCTTTCATTTTACCTTTAATTACAACTTTGCTATTATTAGAAAATCCATAAATAACAAAACAACAATTAGAAGGTCCATAAATAGAAAGTCCATAATTAGAAAACTTTTCTAATTTAATCTCCACCAAAAACAATCCATTCTTTCTATTCTTAGGTCTTTTCTAAATTGAACTCCACTTTCCACATTTAGAAACTTTCCCATTTTTAATCTTCTCTTTCTATTTTTAAATCCTTTCTAAAATTCCTCCTTCCATAATTATAAAGATTCTAATTTAGTAACCATCCTCCATAATTAGATAGTTTCTAAATTTAAACTCCACCTTCCAAAAATAATTATCATACATTAAAAACATACCATTACAACTCCATGGGGTTCGGCCGTACACCATGGCTGAACCCTATGGTCCTTATGGTTCTCTTTTAAATGAATTAACCCTAGATCTTCCATGATCCTTAAAACAACATATTCATCCACTCATTTAAATCTATAAAAATTATCAACATCCTTTCCATGGGGCTCGGCCATGCCACATGGCCGAACCCTCTGGTTCATCATATTCCATGGAACCCATAATTTGGACCTTGACTTTCCATGGTTTTCATTCCTTAGAATATAACCAATAACCTTCCATTAAAACCATATAAATTTATTAACCAACTCCCATGGCTTTTCCTCATTAAAACTCCATACCATTAACATCAAACTCCCATTTAAAATTAACCAATTTTCTTCAATGGGGTTCGGCCATACACCATTGCCGAACCCTATGGTTCCTTTTCTTAAACAAAAATATCAAATCACATACCGGTTCCGCGACTCCTTCGGTTTTCCGTCACTCCGATTGGTTCTTGCTCTTCCAATCTTCTTCTTTCCTTAGCTTTCTTGATCTTCCACTCGGCTGGCTGCCTTCTCTTCTCTTTGTTCTTGCCGAGAATGAGTCTTGAAAGAGAGAGAATTCGGCCTTGGATGTATGTGTATTGCCATGAGCCCTTCTCCCTTTTATTACTTCCAATTTATCCCAATATTAGACAATGCTATTGCCATGTACCCCTTGCTGCAATCCCCATTGCCGTGTACCCCTTGCTGCCCTTTAGAAACTTCTATTCAGTTCTTACTTGCTAAAATAGCAAGTCACAATTCCATGCTTAGCAATTGACGTGTATCACCCAAAACAACCATTGATATCCTTGTTGTAGGCGCATTCACCACTTGCCCATTATGAATCCAATACTTCTAGGCGTGTTGCTTATCTTAGAAAGTGCTAAGATGGCAATTGCCATGCGTCCCTTCCTTGTGTCTCAAATAGAAAGTGCCAAACCCTTTCTTTCTTGCAAATCCCTAGTATTTTTCTTAATAAAAGAAAGGACTCTTTTTTAAAAATAATCCACACATCATGCGCATATAATTAATTATAGACATCTTATTATTTCCAATTGATCCAAACTTAGACAATGCCGTGTTTCACCAACTTTCCTTCATGTATGCCGTGTATATTGCCTTTCCTTATTAATCTCCAATGGGTACTAACTTAGAGGTACCAATTTGGTTCCATTTTTAGAAGGTGCTTATGCGCCCCTCATTGCCTCTCTTTTATCTACCTTCCAATTGATTTAAATAGAAGGTGCCATGCGCATATCCTCTACACACCTCACATACACGGCCAAATAATATTTATTCACTTAGACACATTCTTTATTGATTATGATCGACTAAAGCAATATCCCATCTTAGTTAATCCTTGTTCAACTAAAAACTTCTAAACTCTAGTCATCCATATCTTCCATTCGTTGACACCATATCCTCATTTATAGATATTGCATCACTAATTAATTTCAGCCCCATTTAATTTTAATTGAACTCACTTGGTGGTTAACCAAGTTAACCATGACCCATTGGGTCTCAATTGGGCATTTTGACCCAAATAGCATCCTTGACTCAATTAGACACATCTTACCCATTTATTTCTATTGAAACCATTTCCACATCCGTTGGGTCTTAATTGGGCAATGACCCAACATTCTACCCACATAAGATCCATACCTAAAAATTCACAAATTAAATGGGTAACTTCCGTAAATATTTATAACTTGAAAATCCGAGGTGTTACAGAGTTGTTGTTTGCAACTCTTGCAGAGAACTCACACATCGTCATTGGATTGTTCATCCTTTTATTTTGCTGCTTTAGTATGCCTCTTCTTTCCCTTGATAATTAAGCCTAATTATTAACAAGGTTTCCTGCCCTTTTATTAGTTATTTTCTTAAATTGGTTAACTAAGTATTATACCATGTTCCTTTTTGGGCCATCATTAAATATGATGTTTCTTTTCTAAAACAAATAGGTAGTTTTTTATCTGGAAAATCAGCCACAAAGACTAGTGATGCTTGGGACTGATTTTCAATGATTCATGGGGTTTGGGTAAACCCAAACTTCACTCAGATCTGACCAATTAACTTGGTTCTTAACTTATGTAAATCAGTTTTTTTTTTTTTTTTTTTTAACTAGCCCGATTGGTCCCTTATTACAACCCTTCTTATTACCCAAATTTCAGAACTGTTTGGCATCAAGGACTGATAGAAGTGGGACTATTTTTCAGTCCCAAAGTTGTATGGGTTAAGACCAGTTGTAACCATTACTCTTTTGTACATTTGATACTTCTAAAGTAGGCTTACAAATCTGTCCTAAACATTGTTGGGTTGGATCTATACAACTGAGACATCTTTCTTTTGTTTTCTTATATTATATACTTACAGTCCCTAAAGTAATGTCCTTTAGCAAATTGTTGCTTCAAACTAGCCCAAATACCTAATTAGATGTTTAGGATAGTCATTACCTTTTGGCTATCCTACAACCCAAGTCTATAGCCATAGAAGGGACAACAACCTGTCACCCACATTCATTAAATTTACATTGTTATAAATAATGATTAGACATAAGTAATGTCCTTTCTGTCTAGTCCGTCCAGTTTCTTAAGTTGGTCAAGTTTGTCCAATTGATCCAGTTCATCCAGTTTGTCCAGTTGGTCTAGTTCATCCCACCAGTTTGTCTAGTTTCTCTAATTTGTCTAGTTTGTCAAAAAAATTCAATTCATCCAGTTTGTGCAATTCGTCCAGTTTGTCTAGTTCAGGTTCGTCCAATTTTTCCAGTTCGTCAGGTTTTTCTAGTTCGTCCAATTCTTTCAGTTTGTCTAGTTAGTCTAGTTTGTCCAATTTGTCCAATTCATCTAGTTTGGCCAGTACATTTAGTTTCTCTAGTTCATCCAGTTTCTCTAGTTATTTCAGTTTGTCCAGATAGTGCAGGTCTTTCAGTTTATCCAGTTTGTCAAGTTCATCAAGTTCGTCGAGTTTGTCCAGTTTGTCCGATTCGTCAATTTTGTCAAGTTCGTCCAGTTTGTGTAATTCATCTAATTCGTCTAGTTTGTCTAGTTCGTCAGGTTCGTCTCATTTGTCCAGTTTGTCAAGTTCGTCTAGTACGTCCAGTTTATCTAGTTTTTCCATTTGATCTTGTTATCCGCGTTCATACTATTAGAAGATCTATGCTAGTACGCTTGTGTAATCAAATAAGAGAATATTGTAATAGTCTGAATGAAGAATTAGAATTATTATCTCATATTTAAGTCTGTAAAAAAAAAAAAAAAGATTTAGATGAATTAAATCTATTATCCAGGATCTGAAGCTTTTTAGCCAAGTTGATCTATCAAATTCTCTTTAGAGTTTTTATTTTCCTTCTCATTCTCCACTTCTGTACCTCGTTTATCTTCCAAAGAGTGTGATCGTGTTGTAAGTCCCGCTTCTGGCCATGATCAGGTATTAAGGGCTGTAAATCGTTGACAGAACTCTTTCTGTTTCTTACGAGCTACAAAGATGGAAAATTCTAAGGGAAAAACAAAACTTTTTAAGAATTGGTTTAAATCATTTCAGTATCCTTCTAATAGATCTTATTCGTCTTCTTCATCCTACCGGTCTGCTTTAACCAGTTTTCCCCGTAATAGCTTAGAAAAAGAAAATTCAGAAAAAACAAAAATTAAGAAGAAATGATATATGAAAATTTTGACCAAGCAATAACCAATTGGAAGTTGCCAGCCTTGCCCATAACAGAAATATATAGTAATGGCACATTTGAAGAACAAAATGATTACCACATTAAAACTGTTGAAAAAATTGTTTCTCTCTCTGGAGGAAAACAAACAATTAAAGTTCTTGAAAGAAGAATTATTGAACAAATCAGAACCAAATACAACTACCTGCACATAGGATTAATTTAGGTAGGAATCAAACCACTGTTTCGATTAGGATTAAATGTTTCAGTGTGTGCTTATGTGCGAGATCAAAGACATGATGAGTTTGATGATTCTCTTTATGTTATGATCGAATCCAGTCTCTGTCATGGACCTGTTTATTTTAACTGTTTTCCCAATATCACCATTGATGCTCATGATGATGATGTTCTTGATTGTGCAACCATTGGATTTCAAAGTAAAGGATTAAAGATGAGTCCAAGAAGTAAACCTTTTGCTATAGTCTATCGTGTGTTCTACAAATCTATGACCTCTGTCTTTCCCCTGATAGCCTATAAAGATAAGGTCGATAAAGAAAAAACTATAGTTCTCATGGAAACAAACTTTAACAATAATGTGTTTATCCCAAAAGTTATCAGCTGGGAATAAGTTGTTCTCCCAAGAAATTGGCAAATAGAAGACGTCACTCCAAGAGTAAATGAAATAACAGATGATTTACAAAGTATAGTCAAATTACCAAATGGTAATGTTGAAATCAATTTTAGGAAAAAAATGGAAAAAGCTAGGAGAAGTTTCGCTGGTTACACGGAAGGAAGAAAAGTTTTTAAATTAGAAGAAATAGATGATGACCAAAGGAGTAGTGAAAAAGAAGAAATGGATCAAAAGGTTTTTAGAAACAAAGAAAGTGGAATCGAACACCCTGTGTATAAAAGAACTTCAGCACAAAAACCTACAACCCTAGTGAGCGTGATTTTCTCCAAGGAGTCATAAGAATGGTTAGCATTCAAAAGCCAGAAGAAATCCATGTCAAAAAATTTGAAATTAATAAACCATATCTTAGAGAAAATTTGAAAAATCATCCTTTAAAAGATTGGTTCTTTAAAAGGTTTAACACAGAAGAAAAGGATAAGATGAGAGAATTATGGTATTTCCAAATGGAGGAAGAAGAAAGAAATATACCTTTCTTTGATTGGTTCATGGAATATTTTAAAAAAGGGAAAATCAAAGAAGAAGAAACTCAAAGCCCAAAACAAATAAGAGTTATAGGAAGAACAACAAGAACCTGGAAAGACACTGAAGGAAAAGAAGTTCATAAATTTCACCCACCTTGGAAGAAACTTGATATTTCTGTCCCTAATACAGAAACCAAGAATTATGTAATGCCTGTAAAAAATGCATCTATTTATGAATCAAAACGAAACCCAAATGCTAGAGACATAGGTATAGGTATTGGAGATATAATTGAACAAAACAATTACACCAATCTATGTCAATTAACCATTGGAGAACAAACAGATCGAATAGAAAGAACAATCAAATCAAAACCCGAATTCAATAAAGATAAAGAAGAAAAATTAGAAGAAAGCTCTGCTAATGCAGTATATGTTCCCAGACAATTACCCAAAGGGATTATTTTGCAAGAAGGACCATTCAAAATGATAGACGAAATGCAAAAAGAATTATCCAATAGGATGGAAAGCCTCAATATGGGAGGAAAAGGATTCAGCATCCTAAGAATCTCTGCTTCAGAGAATTTATTAATAAATCGTCTAAAGAAATGGAATCCCCAGGTAAAATTGCCAGAGACAAAGAGTTATTATCCTAAACCAACCCCTGTTGATCTACAACTCGAAGAGGCTCCATACACTTACACTTCAGAATTAACCTATTCAGGAAATTCTTTATATGAGTGGAACTTAGATGGATTAACAAAATATCAAATTGTCCAAATGGTTCACAGTATGTTAATATACTGTAATGCTTGTGAAGTCAGAGGAAATACTCCAAGAAACATTTTCCTCATGATAACCACCTCTTTCAATGGAATATTAAGAGGATGGTGGAATTATGGATTAACTGGAGTCCAAAGACTTGAAATAGAAAATGCTGTCAAAATTGATGAATTTGGAAGAATCCTTTATAGAGACAAAACCACAGGAAACTTAGTAGACCCCAATATTAAGCTTGAAGTAGGTACTAGTCAAATCCCTGATAATTGGGAAACTCAATCTGATTGTGTTAGTGTCTTGCTTCTATGCATCCTCAATGATTTCACTGGAGGAATTGCTCTAATTAAGGAGAAAAATAGACAGCAATTACATCGCTTGAGATGTAGAAATTTAGGAGAATTTCGTTGGTATAGAGATGTATTCTTATCAAAAGTCTACCAACTAAATGATTGTAATTCTGATATTTGGAAAGAAAGATTTATTTCAGGATTACCACCCTTATTTGCTGAAAAGGTGCGTAATTCCTTGAGAGAAGAAATGCATGGTACTATTAATTACAGTATCCTGACGTTCGGAGGAATTATACAAAGAATTAACAAAGTTGGCATGACTCTTTGCACTGCTTTAAAGATCAGTAAACAAGCTGAAAAAATGAGAAAATATTTTGGAGATAAAGAATTAGGAGATTTTTGTTTCCAGTTTGGTTTAGATCAAACACCTGAATCAAAGAGAAAACCTTCGCGTTCTAGATTTACTCCAGATAGAAGAAACAAAATGGTAAGTAAGTATAAACCCGGAAGATATAAAAAACAGAGAAAATCCGATGAACTCATCCTATTCAAAAGAAAATCTAGAAAATATTTCAAAAAGAAATACATAAAAGAAAATGTTCGAACTTGTTATACTTGTGGGAAAAAGGGTCATTATTCAAATAAATGCTTTAAAAAAGAAAATTCCTCTAAAAAGAAACTTAGAAAAATCAATAACAAAAATGAAGAGGAAAATACTGAAAAAGAACAATCTGATTTGAGTTCCTCAGAAGAAGAAGAAGAATATGAATCTTATTCATCAACTGACATTGAAGAAAATAGTCCCCTGGTTCAGCTCATCATAAGAAGAAGAAGAAGAATATGAATCTGATTCATCAACTGACATTGAAGAAAATAGTCCCCAGGTTCAGCTCATCAAACAATTCCAATCATGTACATGTCATTCACATGATGAAGAATCTGAAGGAGAATGGTCGATACCATCTGATGAAGATCTTGGTATCCATATTCGTGTCCTCACAGCCCCTCAAAAATTACTACTAGAAATGGTTGATGACATACTCGATCCAGAGAAAAAAGTTCAATTTTTCAATCAAATTTCAAAATTGGGGGGAGAAGAAGAAGGAGAAAGTTCACAACAAAAAATTTCCTTTGAAGAAGATGAAAATGGTGATAAAGCACCATATTATCCAAAAAGGATAAAAGAGAAAGAAACATTTCACACACCAACCTATTCTAGATTGACCTTATGAATATAGTAGAAAAAATTAATACTATAAATAAACCCTTAACTCTCTCAGACTTACAAAGAGAATTAAATGATCAGAAAAGAGAACTCCGTGAATTAAGAATAGAGTTAACCAAAAAACAAAATGAGCTTGATGAAAGGTTAACTTGGTTAGAAAATGATGGTGCTATTGAAAAATATGATGAAGAAAAATTTGTCCAAAAAATAAAAGGGGAAATTAGCAAAATCTCTGCTGGTGTAATTCCTACAAAATGTATTTACCAACAGTGGAGAGTTCAGGTAAAGATAAAAATAAAAAACTTTGAGAAAATTGTCAATGCCATAATTGACACTGGTGCAGGCTTAAATGTTATCAGACTTGGAATCGTTCCTATTGAATTTACAAGTGAATCAAAACAATTTGTTTCTGTTGCTAATGGAACGACTATTTCCATAGAAAGAAAAATCTCAAATGTTCATGTTTGCATAAAAGGAGTCTGTGTTACTTCACGCTTTATTATTTCAGAAGTATTGATAATGATGTACTCCTTGGATCCCCATTTATTCTTCAAATCCAACCCTTTTCTGTAACAACAAAAGGAATTTCTACAAATATCAAAGGGATTGAAGTAAATCTTGATTTTATAGATGATCCTTGTGAAACGAAAATCCAAAGGATAAATCAAGTTATCGCCACTAGAGAAAATTACATAAATGGACTAAAAAATGAAATTAAATCTGTCCAAATAACAAAAGAATTAGAGAAAAAAGAATTTAAAACAAAATTAGAAGAATTCACCAAACAGATTGAAGAAGAATGCTGTTCTGAATTACCATCAGCCTTTTGGGATAGAAAAAGACACATAGTATGATTACCACATGCAAAAGATTTTAATGAAAAAGATATTCCTACTAAAGCTCGTCCATCCCAAATGGATGCTGCTCATTTAAAGCTTTGCTAAGAAGAAATCAATGATCTTCTGAAGAAAGGATTAATTAGAAAATGCAAATCCCTTTGGAGCTTAACGGCATTTTATGTTGAAAAGGCCGCTGAAATCGAAAGAGGAGTTCCAAGATTGGTAATCAATTATAAACCATTAAACAAAGTTCTTCAATCTATTAAGTATCCTTTGCTTAATACTCAGGATTTGCTAAACAGATTAAACAATGCCAAAATATTCTCAAAATTTGATTTAAAATCAGGATTTTGGCAGATCCAGATAAAAGAAGAAGATAGATATAAAACTGCATTCATTGTTCCAATGAGGCATTATGAATATGCCTTTCGGATTGAAAAATGCTCCGTCTGAATTTCAGAATATTATAAATAATATCTTCTCATCTTACACCCAGTTTGCCATTGTTTACATTGATGATATTCTTATCTTCTCAGAATCTGTGATACAACATTGGAAACATTTGAGTATTTTCAAAAGAGTCATAAAAAAATGGATTGGTTTTATCTAAAAGAAAAATGAATCTCTTTCAGTGGAAAATCAGGTTCTTAGGATTTGAGATCCAAAACAGAAAAATAACTCCAACTAATAGAGTTATTCAATTTGCTGATAAATTTCCAGATGAAATTAAGGATAAAAATATGCTACAAAGATTTATTGGATGTCTAAATTATGTTGGATTTTTCTATCAAGATTTGGCAAAAGATAGAAAACTTCTCCAAGAAAGGTTAAAGAAAAATCCTCAGGAATGGTCTATCCATCACACTAATGTAGTAAAAAAGATTGAAGAAAGAGTTAAAAATCTTCCTTGTAGATGTTTATCTGACCCAGAAGCTTTCGAAATAGTTCAAACTGATGCCTCTGATGTCGGATATGGTGGAATCCTCTTACAACAAAAGGACTCAAAAGAAGAATAAATAAGATTTAATTCTGGATTATGGAATGAAGCACAAAAGATATATTCAATCATCAAAAAGAAAGTTCTTGCCATAGTTATTTATGTGACGAAATTCCAACATGATTTATTGAACAAAGAATTTCTCATCAGAGTGGATGCTGAAGCAGCAAAAGAAATTCTAGAAAAAGATGTCAAAAATCTTGTCTCTAAGCAAATATTTGCTAGATGGCAAGCCATTTTACCAGTTTTTGAATTTAAAATTGAATTTATTAATGGAAATTCTAACTCTCTCCCTGACTTTCTTACTAAAGAATTTCTTCAGGGATGACAAAATGGCAAGTAGCTCTTCCCCGTTCATGCAGAAAAAAGGGCAAGAGAATTTGGCAGATCAAGAAGAAAGCCAAAGGTTTTTACTCCAACAAAAGACCCAAGTCAATCAGAATTATATCTTTACATCGGTAACAGAATTCTTGTTACTTCAGATTGTCTTATGGAAGAAAGATTTGTAGAAGATAATGTTTATTTTCTCTTTGGCAAGGGGCTTCATTATTATTCCCCTGATAAAAGGAAAACCAGAGATTGGTATCTCAATATTTTGCATCAGACGAAAAGTGTCCTCATCTTCCACAATAAGAATTCAAATGGTATCATCACTTATTCAAAGTTCACTATTCTCAAAATCCTTACTGAGGAAGATTGGGATGGTCCCTTATACATGACAAAATCAGTCAAATTATACAATTCGACTGAGTTCTTTAATTATTGGGACTATATTGATGCCTGGAAATTTGCTTTCTCTTTTTGGTGGGGGTATAGCTAGATGTTATGTATGATGTATGCTGAGAAGAAAAGTAGTCTTCATTGCTTAGAAGAATTGTTGCTAAAAGCTGTTAGATGTCCCTTTAGTCAAAAATAGATAAAGTGATTTGTCATGATGTTGCTTTCCTTGGTGGGGGTCTGCTGCCTCATGTCAAGAAGACATCAAAAGAAGATAAAGATGTTGCCACATCAAAGCAAATTTCTAGGCATTAATATAGTCCCAATAATTGGTGCACCAGCCGGGAAACGAACCCGGGTCTGATACCCTTTTTCCTGCAAGTATAACAAGTTGGAACATTTTCTTTTATGTATTTCTTTTTGAAATATTTTCTAGATTTTCTTTTGAATGGGATGAGTTCATCGGATTTTCTTGTTTTTTATATCTTCCGGGTTTATACTTTCTTACCATTTTGTTTCTTCTATCCGGAGTAAATCTAGAACACGAAGGTTTTCTCTTTGATTCAGGTGTTTGATCTAAACCAAACTGGAATAAAAAATCTCCTAATTCTTTATCTCCAAAATATTTTCTCATTTTTTCAGCTTGTTTACTGATCTTTAAATCAGTGCAAAGAGTCATGCCAACTTTGTTAATTCTTTGTATAATTCCTCCGAACGTCAGCATACTGTAATTAATAGTACCATGCATTTCTTCTCTCAAGGAATTATGCACCTTTTCAGCAAATAAGGGTGGTAATCCTGAAATAAATCTTTCTTTCCAAATATCAGAATTACAATCATTTAGTTAGTAGACTTTTGATAAGAATACATCTCTATACCAACGAAATTCTCCTAAATTTCTACATCGCAAGCGATGTAATTGCTGTCTATTTTTCTCCTTAATTAGAGCAGTTCCTCTAGTGAATTCATTGAGGATGCATAGAAGCAAGACACTAACACAATCAGATTGAGTTTCCCAATTATCAGGGATTTGACTAGTACCTGCTTCAAGCTTAATATTGGGGTCTACTAAGTTTCCTGTGGTTTTGTCTCTATAAAGGATTCTTCCAAATTCATCAATTTTGACAACATTTTCTATTTCAAGTCTTTGGGCTCCAGTTAATCCATAATTCCACCATGGTCTAGTTCGTCCCATTTGTCCAGTTTGTCCAATTTGTCTAAATTGTCTAGTGTGTCCAGTTCGTCCTATTCGTCAAGTTTTTCCAATTCATCCAGTTTGTTCAATTCGTCCAATTTGTTTTGTTCATCCTGTTCGTCAAGTTTTTCCAATTCATCCAGTTTGTCGACTTAGTCCAGTTTGTCTAATTTGTCCAGTTATTCCAGTTTGTGTTGGTCTTCCAATTTGTCCAGTTCATCCAGTTTGTGCAGGTCTTCCAATTTGTCTGGTTCGTCCAGTTTGTCAAATTCATCCAGTTCGTCAAGCTCATCCAGTTTGTCTAGTTCGTCAATTTCGTCAAGTTTGTCGAGTTTGTCTAATTAGTCTAGTTTGACCAGTTGGTCAAGTTTTTCCAATTGATCCAGTTCGTCTCGTTTGTCCAGTTTGCCCAGTTCACCCAGTTCGTCCAGTTTTTCACTGTTTGTCCAGTTCGTCCAATTTATTTTTTTCTTCCATTTTTTCAAGTTCATCTAGTTTTTTACTGTTTCTCCAGTTCGTCCTATTCGTCTAGTTACTGGTGTTGATCAAGTTTGTCCAGTTGATCCAGTTCGTCTCGTTTGTCCAGTTTGTCCAGTTGGTCTAGTTCAGCCATTTCATCTAGTTCGTCCAATTCGTTCAGCTAGTCCTATTTATCCAATTCGTCTAGCTGTACCAGTCTGTTGAGTGTGTCCAGTTCATCGAGTTCATCGAGTTTGTCCAGTTTGTCCAATTCATCCAGTTTGTCCATTTCATCCAGTTTGTTTAGTTCGTCCAGCGTTTCCAAATAATTTAATAAAAAGTGTATTACTTTAGTTGGAAATAAATATTATATTTAAAAATTTTATACATAAATAAATGTTATATTTATATTAATATAATATTATGATATATTAGTTTGACATATCTATTAGTATACGATTTATTATGTGTATAAATAACAATTTAATTTAATATGGTGATAATTATAATAGTTCATAATATTATATCCTATTATTGTGCCCATATAATAATAATAGACCTATATTATCATTTAAAAACATATATATATATATAGACATATTTGATATTTCAACTATAAATATGATATGTATTTATTATCTATTTGTAAATGTATACCCTACTATTACACATAAATATTACTTATCGTAAAAATTATAATATACATATTCATAATAATAAAAGCATAAATTACTATTAAATTAAAACTATATGTAATTAAAATATATAATAAATAATTTTTAACTCATTCAAGAATACAAAAATTAATAACTAATATATAATCATATAATTGTTAATTACAGTATTTGTATAATAATTAGACAATATTCAATTATTAAATTATAATTTCTTTCAATTATTGAATTTTCAATAACTTAAATTATATATGAATTTATAAATGTTATAACTACTTTAATTATAGTTGTTATAAAAATTATAAATATAATATTTATTACATATTTATAAATCAATTATACCATATACCATAAAAATATTAAATATAGGAAAAATTATAATGAACATATTAATAATAATTAAAACATAAAATGTTAGTAAACATTGTTATTATATTAAAACTACATATAACTAAAATTTATGATAAATAATTTTTTAAGAAATAAGCTTTTAAAATTTCTATAATTATTTTTGTATCCATAGTTATATGTAATTTTAATATATATAATTGATATGGCATTAAGTTATAATTATTTATTTCACATAATTTATTAATTTTGTTTTTCTAAAATATTATATTGATATTTGGTGATATATATAAATTATCATTTATATTATTATATTTTAAAATATAAAGTTATCATTTTCAAAATTTAAAATTAAGCTAAAGACAGAGATGGGAAAAGTATACCTGTAATGTGATCAATTGATATCGATGATTATTGTTATTCTTAGAGACTTCTTGTTGCATCACGTATCAATGACTTCTTATAATCGTTGTAGCGGTGTCTCGTTATCTTCTCAACACATTCCTAAAATGCTCATTTATAAGCAATATAACCACCAACCCCTGCAAAATGCTTCATTATAATCAAAACAACCACTTCCCATGTACATATTACATTTCAAGCCTCTTGGGCATATAAAGAAAACAAAACATTCATTTTTCAAAAAATAAAAACATCAAAATTTCATCTCATATAATAATATTATAATACCGTATTTTAGATATGAATATTATGAAATATTATAATAATATTCAAATATTTCAATAAATGAAATATACTATTTTATAATTATTTTTGTGTTCATTGCTATATGTAATTTTAATATATAATATGACATAAATTTTATATTTCAATAATTTATTTCACTTAATTTATTAGTTATGGTTTTCTAAAATATTATATTGATATTTTGTGATAAATATAAAGTTATCATTTTCAAAATTTAAATAAAATAAAGCAAAGATGGGAAAAAGAATACATGTAATGTCATCAATTGATATTGATGATTGTTGCTATCATTAGAATTTGATTTCCATTTTTTGAAATATTCTACATTAAGTTATATTTCTAAGATTAAAGTTTTGATTTCTATATTTAGATTTATTTCCATGATCTTTTCCTGACTTATACAATAATATCTCAATTGCATATATTTTGCATGTCCCTTGTCGGTTCGAACTCGTACTCTTGAAGCTATATCATTAATGGTTCGTTCGATTGCAAATATAAATTTAAAACATCATATCTTTTGTGGCACAACAATTTTTTGGCGGCGTTGTTGGAGAAAAAACAAATATATGTTTTTAAAATTTATGTTTTTAGAAATACTGCTACTTTTGGAAATTTCTATTTTAGGCAAATATTTAAAATTGGTAGTTTCAATTTTTAGAAACTATAAGTTTAGAAGGTTCCTAAGTTTAAAAGTTTCTTTTTAAGATAGTAGAAATGTTAGAATTTATTTACACTTGGAAGTCTTACTAAATTTAGAAACTTTTTGAATTCAAATTTTCTATTTTTAGAAATTTTTTAAATTTAGATATTATTTCTAATTTTAGAATTTGATTTCCATTTTTTGAAAGTTTCTGCATTAAGTTATATTTGTAAGATTAGAGTTTAGATTTCTATATTTAGATTACTTTCCATGATCTTTTCATGACTTATACCATAATATCTCAATTGCATATATTTTGCATGATCCTTGTGGATTCGAACGCGCACTCCTGAAGCTATATTATTAATGGTTCGTTCAATTGCAAATATAAATTTAAAACACCATATCTTTTGTGACACAACAAGTTTTTGGCGTCGTTGTCGGAGAAAAAGCAAATATATGTTTTTAAATTTTGTGTTCTTACAAATACTGCTACTTTTGGAAATTTCTAATTTTGCAAATATTTAAAATTGGTAGTTTTACTTTTAGAAGCTATAATTTTAGAAGGTTTCTAACTTTAAAAGTTTATTTTTAAAATAGTAGAGATTCTAGAATTTATATACATTTTGAAGTCTTACTAAATTTAGAAACTTATTGAATTCAGAAATTTCTATTTTTAAATTTTTTTTCATTTTAGATATTATTACTATTTTTAGAGATTGATTTCCATTTTTAAAAGTTTCTGCATTAAATTATATTTCTAAGATTAGAGTTTTGATTTCTATATTTAGATTTATTTCCATGATCTTATAATGACTTATACCACAATATCTCAATTGCATATATTTTGTATAATCCCTATGGGTTCGAACTCGCACTCCTGAAGCTATATTATTAATGGGTCATTCGATTGTAAATATAAATTTAGAAAACCATAGCTTTTGTGGCACAATAATTTTTTGTTACGCCCCACCCTTTTTCACTCGCTTCTTCTCGTAAATCAGAGTCTATTTTTTTTTTTTTATAACAGAGTAGAGTGATACAGAGCGGGATGTCACGACGCGAGCTAAGTCCAAACTTCTAAAGTCCGACCCTTAACTGGCCAACCCTATGTGTGCATGGACTTAGTCCAAGAAAATGGTTCACACATAGCAATATAAACATGCGGAATAAAAATCATAACATGCGGAAATATAATAGAACACAGTTCTATTCGATTCAGATAGCAAAGTACGTCAAGTCCTTAATCATCATTATCGTAATGCAATTATCCAATAAAAACATCCAACCATAGAAAATCCATCTAAGTTATTACAATTCGAACTCTAGATACTCAAAATACAAGCCCGTGAGTATCTTAAACAAAATATAAACTATAATCCTCCAAGCTCCTATGCCTGGCCCATTTCGTGTTCATCGTTCTCCTTGTTTCCTGTATCATCAACTGGGGTAGAAGTAGGGCGTTAGTACAACGCGCCCAGTAGGTATTCCAATTAGGGTTAACACATGGGTTAGTACAAAAAATCCAGATATAATATATATCAAAATCAGTTATAATAAGTCATAACATACTCATAAAGTATTGTATCCAAAACAGTGTATGATAATAGAGATCCAATCATACTGATAAAAACCAAAACCTTGCATGATAATAAAAATCATAATTATGCCGATTCAATGCCATGCCATGCTATCATATGAAATGAGTTCCACCCATCACAAAACATATGGCATACTCTTGATGGAATTCTCCTCATCAAGGTATCTTCTTGGTGGAATGCTCATCACCAAGGTCTTCTCTCTTGATGGATTTCTCCTCATTAAGGTATTCCCCACAGTTGCCTTACGGACATTCTGACAGAGTCAGGGCTCCAGTTACTTAGTATCCTCTTGATGAAATTCTCATCATCAAGGTATCCCCTGATGGAATGCTCATCACCAGGGTCTTCATACATAGTATCCTCTTGATGGGATTCTCATTATCAAGGTATTATACATAGTATCCTCTTGATGGAATTCTCATCATCAAGGTATCCCCCCACGAGTGTTTTACGGACGTCCCAACAGAGTGTGGGTCCCCGGTTACCTGTCATCCCTCCCATGCCATCCATGAGATGCAAATGTCCACATGCTATGCAATTATACAAATCATAGCATTTAAAAGCTCATATTTGCAACATATAAAACACATGCTATTTTATCATATAAACATAGCATTTAAAATTCACAATTTGAAACATATCCTTTGCAATATAAATTCATCAAATCAAGATAAAAACAATGTACATAAACTAATGGTTTCAAAGAGGTGGAATCCTACCAAAGACTGCTAACGTGTCCTTGTGTTTTTCTTCCGGTAACCACTCACGATCGTAGACACCTTGTGAGGTCCCGTTACCTTATAATATAACAATCAATCAAAACCAAGTCCCACTTGATTTACAATATTTTAAGTCCATAAACCAATCCCCATGGTTTATCATTTTAATCGATATTACCAAATTGGCATTGGTCTAATCTTTAATTAACAATTCATTCATTTAACCCAACATACGCAACCCTATGTTCATCAAACAATTACCATGGCCGAACCCATGGTCCATTAAGTCAATTAATTACAATAATGCCATTATACTTATCCATAGCCATTTACCTTCCTTATTTTCATATATTTGCAAGATTGCCATCCATGGCTAATATAACCCATTTTTAGCAAGTATTTACAACCTTGTCATTGCCTCTAACAACTCAGGCTTAGGTTCCAACACATAGATCCATTTTATTTATTTTAACATCCATAACACTCCCAAATACCCTTTTAAAATAGTTCATAACCGATTCCATCAACTTATGTTTGAGTTTCAAAACATAGTTCCATTAATTACCATAGTGCCATCCAAGGCTATAATTCCATTGTTCTTGCTCTTCTAATTTTCTTCCTCTTTGCACACTGATTCTCCGAGAGAATGCCTTCCACGCTGGTGTTGTGTATTGCTATCTATACAACAAGAAAGCCAAGACCTACCCGTCGGATTTGGAACAGCCCTTGCTGTTTGCAGCCAGCACACACGCTGGTTTCTCTTTGTTCTAATCTCTGTAAAACAGAGATTATGTTGTATGTAAAACAGTCCCTCCTTGCTGCTTACACAAACACCTTGCTGCCCACGTTGCAACCAGAAAACTCTGGACTGAATCTGTCCTCTGATCAGGCCCTCCTTGCTAAATTTCCACGCTGAATAACTTCACTAATAGACGTATGTATGTATAGTCCAGCACACATAGACAACCCTCTTTCTAATTCAGCCAATCTCCTCTCTGAAGCAACCAGCGATACCCCCTTGTGTTCATAGCACCTGATCTGTCTTGCTGCCCATATTCGCTGCTCTACTGTTTGCAGCTCTCTTTCCATACAACAGACACCTCTGCTTGGCGCTGCTGTTCCCAGATTTGCTTCTTAGATCTTGACCGAGAAGACCCCTTTCTCTGTTTGTTGTCTTGTTGTGGCACAATAGAAGTTGCCACTGTAATTCAGCCCCTCGTGTATTTGCTGCTACGACTGTATGAACCTGGTTTCACTGTAACACCTCGGGTTTTCATTTTATTATTTATTCATTTTTTAATTGTGAGTTCCAGATTGGATCTTATTTGGATAAAGAATTGGGCCATGACCCAATTAAGACCCAATTTTGAATGTGAAATCCATAGATTAAGCGCATGAGAGATATGTGGGATTCTAAATCCACAATGATATGCTAGAATATTTAAAAAGGGATGAGATATCTATTAAATAATTAAAAGATTTAGCATGGCCGAATTTTGGATGTTAATATCTAAATTATGCGCATGGATTGGTAGCCAAGGAAATTAACTGATTTAAATAGAGAGAGGATTAAGGGAAGGTTCTTAATAAAGCAAGGGAGGTCGGCAATGGTTAAATGGCAAGGAGGTCACACAGCCAAAGGAGGGGGCAAGATTACATTAAGAACATTCTAACAATGGACCAAGGGAAGCTTAATATAAGAGAGGAAACACAAGGGGTCACGGTTTTTACACCTCTCATATTGCTGAATTGTTATCTCTCTATCTCTCTCATCTTTTATCCTCTCTCACGCCAAGAGCAAGAGAAGAAATGGCAGCAACAAGAAGGAGTTCTTGTTTGGAGAAAAATTAAGAAGAAGGGAGATAGATTAGAAGAGCAAGGAATTGAAAAGAGGTCAGTAGCTTAATGCAATAATTTTATTTTGAAACAAAAAGAACCATAGGGTTCGGCCATGGTTTTTGGCCGAACCCCATGGAAGAAGATGGTAGATTGGTTCAATGATTTAATGGAAAAATATGATTTGTTTTGTTGGTTTATGAATATTGAAAACCATGGAACAAGATCAAAGATGATCATGATAATTTGGAAAGGTTGATAGGATTGATCATTAGAATAGAAAAGAATAAGTGAGGTTCGGCCATGATATATGGCCGAACCCCACCAAATATTTATATGGATTTGAGGTTCTTGGACATTAAATCATGAGGACCGATTTATTAAATTTAAAGGACATGGGGTATAATTTGATAGAAGATTAATGGTGGATTTTAAATAAGCGTTATGGGAAATTCGAATGATAAAAACCATGGAGAATTATATGGTTTTTAAAAGAGTTTAAAATGGAAACTGGGAAGATCATGGGTTCGGCCATGATGTATGGCCGAACCCCATGAGGTTCTTTAAGGATATAATTTATTAAGGAATTTTTATTAGATGTTGGTTGATTGATTAAATAAAAAGATATGGGTTCTTGTTTAAGTGAATGATAATGAATTGTTTCTATGGGTGAGGTTCGGCCATGCACACTAAAGTTTAATTAAGGAAACTATTTCAATTATGGAAAGATGAGATTAATTATAGGAAGTTTTCAATCATGGAAAGAGTTGCTAAAATTAGAAAGCAGTCAAGTATGGAAAATGGTTGCTAAATTTGGAAAGCAATCTAAATATGGAAGGAAGGTTACTAATTTTGGAAGTTTCTATTTTTGGAGAGAGTTGGCTAAATTAGAAAGCTTCTAGTTTTGGAATGGAGATTAAAATAGGAAACCTTATAATTTTGGAAAGAAGGTTGCTAAATTTAGAAAGCTTCCATGATGGAAGGGGTGGCTAAATTGGAAAGCACTCCAATTTTGGAAAGGAGTTTTCTAATCTTAGAAAGTCTCCATTTATGGAAGGTTGGAACTTAATTATGGAAACCTTCCAATTATGGAAGGGTGGAGATTATTTTGGGCAACATCTAATTATGGGAAGTAATATTAATGGAAAAATTGGACATCATGGGTTCGGCCATGTGCATGGCCGAACCCCATGAATTAAATCTATGGTTAATGATTTTGATAGAGGGTTCATAATTTGAAAAGGGTGGTTATGTATGATCATCGGATTGAAAGGATGGAAAAGAAGGGTGAGGTTCGGCCATGGTGTGTGGCCGAACCCCACCAATTGCATTATGACTTTAATTGATTAAAATGAATTAGGGAACCAATGGCATTTTAGTAAATATGTAAGAATATTGGACATTGGGTTCGGCCATGGTGTATGGCCGAACCCCATGAATTATTTTTATGGAGTATGTGATTTGGATTAAAGGAAATATGTGTGGATGATTTAGAACCTAAGCAAAGGAAAAGGGCTATGGTTATGAACAATGGCATTTTCGTAAACAGGTGTAAAAATGGTAAGCCATGGGTTCGGCCATGGTGTATGGCCGAACCCCATGGGGTTTTGTTTATGGACTTAGAACCTTGTAATCAAGTGGACTTGGTTTGATTTATCATTATATTATAGGGTAACGGGATCTCGCAAGCGGTGCACGATCGGTGATCGAATCTTGGAAGAAAACGCAAGGACTCGTGAACGGTCTTTGGTAGGATTCCACCTCTTTGAAACCATGGATTATGTACTTTGTTTTATCTAATGTATGATAAAAATATGTTTCAAAGGATATGCTTTATTATGGATTTTAAATGCTATGTTCATGCTGTAAATAGCATGTATTGAATATATTTCAAAGGTTGATTTTATATGCTTTGTTTATATGAGGAAAGAGCAGGTGTTTTAAAGTATGATTTTGAAATGCTATGTTTATGTTATAAAATAACATGTGTTTCATTGGCATCTCATGCATGGCATGGGGTGGAGGATTTATAACCGGAGGGGTCACACTCCGTCGGGGCGTCCGAAAAACCTATGTGCAATACCTTGATGTGATTTCCATCAAGAAGTTTTCGAAGGGTCCACACTCAGCCGGGGCGTCCGGAAGACCTATGTGGTGGGTACATTTATATACATGTGATGCGTGGGACTCATTGCATATTTGTCATCATTGCATGGCATGGATTTTACCTGGTTTTATATATTATGTTATTACATATGATTTGTACTAACCATGTGTTACCCGTAACTGGAATACCTACTGGGCACGTTCGATGGCCGAACCCCATGAAAGGATGTGGTGATTTTATGGTTTTTAAGGGATAAAATCCATATTATGTTTTGAAGGTTTAAAGGATTTTTAAATGGAGATAAGTTTACTGTTTTGGATCGGCAATTGCATGGTTGAACCATGTTGTTATCATGGCTAAGTTGTTGATCATAAACCATGGATAAATGATGGAATAATTGAATTAAGAGAACCATAGGGTTCGGCCATGTGTATGGCCGAACCCCATCGACTGTTTTGATGGGATAATTGGATTAAGATCATGTTGGAAATTATGATTTGTTATATGCTTTTGATTTAAGAATCACCTATGTTTAATTATGGATTTAGTGTTAAATTGATCAACCATGATAGATGATGGAACATGGGATAAAAATCCATAGGGTGAGGTTCAGCCATGTAGTATGGCCGAACCCCACAAATGGTCATTTGGTGGACTTAGTGCTAATTTATAATGTAATTGGAGATGGGTTAATGAAGGATTTAAAGGACCAAATTAAGTGGTGAGGTTTGGCCATGTTGTATGGCCGAACCCCACTAAGGTGGATTGGATATGAACTTTGGGGTTTTTAAGAAAAATTAAACAAGGGTTAGTTTAGTGGCATTATTGTAAATATGGATGAAATGATCAAAGGTGAAATGATCAAAGATGAAATGACCAAAGGATTTGAAATATGGGCCAAAACCAAAGTGGTAAGGTTTGGCCATGTTGTATGGCCGAACCCTACCAAGGTTCATTTGGAAGATTAATTTATTTGAATGGTGTGTTTGGGCTTAAGAAAACAAAGAAGGGATTAAACCAAAATTAAGTGAGGTTCGGCCATGGTGTATGGCCGAACCCCACAATGTTGCATTTGGTGGATTGGGGTTTGTATATAAGTAAATTGTATGGTTTTAGTTAAATAAAAGAGAGACCAAATTTAAGTGGGTGAGGTTCGGCCATGGGGTATGGCCGAACCCCACAAAGTGGTTTTGGGACTTAGACTAAGTTGGAAATTATATCTATAAATGTTTGATTTGCTGTTATATAAATAGGGCAACGGGACTTCTTGAACGGTATACAAGTCGTGAACGGGTGACGGTTTTAAAAGAGCGGTCAATCTAAGTGAACTTTGTGTAGGTTTCCTACCTTTTTGAACCACACTTATATTTGATGTTTTATCGTAATTTTGATGAATTATGTGTTAAGTTATTATGTTTCAAAATGGTATTATATGTTAAGATGTGTTTACAAATGGCATGAACTCATGGACATCTCATGCATGGCATGGGGTGGTGATTATGGAAACCGGAGGCCGCACTCCGTCGGGGCATCCGAAAGACCAATGTGGGGTACCTTGATGATGAGAATCCCGTCAAGAAGAAACTGGAGGCCACACTCCGTCGGGGTGTCCGGAAGACCACTGTGGGGTACCTTGACAATGAGAATCCCGTCAAGAGGAGGCCATGTATATTTGGGTGGGACTCATTACATGTGCATCACATACATAGCATTGTTTTTATGAGATTTTGATGAACATGTATTATTATATTATTTGCATGTTTTTATATTAACCTTGTGGTAGCATTATTCGGAAACACCTACTGGGCGCGTTGATTTAACGCCCTATCTCTATCCTTAGTGGATGAAGCAGGAAAGGAGAAGAACGAGGATCATGAAGGAAACCAAGCATAGGAGCTTGGGCTTTGAATGGACTTTTAATGGATTGATTTATGGACTTTTTATATGGACAATGTAATTTGATAGTTAGATGTTGTCAGCATGTAATAATGTAGCTAACTAGTTACTATGGTTTGGTTTATTTTGGATGGTTTGGAATGAATGTTAGTCTAAGGTTATTTTAGTAATTTTGGAGAAAATGATTATGTACTTTGCTATCTAAAGATGTAAAATGGAGTAGTCTTAGGATCTATTATAACCCGCAGTTAGATTAAGATTAAGTTTATTCCGCAAGTCTTATTTGTACCATGTGCGGATTGGTTCTTATGGACTTAGTACATACGCACATGGGCTTGGCCAGTTAAGGGTCGGACTTTAGAAGTCCGAACTTAGCTCGCGTCGTGACATCCCGCCCCGATCACTTGTTTATTATTATTTTTTAAAAAAAATAAACTCTGATTATTAGATTGAAAAGGGCGGGGTGTTACAGGGTCAATGAGGGGCTTTCGACCCAATCAACCCTCCCCATCTGCATCAGTCACTCAGGCTCCCAGAGGGGTGAACAACTGTTTTCATTGTGATCAGCCTGGTCATTTTAAGAGGGAGTGTCCTAAACTCAACAAACCCTCATATTCCAGAGGCTCATCTCGTCCACCAGTTAGGCCAGCTAATTCACGTGGAGGCAGGACAGTTAATTAGGCGCGGCGGCCACCCATAGGATCTGGACGGGTATTCACCTTAGCACCACCAGTAGCAAAGGATCATTCTGTGATTCAAGGTACGGCAGTAGTCAGTAGTTGCTACGCCTTTGCATTATTTGATTCGGGAGCATCACATTCTTTTATATCTGCTGCATTTGTAATTGCTACTGGTACATTGGTACAAAGACTGTCCACATCATTCACTATTGTATCCCCCGTTGGAGACACATCATTGGGACTTATATGCACAGCAGTGAATACGGAACTTGCTGGACTCAGATTTGAGTTCAATTATTTGGTGCTCGATATGACAGAATATGATATTATTTTCGGCATGGATTTGTTGGCTAGCTTTAAGGCCAAGATTGATTGTTATCGTCGCAGAGTGACATTTTCGTCGCCCGAGGGAAAACATGTGGTGCGTGCTGATAAACAAAGCAGACTGCATGAAGGGTTAAATCATCAATTGTTGAACATTATCAAAATCAATAAGACACCGGTGGTTGAACTTCCGGAAATAGTAAAGGACTATGCGGACGTCTTTCCAAAGGAACTCCCTGGTTTGCCTCCCATGAGGGAGATCAATTTTGAAATCAAGTTGTATCCTGGCACTGCACCAGTGTCATTACCACATTACTATATGGCACCAGCAGAGATGTCCGAGTTAAAGAAGCAGATTGATGAACTACTTAGACTGGGGTGCATTCGGAACAGAACATCGGCTTGGGGAGCTCCAGTATTATTTGTGAAGAAAAAGGATGGTTCACTTTGTACGTGTGTGGATTATCGAAAACTGAACCAGCTGACGGTCAGAAACAAGTACCCTCTACCCAGGATCGATGATTTATTTGATCAACTAGGTTCCAGTCATTTTTCAAAGATTGACTTGATGTCCGGATATCACCAAATCCTGATTAGGGAGGAGGACATAGAGAAGACAACCTTCAGAACGCGGTATGGCTATATGAATTTGTAGTCATGCCGTTTAGACTCACCAATGCACCAGCTGTGTTCATGGATCTTATGAACAGGATCTTCCATCCTTATTTGGATCAATTTGTTATTGTATTTATTGATGATATTTTGATTTATTCCAAGACTTAGGAAGAACATGTTGAGCGTCTGAGAATAGTTCTGGACACATTGAGGAAGAACAAACTATATACTAAAGCTAGCAAATGTGAATTTTGGCTATCTGAAGTCAGCTTCTTGGGACATGTTATATCAGAAGAAGGTATAGCCGTGGTCCCGGCTAAGGTCGCGGCTGTAATAGATTGGAAAATGCCAAAGAATGTAACCGAGATCCGTAGTTTCTTGGGATTGGCAGGTTATTACAGGAAATTTATCATGGACTTTTCTAAAATTGCATCTCCGTTGACTCGACTCACTCAGAAAGGAGTCAAATATGAATGGTCAGATGTGTGCAACCAGAGGTTTGAAGAGCTGAAGAAGAGACTTACCACTGCTCCTATCCTAATTTTGCCGGAAAGAGGCAAGTGTTATGAGGTACAGTGCGACGCTTCAGGAGAGGGACTGGGGTGTACACCCAGTCAAAGTAATCGTGTGGTGGCTTATGGCTCAAGAAAGTTGAAAATTCATGAACGTCTTTATCCTACACACGATCTGGAACTAGCCGCAGTGGTCTTCGCTCTCAAAAGTTGGAGACATTATCTTTATGGCGAGAAATTTGAAGTGTTTTCAGATCATAAGAGCTTGAAATATTTGTTTGATCAGAAAGAGCTCAATTTGAGGCAGCGCTGATGGATGGAATATCTGGCAGATTATGAGTTCGCACTTCGTTATCACCCTGGCAAGGCGAACAAAGTGGCAGATGCCCTCAGCCGTTTATCACATGCATCAGTAGCATGTTTAATCAGGACAGAATGGGAGATACTGAATACCATTCGAGAATTTAAACTTTACCTCAACAACCATGGGACTATTTATAATTTGATCATACGGTCCAACACGGTTACCAAGATTGAACAGGAACAGTGGACAAACTCGGAGGTGGAGGAGATTTGGGCTAAGATGTCTACTGGTGAAGTTATACCGGAGTGGGAGTTACGACCAGGACAGGGTCTTCTATTCCGATGAAGGATTTATGTACCTAAAAGCTGCAGAAAAGAGTTATTGGTTGAGGCACATCAGACCAATCTCTCTATTCATCCGGGCAGCACTAAGATGTATCACGACCTGAAGAGACATTACTGGTGGCACGGACTCAAAAGGGATGTGACAGAATTTGTGGCACATTGCTTAACTTGTCAGCAGGTTAAGACGGAACATCAGAAGCCACAAGGGTTACTCAAACCCTTACCAGTGCCGGAATGGAAATGGGAGCATATCTCCATGGATTTTGTGACAGGGTTGCCAAGGTCATCAAAGGACAACGATGCGATATGGGTTGTGGTAGACTGACTGACCAAGTCAGCACATTTCATTCCTATTAAGATGACAAACTCATCTGAGACTTTGGGTCAGCGGTATATCAAGGATATCATCAGATTGCATGGTATACCTCGGACTATTGTGTCTGACAGAGATGGTCGATTCACGGGTAGAGTATGGCAGAGCATGCAGTCGGCCATGGGAACAGATTTATTGATTAGTACGGCATTTCACCCACAGACTGATGGACAGTCTGAGAGGACAATACAGACACTTTACGATATGCTGAGAGCATGTTGTTAGATTTCAAGGGTGGATGGGAGGATCACTTGCCGTTGGTAGAATTCTCATACAACAACAGTTACCAGGCAAGCCTCCAGATGGCACCGTTTGAGGCATTATATGGTAGACCATGAAGGTCACCAGTGTGCTGGACAGAGGCCGGTGAGCCTGCACTGATTGGACCTGAGTTGGTTACAGAGACTACAACGCAAATACAATTGATACGACAACATTTATTAACTGCGCAGAGTCGTCAGAAGAGCTATGCTGACAAGAGAAGGAGGTTCCTTGAATTTGAAGTGGGAGACATGTTGTTCTTGAAAGTCTCGCCACAGAAAGGACACATGACATTTAGAAAGAAAGGGAAATTGTCGCCAAGATATGTGGGACCGTTTTCAATCATAAGACGGATGGGGGACGTGCCTTATCAGTTGCACTTCCATCACAGTTGGCATCTTTACACGATATGTTCCATATATCGATGTTGAGAAAGTATAATCCAGATCCTTCTCAAGTACTGAACGTACAAGATATAGAGGTTCAGAGCGATGTGACTTACGTTAAGAAACTTATCCAAGTGGTGGACACAAAACAAAGAGTATTATGGAACCGAGCGATCCAGTTTGTCAAAGTGGTATGGGATCGACATGGGAACTCAAGTCGGAAATGAGAAAAGCTCATCCTGAGCTATTTAGGTAAATGTTTGAAACCCTACTTCACTCGATTTTCGGGACGAAAATTTTAAAAAGGGGGTTGTATTGTAACACCTCGGGGTTTTCAGTTTATTATTTATTCATTTTTAATTGTGAATTCCAGATTGGATCTTATTTGGATAAAGAATTGGGGCATGATCCAATTAAGACCCAATTAAATTGTGACATTGGTTTTATAAAAAATTTAATAAAAGATTGCCTTGACCGAATTTTGAATGTAACATCCATAGATTATGCGCATGAGAGATATGTGGGATTCTAAATCCACAATGATATGCTAGAATATTTAAAAATGGATGAGATATCTATTAAATAATTAAAAGATTTAGCATGGCCGAATTTTGGATGTTAATATCTAAATTATGCGTATGGATTGGTAGCCAAGGAAACTATCTAATTTAAATAGAGAGAGGATTAAGGGAAGGTTCTTAATAAAGCAAGGGAGGTCGGCAATTGCCATCTAAGGCAAGGGAGGTCGGCAATGGTTAAATGGCAAGGAGGTCACACGGCCAAAGGAGGGGGCAAGATTATATTAAGAACATTCTAATAATGGACCAAGGGAAGCTTAATATAAGAGAGGAAACACAAGGGGTCACGGTTTTTACACTTCTCATATTGCCGAATTGTTATCTCTCTATCTCTCTCATCTTTTATCCTCTCTCACGCCAAGAGCAAGAGAAGAAATGGCAGCAACAAGAAGGAGTTCTTGTTTGGAGAAAAATTAAGAAGAAGGGAGATAGATTAGAAGAGCAAGGAATTGAAAAGAGGTCAGTAGCTTAATGCAATAATTTTATTTTGAAACAAAAAGAACCATAGGGTTCGGCCATGGTTTTTGGCCGAACCCCATGGAAGAAGATGGTATATTGGTTCAATGATTTAATGGAAAGACATGAGTTGTTTTGTTGGTTTATGAATATTGAAAACCATGGAACAAGATCAAAGATGATCATGATAATTTGGAAAGGTTGATAGGATTGATCATTAGAATAGAAAAGAATAAGTGAGGTTCAGCCATGATATATGGCCGAACCCCACCAAATATTTATATGGATTTGAGATTCTTGGACATTAAATCATGAGGACCGATTTATTAAATTTAAAGGACATGGGGTATATTTTGATAGAAGATTAATGGTGGATTTTAAATAAGAGTTATGGGAAATTCGAATGATAAAAACCATGGAGAATTATATGGTTTTTAAAAGAGTTTAAAATGGAAACTGGGAAGATCATGGGTTCGGCCATGATGTATGGCCGAACCCCATGAGGTTCTTTAAGGATATAATTTATTAAGGAATTTTTATTAGATGCTGGTTGATTGATTAAATAAAAAGATATGGGTTCTTGTTTAAGTGAATGATAATGAATTGTTTCTATGGGTGAGGTTCGGCCATGCACACTAAAGTTTAATTAAGGAAACTATTTCAATTATGGAAAGATGAGATTAATTATAGGAAGCTTTCAATCATGGAAAGAGTTGCTAAAATTAAAAAGCATTCAAGTATGGAAAATGGTTGCTAAATTTGGAAAGCAATCTAAATATGGAAGGAAGGTTACTAATTTTGGAAGTTCTATTTTTGGAGAGAGTTGGTTAAATTAGAAAGCTTCTAGTTTTGGAATGGAGATTAAAATAGGAAACCTTATAATTTTGGAAAAAAGGTTGCTAAATTTAGAAAGCTTCCATGTATGGAAGGGGTGGCTAAATTGGAAAGCACTCCAATTTTGGAAAGGAGTTTTCTAATCTTAGAAAGTCTCCATTTATGGAAGGTTTGAACTTAATTATGGAAACCTTCCAATTATGGAAGGGTGGAGATTATTTTGGGAAACATCTAATTATGGGAAGTAATATTAATGGAAAAATTGGACATCATGGGTTCGGCCATGTGCATGGCCGAACCCCATGAATTAAATCTATGGTTAATGATTTTGATAGAGGGTTCATAATTTGAAAAGGGTGGTTATGTATGATCATCGGATTGAAAGGATGGAAAAGAAGGTTGAGGTTCGGCCATGGTGTGTGGCCGAACCCCACCAATTGCGTTATGACTTTAATTGATTAAAATGAATTAGGGAACCAATGGCATTTTAGTAAATATGTAAGAATATTGGACATTGGGTTCGGCTATGGTGTATGGCCGAACCCCATGAATTATTTTTATGGACTATGTGATTTGGATTAAAAGAAATATGTATGGATGATTTAGAACCAAAGCAAAGGAAAAGGGCTATGGTTATGAACAATGGCATTTTGTAAATAGGTGTAAAAATGGTAAGCCATGGGTTCGGCCATGGTGTATGGCCGAACCCCATGGGGTTTTGTTTATGGACTTAGGACCTTGTAATCAAGTGGCACTTGGTGTTGATTTATCATTACATTATAAGGCAACGGGATCTCGCAAGCGATGCGCGATCGGTGATCGAATCTTGGACGGAAACGCAAGGACTCGTGAACAGTCTTTGGTAGGATTCCACCTCTTTGAAACCATGGATTATGTACTTTGTTTTATCTTATGTTTGATAAAAATATGTTTCAAAGGATATGCTTTATTATGGATTTTAAATGCTATGTTCATGTTGTAAATAGCATGTATTGATTATATTTCAAAGGTTGATTTTATATGCTTTGTTTATATGAGGAAAGAGCAGGTGTTTTAAAGTATGATTTTGAAATGCTATGTTTATGTTATAAAATAGCATGTGTTTCATTGGCATTCATGCATGGCATGGGGTGGAGGATTTATAACCGGGCGGGTCACACTCCGTCGGGGCGTCCGAAAAACCTATGTGCAATACCTTGATGTGATTTCCATCAAGAAGTTTCCGGAGGGTCCACACTCCGCCGGGGCGTCCGGAAGACCTATGTTGTGGGTACATTAATGTACATGTGATGGGTGGGACTCATTGCATATTTGTCATCATTGCATGGCATGGATTTTATCTGGTTTTATATATTATGTTATTACATATGATTTGTACTAACCATGTGTTAGCCGTAACTGGAATACCTACTGGGCGCGTTGTTCTAACGCCCTACTTCTACCCTAGTTGATGATGCAGGTAATCAGGGAAACGATGACCGTAAGACGGACCAGGCATAGGAGCTTGGAAGACTTATTTTATATGTTTTGAATAAAATTACTCATGGACTTGTAATTGAGTAACTAGTTTCGGAATGTAATAACTTAGATGATCGAATGATTTATTTGACAATTACGATGTTTTAATTATGGACAAGGACTTGATGTACTTTGCTATCTGATTGGAATAGAACTTGGTTCTATTATGTTTTCGTATTTTGATGTTATGATTACGCAGAATATGATTTTATTCTGAAAGTTGATATTGCTATGTGTGAACCATTTTTATTAGACTGAGTCCATACACACATAGGGTTGGCCAGTTAAGGGTCGGACTTTGGAAGTTCGGACTTCGTTCGCGCCGTGACGTCCTGCGCTTATCACTCTACTCTGTTATATAAAAAATATATACACTGGTTTTACGGGAAAAAGCAAGTGAAAAAGGGTGGGGCGTTACATTCACCACTGAAACAGTTCTATCTCTAGAACAAGCACAACCCTGGCAGCACCTCTGTGATGCTTCTCTGCTCTGGACAGAGAAGACAAAAAAGTTCTCTTTTGATTGTGGCGTGACATCTCCAAGCAGATAGAGCCATATAAATATATGCTCCAGTCGGTGCTCATATTTTCTAATGTAGAAAAGTACCTCTTTGAATCCGAATTCTATGATAGATGTTGCCAAACGTGAATAGGAGTCCTGATATATCAATTGCCTTGTTTTGCTTTATTGCTATTGAGCATTCCTTTCTTATTTGGAAAGTCCTCTATTTAGTATATGCTAATGCGTCCCTTGCTTTCTTAGCAATTGCCTTAGTGCTATTTTTATCTAGAAAAGGGACCCTTTTTAAAAGACTCCAACCCATGCGCATATCTCATATGCGGCTAAGACAATCTCTATTTTTAATCTTAGATTGCTTCTATATTTAGCAATATGACATGCGCCCCTTACATTTAGCAAATCCCTTTTAGAAATATTCCTAGCACATCATGCACATATATCATTCCAAAAATCTTTCCATCCATCCAATATTAGAAGGTGCCATGCGCCCCTTTGTCTCTCAAAAATAGCAATTCCCTTAATTTCACTCTTAACCAAGGAGAGACCTCTTTTTAGAGATAATCCAACTTATCCTCATGGATTGCGCATATCCATACATTGCATAACCCATATTCGGCCATGCACAATCATTTAGTAATCCCCTTATGCTCATATTCATAACCCATTTAAATTCAGCCCCATTTAATTTTAATAAAATCCTTTCCATAATCCGTTGGGTCATAATTGGGCAAAAACCCAACATTTTACCCATCTTAGATCCATATCTAAAATTCACAATTTAAATGGGCAATTTCCGTAAATATTTATAACTTGAAAATCCGGGGTATTACATTTTTTGGCGCCGTTGTCGGAGAAAAGACAAATATATGTTTTTAAATTTTGTGTTTTTACAAATACTTTTACTTTTGGAAATTTCTATTTTAACCAAATATTTAAAATTGATAGTTTCAAATTTAAGAAACTATAATTTTAGAAGGTTCCTAAGTTTCTTTTTAAAATAGTAGAAATTCTAGAATTTTTATACATTTGGAAGTCTTACTAAATTTTAAAAAATTGTTGAATTCAAAAATTTCTATTTTTAGATTTTTTTTCATTTTTGATATTATTACTATTTTTAGAATTTGATTTCAATTTTTTGAAATTTTCTACATTAAATTACATTTCTAATATTAGAGTTTTGATTTCTATATTTAGAATTATTTCCATGATCTTTTAATGACTTATTTCAAAATATCTCAATTGCATATATTTTGCATGTTCTATGTGGGTTCGAACTCGCACTCGAGAAGCTATACTATTAATAGTTCGTCTGATTGTAAATATAAATTTAAAACACCATATGTTTTGTGGCACAACAAGTTTTTGGTGCCGTTGTCGGTGAAAAAACAAATATATGATTTTAAATTTTGTGTTTTTAGAAATACTGCTACTTTTGGAAATTTTTATTTTAGGTAAATATTAAAAATTGGTAGTTTCAATTTTTAGAAACAATAATTTTAGAAGGTTCATAAGTTTAAAAGTTTCTTTTCAAGATAGTAGAAATTCTAGAATTTATTTACACTTGGATGTCTTACTAAATTTAGAAACTTGTCGAAATCAAAATTTTTATTTTTAGAATTTTTTAATGTTAGATATTTTTTCTAATTTTAGAATTTGATTTCCATTTTTTAAATATTCCATATTAAGCTATATTTCTAAGATTATTGTTTTGATTAATATATTTTGATTTATTTCTATGATCTTGTCATGACTTGTACCATAATATCTTAATTGCATATATTTTGTATGTTCCCTGTGGGTTCGAACTCGCACTGTTGAAGCTATATTATTAATGGTTCGTTCGATTACGAATATAAATTTAAAAAATCATATCTTTTGCAACAAAACAATATTTTTGCTCCGTTCTAGGAGAAAAAACAAATATATGTTTTTAAATTTTGGGTTTTTAGAAATACTATTTTTTTTGGAAATTTCTATTTTAGGTAAATATTTAAAATTTGTAGTTTCAATTTTTAGAAACTATTATTTTCGAAGGTTCCTAAGTTTAAAAGTTTATTTTTGAAATAATAGAAATTCTAATATTTATAAACATTTAGAAGACTTACAAAATTTAGAAGCTTGTTGAATTCAGAAATTTCTACTTTTAGGAATTATTTAATTTTCGATACTATTTCTATTTTTAGAATTTGATTTTCATTTTTTTTAAAATTCTACATTAAGCAATATTTCTAAGATTAAAGTTTTGATTATTATATTTTGATTTATTTCCATGATCTTTTAAGGACATATACCATAATATCTCAATTGTATATATTTTGCATGATCCCTATGGGTTCGAACGCTCATTTCTGAACCTATATTATTAATGGTTCGTTCGATTGCAAATATAAATTTAAAACACCATATCGTTTGTGGTGCAACAAGTTTTTGGCGCCGTTGTCGGAGAAAAATATTTAAAATTGGTAGTTTCAATTTTTAGAAACTATAATTTTAGAAGATTCCTGACTTTAAAAGTTTCTTTTTGAAATAGTAGAAATTCTAGAATTTATACACATTTGGAAGACTTACTAAATTTAAAAACTTGTTGAATTCAGAAATTTCTATTTTTAGAATTTTTTAAATTTTAGATATTATTACTATTTTTAGAATTTGATTTCCATGTTTTGAAAGATTCTATATTAAGTTATATTTCTAAGATTAGAGTTTTGATTTCTATATTTAGATTTATTTCCATGAACTTGTAATGACTTATTTCAAAATATCTCAATTGCATATATTTTGCATGTTCTATGTGGGTTCGAACTCGCACTCGAGGAGCTATACTATTAATAGTTCGTCTGTGTAACACCCCGGATTTTCAAGTTATTAAAATTACCCATTTAATTTGTGAATTTTTAGATATGGATCTTAGATGGGTAAAGTGTTGGGTCATTGCCCAATTAAGACCCAACGGTTTAGGAAATGGTTTCATTAAAAATTTAAATGGGGTTGAATTAAAATGGGCTACACGCCAAGATGAATTGAATTAGGCAATGGCATCCAATTGTTTAAATCAAAATATAGAAGATGTCTAAAATTAAATTGAAAGATTACATTGGCCATGTGTGTGGGATTTGCACATCCAAGAAGATGTGCTAGAATATCTTTAAAAAGGGGATTGCTAAATAAATAAAGTGTCTTAGCCGCATATGAGATATGCGCATGGAGTGTCTAAAGAGAGGTCCTTTCCCTTGATTAAAGAGTATAGAAGATGTCTTAGCCGTGTGTGGGATTTTCATATCTATGTGATGCACTCAATGGTGTCCTTTTCATTACTAAAAATGGCACTAAGGCAAGGGCTAAACATGGGGCGCATGGCACCTTCTAAGTTAGGATAAAATGGAAGTTTATGAAAGAGGCAACAAGAGGGGCGCATGGTACCTTCTAAACATGGAACCGATTGGGAGTTTTTATAAAGGAAAGACAAGGGGCGCATGGCATAAGAAGGTAGTGCATGCGGCAATACACAATTAAACAAGGGTCTTGACGCTGGTTTGCACATTAGCAAGAGGTGTTCTCAGCTTTGTGAAAGAGAAGGAGAAGGCAGCCAACAAGGGTGAAAGATCTAGGAGGAGAGAAGGCCAAGGAAGGAATGGATTGAAAGAGCAAGAACAAGCCGAAGGAGTCACAAAACCGGTATGTGATTTGATATTTTTATTTAAGATAAGGAACCATAAGGTTCGGCCATGGTGTATGGCCAAACCCCATGGAAGGAAATTGGATGATCATGGTATTTAATTTATGGAAGAAAATTGAGGGATGAATGATGAGGTTTTAATGGAAAGAATGGACCATAGGGTTTGGCCATGGTGCATGGCCGAACCCCATGGAAAGACATGGTTTTATTATGGATTTCTAATGATGAAAACTATGGGAGTTGGTTAATGAATTCATATGGATTTAAATGGTTTAATAAAAAGGGATGAACCATAGGGTTCGGCCATGTTGTATGGCCGAACCTCATGGAGTTGTGTTGGTAAAGCTCTATGATTTTTAAAGGGTTTAAATGGAGAAGCATTGGTTATGTTTTAATGAATGACAAAGTTGTAAATAGAGGCCAAATTGAAAGATCATGGGTTCGACCATGGTGTATGGCCGAACCCCATGAGGTCTCTTATGGATTTAAAATATTATGGAATTATGTTCATATACTTAGAACATGGAAAATGATGGGAAAGTTTATTTATGATTAATTTTAAATGGATAGAAGGCTTGATGGTTTTAGATGCAATTGGATCATGAAAACCATGAAGGGTTATGGTGTTTTGATTGCATTTGAAAGAGAAAATTATGGACCATAGGGTTCGGCCATGGTGTATGGCCGAACCCCATGGAAGATATTACTAATTTAGAAAGTATCTAATGATGGATTGTTTTTCGAAGGTGGAGATTAAATTAGAAAGCTTCTAATTATGGAAGGAACCTTGAATTATGGATTCAAATATGGAAGTTGCTATATTTAGAAAGTTAGACATCATAGGGTTCGGCCATGAAGTAAATTTTAATGGGTTCCTCATTGGTGGATCATGTTTGGATTAAGGAATCAGTTATGGGTCATGTATGGACCTATGTTTGGAATCTAAACATAAGTTGTTGAAGGCAATGGCAAAGTTGTAAATACATGCCAAAATGGAGGATCATGGGTTTGGCCATGGTGTATGGCCGAACCCCATGAGGTTTCTTTTATGGACTTGATTGGTTAAGGAATTTATATAAGTCTAGTTATGTTAGATTTAAATGAATGGAGGTAATGGCAATTTTGTAAATATCGCCAAAAATTGAAAGATCATGGGTTCGGCCATGGTGTATGGCCGAACCCCATGAACTTGTTAATGGGCCAATTGTGGGCCTTTGTATAATTTAAATGAATGGTTTACTAAACCAAGGGATGAAGGGTTTTATTTTATGAATTATGAACCAATCATGAAATTATGTAATGGATCAATTTTGGAACATAAGTCTTATGAAAATAAGCAAGGTAAATGGTAACGGATATGTATAATGGCATTGTTGTAAATATGGTCAAAAATGAAAGACCATGGGTTCGGCCATGGTGTGTGGCCGAACCCCATGGGGAATGTTTGGCGGACCTAGGGTTACGTATGTTGGATTAAATGAATGAAATGTTAATTAAAGATTAGACCAATGGCAATTTGGTAATATCGGCTGAAAATGATAAACCATGGGTTCGGCCATGGTGTATGGTAGAACCCCATGAGGAATGGTTTATGGACTTAAATATTGTAAATAAATGCGACATGGTTTTGATTGATTGATATATTATAAGGTAACGGGACCTCACAAGGTGTTTACGATCGTGAGCGGTTACCGGACGAAAGACGCAAGGACACGTAGTGGTCTTTGGTAGGATTCCACCTCTTTGAAACCATGGGTTTATGTACATTGTTTTTATCTTATTTATGATGATTTAGGTTGTAAAAATTATATGCTTCAAATATGAGCTTTTAAATGCTATGATTTGTATAATTGCATAGCATGTGGACATTTGCATCTCATGCATGGCATGGGAGGGATGAACGGTAACCGGAGACCCACACTCTGTCGGGGCGTCCGTAAAACCTTCGTGGGGGATACCTTGATGAGGAGCTTTCCATCAAGAGGATACTATGTATGAAATATAACCGGAGATCCACACTCCGTCGGGGCGTCCGTAATACAATCGTGGGGGATACCTTGATGTGGAGCTTTCCATCAAGAGGTTACTATGTGTTTGTGATGGGTGGGACTCATTGCATATGATAGCATGGCATGACATTGAATCGGCATGATTATGATCTTTATTATCATGCAATGTTTCTGGTTTTTTTTATCGGTATGATTGGATCTCTATTATCATACACTATTTTGGATACGATGCTTTATAAGTATGGTATGATTTATTATAACTGGATTTGATATAGATTATATCTGGATTTTTGGTACTAACCCATGTGTTAGCCTTACTTGGAATACCTCCTGGGCGCGTTGTTCTAACGTCCTACTTCTACCCTAGTGGATGATACAGGAAATAAGGAGAACGATGAACACGAAACGGGCTAGGCATAGGAGCTTGGATGATTTAGTTTATATTTTGAATAAAGTTAATTATGGATTTGTATTTGAGTAACTAGTCTTCAGACATGTAATAATTTAGATGTTTATTTGGATAATTGAGTTAACTTTAATTATGAATAAGGACTTGACATACTTTGCTATCTGAAATGGAATAGAACTGGGTTCTATTATGATTCCGCATGTTATGATTATAATTCCGCAGTTATGATGTCATTCCGCATGTTTACATTGTTATGTGTGAACCGTTTTCATGGACTTAGTCCATGCACACATAGGGTTGGCCACTTAAGGGTCGGACTTTGGAAGTTCGGACTTAGCTCGCGTCGTGACGTCCCGTTCTCTATCACTCTTTGTTATAAAAAAAAATAGGCTCTAATTTTCGAAAGGAAGAAGCGAGTGAAAAAGGGCGGGGCGTTACAATTGGTATCAGACCGAACCATAAATATTGAATCTTTCGGAGTAAATTAATCCGACCCTTGTGCATTAATTTACTTCGTTAGACTCAATGGATGATAGCAAAGGAAGTACAGTCAAAATAATCGGATTTATCCTGTAACACCCCGGATTATCAAGTTATAAATATTTACGGAAATTAACCATTTAATTGGTGAATTTTTAGATATGGATCTTATATGGGTAAAGTGTTGTGTCTTTGCCCAATTAAGACCCAACGGATTGTGGAGTTAGTTTCAATAAAATTTAAATGGGGTTGAATATAAATGGTAATGAAACATAATTATAAATAAGGGTTATGGATTAAAGATATGCACATAAAAGGAAATTTGGATTAATGGTCATGGCCGAATTTTGGATATGAAATCCATGGATGTGCGCATGTGTTGGAATATTTTTAAAAGGTGTTTATTTCCTTGATACTAGGGGATTGTTTAAATAAAGAAGCTAATCCAAATAAGGAAGATAGGTACATGGCCGTGTGGAAGATATGTTTATGCGCATAATATGATAGAATAATTTTAAAAGGGATTTGCTAAACAAAGGGTTATGGCACCTTCTAATGTTGGACCAATTGGAAATAATAAAGGAGAGGCAATAGGGGTACCTAGCATTACACAATTAAACAAGGGAGAGAGGCTCACGACATTGCTATTCTAAATATGGGAAGCCAAGGTCGGCAAGTGCTATCTTAATTAGATTGATAAAAGAAAAGAAGAGAAGGGCTCACGGTAATTACAATTGTAGCACTTTCTAAGATTGGACAATGGGATTTATAAAAGGAAAGCAATACAAGTGCACACGGCAATGGTTATTTTACCAAGGGATACACGGCATTAAGCAATGGCTAAGTTAAAGTGTCTTAGTACCTTCTAAGTTGGGACCAAGGGGAAGTTTAATGAAGGAAAGACAAGGGGCGCATGCTACCTTCTAAATTGGGACAAATTAGTAGTAATAAAAGGAGAGAAGGAGAGGCACACGGCACTACACAAATCAGCAAACATTGGCGCAGGTTTGCTCTTGGCAAGATGGTGTTTACAGCTTTGTGAAAGATCAAAGAGGAGAAGAGGCTAAGGAAGAGAAGGATTAGAAGAGCAAAATCAACCGAAGGAAAACCGAAGGAGTTACGGAACTGGTAAGTGATTTTATGATTTTTGTTTAAAAGATAAGGAACCATAGGGTTCATCCATGGTGTATGGCCGAACCCCATGGAAGAGAATTGATAGATGATCATGGTATTAATTTTAATGGATGGGAAAGGTTATTTATGTTTTAAATTTTAAATGGAGACCATGGGAAATTATATATGTTTTTAAAGGAGTTTAAATGGAAGGTTGCTGATTATATTTTTATGGTTGGAAACCATGGAAGAAAACTATGAGAGATGAATAAAATAAATTTAAGGGAAGGTGAGGAACCATAGGGTTCGGCCATGTTGTATGGTTGAACCCCATGGAAAGAGATTGGTTATATTTTAAAAGGAGTTATCATCTAGTTTAAATGGAAATAATGAATTCCATGAAAGAGGATTAGTGAACGATTATGATAATTATAAATGATGTATGGTTGATGGTTTTTAGATACATAGATTGTTATTAATATTTTTAGAAAGAGGAATATGGACCATAGGGTTCGGCCATGGTGTATGGCCGAACCCCATGGAGTTGTTTTCGTATTTTGATTAATTGATTAGAATGGAAAGATGGTTATTAAATTTAGTAAGTTGCTAATTATTGAAGGACGCATGCTAACTGTGGAAATTATCTAATTATGGAAGGATGCATGCTAAATGTGGAAATTATCTAATTATGGAAGGGTTTAAATGATGTTCAAGAGGAAGTATGGAGGATCAAAATCATAGAGTTATGGTTTTAATTTTAGAAAGGTTTTAATGAATGATTTTTGGTGAAGATCCTAGACCATGGGTTCGGCCATGGAGTATGGCCGAACCCCATAAATATTTATGAAATTATGTTCATGTACTTAGAACATGGAAAATGATGGGAAAGGTCTATGATTTTAAAAGGTTAAAAATGGAGTTGTATTGGTATGGTTATTGGATTTAATTGATTAAATTGAAGATGTTTATTTACTTAGAAAGTTTCTAAATACAGAAGGAACCTTGAATTATGATTTAATTATGGAGATTAAATTGGAAACCTTCTAATTATGGAAGTTGTATTTTAAATTTAGGAAGTTTCTATTTATGAAACTTCTAATTATGGACTTGTTATTTATGGATTTTCTAATAATGGCAAAGTGGTAATTAAAGGCTAAAATGAAAGATCATGGGTTCGACCATGGTGTATGGCCGAACCCCATGAATTTGTTAATGGCCATATGTGGGCCTTTGTATAATGTAATTGAATGGTTCACCAAACCAAGGGATGAAGGGTAAGAATAATGGAATTATAACCTTGAATGGCAATTTTGTAATTATCGCCTAAATTGAAAGATCATGGGTTCGGCCATGATGTATGGCCGAACCCCATGAGATGAGTTGTGGATCAAACATGAACGTAGGCAAATTTTAATGATTGAAAGGATTGGATTATGGAATGATAGCTGTGGATGACATTTTGGTAATTAAGTGAAAATAAGGGACCATGGGTTTGGCCATGGTGTGTGGCCAAACCCCATGGGGATTATTTTGATGAACATAGGGTTACGTATGTTGGATTAAATGAATGAATTGTTAATTAAAAATTAGACCAATTGCAATTTCGTAATATCAGCTGAAAATGATAAACCATGGGGATTGGTTTATGGATTTAAAATATTGTAAATCAAGTGGGACTTGGTTTTGATTGATTTTATATTATAAGGTAATGGGACCTCACAAGGTGTTTACAATCGTGAGCGGTTACCGGACGAAAGACACAAGGACACGTTAGCGGTCTTTGGTAGGATTCCAACTCTTTGAAACCATGGGTTTATGTGCATTGTTTTATCTTATTTTGATGAATATATGTTGCAAAGGATATGTTTCAAATGATGATTTTAAATGCTATGTTTATATGATAAAATAGCATGTGGTTTAAATGTGAGTTTTAAATGCTATAATTTGTATTTCTACATAGCATGTTGGCATTTGCATGTCATGCATGGCATGGGAGGAATGAAAGGTAATCGGAGGGTCCATACTCCGTCGGGGCGTCCGAAGAACCTATGTGGGGTACCTTGATGTGATTTCCATCAAGAGGATACTGTGTATGAAATATAACCGGAGGGTCCACATTCCGTCGGGGCGTCCGAAAGACCTATGTGGTGGGTACTTTTATGTACATGTGATGGGTGAGACTCATTGCATATGATAGCATGGCATGGTATTGAATCGGCATGATTATGACTTTTATTATCATGCAAGGTTTTTGATTTTTATTGGTATGATTGGATCTCTGTTATCATACACTGTTTTGGATACGATGCTTTATAAGTATGGTATGATTTATTATAATTGTATTTGATATTTATTATATCTGGATTTTTGGTACTAATCCATGTGTTAACCCTAGTTGGAATACTTACTGGGCGCGTTGTACTAACGCCCTACTTCTACCCTAGTGGATGATACAGGAAATGAGGGGAACGATGAACGCGAAACGAGCCAGGCGTAGGAGCTTGGATGTTTTTCATTTATATTTGTTTAAGATACTCAAGGGCTTGTGTTTTGAGTATCCAGAATTCAGAATGTAATAACTTAGATTGATTTGCTATCGTTGGATGTTTTATTTGATAATTGCGTTATGATAATGATGATTAAGGGCTTGACGTACTTTGCTATCTGAATGGAATAGAACTGTGTTCTATTATGTTTTCGCATGTTATGATTTTTTATTCAGCATGTTTATATTGCTATGTGTGAACCGTTTTCATGGACTGAGTCCATGCACACATAGGATTGGCTAGTTAAGGGTCGGACTTTGGAAGTTCGGACTTAAATTTTAGACTCTACAATTTTAGAAGATTACTTAAATTTAAAAGTTTTATTTTAAAGTAGTTGAAATTCTTGAATTTATATAGATTTGGATGTCTTACTAAATTTAAAAAGTTGATAAATTGAGAAATTTTATAATTTTAGAAATTTTATAATTTTAGAAAGTTTATAATTTTAGATATTATTTCTATTCTTTGAAATACTACTACTTTTTGATATTTCTATTTTAGGCAACTATTTAAAATTGTTAGTTTTTATTTTTAGAAATTATAATCTTAGAAAGTTACCTAAATTTAAAAGTTTCTTTTCAAAATAGTACAAATTCTAGAGCTTATATAGATTTGGAACTCTTACTAAATTTAGAAACTTGTTGAATTGAGAAATATCTATTTTTAGAAATTTTATAATTTTAAATATTATTTCTATTTTTTGAAATAGTACTAATTTTTAAAATTTCTATTGTAGGCAACTATTTAAATTTGCAATTTCTATTTTTTGAAATTATAATCTCAGAAAGTTACCTAAATTTATAAGTTTCTTTCCAAAATAGTTCAAATTCTAGAATTTATATAGATTTGAAATCTTACAAAATTTAGAAACTTGTTGAATTGAGAATTTTATTTTTTTAGAAATTTTATAATTTTAGATATTATTTCTATTTTTCAAAATATTGCTACTTTTGGAAATTTCTATTTTAGGTTACTATTTAAAATTGGCAGTTTTTTTTTTAGAAACTATTAGAAAATTACCTAAATTTAAAAGTTTCTTTTCCAAAAAGTAGAAATTCTAGAATTTTTATAGATGTGGAACTCTTACTAAATTTAGAAACTTGTTTAATTGAGAAATATCTATTTTTAGAGAATTTATAACCTTAGATATTATTTTTATTTTTTGAAATAGTACTAATTTTTAAAATTTCTATTTTAGGCAACTATTTAAATTTCCAGTTTCTATTTTTAAAAATTATAATCTCAGAAAGTTACCTAAATTTATAAGTTTCTTTCCAAAATAGTACAAATCCTAGAATTAATATAGAATTGAAATCTTACTAAATTTACAAACTTGTTGAATTGAGAAATTTCTATTTTTAGAAATTTTATAATTTTAGATATTATTTCTATTTTTCAAAATACTGCTACATTTAGAAAATTATATTTTAGGCTATTATTTAAAATTGGCAGTTTCTATTTTTAAAAATTATAATCTTAGAAAGTAACCTAAATTTAAAATTTCTTTTTAAAATAGTTGAAATTCTAGAATTTATATAGATTTGGAAGTCTCACTAAATTTAAAAACTTTTTGAATTGAGAAATTTTTGTTTTTAGAAATTTTATAATTTTAGATATTATTTCGATTTTTTGAAATACTGCTACTTTTTGAAATTTCTATTTGAGGCTACTATTTAAATTTGGCAGCTTTCATTTATAGAAACTACAACTTTATAAAATTACCTAAATTTAAAAGTTTCTTTTCTAAATAGTAGAAATTCTAGAATTTATATACATTTGGAACTCTTACTAAATTTTGAAACTTCTTGAATTGAGAAATTTCTATTTTTAGAAATTTCATAATTTTTGAAATTATTTCTATTTTTTGAAGTACTACTACTTTTAGAAATTTCTATTTTAGGATACTATTTAAAAGTGGCAGTTTCTATTTTTAGAAACTAAAATTTTAGAAGGTTACCAAATTTTTTTTTCTTTAAATAGTTAAAATTCTTGAATTTATATAGATTTAGATGTCTATTTAAATTTAAAAACTTGTTGAATTAAGAAATTTCTATTTTTAGAAATTTTAAAATTTTTGATATTATTTCAATTTTTTGAAATACTCCTACGTTTGGAAATTTCTATTTTAGGAAACTATTTAAAATTTACAGTTTTGATTTTGGAAACTGCAATTTTAAAAGGTTACCTAAGTGTAAAAGTTTCTTTTTAAAAAAGTTAAAATTTTGGAATTTATATAAATGTGGAAGTCTTACTAAATGTAGAAAATAGTTGAATTGAGAAATTTCTACTTTAAAAATTTTATAATTTTAGATATTATTTCTATTTTTTGAAATACTGCTACTTTTGGAAATGTTACACCCCAGATTTTCAAGTTATAAATATATACGGAAATTACCCAATTAATTTATGAATTTTAGATATGGATCTTAGATGGGTAAAATGTTGGGTCTTTGCCCAATTAAGATCCAACGATTTTGATAAATGGTTTCAAATAAAGTTAAATGGGGTTGAATTTAAATGGTAATGAAACATAATTATAAATAAGAATATGGATTAAGGATATCCATATGATATGCGCACAATATGTTGGAATATTTTAATGGGATCCTTTCCCTTGATTAAGAATGATATTAGGGAATTATTAAATAAAGAAGTTGTCTAAACTAAATAAAGAAATAGGCTTTGCCGTGTATGAAGATAGGCTATCCATGAGATATGCGCATAAGATATATAAAGTATCCTTTTAAAAGGGGTCCCTTTCCTAGTTAAAAATAGCACTAAAGGAATTGCTATTTTAGAGAGACAATGGGGCGCATGGCACTTTCTATTCTTGATTAAGTGAAAGTTTTATAAGAGGCAAACATGGGGCGCATGGCATTTCTATTTTTCATTAAGTGGAGTTTTAAAAGAAGCAACACAAAAGGGCACACGGCAATTGCCACTTCAACCAGTTGAGACCGTGTGGAGTTTTTATAAAACAAAGGAGAAGGGCTCACGGCAATTATATTTTATCATTGGCCGATTGGAATTTTATTCAAAGGAAGAGAAGGGCAGCAAGGAGACGGCAGCACACACACAGCAACAAGAAGGTGTTCACGGCTTGGGAAAGATCAAGAAGAAGTGGAAAGAGGCTAAGGAAAGAAGAAGGATAGGAGGAGCAAGAACCGGTAAGTGGTTTAGATGTTTTTGTTTAAGAAAAGAACCATAGGGTTCGGCCATGGTGTATGGCGGAACCCCATGGAAGAAAATTGATAGCTGATCATGGTATTAGTGTTAATGGATGGAAAAGGTTATTTATGTTTTAAATTTTAAATGGAGACCATGGGAAATTATATATGTTTTTAAAGGACTTTAAATGGAAGGTTGTTGATTCTATTTTTATGGTTGGAAAACTATGGAAAAAAACTATGGGAGATGAATAAAATAAATCTAAGGGAAGGTGATGAACCATAGGGTTCGGCCATGTTGTATGGCCGAACCCCATGGAAAAAGATTGGTAAATTTTAAATGGGATTTTGATGATAATGGTATATGATTTTGAAGGAATTAAATGGATAAGGATCATGAATCAATTTAATGGGCCATATGGAATTTATATTGGTGTTGGTTAATGAATCCATAGGGGTTTGAATGATTTAATAAAAAGGGTATGAACCATAGGGTTCGGCCATGGTGCTTGGCCGAACCCCATGAAGTTGTTTATTAAAGGAATTTTATGGGATGAATGATTTTTAAAATGAAGATTATGAACCATAGGGTTCGGCCATGTTGTATGGCTGAACCCCATGGTGTTGTATTGGTAATTTTGATGTTGATTATTGATTAAAATGGAGTATAGTTATAAAATGGGAAAGTTTCTATTTATGGAAGGAGGTTGCTAAATTAGAAAGCTTTTATTTATGGAAACCTTCCAATTATAGAAGGGGGGATAATTAAGTTGGAAACCTTCTAATAAGGGAAGGATTGATGATTAAGTTAGAAACCTTCTAATTATGGAAGGGTGGATGATTAATTTGGAAACTATCTAATTATGGATTGACTAATAATGGAAGGTGATGGAAAAAGGAAACTTAGATATTATAGGGTTTGGCCATGGTGCTTGGCCGAACCCCATGAATTATTTCTATGGGTTTGGGTTTATGTGTTAATGAATGGAAGGATGGAAGTAATTAGGTAATGGCAATTTGGTAATAAAGGCCAAAATGGAGGATCATGGGTTCGGCCATGGTGTATGGCCGAACCCCATGAGGTTCTTTATGGACTTAAGTGGTTAACGATTTTTATGGGTCAATTATGGACCTAAGATGATAAACCAACTAAGGGATCATGTGGGTTTTAATTTTATAAGGATATTAATATGTCGAATGGATTTAAATAAAGGAAGGTCATTGGTTATTCTTATGGGAGATTGGAGGATCAAAATTATAGAATTATGGGTCATGTATGGATGTAATATTTTATATGAATGGTAGACCAATTGGATTATGGGTTTTGCCTAGGATGTTGGACCTAAGATTATGATCTTCTAAATGGAATTAAGATATCATAGGATTCGGCCATGGGTGTGGCTGAACCCCATGAATCAAGTTAAATAGATTTTATGAACTATTGTATGGATTGGTTATGGGAGTAACCTAGCGATTGATTAAATATTAAATGAAAGATACAAATTTATGATTATGTTTATGTGTAATTTAAAGGGAGAAAATAATGGAATTATAGCCTTGGATGGCAATATGGTAATTATGAAGAATTAATGGACTATGTTTTGAAACTCAAAAAATAAGTTGATGGAATCGGTTATGAATTATTTTAAAGGGTTATTGGGAGTGTTATGAATGTTTAAAATAAATAAATGGACCTATGTGTTGGAACCTAAGCCTAAGTTGTTGGAGGCAATGGCAAGGTTGTAAATACTTGCTAAAATGGAAGGTTAGCCATGAATGGCAATATTGTAATTAAATGAAAATAAGGGACCATGGGTTCAGCCATGGTGTATGGCCGAACCCCATGGGGAATGTTTGCTGAACTTGATGTTGGATGTATCTTAGATGATTAATTGGGTTATCATTAGATTAACACATAAAAAATGGTAAGAATGGCATTATTGTAAGTATGGTAAAAAATGAAAGACCATGGGTTCGACCATGGTGTATGACCGAACCCCATGAGAATTGTGTTTATGGACTTAAATATTATAGTAAATCAAGTGGGACTTGGTTTTAATTGATTGTTATATTATAAGGTAACGGGACCTCACAGGGTGTTTACGATCGTGAGCGGTTACCGGACGAAAGACGCAAGGACACGATAGCGGTCTTTGGTAGGATTCCACCTCCTTGAAACCATGGGTTTATGTACACTGTTTTTATCTTATTTTTGATGAAATTTATATTGCAAAGGATATGTTTCAAATGGTGATTTTAAATGCTATGTTTATATGATTAAAATAACATGTGTTGGATATGTTTAAAAATGTGATTTTTAATGCTATGTTTATATGATAAAATAGCATGTGTTTTCATTGGCATTTGCATCTCATGCATGGCATGGGAGGGATAAAAAGTAGCCGGGGACCCACACTCCGTCGAGGCGTCCGTAAAGCACTCGTGGGGGGATACCTTGATGAGGAGAATTCCATCAAGAGGATACTATGTATGACATGTAGCCGGGGACCCACACTCCGTTGGGGCGTCCGTAAAGCACTCGTGGGGGGATACCTTGATGAGGAGCTTTCCAACAAAAGGATATTTTGTGATGGGTGGGACTCATTGCATATGATAGCATGGCATGGCATTGAATCGGCATGATTATGATCTTTATTATCATGCAAGGTTTCCGATTTTTATCTGTATGATTGGATCTCTATTATCATACACTGTTTTGGATACGATGCTTTATAAGTATGGTTTGATTTATTACAACTGGATTTGATATTTATTATATCTGGATTTTTGGTACTAACCCATGTGTTAACCTTAATTGGAATACCTACTGGGCGCGTTGTACTAACGCCCTACTTTTACCCTAGAGGATGATACAGGAAACGAGGGGAACGATGAACGCGAAACGGGCCAGGCATAGGAGCTTGGATGCTTTTAATTTACATTTTGTTTAAGATACTCATGGGCTTGTATTTTGAGTATCTAGAATTCAGATTGTAGTAACTTAGATGAATTTGCTATGGTTGGATATTTTATTGAATAATTGCGTTATGATAATGATGATTGAAGACTTTGACGTACTTTGCTATCTAAATGGAATAGAATTGTGTTCTATTATGTCTCTGCATGTTATGATTTTTATTCCGCATGTTTATATTGCTATGTGTGAACCATTTTCTTGGACTGAGTCCATGCACACATAGGTTGGCCAGTTAAGGGTCGGACTTTAGAAGTTAGAACTTAGCTCGCGTCGTGACGTCCTGCTCTCTATCACTTTACTCTGTTAAAAAAAAATAGACTCTGATTTTACGGAAAGAAGTGAGTGAAAAAGGGCGGGGCATTACAGGAAATTTCTACTTTAGGCTACTATTTAAAATTGACAGTTTTCATTTTTAGAAACTATAATATAGAAAGTTACCTAAATTTAAAACTTTCTTTTCAAAAGAGTAGAAATTTTAGAATTTATTTAGATTTGAAGGTCTTACTAAATGTAGAAACTAGTTCAATTGAGAAGTTTTTATTTTTAGAAATTTTATAATTTTAGATATTATTTCGATTTTTCAAAATACTGCTAGATTTGGAAATTTCTATTTAAGGCTACTATTTAAAATAGGCATTTTCTGTTTTTAGAAAGTACAATTTTAGAAGGTTACCTAAATTTAAAAATTTCCTTTTAAAATGGTAGAATTTCTAGAATTTATATAGATTTCGATGTCTTACTAAATATAGAAACTTTTGGCATTTAGAAGTTTATATTTTTAGAATTTTTTTAATTGTAGATATTATTTCTATTTTTAATTAGATTTTCCATGGACTCCAAAAAATTTTATTTCTAATTTTAGATTTTTTTTTTTATGAATTTGTTTTCCATTTTAGGTAACTATGTAAAATTGGCACTTTCTATTTTTAAAAATTATAATCTTAGAAAGTTACCTAAATTTAAAACTTTCTTTTCAAAATAGTAGAAATTCTAGAATTTATAGAGATTTGAAAGTCTTACTAAATTTAGAAACTTGTTGAACTGAGAAATTTCTGTTTTTAGAAATTTTATAATTTTAAATCTTAGTTCTATTTTTCGAAATACTGCTACTTTGGATATTTCTATTTTAGGTTACTATTTAAAATTGACAGTTTCTATTTTTAAAAACAACAATTTTAGAAGGTTACCTAATTGTAAAACTTTCTTTTAAAAATAGTTGAAATTCTAGAATTTATATAGATTTGGAAGACTTGCTAAATTTAGAAACTTGTTGAATTGAGAAATATTATTTTTAGAAATTTTATAATTTTAGATATTATTTCTATTTTTTGAAATACTACTACTTTTGGAAATTTCTACTTTAGGCTACTATTTAAAATTGGCAGTTTCATTCTTTAGAAACTATAATTTTAGAAGGTAAACAAAATTTAAAAGTTTCTTCTTAAAATAGTTGAAATTCTAGAATTTATATAGGTTTGGAAGTCTTACTAAATTTAGAAATTGTTGATATGTGAAATTTATATTTTTAGGAATTTTATAATTTTAGATATTATTTCTATTTTTTGAAATACTGCTACATTGGGTAATTTCTAGTTTAGGTAACTATTTAAAATTAGTCGTTTCTGTAACACCTTGGATTTTCAATTTATTATTTTGTATAAAATTTATCCATTTAATTGATGAATATGAGATATGGATCTTATTTGGATAAAGAATTGGGCCATGGCCCAATAAAGACCCAACTGATTGTGGAATTAGTGTTATTAAAAATTAAATGGGTTTGAATTAATTTAGTGATGCATTTAAATAAAAGATTTCATGGCCGAATTTTAGATGTAAAAATCTATGTTTATGCGCATGGGATCTTTAAAAAGGGTATGCATATAATCTTAAATTAATTAAAAGAAGTGTCTAAATTAAGCACAAGGGCACACAGCAATGGGGCATAATTTATCTTAGACACATTCTAATTTAAGCAAGGGAGGTCGGCAAGGGATAAAAATACACAAGGGGTGCACGGCCCTAAAGGGGGGCATTGTTTATTTGAAGTACCTTCTAAATATGGGACTAAGGAGAGCTTACAAAGAGATACATGGAGAGGGGCGCACGGCCTTACCACTCTAGCTAAATTTTCTCTCTATCTCTCTCAATCTCTCATCCTCTCACACGGCAAAGAGCAAGAGAAGAAAAGGCAGCAACAAGAAGGTGTTCTTGGTTGGAGAAAAATTAAGAAGAAAGGAGAAAGATTAGAAGAGCACGAAATCGGAAAAGGTTAGTATCTAATTGATAAGTTGTTTTGAAATAAAAGAACCATAGGGTTCGGCCGTAGTTTTTGGCCGAACCCCATGGAAGAAGAATGGGGGATCATCTTGATAAATTTTAACAGAAAAGAAGGGATGAGGTTCAGCCATGGTGTATGGCCGAACCCCATCAAATACAATTATGGATTTGGGGTTCTTAAGACTTTGAATCATGTGGATTGATTTATGAATTGTAAAGGATTGAAAACCCCCATGGAAAGGATATCAATAAGGTGGTTTGATTAATTGGATGATCATGGTTTAATTAAATGGAAAGAAAGAACCATAGGGTTCTGCCATAGTGCATGGCCGAATCCCATGGAAGAATATTGGTTAAGTGTAATTGGGAAATTGATGTTAAAGATATATGGTCTTTGAAGGATTTTAAATGGAGATATGGTAGAGATGTGGGTCGGCCATTGCATGGCCGAACCATGATTGTATCATGGCTAAGTTGTTGGATCTAAAGAATGGAAAAGAAGGGGGTGAGGTTCGGCCATGGTGTATGGCCGAACCCCACCAAGTATATTTTGGGATTTTTAATTGATTATAATGGATGGTGATCGGTTAAATTTAATAAGAGGTTAATGTTATTGATATGTAACTTTTCAAGGGATTAATTAATCAAGATTATGAACCATAGGGTTCGGCCATGGTGTATGGCCGAACCCCATGGGGTTGTTTTGGAAGGGATATAGTTTTTGGTTGCTAATTATGGAAAGAGTTAATAATTGGAAAGCACTCCAATTTTGGAAAGAGGGTTTCTAATCTAAGAAATTATCCAATTATGGAAAGGGGAATTTATTTTTGGAAACCTTCTAATAATAGAAGGTGGAGTTTAATTAAGGAAACCTTCCAATTATGGAAAGGTGGAGTTTATTTTGGAAACTTTTTATTTTTGGAAGGAGATGGCTAAATTAGAAAGCTTCTAATTTTGGATGATTATCTTGGAAACCTTCTAAGTATGGAAGGACTTATGGTAAATATGGAAACCATAGGGTTCGGCCATGGGTATGGCCGAATCCCATGGAATTAGATTGGTATTTTAATGTAAGTGAATTTATTAAAATACAAGGATGATTATTAATTTAGAAAGGATCTAAGGTGGAGATAAAATTAGTAACTTACTAATTATGGAACTTAGATTAAATGGAAGGTGATTATAAATTTGGAAACCTTCTATTTATGGAAGGTAAGCCATGGATGGCAAAGTTGTAATTTCATGCCAAAATGGAGAATCATGGGTTCGGCCATGATGTATGGCCGAACCCCATGAGGTCTTGTATGGACTTAGGTTGTTAAGAAATTATTATGGATCATGTAAAGGGTGAATGATTTTAAAAGAAGCTATGGGTTATGTAAGCCATGAGTGGCAAAGTTGTAATACTTGTTAAAAATGGAAGCTTAGCTTTGTATGGCTATAAGGTAATTATATGAGGAATTATTTGGAGAACTTAGATGTTTAGGATCTATACTATGTATAAAATGTAACAGGAGATCCACATTCCGTCAGGGCGTCCATAATAGAATCGTGGGGGATACCTTGATGAGGAGCATTCCATCAAGAGGATACTATGTAAGAAATGTAACCAGAGGCTCCACACTCGTCGGGGCTTCCGAAAGACCTATGTGGTGGGTACTTTATGTACATTTGATGGGTGGGACTCATTGCATATGATAGCATGGCATGGAATTGCATCGGCATGATTATGATCTTTATTATCATGCGATGATCAGGTTTTTATTGGTATGATTGGATCTCTATTATCATACACTGTTTTGGATACGATGCTTTATAAGTGTTGTAATACCCCGGATTTTCAATTTGTTATTTTATATGACAATTATTCATTTTTAATTATGAACTTAAGATTGGATCTTATATGGATAAGGAATTGGGCCATGACCCAATTAAGACCCAATTGAGGTTAGAATTGGTTTCAATAAATTTAATGGGGCTGAAATTAAGTTAGTATGCAATCCAAAATTATGCATGGCCGAATTTCAAAATCTATGTTTATGTGCATGTGATATTTTTAAATAGGGTAGGCAAATAATCTTAAACTAATTAAAAAAAGAAATGTACACGGCAATGGACATGGGTTATCTTAGACAAATTCTAAGTTAAGCAAGTAATTGCTAAATTGAGCAAGGGAGGTCGGCAACCACTAAACAAAGCAAGGCCACACGACATTGCCATCTAAGGCAATGACTAAAAAATACCACAAGGGGCGCACGACCAAAGGGGAGGGAGTGGCTATCTTAAATACTTCCTAAATATGGACTAAGGAAAACCTATAAAGAGATACATGGAGAGGAGTACACGGTTTTGCAACTACCTTAGCCGATTTCTCTCTTTTCTCTCTCTCTTCCAATTGTTATTTTCGGCTACACCAAGAGCAAGAAGAAGGCAATCAACAAGAGGTAGTTCGGCCAGCAAAGGGAAAGGAGAAGAAGATTGAAAGAGAAATATCAAGTGGGGGAAGAACTAGAAATAAATCGGAAAGACGTTAGTATCATGATTGAATAATTTTATTTTGAAACAAAAAGAACCATAGGGTTCGGCCATGGTGGTTGGCCGAACCCCATGGAGGAAGATTAGAGATGGATTAATGGGTTAAATGGAAGAGAAAGAAATATAGGGTTCGGCCATAGTGCATGGCTGAACCCCATGGAAAGTTTTGAATTATTTGTTGGTTTTTAAGAATGAAAACCATGGAGATTGTTTGGTGTAAATGATATGTGAATTTGAATGGATTAAATGGAAGATCCATGATTATTAATTAAGTATTATGGGATTTAAAAAGAGAGGATCTTGGACCATAGGGTTCGGCCATGGTGTATGGCCGAACCCCATGGAGTTGGGTATGTGATATTGAATTTTTTTTAATGGAATTAAATCAATGGTCAAAGATTGTGAACCATGGGGTTAGGCCATGGAGTATGGCCGAACCCCATGGAGTTGATTTACCAATTTGGAAGGTAAATGGAAAAGGATGGACTTAGATCTCCAAATGTGAGGTTCGGCCATGGTGCATGACCGAGCCCCACTAGAGTTATTTTTGGAAACCTTGTTGGTTATGGAAGGTTGATTATCAATAAAGTTTCAAAGAATAGAAGGAGGAGATTAAAATAGGAAACTATCTAATTTTAGAATTGGTTGCTAAAATTGGAAAGCATCCAATTATGGAATGATGGTGTCTAAATTTGGAAACTATCCAAGTATGGAAGGTGTTTGCTAAACTTAGAAAGCTTCCATTTATGGAAGGAGTTCCTAAATTTGGAAAGCTTCCATTTATGGAAAGGGGTTGCTAAAATTAGAAGCTATCTAATTGTGGAAACCTTTCAATTATGGAAAGGTGGAATTTAATTATGGAAACCTTCCAAGTATGGAAGGGTGGAGATTATTTTGGAAACACCTAATTATGGGAAGTAATATGAATGGAAAATTGGACATCATGGGTTCGGCCATGCATCTATGGTTTAGGTTTATGTATAATTGAATCAAGGGGGATGGATGGTATGAATGTAATGTTATAATTGGAAACTATACACCATAGGGTTCGGCCAAGGTGTATGGCCGAACCCCATGGTCCAAATTAAGGGATCAAATGGCATTTCAAGTTATGGTTAAGGCCCGATTTATGAATCGAATTATGAACCTATTTTTATGAGTTATGTTCTGTATATTTTTAAATAAAGGGAAGGATATGAACAAGTGTTATGAATTATTGATGAAGGTAGTGGCAAAGTGGTAATTACATGCCAAAATGGAGAATCATGGATTCGGCCATGGTGTATGGCCGAACCCCATGAGTTGTGTTTGATGGACTTGTTTGGTTAAGGAAATTTATAGGGTCTAGTTATTGTAGATTTAAAGGAATAAGGGAACCAATGGCATTTTAGTAAATATGTAAGAATATTGGACATTGGGTTCGGCCATGGTGTATGGCCGAACCCCATGAATTATTTTATGGATTATGTGTTTTGGATTAAAAGAAGCACGTATGGATGATTTGGAACCTAAGCAAAGAAAAAGGACTATGGTTATGAACAATGGCATTTTCGTAAATAGGTGTGAAAATGGTAAGCCATGGGTTCGACCATGGTGTATGGCCGAACCCCATGGGGTTTTGTTTATGGATTTAGAACCTTGTAATCAAGTGGGACTTGGTGTTGATTTATTATTATATTATGAGGTAACGGGATCTCACAAGCGGTGCGAGATCGGTGATCCAATCTTGGACGGAAACGCAAGGACTCGTGAACGGTCTTTGGTAGGATTCCACCTCTTTGAAATCATGGTTTATGTACTTTGTGTTTATCTTATTTTTAATGAAAGTTATGTTTCAAAGGATATGCTTTACATGGATTTTAAATGCTATGTTCATTGTGTAAATAGCATGTATTGATTATATTTCAAAGGTTGATTTTATATGCTTTGTTTATATGAGGAAAGAGCATGTGTTTTAAAGTATGATTTTTAAATGCTATGTTTATGTTATAAAATAGCATGTATTTCATTGGCATCTCATGCATGGCATGGGGTGGAGGATTTATAACCGGAGGGGTCACACTCCGTCGGGGCATCTGAAAAACCTATGTGCGATACCTTGATGTGATTTCCATCAAGAAGTTTCCGGAGAGTCCACACTCTACCGGGGCGTCCGGAAGACCTATGCAGTGGGTACATTTATGTACATGTGATGGGTGGGACTCATTACATACTTGTCATCATTGCATGGCATGGATTTTACCTGGTTTTATATATTATGATATAATATATGTTTTGTACTAACCATGTGTTAGCCATAACTGGAATACCTACTGGGCGCATTGTTCTAACGCCCTACTTCTACCCTAGTTGATGATACAGGTAATCAGGGGAACGATGAACGTAAGATGGGCCAGGCATAGGAGCTTGGAAGATTTATTTTATATGTTTTGAATAAAGGTACTCATGAACTTGTATTTGAGTACTTAGATTTCGGAATGTAATAACTTAGATGGTCAAATGATTTATTGGATAATTATGATGTTTTAATTATGGATAAGGACTTGACGTACTTTGCTATCTGATTGGAGTAGAACTTAGTTCTATTATGATTCCGCATTTTGATGTTATGAATCCGCAGATTATGATTTTTATTCCGCATCTTGATATTGCTATCTGTGAACCATTTTATTGGATTGAGTCCATACACACATAGGGTTGGCCAGTTAAGGGTCGGACTTTGGAAGTTCAGACTTAGCTCGCGTCGTGACGTCCCGCTCTCTATCACTCTACTCTGTTATAAAAAAAAATATACTCTGAATTTACGGGAAAAAGCGAGTGAAAAAGGGTGGGGCGTTACAAGTATGGTATGATTTATTATAACTAGTTTTGATATATATCATATCTGTATTTTTGGTACTAACCCATGTGTTAACCCTAATTGGAATACCTCCTGGGCACGTTATTCTAACGCCCTACTTCTACCCTAGTGGATAATGCAGGAAAAGAGGGGAGCGATGAACGCGAAACCGGCCAGGCATAGGAGCTTGGATGCTTTTCATTTATATTTGTTTAAGATACTCATGGGCTTGTATTTTCCTATGGTTGGATGTTTTATTGGATAATTGCGTTATGATAATGATGATTAAGGACTTGACATACTTTGCTATCTGAATGGAATAGAACTGTGTTCTATTATGTTTCCGCATGTTATGATTTTTATTCCGCATGTTTGTATTGCTATGTGTGAACCGTTTTCATGGACTAAGTCCATGCACACATAGGGTTGCCCAGTTAAGGGTCGGACTTTAGAAGTTCAGACTTAGCTCGCGTCGTGACAGCCAGCTCTTTATCACTCTACTCTGTTATAAAAAAATAGACTCTGATTTACGGGAAGAAGCGAGTGAAAAAGGGCGGGGCGTTACACTACCACTTTTAAATTGTAGCCTAAAATAGAAATTTCTAAAAGTAGCAGTATTTCAAAAAATAGAAATAATTTCTAAAATTATAAAATTTCTAAAAATAAAAATTTCTCAATTTAACAAGTTTCTAAATTTAGTAACACTTCCAAATCTATATAATTTCTACTATTTTGAAAAGAAACTTTTACATTTAGGTAACTTTATAAAGTTCTCGTTTCTAAAAATGAAAGCTGCCAAATTTAAATAGTAGCCTAAACTAGAAATTTCTAAAAGTAGCAGTATTTCAAAAAATAGAAATAATATCTAAAATTATAAAATTTCTAAAAACAGAAATTTCTCAATTCAAAAAGTTTTTAAATATAGTAAGACTTCCAAATCTATATGAATTCTAGAATTTCAACTATTTTAAAAAGAAAATTTTAAATTTATGTAAATTTCTAACATTATAATTTCTAAAAATAGAAACTGTCAATTTTAAAAAGTAGCCTAGAATATAAATTTCCAAAAGTAGCAGTATTTTGAAAAATAGAAATAATATCTAAAATTATAAAATTTCTAAAAATAGAAATTTCTGAATTCAACAAGTTTATAAATTTAGTAAGATTTAAAATCTATATAAATTCTAGAATTTGTACGATTTTGAAAAGAAACTTAATCCTTTAGGTAACTTTCTAAGATTATAATTTCTAAAAATAGAAACTGCAAATTTAAATTGTTGCCTAAGATAGAAATATATAAAATTAGTATTATTTCAAAAAATAAAAATAATATCTAAAATTATAAAATTTCTAAAAATGTAAATTTCTAAATTCAACAAGTTTCCAAATTTTGTAAGACTTCCAAATCTATATAAACTCTAGAATTTCAACTATTTTAAACAGAAACTTTTAAATTTAGGTAACCTTCTAAATTGTTGTTTTTAAAAATAGAAACTGTCACTTTTAAATTAATATCTAAAATTATAAAATTTCTAATATAGATATTTCTCAATTCAACAAGTTTCTAAATTTAGTAAGAGTTCTAAATCTATATAAATTAGAGAATTTCTACTTTTTTGAAAAGAAACTTTTAAATTTAGGTTACTTTCGAAAATTGTAGTTTTTAAAAATGAAAACTGCCAATTTTAAATAGTAATCTAAAATAGAAATTTTCAAAAGTAGCAGTATTTTGAAAAATAGAAATAATATCTAAAATTATAAAATTTCTAAAAATAGATACTTCTCAATATAATAAATTTCTAAATTTAGTAAGACTTCGAAATCTATATAAATTCTAGAATTTGTACTATTTTGAAAAGAAACTTTTAAATTTATTTAACTTTCTAAGATTATAATTTCTAAAAATTGAAACAGCCAATTTTAAATAGTTACCTAAAATAGAAATTTCCAAAAGTAATAGCATTTCGAAACATAGAAATAATATTTTAAATTATAACATTTCTAAAATTAGAAAGTTCTCAATTCAACAAGTTTCTAAATTTAGTAACACTTCGAAATCTATATAAATTCTAGAATTCCAACTATTTTAAAAATAAACTTTTAAGTCTAGGAAACTTTCTATGATTATAATTTCTAAAAAGAGAAACTGCCAATTTTAAATAGTTGCCTAAAATAGAAATTTCAAAAAGTAGCAGTTTTACAAAAAATACAAATAATATCTAAAATTATAAAATTTCTAAAAATAGAAATTTCTTAATTCAAAAGTTTCAACATTTAGTAAGACTTCCAAATCTATATAAATTCTAGAATTTCAACTATTTTAAAAAGAAACTTTTAAATTTAGGTAATCATTTAAAATTTTAGTTTCTAAAAATACAAATTGCCAATTTTAAATAGTAACCTACATAATAGAAAATTCCAAAATTATCAGTATTTCAAAAAAAATATAAATAATATCTAAAAATAGAAATTTCTCAATTCGAATAGTTTTTAAATTTAATAAGACTTCCAAATCTATATAAATTCTAGAATTTCATATATTTTAAAAGGAAACTTTTAAATTTAGCTAACCTTCTAAAATTATAGTTTGTAAAAATAAAAACTGCCAATTTTAAATATTAGCTTATAATAGAAATTTCAAAAAGTGGCAGTATTTCGAAAAATAGAAATAATATATAAAATTTTAAAAATTTTAAAAATAAAAATTTCTCAACTTGACAAGTTTCTAAATTTAGTAAGACTTCCAAATCTATATAAATTCTAGAATTTCTATTATTTTGAAAGCAAACTTTTAAATTTAGATAACTTTCTAAGATTACAATTTCTAAAAATAGAAACTACCAATTTTAAATAGAACCCTAAAATGGAAAAAAAATTCAAAAAATAGAAATAACATCTAAAATTAGAAATAGAAAATTTTGGAGTGCAATTTGCATGGAAAATCCAATTAAAAATAGTAATAATATCTACTATTAAAAAAATTCTCAAAATATAAATTTCTATATGCCACAAGTTTCTAAATTTAGTAAGACATCCAAATCTATATAAATTTTAGAATTTCTACTATTTTAAACAGAAACTTTGATTTAGGTAACCTTCTAAAATTATAGATTCTAAAAATAGAAACTGCCAATTTTAAATAATGGCCTAAAATAGAAATTTCCAGAATTAGCAGTATTTCAAAAAATAAAAATAATATCTGAAATTATAAAATTTCTAAAAATAGAAATTTCTCAATTCAACTATTTTCTACATTTAATAAGGCTTCCAAATCTATATAAATTCTAAAATTTCTACTATTTTGCAAAGAAACTTTTAAATTTTGGTAACCTTCTAAGATTATAATTTCTAAAAATAGAAACTGTAATGCCCGCCCTTTTTCACTCATTTTTTCTCGTAAATTAAGAGTCTATTTTTTTTTTAATAGAGTAGAATGATAGAGCGCTGGACGTCACGACGTGAGCTAAGTCCGAACTTCCAAAGTCCGACCCTTAACTGGCCAACCCTACGTGTTCATGGACTCAGTCCACTAAAATGGTTCACACAAAGCAATATCAATCTTGCGGAATAAATATCATAACCTGCGGAATCATAACATCAACTTGTGGAAACATAATAGAGCCAAGTTCTATTCCATTCAGATAGTAAAGTACGTCAAATCCTTAATCATCATTCAAATACCAAAATTATCAAATTTAACATTTCGAAATCTAAATACTCAAATACAAGTTCATGAGTAATTTTATTCAAAACGTATAAAATAAGTCTTCCAAGTTCCTATGCTTGGCCCGTCTTACATTCATCGTTCCTCTTATCACCTGTATCATCAACTAGGGTAGAAGTAGGGCATTAGAACAACGCGCCCGGTAGGTATTCCAGTTACGGCTAACACATGGTTAGTACAAAACATATATAATAATATCGTAATGTCAAAACCATATAAAATCCATGCCATGCAATGATGACAAATGCAATGAGTCCCACCCATCACATGTACATAAATGTACCCACCACATAGGTCTTCCAGACGTCCTGGCAGAGTGTGGACTCTCCAGTTTCTTCCTGATGGAAAAGCACATCAACGTACACCACATAAGTGTGGACCCTCTGGTTACCAAATTCTTCACCCCATGCCATGCATGAGATGCCAATGAAATACATGCTATTTTATAACATAAACATAGCATTAAAAATCATATTTAAAACACATGTTATTTCCTCATATAAAGATAGCACTTAAAATCACAATTTAAATCATATCCTTTGCAGCATAAATTCATCAAAAATAAGATAAGGCACAATGTACATAAACCCATGGTTTCAAAGTGGTGGAATCCTACCAAAGACCGTTCACGAGTCTTTGGGCTTTTGTTCAAGAATTGATCACCGATCGCGCACCGCTTGCGAGATCCCGTTACCTTATAATATAATAATAAGTCAACACTAAGTCCCACTTGATTTGCAGTATTTGAGTCCATAAACCATACTTGTGGGGTTCGGCCATACCTATGGCTGAGCCTCACCCTTTTTGTTCATTTATTCCATTAATTACCAAAATGCCATTGATCCAAACCTTAGTTAATATTCTATTTATTTTTATACAAAGTACATAACCCTAGGTCCACCAATCAATTCCCATGTTTAGATCCAACTACAATTAAAAAAACTCTAAAAATATAAACTTCTATATGCCACAAGTTTCTATAGTTAGTAAGACATCCAAATCTATATAAATTCTAGAATTTCTATTATTTAAAAAAGAAACTTTTAAATTTAGGTAACCTTCTAAAATTGTACTTTCTAAAAATAGAAACTATCTACTTTAAATAGTAGCCTAAAATAGAAATTTTCAAAAGTAGCAGTATTTTGAAAAATAGAAATAATATTTGAAATTATAAAATTTCTAAAAATAGAAATTTCTCAATTCAACTAGTTTCTAAATTTAGTAAGACTTCCAAATCTATATAAATTCTAAAATTTCTACTATTTTGAAAACAAAAACTTTTAAATTTAGGTAACCTTCTAAGATTATAATTTCTAAAAATAGAAACTACCAATTTTAAATAGTTGCCTAAAATGAAAAACGAATTCAAAAAATAAAAATAACATCTAAAATTAGAAATAGAAAATTTTGGAGTCCAATTTGCATGGAAAATCAGATTAAAAATAGAAATAATATCGATAATTAAAAAATTTCTAAAAATATAACTTTCTACATGCCACAGGTTTCTAAATTTAGTAAGACATCCAAATCTATATAAACACAAGAATTTCTACTATTTTAAAAACAAACTTTTAAATTTAGGTAACCTTCTAAAATTTTCTAAAAATAAAAACTGCCTATTTTAAATAGTAGCCTAAAATAGAAATTTCCAAAAGTAGCAATATTTCAAAAAATAGAAATAATATCTAAAATTATAAAAATTTTAAAGTAGAAATTTCTCAATTCAACTATTTTCTACATTTAGTAAGACTTCCAAATCTATATAAATTCTAAAATTTCTACTATTTTGAAAAGAAACTTTTAACTTTAGATAACGGTCTAAGATTATAATTTCTAAAAATAAAAGCGGCCAATTTTAAATAGTTGCCCAAAATAGAAATTTTCGCATCTTCTAACATAGGACAATTAGATTGATAAAAGAGAAGAAGAGAAGGGCTCACGGCAATTACAATTGTAGCACCTTCTAAGATTGGCTAATGGGGTATTATTAGAAGAGAGGCAGCCACAAAGGAGGGGCACACGGCATTGCTAAACAAAGGGTTATGGCATCTTCTAATGTTGGATCAATTGGAAGTTTATAAAAGAGGCAACAACTAAATGGAAGGGTCGGCAACTTCTATATATATTACATTGGCTGAAAAGGGAGAAAGACAAGGAACACACACCAATGGCCATTTCAGCAAGGGGCGCATGGTATTTAGCAAGTGCTAAGTTAAAGTGTCTTGGTACCTTCTAATATTGGACAAATTAGTAGTAATAAAAGGAGAGAAGGAGAGGCACACGGCATTACACAAATCAGCAAGCATTGACGCATTGTGCTCTTGGAAAGAAGGTGTTCTTAGTTTGTGAAAGATCAAAGAGGAGAAGTGGCTAAGGAAGAGAAGGATTAGAAGAGCAAGATCAACCGAAGGAAAACCGAAGGAGTTGCGGAACCGGTAAGTAGTTTGATGTTTTGTTTAAAGAAAGGAACCATAGGGTTCGGCTATAGTGCATGGCCGAACCCCATGGAACAAGATTAAGGGATGATTATGGTTAAGTTTAATGGAAAAACATGGTTTAAATAATGGTTATTTTATGGGTTGGAAACCATGGAAGGATTATCAATTCTTTTGAAGGGATTACATGGAAGAACTTTAGTAAATTTTAATGGAAGGTTGTTGGTTATTTTTATGGGATGAAAACCATGGAATAATTATATGGTTTTAAAAGGGTTTAATTGATGTTCAAGAGGAAGCAAGGAACCATAGGGTTCGGCGATGTGGTATGGCCGAACCACATGGAAAGAATGTTAATAATTTTAATAGATTTAAATGAGTGGATGAATATGTTGTTTTAAGGATCATGGAAGATCTAGGATTAATAAATTTTAAAAAGAACATTTTGGAACCATAGGGTTCGGCCATGGTGTATGGCCGAACCCCATGGAGGATGTTACTAATTTAGAAAGTATCCAAAGGTGGAGATTAAATTGGAAAGTTCTAATTATGGAAAGTAGAGATTAAATTGGGAAGTTCTAATTATGAAGGTGGATATTGAATTTAGAAAGCTTCTAAATATGGACCTTCTAATTATGGACTTGCTAATTATGGTTTTTCTAAATAATGGAAGTAGATGAAAATGGAAAGTTGGACATCATGGGTTCGGCCATGTATATGGCCGAACCCCATGAATCAATTTCTATAGATATATGAATGGTGGATTAATTGGAGAATGCAAATATATGCTTATGGATTATATAATTAGATTAAGGGTTTATTTTAAGAATGATGGAGATTAAATTAGTAAGTCACTAATTATGAACCTTTGATAAAAATGGAAGATCATGGGTTCGGCCATGGTGTATGGCCGAACCCCATGAGGTTTCTTTTATGGACTTCAGTGGTTAAGGAATTTTTATGGGTCATGTATGGACCTAATGTTTAAAGGAATCGGTTATGAATTATTTTAAAGGGTTATTGGGAGTGTTATGAATCTTTAAAATAAATAAATGGACCTATGTGTTGGAACCTAAGCCTAAGTTGTTGGAGGCAATGGCAAAGTGGTAAATAAGAGTGAAAGTGCTAGACCATGACCGAACCCCATGGGAATTATTTGGTGAACTTAGATGTTTATGAATCTATGTTTCTAACCTAAACAAGAGGAATGTTTTGGGTATGATTAGACCAATGGCAAGGTTGTAAATACTTGCTAAAATGGAAGGTTAGCCATGAATGGCAATATTGTAATTAAATGAAAATAAGGGACCATGGGTTCGGCCATACACCATGGCCGAACCCCATGGGGAAGGTTTACTGGACTTAGATGTTTATGGATTTATGTTTTGAATCTAAACATGGGTGAATAAATGAAGGTGACTAACCATGGAAGAAATAATGGCATTATTGTAATTAATTGAATTAATGGACCATGGGTTCGGCCATGGTGTATGGCCGAACCCCATGGGAATTATTTGGTGGACCTAGGGTCTATGAATGACAGATTAAAATGAATGAAATATTAACTAAAGATTAGACCAATGGCAATTTGGTAAATAAGTGTGAAAATGGTAGGCCATGGGTTCGGCCATGGTGTATGGCCGAACCCCATGAGGATTGTGTTTAGAGACTTAAACATTATTGTAAATCAAGTGGGACTTGGTTTTAATTCATTGTTATATTATAAGATAATGGGACCTCACAAGGTGTGTACGATCGTGAGCGGTTACCTGAAGAAAGATGCAAGGACACATTAGCGGTCTTTGGTAGGATTCCACCTCTTTGAAACCATGGGTTTATATACATTGTTTTTATCTTGATTTGATGAATTTATATTGCAAAGGATATGTTTCAAAATGTGAGTATTAAATGCTATGTTTATATGATAAAATAGCATGTGTTGTATATGTTTCAAATATGAGCTTTTAAATGCTATGATTTGTATAATTGCATAGAATGTGGACATTTGCATCTCATGCATGGCATGGGAGGGATGAACGGTAACCGGGGACCCACACTCTATCGGGGCGTCCGTAAAACACTCGTGGGGGGGATACCTTGATGAGGAGCATTCCATCACATCAAGGTACACCACATAGGTTTTTCGGACGCCCTGACGGAGTGTGGACCCTTCGGTTACCAAATTCTTCACCCCATGCCATGCATGAGATGCCAATGAAACATATGCTATTTTATAACATAAACATAGCATTAAAAATCATATTTAAAACACATGTTATTTCCTCATAAAAAGATAGCATTTAAAATCACAATTTAAATCATATCCTTTGCAGCATAAATTCATCAAAAATAAGATAAGGCACAATGTACATAAACCCATGGTTTCAAAGTGGTGGAATCCTACCAAAGACCGTTCACGAGTCTTTGCGCTTTCGTTCAAGAATCGATCACCGATCGCGCACCGCTTGCGAGATCCCATTACCTTATAATATAATAATAAGTCACCCTTCTTTTCCATTCTTTCAATCCAATAATCAAACATGACATCCTTTCCAAATTATAAACCCTCTTCCAAAAAAATCATTAACCTTGATTTATCATCTTAGCCATTATGGTTCGGCCATGCAATGGCTGACCCATATCCTTAATTAGAAAGTCCACATTTATCCAATAACTTTCCCTAATTAAAACTTACTAAATTTATCCACCTCCTTCCATAAATAGAAGGCTTCCAAATTAAGTAAACTCCTTCCATAATTAGATAGTTTCCATAAATAAACTACACCTTTCCATAATTGGAAGGTTTCCATAATTAAACTCCCTTCCATAATTAAATACTTCCAAATTTAGCAACCTTCTTCCATAATTGGAAGCTTTCCAATTTAACAACCAATCCTTCCATAATTGGAAGGTTTCCATAAATAATTCCCACCTTCCATTTTAATCCAAGATCTACAATTAGAATAGCTTCTAATTTTAGCAACCTCTTTCCATAAATAGAAAGGTTTCCAAAAATAGACCCTAGTGGGGTTCGGCCATACACCATGGCCGAACCTCACCTTGGAAGATAAATCCATCCTTTTACATTTACTTTCTAAATTGATAAATCAATTCCATGGGGTTCGGCCATACACCATGGCCAAACCCTATGGTTCACAATCTTGACCATTCATTTAAATCTATTAGAATTCATCAATAATACCTACACAACTCCATGGGGTTCAGCCATACACCATGGCTGAACCTTATGGCTCAAGTTCCTCTCTTTAAAATTAACAATCATGGATCTTCCATTTAATCCCCCCAAAATCACATATCATTAACACCAAATACTTATTTAACAATCTCCATGGTTTTCATTATTAAAAACCAATAAAATAAATCAAGTCTTTCCATGGGGTTCGGCCATGCACTATGGCTGAACCCTATGGTTCTTTCTTTCCATTTAAAAATCATCAAGACATCACCCAATGTTCATTCTTCTTCCATGGGGTTCGGCCATACTCCATGGCCTAACCCTATGGTTCTTTATTTCAAAATAAATTATCAAATAAGAATACCAACCTTTTCTTGCTCTTCCAATCTTTCTTCTTTCCTTAGCCTTTTTCTTCTTCTTCTTGATGGCTACCTTCTTCTTCTTCTTGATATCCAAGTTCCATAATTAAACTTACTAATTTAACAACCTCCTTTCATAAATAGATTGTTTCTTTAATTAACCAATCCTTTCCATAATTGGAAACACCTTCCAAAAATAGATTGTTTCCTTAATTAACCAACCTTCCTTTCATATTTAGATTGCTTTCCAAATTTAGCAACCATTTTCCATACTTGGATACTTTTTAATTTTACCAATACTTTCCATAATGGGATGCTTTCCAATTTGGCACATACCTTCCATTATTGGAAGCTTTCCAATTTAGCAAATACCTTCCATACATAATAAGGTTTCCAAAAATAACTCTAGTGGGGTTCGGCCATGCACTATGGCCGAACCTCACCCTTGTAGATCTAAGTCCATCTTTTTTACATCTACTTTCCAAATTGGTAAATCACCTCCATGGGGTTCGGCCATACACCATGGTCGAACCCTATGGTTCACAATTTTTGACCATTGATTTAATTCCATTAAAACATTCAATACTACATACCCAACTCCATTAAAATATTTGGTGGGGTTCGGCCATACACCATGGCCGAACCTCACCCCATTCTTTTCATTAATATTGATCCAATTAATTAGCCATAAAACAGTCATGGTTCGGCCATGCCATGACCGACCCATATTCCATGTTCTTTCATTGATTTCTTGAATCTAAAACTGACAACCATCAAAGGTTTCTATGGTTTAAAAATCTGAGAACATGCAACCAATTTCCCTCTAATTTCCTTCCATGGTTTTTCAATATACAAAACCCAACAAAATAAAATCCAATCTTTCCATGCATGGCCGAACCCTATGGTTCTTTCTCTCCATTTAACCCATTAATCCATCTCTTAATCTTCCTCCATGGGGTTCGGCCAAACATCATGGCCGAACCCTATGGTTCTTTACTTCAAAATAATTTTATCAAAAGAGAGTACCAACCCTTTCCGATTGATTTCCTTGTTCTTCCAATCTTTCTCCTTTCTTCTCCAATATTTTTCCTTCCCTTTGCTGGCCGAGAACACCTCTTCTTGTTGCTGCCTTCTTCTTCTCTTGCTCTTGCCGTGTGAGAGAAGACTTGAGAGAGGGAGAGAGAGGAATAAAACCAGGCAACGGGATTGTAAAACCGTGCACCCCCTCTTTGTCTCTCCTTTTAAGCTTCCATTTAATCCAATATTAGAATGTTCTTAATATAACCTTGCCCCCTCCTTTGGTCGTGTGACCTCCTTGCCATTTAGCCATTGCCGACCTCCCTTGCCTTATTAAGACCTTCCTTTAATTCTTATTTAGAAAGTACTATGCGCATAACCTTAATCATAATCCAAGAAATCTTTTAATTTAATTTAAGACAATATACCTTCCCTTTTAGGATATCCCATGCGCATAATATGGATATTATTATCTCAAATTCGGCCATGCATAATCCTTTTAATTTAAATGTATCACTGAATTTGTAACACCTCGGATTTTCAGACTATTATTTTATATGACAATTATTCTTTTAAATGGTGGATTTTAGAATTGGACCTTATTTGGATCAAGAATTGAGCCATGACCCAATTAGGACCCAACCAATGTTGGAATTGGTTTTATTAAATACAAATGGGTTGAATTAATTTAGTGATGAATTATATCTAATTTTAAACAAAAGATTTTTATGGCCGAGTTTTGAATGTGAAATCTATAGATTTTGCGCATGAGAGATATGTGGGATTTTAAATCCACAATGATATGCTAGATATTTAAAAAGGGATGAAATATCTATGAAATAAATAAAAGATTACGCATAGCCGAAATTTGGATAATAATATCCATATTATGCGCATAGGATATTCTAAAAGGGAAGGTAGATTGTCTTAAATTAAATTAAAAGATTATTTGGATTATGATTAAGGTTATGTGCATAGTACTTACTAATTAGAGTTAAAGGGAAGGTTTTAAATTAAGAAGGAGAGGTCGGCCATGGCTAAATAAGACAAGGGAAAGTCGGCTATGGCTAATTAAAGAGGGAAAGTCGGCCATGGTTAAATAAGGAAGGTTTGACATATGTCCAGTTTTTTGATTATAACTTTTCACTCCGATATCCGATTGCTTTTATTCTTTTTGTGTTGGAAAGAAAACTTCAAGGGCTACAACTTTATAGTTTACCACTATTTTTGATTTGGAAATTAACAAGGTCGAAACTGAGCTACAATATAGTATACGTGTAAAAAAAAAGGGGAAACACAAAAGGGTGGACGGCTAAGGGTTGCTTATCTTAAGAACATTCTAATATTGGATTAAAGAAAGGCTATAAAAGGAGAGATCAAGAGGGATACACGGTTTTGGACATCTTTTATTGTTTAGTTTATTCCTCTCTCTCCCTCTCTCAATTCATTATTCTTTTCCACGCTAAGAGCAAGAGAAGAAAGGGCAGCAACAAGAAGGAGTTCTTGTTTGGAGAAAAGCAAAGGGAAAAGAAAGAAAATTGGAAGAACAAGAAACCAAAGGGGAAAAGGTTGGTATCTTGCTTAATAATTTTATGTTTTGAAACAAAAAGAACCATAGGGTTCGGCGATAGTGCATGGCCGAACCCCATGGAGAAAGATTGGTGATGTGTATTAATGGATTAAATGGAGAAAAAGAACCATAGGGTTCGGCCTTATGGCATGGCCGAACCCCATGGAAAGATATGATTAGTTATTGGGTTTTAAAGATTGAAAACCATGGAGAGTGTTGATTTATTAATTGGGTTTATGTTCCTAGATCTTAAATCATAGAAACCTTTGGTGATTGTATGTTTTAGATTCAAGAAAATCAATGAAAGAATATGGATTATGGGTCAGCCATGGCATGGCCGAACCATGGCTGTTTTATGGCTAATTGAGTGGATCTAAACTAATAAAAAGGAGGGGTGAGGTTCGGCCATAGTGCATGGCCGAACCCCACCAAACATTTTATGGATAATAATCGATTAATGTTATGAGTAAAGGTTTTATTGAATCTAAGCTAATGACTAAGATCATGAACCATAGGGTTCGGCCATGGTGCTTGGCCGAACCCCATGGGTTAAGTTTGGAATGTTAGATGGAAATGCTTGCTAAATTTGGAGAGCAATCCAAATATGGAAAGTTTCCAAATATGGTTAGTATTGCTAAAACTAGAAAACATCTAAGTATGGTAAGGATTGCTAAATTTGGAAAGCAATCTAAAAATGGAAGGAAGGTGGTTATTTTTGGAAACAAACTATTTTTAGAAAGTGTTTCCAATTATGGAAAGAAGGATTGAATATTAAGAAAGTTTCTATTCTTGGAAGTTGTTATTAAAATTAGAAAATATCTACTTATTGACCATGAAGATTATTTATGGAAACTATCCAAGAATGGAAAGTGGGGTTTGATTATGGAACTTGGATTAAATAAATGGATTGGATGCCATGAGTGAGGTTCGGCCATGGTGTATGGCCGAACCCCACTAAGGTTTAGTTTTTGAAAACCTATTTAATTATAGAATTAAATATATGGTTTAGGCTCATGTATAATTGAATCAAAGGAGATGGATGATATGAATTTAATGTCATAGTTGGAAATTATACACCATAGGGTTTGGCCATGGTGTATGGCCGAACCCCATGGTCCACATTAAGGGATTAATGGCATCTTTAATTCATGGTTTAAGAGCTGATTTATGAATCAGATTATGAACCTATGTCATGAGTTAGGTTATGTGTAGTTTTAAAATAAAATAAAGGATACAATGTATGTTAGGAATTGATGGAGAAAGAAATGGCAAAAATGTAATTAAACACCAAAGTGGAGAACCATGGTTCGGCCATGTTGTATGGCCGAACCCCATGAGTTGTGCTTGATGGACTTATTTGGTTAGGGAAATTTATAAGGTCTAATTATGGAAGATTTAAAGGAAAGAGGAAACCAATGGCATTTTTGTAAATATGAGAGAATATTGGACATTGGGTTCGGCCATGGTGTATGGCCGAACCCCATGAATTATTTTATGGGATTATGTGCTTTGGAAGCATGAATGGATGACTTGGAACCTAAGCAAAGAAAATGGGCTAGGGTTATCAACAATGGCATTTTTGTAAATATGTATGAAAAATGGTAAGCCATGGGTTTGGCCATTGTGTATGGCCGAACCCCATGGGGTTTTGTTTATAGACTTAGAACCTAGTAATTAGGTGAGACTTGGTGTTGATTTATCATTATATTATAAGGTAACGGGATCTCGCAAGCGGTGCGCGATCGGTGATCGAATCTTGGACGGAAACGCAAGGACTTGTGAACGGTATTAGGTAGGATTCCACCTCTTTGAAACCATGGCTTATGTACTTTGTTTTTATATTATGTTTGATGAAAATATGTTTCCAAGGATATGTTTTATTATATTGAAATTCATATGCTATATTTAAGTGTTTAAAATAGCATGGGCCAATTATGCTTCAAAGGATGATTTTACATGTTAAGTTTATTTTATTTAATGAGCATGTGTTGTATGTGGTTTCAAATGATGATTTTCAATGCTATGTTTATGTTATAAAATAGCATGTGTTTCATTGGCATCTCATGCATGGCATGAGGTGGAGGATTTATAACCGGAGGGGTCACACTCCGTCGGGGCGTCCGAAAAACCTATGTGCAACACCTTGATGTGATTTCCATCAAGAAGATTTCCAGAGGCTCTACACTCCGCCAAGGCGTCCGGAAGACCTATGTGGTGGGTACTTTATGTACATATGATGGGTGGGACTCATTGTATATCTGTCATCATTGCATGGCATGGATTTTACCTGGTTTTATATATTATGTTATAATATATGTTTTGTACTAACCATGTGTTAGCCGTAATTGGAATACCTACTGGGCGCGTTGTTCTAACGCCCTACTTCTACCCTAGTTGATGAAACAGGTAATCAAGGGAATAATGGGCGTAAGACGGACCAGGCATAGGAGCTTGGAAGATCTAGTTTATATGTTTTGAATAAATTACTCATGAACTTGTATTTGAGTATTCGGATTTTCGAATGTAATAACTTAGATGGTTGAATGATTTGGTTTGATGATTATGACGTACTTTGCTATCTAAGTGGATTAGAACTTGTTCTAATGTGATTCCGCATTTTGATGATTATGATTCCGCAGTTGTATGATTTTATTCTGCAAGTCGGTATTGCTATGTGTGAACCATTTTATTGGACTGAGTCCATACACACATAGGGTTGGCTAGTTAAGGGTCAGACTTTGGAAATTTGGACTTAGCTCGCGTCGTGACGTTCCGCGCTCTATCATTCTACTCTGTTACAAAAAAATATATATATATACATTGAATTTACAGGAAAAAGCGAGTGAAAAAGGGCAGGGCGTTACAAAATTAATTCAGCCCTATTTGATTTATGGAAACCAATCCTACCATTAATTGGGTCTTAATTGGGTCATGGCCCAATTCCTTATAAGATCCAATCTAAATTCACAATTGAAAATGGATAAATTTCATAAAAATAATAAATTGAAAATTTTGAGGTGTTACAAGAAATTTCTAAAAGTAGTAGTATTTTGAAAGATAAAAATAATGTCTAAAATTATAAAATTTCTAAAAATAGATACTTCTCAATTTAAACAAGTTTCTAAATTTAGTAAGAGTTACAAATCTATATAACTTTCTAAGATTATAATTTTTAAAAATAGAAACTTCCAATTTTAAATCGTTTCCTAAAATGGAAAAAAAATAACATCTAAAATTAAAAATATAAAATTTTGGAGTCCATGGAAAATCCAATTAAAAAATAGAAGTAATATCTACAATTAAAAAATTCTAAAAATAGAAACTCCTATATGCCAAAAGTTTCTATATTTAGTAAGACATCCAAATCTATATAAATTCTAGAATTTCTACTATTTAAAAAAAAATTTAAATTTAGGTAACCTTCTTAAATTGTAGTTTCTAAATATAGAAACTGCCTATTTTAAGTAGTAGCCTAAAATAGAAATTTCTAAAAGTAGCAGTATCTCGAAAAATAGAAATAATATCTAAAATTATAAAATTTCTAAAATTAGAAATTTCTCAATTCAACTAGTTTCTACATTTAGTAAGACTTCCAAATCTATATAAATTCTGAAATTGCTATTATTTTGAAAAGAAACTTTTAAATTTAGGTAACCTTTTAAGATTATAATTTATAAAACTAGAAACTGTTAATTTTAAATAGTTGCGTAACATAGAAATTTTTGAAAATGGCACTATTTCAAAAAATATAAATAATATCTAAAATTATAAAATCTCTAAAAATATAAATTTCCCAATTCAAAGGGTTTGTAAATTTAATAAGACTTTCAAATGTATATAAATTCTAGAATTTGAACTATTTTAAAAAGAAACTTTTACACTTAGGTAACCTTTTAAAATTGTAGTTTCTAAAAATGAAAACTGCAAATTTTAAACTGTTGTCTAAAATAGGAATTTCCAAAAGTAGGAGTATCTCAAAAAATAGAAATAATATAAAAAATATAAAATTTCTAAAAATAGAAATTTGTCAATTCAACAAGTTTTTAAATTTACTTAGACTTCTAAATCTATATAAATTCTAGAATTTCAACTATTTTAAAAAGAAACTTTTAAATTTTGGTAACCTTCTAAAATTCTATTTTCCAAAAATAGAAAATGCCACTTTTAAATAGTAGCCTGAAATAGAAATTTCTAAAAATAGTAGTATTTCAAAAAATAGAAATAATTTCTAAAATTATAAAGTTTTTAAAAATAGAAATTTCTCAATTCAACAAGTTTCTAAATTTAGTAAGACTTCCAAATCTATATAACTTCTAGAATTTTTACTATTTTGAAAAGAAACTTTTAAATTTAGGTAACTTAATAAAATTATAGTTTCTAAAAATGAAAACTGCCAAATTTAAATATTAGCATAAAATAGAAATTTCTAAATGTAGCAGTATTTCAAAAGATAGAAATAATACCAAAAATTATAAAATTTCTAAAAACAGAGATTTCTCAATTCCAAAGTTTTTAAATTTAGTACGATTTCCAAATCTTTATAAATTTTAAAATTTCAAGTATTTTAAAAAGAAACTTTTAAATTTAGGTAACCTTCTAAGTGTAACACACCAAATTTTCAAGTTATTAATATATATGAAAATTACCCATTTAATTTGTGAATTATTAGATATGGATCTTATATGGGTAAAGTGTTGGGTCATTGTCCAATTAAGACCCAACGGTTTTGGTAAATGGTTTCAATAAAATTTAAATGGGGTTGAATTAAAAGGATATGCGCATGAGATGTATGTGGGATTTTCATATCCACATTGATATGCTAGAATTATCTTAAGAAGATATCTAAAATTAAATAAATATTGCATGGCCAAATTTTAGATATCCATATCCAAGATTATGTGCTAGAATATTTTTTTAAAGGGGATTGCTAAATTAAAAGATGCTTAGGCCGTGTATAGGGATTCCATATCCAAGGTTATGCGCATGAGATCATTTAAAAAAGGGTTTTTTCTTGATTAAAAATGGCAATAGGGCAAGTGCTAAATGGGAAGGTCGGCAACTTCCAATTAAGACTCAAGAAAGGGGTGCACGGCAATTGCTATCTTAGCATTGGCCGATTGGAATTTTATTAAAGAAAGAGGGAAGGGAGGCGCATAAGGAAGAAGGGTCGGCACCTTCTAAGATAGGATTAATTGGAAGTAATAAAAGGAGAGACACAGAGGGGTGCACAGCTTACACACATAAGGCCGAATTTTCTCTCTCTCTCTCAAGTCTCATTCACGGCAAGAACAAAGAGAAGGAGAAGGCAGCCAGCCGAGTGAAAAGACCAAGGAAGAGAAGGATTGGAAGAACAAGAACAACTGAGGGAAAACTGGAGGAGTCGCGGAACCGGTAAGTAGTTTTGATATTTTTGTTTAAGATAAGGAACCATAGGGTTCGGCCCCATGGAAGGAAATTGGATGACCATAGTATTTAATTTAATGGAAAGAATGGACCATAGGGTTCGGCCATGGTGCATGGCCGAACCCCATGGAAAGACATGGGTTATGTAACACCCCGCCCTTTTTCACTCGCTTTTTCCCGTAAATTCAGTGTATATTTTTTTTTTTGGTAACAGAGTAGAGTGATAGAGCGCGGGACGTCACGACGCAATCTAAGTTCGAACTTCCAAAGTCCGACCCTTAACTGGCCAACCCTATGTGTGTATGGACTCAGTCCAATAAAATGGTTCACACACAGCAATACCAACTTGTAGAATAAAATCATACAACTGAGGATCATAATCATCAAAATGCGGAATCATATTAGAACCAAGTTCTAATCCAATCAGATAACAAAGTACGTCATAATCATCAAACCAAAGCATTTAACCATCTAAGTTATTACATTCCGAAATCCAAATCCTCAAATACAAGTTCATGAGTAATTTTATTCAAAACATATAAACTAGATCTTCCAAGCTCCTATGCCTGGTCCGTCTTACGCTCATCATTCCCCTGATTACCTGTATCATCAACTAGGGTAGAAGTAGGGCATCAGAATAACGCGCCCAGTAGGTATTCTAGTTACGGCTAACACATGGTTAGTACAAAACATATATTATAACATAATATATAAAACCAGGTAAAATCCATGCCATGCAATGATGACAGATATGCAATGAGTCCCACCCATCACGTGTACATAAAGTACCCACCACATAGGTTTTCCGGATGCCCCGGCGGAGTGTGGACCCTCCGAAATCTTCTTGATGGAAATCACATCAAGGTATTGCACATAGGTTTTTTGGACGCCCCGACGGAGTGTGACCCCTCCGGTTATAAATCTTCCAGCCCATGCCATGCATGAGATGCCAATGAAACACATGCTATTTTATAACATAAACATAGCATTGAAAATCATCATTTCAAACCACATACAACACATGCTCATTATATAAATAAACTTAGCATGTAAAATCATCCTTTGAAACATAATTGGCCCATGCTATTTTAAACACTTAAATATAGCATATGAATTTCAATATAATAAAACATATCCTTGGAAACATATTTTCATCAAACATAATATAAAAACAAAGTACATAAGCCATGGTTTCAAAGAGGTGGAATCCTACCTAAGTCCGTTTACAAGTCCTTGCATTTCCATCCAAGATTCGATCACCGATCGCTCACCGCTTGCGAGATCCCGTTACCTTATAATATAATGATAAATCAACACCAAGACTCACCTAATTACAAGGTTCTAAGTCTATAAACAAAACCCCATGGGGTTCAGCCATACACCATGGCCGAACCTATGGCTTACCACTTTTCATACATATTTACAAAAATGCCATTGTTGATAACCCTAGCCCCTTTTCTTTGCTTAGGTTCCAAGTCATCCATTCATGCTTCCAAAGCACATAATCCCATAAAATAATTAATGGGGTTTGGCCATACACCATGGCCGAACCTAATGTCCAACATTCTCTCATATTTACAAAAATGCCATTGGTTTCCTCTTTCCTTTAAATCTTACATAATTGGACCTTATAAATTTCCCTAACCAAATAAGTCCATCAAACACAACTCATGGGGTTCGGCAATACATCATGGCCAAACCCATGGTTCTCCACTTTGGGGTTTAATTACATTTTTGCCATTCCTTTCTCCATCAATTCCTAACATACATTGTATTCTTTATTTTATTTTAAAACTACACATAACCTATCTCATGACATAGGTTCATAATCTGATTTATAAATCAGCCCTTAAACCATGAATTAAAGATGCCATTAATCCCTTAATTTGGACCATGGGGTTCGGCCATACACCATGGCCGAACCCTACGTTGTATAATTTCCAACTATGACATTAAATTCATATCATCCATCTCCTTTGATTCAATTATACATGAGCCTAAACCATATATTTAATTCCATAATTAAATAGGTTTTCAAAAACTAAACCTTAGTGGGGTTCGGCCATACACCATGGCCGAACCTCACTCATGGCATCCAATCCATTTATTTAATCCAAGTTCCATAATCAAATCCCACTTTCCATTCTTGGATAGTTTCCATAAATAATCTTCATGGTCAATAAGTAGATATTTTTTAATTTTAGTATCAACTTCCAAGAATATAAACTTTCTTAATATTCAATCCTCCTTTCTATAATTGGAAACACTTTCTAAAAATAGATTGTTTCCAAAAATAACAACCTTCCTTCCATTTTTAGATTGCTTTCCAAATTTAGTAATCCTTACCATACCTAGATGTTTTCTAATTTTAGCAATACTAACCATATTTGGAACCTTTCCATATTTGGATTGCTCTCCAAATATAGCAACATTTCCATCTAACATTCCAAACTTAACCCATGGGGTTCGGCCATACACCATGGCCGAACCCTATGGTTCATGATCTTGGCCATTGGTTTAGATCCAATCAAAACCGATCATCAATCCATAAAATGTTTGGTGGGGTTCGGCCATACACCATGGCCGAACCTCACCCCTTTCTTTTTATTATTTTAGATCCAATATTTAACCATAAAAACATCATGGTTCGGCCATGCCATGGCCGATCCATATCCCTATCCAAATCTCCCTTTAAAATTCTCAAATTCTTCCATGGATTTTCATCATTGAAATTTGTAATTCTAAACCATAAATCCCCATGGTTTCATCATGAAATCACCATGTCTTTCCATGTTCCAAAATTTAAGAACATAACCCCAATGAAGTAAATCCAATCTCTCCATGGTTTTTTTTTAAATCTTAAAACCCAAGAACTAATCATATTTTTCCATGGGGTTCGGCCATGCCATAAGGCCGAACCCTATGGTTCTTTTTCTCCATTTAATCCATTAATACTCATCGCCAATCTTTCTCCATGGGGTTCGGCCATGCACGATGGCCGAACCCTATGGTTCTTTTTGTTTCAAAACATAAAATTATTAAGCAAGATACTAACCTTTTCCCCTTTGGTTTCTTGTTCTTCCAATTTTCTTTCTTTTCCCTTTGCTTTTCTCCAAACAAGAACTCCTTCTTGTTGCTGCCCTTTCTTCTCTTGCTCTTGGCGTGGAAGAGAATGATGAATTGAGAGAGGGAGAGAAAAGAATAAACTCAACAATAAAAGATGTCCAAAACCGTGTATCCCTCTTGATCTCTCCTTTTATAGCCTTTCTTAATCCAATATTAGAATGTTCTTAAGATAAGCAACCCTTAGCCGTGCGCCCCTTGTGTTTCCCGTTTTTTTTTTTACACGTATACTATATTGTAGCTCAGTTTTGACCTTGTTAACTTCCGAATCAGAAAAAGTGGTAAACAACAAAGTTGTAGCCCTTGAAGTGTTCTTTCCAACGCAAAATGAATTAAAGAAATCAGATATCAAAGTGAAAAGTTATAACCAAAACACTGGGCATATGTCAAACCTTCCTTATTTAACCATGGCCGACTTTCCCTCTTTAATTAGCCATATCCGACTTTCCCTTGCCTTATTAAGACCTTCCTTTAATTCTTATTAGCAAGTACTATTTAAAAAGAAACAACTTCTAAAACTAGGTAGTCTTATAAATTTAGATCATCTAAAAATAGAAACTACAAATTTTAAATAGTTTCCTAAAATAGAAATTAAAAAAATAACAGTATATCTAAAAATACAATTTTTCAAAATATATTTTATTGTTTGCCGATAACGGCGTAAAATACTTATTGTACCACAATAGATATCGGGTTTTAAATTTGTACTTATAATCGTACGAAGCATTAATTGTATAGCTTCAGGATTGTGAGGTCGAACCTCCAGGGAACATGGAAAATATATGCAAAAATATATGCAATCAAAATATTATGATATAACACATTACACGATCATGGAAATAAATCTAAATATAGAAATCAAAACTCTAATTTTAGAAATATAACTGAATCTAGAAACTTTCTAAAAATAGAAAACAAATTCTAAAAATAGAAACAATATCTAAAATTAGATTCTACCGAATTAATGAAAAGTTGAAGTTGAAGCCCTAGATCAATTCATTCAAATTTAGTTTTGTTTCAATGATCTTAATTGATTTTTTTTATTTATTTAGAATTAGACACCATATTTAGAATTCTTCCAGATTTAGATAAATTTCTAAAATTAGAAACCTTCTAAGATTAGAAATTTTCCAAAATTTGACAACTTTCTAAAAATAGAATTTTTGTAAAATTAAATACTTGTAAATATTTCAATTGACGGAAGTTTTAAAACTTTCCAAATTAAGTTCGCTTTTGAAAATAGAATATTCTAATATAAATTATGTTTCCAAGATTAATAAGATCCTAAAAGAAAAAAAAGGCTGAGAAAATAGATATTTTTAAACTTAACAAGTTTCTAAATTTAGTAAGTTTTCCAAATCTAGATAAATTCCAAAATTTCTACAATTCAAAAGAAAAAACTGCGAAACTTAGGTATCCTTCTAAAATTAAATCTTCTAAAAATAGAAACTGTGAATTTTAAATAGTTTTCTAAAATAGAAATTTTCAAAAATAATAGTAGTTCTAAAAACACAACATGTAAAAATGCATATTTGAATATTTCCTGACAATGGCACCAAATACTTGTGCAACAAAAGTGTAACACCCCGCCTTTTTTCACTCGCTTCTTCCCGTAAATTCAGAGTCTATTTTTTTTTTTTTTATAACAGAGTAGAGCGATAGAGAGCGGGATGTCACGACGCGAGCTAAGTCCAAACTTCCAAAGTCCGACCCTTAACTGGCCAACCCTATGTGTGTATAGACTAAGTCCACGAAAATGGTTCATACATAATAATATCAACTCGCGGAATAAAAATCATAACTGCGGAATCATGACATGTGGAATAATAATAGAACCAAGTTCTATTCCATTCAGATAGCAAAGTACGTCAAGTCCTTAATCATAATTAAAATGTCATAATCATCCAAATAAACATCCGACCATAAGTTATTACATTCCGAAAACTAGTTACTCAAATATATGTCCATGAGTAACTTTATTCAAAACATGTAAAATAAATCATCCAAGCTCCTATGCCTGGGCCTCCTTGCGTTCATCGTTCCCCTGTTTTCCTGTGTCATTCACTAGAGTAGAAGTAGGGCGTTAGAACAACACGCCCAGTAGGTATTCCAGTTACGGCTAACAAATGGTTAGTACAAAACATATATTATTACATAATATCCAAAACCATATAAAACCATGTAAAACCATGCCATGCAATGATGACAAATGCAATGAGTCCCACCCATCACATGTACATAAAAGTGCCCACCACATAGGTCTTTCTGACGCCCCGACGGAGTGTGGACCCTCCGGTTACAAAATCCTTCACCCCATACCATGCATGAGATGCCAATGAAACACATGCTATTTTATAACATAAACATAGCATTTAAAATCACCTTCTGAAACATATCAAACACATGCTATTTATACAAATAACCATAGCATTTAAAATTCAATATAAAGCATATCCTTTGAAACATAATTTCATCAAACATAAGATAAAAACAAATGTACATAAACCCATGGTTTCAAAGAGGTGGAATCCTACCAAAGACCGCTACGTGTCCTTCAGTCTTTCGTCCGGTAACCACTCACGATCGTAAACACCTTGTGAGGTCCCGTTACCTTATAATATAACAATTAATCATAACCAAGTCCCACTTGATTTTCAACATTCTAAGTCCATAAATAATTCATGGTGTTCGGCCATACACCATGGCCGAACCTATGTCCAATATTTCCACATATTCACAACTTTGCCATCCATGGTTTACATTACCCATTATTCTCATTCACAATGTACTTACACTAATAATTAACCAAAAAATCCAAGTTCATGGGGTTCGGCCATACACCATGGCCGAACCCATGATCTTCCATTTTTCATCCAATATTACCCAATTGCCACTACCTTATGTTTATGTCTCTTCATTAATCCATTCACCTTATTAAGTCCATACATGATCCATAAACCATGATATATGAACCATAACATTTGGTTCATGGGGTTCGGCCATACACATGGCCGAACCCATGATGTCTAAGTTTCATTTTTCCATCATCTTCCATTATTAGCCAATCCATGATTAGATAGTTTCCAAATTAATCATCCACCTTTCCATAATTAGAAGGTTTCTAACTTAATCATCAATCCTTCCATTATTAGAAGGTTTCCAACTTAATTATCCACCCTTCTATAATTGGAAGGTTTCCATAAATAAAAGCTTTCTAATTTAGCAACCTCCTTCCATAAATAGAAACTTTCCCATTTTAATCTCCTCCTCCTATTTTTAGAAGGTTTCCAAATTTAATAAACAAATCCATGGGGTTCGGCCATAAATCATGGCCGAACCCTATGGTTCATACTCTTTAGAAATCATCTGCCATTTAATCCCTTTCCAAATTACATAACATTAACATCAAACTATTATTTAAAATTAACCAATCCAACACCATGGGGTTCGGCCATACACCATGGCTGAACCCTATGGTTCGTTAATTTCTTTGGAAATCATACATTCCTATTCATCCATTAATTTGTCCTTCCATGGATCTAAAACCATCAACCATACATTCATTAAAAATAAATCAATGTTCTTTCCATAGGATTCATCCTTCAAAACCCACTAAACAAACCCAATGTTCCTCCATGGTTTTCAATCCTCAAAACCCATGAATTAAACATGTCTTCCATGGGGTTCGGCCATGCACTATGGCCGAATCCTATGGTTCTTTCTTTCCATTAAAATTCATCAAACCATCTCCCAATCTTCTTCCATGGGGTTCGGCCAAACACCACGGCCGAACCTTATGGTTATTTTATTTCAAAATAAATTTATCAATAAGAAACTAACCGTTTCCGATTTCTTGCTCTTCCAATCCTTCTCCTTTCTTCTTAATTTTTCCAAACCAAGAACACCTCTTGCTGGCTGCCTTCTTCTTCTCATTGCCCTTGCCGTGAATGATAATTGAAATAAAGAAGAGAATTCGACTATTTAATTGGGACTTGCTGACCTTGGCTTCCCATATTTAGAATGTGCTTTGCGCATATCACTAATCATAGCCTAAGCAATCTTTCAATTTAGACACTTCTTTATTTAATTTAAGACAATATGCATACCCCTTTTTTTTTAAAAGATCTCATGCGCCTATCATAGATATGAATCTCTCCATACACGGCCATGCAATATTATCTCCTTCCTTATTTATTTAATATTGCATTATTAATCAAATTCAACCCCATTTAATTTTTAATGAAACCTATTCCAAAACCGTTGGGTCCTAATTGGGCCAATGACCCAACTCTTTGCCCAATTTAAAATCCATAACTAATATTCACAAATTAAATGGATAATTTTCATACAAAATAATAAATTGAAAATCCTGGGGTGTTACAAAAAGATATTGGGTTTTAAATTTGTACTCGTAATCGCACAAAGCATTAATAGTATAGCTTAAGGATAGGAAGGTCGAACGCCAGGGAACTTGCAAAATATATGCAATTGAAATATTATGGTATAAGATATAACTAGATCATGTAAATAAATGTAAATATAGAAATCAAAACTCTAATCTTAGAAATATAACTTATTCTAGAAACTTTCTAACAATAGAAAACAAATTTTAAAAATAGACAACCAATTCTAAAAATAGAAATAACATCAAAAATTTGATTCCACTTTATTAATGAAAAGTTGAAGTTGAAGCCCAAGATTAATCCATTCAAATTCAAATTTTTTTTCAATAGCTTAATTTATTTATTTGTTTATTCAGAGTTACAGATAACATTCTAAAAATAGATTTTTTTAAAAAATTAGATAATTGTAAATCTTTTCATTGACAGAAGTTTTAAAACCTTCCAAATTTAGTTCAATTTTGAAAAATAGAATATTTTAAAATAAAGTATCTTTCCAAGATTAAAAAGATCCTAAAAGAAGAAAGTAGGTTGAGAAAATAGATATTTCTAAACTCAACAAGTTTCTAAATTTAGTAAGCCTTTCAAATCTAGATAAATTCAAAAAATATCTACTATTTAAAAAGAAAAAACTTCTGAACTTACGTAGCCTTCTAAAATTAGATCTTCTAAAAATAGAAACTGTGAATTTTAAATAGTTTCCTAAAATAGAAATTTTTAAAAATAGCAGTATTTCTAAAAACATAACATTTCAAAATATATATTTGATTGTTTCCTGACAGCGGCGCCAAATACTTGTTCTGCCACAAAAGATATTGGGTTTTAAATTTGTACTCGTAATCGTACGAAGCATTAATAGTATAGCTTCAGGATAGCAAGGTCGACTAGGGAACATGCAAAAATATATGTAATTGAAATATTATGTTATAAGACATTACAAGATCATGGAAATAAATGTACATATAGAAATCAAAACTCTAATCTTAGAAATATAAATTATTTTAAAAACTTTCTAAAAATAGAAAACAATTTCTAAAATAGAAACGAAATCTAAAATTGGATACCACTTAATTAATAAAAAGTTGAAACTGAAGCCCAAGATTAATCCATTCGAATTCAATTTTTTTCAATGATCTTAGTTATTTTTTTATTTAATTATAATTAGACACCATATTTAGAATTCTTCAAAGTTTAGATAAATTTCTAAAATTAGAAACCTTCTAAGATTAGAAATTATCCAAAATTAGACACCTCCAAAATTAGACAACTTTCTAAAAATAGAATTTTTCTAAAATTAGATAATTGTAAATCTTTCCATTGAGAGAAGTTTTAATACTTTCCAAATTTTGTTCGCTTTTAAAAAATAGAATATTCTAAAATAAAGTACCTTTCAAAAATTCAAAAGAACCTAAAAGAAGAAAGTGGCTGAGAAAATAAATACTTCTAAACTCCATATGTTTCTAAGTTTAGTAAGTCTTCCAAATGTAGATAAATTCCAAAATTTCTACAATTTAAAAAGAAAAACTGTTAAACTTAGGCAGCCTTATAAAATTAGATCTTCTAAAAATAGAAACTACAAATTTCAAATAGTTTCTTAAAATAGAAATTTTCAAAAATATCAATATTTCGAAAAACACAACATTTAAAAATACATATTTGAATATTTCCCGACAACGGCGCCAAATACTTGTGCCACAAAAGATATTGGGTTTTAAATTTGTACTCATAATTGCACGAAGCATTAATAGTATAGCTTAAGGATAGCAAGGTCGAACCCCAGAGAACATGCAAAATATATGCAAAAATATATGCAATTGAAATATTATTGAATAAGACATAACTAGATCTTTGAAATAACTGTAAATATAGAAATCAAAACTCTAATCTTAGAAAGATGACTTATTCTACAAACTTTCTTAAAATAGAAAACAAATTTTAAAAATAGAAAACTTATTCTAAAAATAGAAACAACATCTAAAATTAGATTTCACTTAATTAATGAAAAGTTGAAGTTGTAGCCCAAGATTAATCTATTCGAATTCAATTTTGTTTTTCAATTATCTTAATTCATTTTTTTAATTTATTTAAAATTAGACAAAATATTTAGAATGCTTCCAAGTTTAGATAAATTTATAAAATTAGAAACCTTCTAAGATTAGAAATTATCCAAAATTAGATACCTCCAAAATTAGACAACTTTCTAAAATTAGATAATTGTAAATCTTTCCATTGACAGTTCAAAACTTTCCAAATTTAGTTCACTTTTGAAAAGTAGAATATTCTAAAATAGAGTATCTTTCCGAGATTAAAAAAATCCACAAACTAGATATTTCTAAATTTAGTAAGTCTTCCAAATCTAGGTAAATTCCAAAATATCTGCTAATTAAAAAGAAAAAACTTTTAAAACTATGTAGCCTTTTAAAATTAGATCTTCTAAAAATAGAAATTACGAATTTTAAATAGTTTCCTAAAATAAAAATTTTCAAAACTAGTTGTATTTCTAAAAACACAATATTTCAAAATATGTATTTGATTGTTTGCCTACAACAGTACAAAAAACTTATTGTGCCACAAAAGATATTGAGTATTAAATTTGTTCTTCTAAAGACACGAAGCATTAATAGTATAGCTTCAGGATTGCGAGGTCGAACGCCCAGGGAGCATGAAAAACATATGACAAAATATATGTAATTAAAATATTATGATATAACACATTACAAGATCAAGAAAATAAATCTAGACATAGAAATCAAAACTCTAATCTTAGAAATATAACTTAATCTAGAAACTTTCTAAAAATGGAAAACAAATTCTAAAAATAGAAACAAAATCTAAAATTAGATTCCATTTAATTAATGAAAAGTTGAAGTTGAACCCCAAGATTAATCCATTCGCATTCAACTTTTTTTCAATGATCTTAATTGATTTTTCTTTATTTATTTAGAACTAGGCACCATATTTAGAACCCTTCCAAGTTTAGGTAAATTTCTAAAATTAGAAGCCTTATTAGAAATTATCCAAAATTAGTCACCTACAAAATTAGACAACTTTCTAAAAATAGAATTTTTCAAAAATTAGATAATTGCATATCTTTCCATTGAGAGAAGTTTTAAAACTTTCCAAATTTAGTTCGCTTTTGAAAAATAGAATATTCTAAAATAAAGTATCTTTCTAAGATTAAAAAGATCCTAAAAGAAGAAAGTGAATGAGAAAATAGATATTTCTAAACTCAACAAGTTTCTAAATTTAGTAAGTTTTCCAAATGTTGATAAATTCCAAAATTTCTACTATTTAAAAAGAAAACACTTCTAAACTTAGGTAGCCTTCTAAAATTAGATCTTTTAAAAATAGAAACTGTGAATTTTAAATAGTTTCCTAAACTAGAAATTTTAAAAATAGCAGTATTTCTAAAAACACAACATTTCAAAATATATATTTGATTGTATCCCGACAACGGTGCCAAAAACTTGTTGGGCCACAAAAGATATTGTGTTCTAAATTTGTACTCATAATCACACAAAGCATTAATAGTTCAGCTTCAGGATTTTGAGGTCGAACCCCCAGGGAACATGCAAAATATATGCAAAAATATATGCAATTGAAAAATTATGATATAACACATTGCAAGATGATGGAAATAAATCTAAGTATAGAAATCAAAACTCTAATCTTACAAATATAACTTAATCTAGAAAGTTTCTAAAAATTGACAATAGATTCTAAAAATAGAAACAAAATCTAAAATTAGATTCCACTTAATTAATGAAAAGTTTAAGTTGAAACCCTAGATTAATCTATTCGAATTCAATTTTTTTTCAATGATCTTAACTGATTTATTTATTTATTTAGAATTAGACACCATATTTAGAATCCTTCCAACTTTAGATAAATTTCTAAAATTAGAAACCTTCTAAGATTAGAAATTATCCAAAATTAGACAACTTTCTTAAAATAGAATTTTTCTAAAATTAGATATTTGTAAATCTTTCCATTGACAGAAGTTTTAAAACTTTCAAAATTTAGTTTGCTTTTGAAAAATAGAATATTCTAAATAAATAATCTTTCCAAGATAAAAAGATCCTAAAAGAAGAAAGTGCTTGAGAAAATAGATATTTCTAAACTCCACAACTTTCTAAATTTAGTATGTCTTCCAGACGTAGATAAATTCCAAAATTTCTACTATTTAAAAAGAAAAAACTTCAAAATTTAGATAGCTTTCTAAATTACATCTTCTAAAAATTGAAAGTGTGAATTTTATATAGTTTCCTAAAATAAAAAATTTAAAAAATAGCAGTATTTCTAAAAGCACAATATTTCAAAATATATATTTGATTGTTTGCCGACAACGGCAACAAAAAATTGTTGTGCCACAAAAGATGTTGTGTTTTAAATTTGTAATCGTAATTGCATGAAGCATTAATTGTATAGCTTCTGGATTGCGAGGTCGAACCCATAGGGAACATGCAAAATATATACAAAAATATATCCATTTGAAATATTATGGTATAAGATATTACAAGATCATGAAAATATTTCTAAATATAGAAATCAAAACTCTAAATGTTGATAAATTAGATCTTTTAAAAATAGAAACTGCGAATTTTAAATAGTTTCCTAAAATAGAAATTTTAAAAAATAGCAGTATTTCTAAAAACACAATATTTCAAAATATATATTTAATTGTTTGCCGACAATGGAGCAAAAAACTTTTTGTGCCACAAAAGATATTATGTTTTAAATTTGTACTCGTAATCGCATTAAGCATTAATAGTATAGGTTCAGGATTGCGAGGTCGAACCCCCAAGGAACATGCAAAATATATGCCAAAATATATGCAATTCAAATATTATGATATAACACATTACAAGATCATGGACATAAATCTAAATATAGAAATTAAAACTTTAATCTTAGAAATGTGACATAAACTATAACTATCTAAAAGTAGAAAATAAATTCTAAAATAGGAAACCAATTCGAATAATTTAAACAAAATCTAAAATTAGATTGCACTTAATTAATGAAAAATTGAAGTTGAAGCCCAAGATTAATCCATTCGAATTCAATGTTTTTTCAATAATCTTAATTATTTATTTATTTATTTAGAATTAGACACCATATTTAGAATCCTTCCAACTTTAGATAAATTTCTAAGATTAGAAACCTTCTAAGATTTGAAATTATAAAAAATTAGATATTTCTAAACTCAACAAGTTTTTAAATTTAGCAAGTCTTCCAAATCTAGATAAATTCTGAAATTTCTTGTATTTAATTAGAAAAAACTTCTAAACATAGGTAGCATTCTAAAATCCGATTTTCTAAGAATAGTAACTGTGAATTTTAAATAATTTCCTAAAATATAATTTTTCAAAAATAGCAATATGTCTAAAAACACAACATTTCAAAATATATATTTGATTGTTTCCCGACAACGGCGCCACAAACTTGTTGCTCTTCAAAAGATATTGGCTTTTAAATTTGTACTTGTAATCGCACGAGGCATTAAAAGTATACCTTTAGGATTGCGAGGTTGAACCCCCGGGGAACATGCAAAATATATATAAAAATATATTCAATTGAAATATTGTGATATAACACATTACAAGATCATGGAAATAAATTTAAATATAGAAATCTGAACTCTAATCTTAGAAATACAACTTAGTCTATAAACATTTAAAAAATAGAAAACAAATTCTAAAAATAGAAACTAATTCTAAACATAGAAACAAAATCTAAAATTAGATTCCACTTAATTAATGAAAAGTTGAAGTTGAAGCCCAAGAATAATGCATTTGAATTCAAATTTTTTCAATGATCTTAATTATTTTTTTTTCGAATTAGACATGTTATTTAGAATTCTTCCAAGTTTAAATAAATTTATAAAATTAGAAACCTTCTAAGATTAGAAATTATCCAAAATTAGAAAACTTTGTAAAAATAATTTTTTTCTAAAATTAGATAATTGTAAATCTTTCCATTGACTTAAGTTTTAAACCTTTCCAAACTTAGTTCACTTTTGAAGAATAGAATATTCTAAAATAAACTATCTTTCCAAGATAAAAATATCTTAAACGAAGAAAGTGGCAGAGAAAATAGATATTTCTAAAGTCAACAAGTTTCTAAATTTAGTAAGTCTTAAAAAATTAGATAAATTCAAAATATCTACTATTTAAAAAGAAAAAAAATTCTAAAACTAGGTAGGCTTCTAGAATTAGATCTTCTAAAAATAGAAACTGTGAATTTTATATAATTTTCTAAAATAGAAATTTTAAAAAATTGCAGTATGTCTAAAAACAAAACTTTTCAAAATATATATTTGATTGTTTCCTGACAACGGCGCCAAAAACTTGTAGTGCCACAAAAGATGTTGTGTTTTAAATTTGTACTCGCAATCGCACGAAGCTTCATGATTGCAAGGTCACCCTAGGGAACATGCAAAATATATGCAATTGAAATATTATGGTATAAAACATTAGAAGATCATGAAAATAAATGTAAATATAGAAATCAAAACACTAATCTTAGAAATATAACTTATTCTAGAAAATTTCTAAAAATATAAGAAAATTCTAAAAATAAAAAACTATTTCTAAAAATAGAAACAACATCTAAAATTATATTTCACTTAATTAATGAAAAGTTGAATTTGTAGCCCAAGATTAATCCATTCGAATTCAATTTTTTTCAATGATCTTAATTGATTTTATTTTTCTATTTCGAATTAGACACCATATTTAGAATCCTTCAAGTTTAGATAAATTTCTAAAATTAGAAACCTTCTAAGATTATAAATTATCTAAAATTAGAAACGTCCAAAATTAGATAACTTTCTAAAATTAGATAATTGTAAATCTTTTCATTAACAGAAGTTTTAAAACTTTATAAATTTAGTTTAATTTTAAACATAGAATATTCTAAAATAAAATATCTTTCCAAGATTAAAAATATCCTAAAAGAAGAAAGTGGCTGAGAAAATAAATATGTCTAAACTCAACAAATTTCTAAATTTAGTAAGTCTTCCAAAAGTAGATAAATTCCAAAATTTCTACTATTTAAAAAGAAATAATTCTAAACTTAGGTAGCCTTCTAAAATTAGATCTTTTAAAAATAGAAACTGAAAATTTTAAATAATTTCTTAAAATAGAAATTTTAAAAAATAGTAGTATGTCTAAAAACACAATTTTTTAAAATATATATTTGATTGTTTGCTGACAACGGCTCAAAAAACTTGTTGTCCCACAAAAGATATTATGTTTTAAATTTGTACTCGTAATCACACGAAGCATTAATAGTATAGCTTTAGGATTGTGAGGTCGAACCCCCAGGGAACATACAAAATATATACAAAAATATATGCAATTGAAATACTAAGATATAACACATTACAAGATCATGGACATAAATCTAAATATAGAAATCAAAACTCTAATCTTAGAAATATAACTTAATCTATAAACTTTCTAAAACTAGAAAACAAATTCTAAACATAGAAAACCAATTCTAAAAATAGAAACAAAATCTAAAATTAAATTCCACTTAATTAATGAAAAGTTGAAGACCAAGATTAATCCATTCGAATTCAGTTTTTTTTTTCAAATAGCTTAATTGATTTTTTTAATTTATTTAGAATTGACTCAATATTTAGAATCCTTCTTAGTTTAGATAAATTTATAAAATTAGAAAGCTATTAAGACTAGAAATTATCCAAAACTAAACACCTCCAAAATTAAATAACTTTCTAAAAATAGAATTTTTCTAAAATTAGATAATTGTAAGTCTTTCCATTGACAGAAGTTTTAAAACTTTCCAAATTTAGTTCTCTTTTGAAAAATAGATATTCTAAAATAAAGTATCTTTCCAAGATTAAAAATATGCTAAAAGAAGAAAGTGGCTGAGAAAATAGATATTTCTAAACACAACAAGTTTCTAAACTTTGTAAGTCTTCCAAATCTAGATAAATTTCAAAATTTCTAGTATTTAAATTGAAAAAACTTGTAAACTTAGGTAGCATTCTATTAGTAGATTTTCTAAGAATAGAACTGCGAATTTTAAATAGCTTTCTAAATTATAAATTTTCAAAAATAGCAGTATGTCTAAAAACACAACATTTCAAAATATATATTTAATTGTTTCCCGACAATGGCGACAAAAACTTGTTGTTCCACAAAAGATATTGGGTTTTAAATTTGTACTCATAATCGAACGAAGCCTTAATAGTACACCTTCAGGATTACGAGGTCGAACCCCCGGGGAACATGCAAAATGTATTAAAAAATATATGCAATTGAAATATTATGATATGACACATTACAAGTGTAACATCCTGGCTTTTCAATTTATTATTTTGTATGAAAATTATCCATTTAATTTGTGAATATTAGTTATGGATTTTAATTGGACAAAGAGTTGGGTCATTGGCCCAATTAGGACCCAGCGGTTTCTGGAATTGGTTTCAATAAAAATTAAATGGGGTTGAATTTAGTTAATAATGCAATATTAAATAAATATTGCATGGCCGAATTTTAGATGTGCATATCCAAGAAAGATACTTAGGCCGTGTATAAAGATATTCCATATCTATGTTAGGCGCATAAGATAATTTAAAAAGGGTATGCATATGGTCTAAAAATTTAATAAAGAAGATGTCTAATTAAATAGACATTGCATGGCCGTGTGTGACATTACCAAAGTGGGAAGGTTGGCCATTTCCAATTAAGATACAAGGAAGGGGCGCACGGCATTGCTATCTTAGCATTGGCCTATTGGAAGCTTATAAAAGAGGGAAGCAAAGAGGAAGGGCAATTGCTATCTTGGTACCTTCTTTATTGACCGATTGGAATTGCATCAAAGGGGAGACATAGAGGGGCTCACAACTTACACCATAGCCAAACTCTCTCTCTCTCTCTCTTTCTATCTCTCTCAATCTCTCATTCTCGCCAAAGAACAAGGAGGGAAAGAGGGCAGCCAACAAGAGGGAAAAATCAAGAAGAAAGGAGAAGGATTGGAAGAGAAAGAACCAATCGGAACCAGTTAGTATCTTATTTTATAAATTTTGTTTGAAATAAAAGAACCATAGGGTTCAGCCATGGTGTTTGGCCGAACCCCATGGAAGAAGATTGGGAGATGGTTTGATGAAGTTTAATGGAAAGAAAGAACCATAGGGTTCGGCCATAGTGCATGGCCGAACCCCATGGAAAGACATATTTAATTCATGGTTTTTGAGGATTGAAAACCATGGAGGAACATTGGGCTTGTTTAATGGGTTTTGAAGGATGAATCCTATGGAAAGAACATTGATTTATTTTTAATGGATGTATGGTTGATGGTTTTAGATCCATTGAAGGACAAATTAATGGATGAATGGGAATGTATGATTTCCAAAGAAATTAAAGAACCATAGGGTTCGGCCATGGTGTATGGCCGAACCCCATGGAGTTGGATTGGTTAATTTTAAAAAATAGTTTGATGTTAATGTTATGTAATTTGGAAGGGATTAAATGGAAGATGATTTCTAAATAGTACAAACCATAGGGTTCGGCCATGGTGTATGGCCGAACCCCATGGAGTTGTTTATTAAATTTGGAAACCTTCTAAAAATAGTGGGAGGAGATTTAAATGGGAAAGTTTCTATTTATGGAAGGAGGTTGCTAAATTAGAAAGCTTTTATTTATGGAAACCTTCCAATTATAGAAGGGTGGATAATTAAGTTGGAAACCTTCTAATAATGGAAGGATTGATGATTAAGTTAGAAACCTTCTAATTATGGAAGGATGGATGATTAATTTGGAAACTATCCAATTATGAATTGGCTAATAATGGAAGATGATGGAAAAAGGAAACTTAGACATCATAGGGTTCGGCCATGGTGCTTGGCCGAACCCCATGAATTAATTCTATGGGTTTAGGTTTATGTGTTAATGAAAGGAAGGATGGAAATAATTAGGTAATGGCAATTTGGTAATAAAGGCCAAAATAGAGGATCATGGGTTCAGCCATGGTGTATGGCCGAACGCCATGAGGTTTATTTTATGAACTTGAATTATTGGGTTAATTATTAGTCCAAGTACATTGTGAATGAGAATAATGGGTGATGGCATTTTCGTAATTAAGTAAAAATAAGGGACCATGGGTTCGGCCATGGTGTATGGCCGAACCCCATGGGAATTGTTTGGTGAACTTAGATGTCTATGAATCTATGTTTCGAACATAAACATGAGGAATGTTTTGGGCATGATTAGACCAATGGCAATTTGGTAAATAAGTGTGAAAATGGTAAGCCATGGGTTCGGCCATGGTGTAAGGCCAAACCCCATGGGGATTGGTTTATGGACTTAAAATATTGTAAATCAAGTGGGACTTGGTTTTTATTGGTTATTATATTATAAGGTAACGGGACCTCACAAGGTGTTTACAAGCGTGAGCGGTTACCGGACGAAAGACGCAAGGACACGCTAGCGGTCTTTAGTAGGATTCCACCTCTTTGAAACCATGGTTTAGGTACATTGTGTTTATCGTATTTTTGATGAATTTATGTCGCAAAGGATATGTTTCAAATGATGATTTTAAATGCTATGTCTATATGAGGAAAGAGCATGTGTTTTAAATATGATTTTAAATGCATTGTTTATGTTATAAAATAACATGTGTTTCATTGGCATCTCATGCATGGCATGGGGTGAAGGATTTGTAACCAGAGGGTCCACACTCCGTCGGGGCATCCGAAAAACCTATGTGGGGTACCTTGATGTGCTTTTCCATCAGGAAGAAACCGGAGGGTCCACACTCCGTCGGGGCGTCCGAAAGACCTATGTGGTGGGTACTTTTATGTACATGTGATGGGTGGGACTCATTGCATTTGTCATCATTGCATGGCATGGTTTTACATGGTTTTGGATATTATATTATAATATATGTTTTATACTAACCATGTGTTAGCCGTAACTGGAATACCTACTGGGCGCGTTGTTCTAACGCCCTACTTCTACCCTAATTGATGATACAGGAAACAAGGGGAACGATGAATGCAAAGAGGGCCAGACATGGGAGCTTGGATGATTTATTTTATATGTTTTGAATAAAGTTACTCATGGACATGTATTTGAGTAACTAGTTTCCGGGAATGTAATCACTTAGATGGTTGGATGCTATTTTGGATAATTATGTTATTTGAATGATTATTAATGTAATACCCCGGATTTTCAATTTGTTATTTTATATGAAAAATTATCCATTTTTAATTATGAACTTAAGATTGGATCTTATATGGATAAGGAATTGGGCCATGACCCAATTAAGACCCAATTGAGGTTAGAATTGGTTTCAATAAATTTAATGGGGCTAAAATTAAATTAGTATGCAATCCAAAATTATGCATGGCCGAATTTCAAAATCTATGTTTATGCGCATGTGATATTTTTAAATAGGGTAGGCAAATAATCTTAAACTAATTAAAAAAGAAATGTACACGTCAATGGACATGGGTTATCTTAGACATATCTAAGTTAAGCAAGCAATTGCTAAATTGAGCAAGGGAGGTCGGCAACCACTAAACAAAGCAAGGCCACACGGCATTGCCATCTAAGGCAATGACTAAAAATACCACAATGGGCGCACGGCCAAAGGAGAGGGTGAGATTATCTTAGGTATCTTCTAAAGTTGGACCAAGGGAAGGTTGTATAAAGGAGAGAAGGACAAGGGGACAAGGTTTACAACCTATAGCCGAATTTTATTTTCCTCTCTCCCAATCTCTCATTCTCTCACACAAGCAAGAGCAAGAGAAGAAAGGGCAGCAACAAGAAGGAGTTCTTGTTTGGAGAAAAATTAAGAAGAAGGGAGAAAGATTAGAAGAGCAAGGAATTGAAAAGAGGTTGGTATCTAATTGTTTAAATAATTTTATGTTATGAAACAAAAGAACCATAAGGTTCAGCCATGGTGGTTGGCCGAATCCCCATGGAGAAAGATTCGAAGATTATATAATGATTTAAATGGAAGAAGAATGAGGGATCATCTTGATAAATTTTAATAGAAAAAAAAAAGAGGGATGAGGTTCGGCCATGGTGTATGGCCGAACCCCATCAAATACAATTATGGATTTGGGGTTCCTAAGACCTTGAATCATGTGGATTGATTTATGAATTGTAAAGGATTGAAAACCCCCATGGAAAGGATATCAATAAGGTGGTTTCATTAATTGGATGATCATGGTTTAATTAAATGGAGATAAGGTAGAGATGTGTGGGTCGGCCATTGTATGGTTGAACCATGATTGTTTTATAGCAAAGTGATTGGATCAATGGTAATGAAAAAAAAAAAAAACAGGGGTGAGGTTCGGCCATGGTGTATGGCCGAACCCCACCAAATATTTAATGGATTGGTGTTTGAGTTTAATGGATCTAAACCATTGATGAAGGTCATGAACCATAGGGTTCGGCCATGGTGCTTGGCCGAACCCCATGGGGTTGTTTTTGGAATGGAGATGAAATTTGGAAACTATACAAATATAGAAAGAGTTGCTTAATATGGAAAGGTTTCAAATATGGAAAGTGTTGCTAAAATTAGAAAGCATCAAAGTATGGAAAATGGTTGCGAAATTTGGAAAGCAATCTACATATGGAAGGAAGGTTATTATTTTTTGAAACCTTCTACTTTTGGAAGGTGTTTGCTAAATATTAGAAAGTTTCCAATTATGGAAGGTGTTTGCTTAATAAGGAAAGCTTCTAAATATGGAAGGAGTTGCTAAATTGGAAAGCACTCCAATTATGGAAAGGAGTAGGTTATTTTTGGAAACATTTAATTATGGGAAGTAATATGAATGGAAAAAATTGGACATCATGGGTTCGGCCGTGTACATGGCCGAACCCCATGAATTAAATCTATGGTTTAGGTTATGAGTAATTGAATCAAGGGGGAAAGTTTCTATTCTTGGAAGTGGACATTGGAATAAGAATGTACCTATTTATAGACCATGGAAGATGATTATGGAAACCTTCCAAATATGGAAGGGTGGACATTATTTATGGAAACTTTAGGCATCATGAGTTCGGCCATGTGTATGGCCGAACCCCATGAATCAAATTATGGTCTATGTTTAATCAATTATGATTTTAAATGTTGCAATGATCGAATTATTGGTTATGTAAGCCATGGATGGCATTTTTGTAAATATGTGAAAATGATGGAATATTGGGTTCGGCCATGGTGTAGGGCCGAACCCCATGATTTATTTATGGGACTATGTGCTTTGGAAGTATGAATGGATTATTTGGAACCTAAGCAAAGAAAAAGGGCTATGGTTATGGACAATGGCATTTTGGTAATTAATAGGATAATAAACAAAAAGGGTGAGGCTCGGCCATAGGTATGGCTGAACCCCACAAGTATGGTTTATGGACTTAAATGTGGTACATCAAATGGGACATTGGTTTTGATTTATTATTATATTATAAGGTAACGAGATCTCGCAAGCGGTGCACTATCGGTGATCGAATCTTGGACGGGAACGCAAGGACTTGTGAACGGTCTTTGGTAGGATTCCACCTCTTTGAAACCATGGTTTATGTACTTTGTGTTTATCTTATTTTTAATGAAAGTTATGTTTCAAAGGATATGCTTTACATGGATTTTAAATGCTATGTTCATTGTGTAAATAGCATGTATTGATTATATTTCAAAGGTTGATTTTATATGCTTTGTTTATATGAGGAAGAGCATGTGTTTTAAAGTATGATTTTTAAATGCTATGTTTATGTTATAGAATAGCATGTGTTCCATTGGCATCTCATGCATGGCATGGGGTGGAGGATTTATAATCGGAGGGGCCACACTCCGTCGGGGCGTCCGAAAAACCTATGTGCGGTACCTTGATGTGATTTCCATCAAGAAGATTCCGGAGGGTCCACACTCCGCCGGGGCGTCCGGAAGACCTATGTGGTGGGTATATTTATGTACATGTGATGGGTGGGACTCATTGCATATTTGTCATCATTGCATGGCATGGATTTTACCTGGTTTTATATATTATGTTATAATATATGTTTTGTACTAACCATGTGTTAGCCGTAACTGGAATACCTACTGGGCGCGTTGTTCTAATGCCCTACTTCTACCCTAGTTGATGATACAGGTATTCAGGGGAACGAGGAACGCAAGACGGGCCAGGTTTAGGAGCTTGGATGATTTATTTTATATGTTTTGAATAAAGTTACTTAGGGACTTGTAATTGAGTAACTAGTTTCGGAATGTAATAACTTAGATGGTCGGATGTTTAGTTTGATGATTATGATGTTTTTAATAATGATTAAGGACTTGACGTACTTTGCTATCTGAATGGAATAGAACTTGGTTCTGTTATGATCCCGCAGGTTATGATTTTTATTCTGCAAATTGATATTGTTATGTGTGAACCATTTTATTGGACTGAGTCCATACACACATAGGGTTGGCCAGTTAAGGGTCGGACTTTGGAAGTTCGGACTTAGCTCGCGTCGTGACGTCCCGCGCTCTATCACTCTACTCTGTTATACAAAAAAAAATATACACTGAATTTACGGGAAAAAAGCGAGTGAAAAAGGGCGGGGCGGTTGCAATTAAGGACTTGACGTACTTTGCTATCTGAATGGAATAGAACTTGGTTCTATTATTATTTCGCATGTTATAATTCTGCAGTTATGATTTTCATTCTGCAAGTTGATATTATTATGTGTGAACCATTTTCGTGGACTTAGTCCATACACACATAGGGTTGGCCAGTTAAGGGTCAGACTTTGGAAGTTCGGACTTAGCTCGCGTCGTGAAGTCCAGTGCTCTATCACTCTACTCTGTTATAAAAAAAAATAGACTCTGAATTTACAGGAAGAAGCGAAGTGAAAAAGGGCGGGGCGTTACAACAAGATCATGGAAATAAATCAAAATATAGAAATCCAAACTCTAATCTTAGAAATATAACTTATCTATAAACATTCTAAAAATAGAAACCAATTCTAAAAACAGAAATAAAATCTAAAATTAGATTCCACTTAATTAATGAAAAATTGAAGTTGACTGCCAAAGAATAATCCATTCGAATTCAAATTTTTTTCAATGATCTTAATTGTTTTTTTTTAGTTTCGAATTAGACACCATATTTAGAAATTATCCACAATTAGACACCTCCAAAATTAGAAAACTTTCTAAAAATAAAGTTTTTAAAAAATTAGATAATTGTAAATCTTTCCATTGACATAAGTTTTAAAACTTTTCAAACTTTGTTCGCTTTTGAAAAATAGAATATTCTAAAATAAAATATCTTTCTAAGATAAAAAGATCTTAAAAGAAGAACGTGGCTGAGAAAATAGATATTTTAAAAGTCAACAAGTTTCTAAATTTAGTAAGTCTTCGAAAAGTTGATAAATTCCAAAATATCTGCAATTTAAAAAGAAAAAAAATTCTAAAACTTGGTAGCCTTCTAAAAATAGAAACTGTGAATTTTAAATAGTTTCCTAAAATAGAAATTTTAAAAAATAACCGTATGCCTAAAAACACAACATTTCAGAATATGTATTTGATTGTTTCACGACAATGGCGCCAAAAACTTGTATTACCACATAAGATGTTGTGTTAAATTTGTACTCGTAATCGCACGAAGCATTAATAATATAGCTTCAGCATACCAAGGTCGAACCCAAGGGAACATGCAAAATATATGAAAAAATATATGTAATTGAAATATTATGGTATAAGACATTACAAGATCGTGGAAAGTAAATGTAAATATAGAAATCAAAACTTTAATCTTAGAAATATAACTTATTCTAGAAACTTTCTAAAAATAGAAAACTAAAAATAAAAATAGAAACAACATCTAAAATTATATTTCACTTAATTAATGAAAAGTTGAAGTTGTAGCCCAAGATTAATCCATTCGAATTCAATTTTTTTTAAATGATATTAATTGATTTTATTTATTTATTTAATTTGAATTAGACAACATAGAATCCCTCAAGTTTAGATAATTTTTTTAAATTAGAAACCTTCTAAGATTAGAAATTATCTAAAATTAGAAACCTCCAAAATTAGACAACTTTGTAAAAATAGAATTTTTGTAAAATTAGATAATTGTAAATATTTCCATTAATAGATGTTTTAGAACTTTCCAAATTTAGTTCACTTTTAAAAAATAGAATATTCTAAAATAAAGTATCTTTCCAAGATTAAAAGGATCCTAAAAGAAGAAAGTGGCTGAGAAAATAGATATTTGAAAAGTAAACAAGTTTCTAAATTTAGTAAATCTTTCAAATCTAGATAAATTAAAAAATTTCTATTATTTAAAAAGAAAAAACTTGTAAACTTCGGTAGCCTTCAAAAATTAGATTTTCTAAAAATAGAAACTGTGAATTTTAAAATAGTTTCCTAAAACAGAAATTTTCAAAACTAGCAGTATATCTAAAAACATAACATTTCAAAATATATATTTGATTAGTTTCCCGACAACGGCGCAAAAAACTTGTTGTTCCACAAAAGATATTGGGTTTTAAATTTGTACTCGTAATCACACGAAACATTAATAATATAGCTTCAGGATCGCGAGGTCGAATCCCTGCATACATGCAAAATATATGCAATTGAAATATTATGATATAACACATTACAAGATCATGGTAATAAATCTGAATATAGAAATCCAAACTCTAATCTTAGAAATATAACTTAATCTAGAAACATTTTAGAAATAGAAAAATTTCTAAAAATAGAAAAACAATTCTAAAAACAGAAACAAAATTTAAAATTAGATTCCACTTAATAAATGAAAAGTTAAAGTTGAAACCAATGATTAATCTATTCGAATTCATATTTTTTTTCGATGATCTTAATTGATTTTTTTAATTTATTGAGAGTTGACACCATATTTAGAATCCATCCAAGTTTAGATAAATTTCTAAAATTAGAAACATTCTAAGATTAGAAATTATCCAAAATTCGACACCTCCAAAATTAGACAACTTTCTAAAAATAATTTTTTTATCAATTTAGATAATTGTAAATCTTTCCATTGATAGAAGTTTTAAAATTTTCAAATTTAATTCGCTTTTGAAAAATAGAATATTCTAAAATTAAGTATCTTTCCAAGATTAAAAAGATCATAAAACAAGAAGGAAGTTGAGAAAAAAAATATTTCTAAACTCAACAAGTTTCTAAATTTACTAAGTCTTCCAAATGTATATAAATTCCAAAATTTCTACTATTTAAAAAGAAAAAACTTTTAAACTTAGGTAGCCTTCTAAAATTAGAACTTCTAAAAATTGAAACTGAGAATGCTAAATAATTTCTTAAAATAAAAATTATAAAAAATAGTAGTATTCCTAAAAACACAATATTTCAAAATATATATTTGATTGTTTGACGACAAGGGCGCAAAAAACTCATTGGGCCACAAAAGATATTGGGTTTTAAATTTGTTATCGTAATCTCATGAAGCATTAATAGTAGAGGTTCCGGATTATGAGGTAGAACCCCCCGAGAACATGCAAAATATATGCAAGATTATAAGCAATTGAAATATTATGGTATAAGACATTACATGATCATACCCTAAACCCTAATACCCTAAACCCCAAAACTTAAAACCCTAAAACCCTAAAAACCCTAAAACCCTAAACCCTAAAACCATAAAACCCTAAATCCTAATACCCTAAAACACTTAAACCCTAAACCCTAAATCCAAAACCCTAAACCCTAATACCCTAAAACCCTAAATCTTTAAACCCTAAATCCTAAACCCTAAAACCTTAAACCCTAAACCCTAAAACCCTATACCCCAATAACCTTAAACCCTAAAATCATAAATCCTAAAACCCTAAAACCCTAAACCTTAAAACCCTAAACGCTAAAACACAAAATCCAAAAATCTTAAACCCCTAAAACCCTAAACCCTAAAACCCTAAACCCTAAGACCCCAAAATCCTAAACCACTGAAACCCTAAAGTTCTAAACCCAAAATCCTAAACCCTAAACCCTTAAAACCCTAAAACCCTAAACCCTAAATCCTAAACCTTAAACCCTAAACCCCTAAAACCCTAAACCACTAAAGCCCTAAACCGTAAATCCTTAACCCTAAAAGCCTAAACCCTAAACCCTAAACACTAAACCTTAAACTCTAAACTCTAAACCCTAAACCCCTAAAACCCTAAAATCCTAAACCCAAAAACCCTAAAACCAAAAAGACCTAAACCCTAAACCCTAAAACCCATAAATCCTAAAACCCTAAACTCTAAACCCTAAACACTAAATCCCTAAAACTATAAAACCCTAAACCTTAAACCCGTAAAACCGTACAACCAAAAAATACTAAAACCCTAAAACCCTAAATCCAAAACCCTAAAACCCTAAACCCAAAACCTCTAAACCCCTAAAACCCTAAACACAAAAACCCTAAAACCCTCAAACCCTAGAACCCTAAACCCTAAAACCCTACCCTGAACCCTAAAATCCTAAAACCCTAAACTTAAACCCTAGACCCTAAACCCTAAATCCCTAAGCCCTAAGCCCTAAACCCTAAACCCGTAAACCCAAAAACCGAAGCCATAAACCTTAAACCCTAAACCCTACCCCAAAAACCCTAAACCCTAGACCCTAAAACCGTAAACTCCTAAGACTCTAAAACACTAAAACCCTAAACCCTAAAACCTAAAACTAAAATACAATAAAACCCTAAAACCCTAAACCCTAAACCCTAAACCCTAAAACTTAAAACCCTAAGCCCTACAAACCTAAACCCTAAACCCGTAAACCCTATAACATAAAACCTAAACCCTAAACCCTAAACCCCTAAAACCCTAAACCCTAAAACCCTAAACGCTAAAACCCTAAACCTAAAACCTAAAATCCTAAATCCCTAAAACCATAAACCCTAAAACCCTAAAACACTAAACCTTAAAACCCTAAAACCTGAACCCTAAACCCTAAAACACTAAACGCTAAAACAAAAACCATAAACCCTAAATCCTAAAACCCTAAACCGTAAAACATTAAAAACCTAAAACCCAAAAAACCTAAATCCTAAAACCCTAAAACCGAAAAACCCAAAACCCAAAACCCATAAACCCTAAAACCCTATAACCCTCAACCCTAAACCCAAAACCCCTAAACCCCTAAACCTTAAAACCCTAAAACCCAAAACCCCTAAACCCCTAAACCCTGAAACCCTAAAATCCAAATACCCTAAACTCTAAAACCCTAAAACCCTAAACCCCAAACCCCAAAACACTAAAACCCTAAGACCCTAAACCCTAAAACCCTAAAACCGAAAAACCCAAAACCCATAAACCCTAAAACCCTAAAACCCTCAACCCTAAACCCTAAAACCCAAAACCCCTAAACCCTAAAACCCAAAACCCCTAAACCCCTAAACCCTGAAACCCTAAAATCCAAATACCCTAAACTCTAAAACCCTAAAACCCTAAACCCCAAACCCCAAAACACTAAAATCCTAAAACCCTAAACCCTAAAACCCTAAAACCCGAAACCCTAAACCCTAAACCCTAAAACCCTACAACCGTAAAACCCTAAACACTATACCCCTAAAACCCAAAACCTTAAAACCCTAAACCCTAAAACCCTAAACCCCTAAAACCGTAAGCCCTAAAACCCTCAAACACTAAAACCCTAAAACAATAAACCCTAAACCCTAAAACCCTAAACCCTAAACCCTATACCCCTAAAACCGTAAACCCTAGACTTGAAAACCCTAAACCCTTAAAACCCTAAAATCTAAACCCTAAATCTCTAGAACACTAAAACGCTAAAACTCTAAACCGTAAAATCCTAAAGCACTAAAACTCTAAAACCCTAAACCCTAAAACCCTAAAACACTAAATCCTAAAACCTAAACCCTAAACACAAAACCCTAAAACCCAAACCCCTAAACCCTAAATCCTAAAATCTAAACCCTAAACCCTAAAATACTAAACCCTAAACCCTAAACCCCATCCCCGTGAAACCCTAAACCATAAAACCCAATAACCCTAAAACCCTAAACCCCTAAAACCCTAAACCCTAAAACCCAAAAACCCTAAAACCCAAATGGCTAAACCTTAAACCCTAAAACCCTACCCTAAACCCTAAAACCCTAAACCTATACACTAAAACCCTAAACCCCTAAAACCCCAAAGCCCTAAAACCCTAAAATACTTAACACAAAACACTAAAACCCTACCCTAAAGCCCTACAACCCTAAACCCTAAACTCTAAAACCCTAAGACTC